>JALGBA010000077.1:0-1217500 GCA_023970755.1 Azemiops feae | reverse complement strand
CACATTCTGACTCTGACACAAGAAAGTATGCTTTGGGGTCTTTACTTGCCCCCCCTCCAATATCTGTCAGTTTTAACCCTAATTGATTGATTCTGTGCCATCAAGTTGTTTTCGACTCAGTTCCTATGGAGTACATAGGTCAGCATTTGTGACCTTCCCAGCCAGCTTCTGACAAGCAAAGTCAATGGGGGAAACTTGATTCACTTAGTGACAGTATGACTCACTTAACAACTGCAGTGATTCACTAATGACCAGGGGGGGGGGTGTAAACTCAGACATGAATCACATAACAACTTTGCTTACCAAGATTGCTTAGCAATCAACAACAACAACATAGTTTAGCCATGAAAATCTGGGTCCCAAATGTGGTCATAATTCGAGAACTACCTGTAGATAGATTTTCTGCATGAAGATCTATCCCTAACTTTTCTTTCCGGCCTCTTAACCCTCATACTTCCTTAAATTTCTTGGTAGCTATCGCCACCTTGTGGCTATGCACTTTGTTTTCCACAATTTTACTCCCAGGCATCATTTATTTATCAGCTGGAAGACTCAAATCCAGGAAACCCCCACTGGCACTTGCACAACATCTGCCCAACAACTTTAACATTGATTCCCAATGGAAAGCCAAATGGATCGCTGAACATCCAGACATAGGAAGACATATAAATGACCTCACAAAAAAAAGGTGCCAGGCTTTGAACTCCCACGTCCGCAATCCTGAATAAAAACTGGAAGTTTTTAAGAAGAGACTGGACAGCCATTTGTCCGAAATGGTATAGGGTTTCCTGCCTGAGCAGGGGGTTGGACCAGATGACCTCCAAGGTCCCTTCCAACTTTATTATTATTATTATTATTATTATTATTATTATTATTATTATTATTATTATTATTATTATTATTATTATTATTATTATTATTATTATTATTATTATTATTCGCAGCTCACAAGGCATCTACCGGGACTCTGTGTATAAATGGGGCATAGTATCCTCCCCTCAGTGTGACTGTGGGGTCCCAGGTCAAACTGTAGATCACATCGTGACCAACTGTAAGCTGAGGGCATATACCGGTCCAGTATCTGATTTTTTTTTTTTCATATAAAAAATGCTGTGCTTCAATGGTTAGATGGCCTAGACCAGGGGTGTCAAACTCGCAACGTCACGTGACGTGTCACGACGTATCGCAACTTTTTTCCCATTGCCGGAAATGGGGTGGGCACGGTTTCGGCATGATGCATCCGGCCCGGGGGCTGGCAGTTTGACACCCCTGGCCTAGACATTGGTTTTTGAACGTAGATCTTTGTAACATTTATATTTTATTGCGTTTTACTAATCTAGGTGAAATGTTAATATATATTGCTAGTCTATGTATGATATGCCATAGGCTAAATAAATAAACTCTGAATTACTATAGTGAATCTCATCTCTTCTCGCAGGAAAAAAAAAATCAAGCAACTTAAATATTTTCCGGTGGGATTGGTCTATCAGGGCAACCTGGTCTACCCCAAATATGGGATGGAGCATACTGCTTCCGCTTTCGTCTTTCAGCCCCATTCTAGGAGCCTTCACAGGCAGTCGCTTCTGCGACAGACTATCTGTGTGTTAAATTTAAATTTAATTTGTCGGTAAATAATTTAAATTTAACATTCAAACAACTTATTGTTCCGCGACCAAGTCATTCTCTCTCAGTCCAATCTACCTGACAGGGCTGTCGTTGTGGGCTGGTGGGAGGGAGAGAAGAAGCGTTATGTACAATACCATGACCTCCTAAACAACAGATAGATCTAATCTAATAAATAAATATTTCTAAAACCTGATTTCAGATTGGATGGTTGCAGCAGCCACAGCCTGAAAAGGAAAATACTTTTTAAAAGGTAGATTATTTTTTGCAGTCATCAGCCAACTGCAAGATTTAATTTATTGATCAATTCTTTAATGCTAGGATCCAGTCTTCCAGAATTGAGAGTAATGCAGCTGAAATTTCTTCTGAGTGAATAATCAGAAAACTGCAGTCTAAACATTTTTCATCAATTAAAAACATGGTCTGACCAAAGTTTTCTTAGATGACCAGCAATATTTATTTTTGAAAACTATGCAATCTATGTTTAAGTTCTATTGATTCTTTGAAGGGAAACCAAGTATAATAATATAATATTCTTGCGCATGTGTGTATTCTTTTCAGCCAATGTTGACTCTTGGCAACTGCCTGGACTGGTCCATGAAGTTTGATCTTAGGCCTATATTTCTCAACCTTGGCAAGTGTGGACTTCAAGTCCCAGAATTCCTCAGCCAGCGATGTTGGCTAGGGAATTCTGGGAATTGAAGTCCACAAAACTTGAAGTTGCCAAGGTTGAAAAATACTGATCTAGGCTGAATAGCATGAGATATTTTGTAATTTGGAATATTGTGGATATCCATCCTTTGCCTTAGCAAATTATGTGAATCAGGCCAACGCCTTAAGTTATGATATGATCTCTTTATTTGGGCCCAGCCCAGCTCCTGAAATGAACACAGGAAGTGTCCTTTGTTTACTTGGGTTTCAGAGTTAGCCCCTCTGTGAGAGACATGGGCGGTTAAAAGGTTTGATATATAAATATATAAATAAGTTGTTGGAATTGAGTCAGTAGGTAAGGAATTCGGTTAATTCAAAATAAGGTCTTACAAAACATTTTATTATGCTAACCAATCCTCCTTAGCATTTGGGCAAATACATCTTCTACATCCTTACCTGTCCTGGATAAAGCATATGGTGTGAACACAGCCAATATAAAATAGTTCAACAGTACAGGTAGTCCTCGACTTGCAACCATTTGTTTAGTGACCGACTTTAGGCCAATCACCAGGAAAACTCTGGATTCTGGTTCTGCCTTAGGCATGAAAACTGGCTGGAGGACTTTGAGCCAGTCACTCTCTCTCAGCCCAACTCACCTCACAGGGTTGGTGTTGTGGAGCGAATAGGAGGAGGAACTAGTACTAAGTATGTCTGCCACCTTGAGTTAATAAAAATAATGAGGTGGGATATAAAACAAATAAAATAAAAATGTTCAAAAACAGAAGTCCTTTGGGTTTTATTTTACTTGGGCCAGAGGAAAATGCAGGAAAAGTTGCTAATGAAGCTGTTTTGGAGAAAGCTGAGAAGATCATGTCATACGTCCATCGCAGTCACTTGTTTCGCTTAGCGATGGAGTTGCTGCTCCCAAGTGTGGTCACTAAATGAGGACTACCTGCATTGATAGGTGTTGTTGTTCAGGGAAGGGGAAATGAAGCCAGGGGAACGTACCAATCACTTTCTCTTAATTTGCCTCACTCTGGAAGTGCAAAGACTGGAACGCTTACTATCGTAGTTATTAATGCAGCCCAGAGATCAGCCAACTGTCTTACCCCCATCAGTCAGTCTAACCCAAGATACCAAAGGAAGGTATCTTAAGGAGCCTTGGTGGCTCAGGGGTTAGAATGCAGAATTGCAGGCTAAGTCACTGCTCACTGACAAGAGTTCGATTCTCATCGGCTCAAGGTTGACTCAGCCTTCCATCCTTCCGAGGTTGGTAAAATGAGGACCCAGATTGTTAGGGCAATATGCTGAGTCTGTAAACCGCTCAGAGAAGGCTGTAAAGCACTATGAAGTTTAAGTGCTATTGCTAAGGACCATCAATTAAAGAATTTTGACTGGCGGGATCCAGGAAGAGGGCCTTCTCTGCTGTTGCCCCCACCCTCTGGAATATCCTCCCTCTCCCAGAATTGAGGCGGGCCCTCACTCGCCTGGCTTTTCAAGTTTAAAGATTTGGTCCTGCCAACTTGCATGGAGCCCGCTGACTGGCACATAACCCTGGGGGTGGCTGGCTCATTAAGGGTCCTCCCTCTGCCTTCTAACTTTTAACTTATTCTATTCTTGTTTTTATCTGGTTCTTGTTATTGATGCATTGTATTTTTCTATATCTGGTTCTTAGGCTTTTATATTTTTAATGGTATATCACCCGGAGTCACTCTGTGAGCTAGATGATCAGTATTTAAAATCTGACAAGTAAATAAATAAATAAAATTGGGTAGCAAATGTTAGGCTGGCATATTTTTCTGCCAGCTCAAGAACTGGAGGATTGCACTTTAAAATGCAGCCATCTGCTGTACCCAGAGGAAAATTCTACCAGCTAACATCCATAGATAGCTAATAACTTTATTTAAATGACATAAAGTTACCCTTTAGTTAAACTTGGCTCCTGTTTATAGCTTTCTGCTTCTTTGCCAGCATTGGGTGGGTTGTTTTATTCTGGATGTTGTTAGCACGGGCAGGAGGGCAAACGATGACATATGAACCACGACACTGTTATGCAAATGATGTAGCTTTGAGATTATATCAAACATTGTGATACAAGCACATAATTGTGTGGTTTGTGTGAGAATGACATTTGGACATTTTTCTGGCCTGTGACGGTCACAGCTAGTCTTAGAAATACCCAAAGAGCAGAAAGGAGCTTTCTTTTTCTTTTTTTAAAATATGTTTTATTGATTTTTGACATATACCTTAATATTTGGTAAACTTCATGTTAGTGCTTAAAAAACAATCAATAACAATTAATTTCTATAATTCTATAGTCCATATAATTTTACTTGATTTCCTCTTCTTCCAATAATATTCTCTTTTTAGGCAACCTTAAATTAATACAGTTCTTATTTAAATAAATGACAATTAAATACAAACATTTTTCTCATGTTTCTGCAAATAATAACATCAGTATTTCATTGATCATCTTGATTGCCTCATCATAAATCCTGTTTACATTCTTATTTGAATTTGTTTTCCCCACAGTATTCAAAACATTCTTACTAGTTAAGATTTTCTCAAAATTAGTTACACTTAAGTATTTAAATCTTTTTTCTCATACAAGCCATCACATTTTTACATTTCTCATATCTTAAAAAAAAAATAAGAGCAAAAAGAAAAAGACAAAACAGAGAAAACATTTCTTTTATATAAACCATCCCAACATTTTTATATTTCTCATGTCAAAAAAACCCCAAACACAGAAAGAGTTTTCTTATGAGCCCTGTGAGATAGGCTAGTCAGGAAACAGGAACCATTCTAGGAATGCTACTTCTCCCTTATAGAGTAGAATATAAGAATATGCCCCATCATATACCAAACATATTCAATGTAGGGTCATTTGAGTCTTTGTCTCACAAATTGGTGACACCAGTATTTCTCAACCTTGGCAATTTTAAGATGTGTGGACTTTAACTCCCAGAATTCTAGGAGTTGGACTCCAGGCATCTTAAAGTTGTTTCTGGACTGTGCAATCTCTTCTCCAATCCTTCCTTCCTTCCTTCCTTCCTTCCTTCCTTCCTTCCTTCCTTCCTTCCTTCCTTCCTTCCTTCCTTCCTTCCTTCCTTTCCTTCCCTCCTTCCTTCCTTCCTTCATCATGCGGTTGTGATGCTGAGTTTTTAGATACCACCACCCTTTCCTATGAATGGTCCTGAAGCAGCAAGTTTAAATCTAGACCAGATGTTTTGGCCATAAGGTCTGCAGATAGATGCCAGTCCCGAGAGGATTGGCGATAGTGAACTGAATGCAAAATTAAAATTAGCAGTGTCGGTGTCTGATTCCTTCTAACATTCAGCAACATAGAAAAAAGACATTTTCCCGAATCCTTGGTTTTTTTTCCACATGTTTTGGTGAAAATAACTGAGGAATTGTGCCTCTCTTTTGTGCTGTTTTGATTCGTTATACTATTAGACTCCAGTGTGAATTTTAGATTTCTCTCTGTTGTAAACAGCTGCGATGGTTTTGGATCAGTTGAAAAGGGTTTTTCTCATCAGGACCAGCAGGGGGCAGCCCAAGCTTAAGATTCCCCCTCCCCCCTCCCCTTTCTTTCCCTCCTGTTCAATCGTTTCCAATTAGAATAGAATAGAGCTGGAAGGGACCTTGGAGGTCTTCTAGTCCAGCCCCCCCCCCCCCCGCCGCTCAAGCAGGAGAACCTATATCATCTCATTCAAGTGACTGTCCAGTCTCTTCTTAAAAACCTCCAATGATGGAGAACCCACGATTTCTGGAGGCAAGCTGTTCCACTGGCTGATTGTCCTCACTGTCAGGAAATTTCTCTTTAGTTCCAGATTGCTTCTCTCTTTGATCAGTTTCCAACCATTGTTTCTTGTCCTGCCCTCTGGAGCTTTGGAGAATAATTTGACCCCCTCTTCTTTGTGGCATCCCCTCAAATACTGGAATACTGCTATCATGTCGCCCCTATTTCTTCTTCTCAGTGTTGTCTTTGATTGTTTTCTTGCAGACGTTTCATTACCAGACTAGGTAACATCATCAGTACACCATGCATAACCAAGCTCAGAGAGCACCAAGACCCCCTGATTTCAACCCCAAGGTACACATTTTCTCCTATATCTCTCTCAGACAAGTCTCTGTAGATTTTTGGCCAGGGTTTTCAGAAGGGATGCGCCATTGCCTCTTTTCTAGGATTGAAAGAAAGTAACTGGGCCAAGGTCAGTATCTGCCTAAGGTGACACTAGAACTCAGAGCCCTGGCTGGCTGGGGAAGTCTGGGAACTGAAGTCCACACATCTACAATTGGCCAAGGTTGAGAAATACTGGCTTATGCGAATCAAGAAATTTGCATGGTCAGACTTCGGACTGTTTTTATATCGCTGACTCTGTTCTAGCTTGATGTTGTTAGTTGCTTTCAGAAACAATAGCCTTGCCGGTATTGCCATATTTTTGCATCACTGATACAGATTGCTTGTCATGGTTGTCTTTTCTCTTTTTAGAAACTTTTACAGTTCCTTCATTCAACCTGAGAAGATTTATTCTCAGCCTCAGGATTAGGTTAGCAGTCTCCTCAACACTCTCAGCGTTATTATGCTCCAACACTAGAAGTTTTTAAGAAGAGACTGGACAATCATTTGTCTGAAATGGTATAGGGTTTCCTGCCTGAGCAAGGGGTTGGACTAGAAGGCCTCCAAGGTCCCTTCCAACTCTATTATTGTTGTTGTTGTTCATTATTATCATTATTATTATTATTATATGACTTCCTTTGAACATGTGAGAATCCCAAAATAATATCTTCTTGAAATTTCGGATCAGAACATCAAATTCACATGATATCTATCAAGGGTTTCATGTCCTCACAAGACTGCATGAGAGAGTGATGAAATCTCTCTCATGATTTGGCTATCGGATATTTCTTTTTTTCCATTTAATTTTGGTGGCCATAGTTCTTCTCAGCAGTTGCCACGTTACCAAGTTCTGATAGAATTCCTCAATCTGCTTCACACTTTCATCGGCTCTGTTACTATGGTTGTCTCATACGAGTTGTTAGCACTGAACTGCATGGTATTGTGTTAGATTTTAAGTGATTTACAGTCTACATTGGCCTTTCCACCTTCCTTCCTTCCTTTTTTCTTTCCTTGGATTTATATGGTTGCCCAAACTGAACAACTGTAAACACCGGTACTGTTTTTAGCAGTAAACAGCTAAAAAACAATACAGTTAAAAATAACAGCCAAAATTAATATGCAGTTGGAATCCAAATTCTATTACAGCTCTGCCGGTGGGAACCTCAATAAAACTGGTTCCAGCAGGATCAGACCAATCCTACACACGTAGTCCTCAATTTACAATAGTTCATTTAGTGACCGTTCAAAGTTACAACGGCACTGAAAAAAGTGACTAATAACTATTTTTCACACATATGACCGTTGCAGCATCCCCATGGTTACATGATTTACATTTCGATGCTTGACAACTGACTCATATTTATGACGGTTGCAGTGTCCCGGGGTCATGTGATCACCTTTTGCGACCTTCTGACAGGCAAAGTCAATGGGGAAGCCAGATTCACTTAACAACCGTGTTACTAATTTAAGAACTGCAGTGATTCACTTAACAAATGTGGCAAGAAAAGTCGTGAAAGGGGGCAAAACTCACTTAACAATTCTCTCACTGAAAGACATAAATTTGGGGCTCAATTGTGGTCGTAAGTTGAGGATTACCTGTATCCTCCATTTGTAATGTGGCCTAGAGATCTTGAACCAGCCCATCTGGATGGCAGCGGGACAGAGAAACTAATCTCAGTTAATGATATCTAATATGATATGATACTATATAGAGCTTTAGACATACTAAAAAGCAGAGACATCACCCTGCCAACAAAAGTACGTATAGTCAAGGCCATGGTTTTCCCAGTTGCAATGTATGGCTGTGAAAGTTGGACCATAAGAAAGGCTGAGCGCAAAAGAATTGAGGCCTTTGAACTATGGTGCTGGAGAAGACTCCTGCGAGTCCCCTGGACTGCAAGGCGATCAAACCGGTCAATCCTAGAGGAGATCAATCCTGACTGCTCTTTAGAAGGCCAGATCCTGAAGTTGAAACTCAAGTACTTTGGCCACCTAATGAGAAGGAAGGACTCACTGGAGAAGAGCCTAATGCTGGGAAAGATAGAGGGCAATAGAAGAAGGGGACGACAGAGAATGAGGTGGCTGGATGGAGTCACTGAAGCAGTAGGCGTGAGTTTAAAGGGACTCCAGAAGATAGTAGAGGACAGGAAGGCCTGGAGAAACGTTGTCCATGGGGTCGCGATGGGTCGGACACGACTTCGCAACTAACAACAACAACAAGAAAGTACAAAAAAAGGTAAAGTTTTCCCCTGTCCCATCTTGTTCAACTCTAGAGGGTGATGCTCATCTCCATTTCTTAGCCAAGGGAGCCAGTGCTGTCCAAAGACACTTCCATGGTCATGTGGCACATGGAACACTGTTACCTTCCCACCAAAGTGGTACCTATTTATCTACTTGCATTAGCATGCTTTAAAACTGCTAGGTTGGCAAAAACTTTAGAAAGTACAAGCAATCCTCGGTTTATGATCAATAATTCAGCAACCGTTCAAAGTTATGACAGTGTTGAAAAAGTGACTTACAACCAGTCCTTGCACTTACGACAGTTGCAGCATCCCCGTGAACATGTGATCAAGATCTAGGCCAGTGGTGGCGAACCTATGGCACGGTGCCAGAGGCGGCACTCAGAGCCCTCTCTGTGGGCACGCGCGCCGTTGCCCCAGTCCTAGGCCTTCAGCTGGGTTTTATAAAACCTTTTCGCTTTAGGCCTCCGCCGCCATGTGCAGCAAAAAAAAAAAAAAGGTTCAATCAGTCAATTTCAACTTCTCATGGGGAAAAAAAAGATCCCGCAAAGTTGGAATTGATTGATTGAACTTTTTAGACCCACCCAGTCTGCCGTTACCACCACAGCCACGCCCACCCAATGGGCCACACCCACCCGGCACTCGACGATGCATAAGTGGGTTTTGGGTTGCAGTTTGGGCACTCAGTCTCTAAAAGGTTCACCATCGCTGATCTAGGCCTTTGGCAATGGGCTCACATTTATGATGGTTGCAGTGTCCCAGTGTCACATGATCGCCATTTGCAACCTTCTGACAAGCAAAGTCAATTGGAAGGCATGCACGGGTTCTCACATAAGCGTCCACAGAATCTTGCCACTGTCATCAAAATGATGAAAGGTGCTTTACACCACAGCTAAGCAAGCTTCATCCCTTTCGTACATACATGCATGGCACAATGTGCGTACAAAAGGTGCACGTTTAATCCAGAATGGTGTAATCCTACTTTTCTCATTCCAACCCTCATTCCCCTTGTTTCTATGTGGTCGCTAGGCAGCCAAAATTACTACGAGCCTAAAACATATTTCTTGAGAGGCAAAATTAAAATGCTTGGGGGGGCGGGACATGATAGAAGTATACAAAATTAAATATGTCAGGGAAAAATAAAACAAAAAATATTGTTCTTTCTTTCTGCCGATGTTATAACTTTTTCATCCATGCGGACAAAATGGTGAGAGTTTTAGAAGCTTTTTCTTTATACAACATATATCGAAGGGAATTCTTGATATCCTGGAACTGGACAGAGCCAGTTTCACAGGCAGCACACCCTATTTCCATTGTGGTTTACATCGTTTGTGTAATAAGGCCCTCAAATAAATAATAAAAAATGACACAAATGGCATATATTGATCTAAATCTTTGTTATAACATTCTCTCTGATTTACTGGACACTTGTGAATAATGGGCCCTGCTTCCCTCCATCTAGTTCAATAAAACAAGACTGTTTGGCAGCTATTTGACCACATGATTCAATTAAGAACTGTAGTACCGTATTTCCCTGAAAATAAGACCTACCCCCAAAATAAGCCCTACTTAAGACCCCACCCACTGCATTGCACCTGGTTACACGAGGTGGGGCAAGGCGCACAGGTAAAAATCAAGCTAGGGCAGGAATGGGGGGTTGGAGCTGCCACACACACCCTGTACCCACTTACCTTAGGACAGTTGCAGCCAGGCATTATAAAGCCCTAGTAAGACCACACCTCGAAAACTGCAGCCAATTTTGGTCACCATATCACAAAAAAGATGTTGAGAGTTTGGAAAAAATTCAGAGAAGAGCAACTAAGATGATCAACGGCCTGGAGACCAAAACATACGAAGAACGGCTGCAGGACTTGGGTTTGTCTAGTCCATGGGTCGGCCAGCCGAAACATCCAACGAGCCGCACGGACCCGTTTCCCTAAAAAAAAAAACCCCTGGGAGCCGCACCCGCCCGCGCATGTGCGCCCGCCCGCGCATGCCCGTTCGCGCATGCGCACCCGGTCGCGCATGCGCACGCGCACCCGCCCGCGCATGCGCACCCGCCCGCGGCGGAGGCTCCGGAGCCGCAGGTGATCCCTCAAAGAGCCGCATGCGGCTCCGGAGCCGCGGGTTGCCGACCTGTGGTCTAGTCTAAAAAAAAGAAGAAATAGGGGAGACATGATAGCAATATTCCAGTATCTGAGGGGCTGCCACAAAGAAGAGGGGGTCAAACTATTCTCCAAAGCACCAGAGGGCAGGACAAGAAACAATTATTGGAAACTGATCAAAGAGAGAAGCAACCTGGAATTAAGGAGAAGCTTCCTGACAGTGAGGACAATCAACAGCTTGCCTTCAGAAATCGTGGGCACTCCATCACTGGAGATTTTTAAGAAAAGACTGGACATTCACCTGTCTGAGGCGGTATAGGTTCTCCTGCTTGAGCAGGGGGCTGGACTAGAAGACCTCCAAGGTCCCTTCCAGCTTCTATTCTATTCTATTCTATTCTATTCTATTCATGCCTCCCGTGCCCCAACACCTGCCTTGCCTCGCCGGCCTTCTGCGGTTGCTTGCCGCTGCTCGTGCGCGTTGCCCCCAGCCTCTATTTCACTGTCAGAGGCCTTAATTTCTTGCAGTCATTGGTGGTTAGCACTCTCTCGGAGAGTCATTGAGGCCACTTGGGGGTTAGGGCACAGGTGGCCTCAATGACTCTCAGAAAGAGTGCTAACCACCAGATGGCTGCAATTCTTCCATCCCCCACGATTCAGTCAGAACTGAAGAAGCTTCTTGGATGAGAAGTGAAACATCTTCAAGGAAAAACAAAATCCAGTTGCCTTTTGAAAAAGCACCTTTGTAGTGATTCTCCTAACAATCGTGACAAAAAAAGGTCATAAAGTCAGACATGACTCACTTAGCAACTCCCTTGCTTAGCAATGGAAATTCTGGTCCTGGGTTGAGGACTACCTGTGTTCATTTAATCAGTTTATAAATTTCACAAATCCATCTCGCTGGTCACTGTAGAATGCCGGGCTAAATAGTTGTTCATCTAAACTCAAAGGTGCCTCTTGCTCTTTTTAAGAAGCGCGAGTGCTCATGACATATCAAAAGCAGCAACAGTTGTTTTTCCCCAGTAAATAAATCCATGCATCTCAGATGTTCCCAGGTGCAACCTTCAATGGAACAAGGTTGCAAGAAATATGTGCTTTTGGCCATGAGTCAAAAAGACGGCAGCAAATCAGTCTCCAGCGTATTGGGCTGGATTGATCAAGACTGTGGCTTGTCTTTTTATATCCCCTGAGGCTGCAACTGTAGAATGAATTACAGTATATGCATTGGATTAGGGAGTCAGAATTTGAGGGGGCTCTAATCTCCACACTCAACGTTGTTGATACAGTCCTAGGCAGAATAAGGGGGAGGGCTGAGGGAAGAGCTGGGGCAAAGGAGAGCACCAGAATGGGGAAGGCGGCTGTCGCGTCCTCTGCTTGGGGACTCATTGTTTAGCAAGCCATCTTTTCAGCTGGTTTGTCACACTGTGTTATTTCCACTACACCAACCCCAACTGCAACCCTCAGAGAGACAGATGCTAGTGAGATGGGAGAAAGAGAGGAGAAACTTTAACCAAGTTTGACATAAGAACAGAAAACCCGATGGCAAAGAAACTAGGGAGGACCGGTGGAGGGTGGAGGGTTGCGTTTGTTGCTCTCCTGCTTCTTGTAATTAAAAAAAAAAATCGGGAGGAATCTGACAGCACTTTTTCTGACTGACCAATTTTACTCAAAGGCATCAGCTCATTTCCTCAGCGGCATCCATCTTAGGCATGGGTCTGTGCATTGGATCTATGACATCACGCTCTGCAATACCTCTGATGACATGGGCTGCAGTTTATGGAAGCTGACAGCTTTTAATAACATTGGTCAGGCAGAAAAAGTACTATCAAACTTCTCCCTGATTTCTCAGCTTTAACCACTTTAAGATGTGTGGACATCAACTCCCAAAATTCCCCAGGCAGCAAGGCTGGTTGAGGAATTCTGGGAGTTGAAGTCCACACATCTCAAAATAGCCAGGGTTGAGAAACACTAACACAGCTCTCCTCCACAATGCTGTTTACAGCTATCAATCCACTTCCAATAAAACAATGCTACCCACATTTTTCCTTCATTACCCCAAACCACTTAACTGAAAGTCCTTTTTATTACTTATCCAAAAGTCCTTATTTAAATATCCCTGTTGTGATCGGGTATTGAGTTTATGTGTCATTACCCAAAGAAAAAACACTTTTACCCTGCTTTGGGTAATTTACTTAGACTTGGGAAGATTTTAATTCAAGATCTGTCTTCCAATTCATACCGCAACAAGATCTGCCCTCTAATGTCTTGAAAACGTTCTTCCCTTACAAAAAAAAAGGTCCCTATTTTGAAACCCCACTCTCAGAGCGCTTCGAAGTTTTCTTCTGGACTTTCCTAGATGGTACAAGTAGTCCTCAACTTACAAACAAAACTAAGTCCAAAATTTCCATTGCTGAGCAAGACCGTTGCTAAGTGAGTTTGTCTCCATTTTATGACCTTTCTTGCAATAGTGGTTAAGTGAATCACTGCAGTTCTTAACTTAATAACACAGTTGTTAAGTGGTTTCCTATTGACTTTGCTTGTCACGAGGTCACAAAAGGTGATCACATGACCCCGGGACACTGCCACCGTCATAAAAACATGTCAATTGCCAAGCATCCGAATTCTGATCACCTATCCATGAGAATGCTGCAGTGTTTGTAAGTGTGGGAAAAGGGCCTAAGTCTCTTTTTTAAATGCCGGTTTAACTTTGAACAGTCACTAAACGAATGGTTGTAAGTCAAGGGCTACCTGTACCTTTGAGTTGACTTTATTGTTGCTAACACCAGAGGGTGCTACTTTACATGCTTTGTCTTCTGCTACACACCTTTCCCTTCTTTAGGGGCCTCCCTGGCAGTCACACCTCCCAAACTGAGAACTTCTCTGGGGAAATGACCTCCTGATGCTTTCCTCTGGAATTTAGTGGCAGCGTGAGAAGCCAGGAAAACTGGAGGCGACTGGGAAGAAGTGGGTGACAAGAAGAGATAGGACGCCGATGGGCACCAGCTCTTAGCTCAGGAAGTTTCAGAAGCCTAGATTAAATCCACAACATTTATTCAACACTCGTTGCCCCTTTCGAAGGATATCTTCAAAAGCAAACTCTCTTTCAACAGACCGAGTGAGCGCTGGTAGGGGGGGGAAAGTGTAGAGGAGGGGGGTTTTTCCTTCAGGGTCCTGCTTTCAATAACCCCATTGTGCAGTATGAAACACAGATGGCCTCAAACCATGGACGCCCTAGATCAGGGATCTGCAACCTTGACAACTTTAAGACTTGTGGACTTCAGCTCCCAGAATTCCTCAGCCAGCATAGCTGAGGAATTCTGGGAGCTGAAGTCCACAAGTCTTAAAGTTGTCAAGGTTGCAGATCCCTGCCCTAAATCAGTGATAGTGAACCTAGAACAAAGGTGACATTACATAACATTTTGGGCAACACACCAGCATTCACCAATACCCGACAACTACAGGTAGTTCTCGACTTACAACCACAATTGAGCCTAAATTTTCCACGGCTAAGCAAGAAAGATCTGCTCCATTTTACAACCTTTCTTACCACCGTTGTTAAGTGAGTCACTGCAGTTAAGTTAGTAACATGGCTGTTCAATGAATCTGGCTTCCCCATTGACTATGCTTGTCAGAAGGTCGCAAAAGGGGATCACATGATCCCAGGACACTGCAACCGTCATACATACATGCCAGTTGCCAAGCATCTGAATTTTGATCACGTGACCATGAGGATGCTGCAACAGTCATAAGCAGTGGTGGGATTCAGCCAGTTTGCACCAGTTCGGCAGAACCGGTAGCTAATTTTTTGTTGCCCAGGCCCAGAATGGACTTCTGGAAGCGGCATCCACACAGAGAACCGGTTGTTCACATATTTGAATCCCACCACTGTTCGTAAGTGTAAACAATGGTCATTTTTTCAGTGCCGTTGTAACTTCAAATGGTCACTAAACGAACTGTTGTAAGTCAAGGAGTATCTGTATTCCAAAAGCGGAATGTGTGATTTTCAGAGGTGGAGTGAAATGGGATGTCCTCTCCTGCAATCTCCAGACTGTCAGAAATTGAGTTTGTTTTACTTGTATTTCATCTCTGTAATTATTTGATGTTTCTTTACATAATACCTAGCACCACATATAATTGGTCTGTATTTTTTTCTTCAAGTAAATGAATACGTAGTGCATTGTTCCTCTTTTGTTTGGGGGAAAGTGACATGCCAATAAAATCAAGGTTGGCATTTTTAGAATTTTTGACACAATGAGCCCAAAAGGTTCACAATTACTGAACTGGGGTGTCCACAAGAGAGGGGTGAAAAAAAAGGGAGAGGGGTTACAACTGTATTATCAAACGCCATCTCATTTTTTACATCTGTTGCATGGACAACACTCTTTAAAAATGGGGTAGAGCTTTGTGCAGTTGTGGCTGACATCTTAACTTTCGGACTCCTGCCTCTGTGGATGCTCCTGGAATTAACCCATCTTCTGTATTTTCAAAATGCATTGAACCATAAAAAGAACATATACCGGTCACCATTGTTTCTCAACCTTGGCAACTTTAAGGTGTGTGGATTTCAACTCCCAGAATTCCCCACTGGCAAATTCCTGGATCATGCAGAACAAGGAGTTCTAGGGGTAAGGATCGGTGAGTAGAAATGTTTATGAGAATTAGTGGCAAGGCCTCCTAGAAGAAAGAGTCAGTTTGGTGTAGTAGTTGAGATGCTGGCATAGTCCTGCCTTAGGCATGAAAGCCGCCTAGATGACTTTGGAACAATCACCAGGAGACTGTAAGTTCTAGTCCTGCTGGGTGACTTTGGGCCAATCACTAGTCCCACTTTAGATGTGAAAGCCAGCTGGGTGACTTTGGATCAGTCACTCTCTCAGCTGAGCCTACCTCACAGGGTTATTGTTGTGGGGTTAGGGTTAGGAGAAGAAAGGAGTATTAGATATATTCACCATGAATATATTCACCTTGATTTACACCTTGATGTAATAAAAGCGGGATAAAAATCAAATAAATCTATAAAATAAATAAATAAATGGCCAGCCGTATCAGGCAACAAAGACAAAAGAAACAATATCATTTAACAATAAGAGAATTGAGGACCATAATATTGGAGAGATGAAAACCAAGGAACATCAGGGCAAATTTTTCTAATGCCCAAAAGACAGCCATTGTGTATATACAGGGCTTTTTTTGTCATAGAACGCCCAGAACGGAGTCCGGCATCTTTTTTGGATGGAACCTTGTAGGTTAGGCAAGGCGGGTTGTATGATGTGTGTGAGTTCCGGCACCTTTTTCTTTTACAAAAAAAGCACTGTGTATATATATATATATATATATATATCCATTCATTCATTCTACATTTTTGTCATTGGGATGGTTCAAGGAGATACCTCATGTGTGGAGAAGGAAGGGAAGGAAAATGGAGGACATCAAGACAGGAACAGAGCAAAAGGCTCCCTTCTTTATTGTCTTCCTCTTCTTTCTTTCTTTCATCTCCCCCTCCGCCTTGGAAAAACACTGCAGCAAAAAAAAAAAAAATATTAGCAGCACTGCAATCATTAATATGCAAAAATGCAAATGAGGAGGTAATTAAGCCACAGTCCTCAGGAGGATATTTCCATCATAATGAATTCTATTGTCAGGGAAAAGCAGCCAGGCGCATTGATGGTAGCTTAAAGGAATATCAACTACCAAGATCGATCAAAACGGGGTGCCCACGATCCCCATTTTTGGAAGTGGGCTAGAAGCTGGGATGAGGGGCTGAGATTGTGCAGGGGCACTACCGTTTCCATCCCTATCACAAGGATGGTTTGCTCCCCGGGCTGGGGAGGAGCTGGAGGCAAAAGAGTTTGAGGGGGGGCTCCTAAAGCAGAATGAGTAAAACAAAGCTCTTTGCACCCTCCCCGAAGCTAGGCGCCATGTCTGTGCCAGCTCGTATACAAGAAAACTCATATATGAGGAACATCTTCCTCATGGCATACACAAAGGACCAGCATGCCAAGGAGGTGCCCGTTTTTAGGGTGCAGCAACATATGAGAAAATGTGGAGTCGTTTGGCTAACATGTTCAGGATGAGCATCGAAAGATGCTTGGTTGCCTCTGGTGTCCTTCCAGCTTTTCAATCATTGAAGCCAGGGTCATATCTATATGAAGGGGGCGCCTGGTTCAAACGTTTGACAAAACAGGGTAAATCAAAGGCCCACTTTCGTATTTCCTGGAGATCTTTGATGTAGATTGAAGGGAACCCCTAAAAAGACAAGAGGGCACGCCCCCTTCTTGACAGGTCATCCCTGGACCCCACAGTGTTGGACAACTTCTGCCCAAACTTCAACCTTGTATTTTTTTTAGGAAAATGGTTGAGAAGATGGTTGTGAACAGTGGTGGGATTCAAATATGTGAACAACCGGTTCTCTGTGTGGATGCCACTTCCAGAAGTCCATTCTGGGCCTGGGCAACCAAAAATTAGCTACTGGTTCTGCCGAAGTGCTGCAAACCGGCTGAATCCCACCACTGGTCTTGAATCAAATGTATTATCTGGACCAGGGATGGGCAACTATGGCCCTTTACCTGACTTGTGGGCTTCAATTCCCAGAATTCATCTCTTTGGACAGTCATTTGTCTCCTGCTTGAGCAGGTTGGATTGGAAGACCTCCAAGGTCCCTTCCAACTCTGTTATTCTGTATTCTGTAAGAAACACATTTTTAAATATGAGATGACTGAAGCCCCAGTGAACTTAAAACAGTCCTAAATTCTTTCAAGTGTAAAGATTTCCTCTCTAACGGTTCCAGGGTTGGTCCTGTGATCATACAAAACTGTGTTCTTTTTCTTAAAAAAAATAAAATAGGCTGTTCATGACAAATTTCAGGTTTTAAATTTGGAGAGGCATGCTTAGTATTGGGTGGGCTTTACCCTTACTTTAAATACCATTAAGTGGGGGGAAGAAGCAGGGTTGAGAGGGAATAAGACATAATATGATTAATTTTCGCTTCATTTCAGGCTTCCTCTCACATCTTTTTAAAAGGAGTCTTCTGCTGATATTTTGTCAATACACTCTTTTCTTTTCTTTTCCATTAATTAATTGATTGCCTGGGGGAAGAAGTAGAGAATGAATCAGCTGAATGACCTCTGACAATGGTGGATTCCACCTAGTAATCCTGTCTATGGTTAGAGTTCGTAAAGATACAGAAAACAAAGTTTTACACACTAAAGCAGGGTTTTTCTCAACTTGGTAACTTGAAGATGTGTAGACCTCAATTCCCAGAATTCCCCAGCCAGTTTGAGATGGTGGATATTGGGATGCCACCCAGTAATCCTCTCTATGGTTAGAGTTCCTGAAGATACAAAAGCAAAATTTTACACACTGGGGCTGTGTTTTTCAACCTTGGCAACTTAAAGATGGGTGGACTTCAACTCCCAGAATTCCCCAGCCAGCACAAGGAATTCTGGCAGTTGAAGTCCACACATCTTCAAGTTGCCAAGGTTGAAGAACACACTGCTGTAAGGAAGGGATGTGTTCATCATTCCCAGGATGGACAATTCTGGGAATTAAAATGAATTCATTTTAAACCACTTTGGGGGATGTTTCATGGCTTTGACAGCGCTCAAATTTTTTAGCAGCTGTGTCAATAGGGACAGAGGGAGGGTAACATATATGATGTGTGGAGAAAGGAAGTGACAGGTGTGTGGCAACAGGCCATATGTGTATGTCTCTGTGTGTTGAGATTAGTAAGTAGATGTTTCTCTATGATGCCTCCATCTCCATTTCTTCTTGGACTTCTGCCATATCCAGTATAAAGCCTCTGGCTATATTATTGCTGTTTTTCAAGGATTTCTCTTGCTGTACATAGGGGGTGCTTAACTTGCCCACCCATCCCTAGGAAGAATGGAAGTATTTAAATATGATGGAGGCATCATTAGAACTTAAATGACATCTCCCAGTGAATCACGCAGTTGTTAAGTGAGTCTGGCTTCCCACCTTAACTTTGCTTGTTGGAAACTGGCTGGGAAGGTGGCACATGACAATCGTGTGAACCTGGGATGCTGCAACCATTGTAAATACATTCCAGTTGCCAAGGGCTTGAATTTTAATCATGCGACAGTGGGGATGTTATTTAAGTGCGAAGATTGGTTGTAAGTCACTTTTTGCAGTGCCCTCGTAACTTCAAACGGTCGCTAAACAAATGTTTGTAAGTCGAGGACTACCAGTATCCCACTTTTCCAAAAGTCTTTCCCTCTCACCCGTCCCCTTATTGTGACAGATCCTTGACAAAGGCTCATTCTATGATTCTTTTCTTCGTTCTGTTGCTTCCTCTTATGGTGGAACTCATCCTACAAGACCCATGTTCTCTCTTCTTCTCAACTTTTCTTCAAATCCTTCTTTCATACTTGCAACTTCTTATCATTGCAATTTTTCTGCACCCTCTGATTCCCAAAACAATGCCATCAAAACAATGATCTTCAACAGGTAACTCAGAATCTGTAAGCACCAATGGGGCCGTTTAGGGAAGAGAGAGAAAGGGAAAGGAAGAGGGAAATTGCAGAGGAAAGGAGAGAGGGCAGGTGAACTTAACATTTTTTAATGTGCCACAATTTTTATTGAAGGGAATGTTAAATGTGCCTTTTTTTTAGGGCTCTTGATAGTTGCTGGCTGCAAGCAAACAAGCTATGAGTATGGAACAGTATTTTTCAACCTCAGCAGCTTGAAGATGTGTGGACCTCAACTCCCAGAATTCCCCAGCCAGCATAGGGTCCACACAGCTTCAAGCTGCCGAGGTTGAGAAACACTGGATAGAAAAAAGGAGCTCAGGCAAATTGTGTAATACTGAAGGAAGCAGGAACATTGATGACAAAAGTTAAGGTTGCAAAGAAAGGAGCAAATCGCAGTGAGGATGTGTGGACTTCAGAATTCCCAGCCAAAGCTATTGAGTGGGGAATGCTTGGAATTATAGAGCAAGCTTTACGGATCGTCCTCGACTTACAACTATTCATTTAGTGCTGAAGTTACATCACTGGAAAAAGTGCTTATGACCATTCTTCACACTTATGACTGTTGAAGCATGCCAAATGGTCATGTGATTAAAATTTGGATGATCAGGGGACTGGAGGTTAAAACATAAAGAACGGTTGCTGGAATTGGGTATGGAATAGGGTATGTCTAGTTTAATGAAAAGAAGGACTAGGGATGACGTGATATGAGTGTTCCAATATCTCAGGGGTTGCCACAAAGAAGAGGGAGTCAAACACCTGAAGACAGGACAAGAAGAAACAGATGAAAACTAATCAAGGAGCGAAGCAACCTAGAACTAAGGAGAAATTTCCTGACAGTGAGAACAATTAATCAGTGGAACAACTTGCCTCCAGAAGTTGTGAATGCTCCAACACTGGAAGTTTTCAAAAAAAAGATTGGACAATCATTTGTCTGAAATGGTATAGGGTTTCCTGCCTAAGCAGGGGGTTGGACTAGAAGACCTCCAAGGTCCCTTACAACTCTGTTATTCTATTCTATTCTATCCTATCCTATCCTATCCTATTCTATTCTATTCTATTCTATTCTATTCTATTCTATTCTAGTCACTGAAGCAGTAGGCGTGAGCTTAAATGGACTCCAGAAGATGGTAGAGGACAGGAAGGCCTGGAGGAACGTTGTCCATGGGGTCGCAATGGGTCGGACACGACTTCGCAACTAACAACAACAAAAAGTCCATTCCATTCTATTTGGCAACTAACTCATATTTAAGATTATTGCAGTGTCCTGGGGTCATGTGATCACCTTTTGTGACCTGACAAGCAAAAGCAGTCGGGAAGCCAGATTCACTTTACAACCGTGTTACTAATTTAACAACTGCAGCGATTCACTTAACAACTGTGGCAAGAAAAGTTGTAAAATAGATCAAAACTCACTGTCTCGTTATCAACAGAAATTTTGGGCTCATTTGTGGTCGTAAATCTAGGACAGGGATCCCCAACCCCTGGTCCGTGGACCAGCACCGGGCCGCGGCATGCCAAAAACCGGTCCGCACAAACAAGCAAAGCCCCATCTGTGGGATGCAGGCAGCACACGAAACCATGCCCCTTCTGGTCCACGGAAAAACCTCTCTCCAATGAAACCTGTCCCTGGTGCCCAAAAGGTTGGGGACCACTGGTCTAGGACTACCTGTATTTAGGGAAATCTGGACAAGACAATGGAGAGGTGGGACTGAAGCCATTTAAGGTTCCAAGTTATGGCTTTTAAGGCTTGGCAGCAAAGAAGTCACCAAAGGAATACAGATAGTCCTCACTTAACAACCATTCATTTAGTGATTGTTCGAAGTTACAATGAGTGACTGATGATCAGTGCTTGTATTTAGAATCATTGCAGTATCCTCATGGACACATGATCACGATTCAGGCAGTTGGCAGACGTCGCGCATTTATGATCTCACAGCACCCAATGGTCACATGATCGCCATTTGCAAGCTTCTAACAAGTTAATGAGGAAGTTGCAGGAGGTCATCAGTCACCATCCTGTGAGGTTTTGCTTAACAAGCACAAGTGACTCGCTTACCCATTGCAATGGTACCTTGCCTGTCACTAAACAAGGCAGCCATCTGCTGTTTTGCTTAATGACCGCTTTGCTTAGTGACAAGAGTTGCCAGTCCCAATCAGGGTTGTTAAGCAAGGATTACCTGTATTTTCTTAAAAGTCAGGGAGGGGAAGGAATTTGATGGAAACCAAGACAACCTTACTGAGTATGTAGGGCCCGATGGGTGCCATGTTGGAGATCTTAACAGTATTCCACTTTGGTTGGAACTAACATGATATTGCAGAAATAGATTGCCATATATCCACAAATCATCATCTGCCTGTGTATTTGACAAGGCAGCAGTCATAGAACTGAACTGATCCAATACACAATTGATTCGAACCTATACGTGTGTGCTTTTCGTGATGTGCAGGGAAGTGAGGAAGCAAATTGAAAAAAATTAAGAAGGATGTCCTACTACAGTACACCACCACTAAGTTGGCTGGGGTTTCTTCTTTTGAAAGGCCAAGGGACTAGCAACTTAAGATTGCTGCCACATTTAAGTCACACACCGATTCCTGGATTTGGCCTCAATTTAACATCTCCTTTCCTTCTTTCCGGCTCTGCCGAAAAGCAAAGCTCGACTCAAAATGAACGGGGCTGGCTTGATGCCATCTTGCAGCTGGTGTCTCGCATCTTAAGCCTGTCGTTTTTCAAATGTCAGCCAGCGAGAGAACTCAGGCGAAGGTTTGCGAGGGTGCCTCAGCCCTAGGATGGGGCGGAGAGGGGGAGAGATGAAAAATCACACTTGAGGGAGGAAGAGAAGGGGGGCAGAGGAGGGAAATGGTGTGGTGAGGAGGGGGGGGGACTCCATGAGGCTGCAGCTGTTACCAGCAGAGGTGGCAAGGGGGGGACGGTGGGGGGTTGAGGGAAGTGTCAGTGAGAAGCGAAGGCTCAGAGACCCCCTCCATCTTCTTAGCACTTTTGTGGTCATTAAGCATGAGTAGAACTGGAGATGGAAGAGCTAAGCAGTTGTTTCTACGGTTCTTGTACCCCTCCTGCGCCTCCGTAGCTCTGGTGACCATGCTTGATCTCGCCCAGCACGTGTTCCAGCTGTCCCAATACAAGTGGGATGGCCCCTTCTTTTGTGGAAATCGTCCCTGTTCAAACTCTGCCCTTATTTTCTTGAGGGCAATGCCTTCAAAAGCAACCACCACAACAAAAAGACTCAGATGCGTGCGAGGTGGCCTAACATTTGCATCTGCTCCTGCACATCACTAGCAGTTCAGTGTTGAGTGCAAAAAGGCCTTCTTATCTCTGGATGGAGCAAGAGTGTGGGCCAAACTTTGGGGGCTTGCGTTTCAAGGGCAGAAGAATTGGGAGGGGCAAGAAAACAGAGGAAGTTTAGATTAGAGATTGTGGAGTCCGGAAGGTAGAAATGGAAGACACTTGTGCAGGGTTTCGAGTGCGAGTTTCAAGTCTAACATGTAGCAAGAGAAAATGGAAAGTGGTCTAGCACGGAGTTATAATTTTCCCAAGAGCAGCATAAAATGTAATAAATACGCCAATTGCCAATGGAAGTAGTGAACTGATGCAGGATCCAATTTGGGTTGGTCACTGGGACCAGAGATTTAATCTTCCAAGCTTTTAGACCAGGGGTCTTCAAACTTGGCAACTTTAAGACTTGTGGGCTTCAACTCCCAGAATTCCTCAGCCAGCCAGGGTTGGCTGAGGAATTCTGGGAGTTGAAGCCCACAAGTCTTAAAGTTGCCAAGTTTGAAGACCCCTGTTTTAGACTCATGCTGGAGCCCATCCTTAGGGAATGTTACACATTCTGGTGAGAGAGAAGTTCCCTGGGGATGGGCTCCAGCATCAGTCTGAAAGCTTGGAAGACTAAACCTCTGGTCCCAATGACCGACCCAAATTGGATCCTTCAACATTATCCTGGGACAGGTACATTTGCCTTCATTTGTAGTGAATTGAAGCTGAGTACATTACGATGATCTACACATTTTCTGTTTGAATCAGGTAGATCCTGGAATACCTTGCTTTTTGGTGAGAATTGAATACTAAATAGTCTTTTAGGAAACCATTCTGCTCTGTTTCGTAACACTTTCCTTGCTAAACAACAGGTGCGGAAATTCCAGCAGTGTCCCAGATCACTAGGTCTGCCCCTATTTTTGTCCATGAAATATTAAAGGATATGTACACAATAAGTAGAGGAATGAAGGAGGAGGAAACTAGGCCTAACAATAGCCAGTAAAATCAGCAAAATCAATCACTAGTGGTAGATGCAGATGCAAAGAGAGAATTTCCTGTACTGAGGCTCCTCCTCTTTCTTGTGGAAACTCCTCCTACTTTTGCCCCAACTCCTCCTTTTCTGCTGGAATTATGTAAATTAGTTTGGCGATAGCCTTGAAGAAGGTTTGGAAAACATGACTGTAGCCCAAAAAGAAAACATGGGGTGAGGAAGAAATTCAAGATTGTCCCATCTTGACTCTCTTTCGTATAAAAGGGAAAGAGGAAGAGATGGAGAGAGAAAGCAAGAACTTTCTCAGGCTTTCAAAATATTGAAAATATACCCTAGATAGGTAATCCTTGACTTACGACCCCAATTCAGATTAGAATTTCCAGTGCTAAGCAAGGTAGTTGTTAATTGAATCATGCTTGGTTTTACAGCCCTTTTTGCCATTCTTGTTAAGTGAATCACTGCGGCTATTAAGTGAATCAATAGTCATTGAACAAACCTGGGTTCCCCCATTGACTTTGCTTGTCAGAAGCTGGCTGGAAAGGTCACAAATGGAGTCGTAAATACAGGCTGATTGCCAAGTGCCTGAATTTTGATCCTGTGGCCACAGGGATGCTGCAACAGTCATAAGTGCGAGGACACTATCTAATTTTTCCGGTGTCATTGAACTTTGAACAGTCATTAAATGAATGGTTGTAAGTCAAGGATTTCTTAACTTTAAGCTCCCTAATTTTAAGACTTTAAGTTTTATTCTCTAGTCGAATAATTTTGGGAATTGAAGACCTCATAGCTTAAAGTTTCCAAGGTCAAGAAACACTGCCCTAGCCTAGGATAACAACCTTCCAGATGTTCATCTGACATCTGTTTTCTGACCTGGACTATCTGAAAGGGCTGACAAACATCATCTGTGTCTACTAAGATCTCTTCCCAAAACTTTTCCCATGCCTCCTCTGTGGGCTAAACATACCAGTTTCTTTAACATTCCTTTTAGGTAAGGGTGAGCAACTACAGCAACTTTACAGCTATGCTGGCTCAGGAATTCTGGGAATTGAAGTCCACAGTTCATAAAGTAGCCGTAGTTGCCCATCCCTGCTTTCAAGCTTGGTTTTCAGGCGTCTCATCAAGCTGATAGTCCTGGCCTGCATTTGCTCGTCTTCCCATTTCCCCCCATTTGAAGTACTGTAGGTTGGGCAGAGAGATAGTCTGCCCTGTTCTCAAATCATCCAATGTACTTGGCTGGCTGGCTGGCTCAGGAATTCTGGGAGTTGAAGTCCACGAGTCATAAAAGAGCCAAGGTTGCCTACCCTTGGCCTAGGCTGAGAGAGGGACTGGCCCAAATCCCTCAGAAAGCCGTGGCTAAGGAGAGACCCCAAGTACAAGAAATTCTTGTTTCCTCCAAAGGTCCTACTTAGCATTAATTATATATTTTTGAAGCTTACTTCTACTTCCATGAGGCTTAGAGACTTGCTTTTAAAGAAGGAAGAAAAAACACTTCTGAATTTTGGGCTTGAGATAGGAAAAAAAAAATGAAACTCTGACTTTAGGTTTTGTTCATGAGATAAGTTTCTTGTTATAGAAATGGCTTGTGCATATTAAGTACGCAGAAATAAAAACTAAGGCTGTAATGTTATTATTTTATTCTACTGTGCTGAAAAGAGACGGAAGTCACTACTTTTCTTTCTTTTGCCCTTTATCCTACACTTCTGTTCCCCCCCTTCCCCCTTCCCCATTTCCCCACTATAGGTAGTCGTCATCTTATGATCATCATTGAGCCCAAAATTTATGTTGCTAAGTGAGACAGTTGTTAAGTGAGTTTTGTCCCATTTTACAACTTTTCTTGCCACAGTTGTTAAGAGAATCGTTGCAGCTGTTAAGTTAGTGGCATGCTTTTTAAGTGAATCTGGTTTCCCTGTGGACTTTGCTGATCAGAAGGTTGCAAAAGCTGATCACGGTGACCCTGGGACACTGCAACAATCATAAATATGACCCAGTTGCCAAGTATCGAAATATCGATCATGTGACCATGGGGATTCTGCCACGGTCGCATGTGTGAAAAACAGTCGTGTCACTTTTTTTAGTGCTTTTGTAACTTCGGTCACTAAACGAATGATTGTAAACCAAGGATTACCTATATTTTCATTTTATATTTGGATAAGTTTAATAAAATAAATAAATAAAAGGAAGGAAGGAAGGAAGAGCATAAAGGGGTAATCTCGTATGTAATACCAGAGCATTAGATCAGCGTTCCCCAACCTTTCTGGCTCAGGGTGGGTGGGGGGGAAAAGAGGGAATGGCTCTGCGGGAGCGGTGGGCAAGTACGCGTTTGCACGCAGCTCCATTTGCGCAAGCGACAGGCAAGCACACCTGCTGCTCACGCAAATGTGCGCCCATGCTTGCTTGCTGTTCGTGCAAGTGGGGATGCTCGTATGCTTGCCCACCACTTACACAGCCTAATTCTGAAGGGCTCAAGGCCCGGTAGTGGGCCGTGGCCCAGGGGTTGGGGACCCCTGCATTAGAGGGAAAGTGCTGGAGAAAGGTTTTGTGGTTGTTGTGGGCAGTGGTGGGATTCAAATATGTGAACAACCGGTTCTCTGTGTGGATGCCGCTTCCGGAAGTCCATTCTGGGCCTGGGCAACAAAAAATTAGCTACCGGTTCTGCCGAAGTGGTGCGAACCGGCTGAATCCCACCACTGGTTATGAGTGAATCTCATCCTGCAGGATAGAGGCCCATCCTTAGTCCAGAATGGGAGAACTCACCACAGCCAATTCACCACGGCCAATTCGTCACAACCGACTCACCACGGCCAACTTGCCACAGGACAACTCACCACGGCCAACTTGCCACGGGACAATTCGCCATGGGACAACTCAACAATTTAATTCGATTATTTAAAATAATTAAAAAATAATTTTACTTTTTGTCATTCAACACTTCATTTTGTCCCTCCTTTTGCATCATGATCAGTAGCCAAAAAAGCTATTGGAGAAGAGCTGGAATGGATCTTTATAGAGCAGAATCAGCATTAGAACTGTGGATGAAAACATTCTGCAGCCCCACAGTGAATGAATCTGTCCTTATTCTGAGGCAGATTATTCTCTCATTCTTTCGCAGATCAATCAGGGACGGACGTTTCTTTCTCATGAGGCTTAATTTCACCATTTGGTTCGGACAGCATTTGATCACTGACATGTGATATTCTTCAGTGTAACAATTAACAGGAACACACAGTGACCAACAACAGTCTCTAGTATTAGTATTACAGAAACAGAAATAAAGATATGTTAAAAATCATCAGACTATGAACTATCAAATCACCTTACATAAGGCATAAAGCAAATGAGCTTCCATGTTTGTCTGTTTTCAGGACCTCGGCTTGATAATACAATTGACCGAGCCACGTGAAAAACATTTTAACAAGCCTTTTAAAATAAATATGAAATGATCTATATACAGATTTCAAAGTTGTGATTTCACATTTCCCTTCTGAGTACAGGTAGTCCTCCACGTACAACTCTTCCTTTAGTGACCATTCAGTTACGGCAGCACTGGAAAAATCCACTTGCAATCAGTACTCGCACTTACAATCATCGCAGCTCCACACGGTCACGTGACCAAAATTTGGGCGCTTGGCAATTGGCATGTATTTGTGATGGTTGCCGCTTCCTGGGGTCATGTGATCACCATTTGCAAACTTCCAAGCCAGCTTCCAACAAGCAAAGTCAATGGGGGAAGCTAGATTCAGTTACGGACTTCGTGAGTCACTTAACACGTGTGGCAAAAAGGTTACAAAATTGGGCACAGTTCACTTAACCACCGCCTTGCTTAGCAACCCAATTGTGGCCATAAGTCAAAGACTACCTGTATTTGTTTCGGTTCAGATACAACACCCAATTAGTGAACAAGAGAAGGAGGAATATCTAGCCCTTTTCTCCAGCAGCATCCTGACCTGCTTCTTCTTTCTTTTCGGATGAAAAAGAAAACATCCTGCAAAATGGGTTAGCCACACCTAAATTTAGAGGTAGCCTTGTGCAGTTGGTCCCCTCACCCACCTCCCCATTCCCTGAAACAACAGAGAAGCGAAACAGATTGGGAGGGGGACGAGTAGAAGTTGTCCTTGCCACCTGCAAAGGGTTGTGGGATTTCTAATTACAGCTGGCCCATCTTTGCCCACAAGGAGAATGTTGTTTCCATTCTGGGCTAACCACAACGTTACCTCTCCGCTCTTTGCCTTCAGCAGAGTTTGAGTTCTCCTACCACCACCACCCGCCCTTTGATAACACAAAACCTGCACACTGGCAACTCCTGTGTTCTGAGGCCAAAAAGAGCTACATTGGACTTGGGGGAAGAGGATGAGTTATGTTTTAAAACGATTTATCCTTAGCTAAAAGAAGGAAGGAAGGAAGGAAGGAAGGAAGGAAGGAAGGAAGGAAGGAAGGAAGGAAGGAAGGAAGGAAGGAAGGAAGGAAGGAAAAATATCGCTCTGAAAGTCAATAAGGACTCACAAAATGTTTTCCTCTCAAGCATATGTGCAGGGAACTTTCCTCTCTGCCAAAGTTACACGTCTGGAATTAGGCAGCTGGGCTTGGCCTGGTTTCCAAAACCTTTGACTATAACCATTAGTCACAGCTGCCATTGTGCAGGGCAGCATTCCCGGGTGATCAGTGCAAATTTGGGTCAGATTCAAATGGGTCATCCTTGGCCAAGGGGATTAGAAAAATAGGAGCACTGCCAGGGCTGGACATTCTGCTGACTATTTCAGCCTGGCTTTCTAGCAGGACATAGAAAGGATGAATTTGCTTTGGTGGGTGTCTCTTCACAAATCCATCAATGTCAGGAAGAGGATTTGAAAGATTCAGGTACCAATCTTCACACAGCTTGGCGGGGGATTTGGGACCCTACTTCTAAGATGCCTTGAAGCTTTCAGAGATTTTAATTAATTTAGCTGTTTGTTTGTTTATTAAATTTATTCGCCACATAGCTAATATCCAAAGATTCAGGGTGGCTTCCAACATGAAAAATATTAAAAACATTTTTTTAAAAAATATCCATTATAAAACAACAGATAAAACATTAACAATCATAGAGTCAAGATGGCAGAGAAGGAAACTGGACGGGATGGGGGGAGGGCAAGGTGGCACTGAACTTAATTAGCCAAGGACCTCCAAAATGAAGTTCCCCGATTGGGGTCTTCAAGCTATATGACAGAGCCAGGTCTTCAGGCTCTTGCAGAAGGTCAGGAGGGTGGGGGCCAAAAACACTTCTGGGGGCAAAATGTTCTAAAGTGCAGGAGCCACAGCACAGAAGGCTCTCCTCCTGGACCCTCCAGCTGAAATTCCTTGCCTGACAGGATCTGCAGCACACCCCCTCTGCCGGCGCAAAGAGAAATCAATCAGTCAATCAATCAATCAATCAATCATCAAATAGGTAGGTAGGTAGGTAGGTAGGTAGGTAGGTAGGTAGGTAGGTAGGTAGGTAGATAGATAGATAGATAGATAGATAGATAGATAGATAGATAGATAGATAGATAGATAGATAGATAGATAGATAGATAGATAGATAGATAGATAGATAGATAGATAGATAGATAGATAGATAGATAGATAGATAGATAGATAGATAGATAGATAGATAGATAGATATTCAGCACCTTGGAGGGAACAGGAACAAGATCAGTCATGATAATACACCAAAAGGGTCCTTCTCAGCAAAGTGATCTTTAATTCTTTGTATCTAATGTCAATAAAACTCTGAGCCCAAGTTTCTGGTATGAGCAGGAGGCATCTGGGGTACTCTTTTTTTTCATGCCCAGCTGTATCTGGGATCCTGTCTTATGTATCGCTTAGGAACAACTTTGTCCAGCATGGTGCCCTCCAAATAGATTGCTCTCAACCCACCATCCACCCATTTTATATTAGACCAGTGTTTCCCAGTCTTGGGAACTTTAACAAGTATGGACTTCAACACCCAGCATTACTCAGCCAAGTATGTATTCTGGCAAAATTCTCGGAGTTGAAGTCCACACATCTTAAAATTCACAAGGTTGGGAAACACTGGATTAGACTAAAATGAAGTTGGGTTGTAGGTGGCCCAATTAATGTGCTATGAGAATCAAGCCACCAAACTGAGTGATAATATGGTTCCTTCCTTTGAGCATAAAATGATATACAGGGATTATTGGGGGGGGGGGTTCAGTAAGGATTCAGCATGTTGAGCCGGAGGAGCGGTTGAACCAATTAAACCAACTTCCTGCTGAAGAAAGGAATCCAGAACAACAGCATCCTGTGGCTGCTGGTGGCTGTCAAGCCTTTGTGGCTGTCAAGCCTTTGTGGCTGTCAAGCCTTTGTATGAAC
This sequence comes from Azemiops feae, assembly GCA_023970755.1. Taxonomy (NCBI): domain Eukaryota; kingdom Metazoa; phylum Chordata; class Lepidosauria; order Squamata; family Viperidae; genus Azemiops; species Azemiops feae. Next base: position 1,187,665 of record JALGBA010000077.1, on the reverse strand, counting down.
ATATCCAACAAACAAATCTTTCCATAGAAGAGTGTTTCTCAAGTTCAACAACTTTAAGATGTGTGGATATCAACTCCCATAATTCCCCAGCCAGCACGCTGGCTGGGGAATTGTGGAGTTGATATCCAAACATCTTAAAGTTGGTGGACTTGAGAAACATTGCTCTAGAGCAGTGGTGGCGAACCTATGGCACGGGTGCCAGAGGCGGCACTCAGAGCCCTCTCTGTGGGCACGCATGCCGTCGCCCCAGTCCTAGGCCTTCAGCTGGGTTTTATAAAACCTTTTCACTTTAGGCCTCCGCCGCCATGTGCAAAAAAAAAAAAAAGGTTCAATCAGTCAATTTCAACTTCTCACGAGGAAAAAAAAAGATCTTGCAAAGTTGGAATTGATTGATTGAACTTTTTAGTCCCACCCAGTCTGCCGTTACCACTGCACGCCCACCCAATTGGCCACGCCCACCCAATGGGCCACACCCAGCCAATGGGCCACACCCAGCCAATGGGCCACACCCACCCGGCACTCGACGATGCATAAGTGGGTTTGGGGTTGCAGTTTGGGCACTCGGTCTCTAAAAGGTTCGCCATCACTGCTCTAGAGCAGGGGTAGGCAACCTTGGCTCTTTTATGACTCGTGGACTTCAACTCCCAGAATTCCTGAGCCAGCCATGCTGAGGGGAAAGGGAGAGGTTTCCAAGCTGAGCCATGCTGGCTCAGGAATTCTGGGAGTTGAAGTTCACGAGTCATAAAAGAGCCAAGGTTGCCTACCCCTGAAGACTGGATTCCTCTTACTGAGTTATCATCAATATCCAGATTTATTATTATTTTTTTTGCCCTAACTTTGATTCAGAATCCACCTGCTTGTAACTAAAACTGCAATTCTGTGTCCTGCATTCTGGAACAAGTTCCAATCTCCCATATTAATAAATCTTTCCAGGCATTTATTGTGATGTGTGTTTGAACGTATACATATATGTTACTAGTGGGCCTGGAACAAGCTATTGCCAAAGAAAGTCTTCAGAATGCCAGCCATTCCATCTTGAATTGTTGGCCATCAAACTGTAGCTACAAAGGAAGTTCAAAGTTCATCTAGCCATTTGGGAAGATTTTGCACCCACTGATTTTTCACATACCCCAAAAAAATGCTTTTGTACATATGTAAATTTGGGGGCTCTCCCAAGCCTGTGGCTGCCCTCTTCTTGTGTGCAGGTGGTGCCATGTTCCCACCCTGTACAATTAATGTCACCAGCTAAACATTAGAATGAGAAGAAATGAATTTATTTCACTTTGTGGTTATGCAACAGCTGCTGGGTGACTTTGGCCAGCCATTCCCTCTCAGTCTAACTCACCTCACACGGTTGTTGTTTTGAGGAAAATAGGAGGAGTAGGAGTATTAGAAATGTTTGCCGCCTGGTGTTATTTTTGAAAATAATAAAACCAGGATATAAACAAATAATAACAAACTTTTGGTTTGTACAACTCACCAGCCATGATGTTACTGCATTATGTGAAACCCACTCTAAGGGTGTGAGGGATGTGGGATTGTGGTTAGTCATGTTAGATTTTGCAATACACAGTGCTCGACTTAATGACCGTGTGAAATTAATGTTGGACTTACTTGAGGACTAATGACCAGATTAGAGATTGGGCATCCCCCCCATGGTCACATGACCAAACTTTGGGCTCTTGGCAACCAGATCGCATTTACAAACATTTGCAGCATCTCATGGTCACATGACTGTTTTTGATGATGGTTTTGCCGAAAACCTGCACTTAACTTCCGGTTTTCGGCAAAACTGTCCCCCTAGTGAACCACTGGTTTGCTTAACAACTATGGCATTTGCCTGCCACAAAAGTGGTCATACAATCGGGTCAGTCACATGACGGATCTGTTTTTACAACCGTCATGACTGACGATTACTGTGGTGGGCAGGCTGCATTACAGTCGTAAGCCGAGGACGGCCTGTACACATCTGTGCATCAATCCAAAGGTCATGTATCCGAGTGGCAACCATCACCACAGGAGCAAAAAGGATCCACCACAATGCTTCTGAAGTTAAAGAAAAAGGGGGAGGGGGTTGCAAGATCAGGCAACCGAGTTAACTCTCTCAGAGAGGCCGGGTTTGGAAGGGCAGGGCCCATTTCTGTTGCGTGATAACAATCAGCCTTCCATGTTAGGAGTTTCTCTTGGTTTTTTTGTTTTTCAATTTTCCATTGAGAGGGCAATCCCCCACTCGCTGCGATCATACAGCGAAGTACAAAAGGTTTCCTGAGTCTGTAGGCGGATGCTATATTCAGCCTCCCAGCAGAAAGGGGAGCGCCACCTGAAACTAACAGCAAAGGGTTCCCTTCCCTGTTCTTTTAAAGAGAGAGAAACTTTCCAACCAGACAACGGTGAGGCTTCCTCATTACGTTCACCCGTAAGCCTCTCAGAACTCAGAATGACAGAGTTGGAAGGGACCTTGGAGGTTTCTAGTCCAACCCCCTGCTCAAGCAGGAGACCCTCTACCATTTCAGACAAATGGCTGGCCAATCTCTTCTTAAAAGCCTCCAGTAATGGAGCACCCACAACTTCTGGAGTCAAGCCCTTCTACTGGTTGTTTTCACTGTCAGGAAATTTCTCCTTAGTTCTAGGTTGCTTCTCTTCTTGACTAGTTTCCATCCGTTGTTTCTTTTCTTTTCTTTTTTTTTAAACAAGTTTTATTGAATTTTTTTGTTTTACAACCAAGTGCTTGAGACTCATCGTGGAGATAGGGCACTCCATGAAACAAAGTAAAAAATATAATCATACATAAACAATTTAAATTACTTCTTTAAAGGTTCCCTCTCTATTTTATCAATCAAGAAAAGAAAGGAAAAAAAACACACACAAAAAAACCCCACAAACTATCAGTAATATTTCCACCTGTTTTCAGGCTTAACTAACTTACAATTAACATATTCCAATTTGGCCTTATATAAACATATAGTATACAATTCGGGTACCCATATAATATAAATTGTTTTTAAGATATACATATTATTCCAATTATTCAATTTATACTTCTCTGTTAAATTCTATCTCTTATTCTATTCTATTTCACATACATATTTATTTTATAGATAAACATGACTTTAAGTATTTTAAAACCATTTTACATTTTAGCCTAAAACCATCCGTTGTTTCTTGTCTTGTCTTCTGGTGCTTTGGAAAACCCTCTTCTTTGTGGCAGCCACTCAAATACTGGAAACACTAGTATCATGTCACCCCTAGTCCTTCTTTTCACTAGACCAGACAAACCCAGTTCCTGCAACTGTTCTTCATATGTTTTAACCTCCGGCCCCCTAATCATCTTTGTTGCTCTTTCCTGCACTCTTTCCAGAGTCTCGACATCTTTTTTTTTAATTTTGTGGTGACCAAAGCTGGATGCAGTATTCCAAGTGTAATCTTACCAAGGTATTGTAAAGTGGTACTAACACTTCTCATGTTCTTAATTCTATCCAGAGACTCCAGAGAAGACTATGAAATTTCTGCATTTCTTTGTGGATTTATCCCCAGTTAACTACTCTTGTCTCCATTGGCTAACAGGCACATTTTATATGGACTGTTGTGCTGTATACATAATTGCAAAACAGGTAGTCCTTGGCTAACTTTGCTTCAGATAACTGGGAACTGCGTTGAAGTGTCAAGGCTTTCCTTCATTGAAGAGGTCTGAAGTTAAATTCTGTTGCATCTTCAGCCCAAGGAGAATTTTTTTGTAACAAGAGATGGAAAAGGCTCTGAATAAGACGGCAGAAAGCAGCTGCCATCCAAACAAATAACGCAGGCTAAGTGTCTGGTTCATTTAGGAGCCTTTTTTCTACAGTTGAACAGGCCTTGTTAACATTTGATGTTAACATAAATCTGGCTTCTGATCCAGAATAAAAAATACAAGAGAAAGACACTCCTGGCTGATCTTGACAAGCTAAACAGGATTAGATCTAGCTAGTTACAGGAGTCTTCAAACTTGGCCCCTTTATGACTCGTGGACTTCAACTCCCAGAATTCCTCAGCCAGCATGCCTTGAAGTCCACAAGTCATAAAAGGGCCAAGTTTGAAGACCCCTGAGTTAGTACTTGGGAAATCTTCAGGAAATCCATGGGTGTAAATTAGGTTGGAAATTCAAAAATAATCATGAAGACTTCTCTGTTTGTCCAGAAAACTACAGGTAGTCCTCGACTTACAAAAGTTCATTTAGTGACTGTTTGAAGTTACGATGGCACTGGAAAAAACTGACTTATGGCTGTTTTTCGCACTTACGACCGTTGCAGCATCCCCAAGGTCACGTGATCAAAATTTGGATGCTTGGCAATTGATTCATATTTATGAGAATTGCAGTGTCCCAAGGTCATGTGATCACCTTTTGTAATCTTCTGATAAGCAAAGTCAATGGGAAAGCAGAGATTCACTTAACCATGTTACTAACTTAACAACTGGGGTAATTCACTTAACAACTGTGGCAAGAAAGGTCGTAAAATGGAGCAAAACTCACTTAACAAATGTCTTGCTTAGCAACAGAAATTTTGGGATCAATTCCATCAACGGATGGAAACTAACCAAAGAGAGAGCAACCAGAACCAAGGAGAAATTTCCTGACAGTTAGAACAATTAATCCACGGTGTCAAACTCGCCACATCATGTGACGTGTCGCAACATATCGCGACTCTTTTTGCATTGCTGGCAATGGGGTGGGCACGGCTTTGGTATGATGAAACTGGCCTGTGGGCCGGCAGTTTGACACCCCTGAATTAATCAATGGAACAACCTGCCTCCCGAAGCTGTGAATGCTCCAACACTGGAAGTTTTTAAGAAGAGACTGGATAGCCATTTGTCTGAAATGGTATAGGGTTTCCTGCCTGAGCAGGGGGTTGGACTAGATGACCTGCAGGGTCCCTTCCAACATTATTATTATTATTATTATTATTATTATTATTATTATTATTATTATTATTATTATTATTATTATTATTATTATTATTATTATTATTCATTAGACGTGAACCTCAGTCAACTGAACATTCAAATTGACTGGCGCTGATTGTTGACACGGGTTGCTACCAGCATTCTAGGTATTAACCAGGTACCTCCTTAAAATGTAAGATGTTCCGAGTAGCACAGTTTTTTGTAGCATTGCTGGTTATTATCATTATTATTATTATTATTATTATTATTATTATTATTATTATTATTATTATTATTATTATTATTATTATTATTATTATTATTATTATTACTACTACTACTACTACTACTACTACTACTACTACTACTACTACTATTACTACTATTACTACTACTACTATTACTAACTGTGGTCATAAGCCAAGGACTACCTGTATATACATGCTCACATGTAGTCACCAGGAGTCAAGCTTGACTCAAGGGGATATATTTTGTTTTTGCTTAACTGGCACCGCAATGTGTTTAACTATCAATCATTTTTTTGCATTTGCAGAAAACAGAAAATTATACAGTGACTTACAACCGTTTGTTTTGCAACTTTTTGAACTTGCAATAGCACTAAAATGTGACTTACAACTGACCCTCACATTTAATAGCCATCACAGCATTCCCCATGGTCATTTGATCAAAATTTGGATGCTCAGCAATTGGCATGTATTTATGATGGTTGCAGTGTCCCGGGGTCATGTGATCACTATTTGCAAACCTTCCCAGCCAACTTCAGACAAGCAAAGACAATGGGGGGAAGCCAGATTCACTTAACAACAGCATGTACAGAGTACAGAGAAGAGCAACAAAGATGATTAGAGGTCTGGAGGCTAAAACATATAAGGAACGGCTGCTGGAATTAGTTTAATGAAGAGAAGGACGAGGGGGGGGACATGATAGCAGTGTTCCAGTATCTCAGGGGCTGCCACAAAGAAGAGGGAGTCAAGCTATTCTCCAAAGCACCTGAAGGCAGGACAAGAAGCAACGGATGGAAACTAATCAAGGAGAGAAAGCAACCTAGAACTAAGGAGAAACTTCCTGACAGTTTAGAACAATTACCAGTGAACAACCTGCCTCCAGAAGCGGTGAATGCTCCAACACTGAAGTTTTTAAGAAGAGACTGGACAGCCATTTGTCTGAAATGGTATAGGGTTTCCTGCCTGAGCAGGGGGTTGGACTAGATGACCTCCAAGGTCCTTTCCAACTACTACTACTACTACTACTACTACTATTATTATTATTATTATTACTACTACTACTACTATTACTATTATTACTACTATTATTATTATTATTATTATTATTATTATTATTACTATTATTATTATTATTATTATTATTATTATTATTATTATTATTATTATTATTATTATTATTATTATTATTATTATTCACTTAGCAACTACAGTGATTTGCTTCACAAACATTGCAAAAAAAAAGAACATAAAATCAGGTGTGACTCACTTAAATGCCTTGCTTAACAACGGAAATTCTGGCCTCAATTATGGTTATAAGTCAAGGATTACCTATAGACTAAACGGGGGTTGAATAACTGTGGGTTTCTGTGTTGTGGAGATATAGTCATTGTCTTTGCTGAAGAAACTGGCTTAGAGGAACACACCGGAGTGGTAAAAAAAAAAACCTCATCATGATGGCCACAGTCCCACTTTTTGAAAATGTGTTTTTAAAAGGGGCAGAGCGTTGGTTGTGGCTACCATGTTGGGGGGGGGTTGACCCTCCTTGCAGACCACCCTGAGCTGAGTTATCATGTTCAGCCGTACTATTATTTGGAATAATATTCTAGAAGATGAAAGCAGAGGCTGAGGAATCAGTGTACCAGCCTTTGACTCTTTTGAACATCGTCCCGTTTCTCTGCCCCCCTCCAATTCTTCCCTTCTCTCGTTCCCTACTATGTCATTTTTCTCTGATCTCTGTGTCTCTCTTCCCCAGTGGGAGCCTGTCACATTTTAAAATCTATAATCTGGTGTCAGTTGGATATTGCATGTTTATGCAAACAGAACAATTGACTTTTATTCACCGGGCTTTAGAGTTTAGTATATGCTGTGAACTCAACCCAACTTGTCTGCTTCTTCTTTTTGCACCCATTTAATAGGCATGTTCCTCCCTCCCTCCTTCCTTCCTTCCTTTCTCCTCTCCTTCTCTTTCCCCTTCCCCTCCCTCTCTCTCTCCCTCTCCTTCTTGTGAGGCTATGGTTGAAAGGAAGCCAATCAAGAGAAAGAAACTCTGCTGATTTTTTTAATGCGTAACACTGATTTGTAGCCAAAGGTGCAAGAAACCTTTGTGACTGGCTGAAGTTCACTCAGATGGCTTTCATGCCTAAGGCAGGACTGGAATTCACAATCTCCCGGTGATTGGTCCAAAGTCACCAACTGGCTTTCATGTCTAAGGACACATTAGAACTGACAGTCTGCTAGTTTCTAACCTGGCTCTTTCACCACTAGTTTAAACTGGCTTATTTAATGAACATCTCCAGTTATGGCTAAAACTCAAGGGAAGTTATATTGCCAGAAGGAATAAGGTCAGAGTTTATTGTTTAGCGTTGGCCACTGTGTCTCACTGGCTTTTATGTCTAGTCTAATTCCAGAATGCCAAATTTAAGGGGAAAAAATTGAAAGAACCATGGGAAGAAAGGCAGTAGCAACGTACCCACGCTATGCTTAACCGGTTTGGCTAAAAACCTAGCAACTGTCTAACGTTTTTGGACTGAGTTTGGTGTGGGTGTGTTATATGAACCCAGCCTGTTTTGCTAGTTAGTTTAAAGTCCCACAGGGAATTTCTCTGGCTGAGGGGGAGTGGAACATGGGTCTCCCTGCTCCTAATCCAGTACCTTAACCACCACACTCTCCTGGCTTTAAGGCTGGTATGGCTAGTCTAGTGAAAAAAAGGACTAGGGGTGACATGATAGCAGTCTTCCAATATTTGAGGGGCTGCCACAAAGAAGAGGGGGTCAGCCTATATTCCAAAGCACCAAAAGGCAAGGCAAGAAACAATGAATGGAACCAACCTAGAAATGAGAGAAAATTTCCTAACAGTGAGAACAATTAACCAGTGGAATAGCTTGCCTTCCGAAGTTGAAGGTGTTCCATCAATGAAGGTTTTTAAGAAGAAATTGGACAATCATTTTTCTGAAACGGTATAGGGTCTCCTGCTTGAACAGGAGGTTGAACTAGAAAACCTAGCAGGAATAGCCAACACTCCAGAAGACAGGCTTAAGATACAGGAGGATCTGGACAGACTTGAACACTAGGCACTATCTAACAAAATGAAATTCAATGGTGAAAAAAGTAAGGTTCTACATTTAGGCAAGAAAAACCAAATGTACAGGTATAGTATAAGGGGTACCTTGCTCAATAACAGTAACTGTGAGAGGGACCTTGGAGTCCTAGTGGACAATCACTTAAATATGAGCCAGCAGTGTGCTGCAGCTGCCAAAAAGGCCAACACAGTGCTAGGCTGCATTAACAGAGGGATAGAATCAAGATCACGTGAAGTATTAATACCACTTTACAATGCCTTGGTAAGGCCACACTTGGAATACTGCATCCAGTTTTGGTCACCACGATGTAAAAAAGACGTTGAGACTCTAGAAAGAGTACAGAGAAGAGCAACAAAGATGATTAGGGGACTGGAGGCTAAAACATATAAGGAACAGTTGCTGGAATTGGGTATGTCTAGTTTAATGAAGAGAAGGACGAGAGGGGACATGATAGCAGTGTTCCAATATCTCAGGGGCTGCCACAAGGAAGAGGGAGTGAAGCTATTTTCCAAGGCGCCTGAAGGCAGGACAAGAAGCAATGGATGGAACCTAATCAAGGAGAGAAGCAACCTAGAACTAAGGAGAAACTTCCTGACAGTTAGAACAATTAACCAGTGGAACAACCTGCCTCCAGAAGTGGTGAATGCTCCAATACTGGAAGTTTTTAAGAAGAGACTGGACAGGAGACTGAAATGGTATAGGGTTTCCTGCCTGAGCAGGGGGTTGGACTAGATCAGGGCTTTTCAACCTTTTCACCCATTGTACCACTTTTAGGATATGGCAACATCCGAGTACCACCAGTCACCTAGCAAGGTGCCAAAAGCTTGACGACCAAAAAAAAAAAAAAAAAAGGGAAAAAGTGATAAAGTACAGGTAGTCCTCGACTTACAACAGTTCGCTTAGTGACTGTTCGAAGTTACAACGGCACTGAAAAAGTGCCCCCCAAGCCACAGCCGAGCAAGACATCTGCCTGCCCGCCCGGCCGCACTCTTCCTCCTGTCCGAGGTTTTCATTGTTGTGAGCATTTCTGTTGAGGATTGGCAGCGGGGGTGGGGTGGGGGGGGTGTTTGGTTTTTATTCCCCCTGTCTGCTGGGTGGTTGCAGCAGGTTGCAGCAGGTTTTGGTCACTTCACATGACCCTGGGACACTGCGACCATCATAAATATGAATCAGTTGCCAAGCATCTGAATGTAAATCACAAGACCCTGGAGATGCTGCAACATTCCAGCTGATCGGCGCTTCTTCCCAGAAGGGCCAGGATCAGCGCTGAGCTCCAGCTGGAGCCTGGTGCTGATCCTGGGGCTTCCGCTGAGCCCTGACAGCCCTGCAGCTCCAGCCGTCTCTCGCTCAGGCTTGTGCGGTGCTGCCACCGGTTCAGCTCATTCCCCTCCCCCGCTACCACTTTTCTAGGATGGTCGCGTACCACCTGCCAGGTGCCAATGTACCATAGGTGGTACCCGTACCACTGGTTGAAAAGCCCTGGACTAGATGACATCCAAGGTCCCTTCCAACTTTATTATTATTATTATTATTATTATTATTATTATTATTATTATTATTATTATTATTATTATTATTATTATTATTATTATTATTATTATTAGTATTAGTATTAGTATTAGTATTAGTATTAGTATTAGTATTACCTCCAGGCTTCCTTCCAACTCCGTTATTCTGTTATTCTGAGTGGGAGGGACTGGCCCAAAATCTCCCTGGGAGCTTCCTTAGCTTAGAAGGACTCAAATCTGCCTGTCCCCACTGCTAGACAAATCGTTTTACCACTACAGGTAGTGCTCAACTTACAACCATTTGTTTAGTGACTGTTCGAAGTTACAATGGTTCCAAAAAGGAGTTATTTATGACCAGTCCTCGCATTTATGATCGCCATAGCCTCCCCACAGTCACGTGATCAAAATTTGGGCGCTTGGCCAACCGGCCTGTATTTACAATGGTTGAAGCATTCCGGGGTCCTGGGATCCCCATTTCCAACTTTCCAAGCTGGCTTCCAACAAATAAAGTCAATGGGGGAACTTTGATTCACTTAATGACTGCATGATTCGTGAGCCGTGGTGGTGCAGTGATTAGAATGCTAACTCTGCCGACTGCCAGCTGTTCAATCCTGACCGGCTCAAGGTTTCCATCCTTCCGAGGTCAGTAAAATGAGGACCTAAATTGTTGGGGGTGCAATATGCTGACTCTGTAAACTGCTTAGAGAAGGCTGTAAAGTACTGTGAAGCGGTATATAAGTGCTATTGCTAAGGACCACCAGTTAAAGAATTTTGACTGGCGGGATCCAGGAACAGGGCCTTCTCTGCTGTTGCCCCCACCGTCTGGAATATCCTCCCCCCCCCCAGAATTGAGGCGGGCCCTCACTCTCCTGGCCTTCCAAGTTTAAAGATTTGGTCCTGCCAACTTGCATGGAGCCTGCTGACTGGCACATAACCCTGGGGGTGGCTGGCGTCTTAAGGGTCCTCCCTCTGCCTTCTAACTTTTAACTTATTCTATTCTTGTTTTTATCTGGTTCTTGTTATTGATGCTTTGTATTTTTTTTATATCTGGTTCTTAGGCTTTTATATTTTTAACGGTACATCACCCAGAGTCACTCTGTGAGCAAGACAGAGTGGGCTGTATAGCACTATGAAGCGGTGTATAAGTCTGTTGCTATTCACTTAACAGCTGCAGTGATTAGCTTAATCATGGCAAAAAAGATTGTAAAATCAGGCATGACTCACTTACCATCTGCCTTGCTTAATAATGAAAATTCTGGCTAACCTGAGGACTACTTGTACGCCATCTGAGACCTCATGTATGCTGGCCATGAAGAGTGGTTTCTAGACTCTAGGAAGCCCCCTCCCCCAGATTACAGGCCTGCAACTCCATCCTTCCAGGAACTTTTCCCACCAGCCCTGGCTGTAGCCCGGTGGAATCACTCTGACATCTCTCTTAAAATCACTTTATAACCTCTCACTTTCGATTGCAACGGCCATCATTCTGCCAGTTTCTCTTTCCAAAGGATCATTAATTTTGCCGGGTGGATGTTTCCTTTGGGGGCTATTCATTATCAACGACAGACGCTGACAGGCTCTGGGAATGTTTTGAAGCAGCCTCGGCATGATTATAATTCTATCAGCTGAATTATGACAGTAAATATCTCCCTGGAGGGGAAAGGAGAGGATGGGGGAAACCACAGCTATTGATCCAAACGGAGTCCGGTTGTGCTTGGCTCTGCCGGGATGTGTGTCAAAGAACGATCGCCAGCATCGTTCTTGAAAAATTAAGATGCGTGCTGCCTGCCAGCAGAGCAATCGAAATGGGAAGAGGCTCTCTGCAAGCTGGTAGAGGACAGAGGCTACAAAAGAGAGAGATTGAGAGATATGTAGGTGCCAAAGGAGGACCACAGGAAAGGGAGAACTGTGCTTCCTAAGGAAAAGTTCCAGGTTGGGCCCTGCCATCTTCCACTAAGCTAGTAGGCATCATCTAGACTAGGGGAGACATGATAGTAGTGTTTCAATATTTGAACGGCTGCCACAAAGAAGAGGAGGTCAAGCTATTTTCCAAAGCACTAGAAGGCAAGACAAGAAACAATAGATGGAAACTAATCAAGGAGAGAAACAACCTAGAACTAAGGAGAAATTTCCGAACAGTGAGGACAATTAACCAGTAGAACAGCTTGCCTTCAGAACTGCTGGGTGCTCCATCACTGGAGGCTTTTAAGAAGAGACTGGACAGCCACTTGTCTGGAATGGTATGGGGTGCTTAAGCAGGGGGTTGGACTAGAAGACCTCCAAGGTCCCTTCCATCTCTGTTATTCTATGTTCTATGTTCCAAATCATGACTACAGGTAGTCCTCAACTTACAACAGTTCGTTTAGTGGCTGTTCCAAAGTTCCAAAGTGATTTATAACTGTTTTTCACACTTACGACCATTGCAGCATCCCCATGGTCATATGATCAAAATTCAGACACTTGGCAACTGGCTTATGTTTATGAAGGCTGTAGTGTCCCAGGGTCATGTGATCAGCCAGATCACTTAGCGATGTGTTATTAACTTAACAACTGCTGTGATTCACTTAACAAATGTGGCAAGAAAGGTCATAAAGTGGGGCAAAACTCACTTAACAACTATCTCGGTTACTAACAGAAGTTTGGGGCTCAGTTGTGGTTATAAGTTGAGGATTACCTGTATATCCATAAGGACAGATTACTAAACAAGGATCGGAATCCACAAATATATAGAATTACAGGTAGTCCTTGACGTGCAACCACAATGGAGCCTGCCCATTACAGTTGTATGTCATAACGCTCGTAAAACAGGTCAGTCACATGTCCAATTGTATGATCTTTTTTGCAGTGGTTGTTAAGAGAACCAATGGTTTCTTATGGGCACGGCTTTGCCGAAAACCCACAAGTAAAAGGGCCATAGCAGCCCCACCCCTGCGTAAGAAAGAAGCTCAGGCTGGATCCACCCTCCTTTCATTGGGTTATAAGAGGGAGGGAAGGGGGGAAACACAGCTGGGGCTCTCCAGATTCAGGTAATATAACATATGTCAATAAAGCAGACCTGCTGAGAAACCTGTAGAGTCTATTTCTTTGGAGGGCTGGCACCTATTGAAAACATACCCCCAAAATGGCAAGGCAAAGGCATCTGTAGAGAGCAGATCAAAAAAGTCAAATTTGGTAGTCACAACTCTGTGACTCAAAGCCCCATCTGATGCTTTATGTCTTACTGTAGGACTTAGTTTCTAGTCTCCTACGACACTCGGTTTAGTTGTCCTTCCTTGCACCTGTTCCAGTTTGTCTGAACCCTTTGTCATGCGTTCCATGCCTTACATTTTTAAGGAAGGAAGGAAGGAAGGAAGGAAGGAAGGAAGGGAGGGAGGGAGGGAGGGAGGGAGGGAGGGAGGGAGGAGACTGGTGCTTTGTACAAATGCAGATGCTGGATAGAACTGCAGCTTTACTCTATAATCTATCCAAGGAATATATGCCACTTTTCCTGCTTAGTAAGAGATAACATGAAATTTGACATTCTAACTAGAAACACAGTACAGTAAATCCTAAATCCATTTTTAACAAAAGAGCTTTCTGAGTACCTGTAACATACTCTGCCAGGGGCATACAGAGTCAAAAAAGTCAAGATGGCAGCTGCGACCACATGAATCAAATTCAAATTCCTGCCCCCTTCTATGTGTGCTGTGTCCCCATCCCCTACCTGTAAGAACATGGATTTAGTGCATTATGGTTTAACAGGATAGCCTGGTACCTCACCTCATGAGATTTTGAAAAAAAAGGCTTATTCTCACAAGACACTGAATTACAAAATATGTAATTGCATTTTAGCCTAGTGGCTGTGTCCACATCAAATGTTCTCAAGGACCAAGGTTGTTGTGTTAGAAACTGAAAATGAACGGATAATTTCAATATAAAAAGTGAACATTCAGAGCAAGTAGGTAGGTTTGTGGTAGAATTCTTAGTAAAGATGTGTAAATGGATGGAAAAATGAACAAAGACTTGTAGAATGGCAATAGGAAGTATTCCATCTTTATGAGGAATGAATGTTGGAAGAAGTGAAAATGTGTTTCTTCCATCTATCTATCTATCTATCTATCTATCTATCTATCTATCTATCTATCTATCTATCTATCTATCTATCTATCTATCTATCTATCTATCTATCTATCTATCTATCTATCTATCTATCTATGTCTATCTATCCTATCAAATTTATTGGCTGCCCATTTTACCACAGGGTAACTCTGGACGGCTACTTGTTACTTGCATTTTGGGAGAAACAAAAATAAGCTGTCGTGTGAAAAATGGTCATAAATCACTTTTTTCAATGCCATTGTAATTTCAAACAGTCACTAAACGAAAGATTGTACTGTCGAGGGCTACCTATGTTTCAGAACACTTAAACCAACTCATGCAGAGATGCCACAGAGAACTCCTGTGCAAGTGAGCCAGGTTTGGATATTATTATATCTTCAGCTTTGGCTTCTGGAAACAGCTTCGGCACAACCTTTGACTTTTAAAGAGCACAACACGGAAGAACCTCGATATTTTTTTTATACCCATTTAAGAAATAATTCAAAGACTTTTTTTAAACAATCCAGTTGGAGCTTTATTAGGTAAATGTTGGTGTTAAGATTGAGGGGATGTTTTTCTAAGAAGAGAGGGGTTCCACTCGATGTTTGAACTTATTACCTTCACAAGTTGGACCATCTTTCCCCGATCTGTCAACGCCCTGTCAAGGCCACTGCTGTGGGGAAGAAAGCAAATTTCATGTTAGGAATCACTAGAAAAGGAGTTGAAAATAAAGCGTCCATTGTTATAATGCCTCTATTTAAAAACTATGGTGAGGTCACCTTTCAACATACTGCATAGGGTTCCAGATGCCCACATTTTTTTTTCTCCTTCTTAAAAAGAAAGTAGAACTGAGAAACGTGCAGGAAATAACCACCCAAATAAGCTAACAGTTGGAAGAAACACCTTTCCTGAAAAAAAATGCTTCTAGCAAGAGGTGGGATTTATAAAATGATGAACAGCAAGGAATAAGTGATAATTCTAGATCTTCTTCAGAGATTCTTTGATCTTATATCCATAATTTATCTGGGAAGGTGGTTCGTGAAATAATGCACGTCTTTTTTTGGACTAGACACTGCCAGAGAAATGGAACTGACTATAGATTCAGGATGGACAAAAAAAGGCATTTATTCACAGAGTAGCAGCATCCACATGTCATACTAAGCCAGCACTTATTCATGGTTTATAGAATAAACCCTAATGCTCCGATTCATATATTGTATAATGCTAAGCCATAATGAATATGTCAGTAACAGGAAAACAACATAATGGCTTAGTATTACATGTGAATCTGGCCATAATATGATTCTGAATTAATCACATTATAGCTGGATCCATGTCTAATATTAAGCCATGAATTGTGTTGTTGTTAGTTGCGAAGTCTTGTCCGACCCATCGCGACCCCATGGACAACGTTCCTCCAGGCCTTCCTGTCCTCTACCATCTTCTGGAGTCCATTTAAGCTCACGCCTACTGCTTCAGTGACTCCATCCAGCCACCTCATTCTCTGTCGTCCCCTTCTTCTATTGCCCTCCATCTTTCCCAGCATCAGGCTCTTCTCTAGTGAGTCCTTCCTTCTCATTAGGTGGCCAAAGTACTTGAGTTTCAACTTCAGGATCTGGCCTTCTAAAGAGCAGTCAGGATTGATCTCCTCTAGGACTGACCGGTTTGATCGCCTTGCAATCCAGGGGACTCGCAGGAGTCTTCTCCAGCACCATAGTTCAAAGGCCTCAATTCTTTTGCGTTCAGCCTTTCTTATGGTCCAACTTTCACAGCCATACATTGCAACTGGGAAAACCATGGCCTTGACTATACGTACTTTTGTTGGCAGGGTGATGTCTCTGCTTTTTAGTATGCTGTCTAAATTTGCCATAGCTTTCCTCCCCAGGAGCAAGCGTCTTTTAATTTCTCATGAATTGTACTAAGCTATAAATCATAAAATCATAGAATTGGAAGAGGACTTGGAGTCCTTCTAGTCCAATTTCTTGCCTATCGCAAGATTCCTACCCTGGGCAGATGTTTGGACCAGAACACAGAATGACAGAGTTGGAAGGGACCTTAGAGGTTTTCTAGTCCAACCCCCTACCCAAGCAGGAAACCCTATACCATTCCAGACAAATGGCTGTCCAATCTCTTCTTAAAAACCTCCAATGTTACAGCACCCACAACTTCTGATGGCAAACTGTTCTGCGGATTAATTGTTCTCACTTCTTAGTTTTAGATTGGATCTCTCTTTGATAACTGCTCAATAGTAGTAACTGTGAGAGGGATCTCGGAGTCCTAGTGGACAATCACTTAAATATGAGCCAGCAGTGTGCTGCAGCTGCCAAAAAAGCCAACACAGTGCTGGGCTACATTAACAGAGGGATAGAATCAAGATCACGTGAAGTATTAATACCACTTTACAATGCCTTGGTAAGGCCACACTTGGAATACTGCATCCAGTTTTGGTCACCACGATGTAAAAAGATGTTGAGACTCTGGAAGAGTGCAGAGAAGGGCAACAATTGATTAGGGGACTGGAGGCTAAAGCATATCAGGAACGTTTGCTGGAATGGGTATGTCTATTTAATGAAAAAGAATGGTGACAGATAGCAGTATTCCAATATCATCAGGGTTGCCACAAAGAAGAGGGATCAAGCTATTCTCCAGGCGCCTGAGGGCAGGACAAGAAGTAATGGATGGAAACTAGTCAAGGAGAGAAGCAACCTGGAACTGAGGAGAAACTTCCTGACAGTTAGAACAATTAACCAGTGGAACAACCTGCCTCCAGAAGCGGTGAATGCTCCAACACTGGAAGTTTTTAAGAAGAGACTGGACAGCCATTTGTCCAAAATGGTATAGGGTTTCCTGCCTGAGCAGGGGGTTGGACTCGATGACCTCCAAGGTCCCTTCCAACTTTATTATTATTATTATTATTAACTTTCGATCCAATACTTCTTGTCTTGCCCTCAGGGGCATCTTCACAAAGAAAAAAAAGAAAAAAGAAAGAGTGGGACCAGATGAACTTGAGAGAGATGCATAAAAGTGTACTCTTTTGTGTCCTACAAACACAAAATCTGTGTTTGCTTCTGCATTGACCTAACACTTACACCGAAGCTCCCAGTGCCTGATGGGATAAAAGAGTTTGCTTAATCAGCTGACTTGTTGCACAGCCTGATTAGGGCTGAGAGGGAATGACTGGCCCAAGGTCACCTAGTGCAGTGGTCCCCAGCCCCCGGTCCATGAACCGGCACTGGGCCGCGGCATGCCAGCAACCGGTCTGCACAAACAAGCAAAGCCCCATCCAAGGGATGCAGGCAGCACACAAAACCATGCCCCCTCCGGTCCACGGAAAAACCTCTCTCCACGGAACCAGTCCCTGGTGCCCAAAAGGTTGGGGACCTAGTGGTTTCCATGCCTAAGGGAGGACTAGAACCTGGCTCTCTCCTTCCTTAGTCTAGGACCTTCACCATGGAAACACCCTGGCTTTCTGAGGAAAGCACACATGATGTGCAGAATATTCGGTGTTCCTGTAATGATATGTAGGCAGACCTTGGAAGACAAGGCAAAGAGATACAGTTAAGGGAATGATCAGGTAAAAGACAGCTGAGACCACAGCAGAAATACAGATAGGGCAAGAAACTCAAAGAGACTCTTCCTAGTTTCTTGGGCCGTAAAAAGGGTGGCGTGGGGAGCAGGAAGAGATATACTTCCAGACTTGCAAGCTTTTGTTTAATATAACCTTGCAACCAAGCAGAATTAGCACATTGGGTCATGTTTCCTGTCAACCCTACAAGGCTGACAATTCCTTCCCTCATCCAGCATAGGTAGTACTCGACTTATAGTCATTTGTTTAGTAAACATTCGAAGTTACAACAGCACTGATAAAAAATGACCTATGACCGTTTTTCGCATTGATGACCGTTGCAGCATCCCTGTGGTCATGTGATCAAAATTTGGACGCTTGGCAACTGGCATGTATTTATGACGGTTGCAGTGTCCTGGGATATGTGATCTCGCTTTGAGACTTTCTGAGAAACAAAATCAATGGGGAAGCCAGGTTCACTTACTAACTGTGTGATTAACTTAACCACTGCAGTGATTCAAATTAACAACTGTGACAAGAAAGGTTGGGTCAAAACTCACTTAACAAACATCTCATTTAGCAATAGAAATGTTGGCCTCCACTGCGGTTGTAAGTCGAGGACGACCGGTACAGAAATCATCCCCAAGAAGAATTCAACACACACCAATCAATGAAGATTCTTCTCACCATAAATAACATCTTAGTCAGACATGTCAAACTCGCAACATCACGTGATGTCGCGCGACGTATCGGAGCTTTTTCCCCATTGCCGGCAATGGGGTGGGCGCAGTTTCCTCATGACGCGTCCGGCCTGCGGGCCGGCAGTTTGACACCCCTGTCTTAGGTTATTCAGTTCCCTCAGCATAGATTACTTTTTAAGACGTTGGACAAAGGAATAGAGTTTAAGCCTAGTGATCAAGAAATTCTGTGTTCTCACATAATTAGCCTGGCTCCTTCCAGATATCTCTGAACTGCAGTTCTGAGAACATCCAACTAGCAGGCCCCAAAAGAATTCTGGGTTGTATAAACAGAGGCATAGAATCAAGATCACGCGAAGTATTATTACCACTTCATAAAACCCTAGTAAGACCACACCTGGAACACTGCAGCCAATTTTGGTCACCATATCACAAAAAAGATGTTGAGAGTTTGGAAAAAAATCAGAAAAGAGCTATTAAGATGATCAAAGGCCTGGAGACTAAAACATACGAAAAACGGCTACGGGACTTGGGTTTGGCTAGTCTAAAGAAAAGAAGAAATAGGGGAGACATGATAGCAGTATTCCAGTATCTGAGGGGCTGCCACAAGGCAGAGGGGGCCAGGTTGTTCACCAAAGCACCAGAGGGAAGGACGAGAAACAATGGTTGGAAACTGATCAAAGAGAGAAGCAACCTGGAATTAAGGAGAAACTTCCTGACAGTGAGGACAATCAACCAGTGGAACAACTTACCCGCAGAGATCGTGGGTGTGCTCCATCACTGGAGATTTTCAAGAGGAGACTGGACATTCACCTGTCTGAGACGGTATAGGTCAGTGGTGGCGAACCTATGGCACGCGTGCCAGAGGAGGCACTCAGAGCCCTCTTTGTGGGCACATGTGCTATGCCCCAGAGATGACAACCGTCCCTCTTCAACCAGCCGCCCGAGGTCCCACGTGGCCAGATGCATCCCAGCACGGCTGGTTTCCCTCCCCCCTGTCCCATCCCTCCTGACCTCACATGCTCTCCTTTTCCCAAGCACGACCCACTGCATCGTCTCCTCAGCTGTTGGCCAGCTGTCCAGCTCCGAGGTGGCTTCTCTGAACTGCTGGTGGCGGGCTGTGGAGCCCCAGAGTGCGCCAGTCGAGGAGCCGGCAGGCTGTGGCTCCTGACAGACACCGTCGGCCCCCATGCGCTCGCTGGCCTCTGTGTGCAGGGGCTGATGGTGTCAGGCAGCAGCTGCCCCGGGCCCTGCCTCGCCTTGCCCCGCGGCAATGGTATCCCCGCCCTGCCTCGCCTCGCCTCACCCTGCAGGATGAGTCTCCTGCCCACCGCCCCACTTGCCAGAGACCCCCTGGATCTCCCCCATCCCTGCCCGCAGGCGTCCCTCCCCACGAGCAACATCGAGGTGACCATGTCCACTTTGGCCACACCCACCCAGTCTGCCATGACCACCACAGCCACGCCCACCCAGTGGGCCACGTCCGACCTGGCACTCGGCGATAAATAAGTGGGTTTTGGGTTGCAGTTTGGGCACTCGGTCTCTAAAAGGTTTGCCATCACTGGTATAGGTTCTCCTGCTCAAGCAGGGGACTGGACTAGAAGACCTCCAAGGTCCCTTCCAGCTCTATTCTATTCTCTATTTTCTATTTGCAGTTCCACCATACAGTATCTAGAGAAAGTGAATTTGGAGAAGATAGAGAAGGACAAATATTTGCTCTGGGGGGTTGGGGAGTGATTCTGATGAAGGAGGGGAACAGAAAGAGAGGCCACCTGTGTCAAGAAGAGAGAAGTCCGTTCAGAGACGTTTTGGCCACAGAAGTTTTGGGATGCCTGGTTCATTGTATAATCAATACTTTGTTATTCTGCAAAGCTTCTGGAAAGGGAAGCTGGCATGCAAAAACTGGACAGGAAATAACCCTGTTTTTACGACTGTTGCAGCATCCCCATGGTCACGTGATCAAAATTTGGGCACTTGGCAACCAGCGTGTATTTACGATGGTTGCAGCATCCAAGGGTCATGGGATAACTATTTGTAACCTTCCCAGATGGCTTCCAACAAGCAAAGTCAATGGGGCAACCGGCATATATTTATGACGGTTGCCGTGTCCCGAGGTCATGTGATCATCTTGTGCGACCTTCTGACAAGCAAAATGAATGAGGAAGCCAGATTCACTTAATAACCGTGTTACTAACTTAACAACTGCAGTGATTCACTTAACAACTGTGGCAAGAAAGGTTGTGAAATGGGGCAAAACACCTTTAACAACTCTCTTCTTAGCAACAGAAATTTGCGGCTCAGTTGTGGTCATAAATCAAGGACTTCCTGTAATCCTAATCATCTGTACCCCTAACATAAATAAGGTGGCCTTTCCTAATGTTCACGAGTACCTGACTTTCCCAGGGTGCACCCAACTGCACTTGGCTATGACATCACAGTAAATCAGCCAGCAGATTTAGGCATTGGCAGACACGCTAAATCTCAGTTATTTCCTCCCGATTCTTTCGAACAAATAAACATCAAACACTATTGTTTGGGCATTCAAATATTCTTGCAAATTTTTATCAGAGATCAGCTGCTACGTGTACGAAATGGGTAACTAATAGCCAGATAAGGAGGCGGGCAGACAAATAGACATTTCCACCTCTTTCACCCCTTCCTGGTGGAATATCTGTTGAACTAATTGTGCTCTATTTTGGGAAAATGTCTTGGCTGCTGGCTTGAGCTTCTGAGTATTAGAAGAATGATTCCATGCTGATGTAGGAATCTGAAACCCATTTGGATTGTTGTTCAGCTTTTGAGCAGTGAATTTCTGTTATAGTTGCTGCGGTTCTTTTCAGTTTTAAGTTAAAATGGAAGTTAGGAGGTTGAAGAGAGGGAGGAAGGGAGGGAGGGAGGGAATAAGGAAGGAAGGAAGGAAGGAAGGAAGGAAAGAAGGAAGGAAGGAAGGAAGGAAGGAAGGAAGGAAGGAAGGAAGGAAGGAAGGAAGGAAGGAAGGAAGGAAGGAAGGAAGGAAGGAACCCCCCCCCAAATATGTCAGATAAGAACATAATTCTGTAAAACAGAGGTCCCCAATCTTTTGGGCACCAGGGACCGATTATGTGGAGAGAGGTTTTTCCGTGGACCGGAGGGGGCGTGGTTTTGTGTGCTGTCTGCATCCTGCGGATGGAGCTTTGCTTGTTTGTGCGGACCGGATGCTGGCATGCTGCGGCCCGGTGCTGGTCCACAGACCGGGGGTTGGGGACTCCTGCTGTAAAACATGATATCAAATCATTGTCATCTCTTAGTGACCATACAGATAGATTTTTCTTCCCAGGACTATCTCTCCCTAAACAGTTTTTTTCAAGTTTTCCAAAGGTGCACTCATTCCTGCTACAAGTGAGTCCCTTTATCTTGCCGCTCTTCGTCCTCTTCTTTTCCTTCCTTCTCCAGAGAGCTGAGTCTTCGCCTAATGTTTCTGAGGTAGGTTCATTTTTGAGACTGGTCATTTGTGCCTCAAGTGAGAACTCTGAGTTCATTTGTTCAATGATCCATTGATCTGTTTTCTTGGCTGCCCATGGTATTCTCACACGTCTTCTCCATACAGTGGAAACTGATTGGCTTTCTTCTTCTTCCTTAGCTTACCCATGAGCAGTTGATTAACTGTCCTACAGTTAGTACCTAGCCATGTCTTTAATGCTATAAATGACCTTTTCCATCTGCTTTTAGCAATAATACAAGAACTCCTTGAGGGGCCCTTGGTACTCCCTGAGCTTGGTTGTTTTCTTGCAGATGTTTCATTACCCAAATTAAGTAACATCATCAATGCTAGTAATGAGTGGGGTTTGCTCTCATTTACTATTCTACTGGCTTCCCTGTCAAGTATTGGTGGGAATAGTCTTGGAGGTGCTTTGATTGGGCTGTTTATTGTTAGCTTGTTTGGCAGTTCCTTGATTGGGATATTGGAATGGAATGGAATGGAATGGAATGGAATGGAGTGGAGTGGAGTGGAGTGGAGTGGAGTAGAGTGGAGTGGAGTGGAGTAGAGTAGAGTAGAGTAGAGTAGAGTAGAACAGAACAGAACAGAACAGAATAATTAGACTAGACTAGACTAGACTAGACTAGACTAGACTAGACTAGACTAGACTAGACTAGACTAGACTAGACTAGACTAGACTAGACGAATAGAATAGAATAGAATAGAATAGAATAGAATAGAATAGAATAGAATAGAATAGAATAGAATAACTTTATTGTCACTTTAAATGTACACTAATCAGCATACATTAAAATGAAATTTTGTTGCATGCAGCTGTCAAAGAGTAACCACCTCCAATATACACTAAACATGACAAAAAGTATGCATATAATCACACACACACACACACACACAACACAGAGAAACAACACGGTTTAGTTTGGATGTATACATATACATGGCAAGAAAAAAGAATCCTGCAAATGTACAAGACATTGGGATATTGTTTACTTCTTGATTGTTGGTCATGTTAATCTTGAAGTTAAACTATGTTCATCTAGGTCAGGGGTAGGCAACCTTGGCTCTTTTATGACTCGTGGACTTCAACTCCCAGAATTCCTGAGCCAGCATGGCTGGCTCAGGAATTCTGGGAGTTGAAGTCCACGAGTCATAAAAGAGCCAAGGTTGCCTACCCCTGATGATTCTAGGTATTGATTGCTGATGGGGAGGTGTTTTGGTATTTTTTTCCATTTTTTGGCTTGTTGATTGTCTCTTTTGCACAGAATGTAGATATTATCTATGTGTCTATTGATGCTTAATTTGTCAGAGTGCTAGGCTTCTAGAAATTCCCTAGTGTTTTTGGACTTGGCTTGGTCTAGGCCACAGTTTCCTAGTTATGTCTGTCTACACTTATGAAATTAAACAGTTTTCATCATGTCTTCTGACTGCTAGTTGGTGTTCATGGATGAGTTCTGCCAGTCTTCTACCTATATGTCTTATGTAGTGGCTGTTGCAGTCATTATACAGTATATAGTATGTTGTGGATGACTCCTTGCTTACTGACTGCCTTATTTAATGAAAATTCAGAGTTACAAGGGTTGAAAAAAAATATATATATAGGGCTTTTTTTGTCATAGAATGCATCAGAACAGAGTTCTGGCACCTTTTTTCGACGGATTTTCCAGAGTTGCATTCTTTTCCTATTGTTGCCCTTCCTATCTCGTTTGCTTTTGAAAATGCCCTGCTGGGTGGTACAGTGCGAACGGGGTCCCCTCCGGTGCTGTCTGCCTCCTCTAAGAGGTGCCATGAGGCGCCGGAGCACCACAGCCAGAGCGTGGCTTGATTGGCTGGGTCGGACCATGTGCTGTGGAAGCTGATGGTGGCGGTGGGAGACACATAAACATGGAGGCCCTCTTTCACGAGAGGGTGAGTGAGCCTTTTGCCCTCCCTTACAGAAGGTAGAGTGTGAGGTTAAAAAGAGGCGAAGCGAGAGGAAAGAAAGGGGGCTGGCGTGGAAGCTTGCCCGACAGCAAAACTTTGCTGTTTCAGTTCCTTGGGTAGTTCAAAGGCTGGGATGTCTACGAAAATCTCTTTTTAGTCTTTTATACTTTATATTCAAACTGCAGAGGGGAAGAATAAGAATAAAGCCAATGTCTTGTGATTTGGAGGTATTATTATTATTAATAATAATATATATTAATTATGTATTGGTCAGATGTACCTACAGTATGACATTTAATCAGGTCTATTTATTAAATTGGGTTTAACTTAAAGGTAAATTAAAAGTAATCTGTTCACTGACAAAGTTTCAACTTTAATTTCAAGTCAATATCCATATTAAACTCCAAATGTAAATTTTTCCACCTTGTTTGACAACTTTTTAAAAATAATTTAATCTTTTACAAGCAACCAAATTTTGTTTTATTGGGCCAATTTCATTCCACATAGAAAGCTGACATTTCCACTCATTAAACTAAATGGGTATGCCAGTGGTAAATATATACAGTCTATATATAAAGAGCTAAAGAGCTTGAAATAGCTAAACTAGTCTCCCACTAACTCTTTGTCAGCCACAAAATTTTTTATATTTATATTTATATTTATACAGTAAATATATATACAGTCTATGTAATTATAAGTAAAACTTCTATGGGGGTATCACACTGGCCTCATAACTGGATGTCCAATCCAGCTATCCAGATGATCGCCTCTGGCGTTGCTTTGTGCAGGTTTTCTAGAATCTAGATCAGGGGTCTTCAAACTTGGCCCTTTTATGACTTGTGAACTTCAACTCCCAGAATTCCTCAGCCAGGCATGCTGGCTGAGGAATTCTGGGAGTTGAAGTCCACAAGTCATAAAAGGGCCAAGTTTGAAGACCCCTGATCTAGAATCTAGGGAACCAGGGAACACACAGCGTGGATAGTTTTGCACAATATATTTAATAGTTTGCATATCAGCACCACAATCGCAACAAGGGGAATGTTTCCATCCCCACTGATACTGTTTGAAGACAATGTTAGTTAGCTATGAAGAAATCACTGGAGTGGCAGAAATTGATAAATCTGTCTCCTGCTTCATTCCAATGTCCTAAGCCACACACACTCCAACTGCATTTTCCTTTTTCATCTTTCCAACTTTCGCCCTCCAGTCTTCGATCACAAGCAACACATCTCGCTTGCATGTTCTGTCGATTTCAAATTGAACTTAAGCCTCAAACTTATCAACTTCCTCTTCTTCTGTATCGGTAGTTGCAGCGTAGACTTGAATGATCATCACATTAAAGTGTTGTCCACGAAGTCTAATCGATATTATTTGGTCATTGATTGCATTGTAGTCAAGTACTGTTCTTGCTCTACTCTTCCTAATTATAAAAGCAATACCGTTTCTTCTTTGTTTTTCATGTCCTGAGTCATAAGCAGTGCAATCTTCTGATGGAAAGTGTCCGATCCCAGTCCATCTCAATTTGCTGATGCCTAAGATGTCAGTTTGTAGTTGTTTCACTTGATCTTTCAATGTGTTAAGCTTTCCTATATTCATGCTTCTTACATTCCACGTTCCTACTGTAATTCTGACTTTGCAGCTTTGGATGTTCTTTTCCTGTATGACAACACCAGCAACTAGACATCACACCCCAAAGGCGCTTTTTCAAAAGGCAACTGGAGGTGGTGTCCAGAATGTGGACTTTGAGGACCGCTGGTTGGAAACAGGGGTCAAAGAAGCTATCTACATTAAGATTGAACAGTCCTCTCTCAACAGAAGAGGAGGGATACGACACCAATTATCTCTTATTTACAACACAGTCCTTTCAGCAGTTCCAAGAAGGTCCCACACCCATTTGCACTATTCAGGTGACCCTAGGGGCACAAATAAACCTCCAAGTGGCTTCAACAACTCTCAGAAAGAGTGCTAACAACCAGATGACTACAAGGAATATAAATCCTTCCATCCTCCACCATTCAGTCAGAACTGAAGAAGCTTCTTGGATGAGAGGCGAAACGTCTTCAAGGAAAAACAAAGTGTAGTTGCTTTTTGAAAAAGCACCTTTGGGACATCCATGACCTGGATGCCTGAGAATCTCCATAGACACTTAGACGTCACACACCATTTATACTCCAGAAACATCCTCAGCTCTTCCTCAGTAGCATGTTGAGTGCCGTCTAACTTGAGGGGACCATCATTCAGCACTATATTGTCAATCATTTTATATTTTCTGTCCATGTGATTTTTCTTAATAAAAATGCAGAAATGGTTTATCACCACCTTCTCCTGCACAATATAGGTAGTTCTTGACTTACATCCCATTAAGCAAAACTATTTTCCTCAATGGGCATTTTTTTTTTTGCTGGAAACCAGAAGTAAATGGTAGAAACTAGCAAAAAAGACCATCAATTGCAGTCTCGTGACTGCAAGACACTGCAAACTGCTGTAAAAGCGAGTCTGAAATGTAATCATGTGACCGTGGGAGGGGGGGTAAGTCCATGGGAACTTCAAAATGAGGTCCTAAATAGCTCTGGGAAGGTCCATCATAACTTTGAACGCCCACTAAGCCGCTGGTCATTAAGCGAGGACTACTTGTATTTATATATTCCCTACCTTGTTTGCCCAGCCTTCCCAGGAACGCACACACAGACACGCAAACACACACACAGCCTCAATAAGACAGCAAAACAGGATTTAGGGGTTGTTGAATGAAATTAATCTTATATAAATATTTGTGTCAGTTATACAATTAAATTATTAACAAGTAAGTCCATTTACTTAACATTGGGGAGGGAAAGGAAACTAACCTTACACACTAGTATATGCAATTCAGATTTCTAAGTAATCCTGTAATTGGGAGTCTCAGCAATAAAATGCTTGTTCAAATATAGAGATGAGGCTAGTTCCTCAGTCATCATCTTATTCCTGTATTCCCACTGGACTTTCATTTACAATGGCTTTATCACGGTTTATTGCTGCCTGCCAGTGCTGTGAATCACAGGATTGAATTACACAGCTCTAGCTCCACAGCAAACGACAAATGCCTTGCCGAGAGATGGGTTTACATTCATGAAATATCAGTCAGAGCTCGTCGCCTGAAGCCATCACTTAGTACAGTATTACTTGGGGGTGTTGTAGGGGCATCAAGTTGAAAGCTCAATTCCTCCCATGGATGGTACGGCCCATGAGATCGCAGCAGGTTAACCAATGGCAGCTCGGAGATGCCGGAAGCCCCATGCATGGGATGTAATTGAAACGAATGCTTCATTTTGTTAGGCCTTCTTTTTACAGCCCAGAAAAAGTCGGCCTCTTTTCAAAATGGCAGCGGGCCAGCCTGGTGGGAACTTCTTCAAAGACTTAGTAGGGGCAACTGGCTATGAATTAATATCCTAAAGTGGTTTTTCAGGCCCAGATCTGCATTCTGATAGTCCCAGGTAGTCCTCGACTTACAGCTATTCGTTCAGTAACCTTTCGAAGTTACGACAACACCGAAAAAAGTGTCTTATGACCATTTTTTACGTTTACAACCATTGCAACATCCCCATGGTCACATGAACAAAATTCAAATGCTTGGCAACTGGTTCATATTTATGATGGTTGTAGTGTCCCAAAGTCATGTGATCACCTTTTGCAACTTGACAAGCAAAGTCAATGGGGAAGCCAGATTCACTTTACAACTGTGTTGCTAACAACTGCAGTGATTCCCTTAACAACCATGGCAAGGTAGGTTGTAAAATGAGGCAAAACTCACTTAACAACTGTCTCTGTTACCCACAGTAATTTTAGGCTCAATTGTGGTAGTAAGCCGAAGAATACTATAGTAAACTCTGCAGCAGAGAACATATTCTCCATTTCCACCTCTCCTCCTCTACTAGTTCTCGTTCTATAGTCCTCAGTTAACAATTGTGACTGGAACCAACAATTCTGTCAGTAAGCGACGGAGTCATAAGCCGAAAATCACATGATCATGAGAACTTAGGATGGCAGTTCTGATTGCAATCACTAAATGAATCACACACAGTCATTAAGCAAGACATCATATGACCACAACTTGCAACCTTCCACCGATTTCCCCATTGATTTTGCTCCTCAGAAGCCTGTGTGTAGGCCACAAATGGCAATCACATGACCAAGGGGACACTGCAACAGCTGCAACTTTGAGGACAGGGGTTGTAAATCTCCTCATTCAGCATTGTCATAACATTGAACAGTCACTGAGGAAAGGATTGTTACAAGACTACCTGCATTTGATAAAAGAAGTAGCAAAATACAGTACTTTCAAAGGGAAAGGTAATTTTGGAGCAAAATTTGGGGGAAATATATTTGTTAACTTCTTTGATTGTAATTGATGAGCCCAGCTAGGAGTGTGTATAAAAGTCAATGCAGAAGTATCTGTCAACTTGCTGACTCCATGATTTCTTTCACTTTGGTTATGATCCAAAGCAGAAAACTTTTATTTTGGAATGAATAACAGAATAACAGAGTTGTGTGGGACCTTCCCTCTGCTCAAGCAGAAGATGCTATACCATTTCAGACAAATGGCTGTCCAATCTCTTCTTAAAAAACCTCCAGTGTTGAAGCACACCCAATTTCTGAAGGCAAGTCATTCCACGGATGGGGCTTTGCTTGTTTGTGCGGACCAGTTGCTGGCATGCCGCGGTCCAGTACTGGTCCATGGACCGGGGGTTGGGGATCCCTGCCCTAATCATCCGTGTTGCTCTTCTCTGTACACTTTAATCTAGAGTCTCAACATCTTTTTTATATCGTGGTGACCAAAACGTTTTGAATATGTTGGTGTGGGAAGAATCCAGAGAAAGAAATATTTTGGGGTATATTAAAAAGGCAGAATATATTTCCCCAAAGGAATAATGGAGAAGATCTTAAAAAGCAGAAACTTCTCCTACCCCAGTGGTGGCGAACCTATGGCACGGGTGCCAGAGGCGGCATTCAGAGCCCTCTCTGTGGGCACGCGCGCCGTTGCCCCAGTTCTAGGCCTTCAGCTGGGTTTTATAAAACCTTTTCACTTTAGGCCTCCGCTGCCGTGTGCAAAAAAAAAAGGTTCAATCAGTCAATTTCAACTTCCCGCGGGAAAAAAAAAGATCTTGCAAAGTTGGAATTGATTGAACTTTTTAGTCCCACCCAGTCTGCTGTTACCACTGCAGCCACGCCCACCCAATGGGCCACGCCCACCCAATGGGCCACGCCCACCCGGCACTCGACGATGCATAAGTGGGTTTTGGGTTGCAGTTTGGGCACTCAGTCTCTAAAAAGTTCGCCATCACTGTCCTACCCCCCAGCCAGAAAACTCAGCAGAGGCCAGCTTTTAGAAATGCAAATTCAATAATCCTTTCAGAAAGGTTGGAGCCTTACAGCTAGAAACTGAAGAGAATAGGAAGACAAAGACAACTAAAATGTACATACCCCACCCAAACTCTAAAAGACATGACCTTTGGGAACATAATAGGATTAACCCCCCAATACCAAAAGGGCACTCTCAGACTCAGGTCAAAGTACATGACACAGGAAATACAAAGCCTCAGACAGGAACAGGAAACAACCTCAAAAGCCTCAGAAGGTATAAAAACCCACCACTCCCAGCTACATGTGGTCAGTTTTCCCAGAGCCATCTTTCTGTCTGGCTCTCCTCTTCAATAAACTGCAACCTTCTTTCTAAAGCAGTCTCCATTTTGTTTATTCCCAACTTGGACTGGACCCTGGTGAAGATTTTTCTTTCAACATTGGAAACATTTTGACATTCAACATTTTGAATATTGATGGTCTTGCTATTGCTAAAGGGAGTCCCATCCTTGAGAAATAATTAGAAAATTTCTCCTTCCTCTGGCAGTGTTGGAAAAGAATCACGTTAATCTATGGTAGTAACAAGTCAGAAGGAATCTGACCAGATCTTTTATTATTATTATTAAAAGGCCTAAGCATTTGGGAACTGTTGCTCAGGAAAGCTTCAATTTTCTAACAAAATTTGTCTGTTGGAAAAAGTGGTCCCAGACTCATGTTTCCTCAGAGAAATACCCCAAAATTATCCATCTAATTTTTCTGCTCATTTTCTGCTTTGGGGAGAATCTCACTCATTTGCCCCCAGTCTCCACTTTAAATAGTGTGGAAAAAAAGCAGGAAATTGTGAAGTACAGTATAGAAATCTTGCTAGCTTGCTGCGAGCCTTCTGAGCAGGAGCAATCTATCTGATCAGTAGAGACTAGGGATTTCCAGAAATAGATTCATTTTTTTTTAATCCTTAGGCTAATTGTTTAGATGGGAATATGGAGAAAGTGGGATATTTTATGGCCTATGTTGGAAAAATAGGGCAAAAAAAGTTGACTGTCTTTTTTGACACAGTTAGAAGAACCATGACATATTCTGCTCTAATGGGAACAGGACGTGAATAGGGGAATACCATAAACTGTGCATTTAGCTCAGGGAAGATACTTACTAAATGACCATGTTTCTAATCATATCCTAAAGTTTCAGAAGGGTTTGTCATGGGTGTGAGTGAAAAGCATTTTAAATATTTCTCAGGCGGTGTTCATCTGGTATTCAAAAATGGAGATATTCTCTCTTCCCCCCCTTCTGTTCTGTGCCAGAGAAATAGAACTATAACAAAGTTAACATTAAAATATAGTTAAAATTGTAACAAAGTTTAAAGGGGGCAAGGGGACAAACTATCCCATTAATTTCTCAGAATTAAAGAACAGCCCTGTTGCCTTCAGTACTTAAAAAGAAAAAAAATCAGCTCTCCCCTCTTCCCTTTCACAGGGAAGGAAATGTATTGTTCCAAGTTCTATGTGAAACAAATGTAAGGAATAAATAGAAAACATGAGAGAAGTAGCTGGATGGCTGGACATTTTGACCTGCTTCTGATAAGGACAGAGAGGCAATCCAGTTCAGGCCCCTCTATTCACTATTTCAGAGCATCAGAAAACTTGTCTGCTAACTGACAGGAGGTTGCCTACTGGGGCTCTGGATGAGTCCCTGTCCTGTACAGCTGCACTCTAGCGAAGATATCTAATGTCCTTTGGTGTGACTCCATTATTCAGGTGCTCCAGATCAAGGATAAGCCAGGATTATCAACCCTTAAAAGAGATTTTGTGATTACCCTGCTTGATTCTTTTCCAAATCTTTATTTGGAATAAGTTTACAGTTTACAAATACAGGTATTCCTTGACTTATGATCACAATTGAGCGCAAAATTTCTGTTGCTAAGCAAGGCAATTATTAAGCAAGTTTTGCTTCATTTTACGACCTTTTTGCCAGTTAAGCAAATCACTGTAGTTGTTAAGCGAATTGTGCAGTTGTTAAGCGAATCGGGCTTCCCCCGTTGACTTTGCTTGTTGGAAGCCATCTGGGAAGGTTACAAAGAGTTATCCCATGACCCCTGGACGCTGCAACCATCGTAAATACGTGCTGGTTGCCAAGTGCCCAAATTTTGATCACATAACCATGAGGATGCTGCAAGGGTCCTATGAAAAATGGCCATAAGTCACATTTTTCAAAACTGTTGTAACTTCAGTCATTAAACAAATGGTTGTTAAGTCAAGGACTATCTGTAAACAAGAATGTGGAGGGCACACAAATTCTTTTTCCTATTGATTCTGGAAATAAAGTTTGTCCCGGGTCTATGTGTGTTTCTAGAAATGAAGCAGCCCTACTTGAAAACTTGCCTCAGCACTTAAGATATTTAGGAGCAAACAGACAAGAAAGCAAATCTCAATCTAAACTTTACAAAGTTCTGTTAGCTTTGAGGGGCTAATGTCCATTTTTCTCTACAGTGTAACCACAGCAGGCACTTTTTTGCAGCATACAATCTCCAGCAATAATATTGTGGAATTATTGTTAACACTCAGTTTGAGAATGAATTCAAAGTGTTTTGGGGGATTTTGGTGGGAAACTGACTAGTGGGAAATGCGACCACAACTTTAATCAACCGAGCTTCCCCTCCCCCGCTCTATTTTTCTCCAAAGTGATCCTATTTCTCCTCCCCCCCCTTTTTTTTTTCGTTCATTCTTTCTTTCTTTTAGCTCCACCACTGGTCTATGAATCAGCCCAGACGAATTGATTTCTTGTTTGCTACAATGAACCTCGTAAAGAAAGAAGGGGTAGGGCAAAAGTGTAAAAAACAGAACTTTTAAGCTTGTAGCCGTTCAATGTTTGTTTGCCCATAAAAAACATTAGACTCAGACGGGTTTACTTCTGAGAAGATACAAATAAAAAATGGGGGGAGGGAATCAAGTCCTGTCTGCTGCTTCCATGTAATGTCAATTCTACAAACTTACAAGAGTGCATAACTTGGGAAAAGTACATAAGAATGTAATCCCTAGAGCAAGTCACAATACATTTTGGGACTGGATTCTTAAATTCTGTTCCATTCTGGCATCAGATATGATTTAATAGTGCAAAAACAGCTTTTTTAAAAATTGCCTATCATACCTTACTTTGTGTAATGCAATTCTAGGCCCTGGAATGCAAGCCAATTACAGAAATATACCAGCAGTTCAAGCTGTTGAAATTTTTATTATTACAAAATACACGAAGCCAGGAATTGCCAGTCATTTAAAAAAAACCGTATGGCTCTATAAAGAGACTTTATATAAATGCTATTAGTGGCATAAGCATATGGAGGCCTACTCGGAGAATCAGGTTGAATTCAATGGGATTTACTCAATATGGCAACTCTTATGTTCCCTTAAGTCAGGTACCCCATTAAATTCAATGCACCTTGCTTCTGAAGTCATATTTGCAGTTCGATATTTTGAAGTCATATTTGCAGCTTTTGCACTTTCTGAAGAATGTAAAGCTTTAAAAAACTGATTCTTTTAAAAAGTGTAAAACATCCCCGTTCTAAACAGATAAGTCATATTTATTTACTGTTCATATCTCTTTCTAAGAGATAATAAGCAAGGTGTTGAACAAGAAAGTAACGAAATAAAAGCAAAATTATGACCATCTGTTTTAAGCTATTATTCTTAAAAATATCACTCTCATTCCAGCACTTGTGTTACATTCATTTCTTTTCAATTTCTCCTCCCAATTCTTTTTTTCATAAGCAAAATTGCTAAACAAAAAAAATTCACAAACATAACTCGGCCGAGGCCCGTTAAACAAAAGATCACGGCAGCTGCCTGCACGGCCTCCCCCTTGCTCAGTGGGCGAAAAAAGGGCTCGCAGGGTTAGGCAGACAGTCAGATGGAGGGATGGAGAGGAGGCTAGCTCTGATTGGTCAATCTTCTTGCTACTCCACGGCATCGTGCCGTTTCATTGGATCCTACCCCGCGGCCTTATCATTCCATCTCTTCGGTGCTCCCATTTCGTCACGCTGCTGCTGCTACTCTCGTTTTCCCTACAACAATTTTTTGTGTCACTCCGCTCTGAAAAATAGTTCGTATTCCTCCACCTCCCGGCGTAGCTCCTCCCAGTTCCACCCACTCCAGGGAAGCTCCTCCTGCCGTACCTTTTCATCGATCTGTTTTCGACAAGTGCGTTATTTCCACAGCCGAGTAAGAATAATAATAAAAAACACATGCAAATGTATACATCTTAAAGAAGTCTACTGTACTTTGGTCAAAGAAAGTTATGACATGAAAAATAATGCTAAGTATAGCAAACAATGTTGACTATCGTATAGCAGAAAATTCCAAAATTTGTATTCATCCACAATCTTGATTTGACCAACTCAGAACTTTAAAAAACAACAACCAAGAAAACAAGCAAGAAAACAACCAAGTTCAGAGAGCACCAAGGACCCCTCAGAAGATACATAGGACCAAAAAAAAAATGGAACAAGGGGAAATGAAAAAAACGGTGTCTTCAAGTTTCACTTTGGGAAAACCTAGTTTTGTGAAATATTACACATAACGTTAAAATAAAAACCTCATAAGCATAGACTGGGTATTCAAATTAAGGTAAACCAAGTCAATAGAATTTAGAGCTTTTTCAAAGAAAAATGTTATGTGAGACACAACATCACTGAGGTCACATGGACATACACCCATCAAGGGATCAAATTTGTCCTTGTTTAGTTTTATTTATTAGTGCAGCTTACCCTACCACCTCAGTAGTCTTCACAGCCTCTAAAGTTAACGCTTGTCAGCTTGTGGAATTCCTTGCTACAAGGTAAAAACAATCAAGATTGGAGTTTATTTTTTTAACCAGACAAAATCACAGAAAAGAAAGGGTTAATTGCGAGGGAGCAAATTGTGTTTAGAGACTGTTCAGCTTTCAAAGCAAAATACTGTGGACCCGACACCAAGGGATGGTGGAGAACTTTAGTGCAGTGTGGAGGATCTGCCTGGCAGTTTTTAAAAATAAAGACTTTTCCATTACAGTATTTGAGCATTTGCTCTGACTCATCTTAGATCTTCTTATGCCTTCTTAACTAAAGAGAACATCCATTGTTAGACACTGACACTTTGAAATCCCTTTTCACTCTCCCCTTCCCCAAACAGTATTTAGCCTACATGAGGGATCTACCATGCTGCCTGGAGATTTCTGGGAGTTGAAGTCCATGAATGTTCAAGTTGCCAAGGTTGAGAAACATTGCAACAGGGGAAGGCTGAACCTCTGAACCTTAGGTGTTAGTTACAGAGCAGATTAATATTATTGCTGAGAGCAGCTAATAGGAGTTTATCCTCTTTTGTGGGCATTCTCAAGTCATTGTAGAATCCTATTTAAATGCATTCAGAATCCAATCCTTACATCCTCATTTCTTCTCACTAGGCCTCTATTGGAGGATAGCAGCCTATAGCTAGGAAGTACTGGGTGTGATGTCCCTTGTGATGTCATTCTGCAAAACATACCGTGACATCATGTGTCACTGTGATTAATACTTGATATCTATGGGCTGTTGTCTAGGATTGGGATGGTGGTGGGGGGGGGGTTTCAAAAATATCAAGATGGCAGCTTTGGACCAGCTTTAATCATGCAGGTTGCAGAAATCATTTTGATGGTTTTGAACCACCCACCCTGCAAATAACCCTGGGCTTCACCTTTGATAAGATAGTACCTGTCTAAGAAATTGGACCCAACAAATGGCTTCACATATTGTCCTAGGCCAGGGGTGTCAAACTTGCAACGTCATGTGATGTGTCGAGACGTATCTCAACTTTTTTTCCATTGCCGGCAATGGGGTGGGCGCGGTTTTGCCATCACGCATCCGGCCCGCTGGCCAGCAGTTTGACACCCCTGTCCTAGCCCATGGTTTTATTGCAGTCTTCCCCAATCTGATGCTCTACTATGATGTTAGTTTAATTCTCCCAATCTCCAGCTAGCACACTAGCTAATAATTCTAGACCATAGTTGACCATTTCTGGAGATCCACAGGTTGGGGATGTCTGATTCAAGGTCTCAATTCCAATTAGTTTCAACCATGCATCAAGATATAAACCATGATTTACACACCATCATGGACGGATTCACATAATGTGCTAAGCCAATGCCAAATACACCCCATTATGACTTGATGTAATATATGAATGGGCATTGTCTAGGACAGGGGTTGGGAACTATGGTCCTTTTATGACCTATGGACTTCAAGTGCCAGAATTCCTGAGCCAGCTGGGAGTTGAGGTCCACAGGTCGTAAAGTTGCCATAGTTGCCCACACCTGCATAAGACCTCCATTTTTAAATTGCTGGGGAGAGGAAAGAGGGGAAACAGTTCTGAGTAGTTGTGGTTCCCCACCTATGGTCTGGGAGCTTTTGAATAGGAATGTATGATCCTGTAACAGAAAGAGCAATTGCATAGGCCAGGGGTATCGAACTCGCTGCATCACATGACGTGTGTCGTGACATACTGTGACTTTTTTCCCCTTGCTGGAGTTGGGGTGGGCACGGCTTCCGCATGACGCATCCGGCCCATGGGCCGGTAGTTTGACACCCCTGGCATAGGCAATTGGTATGTGTTTTTCCTGTGCAGTATTATAGTGGGAGGTTCACTCAATAATCATCAAATCTCTCAGAATCAGACAGTTAGTTTGCCTGGGGGAGTGGGAGAATATTTGCTTATTGTTGTTTTAAAAATATCCTAACAACTCTCAGCCCACGTCACAGGTGGGGAAAACTGGAGGAGGAGGGAGTATTAGGTATGTTTGTCACCTTGAGTTATTTATAAAAAATAGTAAGATGGGATAAAATAAAATAAAAAATACAGTTGATTCCTGATGATCTATGGACACACATGGGGCGGTTTTCTTTGCAACAGTGTGGAAGAGCTTTGCCCGCATTTTCCTATAGAATGTTTTTTTTTGCAATTTTAAAGCCAAGCCCTCAGCTCTGGCAGCCTCTTTTCCAACAGTGAAGAACGTCCAATTCTGCTTAGCATCAGATCTCAGAGAAGGACCCTATCAGATGGCTAAAGCCCACTTCTTAAGATCAGTCAATTGCTCAAACTTAAGATGGTTCTATATTTTTGATGGGGAAGGGACAGATGCTGTGGGCTGCATATTTGCTGGATCACTAATGTGTTTTGCATGGGATTTTAATTGAATTGGACAGCTGTGCGAAGAGGTTTTCTCTTACAGAAAGAGGTAAGCAAGTTGGGGTGGAAATCGGAAGATGCGCTGTAGACATTGGACAATGCTTATGTGGAATAACGTGTTCATACGACATGGCATGTCCCCCAATAAAATCAAATTATGGCACACGATGCTGGCATTCACATATTTAAAATAATGACTGGGTCTTGCAACCTATTCACCCAGAAATTGGCAACTGATTTATCCCAAAATATTGAGGAAAACCAGTCATTCTCTCAGGTTAGAGAAATGAACATATAATTATGTTGGGATGGGTCTTAACATTATTGGAGCCCTACAAAACCAATTGGGACAATCATTTGGCCCCTGCCTTCCTCTCTCTTCCGCCCTTCCAAGAATTGAGGGTGGTGGCTGTAATTCCTTGACTCTTTACGGGCCAGTCCTTGACTTACGACCACAATTTGCTAACCAAGTGGTTGTTAAGCGAGTCCTGCCCAGCTTTATGACCTTTTGTGCCACAGTTCCTAAGCAAATCACTGTTGTTAAATGAATCATGCGGGCATTAAGTGAATCCAGCTTCCCCCATTGATTTTGCTTGTTGGAAGCTGTTTGGGGCGGTCACAAATGTGACCCCATGACCCTGGGATGTTGCAACTATTGTAAATGCATGCCAGTTGCCAAGCATCCAAATTTTGATCACGTGACTGTGGGGATGCTGCAACAGTAATAAGTGCAAGGGGCCGGTTGTAAGTCACTTTTTTTTTCACCACCCTTATAACTTTGCATAGCCACAAAACAAATGAATGTAAGTTGAGGACTACCTGAACAAAACTATGACCCAGACTGCCAGAAAGGGCAGCAAAATGCTGGAGGGTGGTGGTGGTCCTAATTTCTCTACTCCCATCTTAAGTTTGCCTGGAATTTAGTCTTAAGCAATATCCACTCAACATCCCTCCTTTTTCACTTTCCCCGGAAATATTTGGGCGAACGGAGTTTTTTTGTCGGCCGGTTGTTGAGTAAAATAAAGAAAAGGAAAATCCCATTGGGAAGAATTCAGTTTCTCAT
This sequence comes from Azemiops feae, assembly GCA_023970755.1. Classification (NCBI taxonomy): domain Eukaryota; kingdom Metazoa; phylum Chordata; class Lepidosauria; order Squamata; family Viperidae; genus Azemiops; species Azemiops feae. The sequence goes on along the minus strand of JALGBA010000077.1, from coordinate 1,150,593 downwards.
TCTTTTCCCAACTACTTGGGATCGTCGAAAAAAGCCTTGTGGGCAAAATCAGCCGTCCTCCTTCACCCCCCCCCCCTCTTTTGGGGGCTTGTGCAGCTGGTAGTGATGGTGGCTGCTGCGGCGGAAGGATACGCCAGAGAAGGAGGGGGAAGGTCTTGATGCGAGTGTCTGTATGTGTGCGTGTGCGTGTGTGTGTGCATGTGTGTGTGTGTGTGGATGTGTGGAAGCAAAGGAGGAGGAGAAGGCGGCGAAGGAGAAGGGGGCGCCCGTCCGCTGCCCCAGCGAGCAAGGGGGTTGAAAAACGCAGAGAGAAAGAAGCTCAGCTATCATGAGCCAGCGAAGCAAGCGCTAAGTGGGGTCCGCGGCCGGAGGATCAGAAGCACTTTTATCTTCCAAGCGCGGATGGAACGTTGAAGAGGCCACATCAAAAGCTCCTGGCGGGGGGCAAAACACCCGATCGAACGTTGGGACAAACATTCGATCGAACGTCGGCGCGGCCGAACTCGCAGCCCGAGGGGCACAGACAGACCGAACGTTCGGGGGAGCGCCTTTCTCCCGTCCTCTCTAATTTATTTTCCCACTCTCGCTTTTTTCTTTTCCTTTTTTTAAAAAAAAAAAAAAAAGCCTCCCTCCCTCGTTTTACTACATTGTAGCCATTTCCGTTTGCTTGGACATTGTTAAAGCTGCCTCCACCGTCTCCGTCGCCGCCGGGAGAACAATAGGAAGGCAGGAGGGGCGACCGGGGCGCCCACCCCGGCTGCGCCCCGGGAATCTTCAGCCATACTTGTGGATGTAACCCTCCCCCACCACAAAGCTGAGCAGGTAAGCCTGAGGAAGGGGGGGTAGGTTAAGCAACTGGGGGAGGGCCTCTGCTTTTAATTTGGGGGGTTCGTTTGTGACTCCTCCCCCTCCACGGAACTATTTTATTTTCGGAGGGGGCAGAGTTGACTTAAGTCTGAGTCTTTCTTCTCTTTCTGCGGATCTATAGATTTAACTTTGCTACTTTCCTCGGTTCTGTCCCTTACTTAGCAATTACTGTTACTCTCTTTCTCTATGTTTGTTATTATTTAGATGTATTTTTCTTATTATTCTTCCCCCACACGCACGCACACTTGTCCTTTCTTTCTCTCCCCCCCCCCGGAAGTGGCATTAAACTTCATGGGGCGGGAAGTTAGCTGAAGCAAAAGTGGTGGGGGGGTCGATGAAGGAGGTCTACTTAACTCCTTTTGAGGGCCGGGGAGAAAGGCAACAAGCTTTTACTCTTTTGAGCTTTCCTTTAGACCTGCGGGGGAGTTCAGCTTTGGGGGGGGTAATAACCTAAAACAGAAGGGGGTTGTCTACCCCCCATTTTCGTGCCTCTGAAGTTTATTGTCCTTAAAGAAAGAAACACTGGGAAGTGATGTCTTAATTTCCCAGCAAAGAGTACAGATGCTTCCTTTCAGTTGCAGTAGTTTGTTCATTTTAATGAACCGATCCAGAATTCACTCATAGGTACACACATGCACAAGAGCCCCCCCTCACACACACACACACACACATAGATCTCCCTCTGTCTATGGGAAGTTTTATTTTACTTTGTCCAGCACCAAAACTTGGTGTGTCTATTATTTAGTGTGCAATTATCAAACAGTATGGATTCAAGCAGAGTCCAGAAGATGTTCTGGAGGGTGATTGTATTCCTGATTGTCCCATTTTTGCAGACACCCTTTCTAAAGGTTTTTTTTTAATGTTCTTTCTTCACACTCTCACTCTGGGGAGAAAAGCACACACCAGTTTGACGTCAGTGATTACACTATAGTCTCCCTTTTAAATCCCAGTTTGCCAATTCTTTCTCTTTCATCCCACTGCCCCCCCCTAATTTATAGTTTACCAGTATATGACCCTCTCTTGCTTAAAAACAAAACAAAACCTCAGCACATGCTAGTAAAATGAAAAACTTTTAAAATGGGAACATATCACATTGGTGTCACTGCTTGACTGGATTATTCTTCTCCAGCTTCCATTTACAAATCCCCCCCCCAACAAACCTCCATCCCTTTTGTAACTAATATTTCTACAGGTTTGACGTACCAAACCCCATGTATGCCACCCTTCTCCCCACAATTATTGGATCTCCTGCACAAATGAAATTGGGAAAATACAAGGTTTTTAGGCCATGGATGAAATTAAGCAAAGCCTGGGATTAAATCCCTGTTTTATTTATGTATTTCAGCCTTTTGACTTTATTTAAGAAGGAGGTATGGTTCACCTCCCCCCTCCTTCCCTCTTTTCCCTTCAGCAATTTCCTTGGGAAGTTTGTATGGCAGCAATCTAGGCCTACTTTTAGAATATCCCAGAGTTTAAGTGCAATCACTAAATTTTTGGAACTCTGTGGCGAGAATTCTGAGAACTTCGTCTGTGGGCAAAACTATTTCTTCTGACTTTGGTGTCCACGTGTATAAAACAATTGTCTCCAGTTTAAATATTTGTTGTTGCTGTTTGCCAATCGAATGGGCACAAACCTCTGTTTTTTAGTTTTTGAGAAAGATGACAAATAGCTGCAAAGTTCTTGTGTAAATTTGAAATAATGCTGCAGATTCTGAGTGAAACTGTTCCCCAGACCTTAAATAAAACAATTCATTATTTATGCTGAGTTGTACGTAGATCTTCTACTTATCTGCCTAGATAGTGTTTTCTTCAATCACTTGTTCCTGTACATATATATTACATGTCTAAAATCTATAGGTTTATCTGTGTGAAATCATTCTATATACCTGTGTGTAATATTCTCAAAGCAACACAATATATTAATCTGCTAATTGGCTGCTTTATTGTGAGCAAGTTGTTGATAACTGTAAAATAAGTTAGGCCTCAATTACTGAAAGAGAAAAGGGAGACCCCCAAGTCAGTCCTTAGATACAGCATTTATCCTCCAGTAATATGGGTGCTGCTGCATTTGAGGAGGGGGGTGATGAGGCCCCAGATGGCAGCTGCTTGCATATAAGAGATTCCTTGTCTGCTGCATTAAACCAAACTGGAAAGGGAGAAAACCTAATGTGAATCCCCTCCCCTTCCCCAGTAGTTTAAAAAGAAATTGTAAAAAGCTCTGTGTGAATGTACGAAGTAGATGTCGGGAGTCTCTTTGAGCGTATTACAAACTTTTCTTTTTAATGCACAGGCAAGACCTCCCCCTCATGCACACGCACACACTTTGCTTTGTGTTAGATTTGTTTTCCCCTGACTCTTCGCCTCCCCCCTACTCTCCGTTTTTTGATCTGTTTGTGACTGCATTAAGTTGCCTAAAGATGGAACACTTCGAAAGCAGAAGAGTTCTAGCAAATATCCATAAACCTGCCCGGAGTTTGTTTAATTTTTTTCTTCTTTAAAAGTATGGTAATAGGGGAAGGGGAGGGGGAGGAGGGGCCTGGGGGATGGGGGAGGGTCCGGGGGAGCTGGTTTGGAGTCTTTGTCCTGAAGGGGGGAAAAAAGTGTTCCGCTTCTAGTGAAAGAAACCCCAAATGAGTCAGGTTGAAGGGCAACGGGGAGAGGGAGGGGAACCGTTTGGAATCGGGGGGGGGCAGGTTGGGGGACGCTCATCAGCTGGGGGAAAGCCGCTTTCTCCGGCGGGACGGGGAAGGGAAAGATTTGAAGAAATATTTTGGGGAGGGGAAAACTCAACGCCACCGCGTTTCCTGCCTGAAGTCCAGCCGCTTTAAGTTTGCCCTGGTGCTCTGTGCGTTATCTTTGCCGGCGGAGAGCCGGGAGGGCGCCAGCCAACTCGCGGGGTTGAACCCCGGGCTGTCCTAGAATATCCGTGTCTGAAGTGAGACCGGGTTCATCGGCCGGATCCAGGCGATTGCTCATGCCGAGAGCACGTGTCTGGGATTCTGCCGTGCCTCGGCTTACGACTGGCAAGTGCCCTCAGCGGAGGAGGGCTGAAATGCAGTTTAAGGGGGTGCTTTTTCTATTTCCCCCCTCCCCCAGACACATATGTGAATGGAGCAGGGGGAGATTTATTTTTGTAAAAAAAGGGAAAACTTGATGAAGAGGTGGATTGGTAGGTACCAATGCTTTCTACCATCCTTCTCTGCTCCTCACCCCAAAGTGAGGAGATATTCTAGGGATACCCCATAGCTTTGGGGTTATTTTTATTTCATTGCCACCATTCCTCCAGGGTAGCAGTCTGCTTTTTCCAGATTATCTTCATAATAGTCTTGTGAGGTGGGCTGAACTGAGAGGGAGAGAGAGAGACAGGCCTGGTGAGTTTTCCTCAGTGAGTTGAATCCAGGTCTTCAGGAGTGCAATCTGGCTTTCTGGGCGAATGATCAAAAAGTTTTGTTTTCCACCTTTGAATTTAGTCCTTATTACAAGGAGTTTCTGGAAACACGCTTAGCAACTTTCAGATAAAAAGTAATTGCCAGATAGTTTGCTGAAATTAAAGGCTCTATTGCACCATTACTCAATTGCCTTCACTAAGTTCATAGAGAAAGTGAGTGGGTGTGAGTCTTTCTTTTCCCTTCTAAATTATAGAGTAAACTGGATTTGCTGCACAGTCTTGTAACCTCATAGTATTCAGTGGGCCTCTCTGCCCATTACATGGTGTAGCCTGAAAGGTCTGGGTTACAATCCTAATTGTGCTTTGTGTGGAGTAAGGCCTGTTGGCAATCATGGAGCTTACTCTCAAGTAGACATATCTGAAGTTTCTACCCACCCACTCAAGCAACACACATCCATCTATCTATCTATCTATCTATCTATCTATCTATCTATCTATCTATCTATCTATCTATCTATCTATCTATCTATCTATCTATCTATCTATCTATCTATCTATCTATCTATCTATCTATCTATCATCTATCTATCTATCATCTATCTATCTATCTATCTATCTATCTATCTATCTATCTATCTATCTATCTATCTATCTATCTATCTATCTATCTATCTATCTATCTATCTATCTATCTATCTATCTATCTATCTATCTATCTATCTATCTATCTGCAAAGGTAAATATTGCTATTCCCCATATGTCTGTTACATAAGATTGACAATGAATGTATAAGGCATAGAGTACTTAGATATTCTACTTCATTATTATTCTATTTTGATTTACATGGGGCAATAGGGCCTGGGGGCATGTAGAAAAGGAAAAGAACTAGTAAAGGAATCTCAAGAAAACAGAGCAATCAGCTGTCAGCCCCTGATTAGCATGTATTGTAGAAGGTGTGCTCTAGTAATTTGGGGCAAACCCCACTAGTGCATTTCTGGGGGGTGGTATCTCCCATTTTCATCCAGCAGAAATAGGAGCATTGAAAAGGAGAGTGGAGTGGTCTAGTGGTGAAGATGCCAGGCTAGAAACCAGGAGACTATGAGCTAGTCCTGTCTTAGACATGAAATCTGGCTGGGTGACTTTGGACTAGTCCCTCTCTCTTGGCTCAACCCACTTCACAGGGTTGTCATTGTGAGGAAAATAGAAAGAGGAAGGGGTATTAGCTATATTAGCCACCTTGTGTTATTTATAAAAATAATAAGAGAAGGATATCAATAAATAATTGGGTGTATCTTTCCTTCCAAGTCTGTGATTCCATGTGAGCATAGGTGCACAAGTATCTTCCTGTTCACAAGCCTCAAAGAAATTAAGGATTCTAGTGTTTGTTTTGTGCCTTGACATGTCTCATTTGGGATCAAAGGCCTGTGTGGAAACTAAATCCCACTTTCATGCTTAAGAAGTACTAAGAAATCTTTCATTTGTCCTCTTGTCTAATTTGAACTCCTTTCTTTTTTATAATGACTGGCTTGTACCATATCTTGTGGCAGAGAGTTATACATCCTTTTGTTTGTTCATGTCGTTGGTGGGTGACCATAAGCTCTAGTCTTATGAGGGGGATTTAAATAAAATATTACTTATGGTAATAATTATGTGTTGCAATTCCTGAGCCTTGAAGTTTCTCCGATCTGTAGCTTTTACCAACAAGCGAGATTAAATGTGAGGACATGTCACATCGCAGTGTGAAGTAATTTTTCTTCTTCTGAAGACTGCAAATTTAAAGCTGTTATCTGGCTGCTTTCCTAGGCTGCATCCCCATTGATTAGATACAGACAACCAGGACAACCTCCCTTCCCCCCCAATGCTTTACAGCAGCCTTTCCTTGTTGACTGAGGATTATGGACTTCGTTGTTGCATCTGGAGGTCCCCATATGCAAAAAAAAAAAAATTGTTCTGTGCTTTAAACGGTTGCTTAAAACTGGGCCAGGTTTACTCTGCAGTAGATCCTACTGAGTTGTGTACTGTTTACTCACTTGCAAGTACAATAATTATCTATATTCTCATAGTGCAAGTATACACCTAGGCTCTTTCAACCCAGCAAGTAATTTGGGTCTTCATTTTGTAATTCTTGCACTGAGCAGGGGACTGGATTTGATGATCTCTGGCCTCTTCCAAGCCAAGGAGCTATTAGTAATTATGGGTTTGTTTTACACATTTGCATGCTACCCATTCCCAAATGATTCTGGGCAGCTTGCAAAAAGACAGACATTAAAAACCACACAGTCAGCAACATGGGGCAGGCAAAATTAACAAAGGCTCCCTGCCCCAAGGACACTACAGTCTTATTTTTTTATATGGGGAGGATGAGGCTGGGAAGGATGGAGAGAGAGGTGGTGATCAAATGAAGCTGTTGATTTGAGAAAATTGTTGCTCATCAACACAACTAGCTTTTCCTCAGATAAAGCAAAGTCTCTGTGTGCAAAAGATGGAATTTTTATATTCACTGTTAATCTGAATTTTGGCACATAAGACATGCCATTTTTTTTTGCATTTCTGCTCAAAAGTTCAAGCAGATCAACAGAGTTTATTCTCAGGTTGGTGTACTATTGCAGTGTAATTGCCCTGTGGGGGTTGGATCACATGTTGATTTTTAGTTTTTAGAGCCAGTATCCAAAATTCAGATTTTAAGTATTTCCTACTGTGTCTTTTAAGGGTGCAGGAAATGAAACTCTATCTGCAAGAATACAACAACTCTAGTCCTAATCAAAAAAAAAGAGAGAGAGGATTGTGATTGTGATTGATGGATTTGTAAATAGATGCAGCATTTGTATTAAGTGCAGAATTACTTTGGGAACCTTAAAAACAAAGGTCAGCAACTTTTCTAAGTATTAGTTCGGGTAACTGGAGCAACAGGTGATCTGGAATAGAAAAGGCCATAACCTTTAGATTTCTGCTGCCTCCCCGTTCTTGCATTTATTAGTGATTTTTTCATTTTTTTTATTGGTTTTGAAGTGGCTCCAAGTCAAGAAATTGGCACTTAAATATACTCTGTGTGTGTGTGTGTGCGCGCGCACACGCGTGCCTGTGTGTGCAAGAGAGAAAGAGTTTTAATTACTCGTTGCTTGCTAGAGAATTTTTGCCCGGGAGGATTTATAATTCTGAGAAATAGTTGCATATTATATCTAGTATTGAATAACATGAGCTTATTTTGAAGCGCTTCCATTCCATTAAAAAAATAATCTTTCTCTTCTCCACTTCTCCTATCCTGCTTCCTTCCTTCCTCCGTGTCACCCCCTCCCTCCCTGTTTTCTTTTTCTAAAAAAGACAGACACCATTTCAATCGGTGGGAATATGAACCAGCAACAGAGAATGGCTGCAGCAGGAACTGATAAAGAATTAAGCGACCTCCTAGATTTCAGTATGGTAAGTGAGACGCTGGCTGGCTGGGAGTGGAGGCTCGGTAGGTCCCTGAATTTGGGGTGGGTTTTTGTGTGTGTGTGGGGGGGGGTCTAAAAGAGCAGCAGCTCCATTTTGTACCCGGCATGCTCTGGGCTGCAAGGGGAGGGGTTGAAGGAAACCCCTGGCAGCAGGGAGGGGGGGGTTAACTGGGAGTCACAAACTACAAGCTTCGACTTGTTTGTTCTCTGTACTTAAGAGTGTCAAGGGGGACCACTAATTGCATAGTCTCCTTGTTGTGAAGGCTTAAGGAGGTACAGTAGTTGGCCTGATGGGAAGAAAACAAATCAGTCGGATGTCTTCTTCTTCCACCTTTTAAAATTTTCCCCCAACAGATAAAAGTGCAAGGTTCTCCTAAACTGTGCAAAATACTATCATTAATCCTGGATTCGTCCTGAGTCTGCCTGTCTCGGGCTCTTTTCTGGCCAAGCCCAGAATTTTAATTGGTGTTTATTGTACTGGGAAATAAGTTCTGCTGGCTGAATTTCTTGCAAATGATCTGAAATGGCCAGAGAAAGCAGCATTGGCTTGATGGGGTGCTGTTCTGGGGTCCCCTCCCACCCCAATGTTTTTTTAATTCTTCCAGAGGGGGTATTTGTTGATTGGGTTGGCTTCTCTGTTGCATCTTTCTATACTTGTATTAACCCCAAATGTCCCAGACCAAGCACCAAGGACCTGAGAAAATATTTCTTTGTCCTGGATGAATGTTTTTCAAAACTTGGCAAGCTTAAGATGTGCGGACTTCAACTCCCAGAATTCCCCAGCCGGCATAACCGGCTGGGGAATTCTGGGAGTTGAAGTCCGCACATCTTAAAAGTTTAAGGAACACTGCATTAGATTCTCATGACCATTGGCTCAATATTTTACTGGATGTTTCACCAGTGCCTCCCAGCAGGACCACCACCTCTTTCCCTTTCTTCTCAGTGCTTTTTTGAGCCTCCACTGACAGGAGTAGATGCAGTTGGGAAGCTGTCATTCAAATTGTACTTCAAAGGGTGGGAGACCTTGGCTTTTTAAGATAAGAGCCCTTTTAAGATAAGAGGCTCTTTGGAAGGAAGCTGGCAGAGACTCTCCACACCCTGGAGGGAGATAAAGAGATACACTGCAGAGCAAAGGATGACTAGGGGCGATCCTTGCTCTTTTTCGTGGCTTGTTTCTGGCTTGTTCAAACGGGGGACATCCTGGCTCTGCAGCAGTGTCCTTTCCGCCCACGTTATGTGGTTTGTTCCCCAATATTTTGTGGCTCATGGGAGGAGCAGTGGGTAGATTGTGTATCTTCTGTTCTGGTTAGTTCCCTTTGCTCTGTTAATGATTGGTTAGTATTTTCTTCTGGTCATGAATGTTTGGGGGCGTCATGCAAATGATCATTGAGGGTTGCTGGAAAGTCTAGTTGTTGTTGTTTTTCACTCGGGTGATTGTTCCACGTTGGCAGGATAATGTTTCTGCTTAAAAGGAGCTGCCATCTTCTTTGTAGCTCATTCTTTTTCCCCAGGTTTCTCTTCCTCTAATTTTTATTTATTTATATCCTGCCTTTATTATTTTTATAAATAAGGCAATGAACATATCCACATACCTTCCTCCTCCTGTTTTTCCCACAACAACAACAACAACTCTGTGAGGTGAATTGGGCTGAGAGAGAATGGCTGGCCCAAAGTGACCCAGCCAGCTTTCATGACTAAGGTGGGGATTTGAATTCACAATCTCCCGCTTTCTAACCTTGTGCCTTAGCCACTAGACCAGGGGTTGAGGAATTCTGGGAGTTGAAGTCCACAAGTCATAAAAGGGCCAAGTTTGAAGACCCCTGCACTAGACCAAACTGGCACCCTAATTCTTATTCTTTGCAACTCCATTTCAAGCCGCTTAATGTGGTGGTGGGAGTACACATTTTCAGGGTCTTTTGAATTCACTACGTATTTCCTACATTAATGTAGAGACTCAATGTGGCATTGTAATTAAAAGCTAGAAGCTGGGAGACAGTGAGTTCTAATCTTGCCTTAGACACAGCTGGGAGATCTAGTGCCAGCCAGTATTTCTCAACCCTAGGAAGCAGGCAGTGGCAAACCACTTCTGAAAACTTGCCAGAAAACTGTAGGGACTTGTCGACCTACGACCACAATTGAGCCCAAAATTTTTGCTGTTAAGTCAGATGTTTGTTAAGTGAGTTTTGCCCCATTTTATGACTTTTCTTGCCACACTTATTAAGTGAATCACTGCAGCAGTTAAAGTTAGTAGCACAGTTGTTAAGTGAATCTGGCTCCTCCATTGACTTTGCTTGTCAGAACAAGGCTGCAAAAGATGATCGCATGACCCCGGGACACTGCCACTGTCATAAATATGAGTCAGTTGCCAAGCACCCAAATTTTGATCATGGGGATGGTGCAAAGGTTGTAACTGAAAAACGGTCATAAGTCATATTTTTCACTGCTGTTGTAACTTTGAACGGTCACTAAATGAACTGTTGTAAGTTGAGGACTACCCGCACCTAGATATACAATACATGCACACACATTAGTGCAAGAATGTTTGTGAGGACCAATCTAACTTCAGGATTTAGAAACAATCTAGAGGCTCTTCATCTTCAAGATGTATAAGTCTGAAATTTGGACTACCCCTCACTGTGCAGCTGGCTAGTTCAGGAATTCTGGGAGTTGAAGTCCACAAGTCATAAAAGAGCCCTTGAGCTAAGGGCTCAATTAGTATATGCAGAAGGTGAAGTAGCCCTGTACGTTCTCACTAGAATATTGTTAAATTTTTCCCTACTTAGGATTCCTACAGGGCTTGAACTAAAATTTCCATCCCATGTCCTTTGGATCAGCCCTAAACTCTATAGTCCATCTTCTTCATAGCACACTCTGAGGGAACCTCTGCTAAAATGGTCCTGCCTCTGGGCAACCACTGCCCCGACACGAGGCCCATCCAGACAATTCCCAGAAAAAAGCATTCCCATTTGAAGAGAAGAAAGAACTCAACTTATCTTTTAGAGAGGATGGCTCCCTTAGAGCAGGGGTCCCCAACCACCAGTCCGTGGACCGGTACCGGGCCGTAGTATGCCAGAAAGCGGTCTGCGCATACAAGCGAAGCTCCATCCGCAGGATGCAGGCAGCATGCGAAACCACAACCCCTCCGGTCCGTGGAAAAACCCGGAACCGGTCCCTGGTGCCCAAAAGGTTGAGGGGGGCGCTGATCTAGCTGGTCTTCAGAAGAACTCTGCATGATGAATCTGAGCTGGGTTTGAAATAACCCAATCAGGCTGAAGCGCGCATGTGTGTTTTGTGAGAAAAATCAGTTCTTAGAAGAGTGGAATCGATTAAATCAAGTAGATATATATAGAGAGACCATTGTTTGTTCTCAATAGCAATAGCTAGCAATAGGGCCAGGGGTAGGCAACCTTGGCTCTTTTATGACTCGTGGACTTCAACTCCCAGAATTCCTGAGCCAGCATGGCTCAGCTTGGAAACTCTCCCTTTCCCCTCAGCATGGCTGGCTCAGGAATTCTGGGAGTTGAAGTCCACGAGTCATAAAAGAGCCAAGGTTGCCTACCCCTGGCCTAGACTTATACACTGCTCCACAGTGCTTTACAGCAGGGGTCCCAAACCCCCGGTCCGTGGGCTGGCACTGGGCCGCGCACGGCATGCCAGAAACCGGTCTGTGCAAACAAAGCCCCTTCCGTGGGATGCAGGAAGTACATGAAACCACGCCCCCTCCGGTCCGCAGAAAAACCTCTCTCCACAGAACCGGTCCCTGGTGCTCAAAAGTTTGGGGACCTCTGCCTTAGAGCAACTGTATGAAATGCTGGATGCTGGAAAACAAAAACAGGCTAGGGTGGCTGCATTCTTGCTCTCTCGCAACCTATAAAGAAAAAAAATGTTAGTGACCCCAACACCTGCAGGTATTCCTTGACTTACGACCACAACTGAGCCCAGAATTTATGTTGCTAAGTGAAAAATTTACTAAGTGAGCTTTGCTCCATTTTACAACTTTTCTTGCCACATTTGTTAAGTGAATCACAGCAGTTGTTAGATTAGTCACGCGGTTGTTAAGTGAATCTGGCTTCCCCGTTGACTTTGCTTGTCAGAAGGTCACAGAAGGTGATCACATGACCTTGGGATACTGCAACCGTTATGAACCAAACTTCTGAATTATGTGACCATGGAGATACCGCAACAGTCATAAATGTGAAAAATGATCATAAGTCACTATTTTCAATGCCATTGTAACTTTGAACAGTCACTAAATGAACTGTTGTAAGTCGAGGACTACCTGTATTACACAGAATGGTCTAATTAGTGTCCTTTGGTCCCTCACCATAGCTATCCTGGACTGAATACAATTTAGTGTGATCAAGCAGAGATGATCTATCCTAAAACTAACGTGCCACAGAAAAGGCCACCTGGCCTGTTAATTTTCTGCATGCAAGTATCTTAATATTGCATATCATGGTTTGCATTGAACACAGTCGCATCCCCTGCAATTTCCCGGGCTGGAAAAATCTTGCCTGGAAGATCTGTTACTGACAGAGAGACCATCTTGTTTGGCTTTATGCATCTTTCTAGAATTTTTTTTTTCCAACTGAAAAAAATTTCAGCTCTGTGAGATATCTCTAAAGTGGTTCACTCCAGTTAGACATTGGCCATCTCTGCAGGAACTAACCTCGATTCCCACAAAGTTTTTCCAGAGCCCTAGCCAATCCTTTCTCTGGATTGAGGCTACATCTTAGAATAGGATCCATTCTTCTTTACAAGTGGCCAAATTTTTACCGACAGAGGAGCATCTAGGACAGGGATCTTCAAACTCGGTCCTTTTATGACTCATGGACTTCAACTCCCAGAATTCCTCAGCCAGCGTGCCTGGCTGAGAAATTCTGGGAGTTGAAGTCCATGAGTCATAAAAGGGCCGAGTTTGAAAACCCTTGACCTAGGAAGTTAGGTGGCTTGAAAAGCAGTCTGCATGAATGATGGAGGCCCAATGATGAATACAAACCTTATTGGAGCTGAATCAAAAACCAGAAATTGATAGCCTGCAACTTAGTAGTACTGGGAAGCCAGTAATTGGATAAACAGATGTATCTAAGTAGTTCTTTGGGCATTTTGATAGTGTTAACCATCTTACTTGAAAGCAAGCAATAGCAGATACATGATTGCTATTATAATAGCTGGCACTTGAAAACATACCCTGCTTTTAATGTGTGTTATCAGTTAGATACAATTTTGTGTATGTGATTTTATAAACGGGTCTCATTTGAAGCCTTCCCAGTATTGGATTGATGGATATTTTCACAGGCCTTCCTGTAGGGTACAAGCAGGAAGATTTTTATTTGGGAGGAAACTTCCAGCTGGAGTGATAACTGTAAATGTGTGTTAAGCAAGGGTAAAATGAGCGGAGTGATAAATGTGGGAGATCTTTTCATTTTTATGAATTTTTTTGCCTCGTGCAAATGTTTTTGAACTGGTCTGAGGTTTAATCTGCCTTCCTTCCTTCCTTTCCCTCTTGGCCCGAAAAAGAACATTTCCCAGACAGATGGGATTAATTTTGTCATGTTCGGCAGGTCACTGCAAGTGCTGCCTGTTTTACTGTTTTGCTATTGTTCTTAAAGATTTGGCGTTTGTTATCTTACAGCCTGTCACATTTGAAGGGTGAGCAGGAAATAGAACTCCCAAGGATCTGGTGGGGGTGGGGCTATGCAAATAAGGTCTAGATGGGTATTTGGTGTGTTGTTTTTTTTTACATATGTTTAGTGTTAAAATGTTGAAATTCAAAAAAAAAAGTTTAAAAAAAAGCAAGATGATTTAAAAAAAAAAAAGACTATTACTTTTGAATTAAAATGGAATAGTATAGTATTTGTTAGTGCCAGTTGCTTCTAGTTTGTGCCTGGGTGTTAAGTCAAGAATCCCTGTCTTCTGTTTCTAAATAAAAGCTAAGAGGCTTTTAATCAATTCACTTTATAGGTTGTTTTTTTTTTAAAAAAGCAAGAAACATCTTTCCTTTGTTTTATACATGCAGCATGTATATATTGCAGCCATCACTCTCTAAAAAGAGCATTCTCACATGTCTCACACTAAAAAAATGATAAATTGCCCATATTCCCCATTCCTTAGAATAAGTGAATATACCTGTCTACAAAAGAAGCATTCCATTTTTGAGAAGCAGAAAAGGATCAGAGGAGGAATTTTCTTTGGGACCCACGGAAGAGAATATTTGTGGCTCAGGGTTGAACTGTAATAATAATAATAATAATAATAATAATAATAATAATAATAATAATAATAATAATAATAATAATAATAATAATAATAATAATAATAATAATAATAATAATAAAGTTGGAAGGGACCTTGGAGGTCATCTAATCCAACCCCATGCTCAGGCAGGAAACCCTATAGCATTTCGGACAAATGGCTGTCCAGTCTCTTCTTAAAAACTTCCAGTGTTGGAGCATTCACCGCTTCTGGAGGCAGGTTGTTCCACTGGTTATTGTTCTAACTGTCAGGAAGTTTCTCCTTAGTTCTAGGTTGCTTCTCTCCTTGATTAGTTTCCATCCGTTGCTTCTTGTCCTGCCTTCAGGCGCTTTGGAGAATAGCTTGACTCCCTCTTTTTTGTGGCAGCTCCTGAGATATTGGAACACTGCTATCATGTCCCCCCTGTGGAGTCCTTGGTACTACTGTCTGAGCTTAGTAGTTTTCTTGCAGACATTTCATTACCCAACTAGGTAACGTCTTCAGTGCTACTGATGTTACCTAGTTGGGCAATGAAACTACCCAACAATCTCGAAAAAGCATCAAGGACTCCACATTTTCTGTGATGCTGTGCTGGACCAGGCCAGGAATGCCTCTTAAGAGGGGGCCTGACAACTTACATTTCACTGGTAATACTCCAATTGAAAATTTAAAAAATGCTTTGTAGCCTAATTTGACTATCTACGGCAGGGGTGCCAAACTGCCGGCCGCGGGCCAGTTGCATCATGCGGAGGCTGTGCCCACCCCAGCTCCAGCAATGCAAAAAAACTCGCAATATGTCACGACACATCACATGATGCAAGTTTGACACCCGTGATTTATGGAGATTCTCATTCATCCCAGGTCATTGTTATCCCAAAGGTTATAACAAGGAAGTCCAGTTGCCTCGTGAAAAAGCACCTTTGGGATACCTAATTTGAATTGATTGCAGGTAGTCCTCAACTTACAACCATTTGTTTAGCAATGGTTCAGAATTGCAACAGCCCTGAAAAAAGTGACTTACAACCGGTCCTCACTCTTAATAACCATTATAGTCATATAGTCTCTATGGTCATATGATCAGAATTTGGATGCTTATCAACCAGCATTTATAACAATTGCAGTGTCCCAGGGTCATGTGATCACCATGTGTGACCTTTCCAGCTGACTTCTAACAAAGTGAATGGGGAAAGCCAAATTCACTTAATGACAATGTGATTTACTTAACAACTGCAGTGATTCACTTAACAACCATGGCAAAAAGATCATAAAATTGGGTGCGACTCACAACAACAATCACCTTGCTTAGCAATGGAAATCCTGGTCCCAATTGTAAGCATAGGTTGAAGACTACCTATAAACATTTTTAATTGGAACCAGTTGATTGAACAACTGTAGTCTTATTCTAAGTTTGTCTTTAGCAGTTGACTGGATCAGAGTTAATCCCCAAAGTTGCTAGTTTCTGACCCTTAATGCAGGTGGTGGAAAGCATGCAGTTAAGAATTATGATTATAGCATATGAAGAACAGTTGCAGGAATCGGGTATGCCTAGTTTAATGAAAAGAAGGACTAGGGATGATATAATAGCAGTCTTTCAATATCTAAGGCGGGGGCCTTCAAACTCGGCCCTTTTATGACTCATGGACTTCAACTCCCAGAATTCCTCAGCCAGGCACGCTGGCTGAGGAATTCTGGGAGTTGAAGTCCATGAGTCATAAAAGGGCCGAGTTTGAAGACCCCTGATCTAAGGGGTTGCCACAAAGAAGAGGGAGTCAACCTATTCTCCAAAGCACCTGAAGGCAGGACAAGAAGCAATGGATGGAAACTAATCAATGAGAGAAGCAACCTAGAACTAAGGAGAAATTTCCTGACAGTGAGAACAATTAATCAGTGGGATGACTTGCCTCCAGAAGTTGTAGGTGCTCCAACACTGGAGGTTTTTAAGAAGAGATTGGACATGCATTTGTCTGAAATGGTGTAGGGTTTCCTGCTTGAGCAGGAGGTTGGACTACTAGAAGACCTCCAAGGTCCCTTCCAACTCTGTTATTCTGTTAATTATCTTTAGCTCAGTTCCTGGCATCTCCATGTAAAAGTGTTAAAATTGCTGAAGGCATTTTCCTCTGGTAGGATATTGACTTTTGGCTGTCTTAGAGAAGACAGAATAGTTGGGTTCACACAACATGCTCTCCCCTAACCCAGCTTAACAAAATAAAGTGCCATTTCTATGTTCCCATAACATATTATGTTGGAAATAAAAATCCATATATGGACTAAATTGATATCCTGGTTTGAACATGTTGAGCCAGAGACTACTCAGCCCCTTTCTAGCCTAGTTAGATATGTTATGTGAATCCAGTCTGTGGTCCTTCCAGATGTTTCCAGACTGCAACTCATACTATCTCTGATCATTGGCCAGACTGGCTCAAAATAGGGGAATGGAAATTACAGCTGGATAGACCCAGAATGCCAAATGGAGATAAGCCAGTGGCCTGATTCTTCACTAGGCAGTTGCATATATGTCCTTCAGGAGCATTCTTCATTCAACCAAGACTGTGGAGTGACCCTCAGGTTGATCAGCCTTCCCCAGTTTGACACCCTCCAGATGTTCCTGTGTTTCCTCCTGACACACCTGGAGGATACCAGGCAGTACTCTTGTCTACCAACTCTGGCTTGTGGGGACCATTCAGTTATTTTCTAGAATGGGGACTTCTCTGTTCAGTCTTTGGCGGGACATCAAATATGGCAGGGCATCAAATATGTCCACACAGAAGGATCAATATAAGGCTGTGTGGGAAGAGAAGTGAACTCTCCCTCTCCCTCTCTCTCCCCCCCCCCCCGATGGAAGTTAGAGACTGTTGGTCCTTCCACCCTCTTCCCACTGCTCGGGTTAATCTGCCCCTTACCTGCTCAGGAACTGGTTGTTGCTTCATTTAGATAACACCCCTGATAACAGATTGGGGAAAGCTATGCTGACGGCTTCCACCTGTCCTTTGGGGAAGGACAAAATCTACCTTGTACTTTTGGGAAGGATTCCTAAGTGAGATCTTTTAGAAATGCAGTTTTAAGGAAATAGAAATGCATTTCTAACTGTTCATCTACATTCATTTTAAGAATCTACTTCTTTGACTCTTACGGGATCAGGCTTCATCTGTGAAATGCAACCCCCAGAGATGCTCAACTGGCCCTTCCGTTATGGAATTTTTGATAGCCGATTGAAGATGTTTTCATTTCCTAGGAATTTGAGAAACTATTTCAGAATACTAGAACATTAGGGCTTCCTTGCTGCTTTATTCTGACTTTTATGCTGTAATTTATTGCCTTGATTATTACCGCTTCTGATTTTTATCTTACCATTGCAACGCTCTCTGGGTGGGTTTTCCTATTGTTTGCATAGTAGTTTTTAAATAGCAAACAGATCCAAGATAGGCAGCCCAATAATTTAACCCTGCAGAAGATTTACTGTCTATCCAGCAATTGCAAAAACGGCAACAGTTTTTGCAAATAGTTTGAAGAGCTCACCGATTAAATATGACAGCTTTGTTTCATTTTGGATCTTGGCTAGATAACTAAATCTGTGGCGTTACCTCTCAGAATGTTTTTAATTGCTGCATTATTTCCCTTTCTCCCCACACCCATGTTCTCCAATGTTTAATCTTGTTATTGTTTGCTTTCTTTTTTCTAGATGTTTCCCTTGCCAGTGACTAATGGAAAAAACAGACCCACGACTCTCGGTAGCACGCAGTTTGGTGGATCAGGTATTGCTTAACTTTCTCTTCCCTTTGGGAAGAAAAGGCCCAAGCTCTTTGATATAGATGTAACATGTTTTCTGATATTGAGACTATGGTTAACAATCTGGCCCCAGGGACTTAAGACCTCCTTTCCCCAGTTTTAAACACCACTATTTTATTTTATTTTTTGCTTTTTGTTTGCCTTGTTCTCATCTGCAGGGTTGTTCACATAAAAGATGATCTGGGGCAGGGATTTAAGAAATAAAATGACATCCTGGTATTTTGATTGTGCTATGGGTTTTTTAAAATGTGGGCTTTTTTGAAAATGCACTTCTTTATGCCCTAAAAATACACTGATGATGTTACCTAGTTTGGGTAATGAAACATCTGCAAGAAAACAACCAAGCTCAGAGAGTACCAAGGATCCCTCATTTCAACCCTGAGCTATTCTCCTTTACTGGCACTTATTTATTTAGCGGTTCATATTTTATAAGCTAATTGATGTGTTCTTTTTGTTGTTGTTGTTGTTTTTTAAAAGAAAGTCTGAACCCTTAAGTAAGTGTTTTTCAATTCTGCCAGGGGAATACTGGGAGTTGAAGTCCACACAAAGTTGCCAAGATTGAAAAACACTGATTTAAGCAATTAAAGCATCTATCTCTCAGTGTTGTATATGGTACTTCTGGAATTGTCAGGTTCCTTCGAGAAACGAGAGTGCCACAATTTTCAACCCCGGCCTCCTAGCCAGTGGCATAGTCCCAAACACCTGGAAGGTCCCCTCCGGTGAATGAAAAGCCCAACAAAGTTGAAAATGAAGGGAAATTCCCACCCTTTTTTTATTAATGGTATAAAGCTACAGAGTGCTCTCTTTTCTTCTTGGCCTGGTCCTTTAGCATGAAAGCAAAGAACTGAACTCCATTGTCACTGGGGATCACTTTGATTTGGGGCGTGTGTTCGAGAAAACTTTTTTTTTTCCTGCCAGCGGGCGATACAAGTTTGTGCAAGTGTTGAATGTTGAAGCTACAGGCGGTGAGAACAAAGCCAAATTCCCCGCCACATGTTCTGTGCCTGAAGGTTGTCGTGTCTGCTATGTTTTCCCCTTTGATGCTCTTTTTCACCGAAAAAAAATAAAAATATGTTTCAAAATGAAGATACTTGCCACAGTCAACCCTTATGGGATATATTTGCTTGAGGGGTATTATTGTTGTTCTTTGGTTCCATACTTAAGGAATCACTTACGGGTTTAGATCCACACGTTTACACTTCATCTCTGCCTGACTTTCATTCTCTAAGGCTGGAAGAAATCCACCACCTTTGTGTCAGCTCCTTTTGATTCAGGCTGCCTGCTTTGTAATTAAAAGACGAGCTGGGTAAAATGACGTGGACGCAGTTAAAGCGAAGAGGGCAGGGCATGGGTCCACCTCAACCCCATAATGCCACAGTGATGAGCAGTCTTTCTAGGCCAGCATTTCTCAGCCTCATGCTGGCTGGGGGAATTCTGGGAGTTGAAGTCTTAAGACATCTTAAAGCTGCTGAGTTTAAGTAAAACTGTTCTAGACTCTCTCAAACAGAGAGCTTCCTTTCCATCTCCTGTTGTTTCCTAATCTTTATGAACTGGAAGTGCCAAAGTCTTTTAAACTTAGGAAATTCTGCACTCAGACTTGCTGTTCCATCTCGGAGCAACTGTCTTTTTGATTTATCTCTGAGTGACACGCCCAACACTTACACCCATCCAAACATGTTCCCAGGATTTCCTATCAGTTCTGTGTGTGAATTCCAGAGACCAGAAGCGTCAATCAACCACTCAGATCAGTTGTGCGGCCTGTAAATTGGCCCGGGCCGGCTCTGCCCCATTATTCGGCAGTTTTAATTCACCAATTATTATGGTGTTTACTCCATCCTCCTCCTGCCACACCTACCAGCTACACCTTTGCGGATGCAAGAAATGCCAACAGCAACTATGGGATCTGCCATTCTGGAGAGAACAACACATTACAGACTTGGAAGATTTTTTTCTCTCTCTTAAGCAACAAGACTAATATTTTGTTGAACAAGCCATACCTAGGTTGGCAGAGCCAGGCCAGCTTTGGTCTGCTGGATACACACATCACAAAGAAAACCAAACCAATAATTTTACAATTATTATACTAGGAACCATGTCTGAGTGTTTACACACTCTGTCCCATGTACTTCTTTCTGCACTCTTCAGATGTTGCTTCAGAGTAGCTACAATTAATCACCTATAATATGGACACCTTGTTTAGATACAGAAAAGTAAATTGGCAAAAATATCTATTTTTCTAGGATTTATTTATCCAATGCCCTGCCTTCTGGACCTTCCCATTATGCCCTCCCAACCTGGTAAGGATTAATAGGAGTTGTAATCCAACCGCTCAAAAACTACCTTCATGTCAATAAAGGAGTTATGGTTTTTACCAAATTCCACTATGAAGCCAGATGTCTTAGAATAAGTTAGCAAAGCCCAGCTCCCTCCCCAATGTTTCCTTTCTCTAATGCACTGATGGGGTGATGGATAAATTATAATCCCAGCTTAAGTTGATTTCATGCCAGTGTTCTTATGGGAAGTTTTGAACTGCTGCCACTGCTGCTTTAAGAGTTTATATACACACAAACCTTTTCTAAGGGCATGCAGTGACTATGCTATGTATATATAAGCTGTGTACAGATAAATAGAGAAGGGGGGGGCAAATAAGTCACAATGATGGGTGCAGCTGTACAGTCAAAACCTCTCCCCCTTTTTATGTGCATGTGTGGTGACCTGGAGAGAGGATTTGGGTTCAAAGGCAGTATGGCCTAGTATGAATACTGCTAGACTAGGAGTGGGGAAACCCAGGTTCAGTCTCCCCTCAGCCATGGAAGCTCATTGGCTGACTTCGAGTCAGTTCCTCCCTCTCAGCCTAGGAGCCAATCAGGTCTGTGGGTAAGGGACTGGACTAGGAGTGATGAGAATTGGATTCTAGTTTGCTCTCAGCTATTGGAAACTCATTGGCTGACTTTGGGCCAGTCCTCCCCTCTCAGTCTATCAGGTCTTGTGGGGAAGGGGCTGGACTAACAGTGATGAGACCTGCGTTCTAGTTCCCTCTCAGCCATGGAAGCTAATTAGTTGACTTTGGACCAATCCTTGCCTCTCAGCCAAACCTGGCAGGGTTAGTATGGGGGAAATGAAGAGGGAACACTATATAAGCTGCCTTCAACTTCTCCACAAAACGCTGTATATAACTCAAATAAATAAATACAACTGAAGATTTAAAAAAAAAATTTCCCTACAGCTTTCCTTCTAGAATAACCTGGAGCCTCCAAAATCATTCTAAGATAAAGAATGGGGTTTCTTTGTGTATGTGGGGGGAATTTTGCAAACTATAGCTTTAAACATTTTTTTTTTAAAAGTCTATTTTTGAGGCAGCTTGCAGTCATATCAATGCAGCAGACGTGTTCTTTTTGAGAAAAAAAGCTGGGAGGAAAGCTTCAGTATAATTGCTCACAGTATGGCAAAGAAGCTTCTACTGTGTTTTTAGCCCTGGTTTGAGAGGTGGGGATAGAAGTGTGACATTTGTGAGGAAATGGGCTGCAGGAATAGGATTTTGGTACGGCCCTTGGAGGACAGCAGAAAAGCATGTCATTGAACCTGGAGAATCCCAAATTGGAGATAACCAGGCATGCTGGCTGGGGAAGTCTTAAATTTGCCCAGGTTGAAAAACAGTGCTTTCCTCCCTAAATAAGAAGGATGTAATTCCACCGCATACCATCAATAGTTTTGTGTGTGTGTGTGTCACAGCCTCCACTTTGCCATAAGAATTCTTCTCATGCTGGCTCTTGGCGATGCTGGCTGGGACATCTTTGACCATAGGTCAACTGGTAACCATAAGGTCTCATGTTATCCACCCCTTCCCAAATTCTTACCGATATGTATCCACTCACCCTAAGCCTTCCACAAGTTGCCCCTAGATTGTGATATTTTAAAGTGAGAAGGGGGCCCAAGAAATATGAAGCCAAACATTGTATATATAAAAAATTTCTCCAGTGTTTTATCTAAAAGGGAAAACTTATGGCATGGCCCATTTTTTCACATGTGCAAGGGCTGAGATATAGTTCTCATTTCCCTTTAAAAGGTTAATATTGGCAAATACTGGGAAAAAGCTTGGGGCAGGTTACTAGTCAGAAAAAAAACCCTGGCTTAGTCCTCCCAACATGCTAAGCCATAATGTGGCTTTTTGGAGAGTTGTGCGAATCCATCATGGTTTGTGAGCTACAGTTCATGATTAGCGGAAGTCATAACCCAGCCAAGAAAGAAACATGGCTTAGTCCAGTGAGCCAGACCAAGGTAGGGGTCTAAGCAGACTCATCTGGTACCAACGTTCTCCTAAGTCCCTTGAACTTTTGTGAACTTATAAATCCTTTTTTTAAAAGGCCATCTGGTCTTTATCTCATCTGGCAATGATTTGTCAACTTGTGCTTCCCTTTTTGCCCTGATTCTTCAAAAAACATTTTTGGGGGTAACTCCCCCATTCTCCCCTCATGCAGATGTCCCTAATCTTGGAACCTCCAGATGTTTTTCTCACCACATCTGCAGAGTATCAGGTTGAGCAAAGCTGTTCTGTTAGAGAGGAACAGGGGGAAATGATGTAGCTTCCCTGCTGTTTGCACAGAAAAAGTTTATACCTTCATCAAATCTGCCAGCTGCTTTAATGCCTCATGTTTTTGTTGTTTCTTTGGAAGGTTGGGAATCTGCTCTTTTTTCCCCCATGGGTGTGTTGACTGTGTGCTGGGTCACCACACCTCAATCTGGGGGTGTCTTGCTGTGGTTCTCCTCTTTGCATTCTCCCACTTTGTTTAGATTTGAGCACAGCCCCGATCTGGAGCATCTTCAGCAGTAGCAGGCTTGACTCTTACAGCCTTCTGGAGCATCTGTGGCAGGTAGAATATTTGCTGATATGGCGGAAGAGCATGAGAAACATGAGTCAGAATTCAAGCTTTCGTTAAAAATAAAAATAAAAGTCCCAAGTCTGTGTCGAAGTGTGTATGTAATGGATGATTAAATAAGAATAGCGACTATTAGGGATGGTAATGTCTGCCTGTCATAAGGCCACCTTACTCCAGACAACCCTGGATATCATAGAGGAATAAAGCATGCCAATTAACATCAGCCAATAATTAATCCAGAGGGGATGCCCCATATTCTCTTTGCACAATCATAATTGTTAAGGAGCCACACCCCACATTCTAACCAATTCCTGGGAGAAAATCCTGGGGGGGGGGGGAAGGGACATTTTAATTATCTTGACATGCCACCCATCTCACTGTCCAAAGTGACTCTTGAGTGGTTTACAATAGAATAATTATTCAAATTAACAAGAATCAGAAAAACTTCCAATCTTTATTTATTTACCTTTATTACTACATGAACTCATTTTCTGGGCTCACATAATACATTGCAATTTTGACCAACCAAACGGGTTGGATTCATTCGTTCGTGTTAGAGCAATTAAAAATGGCCAGGTTGAACAGTTAACCAGCCTTGTAACATATTACTCCAGTGTAGCTACTTGGTCTTTAAATGAACTGGTTAAGTGTCTTGTGTTGAGCACTGCTACTCGCAATTAGAACAGACAGTACACAATTGAAATGGATACATAAATGGCTTCCTAAAGTAAATTAGCTTCCTATATTTGTGTCTAATGTTAAACAGAAAATTAGAGGATATCCTGGTAAATGCCAGCGTCCTTCCTCTTTTAAAAATAAACCAATGAGTGCCAATGAGGTGTAGGAGTTAAGAAGCTGGACTGTGTGGAGACCTGGGGTTTAGTACTCTTTCCCCCTTCCCCATCTCACAGCCATGAAAGCCATTGGCTGGTTTTGGGCCAGTCCTTCCCTCTCAACCATAGAGCCAATCAAGAGCAGTGAAGGGCCTGGACTAGAAGTGGTGAAACTGCTTGTGGTTCCCCCTTCGGCCATGAATGTTCATTGGCTGGCCCCTCCCTCTCAGCCCCATAGCCAATACAGTCCAATGGCAAAGATACTGAGTTAGGAGTTAGGAGACTTGGAGTCCCCCTTTTAATTTTGGGCCACAGTCCCTCCCTCTCAGCCCAAGAGCCAATCAGGTGTAGCAGTGAACTGGGAGTGTGAGACCCAGGTTCGAGTGCCCCCGTCAGCCCTTGGAAGTTTCCGGGGACTCGTCGTTCACTTTTTCAACTCAGCCTATCTCACAAGGTTGGTATGTGGAAAAATTGGAGGAGTGATATACCCTGTCTTGAGCTGCTGGAGGGAAGGTGGCATATACATCAAAATGTAAACACCTTTCCTGTCTTGACATTTATTCCTTGAAAACTGCAAGCTTAAAAGCATGTACAAAGCTAAGCATGCAGTTTTGGGGACAGGACTGCTGCCAGGCAGTGGAGCACTATGAGGAGAGAGGCAGCAAATAAATTTAACAAATAAATGCATAAATAAAAGTAAACAGGGCTGGGAAAACAAACCCTGATTGCCTTTCTTGTGCATATCGGTGTAATTAAACTTAAACCGAGTGTGGTTTGCATGGCTACCTCTCTTAAAAATTAGACAGTAGGAGCCACCGTTGCAGTTTCTGGAATTTCAGACTATACATTGCTGGCCTAGAAAAAATATGTATGTGAAAGATGAAGCTTGTATGCACAACCACACATATTTCTGCAGTGTCAAAGAGAAATTGCTGTGAGATCCAGGATTCAGTTTCCATCAGTTCTTTTTAAGTTTCTAGTCCTCAAGATTGAGACCGTATTTTTAAAAAATGAGCTGAAATTGAGGGAAGTCTGAGAAAGTATTCTAAAGGCAGGTGAGCTGACAGTGCATCATGTTCCTTCTTGGTCCCTCCCTGTGTCCCATACCACCTGCCACACAAAAAATAGCACGGGCAAAATGAAAGAAGATTAACAAAATTGGCTGAACTTCTAACAGTTTTGGGCACTGCATTTGGGGCGGTGAGCTGCCCTAGGAAAACCTGGTTTTGAGGGATGGAATATAATACAGATTTTAAAAATAAAAGTTTTTAAAAGTTGAAGTATTGTTCATGCCAGCACTGTGATTTTTGTGCTGCTCAGATCTCTCTGGGCCCACCCAACCAATCACCCATCTCTTGACCCAGTAATCCTCTCGCTGCCTTTTTTAGCTACCTTTTTGGCAAAAAAATGTATTGGGGAAGGCTTTAGAGTTCTTTCCCGGCTCTGGATTTTCTTTTTAATTGTTAACCTGGCACACTTTGATCTCTTTCCAAAAGAGAGAGAAAGAAATGTGTTGGCAAGGCTTCTGAGAGCTGCAGCGTCCCTGCAACAGCCCTCTCTCCCTCTTCATCTCCCAAACAAAGAATTAAACTGCTAACCTGGATAGAAGAAGAAATAAAGTCTCCACCTTTTATTGTAGAGCTGTGGATGATACCAGCCCTTCTGTTCACCTGCTTAAAATAAAAATTTGGCAATGGTGTTTTATAGAGCTGTCTGGGGTTTAAGGGAGTTCAGATCTCCGTGCAAGATTTTATAAAGAGCTACGCAAATGTGAAGGAAAGCTTTAATAAATCCATAATTACCATTACATCCATCTTTTCCAACTCTGCTGGCAGCCTTTCTAGAACAAGGTGGCTACCGTAGTTGTCTCAGAAACAAGATACCAGCCTAAGAAACCCCTGGCTCAGTACAGCAGAACATTTTTGAGGCATATGAATCCTCCTTTTCCAAGCTCAATAATGCAAGGCAAAATAAGATGTTTCCCCCAAATTGGTCCTAACTGTCTGGTTAATTTGCAATGCAATGGCCTTCAGTAATGAGATCTATGATGCATTGTTCAAATACCTTGCTTGATTGGGCATCCAATTTGGATTTCAGAGCCTGTTGCGAGAGTGTGACAGGCTGCCCTCCCCATTTTTGCCCAGTAATCTTAGAAAACAAGCAAGTTATATTTTTTTTAACTGAGTTATGCAGGGTGTCTGGAGATTCTCCAGGTTGCTATATCTCTTGTGCCCACATAAAATTTAAATTCCAGTTTCTGTCTTAATAGTTGCTGACCTCACAAACCTGCTCATATCTTCTGACGAGGCCTTTGAATCCTGCTCTCAGTGTTATTGCTGCAGCAGTTGGCACCATCAATTTGCTTGAGATTCTAACTAGTCTGTAGTGAAATAATGTGGTGCACCTCAT
Source organism: Azemiops feae (assembly GCA_023970755.1). Lineage (NCBI taxonomy): Eukaryota > Metazoa > Chordata > Lepidosauria > Squamata > Viperidae > Azemiops > Azemiops feae. The sequence continues at coordinate 1,124,765 of JALGBA010000077.1, read as the reverse complement.
ATAGGTCCAGCAGAAAATGAACGAACAAAAAAAATATCACATTTAAAACAATACCAAATGAAATGTTCTTGGCCCCTGTCTTGGCCTTAAAGGCATTATGGTGGCATCACAGTCTTTTAAGTTTTCCAGATCTTTAGAAAATGTGCTACTTTTGGAGCAATGACTTTTAGATTTACTTCCCATTCTGAGATCTGCCCTAGTGGAAACTTCAAAGAATTCTGACCTATAATATCCAGAGACCAATGGAAAAGAAAATGTTCTTTGGATTCACAAGTTTCTTTTCACCCAAATTATATTATTATTGATCATTGCGCAGTCAGCCAGATGTTCAGACTGGATTTGGCATTTTTGTCTACCTGTCGAGTCCTTACCAAGGACCTGGGATAGGCAGATGTGGATGTTTGATGGTATTACAGATATTGGTGCAGGATGGAAGTAGTTCCTAGTAAGGCCGCCTTTTGCAATTGACTAATGGCGAATTTGTCAATGCCAATGGTGTTCAAGTGGTGCTCCAGTTGTTTTGGGATTGCACCCAATGCGCCTATTACTATTGGTACTAGTATACCCTTGCTTGCCTTTGCCACAGTCGTTCTATTTCTATTTGTAGGTCTTTGTATTTTGTTATCTTCTCCAGTTCTTTCTCGTCTATTCTCCACATCCACTATCCAGACTTTTTGTCTTTCTTATCGACAATTGTTAAGTCCGGGGAGTTAGGTGGCAGGTGCTTGTCTGTTTGAATTCTAAAGTCCCAGAGCAATTTAACTTTTATCATTTTCTATGACTTTTTCTATTTTATGATCCCACCAGTTCTTGCTTGCAGGCAAATGATATTTCTTGCAGATCTTCCAATGCACCATTTTTGCTACTTTGCCATGCCGCTGCTTGTAGTCAGTCTGCGCGATCTTCTTGCAGCAGCTTACAAGGTGGTCCACTGTTTCTTCAGCTTCTTTGCATGGGCGGCACTTACTGTCTGTTGCTGTCTTCTCAATTTTGACTTTGTACACATTTGTCATATTATTATTATTATTATTATTATTATTATTATTATTATTATTATTATTATTATTATTATTATTATTATTATTTATTATTATTATTATTATTATTATTATTATTATTATTATTATTATTATTATTATTATTATTATTGCCTTGATATAGTCTCCAGTAAAGATTAAATCCAGTAACTGGGACAAAAACTCCCTTTGAGAGATGTGTATTATATTTATGTCAGAAAATCAGAAGGAATCCAATAGGAATCCAATAGATCAGCAAAATTTATTAAAAGGCGTAACTCACTTTTATAAGAGTGAAAAGAGCCCTGGTGGTGCAGTGGTTAGAATGCAGCATTGCAGGCTAATTCTGCTAACTGCCAACTGCCAGCAGTTCAGCAGTTCGAGTCTCAACGTTTCAAGGTTGACTCCGCCTGCATCCCAGTTTGTTGGGGGCAATATGCTGACTGTAAACTGCTTAGAGAGAGCTGTAAAGCACTGTGAAGTGGTATATAAGTCTAAGTGCTATTGCTGTTGCTTTTGATATAAATTGTTAATCTGAAAAAGTGGTATCAGAGTCCTGGTTTTGGACCACATAGCTCCCTTCTTATAAGTAGTCCTCAACTGACGGATGGTTCAAAGTTACAGTGGCATTGAAAAAAGTGACTTATGACCATTTTTCACACTTAAGATTGTTGCAGCGTTTCCATGGTCACGTGATCATAATTTGGGTGTTTGGCAACTGACATGTATTTATGACAGTTTCAGTGTCATGTTTTGCAACCTTCTGACAAGCAAAGTTAATGGGGAAGCCAGATTCAGGTAAAAACCATATTCACTTAACAACTGTGACAAGAAAGGTCGTAAAATGGGGCAAAACTCACTTAAGGATCATTTTGCTTAGCAATAAATTTTGGGCTCAATTGTGGTCATACGTCGAGGACTGCCTGTATGTATCAAAGGATCAGTCTTGGGTCAGAACCAGAATTATGCACCATGGAGGTGTCATCTTTCTCCAGATTTATCCCTGTGTTCTGTTCCCAAAGTGGGAAAACTCCAGCTTGCTCCTGCTAAAACCAGAACTTTTAAGTCTGTTAAATAGGAATAACAAAAAAAAAATGGGTGCGTATTTCTTTCTGTGTTTGCAAGCCAGGGTATTAAAAATCATATACGATTACACTAAAGATGCACAACTTAAGACCACGTGGCCTGCCTCCTTTATAAGCTTTGAATGCAGCTCTAGACATCCAAAAGCTGTTATCAAATTGTAATTTTAAACATGACCTAAGGGGAAAATTATAAAGACACGACTGGAGAGTAATCGCATTATAACTATATAATGTTAATGAAACTAACATGTCATTGAGATTAAATTCAATTTGATTTTCTCCACTTATTACATTGTGGTGTGTAACCCCCAACACATGACTCAAAAGCCTTTGTAACCTTTAAATTTTCATATTCCTGTTTATTTTTTATTGCTTTTTAATAACAAAAAAGAGTAAGTAGAAAAAACAAAACACAATGATAATGATCAAGATACACACTATATTTTTCTTTGTTGGATTTCTTTCACTTTTGTTAACTTTTTATGTGTCAAAAAGAAGGGGGGCAAAGAACACATAATAAGTTAACAAAAGTGAAAGAAATCCAACAAAGAAAAATATAGTGTGATATGTCATAACAGAAAACAATTACAGTTCTATATATACTTATCTAATGCAAATAATGTACAGTATTATTCAAATAAGTCATGCAGGAAAGACCAGGTCCACACATGTGAACAATCAATCAAATTGATTTATTGCTAAAAAGCCTATGACTAGGAATCTTCTCAACTAAGGGTTATCACCTGCTTGGAATTAGATAAGGATCAATGGAATTCAAAGAAGCTTGGACTTAGTTCGCTTGTGGCTACGTAGGGATTTTGGGCTGATCCCTCTTTTAACTCTGGCCCCAGGTTCTACCACTCGTCCTACAAGTATGCATATATTTCTAATTCCATATAAATGAGTCCCATATTTTATTATGCTTGTCTATACAAAGTCTGCATAGGCTTTGTATATTCCTAGTTATACATTGTACACCTTCATAAAGTTTACTTTTGACGTTTTACTTAGTGCAACTTGCCCCTGCAATTTTACAAAGCATGCATGAGAACATGGTATTATTATACATGAATCAGGCTACTTTGGTTCATTCCACAAAACCAGAATTAAAACATGGGTTAGTATGATGTCTGTTTGAAGCCACAGTCACGATCACAGCTTCTGATTACTAGTTTTGGTATAGTTGGAAAGCCAGATGTGAATTAGAGGCAGTGCTTTGTAAGCATCCCATGTAGTGGTGGGGGAATTCATTTGGTCACAAATGGAGGCAAATATACCTGTCCCAGGATAATGTTGCAGAAGCCAATCTGGCTCAGTCACCTGGACCAAGGGTGTAGTCTTCCGAGCTTTTGGACTCATGCTGGAGCCCATCCTCAGGGAACTTCTCTCTCACCAGAATGTGTGACATTCCCTAAGGATGGGCTCCAGCACTAGTCTAAAAGCTTGGAAGACTAAACCTCTGGTCCCAGTGACCGACCCAGATTGGATCCTGCAATTAATTTTGTGGCCAGCGTTGATTTGTGCGTGTGAAAGAAAGCAAGTTGACTCCACATTTGTGCCAGTCTGTGCAAAACACAGGCAACAGAAAAGCATTTGGCAACTGAACTATGAAATCACTACCCATCTCTGAATTTGCCTGGCAAGCTTAACCCTTTGGGGTTCCTCCCTTTCCCCATCTTGTTTTCACCCAGTCCCCTGGGAGAGAGTGAAGGACATTTCTAGAGAGAAAATCAGCCGAAGGGATAAATTAGCTTCACTTCTAAAAAACATGCTCTCTATTTGGGGGGGGGGGCGGAAGAAGGGCACATTTGCCATTGCAACTGTAGGTGAACTCCCATGCTTTTGGAAAATGGCTTTGGAAAATCCAAAAACTACAGATTGGACAAGCAGGCCTGGAGCAAAGAGTTGAGAGTCCCCCTCTCTATTTTCTTTTTCTTTTTTTCTGTCTCCCCCCCCCCTCCAATGCTATTGGGAGCGTGTTAATGAAAAAGGGTGGTGTCGTGGGGTGATGGGGGCTCCCCTTTTTCTCCAGTTCTTGCCCAATCAGTTTTCTCTTCTTTTTCCCTTAACAATCACAGTGGTCTCCTTTCCAAACGCTTGCAAATACCCTATTAACATTGTTATACGAAACAGCAGTACACCATTTAATTAGGAAAAATAAGAGCTAACCTCCACCATATGTTATGCTTCTGTTGGTATTTGCATTTGAAAGTCCAACTGCATTTCAAACGCAGAGCTGGGATTTTCGCCATATGAGCAGCCTCCACGTTTGGGTTGCTATGGGGGAAAACTGGGGGGAGGGGGGAATTCAGTGTACTTTCCTGATGGAATTGAAATCTGTTTATTTTTCCGGAAAGCATTTTCCTTTTTTTAAGAGGTGAAGGTTTTTTTTTTTATTTAATAGAAGATGATATTTTTTTGCAAATTATCAGCAAAGATTGGGCTTTTGGCATATGTTTTTGTGCAAGGAAGCTCTTCCCACCCACATGGACCTGTTGGAGGAATATTTATTTGCAGATGCATATATACAGCCTTTCTCACTCTCTCATCAAATTGTGCTGTTAATTTGCCTTTAAAAATTAAAGAGTTTCCTGTTACCGAGTATGTCTAGTTTAATGAAAAGAAGGACTAAAGGTGACATGATAGCAGTCTTCCAATATCTAAGGGGCTGCCACAAAGAAGAGGGGGTAAGTTTATTCTCCAAAACACCTGAAGGCAGTAAAGAAGCGATGGAAAGAAATTAATCGAGAGAACCAACCAAGAACTAGGGAGAAATTTCCTGACAGTGAGAATAATTAACCAGTGGAACAACTTGCCTCCAGAAGCTGTGAGTGTTCCAACACTGGAAGTTTTTAAGAAGAGATTGGATAGCCATTTGTCTGAAATGGTATAAGATCTCCTGCTTGAGTAGAGAGTTGGATTAGAAGACCTCCAAGTCCCCTTCCAACTCTGTTATTCTGTTTTTAAGCTGCAGAGAAAAAGATGCTGGGCTAGGTAATAATAATAATAATAATAATAATAATAATAATAATAATAATAATAATAATAATAATAATAATAATAATAATAATAATAATAATAATAATAAAGTTGGAAGGGACCTTGGAGGTCATCTAGCCCAACCCCCTGCTCAGGCAGGAACCCCTATACCATTTCAGACAAATGGCTGTCCAGTCTCTTCTTAAAAACTTCCAGTGTTGGAGCATTCACCACTTCTGGAGGCAGGTTGTTCCACTGGTTAATTGTTCTAACTGTCAGGAAGTTTCTCCTTAGTTCTAGGTTGCTTCTCTCCTTGATTAGTTTCCATCCATTGCTTCTTGTCCTGCCTTCAGGCGCCTTGGAAAATAGCTTGACTATTTTAGGTAGGACAGGGAGACTTGGCTTCTAACACCCCCCACCCCCACCCCACCCCCAGCTATGGACATGAAATCACAGCTGCCAGTTTTTTAGCTGGTGTTGGCCTTCATGCGCATCAAGGTCTTTCCAAGAAAACTAGGCTGTCGTAATGTATCAACGTAGTATATGTGTAGTATATGTGCAGTTCCAAGCGGTGTGGTCTTTTGTAAATATGGTTCGTCGCATTGTCAGCCAGATGTTTAGATTGGATTTGGCATTTTTATCTCCCTATCAAGTCCTTCCCAAGGACCTGAGATAGGCCAATTACTATTATGACTCTTTATAACATGAGAAAGAAGCATCTGAAGCTCTCCAAATGCAACTGAACCCAAATCCCACCAGCCAGGGTGTTGGGGCAGATAAGAACTAGAGTCTAAAAACATCTGGAAGGCTAAAGCTGGTAACTCCTTTGGCCATTAATTTGGTATACCTTAGATTTATTGACCATGTATATCTTCCCCAGCTGACTAATGGGTGATTGGGAGCTGTGGATTGACCAAACCAAGTGCATGCATTTGAGACCTGTCATTTTACCCCTCAAGTAAATGAAACTTCTCCACTGCTCTGGGTGTGTCCTCCACTTAAAGAATATAGGTCCATGGTGGCAAACCTATGGCACGCAGAGCCTTCTCTATGGGCACGCGGGCCGTCGCCCCAGCCCTAGGCCTTCAGCTGGGTTTTATAAAACCTTTTCGCTTTAGGCCTCCGCTGCCATGTGCAAAAAAAAAAAGAATCAATCAATCAATTTCAACTTCTCGCAGGGAAAAAAAAGATCTCGCAAAGTTAGAATTGATTGATTGAACTTTTTAGTCCCACCCAGTCTGCCGTTACCACTGCAGCCATGCCCACCCAATGGGCCACACCCACCCAATTGGCCACGCCCACCCGGCACCCGACGATACATAAGTGGGTTTTGGATTGCAGTTTGGGCACTCGGTCTCTAAAAGGTTCGCCATCACTGATATAGGTAGTCCTCAACTTACGACCACAAAATTTCTGTAGCTAAGCAAGACAGTTGTTAAATGAGTTTTGCCCTGTTTTATGACCTTTCTTGCCGTAGCTATTAAATGAATCACTGCAGTTGTTAAATTAGTAACACGGTTGTTAAGTGAATCTGGCTTCCCCATTGACTTTGCTTGTCAGAAGGTCACAAAAGGTGATCACATGACCCTGGGACACTACAGCCGTCATAAATATGAGTCAGTTGCCAAGCGCCTGAATCTTGATCACGTGACCAAGGGGATGCTGCAACAGCTGTAAGTGTGAAAAACAGTCATAAGTCACGTTTTTTCAGAGCTGTTATAACTTTGAACAGTCACTAAATGAACTGTTGTAAGTCGAGGATTACTTCTAAGTCTTCAAGAAGTTTAGGAAGATAATTCATTTTTCAAGAAGGGATCTAGATCCTGTAGGATTTCTTTTCTAACCGTGGAGACTACTTTCTTCCCTAACTCTGGACAACACTCTCTTCCCCAGGAGAGGCCAAGAGTGAAATGAAAGGTTTGTATAACTTTGCCGAAGAGGAAGGCTTGCATAGTTAACATGCCAGGTCTTTTATATCCCTGATGACAATTCCAGATCTGGGGGATAGTGCTTCAGGCCAAGAAGCGGGCCTGAAAAACTAATTTTAACTCCATTGGACTGGCTATTTTAAATTGTCTTGGGAATTTCTTCTGCCTTTAGCTCTTTCCCTTTATCCTGGTTCTTGGATTGTGGTCACTTTCCTGAAGCCATGATATTTCTCCTAGGATAGTAGAACTGAGCCTTTAGCTTCAGCTAGGCCAGGGGTAGGCAACCTTGGCTCTTTTATGACTCGTGGACTTCAACTCCCAGAATTCCTGAGCCAGCCATGCTGAGGGGAAAGGGAGAGGTTTCCAAGCTGAGCCATGCTGGCTAGGAATTCTGGGAGTTGAAGCCCACGAGTCATAAAAGAGCCAAGGTTGCCTACCCCTGAGCTAGGCCTTCACATAGGCCCTCATTGATTAGTAGCGAAGGTGAGATTGCCAGGTTGTGGGCCACATTTGAATAAGTCTATCTTTTAACACTTTTGCAGTTCCACTAACCATATTTGAAATCACAGAATGGTTTCTGGCTAAAGGAGCAGAAAGGCCTCACCCTTCCAATCTTGACAATTTTAAGACGTGTGGATTTCAACACCCAGAATTCTGGGAATTCACATGTGGTCTGGGAATTGGAGACCACCCATCTTAAAGTTGCCATGGTTGGGAAATCCTGGTTTACTTTTAGCATGTTGCTCAGAGATATAGTGCCACGGAAATGGAGGCTGTTAGTTATGATGGCCACTGGATCTTCAGGTAAACCTTCCAACATAGTTTGGAATCTAATTGCACTCAGAAGCTCTTTTATGCAGTTTCCCATTGCTGTTTCCTATGGCATTAACTTCTAAGTTTTATACTTTGTGGGTCTGCCTATGTATATAGACAAGCACGCTGTCATTTGTTGGAATTTGTATTATGAGAATGAAAAGAATGAAAACTTTCTTAAATTGTTGTACACCCTCTGATTTAGATCTGTGTTTATATGTGCGGGTATAATTTTGAAATGCAGAATGTTTATGCATTCTGAATCTTACTTTGCACTTGATTGTATGTGTGGTCTGGGCCATGACTGTTTTGAGTTCCTGTGTCCTGTTTACTAGGCTTGTGTATCCTGAGATTTACGTACTGCATTCAAGATATCAGGAATTAATTTAGGGCTTATGGTTTTGATGATTAGACAGGATTATTGAAAGAAGATGATATAACTGTAGAGAGAGAGGTCAAAATATATAACTGCTGTGAAGAATATCAGAAGCCATTTCTTTACAAACTTGTAGTTTTATATAAAGAAATATATTTAACATTTATATTTACACCAGATAAGATAGTCAGGTACACACTAACACCAAGAGGTAAATCACGGAGCATACAGAGCACAGAGAAGAAAAAGGAGGGGGGGAAAGGGAACTCTCCCTTTATACCCACAGCAACCAATCATAGCGTAGATTGCCTCATGGAAGAGCCAGCACTCTCCAACCAATCAACTACAACTGAAATAGAGCAGGAAATAGAACACAACAATGATGAAAACTGTCTTGAATGCATTTGGGTCAATATAAAAGGGGGGGAAATGACATTGCCATAGGTGTATACTATAGGCCACCCAACCAAACAGAGGAAATAGATGAACTTTTTGCTAGTCAGAAAACTAAGGTATGTAGGAAGCACATCACAATAGTAATGGGGGACTTTAACTACCCTGACATCAACTGGGAGACAAACTCTGCATCAAGTGGAAGATCAAACAGATTCCTAACAAATCTAGCAGACAACTTTGTCTCCCAAAAAGTAGAGAAGGGAACTAGGGGATCAGCCATATTGGACTTAATTCTCACTAACAGATGAAATGATAGAAGGTGTTGAAGCCACAGGAACCTTGGGCGGGGGAGTGATCATGCAATATTGGAATTCAACATTATGCAAGCACAAGCAATAGAACACAGTCAAACTAGAGTCTTGGACTTTAAGAGAGCTAATTTCAATAAACTTAGGGGAAAACAACTCAAGAAGCTTGGGAAATTTTGAAAAGTGAGATTATAAAAGCCCAGTCTAGCACAATACCAACGAAGAAGAAAAATAACAGCTCTCAAAAGAAACCAGCATGGCTGCATAAAGAACTCTGAGAAATTGAAAGACAAAAAGGACAAGTATAAAAAGTGGAAAGAGGGGCACATAACTAAGGCAAAATATCAGCAAATAGCCCGAGTCTGCAAAGATGAACTCAGGAAAGCTAAAGCTCAAAATGAACTAAGGCTTGCGACAAAAGTCAAAAATAACAAAAAAAGAGCTTCTTTCAACATATAAAAAAAAAGAAAAAAGTTATTGGTCCATTAGTGGGAGAAAGTGGCAAGAAGGTGACAAGCAACAGGGAGGAAGCAGAACTATTTACTCGTTTTTTGCATCTGTCTTTACACAAAGAGAAAAAACAGTCCAACCTATCAAAAACAGTACCATAAAAAACAGATTAGAAACACAAGTTAAGATAGGCAAGAAAATGGTAACTGAGTACCTGTCCACCCTAGACGAGTTCAAATCACCAGGACCAGATGGATTACACCCCAGGGTTCTGAAGGAACTGGCAGATGTGATCTCAGAACCACTGAACTATTATCTTTCAAAGATCCTGGAGCACTGGGGAACTACCAGAGGACTGGAAAAAAGCTGACGTAGTTCTCATCTTCAAAAAAGGAAAAGGAAATGGATCCAGGAAACTACAGACCTATCAGCCTGACCTCAATACCTGGGAAGATTCTGGAAAAGATAAACAATGAATCAGCGAACATCTAGAGGCAAACAAAGTCATTACCAAAAGCCAACATGGGTTTGTCAAAAACAGATCATGCCAGACAAATCTTATTGCATTCTTTGACCAAGTGACAAAATTAGTGGACCAGAGGAATGCTGTGGATATAATTTACTTGGACTTCAGTAAGGCATTTGATAAAGTAGATCACAAGTAGATAAGATAGAAAAATGTGGGTTAGACAGCATCACCACCAGATGGATTCGTAGCTGGCTGACCGGCCGTACTCAGCATGTGGTCCTCAATGCAACTGCATCTACATGGAGGGAAGTGTGTAGTGGGGTGCCCCAGGGCTCTGTTCTGGGCCCAGTGCTCTTCAACATCTTCATTAATGATTTGGATGAGGGGATAGATGGGGAACTCATAAAATTCACAGACGACACCAAGCTGGCAGGAATAGCAAACACTCCAGAAGATAGGCTTAAGATACAGGAGGATCTGCACAGACTTGAACACTGGGCGCTATCTAACAAAATGAAATTCAGTGGTGAAAAAAATAAGGTTCTACATTTAGGAAAGAAAAAACAAATGCACAGGTATAGTATAGGTCAGTGATGGCGAACCTTTTAGAGACTGAGTGCCCAAACTGCAACCCAAAACCCACTTATGCATCGTCAAGTGCCGGGTGGGTGTGGCCCATTGGCTGGGTGTGGCCCATTGGGTGGGCGTGGCCCATTGGGTGGGCGTGGCTGCGGTGGTAACGGCAGACTGGGTGGGACTAAAAAGTTCAATCAATCAATTCCAACTTTGCAAGATCTTTTTTTTCCTGCGAGAAGTTGAAATTGACTGATTGAACCTTTTTTTTTTTGCACACGGCGGCGGAGGCCTAAAGCGAAAAGGTTTTATAAAACCCAGCTGAAGGCCTAGGACTGGGGCGACGGCGCGCGTGCCCACAGAGAGGGCTCTGAGTGCCACCTGTGGCACGCGTGCCATAGGTTCGCCACCACTGGTATAGGTGGTACCTTGCTCAATAGTAGCAACTATGAGAGGGATCTTGGAGTCCTAGTGGACAATCACTTCAATATGAGCCAGCAGTGTGCTGCAGCTGCCAAAAAAGCCAACACAGTGCTAGGCTGCATTAACAGAGGGATAGAATCAAGATTACGTGAAATGTTAATACCACTTTACAAGGCCTTGGTAAGGCCACACTTGGAATACTGCATCCAGTTTTGGTCACCACGATGTAAAAAAGATGTTGAGACTTTCGAAAGAGTACAGAGAAGAGCAACAAAGATGTTTAGGGGACTGGAGGCTAAAACACATAAGGAACAGTTGCTGGAATTGGTATGTCTAGTTTAATGAAGAGAAGGACGAGGGGGGACACAATAGCAGTGTTCCAATATCTCTTTTTTGCCACAAAAAAGAGGGAGTCAAGCTATTCTCCAAAGCACCTGAAGGCAAGACAAGAAGCAATGGATGGAAACTAACCAAAGAGAGAAGCAACTAGAACTAAGGAGAAATTTCCTGACAGTTACAACAATTAATTAGTGGAACAACCTGCCTCCAGAAGCTGTGAATGCTCCAACACTGGAAGTTTTTAAGAAGAGACTGGACAGCCATTTGTCTGAAATGGTAGGGTTTCCTGCCTGAGCAGGGGGTTGGACTAGATGACCTCCAAGGTCCCTTCCAACTTTATTATTATTATTATTAACTGTGTGTTCTGGCCCAATATACACTTTACTGTTCCAGCTACTAAATTTAAATATCCTAACAAACTGTAGAGAGAGGGGTCAAAATATATTTATAACTACTGTGAAGAATATCGGAAGCCATTTCTTTATACTTTTTAATTGATCTTTTTTCCTCTTTTCTTGCACTTTTGCATCTTTGATTTTCTACTTTCCCCTTTCTTACTATTTGCTTCTGTTAGCTCTTACTTCCTGTTTAAAATTTTTAATATAAATTATACTTAAAAAAAAGAAGAATGAATTTAGGACTCATGCCTGTTACCTTTAAAATACAAAGGGTGCTGAACCAGTTAAAACTCTTTCATTTTCCAAGTTAGTGTTGCAGCACCACTGCTTGGGGTTATGGAGGGTGATATCGTAGCTACCAACTCAGCTGGAATCACAGGATGCAACAGGGCTTACTCAAGTAGAGCTGAATTAGAAATGTTCTGGAGTTGAAAAGTTAATTTGACTTATGATTGATGAAAACCAGGTTCTTGGCTAAATTTACATATTGGTCAGTTTTATCCATGGTTTGTTGAAAACAGTGGCCTGGTTCACACATCTCACTAAGTTAAGAACCATGATTTACATCCCACACAATTGCTGGGTTTGCCGATCACATAAATTCAAACTCAGACAAACCACATTATGATTGTGCAATGCACAAACTGGTTTTGCTTTCATCCAGCAAGATATTTGGGAGTATGTTTCTAGCTGTTTTTGAAAGATTTGTTTTATAGACCTATTCATTTGGAAGGTTCTTCCATCGTTTGATATAAAGTTGTTGAGCGTCCTGTTTTGGAGATTTGATCCACTTCAACCAGGAATGAAAGCTCTTATAAGGTGTTGCTGGTTTTCTTGTCGAATTCTCCCAGTGGACACCTGCAAAGTACTTAGGCCACTTCTCTTGCTTCTTTGATTATATTTTTTTATTCCGATGCAAACTTCCCAAAATTGTCTTTAAGCTGGTCAGCCTCTAAAGCTCAGAAATAAATAAGGAATATTTGTAATAAAAACAGAGAGCATTAAGTTTTCCCTGCTGTTAAAGGGAGTACATTGCATGTTAAACCAGCATCCGGTCGGTCCAGGGGATGGACGGGCTTTATGTTTCCAGGCATCAGTGAGTAGACTTTTACACATGTTTTTAAAAAACAACACCAGGGTGTCCCCAAGAAAAGAAAGTAATCATTCCCTTTGTTGTGGCAACTGGAGTTGAAACAACAGCCTCTAACAAAAGGCTGCCAGCAGAAGGAGTTTCCGCCAGTTTTTAAAGAGGCAGGTGATGGTGGAGGAACACTTTGTTTTAAGGAAGAAGGGGGGGAACACAGTTGCTTGTTTTTTGGTACACAAGGAATTGTCCTGCCTTGCGCTGAACAATTCTTCTTATCTCTTTCCGTTGCTGTGAGTCACCGTCTGGCTTGTGAGCAATTTACTTACCGGAAGCGACCCTTGGATCATGACTCCTTCTTATATTTCCTGAGCGCCTTACTTGCTCTCTAGTGCTTAAAAATAAGATGGATTGAGCACGTGTTGCACATTTTCTTGCATTCGGCTTCTTTGCCTAAGAGTATCTGTCTACAACTTTTGTTCATTATTTAACTGCTTTATTATCACTGTTCCTTTAAGTTATTTTGGTTTGGAGTGGAAAGGGATTATTATTATTATTATTATTATTTTTTAAAAAGGAAGAGTTAAATTTTTATTGCAGTTGTTAGCTAGGCATTTATCCCAATCTTCCTTCAAAGAATCTGAGAGCACAAGAAAGCATCACTCACTTTATTCTTGCAAAAGTAAGAACATAAGACTTAAAAGTCTTGTCCTGTTGGATTAGACCCCTGGCCCTTCTTGTCCTGCAGTCTGTTCTCACTGTGGCCCACTAACTGCCCAAGAAAGCCTGCTAGTTTCCCAGCAGATGGCCTTTAAAGAGCAAACTCACTGCCGTCAGAGCTAATATCCATTTATGCCCACAGTTTCCATGAAACTTTTCTGAAGCTAACCAAGCTGGTAGCCAGCACCACATCTCATGGTAGCCAATCCCAAATGGATTGTTTAAAATAGTGTTATCTGTCCTGATTCTTCCACAGTGGAGTTTCATTGGGTCTTAAAGTTGCCAAGGTCGAAGACCCCTGCCTTAATCATCTGAGTTGCCCTTTTCCTGTGTGTTTATTAGGCTTAGAGAAAGTGACTATTCAGTGGTCACTTTAAGATTCTCACTGCTGAGTGAGGATTTGAACCCAGGATGGAAATGTAACACCTTCAAATCTGACATCTCACTTCCAATCAATAGCTCCTTTCTGAATGTTATATATTTCATTAGTTTTTGCTGCTGTGGCACACTGTGAATTAATAAAATGGGCTGGAATGCTCATTTCCAGAGGATGCTATAGAGATGTAAACAAACAAAAAAGTTATTGCTTAATAGAACACTTAATTTTCTCTTAGCCTGGATTAACCCAGCATGTTAAACCTGGTCGAGCCAAATACAATTCCTATGTTTGTAAAATTGGCTATGCCTGAACAAATAAACTGCATTCTGACATAATAGGAAATCTGATTCACACACCCCACTATCCATCCCCTTTTAGTTTAGCATGTTGTGTGAATTCAGTATCAGAGTATTGGCTGCTGTCAAGATGTGAGCAAATGCAATACGGTCTTGATAGCTGGATTACAATCAGGCAAGCAAATAGCCATGTATACTGGCACCTTATGAATTTGCATAAATCTAATACTGAAAGACCTGTTTCTGCGTCTCCATCTCTGGTAACAAAAATATTTCCTACTGAAATTCTGAAGACACTTGATCCAAAGAGAGGCTGATGAAACGAGACAGGAGTTGGGAAGTTTGGGCATTCTCACTATCTCCAATAAGCAGGTTGCAGAGGATGTCACAACATGTTCTATAATTGTGGGCCTGTTGCCCCACTCACATTTCTTAGCTTTTGGTTTGTTTGTTTGTTTTTTTATTACTTTATTTTATTTTATTTTTCATTCATTTTACCACCACCCCACCTCTTAATATTTTTACAAATAACTCAGAGCAGCGAACATATCTGACACACCTTCCTTTTCTTAATTTCTCCACAACAACCCTGTGAGGTGGGCTGGGCTGAAAAAGAGCGACTGGCCCAAAGTCACCCAGCAGCTTTCACGCCTAAGGCGGGGTTAGAATTCTCAGTCTCCTGCTGATTGGCCCAAAGTTAACCAGCCAACTTTCATGCCTAAGACAGGACTAAAATTAATGCTCTCCCACTTTCTAGCCTGCTGCCTTAACCATAGACCAAACCGTCTCCCCACCGGTTTGTGTGTGTGTGTGTGTGTGTGTGTGTGTGTTTTAAATTTGATTTTATTGTAAGACTTTGAACTCCCCCCTCCTCTACTCACACACACATACACGTTTTTTTTCCACTCAATGCTGCTCCTTTTGGAGTCCTTTGTTTGCACAATTGTTTTTACAGCTGCCGGGAAGTGTTTAGGGCACTGATTTACTTCTCCATTCTCCCCAGGTGCCACTCTTCTCTCCTCCCCCCTCCCTAGCTGAATCAACTGTTTGCCTCCACAAACTGCTTCCTTTGCTCCCTGTAGGTATCCCTGAAAACTACCTTCTCTAGCATGTCGTCCCACTGACCTCAGTGCTCCCAGCCATGCTGTCCAGATTGTTTGAGAGTGATGAAATCCATTCTCTGCTACATCTGGACATGGGCACCAGATCGGGAGGAGCTGTTCCAGAAAATTCTATTGTTCCAATCCCATTCAGGAAAGGCTCTAAAACAGGGGTGTCTAACCTTGGCAATTTTAAGACCTGTGGACGTCAAACTCCCAGAATTCCCCAGCCAGCCAGGCCATTCTCTATGCTGGTTGGGGAATTCTGGGAGTTGAAGTCCACAAGTCTTAAAATGTAACTTGCAGCCATCTTCTCTGAATGGACAAAAAAGATCGCTCTGGTTCCTTATGCAATTCTGATTCCTTTGCTTTGAGCAAGAAATAGCTGCTCAATTCTGACCAACGCCTGTTCTCCTTGACTACAGCTCCTGTTCTAAAAATCTGTACTTTGGTCCTTCAGACCACCTGGATGTAGCAATTAAGTTTGTAATGCAGGAGATTGAGAGTTCTAGTCCTGCCTTAGGTTTGAAAGTCGGTTAGATGACTTTGGGCCAATCAGTAGGAGACGGTGAGTTATACTCCCGCCTTTGCCATGAAAACCGGCTGGGTGACTTTGGGCCAGTCCCTCTCTTTCAATCCAACCTGCCTCACAGGGTTGTTGTTGCGGGGAAAATCGTAAAGAGTATTGTGTATGTTTGCTACCTTGAGTTACTCATAAAGAAATAAAGGATGTGCCCAACACATCGTGGCTCACACTTGAGCGTGAAAATATCATGTAGGGCTGGGGTTGGGGATTTGTGAGCAGAGGAAGTGGTCTCAAGCTTCAAGGGGTAGTTCCCCCATGTAGGCCCAATACTGCTTGGAAGAGGGGAGAGTGAAAGGGGATTTCCCACCAAGCTTGTGGGACCAGTTTATGCAAGGGACAGGTGTAGAGACCCTCTCCCACAGAACCCCCCCTCCTTTCTCACCATTTGCTTATTTAGCACTCAACTTGCCACTGCATTGCTGTTGCGCCCCCCCCCCCCCGCATCGCAGTCATTGTTTATTCTTTCATTAAACCTCTGACTGTGCTCATTTTGTTAATGTTGTCCAGCAACGCTGGCAAATTACAAGGGTTTCATTCCGGTCAGCATCCTCCTGCAATGAAAAGATGGTCCTAGAGGTCCTTACCTCGAGTAAACAAAAGCAAAAGAAGAGGGCAGGCCTATGGAAATCAGTCTTTGGCAGAGTTTGGCCAAACTGATGTGCCTTAATGTTTATTGAGATATAATTAGGGGGAAATAACATCACTTTATTGCCTCTGTAAATGACATGGGAACGTTTAACCTCCCCTGTTTTATTTCTCCAAGAAGTGTGCCCCTTGCCCATGCCTATGGAAGTATCTGATGTACTTTAAAAGTCAGTTTGCCAGATTCTCTCTCTCTCTCTCTCTCTCTCTCTCTCTCTCTCTCTCTCTCTCACACACACACACACACACACACACACACACACTCACTCACTCACTCACACTCACACACTCAGTGTTCTTCCCACGAGAGATCTGAATGTCTCTTCTACAGAAAAAAGGTGGTGTTTTTGCCTCAGTTAATAAGTAGCCTGTTGATGTTACATGGAGTTTTCGTTTCTGCACGTAAAAGACAGCCTGTTGCCTCAGTAATTTAGACCAGAAAATGGTTTCTTTGGCATTTGCCACACAGATGAAGATTGAACCTGGGATTTTCCTATCCATGGTGGTGGGTTGTAGAAATTTATCCATTTTAGTGGCATCCTTATATTGGATGACCAGATTATATTAGACTCCCTCAGACCGTTTACAGAATTAACAGAATAACAGAGTTGGAAGGGACCTTGAAGGTCTTCTAGTCCAACCCCCTGCTCAAGCAGGAGATTTTGTACCATTCCGGACAAATGGCTATCCAATCTCTTCTTAAAAAACCTCTTACCTGTATTCTATGTTGTTCAGCCAGGGTTGGTGACTTGAATTTGGAAAAAAAGAAAGAAAGAAACGGCTTGTGTAAGAAGCTAAAGGCAAGAGCCACGGTGGCGCAGTGGTTAGAATGCAGCATTGAAGGCTAATTCTGCTGACTGCCAACTGCCAGCAGTTCGATTCTCATGGGCTCAAGGCTGACTCAGCCTTCCATCCTTCTGAAGTCGGTAAAATGAGGATCCAGATTGTTAGTGGCTAATAGGCTGATTCTGTAAAACACTTAGAGAGGACTGTAAAGTACTATGAAGCGGTATGTAAGTCTAAGTGCTACCGCTATTGCTATTGTGGGAAGGAGTCCAGTTTGGAACAGATGACTGTAAAGCTCAGGGATCAATTTGGGGCACAGAGGGCAGGGTCAGCAGAAAATTACATTTCCTGACTCTCTAGTGCTTGCACACACCTAGCACCAGTTTATTTAATTCCAAACTGGAGGCAACAATATTTAGCAGGCAAATGAAACACTTGATAATTCAATCCATCTGAATTTGCGGGCTCTTTGGGTTTCCTTCTTTTTTTTTTACCTGCAATGCCCATTTACTCTTGCCACTGCACTTTCCCCTTTAAATTTTCTTTTTCTTTTTTCTTTTTAGCTTGGGTGAGGTACACACAAAAGTATCCTGGGCAAGACTTTGTTGCAGGGCACAGAACAGATGAGCCACAGCTGAAGGAAAGAACTCTAGTTCGGGTTGTTGTTTTTTTCTAATTTCCCTTCCAGAAATTGTGTCTTGAGAGATGTGACAGAAAATAGATTTGCTGCCCTTAATGGCTTGAAAAGGCACCCACAGCTGGTGGATATTCTGCCCCCCTGCCCATCACCCTATACAGTCAACCAATCCTTCTGGACTATGTTTCTCCCAAGGGGTTTCCTCAAATATCTTAGCCTCAGCAATTCCTCAGTGCCATAAATCAAGAAACAGAGGAAATGTTTCCTTAAAGGCTGCTCATTCTGGCTTATTCCATAGCAAGGCACTATATCTCTGTCGAGGCTGTGCTACTGCAGATGGTAGCAATGGATGGATTGCTTCTCTGCTATTATATTTAAACACCCAGTATATAAAAACAAATGTACTTGTTTCCTGCATGCAAGAATTTTATCATGAGAAAAGACTCGGTCTTATGAGTGTTCTGAAATGAGAAAACACAAATTTAAATTGTCTATATGAAGTTCTGATCAGCTTATTTATTTGGGTCTGAACTGGTCCTCTGTGGGCCTGTTCAGAATCAGTTAGGGAGAAATACCTCTATTAGAAAGTAGGTAGATAGGTAAGTGAAAGACAGGCAGACCTTTTGTTTTTTAGAAATACTGTATATTATTCTAAGTCTGTTATAAAAATGTTTATAAAAGGCACCCACAAAAGCCTTTAAAAAAATAAATAATAAAAATTTTGTGAGATTTCAGTATTCTCGCATGAGTTTACTCAAGGCCCATGGATGAGATTACAAGAGATCTCATGAGATTTAGGCACTTAAATTCATTAATTTGTTTGTTTGCTAAGTTTATGTCCTAACTTTTTTTTTCAGGAGCCCAAAGTGTCATAAATAGTTTTCCCTCTCTCTTTTGCTCATAGCAACTATCCTGCAAGAAAAGTTTGCCTGGAGAAGGCAGCTCTCTTATGACTGATGAGGGGACTTGAAGCTGAGTTTCTGCTCATATTCCAACCTCTTTGCCAGTATCAGGTGAAGAGGTTGGAATAAAGCAGGGGTCTTCAAACTTGGCCCTTTTATGGCTTGTGGACTTCAACTCCCAGAACTCCTCAGCCAGCGTGCCTGGCTGAGGAATTCTGGGAGTTGAAGTCCACAAGCCATAAAAGGGCCAAGTTTGAAGACCCCTGGAATAAAGTACACTCTTTGTTCTTTAAAATTTCACAATCCTACCCAGTCCCTGGAAAATTTACCAATCTTGATTTTTTTCAAAATACACACAATACGCATGGATGTCTCTGCACCGGGCCCAAACTGTCTCACAAGGTTGCTACGCAAATAAAATAAACTCTCATGTGCACCCTTTGAGCTCCCATAGAGAAGGCAAAGGATAATTGCAAACATCAATAAACAAAGTCATAATAAATAAACCATAAGTTAAATCTTTGTGAGTTAGCCCAGGTGGGATCCTACAGGTTGGTTGAGGCCAACATTTGGGGAGCGTTTTGAAAGGCCAAAAGAGGTATCTTAGGTGTTATCAAGGCTTAAGGGACATATTTCACCCTTATAAAAAACCAACCAACCACCCCCAATAATTTTGAAAACATTTGGGAATTTTAAAGAGCAAACTAGGTTTGGTTTCTTAAAACACCCTCAGTGTCTATCCCATCAAAATACAGGTAATCCTGTTAAATTTAAATACTAATGGGAAACTAAAAATTGGGGAAGACTAATTAGGACATTGATTGTCTATAAAGATTGTTAAAATAACTGGGATATGTATAAACTAAAAATTATTGATAAATGTAAGAAAGTTACTTTTATTTAATTGATATAATAAGAATTGTATTAGTTTAAATATGAGACAGTAAATACTAAGGGGAAAAGAGAGGAAATATTTAATGTAATAGTTTGAGATCTGTACTAAAGATACTTGTTATTGAATTATCGATTAACTCAGCCGCCACGTTGCTTTTTAAATATTTAAATGTAAAACCAGAAAATTAATAAAATGTTCTTTAAAAACAAAACAAAATACAGATAATCCTCGGCCATAATTGAACCCAACATTTCTGTTGCTAAGTGAGACATTTGTTAAGTGAGTTTTCTCCCATTTTACAACCTTTCCTGCCCGTTTGTTAAGTAAATCACTGCATTTGGTAAATTAGTAACACAGTTGTTAAGTGAATCTGGCTTCCCTATTGACTTGGTTTATCAGAAGGTCGCAAAAGGTGATCACATGAGCCTGGCACACTGCAACCATCATAAATATGAGTCAGTTACCAAGCATCTGAATTTTGATCACATGACCATGAGGATGATGTAATGGTCATAAAGTGTGAGAAAGGGGGTCATAAGGGATTTTTCAGTGCTGTAACTTTGAACAGTCACTAAATAAACTATTGTAAGTCAAGGACTACCTGTATAGGGAGAAATGATTGACAGACCACTCCAATTAATCATGGTTCCACTAATTCTACCCCAATGAACCTCAGATACCCCTTAAAAACTGTGGCCAGTCAAAAATTGCTCTTTCCTAACGTACCCCAGATTGAACCTCCCAGTCTATGGCAGTTCATCAGTTCATGAGTCCTGAGCCCGGATATGGAAGTACAATTATTCATTGATTATAGGGTATAAACATGTACAATTTACATATTTAAATGCTTTCAATATAGCCTATCCTACTTCTGTTCTTGGTTATCATGTTGACCGCTACGAATGCTTTTTTAAATAGAAAAATGAGATAAACGGAATAAATGTGAGCAAACCGCATGAAGCAGCTGCCATGAAAGCTTATGTTCCATTAAAAGCGTAACTTCCAGATCAGAGGAATTAAAACCAGCAGAAGCATCTCACTTCTAAATTCTCCCTCTGTGGAGGGTATCTCTGCGGTGTCCCTGCCCTTCCCCACCCTTCCCCAGAAGATTGAAAGAGAAACTTTGCTTAAGGGTACAGAACCAATTGGAGAAGGATTCGTGTGTATGTATGTATGCAGGCATGTACATCTGTGTTTGCTTTTCAGGTGTGGATTAGTGGCAGATACTACAGTAGTGTGCTAGCATGCACAGATGCTCTCTCTGCGAGGCCTCCAAATTCATGTCCCTACAATGGAAACAGGCAGGAATATTCACAGCATGGACCAGGATAGTTTGAATCTCTTAGCTGCAAGTCTTTACTTCCTCTCACTTGCAACTTTGATTTGAAAAGTTTTTTTCGGTGTTCTATAAATGTCTAGTATTTATTTATATATTATTTCATCATATATGCACTTGATTCCCAAGAATTCCAGGCAGATTATAATTACTAGTAGTCCTTGACTCAACAACCATTCATTTAGTGACTGCTCAAAGTTGCAACAGTTTTGGAAAAAATGAAACTTATGACCAGTCCTCATACTTACGACCATTTGCAGCATTCCCCACGATCATGTGATCAAAAATGGGAGTGCTTGGCAACCGGCATGTATGTAGGACAGTTACAGCATCCTGGAGTCCCGTGATCACCACTTGTGGTTTTTCCCGCCAATTTGCCACAAGCAAAGTCAATCAGGGAAGCTGAATTCACTTAAAGACCTCATGATTCACTTAACAACTGCAGTGATTTACTTCACTGTGGCAAAAAAGGTCATAAAATCGGCATGACTCACTTCACTATCTTGCTTAGCGGCAGAAATTCTGATCCCAATTGTGGTCGTAAGTTGAGGACTACCTGTAACATTATAAAATTTAAATTAGAATCAATAGCAAGGTAGTCCTGATGTATGACCATTCAGGCCAAAATAAATAAATAAATAAAAATCTTACAGCGTAGACTGCGATTCTTATTTTACTGCTTTGGAATTTCTACAAACTGGTTGTCAGAAAGGCCTGATTAAAAATCACCCATCAAGAGGTTTAAAAGCACGTGGGAATTGACTCTCCAGGGTCCTGCAAATCGAATGTGTTTTCCTGTCTTGCAAAGCATGGTCCAGAGCAGGAGTCTTCAAACTCAGCCCTTTTATGACTCATGGACTTCAACTCCCAGAATTCCTCAGCTAGCGTACCTGGCTGAGGAATTCTGGGAGTTGAAGTCCATGAGTCATAAAAGGGCCGAGTTTGAAGACCCCTGGTCCAGAAGAATGGATATCCTTGTCTGTCTGTGGGAGAATGGCATTCCTATTGTGGTTAGTTAGTGGGGAAACAGTTTTGCTATGAGAATTAAAGCTAATTATCAGTCAACTAATTTCATTGATTTTCCAAATCTCAACTCAGCAGTCTGCTTGTCCCAGCCTGATTCTCAGGCTGATTAGGCAGCAAAAGCGGCTTATTATGAAAGTGTTTATCATGGGAGCCGTCTGCCACTTCTTTTTCCAAATCAAATTACCGCATTCCTTACTCCCCTCCTCCACGAAGAAGCTAGATGGTGCATCCTGACACCAAAAGGATTCTAACATTGGGTCTCACCACCTCCCTTCCATGATCTTTTTTAAGTTGTGGCTTCTAGTTTTATGACATCCAAGAACATCATGCTCTACATGCTGGAGTTTGGGCGTGTATGCATAGGGAAAATTAGTGAAAAATTGTACCTCCTTCTTTTACCTCTTGGGGAGGTAGAAGTTTTGTGGATTGTTTTGCTCAGGTGGGATGGAATGGGGCAAATATCCAAAAGAGCATTTGACCTTTGCGGGGGGGGGGAGGAGGAGGAGGAGGAGGAAGAAATCTTCTTTCTCCCCCTCCCACTCCTTTTTCTCCTCTTTCTCTTCTTCCTTCTCTCTTTTTTTGTTTTTTCTCTCAAATCTCCTTTATGGATTAATTAAATATCAATTAAAAAACCTGTGATTTATTCAACCAATGCTGTGCGTGTTCTTTGCCCAAGGCAAGAGAACACCTTACTCTTAGTGTTCAATCAATATGGGTTCTTGAGAGATTTGGGGCACTTAAAATTGTGGGGTTTCAAGTCCACTAGCTTGCTGGAGCACCTTGTAGTTTAGGATGGTTCACAGTTTGGGATGGTGGGGAGTGAGCCGTGTGGGGTTTACTGATTGACTGTACTGGTTTATCGTGCCTTGCTACTTCCTTACATGGATAAATAGCCAAACTACATCATCTCTGCCTCCCCGGGCAATTGGGCATCATTTTTCCGCTGCCATGCATACAGACTGGTTGAACGAATCTTAAGATCTGAACTTTAAAAAATTGAGGACACTTAATCTCCAAAGCACCTGAAGGCAAAGACAAGAAACAATGGGTGGAAACTGATCAAAGAGAGAAGCAACCTGGAATTAAGGAGAAACTTCCTAACAGTGAGGACAATTAACCAGTGGAACGGCTTGCCTCCAGAAGTTGTGGGTGCTTCATCACTGGAGTTTTTTAAAAAGAGACCGGAGAGCCACCTATCTGATCTATAGGGTCTCCTGCTTGAGCAGGGGTTGGACTAGAAGACCTCTAAGTTCCCTTCCCGCTCTGTTCAGATTGATTGATCTTCTCTCTTTCCCTGAGTCATCAAACCTGACTTTGTACAATTCATTCTCATTCGGTTGCAAATTTTAGCAGAGACTCCGTGTCACGTGAAGTAGGTTTTCTCTGTGCTTGCAAATAATGATAAGTACTTGACCCTAATCTTAACTCTTTCCTTCAGCAGAATCACATGCAGCTATTACTCCTTTTTTCAAAAAATGAACACTACTATAGTGTGTGTGTGTGTGTATTTGCCTACCGCCTACATTCCCTTTTTACCCCTGCCTAAATATGTCGTTAATGTTGAACTTCAGCCAGATACTTTTATCTGTGCAGTGGGTCACTGGGTGAAGTCAGTCTGTACATACCTGCATTTACTCCAGTGTAAAAAAAGTGAAGGGGTGGGGGAGGGGACAGGGAGAATGTTCTCTCTTTCTGACAGCTACATCTTATACTATTAGTATATTTTAATTAGAACATGAGCACAGAATGCTTCATGAATATTCATGAGTGGGGTTATTAAAATGCATAATTAATCTATAGAGTTTCTATCTCTACCAAACACCCCCCCCCCATTTTAATAACTCTATTAATGGAATGGGATGCATGAAGTCGGGGGGGGGGGGAGAGAGAGAGAGAGAGAGAATGAGTGTTTTCTTATCCCTTCCAGTCTGGGAAATAACATATGATGTTAGGAAGTTTTGGCAAGCTAGAAGCATTATCTGCTGTTTATTTTCCTGTTTCTTTTATTTTTATTCCAGTTAATGCTCTCCTTTTCATCCAGAGAGCCCTTATATAGGGCTGCCCCCAATTGTTTATGAGCTTTGCGACTAAATGAGAATTTGAATGTAAATCTCTTGTTTCTAATCTAGTACTCTAATCTGTCCTCCATCTTGATATGTTTCAGATACGTTAAACCACAATTAAACATATCTGTGCTGGCTAAGGATGATGTAAAGTGTAGTAAAATAAAACCTAGTGGCTGGGGAAAGCTTCTGTAATTGCAAAAATGCATGGAGACATTGTGTGTGTTGCACTGTATTGTATTATTGCATTAAATATTGAATTGCATGAAGATACAATGTGCATATGTATGTGACTGCATAGAGTGTACTTAGCAGTATGTTAAGTTTTTAGTCTATGTTGGGGCTTTGAGGGCTCTTTGTGAACATTCCCGTTAGCACAAGGGAAGATGTTTCTTCTTTTTAACAAAAAATAAAAATGAAAAGGCTCAGCAAAACAATGGATCATTTTGAACAGAACTGAGTTTGCAGCTTCAAGTCTAATTGGACAAACCATCTCCTTCAGCGGGTGAACCCCTTATGAAGTGTGAAATTTGAATATTTCAAATATTTGAATATTTAACACTTTCAAGCTTGGTAGCCATCTTAAGAAATGGAAATGACACCATTGAAGGCAGAACTAAAGATTTTTATTTTAAGGAAACTTACAGGTAGTTCTCGATTTATGACCAGTTGCTTAGTGATTGTTCAAAGTCACGATACACCCAGGAAATGGGACTCCACCCCCCACCCCCCAGAATTGTGCCCATAGTGAATCTTTGGTTTACTTAAAGACCACAGTGTTCACTTAATAGCAATAGCACTTAGACTTATATACCACTTCACAGTGCTTTACAGCCCTCTCTAAGTGATTTACAGGGTCAGCCTATTACCCCCAACAATCTTAGTCCTCATTTTACCGACCTCGGAAGTATAGAAGGCTGAGTCAACCTTGAGCCGGTGAGAATCGAACTGCCAAACTGCTGGCAGTCGGCAGTCAGCAGAAGCAGCCCGCAATACCGCATTCCAACCACTGCGCCACCACAGCTCATGGTGATTGTGGATTCTCTTATGACTGCTGCAAAAAAGGTTGTAAAATTGTTTTGCAACCATCATGATTTACAACCATGATGGGCAGCCTCTATTCATAGGTCAAGGACTATGTATTTAATGTAGAATGTATTTATTATAAGGGGAAACAACAAAGTGGTTCCGAATTGATTTGAAATGACCTTTTAGATTTGGTTCTGCCAACTTGTTACATCCATGTTATTTGTAGCTTCCTAAGACCTTGAGGCGCCCAGGAAGAATAATTTATACTAACCAAACAAAAAGAAGAGCTATCCATCGTGGAAAATTCAGTGGGAGTTTGGAGACCTTGGCCTTTACTAGACCTGCCCCATATTACCTGGTTATCTTTCAATTACCTTTATGCTTTGTAGAGGCAGATTAATATTTGGATATTGAGATGGGGAGCATGTAAATTTAACAAATACACATTTCCAAGGTGGGAAAGTCACTCACATCACCTGGACTTAGATTCATAAAGCGTCTCCACTAATTCAGTAACAAGAATCAGCCTCTTCTCTTTACAAAACCCCAGATAGCTTCTGCGTACTTTTCACTTTAAAAAAGCCTTAAGTGAATATAGAAATAGGTTTTTTGTATTATTTTTAAACATTGCCTCTTATGTTTCCTTATGTGTTTAAATTACATTGTTTTTAAACTTGAGTGTTTCATTTGAACACAGTGGTGGATTATAGGTCCCTTCCAGAAAAGGGACCTGGATCACAACTGCTCCTTTCTTTATTATTACATTTATTTCTGTATTTCCTCCCTGTGTTATAAGCTTTGCAACTCCTTGGGGCAGGATCTTTTTGCTAACAGAAGACCCGGGCAGGTGGAAAAATAAGAAATTGGGTAATATCTAGTTCAATGAAAAGGACTAGGGGTGACACGATAGCAGTCTTCCAATATTTGAGGGGCTGGAACAAAGAAGAGAGGGGGTCAACCTATTTTCCAAAGCACCTGAAGGCAGAACAAGAAGCAATGGATGGAAACTAATCAAGAAGAAAACCAACCTAGAAATAGAGAAATTTCCTGACAGAACAATTAATCAATGGAATGGCTTGCCTCCAGAAGTTGTGGAGGTTTTTAAGAAGAGATGGGACAACCATTTATGCAGAATGGTATTGGGTCATTTGCTTGAGCAGGGGGTTGGACTAGAAGATCTCCAAGGTCCCTTCCAACTTGGTTATTCTGTTAATTTTGCAAACAGTCTTTGAACACTATCGCCTTTCCTACCTTTTAAATTTTGTGTATATCTGTGTGGAATATACTTCCGTTTGATCACCCTCACCAGTTCCAGAAAACACAGCTGATATTATTCTAAAAGAGCAGGATAGGAAGAAAGAAGTAAAACAGTATGCAGAGCAAAATTTGCAGTATTGCCAGCCTTGAAAAAAATAGGTAGCACTATGGTGTTTTTTGTAGTTGCATTAAGCATCTTACTCCACCGCCAGGCTCAATCCTGCAACGTAATCACATTGGAAATTTTTTTTTATTAGAAAACAAACTCTAAATGAGATTTATGAATATTCATTAGGAGTGGAGATTAATATGCATAATTATGCAAATTAGACAGCAATTAAACACCAATTCTCCAGGGAAATGATTAACACAAAAGGCTTCGGAATGGAAGCATGTAATTTTGAAAGAAATTTCTGGTTAAATGAACAGTAGGGAGAGGGAAGGAGAGAAAAAGATGGTGTGTTTCTCATAATAATATGCTTTAAAAAATCCACGTATACAAACATAGTAGAGTTGGACTACAAAGCCTCCTTGTGATGATAGAGATGTAGTTACTATCTGAGCATAAGATGAAATTAAAGGAATCGTGCTAAGATGGACACCATCTCCAAATGAAGCCGGTTTGCCATCTTGGTCTTGGCTGATTTCCAGATCTCTCATTCCAGCATCAGTCAAGGAGTGGAAATATCCTATTGGAAAGGAAAAATACCCATTGTACACACAAAACATTCCCTGCCAGTAATATTTTGGACATGGAAGGGGACAGTCTTGTTCCAGACATGGTTTGATTTGCAATCATATTAGAGCAGGTGTGCAGCGCAGGAAATCAGGAGTCCAGGAAGTTCAAATGAATATACAGGTTTATTGTATGTTAAAGCTTTCTACAAGAATCTGAACCACTAGCGGCTAAAGCAAATTGGTGGTGGATAAGAGTCAGTGGAATTCAAGGTGGGCTGGACTTAGATCTCTTGTGAGCATGAAGGGATTTGAGACTAATAACACGTTTGACCCCTCCCTCGGGTTCAGCCTGGTCCTCTCCTACAACAGGACTAAAACGGTCTTCTGACCTATTCAGAATTGCCTGCGGTTGTTCAAAGGGAGGAGACCAGCATAGGATTGCCGTCCTATTTTGTAGGGACTTTGCTTATTTATTTATTTGCAGAATTCACCCTGTTCCCGTACAAAAACACTTGGCAGCTTGAGAGGGAGGGACCAAAAATAGTGGAATAGCTTCTTCAAAAGGCAGTTAGCTCATCTCAAGCCATTTTCCTCTGCAGGGAAGCCAGGAGTACATTCTTGATCCTTCTTGTACTTTATGTCAGTATTTGGGTTGGACTTTCCCCAACTTGGCAGCCTCGAGATGCGTCGGGACTAAAATTCCCAGAATTCTCAGTTGGAATGGACAATTCATAGTGTTCATGAACGTATATAGTACCACAGCGAGACCTAGAAAGCTTTTCCCAAGCAGATGTCCATAACCATTTCCCAGAATCTGTAATCTGCAGCTGTGCTACAACTTCCATAAGAAACACCAGGAATTAAATCTCTGCGTGGACGAGAAATAAAGAGGTCTATTTTGCTGCAACATTTCTTCAGACTTCTGGGGGAGGTGGTTTGCTTTTTGGGGTCCTCATTCCATATCTGGGAGCAGGTAAAGTTCAGTCAGGGCTGAAATGGGATGGAGATGTCAGCAAAAGAGGAAAGTCCTTCTTGATGATGACCAGAGTCTATTGACAGTGATGGTGAACCTTTTAGAGAGCGAGTGCCCAAACTGCAACCCAAAACCCATTTATGCATCGTCGGGTGCCGGGTGGGTGTGGCCAATTGGGTGGGCGTGGTCCATTGGGTGGGCGTGGCTGCGGTGGTAACGGCAGACTGGGTGGGACTAAAAAGTTCAATCAATGAATTCCAACTTTGCAAGATCTTTTTTTTCCCCGCGAGAAGTTGAAATTGACTGATTGACTGAACCTTTTTTTCTTTTTTTGCACACGGCGGCGGAGGCCTAAAGCGAAAAGGTTTTATAAAACCCAGCTGAAGGCCTAGGACTGGGGTGACGGCGCGCGTGCCCATAGAGAGGGCTCTGAGTGCCGCCTCTGGCACCCGTGCCATAGGTTCGCCACCACTGGTCTATGACATCTATGACACCTCAGCGTGGCCATCTTGCCATGACCACGTCATCATGGCCACCTCAATGGAGCCACCTCAGCGCTGCCATCTCAGCGCAGGACAAATTGCCAGCCTGCTAGAGGCTGGACCGTGATCTGGAGACGCAGCCTGTTGCGACATTGTGGTCGACAACCGTCTCCTGTGAAGGGAGGTGCCATGTGGGGCCACGTCAAGTTGCCCCGCGGCAAGTTTCCCATGGTGATTTGTCCCGCACTGAGATGGCAGCGCCGAGGTGGCCACGACGAGATAGCCATGGTGAAAAGGCCATGGCAAGATGGCAGCGCCAAGGTGGCGGTGCCAATATGTCTCATTCTGCACCACTTACGGCTTCTTTTCTTTATATAACATAAATGATGGACCAATTAGGTTTGGCTAAGAGAAGAAAATAATTTATTCCATTAACTGTTTCCTTCCCACTCACCCCCCTTCATAATTTGAGTATCCTGAATTTTCCCACCTCCTTTCCTGTAATGTTCCTCTAGCCCAGAGGTCCCCAACCTTTTGGGCACCAGGGACCGGTTCCGTGGAGAGAGGTTTTTCCGTGGACTGGACGGGATGTGGTTTTGTGTGCTGCCTGCATCTCGCGGATGGGGCTTTGCTTGTTTGTGCGGATCAGTTTCTGATCCGGTGCCGGTCCACGGACCAGGGGTTGGGGACCCCTGCTCTAGCCAAAGCAGCTTTGGGGAAGGTAAGTTGTCTGTGTTACAACTCCCTTGAAATGTTACAAATATTAAATAAAATTTGCCCTCTCACAATTTTGCCAAACATATCAACTGAGGTTCCTTTGAAGCTGAATCTGTGTGGAAAATTTGCAAAACAGGAAAAGTCAGTGTTGGTTTGGGATTTTCATCCAAATATTTTTGTATTTGTGAAAGGAAGAGTTAACTTTGAGAGAGTCTGCCTTTTGAAGATCCTGTAGATCAAAGTAATCTTTGTTTTTTCTCTTCTTCTTTCCCCAAAAGGTTTGGATGAGCGACCGACCTCAGGTTCTTGGGCAACAGGAGATCAGAACAACTCCACGTTTGACCAAGTCAGGGTAAGGATCGGGAAGATCTGTTCATTGCAAGATGCAAATGGATCTTTGGGGGTTTGTCCACACGTGTCTTTTGTGATGGGAAAGTGAACTACTCTTAATTCCTTTTTTTCTGAAAATATAGGAAAAGTAGCTTTCCTCTCAACTTAATTCTTGCTGAGCTATTTAATTTTGAGGAATCAAATCTAATTTTAAGGAATTATTTTCTGAGAGTGTGCAGTCGCATGTCCTATAGGAAACCGATCCACAGGCAGGAGGTGAAAACAACAAACTTCTTGTTTGTATATGCTTAGCGGGATCATATTTAAAGGATTTTTTTTAACCTTACAATAATGTAAAATTGGTGCTGCTCATTCAGCTTATAGTCTAATACCGAAAGAAAAAGGGATGCAGAAGGAAGATGAAATGACAGACTTAAGAATCAATTCTTAAAGTTCTATTGCAGTTCAAGCTAAGTTCAGGTCATAAAATGATCTGCTGGGATGGAAGTAGTCCGAGAGAAAAACAGAGCCTGAAGAAGAAATTGGTATTTTAACAAAGTTGAGGTTTATTCCATGGAGCCTAATGGAATGGCTGATATACACTTAAGAGATTTCCATGGAATTTAAGGTTCTGCTTAGCTATCTGAGTTAATTGTTTGGTCATCTTGTTTTTGAGTTTGATCTGTCTTCCTCCCAACATTAATCATCCATATTTTTTTTGAACTACGTTTGGCTTATTTTCTTTCCCATGATAATAGCAGGTGAAGATAATGATCTCTCCAGAACCTTTTCTGTTCTGGAGAGCACCAGATTTATTTAGTTATGGAATTTAGAAGCCACCCATCTCACTCTGAGGTGGATTCCGTCTTTTATGATGGAGACTTTCTGTATGTGCTGAGGTTTTGTTGTGATTTCCTCATTTCCCTCCCTAACCCTGATGCAGCATGGCTTAAGGGAAGTGTGTTTACTTATTTCACTTCTGCACCACTTCAGCTGAGAGCCGGTCTAGTGTAGTGTTTAAGGCATCGGGCTAGAAACCGGGAGACTGTGAATCCTAGTCCCGCCTTGGGCAAGAAGCCAGCTTGTTGACCTTGGGCCAATCATTCTCTCTCTCTCTCTCTCAGCCTAGGAAGGAGGCAATGGCAAAACACTTCTGAAAAACCTTGCCAAAAAAACTTCAGGGACTTGTCCAGGCAGTCTTTGAGAATCGGGCATGATTGAACAGAAGGGGGGGAGGGGAAACTTGGAAAATGAGAGTATATAGAAACAGTTTGATAGTCAGTTGGAGTCGATTTGACCCATCCCAAGATGGCTGGCCTTTATAAGAGCCAACTAAATTGAATTTTAAAGGTGTATTTTGATTTGGAAATGGTTCTGGGATACCCTTAGTCTAGACCAGGGGTAGGCAACCTTGGCTCTTTTATGACTCGTGGACTTCAACTCCCAGAATTCCAGAGCCAGCATGGCTCAGCTTGGAAACCTCTCCCTTTCTCCTCAGCATGGCTGGCTCAGGAATTCTGGGAGTTGAAGTCCACGAGTCATAAAAGAGCCAAAGTTGCCTACCCCTGGTCTAGTTGATTGAGACAGGAGTGGGCAGGCAGTGTGCTTCATGACTTTGTGCATATGGATGCTATTTTTGTTTTCCTTACAGCAGGGCTATGGCGAAGGTTCACACTACAGTGAACACAGGGACCTGCCATCCCATAACAGCATATCTTCGTCGTCATTCCTGGGGTCTGGAATAGTAGGTAAGTGTCCCTGCTTGGAGCAAGTCTTGACACTGTAAAGTTTTGCTCATCTGGAGCTCTACCCACCGGCAAGATGACTGCTGTATTTGACGGGACCGGTCCTGTTTGATTTTAGTAGAAAGATAGATGATAGCAGAACTTACCCACTTTCTTCTTTGTCATCTCATCAGCCTTCTGATGATGCTTTCTTGACCACCTTGGTTGTTAGTCTTGGTTTGACTTGTCTCCCAGCCATCACCATTTCCTGATTCCTTTGCCTCATGAGTGGGAAGAATGGGAAAAGTCGATCTTGCTCGGGGTCAAGAGAATCCTTACGTTCATAAGAATTATTGCAGGCCTATTTAACAACAATGGGGTTTTTTTTTGGCTGCTCCCAGTTAAATGAAGCCAGCAGCATCACTTTTCTTGCAAGGCCGTTTCCGAAGGTCCTTGGTGCTGTCTGAGTCTGGTTTGTTTTCTTGCAGACGTCTCATTACCCAAACCAGATAACATCATCAACAGTGATAATGTTACGGATGTTCCTCGACTTATGACTACAATTGAGCCCAAAATTTCTGTTGCTAAGTGAGACCTTTGCTAAGTGAAGTGTCGCCCCATTTTACGAACTTTCTTGCCACAGTTGTTAAATGAATCCCTGCAGTTGTAAAATTAGTAACATGGCGGTTAAGTGAATCCGGCTTCCCCGTTTGACTTTGCGTGTCCGAAGGTCGCAAAAGGGGATCACAGGACCCTGGGACACTGCAACCGTCATAAATATGAGTCAGTTGCCAAGCATCTGAATTTTGGTCACTTGACCACGGGGATGCTGCAACGGTTGTAAGTGTGAAAAAATAGTCATAGGTCCCCTTTTTTCAGTGCTGTCGTAACTTTGAATGGTCACTAAATGGACCGTTGTAAGTCGAGGACTACCTGTACCTAGTTTGGGTAATGAAATGTCTGCAAGAGAACAGCCCAATTCAGACAGCACCAAGGATCCCTCATTTCAACCCTAAGCTACAATTATTCTCCTTTAGAAGCGGTGTTTGTACATATAAGGCCACATGGCTCCCATTTTTTAGGTACTCTAACGGATCCCCCTCCCCCACACCTCCTGAGAGTATTTGTGAATTAATCAACAGTAGGGAAGGAAAGCAAAGAGATTGGTGGGAATTATTTAACTGTTAGGAAGGAAACCGAACCGCCTGAGTAGATCTCTTTCAAGTAATTATTTCTAGCAATTAACTCCTTTTCAGGGCTAAGCTTGCTAATCTAGCCAGCATTGTAACTGGTGTGCATCCTGGACAATGGTTTTTAATCGGTTCACAGTCTTCCGCTCCTCCCTCCCAACTGCCTTTAATCTCAACATGTTATCTTTCCTCCTCTGTTCCCTTGCTAGAAATTATATACTTAATAGAATGATTGATTCTGAAAATCCCATTTTTCTTCCAAACGCCACAGTGAGAAGGAAACCCTTTATGTTCCTCGAACCATACCCTGAAATATCCACATGTTCATGTTTGGCCCCCAGCTGAGACATGTGAGCGATTTGGAGGGCAGGGGGTACACAAAAGAACACTGCATCTTTCTCCTGAATGCCAGTCTGGCTGCCTTGGGGCGGTCTGGCATTTTTTCTGGAAGTTAATCCTCTGAACCGGAAGCTGT
Source organism: Azemiops feae (assembly GCA_023970755.1). Classification (NCBI taxonomy): domain Eukaryota; kingdom Metazoa; phylum Chordata; class Lepidosauria; order Squamata; family Viperidae; genus Azemiops; species Azemiops feae. The sequence goes on along the minus strand of JALGBA010000077.1, from coordinate 1,091,905 downwards.
TTGGGGTGTTCTGGCCAAGATACTAAAATGTTGGGTTTTGCTCATGCCGAGGATTACATTGGCTGTGTCCTTACATAACGCTAAGCCAGGATTTCTTAACCATTGTGCGTTAAAAGATCCAGAGTGTGTTAATTTACACAGCATGTGAAAAACAGCAATAGGCAGGCTCATGGATTATGGAAAGTCAAGCGCCAACAAATAGCATTTTATGTAGATGAGCCAATGAATGCCAACCATAGTTAAACATACTTTTTAAAAAATCCCCACAGGTAAGGTAGCTTCTCTCCTTCTCTGACTGAGAGCTAACAAATTGCATATTTGCATAGTTATTCTTTAGTGTGAGCAACATATTAGGCATAGCAAACTAAACCATAGTTTGCATGATACATTGAAAGTCTTACCTTAGAGCAGTGGTGGCGAACCTATGGCACGGGTGCCAGAGGCGGCACTCAGAGCCCTCTCTGTGGGCACGCGCGCCGTCACCCCAGTCCTAGGCCTTCAGCTGGGTTATATAAAACCTTTTCACTTTAGGCCTCCGCCGCCGTGTGCAAAAGAAAAAAAAGGCTCAATCAATCAGTCAATTTCAACTTCTCGCAGGAAAAAAAAAGATCTTGCAAAGTTGGAATTGATTGATTGAACTTTTTAGTCCCACCCAGTCTGCCGTTACCACCGCAGCCACGCCCAGCCAATGGGCCACACCCACCCGGCACCCGACGATGCATAAGTGGGTTTGGGGTTGCAGTTTGGGCACTCGGTCTCTAAAAGGTTCGCCATCACTGCCTTAGAGTGAAGGCAACAAAACCATGGTTATTGCTAACCCAAATTAAGCTTGTTTGAATTGTGATTCTCCTTTGGCTGGAATTCAGCCAAAAACTTCACACACACACACACACACATATGTTTGTGTGTGTGTATGCCTGTGGCCTGCAAGCAGCCCAGGTTCGAATCTCAGAAGGGTATGGCTGGCTGATGAGAGCCAATTAGCTCGAAATAGCTATCCCAGTCTCCCTTTAACTCTTTGTTAGCAATCCCAAAAACTTTAGCGCACAAATGATGTCGCAGTAGCGACTGCTGCCTGTGGATAGCCCTAGATTGGGCTGATACAGGCAAAAGATTTCTTCCTCCCATATTTGGGCCGACAGGGTGCATTAAAAAAACCACTCAAGATATATATATATATATATATATATATATATATATATATATATATGTTTTCTGAGGTTTTCACGGGTGTTTGTATGTAGGTCTTTGGTAATTCGGGTTTTCTCCCGTGTAAAATTGAAAGTGTCTTGGCAACGTTTCGACGAAGTCCCATTCGTCATCTTCAGGCTGGTGTCTTCGGCTTCGTGCCTCCCGCCTACCAGCCATTTGGAAACCCAGCCTTATTGACAGACGAATCCCTAGCACAAGGAGCGACACTGGACCCACACTCACGAAGACCACACATGATGTCACCACCACACATCCACGCAAAAAGCAGACTCAAACCCGCACCGATGATGAGGCACGACCGCGGACCAGAAACCAGACCACAGCTGCATCATTGGCCATTTTAAACCCCTCCATTCCATACGTGAAGCAAACTGACACCCACCTTGAAGATGTGGCACGACCACGAACGCGAAGCCAAACTACAGCAATGCAGCTCTCCATCTCAAATTCCCCTGCAACTCAGACTAATCCTAGCACAACAGGGCCCCCACCCAAGCAGAGCACACCCCCATCCAATCAGAGCACAGCCAACCCCCATCCAATCAGAGCACAGCCAAGCCCCTAACCAATCAGAACACACCTCCACCCAATCAGAACACAGCCAAGCTCCCATCCAATCAGTTCATACCTCCACTGGCAGTTAAAAGGAAGAAACAGCTGCGATCACACATTGCTCCTAGAAGCACGAAGCCGAAGACACCAGCCTGAAGATGACGAATGGGACTTCGTCGAAACGTTGCCAAGACACTTTCAATTTTACACGGGAGAAAACCCGAATTACCAAAGACCCATATATATATATATATATATATATATATATATATATATATATATATATATACACATACATACATACATACATACATACATACATACATACATACATACATACATACATACACACACACACACACACACACACACACACACATATGTAGGTCTTTGGTAATTCAGGTTTTCTCCCGCGTAAAATTGAAAGTGTCTTGGCAACATTTCAACGAAGTCCCATTCGTCATCTTCCAGCCTGAAGATGACGAATGGGACTTCGTCGAAACGTTGCCAAGACACTTTCAATTTTACGCGGGAGAAAACCCAAATTACCAAAGACCTACATACAAACACCCGTGAAAACCTCAGAAAACATATATATATATATATATATATATACATACATATCTATATCTATCTATATCTATATCTATCTATATCTATATCTATCTATATATGTCTGTCTGTCTGTGCAAGGCCTATGACGAGTAGATGTGGAGTTCTGAATTTCTCCAACCTACTAATTGGATTAATTGCCTTCTCTCCTCTCTGCCCCCTCCAGCCAATCTGTCTCCTTATTGACAATTCTTAACCCTTTCAGAAACAGGCATCCTTTAGAGATGCAATCAAAATTCAACATTACCTTCTTCCTGATAAGGCAACTGCTTTCCAAGGCATAATATATTAGTTCCATGCATAGAACTAGACATGTTTTCTGTTTCATATGTACGTCTACTGACCACCCTTATAGCGGTGTAGATTTTATCATACTTTCTAATTTTATCATACTTTCTATTTGCGGGCGGGGGAGAAAGGTCCTGGGACTGAAGCAAGTAGCTCTTTGGGCATTTTGATAGTGTTCGCTATCTTGAAATCAAGCAATAACAGATACATGATTGCTATTATAATAGCTGGCACTTGAAAACATGCTAGCTTTTAGTATACAGGCAGTCCTCAACTTACAACCATAACTGAGCCCCAAATTTCCATTGCTAAGCAAGACGGTAGCTAAGTGAGCTTTGCCCCATTTTGCATCCTTTCTTGCCATAGTTGTTAAGGGAATCACTGCAGTTGTTAAGTTAGTAACGTGGTTGTTAAGTGACTCTAGCTTCCCCATTGATTTTGCTTGTCAGAAGGTCACAAAAGGTCATCATATGCCAAGCCTTTGAATTTTGATCATGTGTCCATGGGGATGCTTCAACGGTTGTAAGGGTAGAAAAATGGCTATAGGTCACTTTTTTCATTGCCGTTGTAAATTCAAATGGTCCCTAAACAAATGGTTGTAAGCCGAGGACTACCTGTATTACGAAATGAGGTGGTGGCAGGGGGCAAAGAAGGAGAGATGGCTGCAGTTCTCCTCTCCCAACAGCCTCATGTCATGTCTAAGCAGCAGGCCTGATTTGAAGGCATCCATGTGTAAACTCCCAGTAGGGTGAGCAAATTGCCTGTGTGGAGCACACCTGTTCTTCAGTGATGAAATCCATTGTCAAGTGGAGAAAGATATCCTAAAGCCAGGATGTCACTGGTGTCTCTCTCTCTCTCGCTCTCTTTCTCTGCAGCTTTGCTTTAATTTGGTCCACTGGTTGCAGCTCTAAATGTCTTGTGTGTGTGTGTGTGTCGGTATGCATGCATGCTGCTAGGGCCATTACCTCGATCATATTGCAACTCTGCAGAAATGATTCAGGATTGTTGTGTGTCGTAATCAAGAAATCCCTGCAGGCAAAACCTCACAGAATTTCCATCTTGACCATCTCTTTGCAATAATGACCCATCCACGAGCTGCAATTTGTATATTAATGGCCCTTACATGGTTCATGGTTTCCCCCCCCTCACACTCATTTACCTCCCCTCTCATCCTGATGTTGTCAAGATTAATTCCTGTGCACAGCTACAGGAGCTTTAACCTAGAAGGAAGGATCTTGCCATTTGCTTTTCAAATGCTCCTGAGCTTCTCTGTTGTGGTTTAACCCGAGTCAGCACAGTGGCAAAAAAAAAAAAAAAACACAACACACCAGGGCTATTTTTGTGCAGGGGGGGATGGCGGGGGGCGGAGAGGAGAATGAGGGCAGTCATATGGCAAAATTAGTTCCTAAACCGCTTTTAAAAAATTAGGTCAGTTAAAAGATTTCGCCCTACAACCTTTTGACCTCCTGTTTACTTAATGCTAAGCCTCTCAAATGAATGGGAATGTGCGTGGCATAATGCCTGCTTGCTGTTGAAAAAATGTTCTACCAATCCCGGGTTTTCCAGTGTACATTTGAGAAAAGTCAGGATCATCCTTGATGGCTGGATGATTGCCTCTGAAGGACATCTGCTGGGAGATTGGTTGGCTTCCTGGTGCAGGGGCTGGACCATGGTGAGAACAGGCGGCTGAACCAGATGGGGCCAGAGGGTCCGAGCCAACTGTTTGCGTTCATGTGAATGACATTTTACTTTAGTGTGAGTTTTCAGCATGGGAGAAGTAGTTGTCGGGTGTGAAAGACCAGGTCCACACGCGAAGTTTCAATAAACTGATTCTTTTTGCTAAAAGCCTATATGCTCAGGAATCTTTTCTTGCTAGAAACGTACGCACAGGAATCTTTTCTTGCTAAAAGCCCATGCACAGGAATCTTCTCAACTAACAGTAGACACCTGCTTAAAGTTAGAAAAGAGTCAATGGCACTTAAAGGGGCCTGGATTACGTCCTCTTATGGCTACGTAGGGATTCTAGGCTGATCCCCCTTTTCACTCCACCCCAGATTCTGCCATCCCTTCTCCTACCATAGGTGAAATAATTGGAGCTCTGAGACACATTCATATGCTAAAGTCCAACAGCCTCTAAGTCTTGAAACAAATGTCTATGGAGATTCTCAGCCATCCAGGTCATGGTTGTTCCAAAGGTGCTTTTTCAAGAGCCAACCTGGCTTCGTTTTTCCTTGAAGATGTTTCACTTCTCTCATCCAAGAAGCTTCTTCAGTTCTCTCATTCTTGAATGAGAAGCGAAACGTCTTCAAGGAAAAAACAAAGTACAGTTGCCTTTTGAAAAAAAACACCTTTGGGTCTTGAAACAAATGCCATGAAGCTGGGGGAAGATGCAGGAAGGAGGATTGGAAATTTGGATAATTCAGAGGAGCCTCCTGTAGGAAGGCAGCTGGAGAGTTAGAAGTTCTGGCAAGACCAACCAGCGAAGGCTGATCTTGCTTCGGCGCCCCCTCTCTCCACCCAGACTAACTGGCTGCTAGCCAAAACAAACTTTGAATTAGATGGAATGAAGGGGTTCAGCCAGCAAACAGTTAGGAGATTGCAATATACAGTCCTGACAAGATCGTTGGACAAGGAAAAAGCTGGGTTTGAATCCTTGTGGTATTTTTTGACTGGCACGGCATTTTGCCCTGATTACATTGCTTGGAGGATGAAAATCTTAAAAGTAGTGAGAAATACCTATGACTGCAAGCTAATTTGGAGAGGGGGGACTAGGGGCCTAACAAAGGAAAAAGAAGGCAGATACTGGGGAGATTGTGAAAACTGGTGAAAGCAAAGCGTTATCCTGGCTTTCTTGCCTTTAAAAAAAAATATGATAACACTGAACAGTTTTATTCTTATCTCCATAAGTGCAAGCTGAGGTTTGTATGAGTGTGTATACATCACTGAGAGGGTGACTTTGGCATGCATTCTTTCCCATGGGTATAAAATGTATGTCTAATGTTACGTCCAGGCCCCATAAACATCCTGTCTTGAGTATAAAACATTGTTTCTAGAATAAAGGGGCCCACTGAAAAATGTTTTATTTCATTTCCTTATAAGATTTGGCATAGAGGGAACTGGGTGTTTTTAGCAGAGGGAAGAAGTATGGTTACAAGATGCTTCATCCATGTCTCAGATAGGATCTGGACTTTTACCCAGGGCCACAGAAATAATAATGCTTTATTGATGTAGTATGTAGAAGCATAGAAGAGTTCTCATATGAAATGGGGTCTTCTCAGCTAGAATATGGAAAAGATGAAATCTTTTCACCTAGAATATGGAGAAGATAGGGTCTTCTCTCAGCTAGAATGTGGAAAGAATGGGGGTCTTCTCAACTAGAAAATGGAGAGGATGGGGTCTTCCCAGCTAGAATATAGAGAGAATGGGATATTTTCAGCTGAAGTATGGAGAGATCTTCTCAACTAGAAATTTATACTGCAGGAATTGTGTGTGTATGTGGGGGGGAGGGTGTTAACTTCTTGTGTTTCTGGGGAAAAAAGCACCACTAATTTTTAATTTATTTTGCTTTATTTTAATTTTATTGCTAACTGGCTAAGTATCTCAGCTATGTACATTTATTTTGTTTTAAAACGTTCTTAGTGTTTTAATTATGTTTTTGGATTGTAACCTACCAAGAGTCATTGAGATGGGAATCTGTAGAAATTGAATGAATGAATAAAAATGAATAAGGCTGGTTTGAGAAGATCTAAGATATTGGTTGTTGGTAGGGAAGTGCAATGATTTGAATCCAAAATTGAAGATGTGCCACAGATACGGCTGCAACACCCATCAGCACTTCCTCTGAGAAGCTGTGTCTGTTTTGGGAGTTCATACAGCAGCCAGGAAAATATCCTTTTGAGTTATCCAGATATGCAACAAGCTGTTTCAGGGTGTGCTGGTGCTACCTCCTTAAACTCAAAACGTATATTTTCCTGCAATCCTGCAGCAACAATGCAATCCTGGGAAACCATGTGCTTTTTAAAGGATGCGCCAACTGTTGCAAAGCAATTTTCTGGCTTCAAATCCAAAATGTTGCACATCCCAAGATGTTGGATTTCCAACAAGATTATCTGCAGGGCTTCAGCAGGTGAGGAAAATCTTTTGTTTTCTCCCTGTATTCTGACTTATGTCTCCATTTGTGGTAGTTTTCCAACACTTCCGATTTGCTCCCAGCTAATTGAAGGTGAGACTAGATAAAAAATTCTCTTTATCAGCATCTGTTGGGGAACTGTTGGGAAATCCTGCTGTACATAGGTTGTCTTGAGGTATTGAATTTGTGTGTTATTTTTAACCCTGATTTGACTTTTAGAAGGTTGAATTGGGTTTTGAGAGTGTCTGATAAAAAGATGCAACAGAATTGGAAGATGAATAGAATTGGAAGATTAATCTCCATCACCAGGATACATACTTGCTTTCAACTATCCTAATATTTCCCCAGACAGACTTTTGTCTCTTTGATTTTTGATCTCTAGGAAAAGGTACAGAAAGAAGCAACTACCCATTTGGAAGAGATGCAGGCATGCCACCTATCAATCAGGTAAGCAGCACTGCTCTTTTATTCCAGTTAATTAATTAATTTGAAGCATGTTTTAATCAAAGGTTTATTCAGCAAAGTCTTGATCTCTTAGAACAGGGGTCTCCAAACTTGGTAACTTTTAAGATTTGTAGACTACAACTCCCAGAATTCCCCAGCCAGCATGGCTGGTTGAGGAATTCTGGGAGCTGAAGTCCACAAGTCTTAAAGTTGCCAGGTTTGGGGACTCCTATCTTAGAACAAAGAGATGTTTGTTTTCTTTCTCATAAGCAGGATAAGGAAACTTCACTTTTCCTCTAGGGTGCATTACAGAACATATGAATTGGAAGGGACCTTATAGGTCATCTACTCCAAACCCCCTGTTCATTTCAGGAAACCGCTAAATCATTCCTCAACAGGAGGAGTGGGGCTACTTGTTCCCCATTTGAAAAGGTCCACAAGGGAGAGCTACCATCCAGCCTCCAAGGGGGAATCCACAATTCACCGCTGAAGCTCTCTGGCTTTCAAATCTAGCCTACACTGTTTATCCAAAAGAGATGTGCCAGACCAGACCAAGTCATGCTAATCCAGCATTCAGTTTTTCTCAACTCTGATCAGGATCTGGGCAGCTTCATAAATGGAATTTATCCATCCCTATCCCTATCCCGTCTATATCTATATACCAGTATAGCTATAGCTATATATCCAGTTGTGGGATTCAAATATGTGAATAACTGATTCTCTTTGTGGATGCCGCTTCCGGAAGTCCATTCTGTGCTTGGGCAACAAAAAATTAGCTACTGATTCTGCCAAAGTGGTGCGAACTGGCTGAATCCCACCACTGTATATATCTATAGCTATATATCTAGCTATGTATCATTTATTTCTATCATCTGTCTGTCTAGCCATCATCTATCTCTATATCATCATCTATCTATCTATCTATCTATCTATCTATCTATCTATCTATCTATCTATCTATCTATCTATCTATCTATCTATCTATCTATCTATCTATCATCTATCTATCATCTATCTATCTATCTGTCTGTCTATCTATCTATCTATCATCTATCTATCTATCTATCATCTATCTATCTATCTATCATCTATCTATCATCTATCTGTCTATCTATCATCTATCTATCTATCTGTCTGTCTATCATCTATCTATCATCTATCTATCTATCATCTATCTATCTATCTATCATCTATCTATCTATCTATCTATCTATCATCTATCTATCATCTGTCTGTCTGTCTGTCTGTCTATATCTATCTATCATCTATCTATCTATCTATCTATCTATCATCTATCTATCTATCTATCTATCTATCTATCATCTATCTATCAATCATCTATCATCTATCTATCTATCATCTATCTATCATCTATCTATCTGTCTGTCTATCTATCTATCTATCATCTATCTATCTATCATCTATCTATCTATCATCTATCTATCTATCTATCTATCATCTATCTGTCTATCTATCATCTATCTATCTATCTATCTGTCTGTATCATCTATCTATCTATCTATCTATCATCTATCTATCTATCTATCTATCTATCTATCTATCTATCTATCTATCTATCTATCTATCTATCTATCTATCTATCTATCTATCTATCTATCTATCTATCTATCTATCTATCTATCTATCTATCTATCTATCTAATTTGGAGACCGCCCATCTCACTCACGGAGTGACACAAAGTTTGAAAGGAACAACCATCATTTTGACTGTCTTTAGATCTGCTACTTGTTTATACTCTGCTACTACTCGTTTGCATTACGTTCCCATGTTCAGATACCTTTGGCCTCCACTTCCTTGTGTTTCCCTTCCCCTCCATCGAAAAAATAAGTCTTTTTTGCTACAGTGTAAAAGCTGCCTGTTTCTGAGCACTGTAAGCTGGTACCCCTTGGCTCTCCTTGTGGGTTTCTTGCAGTCTGCCCAGAATGCTAGGCTAAACGGATTTGGATCTTCATCCTTCATGATTTATGTGGTCACAGAGATGAGGTTTAGACCAGGGGTCTCTAAGCTTGGCAACTTTAAGATTTGTGGACTTCAACAGCATGGCTGATTGAGGAATTCTGGGAGTTGAAGTTCACAAGTCTTAAAGTTGTCAAGTTTGGAGATCCATGGTTTAGACCAGGGGAAGGCAACCTTGGCTCTTTTATGACTCGTGGACTTCAACTCCCAGAATTCCTGAGCCAGCATGGCTCAGCTTGGAAACCTCTCCCTTTTCCCTCAGCATGGCTGGCTCAGGAATTCTGGGAGTTGAAGTCCACGAGTCATAAAAGAGCCACGGTTGCCTACCCCTGGTTTAGACAAATGATTTATTGAAGGAATCAATCACAATATGAATGAGAGATCCTCTCAGTTTCACAGTTATGCTAGTCATTCCTGCCGGTTGATGTTCTCTAAATATTTTGGAGTATAATTCTCATTATTCCTAAAGGGTATGTCAACTGGGAATTACAGTTGTTATTCCCAACCAACACATTTGGAGGGTGCTAGGTTGGGAAAGGGAATGGCCGGTGAGTAATGGCTGAATTTTATAATATATATATTTTCTCTCCCATCTCATCCCCACCTGTTCCTATCTGAGCAGGGCTGCGCTGCAGTCACACTTGCGTGTAAATCTTTCCTTTCTTCTAAAGGAAAAATAAGATAACCTCTTAAAATGGTGGCAGGAGAAAGAAGAGAGGGTTGTTGTGGGTTTCCCCCCCCCCCAAAAAACATTAGACCAATTTTTCCAAAACTTCTGAGACAGGCGGATATATATATATATATATATATATTTTCCTGCTGAATTTCAAAGCAGATGTGCGAGGACGGCTATGGGTGCCAAAATAGATGTAATTTTAAAAACAGAACAGGAGACTTGCCAGCCGGCCATGTGTTTAAATAGTATGGGTTTGGAGTTTGCTTGTGTTGTTGTTGTTTTAATTTGCTTTCTGGTAGGCGGAGGAGAGAGGCATAATTGAAAGGGTGACGTCATGAATGGAAGAATCAGTGGGAAGAGCAAGGCTCTTGCCGTGCAGACCATAAATCAAGGGAAAGAAAGCATAGCTTGTAAGTTGCTTAGGAAAGTGGCCTGCCAAATCCAACATTATTGGTGAGACACAGTCTAAACATTTCCAGCACCAGCTCCTTAACGGTAGACTGCTTTTGAACAGGGAGTTTTCCTTTCCCACCCCCCAACACTTACCAGTTACTGGTCTTGTAAGAATTGGTAGAGATGAACATTCTGATGAGGCAAACTAGATGTTTCTCAGGTGAATCCTCAAGCAAGACATAAAAAAGGAACACTTGCCCTTTTATTATTTGTCTCCCCACATCTCATCTTTATTTATTTGTAAAATCTATTTATTTGTAAAATTTGTTAGCCGCCCATCTTGCCCCAAGGTAACTCTGGGCAGCTTAGAGTAGAAACGAGATCTTGGCAGCCTATTTGTGACACTCCAAAATTTTACAACCATTTCTTTAGTGAATGTTTGAAGTTACAACGGCACTGGAAAAAAACCGACTTATAACCAATCCTCACAGTTATGACCGTCACAGCATCCCCCACAGCCATGTGAACAAAATGCAGGCACTTGGCAACCAGTGTGCATTTACAAAGTTTGCAGTATCCTGGGGTCAATGTGATCACCATTAGCAACTTTCCAGAAGTCCTTTGGCGGGCAAAGTCAATGGGGGAAGCCGGATTTATTTAACGACATGATTCATTTAACAACTAGGGGGGGGAAGGTCAAAATCAGGGCGTGATTCACTTAACTTAGCATTGCTTAGCAATGGAAATCCTGGTCCCAGTTGTTGTAAGTTGAGAACTACCTGTAATGCTTTTTCTTTTTTCAAAATTAAAAATGGAAATCCTCCCTCTTGCTTGCTTACTTATGTATTTATTTGGAAAACTTATATGGACCCCTATCTTAGACATGATAATCCTAGGTAGCTCATATCGACATTTCATAAAAACAAAGGTATAGACAAACCCACAAAACCCCACTAAAGACATACTTCTCACCACAGCCCCACAACATCTCATTAAATCTACATTGACTGGGCTCATTTCTATCCTAGCCCAATGCTTGAGCCAGGTCTTCACCGCATCTGGAAGGCTTCCTTCCTTCCTTCCTTCCTTCCTTCCTTCCTTCCTTCCTTCCTTCCTTCCTTCCTTCCTTCCTTCCTTCCTTCCTTCCTTCCTTCCTTCCTTCCTTCCTTCCTTCCTTATAATAATAATAATAAAGTTGGAAGGGACCTTGGAGGTCATCGAGTCCAACCCCCTGCTCAGGCAGGAAACCCTATACCATTTCAGACAAATGGCTGTCTAGTCTCTTCTTAAAAACTTCCAGTGTTGGAGCATTCACCGCTTCTAGAGGCAGGTTGTTCCACTGGTTAATTGTTCTAACTGTCAGGAAGTTTCTCCTCAGTTCCAGGTTGCTTCTCTCCTTGACTAGTTTCCATCCGTTGCTTCTTGTCCTGCCCTCAGGAGCCTTGGAGAATAGCTTGACTCCCTCTTCTTTGTGGCAACCCCTGAGATATTGGAATACTGCTATCATGTCACCCTAGTCCTTCTTTTCATTAAACTAGACATACCCAATTCCAGCAAACGTTCCTGATATGCTTTAGCCTCCAGTCCCCTAATCATCTTTGTTGCCCTTCTCTGCACTCTTTCCAGAGTCTCAACATCTTTTTTACATCGTGGTGACCAAAACTGGATGCAGTATTCCAAGTGTGGCCTTACCAAGGCATTGTAAAGTGGTATTAATACTTCATGTGATCTTGATTCTATCCCTCGGTTAATGCAGCCCAGCACTGTGTTGGCTTTTTTGGCAGCTGCAGCACACTGCTGGCTCCTTCCTTCCTTCCTTCCTTCCTTCCTTCCTTCCTTCCTTCCTTCCTTCCTTCCTTCCTTCCTTCCTTCCTTCCTTCCTTCCTTCCTTCCTTCCTTCCTTCCTTCCTTCCTTCCTTCCTTCCTGACAGCAGATGATCTCCAGGAAGTAAACCATTTCCATTTCCTCTTAAGTCCTCCCCCCACCAAAAAAAAACCAGCCTCTGAGCTTTGCCAAAGGGCCTCCCATGTCTTCCTGGAAGGTCAAATTGTATCTGGATCCCACAAAAGGTATATATTCTGGTTTAGAGAGCTGCTACGCCAGTGGAACAAGGAAATTTCTCTGCTTAAGTATCATATGTAAGCAGAAAACCCATGTTGCCATAACCCAACAGTTTTGTCTAGCCCAGAATTCTGTTTCCAGTAGGGGCTGGCTAAGACGCCTGAGGAATTCAAGATGTGATCCGGTTCAGCACCATTGGCTATGGAATGTGCACTTTCTAATCACACCAGTTTTGTATCTGAATTCTGAAAATAATTGAAGTGTAATAAAACATTTATTAAGACTAAGAGCCTGGTGTCCTGCCTCCAGCCCCATCAGGCCCAATGTCTTAGGAAGCATCACAAAGCATAGATCGAGCTGCCATCCTGCTTCTTTCCAACATCTGCTAAACAAGGCTTTTACAACTAATACACAAATCAGTGACACCTCTATGCTCAGAAACTAATTTGAGGCCTCTCTTCAGATGAGTTGGACCTGTGCTCAGTTCAGCCATGATCTGTTTTACATGGATCTGGAAATCGTCTTTGCCACCCGCAGTTATTTTCCTCTTTAATTTCTCCTTCACTGTAAGAGCCAGACTCTGGAGATTACAGGTAGTCCTCGACTTACGACCACTATTGGGACCAGAATCTTCATTGCTTGTTAAGTGAATCATGAGGTTGTTAAGCAAATCCAGCTTCCCCCATTGTCTTTGTTTGTTGGAAGTTGACTGGGAAGGCCGCAAATGGTGAACACGGGACCCTGGATGCTGCACCGTGATATAGCGCAGGGGTCTTCAAACTTGGCCCTTTTATGACTTGTGGACTTCAACTCCCAGAATTCTTCAGCCAGCATGGCTGGCTGAGGAATTCTGGGAGTTGAAGTCCACAAGTCATAAAAGGGCCAAGTTTGAAGACCCCTGATATAGTGCTTGCCAATTGCCAAACGCCCCAATTTTGATCATGTGACCATGGGGATGCTACAATGGCTGTAAGTGCGATGACCAGTTGTACGTCACTTTTTTTAGTGTCTTAATTTTGAACGATCGCTAAACAAATGTTGAGGACTATCTGTATAGTGCGTAGAAATTAGTCCCTAAACTGGAGAGTACCATTTGGCCAAAGATGAGGAACCTGCGGCCTAGCAGAGGTTGCTAAACTACAACTACCAGCATCCCTTTCCTGTTGGCCCTGCTGGATAGGACTATGTGTTGCAGAGGTTGAAGTCCATCCTTGAGGAACATTGCGATGGATTTCTGCCAGGTTGGCAAAGGTGTGAAAGAGCTAGACTAGCCAAACAGGAATATAAACCTGGCACTATCGCTCACATGCGTCCACACCTGGCGCTCGGCTCCTCCTCGTTTTGGAAAACCATATTCGGCAAGAGATTTGAGTTTTGTTCAGGCTATGATGGGGCACTCTTGTTTTTCTTGTTTCTGCAGCCTGGCTTTCTGCCTAGCGAAATAGGGATTTCAAGTCCCAGCACGCTCTCCCCAACGGGGGTGAAGGGAAGCTCTCAGTACTACCCATACGCCAACAACCCTCGCAGGAGAGTCGCAGACAGCAACATAGGTATGTGGCCTTGGTGAAGGGTGTTGGCTGGAGCACTTGCCTTTGTGTGGGGGGGGGGGGTTTGTGTGTAGTAGCAAAAGTTCTTAATTGCAAAGGAGGAAGACCAAAAGCCCTTCCATTAGAGAAAGTTCCTTTCCTGTTGTTTTGAGAGTTTCTCAGATTCATGCACTTTTAAGATGTGTGGACTTCAATTCCCAGAATTCCATGTCCAGCATGCTGGCTGGGGAATTCTGGGAACTGAAGTCCACACATCTTAATTGCCACGGTTGAAAAACACTTCTCTAAACCACCATTCTTGCTCAAAACATGGGACAACCAAGGGCTTCTAAGAAACCCAAGAATTGACTGTGAAGGCAGTAATCGTCTCTGACTTATTGTTAAACCATATGCCAGCATTTGGAGGGAAGGTTTCAGTGTAATTGTATCAGTCTTGTCTTTGCTAGGGAGAGACAGTTGCATCAGGTCCAAACTGAATAACTGAATAGAGAGAGAGGGTAGCTGCGCTTCCCACAATTTTTGTTCAGAGGTAGATTAATTCCAAACTATCAGCCTCCTTTGAATCATCATCGCCAGCAGCCTGAAATAGACCTAAGTATGGATTTGTCTTCTTCAGTTCATTATTTTCCTGCCATTGGATGACCCAAGAATCTAATATTTGGAGACAAAGAGAAAAAAAAATCTTAACACTGTGGATCAGTTGTCCTCAAATTAGTGTTGCTCTAAATGTGCTATGACAGCAATTCTAAGAAACTGAAGGTGATCCTATTGGGAATTTTTTAAAATTAATTTACTTTAGTTAAGAAAATTTATATGGCCGCCCACCTCACTCTCAGTGACTCTGGGAGTCTTACAAAGATAATTTGAGGAATTATGATCCCAATGTATCTGGAGACGTACTACTTTAGAGAGAGAGATTCGAACTCAGTGTTTCTCAAGCTTGGCAACTTTAAGATGCGAGAATTTCAACTCCCAGAATTCCCCAACCGGCATGACTAGCTGGGGAATTCTGGGAGTTGAAGTCGCATGTCTGAAAGATGCCAAGGTCGAGAAACATTGCTCTAACCAGTTTGGTAATGCTTCCTTGTAAAAACTGTGTCCCAAATCTTACAGAGCATCTTTCTCTGTCCAAGGATTCCACCAATTATTGGTACTGGGTCTCCAAAAGGTGTTGCCCTATCACTGATGTATAGCTTGTCAACGATGTAATAACAGCAACAGAAGCAATATTTATTTTACCGAGGGAAAATGGCCATGTACACTTGTTACAACAGAAACCATCTTTTTGTGACACTTTCCCAAGTGTTTCCCAAACTGTGAGATGTATCTTCCTTGAGGAGGTACAGTTAGAATCCCAGGGAAGTGTGAAGAACTTTTTAGTGTACAATTACAGTAAATCCAGCCTTCCCATACGTTGACTTGTATTGTTTCCATTGTCGAGTTGTATTCATTTTGGTGTTTGGATTTTTTAGGGAAAGTGTGTATATTAAGATTGCGCTAAAGGGAGGTGTGATGGCAAAAAGTGTAGCAATCCATGCTGTAAAGTCTTCTGTGGAATCCATGAGTCCAAGAAGCCTTTGCCTTAGTACCAATATTGTTGTCATTTTAACAGTATTACTACAATGAAAACATAATAGACAAAATGTCATTATTACCGTATCAAATCTTTCCCCTCAAGAAGCTGAAGCTTGCCTGAATTTTCATTCATTCATTCATTCATTCATTCATTCATTCATTCATTCATTCATTCATTCATTCATTCATTCATTCATTCATTCATTCATTCATTCACTGCCTTTATTATTTTTACAAATAACTCAAGGTGGCATACATATCCGCTACACCTTCCTCCTCCTCCTTTTCCCCACAACAACCATGTGAGGTGAGTTGGGCTGAGAGAGAACGATTGGCCCAAAGGCACTTAAGCTGGCTTTCATGGCTATGGCAGGACTAGAATTCACAGTCTCCCAGTTTCTAGCCTGGTGCCTTAAACCATTAGACCAAACTGGCTCTATCCTTCCAGTTTCATTCATCTATAGACTATGCAAGGCAGATTCCCCTGACAGTGAATGGGTCTATTATAAAGGCAGTCCACAGAACTTTAATAAAGATGGGATTTGAATCCAGATCTCCTCATACCCCTCCACCCACTTTGTCATATGGGGCATGAAACAAATAGAGGAGGCCAGAAGATCAGTGAGCTGGGTGGGACCACTTCAGGTGCTCTGTGCTTTGGGAAGCTCAGCCAGCTGCGGGGTATCCTGCATCCCATTGCTTTGAAGTCAGTTCCCCAGAAAGCTGCAAGCAACAGCAGCTAGAGAAGCTTGACTTGACGAAAAAATGAATTGGAGTCTCATAAGGATGTTTTGAGATAGCTTCCAGCACATCCTTCCTGGCAAGCAATTTTGCCAGCCAAATCCAAGCTGCATGTAAATAAATATTCCTTTTATCCTCCCCCATCTGCTGTCCAATTCAGAGGAGCACAGGAGAGGATGCTGGGAGATCTTCCTTTAAAAAGCCAACCTCCCAGATCTTTCCAAGTGACCCTCCCCCCACTCTTTATGAGGTGGAATGGAGGTAGTTGCTCCATTTTGCCTTCAGGAGAACCCGGACATCTGGCATTCATTGATGGAAAAGAATCTTAGGAATGGAGACCTTTGAGTCAATGCAGCCGTGTGGCTTTTTCTCTGCCACTCAGTGGCCAGGACCAAAGGTGGGGGAGATATCGGCCGTTTGCAATCATTATTAATGTATATAATGTATATTATGTTTTGCAAAGAGCAGGTGTGCAGGTCCTGGCCCCATTTCCCTGGCCTTACAATTTAAAACAGACCCAGGAAAGAGATAGAAAAGAGAGAAAGAGAAGCAGAGTGCAAGGCCATACTAGCAAGGGATGAAGAGAAGGATGGATTGGTAGGGTAAAACATTCAGGGCTTCATCCATGCCTTCTTCATCACCATAACAATAAAAATTAATAAAATTAGAGATGTGCAGGAATCTGACCCATAGAGGGAGTGATGTTTCAGAACTGCCATGAGCATGATAAACAAGGGCATCCATTTTAGACCCGAGCCACCTTTGCTGCTTTAGATTTGAGCACTGCATATTTAAAAAAAACAATACATCTAGTCCAAATTTTGCTTCAGCCTCAGCCTTTTGGGAGGTTGCTAGTCAGCCTTTGAAATCTTATGCTTGCCTCCTTTTGAGAGCAGGGGGCTTCAAACTTGGCCCTTTTATGACTTGTGGACTTCAACTCCCAGAATTCCTCAGCCAGGCATGCTGGCTGAGGAATTCTGGGAGTTGAAGTCCACAAGTCATAAAAGGGCCAAGTTTGAAGACCCCTGTTTTGAGAGTATACAGGTAGTCTTTGACTTATGACCACAATTGAGCCCAAAATGTCCATTGCTAAGCAAGGCAGTTGTTAAGTGAGTTTTGCCCCATTTTACGACCTCTTGTTAAGGTAAACACTGCAGTTGTTAAGTTAGTAATTAACCCACTACCACTGCAGGTGTTCCTCGACTTACAACCACAATGGAGCTCAGAATTTCGGTTGTAAATTGAGGCACCACATGACCAGACTCGATTTTACAACTGTTTTACAACAGTCGTAAAGCAAGTCAATGTGATTATTAAGTAAATCATGTGGTCGAATCAAATGGGCATTTTTAGTGGAAACTAGCAAAAAAACCCTGCACATTGTGGTCATGTGACTGCAGGACCCTGCAACCAGTTGTAAATGCGGGCCAGTTGACAAGATCCAAAATATGATCACACGACTGCGGGGGAGGGGGGAGTACGACAAGTCACAACTTTGACAATGGATTGTACATATCTTTTGTTAAGTCCATCATAATTTTAACCATTTGTTAAACAATCAGTCATAAGTCAAGCTCTACCTATTTTTCTCTTTTCCCCTCTTTCTGCAAAATATCTCATTTAAAAGAGCTGTTTTCTTACTTCCAAGGAAAACCCCAAAAGGAGAATTATGTTTTAAACCTAAAAAGTGTTCGTAATGCTCACCCTTATCCTTCTTTTTGAGCTGGTGGGGTAGAGGGGAGAGTAGCTCCACAGACGTGAGTTAAACCTTAGCAACTTTTTTCCCCTGCATCAGTTCTTCTTTCCTCTTCATTTATGAAGATCCTGAAAAAAAAAAAAAAAAGCTTCCTTCCTTCAATGATTCAATTCATTCCCCTCATTTGCATGTCAAAAATGTTCTCAAGAACAAATCACCTTCCCTGATCATTCAGAGATTCTCTCCAGCTCAGTACTCTCTTGGGTACCTTGAACTACAAAAGCCATCTTCCTTAGGGAGTTACAAAGGTGTAGTCCAGCAGATTCGAGGGAAATGCTGGGTAGAGGAAGATGGGCCTAAAGAATATATCGTGAGTGCAAAGGCAGTTCATATTTTATGAATATTTAAGGGGCCATCTGTCTCTTGTAGAGTTGGCATGCTTTGAGTCCCATTGATTGAACAGAGCTACAATGGGCCCCACCTTCTCTATCACAGCATCTGTTCTCCAACACAGTATCTCCAGTGGTTCAAATGACCCAAACCTGACCTTGTTCAAGCAAGTCTTGAAGATCTGGTTCTTCCCCCATTCCATGGGTTAGGGACTACATCAGTCCTTCATTGGGAATATGTGAGGCAAGGGTTACAGTTTTATGCCTGTACCCGGATGTCTGTTGTTCTTTTTGCTGGCTAAAATGTGCTGTTCTTAATACTGTACATGGCTGAGAGTCATTATGGTGTCGGGTGGCTTCGGAAAATTTAACAAATGTCACTGGAAGTGCAAGCTTCACTAATAATGGGATATAATTAACAAGAACGAAAGGAAGACAAAACGGTGTGAAACTGTGAATGCCAAAAATACACGCTGCCTTTATCTCAAAACATTGCTTAGCAGTCAGAAGCAGAGCCCTGTTAGAAAGCCCAGTTATTCTGTCCTTAGTAAAGGACAGTCAAAGCAGACATGAAAAGGACGAGTAGATGCAATCATGCCCTTGTTATTATTATTTCTTCCTCCAAGAGTTAAAGATGGGCCTTACTTGTCTGTGGAGATTCTCAGTCATCCAGGTCATGGTTGTCCCAAAGGTGCTTTTTCAAGAGGCAACTGGGCTTCCTTTGTTTTTCCCTGAAGATGTTTTGCTTCTCATCCAAGAAGCTTCTTCAGTTCTGAGGAAAGAACTGAAGAAGCTTCTTGGATGAAAAGCAAAACGTCTCCAAAGAAAAACAGAAAGTCCAGTTGCCTTTGAAAAACCACCTTTGGGACCTGAGCCTTACTTTATCGCTCCTGGCTGATGAATTCTGACAGATACTCCGTTTCTCCTTGATAAGTTTGCCTTGTCCCTTTTTAAAGCCATCAGTATCTGTGGCTTAACATTACTGGTAATACCTCGACTTACAACTGTAATTGAATCCACAGTTTCGGTTGTAAGTCATTAACGGTCATAAAGTGGGCCATCATGTGACCCATCTGATTTTATGACCTTTTATGTGGTGGTTGTTACGCAAATGCAATAGTCGTAAAGTGAATGCCACATGGGCTCTTTTTGGCCAGAAACCAGAAGTAAACACTGGTTTGTTGTTGTTAGTTGCGAAGTCGTGTCCAACCCATCGTGACCCCATGGACAACGTTCCTCCAGGCCTTCCTGTCCTCTACCATCTTCTGGAGTCCATTTAAGCTCACGCCTACTGCTTCAGTGACTCCATCCGCCACCTCATTCTCTGTCATCCCCTTCTTCTATTGCCCTCAATCTTTCCCAGCATTAGGTTCTTCTCCAGTGAGTCCTTCCTTCTCATTAGGTGGCCAAAGTATTTGAGTTTCAACTTCAGGATCTGGCCTTCTAAAGAGCAGTCAGGGTTGATCTCCTCTAGGATTGACCGGTTTGATCAAACACTGGTTACTGGCCTAAATGACATAAATTGTGGTCACATGACCGTGAGGTGCTGAAAATGGCCATAAATATGGGCCAATTGCCGAGCACCCACAATGCAGTTACATGACCCCAAGTTGGGGGCATACTTTGGAAGTTCGAATCTGGGTCATAAGTCCCATGTTCAGGGTCTGTCAAAAATTCAGACGGTTGCTAAGTGACTGGTCGTAATTCGAGGACCACCTGTAATAGACTTCCTTGGATGAAGTTCTTTCTTTGTTTGTTCCAAATGTTCTTGATTTCATGGGGGCAGGGGGGAGACTCCACCTTCTACTTCCTTTCTGACTGTGAAGTCCATCAGTGTAGACCAGGGTCCTACCAGGCATTGGGTTAATCTTTTGAATTGAAGTCACGTAGAGAAGTCTAAATCTTTGCTGAGTGACCCAGGATGAACTGATATTTCTCATTTTAACCTACTGGTACAAGATTGTTGCAAGGATGCTGCGTGTATTGGGGGGAAGATATATGCTGTCTTCAGCTTTTATGGAAGAAGGTGAAAAATAAACACGGAACCGAAATTTATGTTGACGCAAGGCTATTTCATTACGCTGTTTTAGCTGAGTTTTATTTTAAAGCGGGTGGCTTTTACCAGCAGTTATTCCAAATACCTTCAGTTGCATATTTTGAGGTTGATTTTTAAAAACTGTCTCCCAACATTCATTTAGAAGAGCAGGGTACTCTACAAACTCTTAAATTTAAGTTGTTATTGTTGTTGTTAAGCTCTGGTAGCCCTTGGGAAAATCAAGGTAACCAATCTGTAAAATGAGTTTTGAAATCTGGATCCAAATCTTCCTACTATATATAGTGCTGTTCCAAAGCTTTGTCTCTAACTGGCTTCCTTTTTATTTCTTTGTTTGTTTGTCTCCTGCTGCAACACATTCAGATGGACAACCGAAAAAAGTCCGAAAGGTGCCTCCAGGACTCCCGTCTTCAGTAAGTTACAATTTTCTCTACCCATGTATCAAAGTTGATCAAGAATCCAGCTGTTATTGCATTGAAGGCAGTTCCTGATCTTCTCCTCTTTCCGATTGGTGGAACTTCAGTGATGTCAGAGAACATTTGAGAGCCACTGGGGGGGGGGGGAGAGAGAGAGGCTGCTGGCAGAGTGCCAATTTTTTCTAACTAGTATAGTATAAAGTAGAGCCCAAGGCCAGTTTAACTGCAAGAGGCCGCTTGATTTCAGAAAAGCCCATGAACAATTGAAGTCAAGGGGAGGAAGCTTGTGGTATTGGGGAGGAGAGGAAGGGATCACAACTGGGTGTGGACATGTCGGAAAAAGAGCTGTGGGAAGATAGGAGTCAGGGTAAGAAGGGGAACAAATAAACTCAGCAATAATGAGATAGACAGTGGAAGCCGAGGACAGCAGACAAAATCAGAGAGGTGGAGGGCATCTTAAAGATCATCTAGCTCAACTCTTTACCGGGCTAGAAAGTCTACTACTGCAAAATACTTGTTAGGTGTCCATCCGATCCCTGTTTAAACAAAGAATGGCCAGGCAACATTTATACCAAGTGTTAAAAAGAGGTCATAATAATAATAAAGTTGGAAGGGACCTTGGAGGTCATCTAATCCAACCCCCTGCTCAGGCAGGAAATCCTATACCATTTCAGACAAATGGCTGTCCAGTCTCTTCTTCCAGTGTTGGAGCATTCACAACTTCTGGAGGCAAGTTGTTCCATTGATTAATTGTTCTAACTGTCAGGAAGTTTCTCCTCAGTTCTAGGTTGCTTCTCTCCTTGGTTAGTTTCCATCCATTGCTTCTTGTCCTGCCTTCAGGTGCTTTGGAGAATAGCTTGACTCCCTCTTCCTTGTGGCAACCCCTGAGATATTGGAACACTGCTAGGTGGAAGCCAAGATCCTGAATACAGATTATAAAGAAGTGTTTCTCAGCCTCAGTAACTTTAAGATATGTGGACTTCAACTCCCAGAATTCCATAACCAGCATGGCTGGCTGGGGAATTCTGGGAGCTGAAATCCACAAACCTTAAAAGTTTTCAAGATTGGGAAACACTGTTGTATAGGATATTATAATCATTTCAGTTTAAATATTGATCTAGCTGGGTCAGATTTTGGGGGATATCTATATTTCTGTAACCATACCTTGCATCATTCTTGCAGTCCGCACGTGTATGATATTTTGCGCATTGTACCTTTGTTTCAATTACAAATTAGTGGCGACAAAGCTGAGCAGTAGAACACCTGAACTTTTCTGACGATGCGGGTACATACCAACATACCCCAAAGTCTTTAGGTATTTAGAGAAAGGAGCTTTGAAAAAAAAACCTTCTAATACTGCCTGTGAATTTATGTGCCCATGCTTGTAAAAAAAAAGGCTGGAATAAAAGAAGTTGTATTCCATTAAGATATGAATAACTACTTTCTCAGTCCAAAGCAAATCAAAGGCTTGTAATGGAATCATTTTTTATTGTTGCACTGTTGTGTTACACATCCTTTCAATGCAAGTTCTTTCGGTTATTTTCTTTTAGGAAGGAAAATAGGATATAATATTAAACTGAACTAACAATTTCCACCTGTCTGTTTTGTGTCTTCTACAGATAGTCCTTGACTTACGACCACAATTGATCCCAAAATTTCTGTTACTAATTGAGACTGTTGTTAAGTGACAACATTTTGCGACCTTTCTCGCAACAGCTGTTAAGTGAATCACTTCAGTTGTTAGTAACACGTTTGTTAAGTGAATCTGGCTTCCCCATTGACTTTACTTATCAGAAGGTCACAAAAGGTGATCACGTAACTCTGGGACACTGCAACCATCATAAATAGGAACCAGTGGCCAAGCATCTGAATTTTGATCACGTGACCATGGGGATGCTGCAATGGCCGTGAGAAAGACGGTCAGAAATCACTTTTTTCAGTGCCGTTATAACTTCGAACAGTCACTAAATGAACTGTTGTGATTTGCGGACTACCTGTATAAGCAGTTGTAGTCCCTGAGCTTGTGAAATCCTGCCACAACTGGATTCCTTGCTCTCATGCAGTTACACAGATATGATTCTCTTATGAACATAATAATATTCTGTCTATTTAGGGCAGGGGTCCCCAACCCCCGGTCTGTGGACCGGTACTGGGCCACGGCATGCCAGCAACCGGTCCGCACAAACAAGCAAAGCCCCATCCGCGGGATGCAGGCAGCACACAAAACCACGCCCCCTCCGGTCCGCGGAAAAACCTCTCTCCACGTAACCAGTCCCTGGTGCCCAAAAGGTTGGGGACCTCTGGTTTAGGGTGTTATTGTATATAGTCAGTATTCTGTCTGGGGACACAGAGATAAGAGCACAGAGCTGGCCTCTGGACTGCCCGCTTTGTTCCTCCGCTCAATTACGACTGAGAGCTGTTTTCCAGCAGTCCTTTTGGCTCCCCATTGTGCATTACCAAACCTTTTTCTGAGTTGTATCCCTAATCATCCAGACCACAAGTACAGAAGTCCTCGACTTCTAACTATTCATTTAGCGACCATTGGAAGATAAGTGCGGAATGAAAAAAAAGTGACTTACGGCCTATCCTCGCACTTAGAATCCTTGTAGCATCCCCATGGTCACGTGATCAAAAGTTGGGTAACCGGCATATATTTACGATGGTGGTAGCGTCCCAAGGTCACCAATCTCTATTTGCAACCTTCCCAGCTGGCTTCCGACAAGCAAAGCCAATGGGAGAAGCTGAATTTGTTTAAACGGCTGCATGATTCATGTAATAACTGCGGTGATTTGCTTACTAATCTTAGCAAAAAAAAAAGGGTTGTAAAATTGGGTGTGGCTCACTTAACAACCGCCTTGCTTATCAATTTAAATTCTGGTCACAATTCTGGGTCGTAAGTCAGGGACTACCTGTAGTAATTTATAGATTAAAGTTAAGATTTTGAGACCGTAGAATTCTACCCCCTTCCGTTGTTTTTCTAGAATTCATTTTTTTTCTTGTCAGAAAAAAGCATACTATGTATAAAAGCGGTAGTGTCCGTAAAATTGATAATGCAAGGCCATGAAAATCTTGCTTCCTGAATCAGACTTACCAGTTAGTTGATGTGTTCTCTTGCACTCCATATTTCTGCTCTTTCTCCTCCCAATTTCTCTCTTCTGTTTGGGGGCAGGAAGCCCCTTACTCGTAACTAGATATGTCTAGTCTAACAAAGAGAAGGACTAGGGGTGACATGATAGCAGTCTTCCAATATTTGAGGGGTTGTCACAGAGAAGAGGGGGTCAACCTATTCTCCAAAGGACCTGAAGGCAGGACAAGAAGCAATTAATCAGTGGAACAGCTTACTTCCAGAAGTTGTGGGTGCTCCATCACTGGAGATTTTTTTTAAAAAAAAAATAGGCAACCATTTGTCTAGAATAGTATAGTAGTATAGTATACTAATACTCTAGGACAGGGGTCTTCAAACCTGGCCCTTTTATGACTTGTGGACTTCAACTCCCAGAATTCCTCAGCCAATGTGCCTGGCTGAGGAATTCTGGGAGTTGAAGTCCACAAGTCATAAAAGGGCCAAGTTTGAAGACCCCTGGTCTAGTCTAACAAAGAGAAGGACTAGGGGTGACATGATAGCAGTCTTCCAATATTTGAGGGGCTGCCACAAAGAAGAGGGAGTCAAGCTATTCTCCAAAGCACCTGAAGGCAGGACAAGAAGCAACGGATGGAAACTAATCAAGGAGAGAAGCAACCTAGAACTAAGGAGGAATTTCCTGACAGTGAGAACAATTAATCAGTGGGACAACCTGCCTCCAGAAGCTGTGAATGCTCCCATCGCTGGAGGTTTTCAAGAAGAGACTGGACAGTCATTTGTCTGAAATGGTATAGGGTTTCCTGCTTGAACAGGGGGGTGGACTAGAACATCTCCGAAATGCCTTCCAACCCTATTATTCTATTTTCTATGTTCTTTTCAACCTGTCTTTCCGACACTATTCTATGGCTCAAAGATCCTGCCTTTTGGTGCAAGATCTTATTTCCTCCCTAGACGTGAATGCCCTTACTTGATCCGTTTTCACATTTCCCCAGTGAGGGTTGTGCATTTATACCATGATAGAGACAGCCAGATAGGAGAGATGCAAAAAAGTTTAGATGCAAAATGATTTTTTAAAATTATTATCCTTATTGGATGGGGATGAAGTTTGCTAAGTGGGACAATCCATTCTCTGCTCCTCAAATGAGAATTTTAAAGGGAGGAAGGAATCTTGTCTGTAGAATCTGGACGTTCCTCCTCCTCCTCCTCCTCCTCCTCCTCCTCCTTGCTGACAGCAGCATAAAGTCTTGAGTTGGAGAGGATGGGGGGGGGGTTTCCTGTGGGGTGGGATGAGGGAGAATAGGGGTGGGGTTGAAGAACACTCACCCAGGGGAGATAAACTTTGATTTAGCGTTTCCTGTTTGGGTAAGATTCTGTCCTTGCCCCTTTTCCAAAGTGGATCTGGATAGAGAAGCATTTGCTTTCTGCACCAGCCTTTACATCTGGGGTTCATTCTGTGGCCCCCATTTCTTGGCTCCACTCCAGAGGGAAGCAGGCGATCATGGTATGAAATCACACTGGAGTTCACTCTTTTCTGCAGTCACTCTTTCTTGCCACTGTTTTATAGCAGTGCAAACTCCATGATTTATGTGGTGTGCCCGTCTCTTCTTCTCATCTCAGGCTGATTCCAGTGGAGGATTCCACTCCTAGCATTCATAGATAGGAGTGTGTATTGGGGAAACACAAAATCTTTCACACTGGTCCCAGTTCTTCTTCTCCTCCTCCTCCTCCTCCTCCTACTACTACTACTACTACTACTATTCTCTCTCCTCTTCCTCCTTCTCCTCCTCCTCCCTTTCCTCTTCTTCCTCTTCCTCCTCCTCCTCCTCTCTCTCTTCCTCCTCCTCCCCCTCCCCTCCTCCTCCTCCCTCTCCTCTCCCTCCTCCTCCTCTTCTTTTACCACTTCAGGTGTTGAGGGAGATACAAAGTTCTGGTTTGGGCTCTTCTGGTGGCCTCAACCACTGTTAATTGATGCCTCTGTAGTCTTTCTCTGCATCCCCACAAATTATACATTTTTCAGCCCTAAAAAATCCTGTCAGGAATTAGAAAAAAAAAAATTCTTTAATAGAGAAAGCACACAGGCCAGAATCAAGATTGCTTACTTCTTCCTGTTGCATTTCATTATTTTACCTGAAAATACATATGTGGTCTGCTTCTTTTTTCTTATTTTTCACACCCAACTTAAAAAACAACAACAACAACCATACACTTAAGTGTGGCACACTGGCCAAGTATCGTTTTGACTGCATGTCCTTGTTCTCTTTCTCTTTCTTTCTCTTTTCATTTTCCTTCTTTTTATTGTTATTTCAAACCATTCCCCCTTCTGCTCCTCCCTTGCTTTGCAAATAAAGCCTTGATAGAAATATGGTGAAAGCAGAAAACTACTCTGCTTGGGTGGATTGATGTTCGAGACCGGAGCACACCACCCCAGTTAAAGGAGAGGCTTGAATGTTTATGAGGAAAGGTAGGGGTGGTGGGGAGAATGTTTAATTTAACCTGCAAACTTTACGAATCTCAGACTAACCCCTAGCCGCCTTCCTTTCCCCCCCCCCCAGAAGATGGCTGTTAAAGGGAAGTAAGGAACTTGCTACCCATCCTCCCCGTCTTCCAATATGAGAAGTTGGAAATGCCTTGAATTTTAAGCTGCATTTCCCCCTTCCCTGCTCCCCCCCCCTTTTTTCTTTTTTTCTTTTTCTTTTTTGTCTCTTTCCTCCCCTCCTCCCAACCCAGCACCACACAGCTGCCTGGAGAACTGGCCAGGTGCCAGGCACTGGCAGATGGCGCACGGCTATTATTCCTCCTCCTTCGCTCGAGTCCCAGTCCCAGCTCCTGCTATTTAATCAAATTATAGGAAAAGGCAATTTACTGGATTTCTTATTCTTTGCAGCCGAGTTTTCATTCCCCCGCACTGCCTCCCTAAGTCTCTTCAGTGCTCTCCTTCTCTCTTCCCCCACCCCCCACCGGCTTTGTTTCCTCCCCCCCCCACCTCTTTGCTTTAGTAGTATACATCTCTCTCTCTCTCTCTCTCTCTTTCCCACCCCCCCCTCGAGACACACAAAGACACACACACACAGTGCAGAAGGTAAAGATTTGCAATTGTCAGGGAAGTTGGTTTCTTGGAATCGATCCTTCCACCTTGACCGTAGGCTGGGTCTTCTCTAAGGAGGCCATCCAAGGGCCTGTTAAGATCTACAGGCCCAACATGCAGGGAGAAAAGCCCTTAAAAAATAATAATAATGCAGCCCAAACACACCACCCCCGTGATATGCAAATGAAACAGAAATCCACCTCATTGTTTTTAATGCCTGAGAATCTTTCGAGAGGCCTAATTTTACAAGCAGGGCTCATTCTGAAACTCCTCAATCGGTATCAAAAGAGGGCATGACTGATGTTTTCCCCCCCTCCCCCATTTCTTTGATTAGTCATATTTAAGCTGAGGGTTGGTCTCCTGGTTCTACTGCCCTGGTTAAGCCTTAAAATGGCATAATGTGATTTTACAGGCAGTCCTCGGCTTACGATCACAACTGAGCCCCGAATTTCCAACTGCAAAGGGAGACATTTGTTAAGTGAGTTTTGCCCCGTTTTATGACCTTTCTTGCCACAGCTGTTAAGTGAATCACAGCAGCTGTTAAGTTAGTAACGTGGTTGTTATGTGAATGTGGCTTCCTCTATTGACTTTGCTTGTCAGAAGGTTGCAAAAGGTGATCACATGGCCCCGGGACACTGCGATTCTCATAAGAACTAGTTGCCAAGTGTCCGAATTTTGATCATGTGACCATGGGGATGCTGCAACAGTTGTGTGAAAAATGGTCATGTCACTAAATGAATGGCTGTAGGGGCTACCTGTGTGCCTGATGGCACAGGCTTGGTTGGACAGGAGCACTCACCATCCTTCTCCACCTTGCTGGTTGAGGATGTTGTAAAAACAAGCCAGCATATCTAAAGAGGACCAGATATTGAGAGACCAACATCTTATGGAATGTGAGAACCTCTCTGAAGCATCCTTCCCAGTGAGATGCCCTCCAGATATTTTGGAATTTTATTTATTTATCCCGTTTCTACACTGCTGGTGTCACCTAAGTGATTCCTGGTGGTTGGAGACTTTTGGACGTTGCTGTCTCCACAGGAGGAGGGTGATAAGCTTCCCCCCAGCTTTTCTAACCAAGATCCATTCAGAGATGTTCAGTTAACTGGTGGACTAGAGATATAAAAACAGTAATAGACATGTGTGGCCACTGGGCAGGAAGGACAGGAAGTGTCATTCAGCCTAGCTAGAGGGTGGGGAGACACTCTAGGATTTAAAGCGGAGAGAGATTTTTCCCACTGCCCTAGAAATGCATAGAGAGAGGCAAAAACTCTTGTACAAAGAGTTGAGAAATGAGCCTTTTGCAATTCACATTCCAGCCCAAAGACCAGGTTTTGCTCTATCGAGAAGCAGTTCTGCAAGAAATCAACCAATTTCTGCTGGCCAGCCGAGTTGCCTGCTGCTCAATTCCCTCCCTCTCCCCCCCCTCTCCCCGTCTCTTGATGTTGAGTGTTTTTGACCTTGCCTTTCACTTGCCATTTCACACAGGTTTACTCTGTTCTGAGAAGACAAGTTACAGTATTTGTTTAACTGATGCGATTTGAACCTTGCTCAACTGCTTGGCCATTTCATCCGGGCAAAGATGTCTCTCCTGAATTTTCAAGGCTTTTTTTAGCTGCCATCTTAAATCCCTCGGGGAAAGAAGGAAAAGGATACTAAGATTAAGTAGGCACTCCTGCTAAGCTTGAGTATTGATGGTTACTAGTTTATCATAATGGTATGTGTGGGAGATCTTCAGAGGTCTAGTTTTTTTAAAACCAGCTACACACACACACACACACACACACACACAAAACCATCATAAAAAGCTTACCTGTCTTTGTTGTTTCCAGAATCAGAACTAAAGCTAATCTAGTCTTTGTTCCTGCTTCCAAAACAACAACAACCCTTTGCTAGTTTTTGGAGTGAAGACCACAATTGCCAGCTCTTACCTGGCAATTAGAGCTAGGTTTGTGTGTAACCCCCTATCCTTGATTTATGACCACAGTTGGAACCAGAATTCCTATTGCTAAACAAGGTAGTTGTTAAGTGAGTCATACCCAATTTTACGACCTTTTTGCCATGGTTGTTAAGTGAATCGCTGCAGCTATGTGAATACACAAGTCATTAAGTAAACCCAGCTTTCCCCATTGAAAGGAAGCTGGCTGGGAAGATCACAAATGGCGATCCCATGACCCCAGGACACTCCCAAGTGCCCAAATTAGGATCACATGCAATAGTTTTTCAGCGGCATTGTACCTTCAAATAGTCACTAAACCAGGGGTCTTCAAACTTGGCCCTTTTATGACTTGTGGACTTCAACTCCCAGAATTCCTCAGCCAGGCATGCTGGCTGAGGGATTCTGGGAGTTGAAGTCCACAAGTCATAAAGCCAAGTTTGAAGACCCCTGCACTAAACAAATGGTTCTAAGTTGAGGACTAACGGTAACCCCTCTGTTCCTTTTTTTTTTGCATTTGCTGATGTCTGCTCCAACCTGCGCTGCCAAAAATTGACACCCTGAGTTCCTTCCATTTTGAATTGTTCAAAGCAAAAGCTTAAAATAGATTGAACCCAGCCAAACAAAGACTCATGCATGTGCACACACAAACACACAGAACACCCAGAGGGGGAAAAACAGCGCAAAGTTTTGACCTGCCTCTCTTGCATCATTGGTCCTGCCCACTCAGCCCTTGCCTTCCCCAAAAAATGTGGATTGGCCCCTAGCCAATCCTCTTACCAAAAACCTTCCTCTTACATGATTGTAGCCAGTTGTACATTGTGTAGCCAGAGACAGTTTTCTCGTCCATTGGACTGTTCCTGACCCCCCTCCCCCCCGAAAAGAAAGGGGAATTCCACCATTTATACCCGGAAAACTAGACTTTACAATTTGCCCCCATATATTTGCCTGCATTTGCAAATGAAATGTACATTTAAAATGTCTTCAGCAGCTTTTTACCCTTCAGAGATTAAAAGCTATAATTGTAGTTCAACATTGATAAAATCTCTCCCAAACCCATAGATGCAGCAGCACCCAAAACAGAACAGGGGAGACACCCTGTTACAGAGGTGTGCCACTCCTTAAACCAGAGAGAAAGAACCAAGAGATTAAATGAAGAATATCATCTTGCAAAATTTTGATGTGGGGGGAGATAACGTTTGTTTTGACCTGATATCCCATATCCAAGAAGGGTGTTGTGAGTTTTTCCCCTTTGGCAGGAAAATACAGACATGTAGTTTCCCATCAACTGGGAACTTGCAAGCCTCTCTCTATCCTTGAGGACTAGAACATTGAGTTATAAAACAGGAAACAGCATTTCCCACTAATGGTTGGTGTCCTCAGCTTTGTTTTTAGGCATTTGTGTACTTGGGTAGTTAAAAGCTGGACTGGAAGTTATTAGTGGAACTGAGACCAGCTGCACCAAAGGTAAATTACCTTGACGTGGTGGGAGGACTCAGTAGCTCCAATGAACCTCAGAGCGGAGTTGATGGGAACCACTGATAGAATCCAATGGGGTCAAAAAGAAAGGGGTGTGAGAGAGCATTACTCAGACCTGATTGGATGAGGGCAACAGCACTCTCAGAGATTTAGCCACCTTGCATTTGGGTCTTGCATCAGCTATAATCCCGAGATGGGATGGGAGAGTAGTGATAATCTTCAAAAGAAGTTTGGTGACTGCTTCAGAGGGGGTGGGTTGTGATTGCCAATGTGTGGACTGGAGAGACATGCTAGGGATTCTGCCTATAAAACAGGGGTGTCCAACCTTGGCATCTGTAAGACTGGTGGACATCAACTCCCAGAATTTCTCAGTCAGTCCACAAGTCTTAAAATCGCCATGGTTGGACACCCCTGCTGTAGAGGATAACATCCACCTTTCTTCAACTCCTGAGCCTTATTTCAAGGCTGGTTTTGGAATCTCCTGACTTAAAGTGTTGGGAGGACTTAATCTCCATACCTTTGGGTGGGATCCTGAGAAAACTTAGGAATTCAGTTTCCATGGTAGCCATGAACTTATCCCAGGTAATCTTTGGTCATACTTTGGATATGGTCTTCTCCTCGAAGCAGTTGGTGTATGATCTGAAATTGGAGGACATTTCAATGAGTCTTTTGCGGTGGTTGGATCCCTTCTGGGTTCACCTAAGATTAGTTGCTATCCCCAACCCCAGCAGGATAAAAGGACCCATTAAAAGTTGGCTTGCCCTAGAAGGTGGATGGATCTGAGTAGATCCCCACAGGTGCTGGGGAGTTCCCAGCAATTTGGGAGAGAGGTCTAAGCACCTGGTCCAGCTCTGGAACATAGAAGTGACTACAGTGCTTCAAAGGTGTTCCATTTCCTGATCCTGAGGATTATCTGGAGATGAACTAGCAAAAAGAGACATCAAGCATTGTTGGAGAAAAACCAGAAGGAAACATGTATGAACTCATGCAATAAAGGTAGCGAAGCTTGTATTTCTCCACTGTTGTTGGGTTGGTAAATTGTGCCCCAGTAGCTTGTTGGGAGTAACCTACGCTGTGTTGTGTAGTCAGAGTTGGGAAGATCTCCCAACAGGCCTTTGTGAAGTTTTATGGAAACATTTTGCTGATCAACTCATTCATTCAATGTTACCCAAGTGTCAACTCAACATGGGTTGCATTGGTAGAGATGACTAAGTTCTTATCAGAAGGCCCCTCCTTATAAAAGCTGAGAGATTGCTTCCATTGGACTTTATTAAATAATTCACAACTGCCTGGATTCACACAGCTCCCTAAGCAAAGCAAAAAATCCACATTATGTACACGTAGTTCTTGACTAGTGACCGTTCAGTTACAATGGCGCTGAAAAAAAAAATGGCTTATGAACATTTTTCAAATGCCCATTGCAGCACCCCCAAGGTCACATGGTCAAAATTGGGACACTTGGCAACTGGCATGTATTCATGATGGTTGCAGAGTCCCGGGGTCATGTGGTCACTTTCTGCCACCTTCTGACAAACATGGGGAAGCCAGATTCACACAACAATCATGTTACTAACTTAACAACTGCAGCGATTCACTTAACAACTGTGGCAAGAAAGATCATAAAATGGGGCAAAAGTCATTTGACAACTGTCTTACTTAGCAACAGAAATTTTGGGCTCCATTGTGGGTATAAGTCAAGGACTACCTATATTGTGCATTCAGTGAAGCTAGAGTCAAACTACATCGTTTTCATAGCTTAATCTCAATAGGCAGTGTTTTATTCTGAGGGACTTCCAATGAATGAGTGATCCATATGTTTGATCAGTGGATCAGTTGAGAGCAGAGAGCAAATATAGAGTTCTGTGTTTACCAAGTCATCTGTCAGCTTAAGCCACCTTTCTCAACTGGGAATCCTCCTGGTTTGTTGAGATTTCATGGCTGAGGGATGGAGAGGATGAGACGCAGAGATCTAAAACACCTGCAGGAATCTTAATCTATCAGGCTGGATCAAGCAGTTGGCTATAAATCTGCTAATTAGTCCTAACATGCTTCCCTTTTTAATATGCTTTCCATATGTAAAGAAGATCTCTTAACATTTTTAAATGTGGTGCTCATTTTGGGCATAGGGGAGGGATCTCCTGAATTTATAACCGCCTCATTGTTCAACTTCTATGAAATGGAAAGATGGAATATAAAGACTTTAAATCAGGGGTGTCAAACTCGCCGCGTCATGTGACGTGTCGCAACGTATCATGACTTTTCCCCCCTTGCCGGAGCTGGGGTGGGCGTGGCTTTTGTGTGATGCATCCGGCCTGCGGGCCGGCAGTTTAACACCCCTGCTTTAAATCAAGGTTTCCCAACTTTGATGACTTTAAGACAGGGGTCTTCGAACTTGGCCCTTTTATGACTTGTGGACTTCAACTCCCAGAATTCCTCAGCCAGGCACGCTGGCTGAGGAATTCTGGGAGTTGAAGTCCACAAGTCATAAAAGGGCCAAGTTCGAAGACGCCTGATTTAAGATGTGTGGACTTCAACTCCTGGCTGGGGAATTCTGGGAGTTGAAGCCCACACATCTCAAAGTTGCCACGGGTGAGAAGTCCTGCTTTAAATAAAGGAAGCAGACCTTCCTTTAAAAAAACCAAAAAGGAGCAAACCACTGGAAACATAAGATAACTTGGAAAAAGTTAAATTCCGCCTGTTTTTCTCCCAGGTGTATCCACCCAACTCAGGTGATGAATACAGCAGGGACTCAGCCAACTACACAACTTCCAAGCCTCCCAGCACCGTCTACCCTGGAGCCTTCTACATGCCAGGTAGGTAACCTAAAGAACTCAACTTCAGTAGCCATCCTCAACTTATATAGGCCCGGGGGGGGAGGGGGGGAGGGAAGTTGACCAACTCCCAGAATTCTCTGCAATGGCCATGCTGACCGAGGAATTCTGGGACTTGCAATTGGTAGCTCTGGAGAGTGCTGGTTGGAGAAAGCTGGACTTTGGGGGAAATGGGGTGGGGTGAAATTTTTTGTTATAGGTCAGGCAGTCGTTGCCGTTACAGGAAGTCCTCGACTTAACGACCACGATTGAGCCCCAAATTTCCATTGCTAAGCTAGACAGTTGTTAAATGAGTTTAGCCCCCATTTTACGACCTTTCTGGCCACAGTTGTTAAGTTAGTAACACGGTTGTTAAGTGAATCTGGCTTCCCCATTGACTTTGCCTGTCAGAAGGTCGCAAAAGTGGATCACATGACCCCGGAACGCTGCAACTGTCAGAAATACATGCCAGTTGCCAAGCATCCAAATTTTGATCACATGACCATGGGGGGGTGATTGTAAGTGTGAAAACCGGTCACTTTTTCAGTGCCGTTTTAACTTTGAACGTTCACTAAAAAAAGGGACTACCTGTATGAAATACCTCCCAGTATTACAGATACTGTACCTGAAAATAAATAAATAAAATGACTTGCTGGCGAATTCTGAGAGTCGCAATCCAGCATGACTGAAGGGTTCCAGATTGGGGAAGTCTGTCTTAAGAGCTTCTGATGGGAAAAATGATGTTGGGCCGAAGGTTCAGCTGAACAATCCTTAGCTGGACCCACTTCAGCGATTCTTTTGGCTCCCCGGCGAGCAGAAAGTGTTGAAAACCATCGCTTGTGCCTGCCTGTCCAAATGTAGATTTACAGATGATTCCAGTGGAAAGTGGAATGGGCAGCCAGCTCTCTTCCGTCCAGTGTTCCTGATTCTTCTTCTCTTTCTATCTTGCAGATGGGCTTCACAATTCGGCAGATCTGTGGAGTTCCTCCAGCAGCATGAGCCAGTCGAATTATGGGGCCATCTTGGGCACTTCTTCCTCCCCACTTCCCCAGTCTAGCAACTTCAGCAGTCTTCACCAGCATGAACGCATGGTAAGAAAACCTGGGTCTCTGGTGTGCTATGAGTACGTGTAGAGGTTGGTAGATTCTGTACAGGTAGTCCTCGACTTACAACCATTTGTTTAGTGCACGCATACAGTAACCTCCCTGCTATGCCATGTCAAACTGTCTTGCATTGTTCAATACCATGAATTCTTTTATCTAACAATAACAGAGTTGGAAGGGAGCTTGGAGGTCATCTAGTCCAACTCCCTGCTCAGGCAAGAAACCCTATACCATTTCAGACAAATGGCTGTCCAGTCTCTTCTTAAAAACTTCCAGTGTTGAAGCATTCACAGCTTCTGGAGGCAGGTTGTTCCACTGATTAATTGCTCTAACTGTCAGGAAATTTTTCCTTAGTTCTAGGTTGCTTCTCTCCTTGGTTAGTTTCCATCCGTTGCTTCTTGTCCTGCCTTCAGGCGCTTTGGAGAATAGCTTGACTCCCTCTTCTTTGTGGCAACCCCTGAGATATTGGAACACTGCTATCATGTCCCCCCTCGTCCTTCTCTTCATTAAACTAGACCAGGGGTAGGCAACCTTGGCTCTTTTATGACTTGTGGACTTGAATACCCAGAATTCCTGAACCAGCCATGCTGACTCAGGAATACTGGGAGTTGAAGTCCACAAGTCATAAAAGAGCCAAGGTTGCCTACCCCTGAACTAGACATACCCAATTCCAGCAACCGTTCTTTATATGTTTTAGCCTCCAGTCCCCTAATCATCTTTATTGCTCTTCTCTGGACTCTTTCTAGAGTCTCATCATCTTTTTTACATCGTGGCAACGAAAACTGGATGCAGTATTCCAAGTGTGGCCTTACCAAGACATTGTAAAGTGGTATTAACACTTCACGTGATCTTGATTCTATCCCTCTGTTAATGTAGCCTAGCACTGTGTTGGCTTTTTTGGCAGCTGCACCACACTGCTGGCTCATATTTAAGTGATTGTCCACTAGGACTCTTAAGATCCCTCTCACAGTTACTACTATTGAGCCAGGTACCGTCTATACTCTATCTGTGCATTTGGTTTTTCTTGCCTAAATGTAGAACCTTACTTTTTTTACCACTGAATTTCATTTTGTTAGATAGCGCCCAATGTTCAAATCTGTCAAGATCCTTCTGTATCTTAAGCCTCTCTTCTGGAATGTTGGCTATTCCTGCCAGCCTGATATCATCTGCAAATTTGATGAGTTCCCTATCTATCCCCTCATTCAAATCATTGATGAAGATGTTGAAGAGTACTGGGCCTAACACAGAGGCTTGGGGTACCCCACTGCATACTTCCCTCCATGTAAATGCAGTTTCATTGAGGACCACATACACTAAGTACGGCCAGTCAGCCAGCTACGAATCCATCTGGTGGCGATGCTATCTAACCCACATTTTCTATCTTATCAAGTAGTAGGTTGTGGTCTACTTTATCAAATGCCACAAGCATTTTGTCGCAAATCTTAGTTCATTTTGAGTCTTATCTTTCCTGACTTCATCTTTGCAGGCTTGGACTATTTGCTGATATTCTGCCTTAGTTATGTGCCCCTCTTTCCACTTTTTATACTTGTCCTTTTTGTCTTTCAATTTATCAGAGAGTTCTTTATGCAGTCATGCCGGTTTATTTTGAGAGCTGTTATTTTTCTCTCTCTCCATTGGTATCGTGCTAGACTGGGCTTTTATAATCTCACTTTTCCCAAGCTTCTTGGGTTGTTTTCCCCTTGAGGATTCTCATTGATGGAGTCCTTCCAAGCTCTCTTAAGTTTATTGAAAATAGTTCTCTTAAAGTCCAAGATCTAGTTTGACTTTGTCTATTGCTTGGGCTTGCATAATTTGAATTCCAATATTGCATGATCACTCCCCCCAAGGTTTCTGTAGCTTCCACATCTTCTATCATTTCATCTCTATTAGTGAGAATTAAGTCCAATATGGCTGATCCCCTAGTTCCCTTCTCTACTTTTTGGGAGACAAAGTTGTCTGCTAGGTTTGTCAGGAACCTATTTGATCTTCCACTTGGTGCAGAGTTTGTCTCCCAGTTGATGTCAGGGTAGTTAAAGTCCCCCATTAATATTGTGATGTGCTTCCTACATACCTTAGTTAACTGACTAGCAAAAAGTTCATCTATTTCCTCTGTTTGGTTGGGTGGCCTATAGGTATACACCTATGGCAATGTCATTTCCCCCCCTTTTATATTGACCCAAATGCATTCAAGACAGTTTTCATCATTGTTGTGCTTTAATTCTATAGAGATGTAGTTATTTCTTATATATAGTGCAAACCCCACCTTCTCTTTTTAAATCATTTTTAAATCAAGAAAATCACTCTTGATTTTATATTTATAATGGACAGTGATTTTGTATCTATTCCATATTCCCAATGTGGCACATCTCCCGTAACGATTTTTGAAATCTACACTAACTTTGACTTTATTGTACCACAAGTATCCATGCCACCCATATGTCAGGTAAATGTTCTTCTAACTCTTAAGTCTTTTATTTCTCACCTACATCCATTCTTTCATCCAAACCAAACAATAAACTGCAAATTACGATTTCAGATCAGGCCAAGCCAGTCCTCCTCTGTCCTTTGCATCTTGATAAAATCTTATATTTAGCTCTTGGTTGTTTCCCTTGCAATGCAAACTTAGATACAGGTAGTCCTCAATTTACAACAGTTCACTTAGTGACCGTTTGAAGTTACAACGGCACTGAAAAAAGTGACATAATCATTTTTCACACTTATGACTGTTCACGTGATTTACATTCGGATGCTTGACAGTTGCAGTGTCCAGGGGTCATGTAATCACCTTTTGCAATCTTTTGACAAGCAATGTCAATGGGGAAACCAAATTCATTTAACCACGTTACTAACTTTAACAATTGCAGTGACTCATTTAACAAATGTGGCAAAAAAAAATGTCATAAAATGGGGCAAAACTCACTTAACAAATTTCTCACTCAGCAACATCAATTTTGGGCTCAATTGTGGTGTAAGTTGAGGAGTACCTGTATATCTTTTTGCCGTTGTTTAAATGGCACATCAGTTGTCTACTCTAAAAAAGTATTGTCTGAAACAGAAGCATCATTCTAGGCAAGACATTCATCTTTATCACAGAAATTCTTCCCAACAGGGACAGTTTTATCATTTCTACCATCTTAGCTTGTCTTTTTAAATTTCATTCCATATCTTCACATAATTACCCAAATATTTTACTTCTTTCTCAATCTTTAAACCAGTTTTCTCTATCAGTTCTGTTTGATCCACTATTTTCATGTTTTTTTTATTAATGTTTTCATTTTCTGGGTACTAATCTTAAAATCTACCATAGTAGTCGTGAGTTCCAGATTACTCCCAATATATAGACCTCCTCCGTCAGGGGGAATGCCATGTCCTCCAGAGTCAAAGAGGAGCAAATTAATTTTGTACAAACAAGAACTTCATCTGGTTAGTCCCAAAGGTGCTTTTTCCAAAAGGCAACTGGACTGCCTTTTTCTTCTTCTTTGAAAACATTTCGCTTCTCATCCAAGAAGCTTCTTCAGTTCTAACTGAACTGAGTTAGAATTGGGAAAAAAATCCTGGATGAAAAGCGAAACGTTTTCAAGGAGAAGAAAAAAAAAAAAAAGAACGTCTGTTGCCTTTTGGAAAAAGCACCTGTGGGACAATCATGACCGGGATGATTGAGAATCTCCATAGATATACATCTTGTTAGAGTTCAACCTCAGGGCTTTTTTTTTTTTTGCAATAAAAGTCATAAAATGGGGCAAAACTCTCCTAACAACTGCCTTAGTTTGACAACAGAAATGTAGGGCTCAATCGTGGTCGTTAAGTCGAGGACTACCTGTACTGCTTTCCTGAGGTTCACGTTCGGAGTAGAAAGAGTAAACCGTGAAGCTTTGTCTCCTAAAATTCTAAAGTGAGTCTGAAAGGAGAAATATAAGGGAAGGTCGCCATTGTGTATCCCCTTCCTCCCTTTGTAAATGCCTTTCTTTGTTCCCCTTCTAGAATTATCAGATGCATTCGGGCGAGGTCAACGGTGGTCTCCCGTCGGTCCCTGGATTTTCTTCAGCCTCCACTCAGTATGGAGTGTCCAGCCACACTCCCCCAATTGGAGGAACAGAAAATGTCCTGGGTAAGTATTTTGTCTTTTTTCTCCAAAGCCATGGAAACACATTTAAGTTCTTTCTTTTCTTTTTTTTTTTGTTTTAAGGGTGGAGCTGCCATAGGAACTTCCAAAGTTTAGGAATCCAAATTGGAGAGACTAGGTATTTTAAAGAGCAAATAGTTAGCAAAAACACACACACACACCCAATCCTCCTGTCCATCTCTCTGATTTAAGTCAAGAGTGGTTAATAAAATATTTCTTGATTCTGCTTAATTTCATGTCAGGCAGAGAGGCAGGAAGCCAAATAGTAGCCACAACGAGGCGATGGAAACCAACATCTTGACGTTATGAACATGAGGACAGATATTTGGCCACAAACCTTATGATTGAAAGCAGTAGCTCCAATAAGATTGAAATACTAGAATAACCCAATAACAGAGTTGGACGGGACCTTGGTGGTCTTCTAGTCCAACCCCCTACTCAGGCAGGAAACCCTATAACATTTCAGACAAGTGGTTGTCTGATCTCTTCTTAGAAACCTCCACAACGTCTGGAGGCAAGTCGTTCCATTGATTAATTGTTCCAACTGTCAGGAAATTTCTCCTTAAT
The DNA here is from genome assembly GCA_023970755.1 of Azemiops feae. Taxonomy (NCBI): domain Eukaryota; kingdom Metazoa; phylum Chordata; class Lepidosauria; order Squamata; family Viperidae; genus Azemiops; species Azemiops feae. Next base: position 1,052,961 of record JALGBA010000077.1, on the reverse strand, counting down.
TCTAGGTTGGTCTTCTCCTTGATTAGTTTCCATCTGTTGCTTCTTGTTCTACTTTCAGGTGCTTTGGAGAATAGATTGACACCCCCCCCCCTCTTCTTTGTGGCAGCCTCTTAGATATTCAAACACTGTGAGATTATCACAGAAATTTCAAGCACTTGGGTGGATTTTAGACCTAGAAGCATACTACGGAGCACCAACTATGGTGGGAGGAAGAAGACCGGGGCCAAAATACCTCTGGATGTGTCTGCTTCCTAATCATACACCCACATAACCTGCTTTGGGTGCACTGCCACCCTTCTAACAGAGTTCCCTCTCCTTCTTGTGTCTTCCTGGCACATGAAGGTTAATCCCTCAAGAGTGGCTTTGGGCCAGGGGAGCCCAGCAGACGGAAATAGATCTATTTAGCTTTAAGCCCCTGTCTGGGGGACGTACTTAGTAACGTCTCCCCTCTTTGACAGCCAGACATAGAATCTTCATCCCTTACACATTTATTACATATAGACTTGGAGACTTGTTTTTAATCCTCCTGCCCCCTCCCCCCCCCCACACACACTGCTGCTTGGGGAGGGGAGGAAAGAGACTAAACGTCACTTAAACTCATCCGCAAGATCACTCAAAATCATTTTTACCACCAGGAAGTGGAGATTACTTAAGAAAGTGCCCATGTTTAATTTAATCCATTTCAGTCATAGAGGCACCCAAGTGGACAAATACAGAGGTCCCTGGAGGGTTTGCTGTTATAAACAAGGATTAGAAAGGGGGGTATAATGCAGATCAGGGAAGAAGAGATCGGGTGGGGAAATGCTGGGAGCTGACGCTGAATCCAGCTTTCTAGTCACCTCATTCTCACGTGAACCTGTTACAAACCTTTTCTCTTAGTGTTAATTTAATAAAATGAACAATTATTTTATTAACAAGTTAATAAAAGAGGTAGGCCACGAGTTCAAGTCTCACCTTAATCATGAAAGCTGGCTTGGGTGGCTTTGGGCCAGCCATTCACTCTCAGCCCAACCCACCTCACGGAGTAGTTGTGGGGAAAACGGGGGGGGGGAAGGTTTATTTGATATGTTCGCCACCTTGAGTTATTTGTAAAAATAATAAAAAGACGGGACACAAATAATTTTCCGGCAATTAAGAAATTAAATAAAGAACTGCAATCCCTTTGAAACAGTCTCCAACCCCTTCTTCTATAGATTTGGGGAAAGCGGTTGGTGGTGGAAAGTCAGTGGGAGGTTTGTAGCTTATCAGTTTCCCTGGGAAAGTGATTTGGCCCTGGGTGTTAAGTCACCAAACATCATCAGCCCCCCTCATGGACACATCCTGCCCCCTCGTCACAAAATCTGAGTGGAAAGGGGCCAGTTAGAGCCTCAGATCCCGTCTCTGTAGAGGAAGGAAGCATTTTAGCCAAGGAACGGGGGGGGGGAACCATTTCTCTCATGTTTTCCTAAGCATTTGCATTCATCCCATCCCCAGAGACAGATGGGGGATGGACATTCTATGGATTTAATGTTGTAGCTATTCCTCGGAGTACCATTGCTTTGTTCTGTTTGATTTATAATGGGTTCTATTTTAATGTGTTTTTTCCCCTGTTATTAGCCACTTTGAGCCTGGTTGGATTGAGTGCATATAACTCTTTGAAATAAATAAATAAAATGTGAATTCTTTAGTTTGGACAAAATATTTTCATGTTCTAACACTTTGTCCCAAGCGTTCGATAACATGAGACATTTGAGCGTTCGTTCTTATATAAAAAATGGGAACTTGGAACACGTTTTGGCTTTTAGCTTTATTTCCTAGAGTCATAATGTTTGGGAGGTGACAGTCAAAGCTACATAACACCCAGCCTATAAACAATTGGAATACAGTGTGTTTTTTTTAAAGTTAAAATTCCCAGCAGGAGCAACAATTAAGGCAAAATGCATTTTTATATCCTACTTTAATAGCAACAGAATAACAGAGTTGGAAGGGACCTTGGAGGTCTTCTAGTCCAACCCCCTGCTCAGGCAGGAAACCCTATACAAATGGTTGTCCAATCTCTTCTTAAAACCTCCAGTGATGGAGCACCCACAACCTCTGGAGGCAAGCTGTTCCATTGATTAATTGTTCTCACTGACAGGAAATTTCTCCCTACTTATCGGTTGGTTCTATCCTTGATAAATTAAAAATAATTTCTTTGGTAAGTTTTTCTGTAAGTTGGATGATAAGTAGCACTCATCAGCGATGACCGTGCCATTTATGTCGGCATATCCCCAATAAAGAATGGGTGATCAAGGAGGATTCTGCATGCAGAATACTTAGTATGTTTCTAGTGCCAACAAAACAAATGTATTCAAGTAGTTTTTACAGAGACTTTCCAGTGGGGATGTTCCAAACTCAGAATTTCTTGTTGGTGGTTCATTCATAGTCCTAAAATTTCTGGGCTTGATATTCCATTTGTTTATTTGTCCTTCCTGATTTTATCTTCTCTTCCTTCAGGTAATCGAGGAACCACCGCTGGCAGTTCAGGGGATGCACTTGGAAAAGCATTAGCTTCAGTAAGTCTCATTATGACTTCTCATTCTAAGAACCTTTAATTTTATCTGCAGAGAAGACTTCCAAAACTAGCACAACCTACATCTGTTGGAACTACAACTATAAGAATTGTTTGTTTATTACAGACAGTCCTCAGCTTACAACCATTTCTTTAGTTCAGGGGTAGGCAACCTTGGCTCTTTTATGACTCGTGGACTTCAACTCCCAGAATTCCTCAGCCAGCATGGCTCAGCTGGAAACCTCTCCCTTTCCCCTCAGCATGGCTGGCTCAGGAATTCTGGGAGTTGAAGTCCACGAGTCATAAAAGAGCCAAGATTGCCTACCCCTGCAAGTTTAGTTGAACATTCAAAGTTACAACGGCACTGAAACAAGTGACTTATGACCCATCCTCACACTGAACAAGTGTTTCAGCATCTCCATAGTCGCAAGATCACAAGATCACCCTGTATTTACAAAGGTTGCAGCATCCAAGAGTTATGGTGATCGCCATTTGCAACCTTCCCAGCTGACTTCCGACAAGCAAAGTCAATGGGGGAAGCTGGATTCGCTTAATGGCCATGTGATTCGCTTAACTACTGCAGTGATTTGCTTAACAACCATGGCAAAATTGGGCAGGACTCACTTAACAACCGCCTTGCTTAGCAACGGAAATTCTGGTCCCAGTCGTGGCCAACGTCAAGCAAAAAAGAGGACTTGATTTTTCAGGAGTATTTAAGCATTATATTTTTTCCCTCCATTCCTGCTCCCAAATTCTTTTTTTTCCCTTCCTCCCCAGATCTACTCTCCAGATCATTCTAGCAATAATTTCTCTTCGAACCCATCCACTCCGGTGGGCTCCCCTCAGGGAATAACAGGTAAGCTGTGAAATGTTGCCTTCTAATATAAATCTAGAAACATGCAACAGTGGGTGGAAATCTCAAAGGAGGAGGTGAAATTATTGGCATTTCATCAATGGGTTTTTCAAGGTAAATGACCCTTCTTATTCTGAACTGGTCCAGTGTTAGCTCCATGATGCAGTTTGGGGTAACATGCAGAATACGGGGTATCTGTACAGACAATTTAGGACCTCCATCTGTATCAAATGTCTGGATGCAGCAAAATCAGGAAAATATTCAATTTCTGTAAGCTCACCCTTTACAGGCTATAATATTCAGCAAGGTCTACATTGGCGTTTTTCAAACTTAGCCAGTTGAAGAAGTAAGGACTTCAACTGCCAGAATTCCCCAGCCAGCATGACTGGCTGGGGAATTCTGGGATTTGAAGGCCACACATCTTCAGGTTGCCAAGTTTGAAAAACACTAGTATAAGAGACTCACTCAAACTTCTATAAGCAGCCAAGTTGGTGGCCAGTGAAGTTCTTTCTTTCCTCTTTTTTAGGACATGGTGAAAAATATGTCCTTTAATTCCTTTGCATGTGAATAGAACTCTGATGAGATAGGTCAGGGGTCTTCAAACTTGGCCCTTTTATGACTTGTGGACTTCAACTCCCAGAATTCCTCAGCCAGTGTGCCTGGCTGAGGAATTCTGGGAGTTGAAGTCCACAAGTCATAAAAGGGCCAAGTTTGAAGACCCCTGAGATAGGGGAATAATACAGATAAGTTCTTGTAGGTTTAACTAATGCTAATAGAAAGTTTTGCTGAAAATGATTTAAAATTCTTGGTTTTTTAAAGTAAAGGCAAAGGGGTCCCTGCAGATTTCACTCCACTCGTTGCCGACTCTAGGGGGGGGACGGTGCTCATCTCTGTTTCAAGGCCATTGAGCCAGTGCTGTCCAAAGAAATTTCCACGGTTATGTGGCCAGCATGACGTCACGGAACTCTGTTATCTTGGTTTTGTACTGGACTGAAAAGTGTGGTGTGGATACATAGTTTTCTATACTGCCAGTTTGCCTACTTCCATAGGAGATGTGTAATGACTACAAGAGAAGAATAAAACACAAGTGGATTTTCTTTTAAGACTACTAGCTAATGGCAGCCCTTTGACCACAAAATGTCCCGTTCACCTGAGATTGAGACAGCCTTAGTCTGAGATTTATTAAAGCTTAGCTGCACAGTTATAGCTCCAGGGCATATGTGTAAAGCAACAAATCTGAAATTTGTGGGTTGTTGGCTCCACCTGCTGTCACATGGAAGAACTGCATGTAAACTCATGGCAAGTCCGGGTTTCAAAAACAATCATCTTCACTAAACACTGTGGCTTGTAAAAACGGACCTGTACGAGGCTCCATGTTTATCTTCTTCCCTGCCCAATTCATTTTGTCCTGGCTTTTTAAAAGACAGATTAAAAGAAGACTGCAATGCAAAAAAAAAAAGCCGGTCAGTAGGTAGATAGAAACAGCCATCATTAAAACATGAAATGCGTTTCCAAGATGTGGTCGTGGTTCCTTACGGCATTTCTGTGACAGAGGAGCGAGCATATTTCTAATGGAAGGGAAAGTCTACAGCGCTGGTTCTCAGGCTCAGCAACTTTAAGATGCGTGGACTTCAAGTTCCAGAATTACCCAGTCAGCATGCTGGTTGAGGAATTCTGGGAGTTGAAGTCCACACATTTTAAAGTCCCCAAGTTTTAATAAAACTGGATGTAAGGAGTGGTTGATCCTGATGGAACTCCCGAAGTTCTATCTGGCTTTTGATGTGTCCTGGAAGTGTGGGGTACTTAATACTCTCAGAGCTTGGTTGGTTGGTTGCTTGCAATGCACTGATGATGTTGCTTAGTTGGGTAATGAAATGTCTGCAAAAACAGCCCAGCTCTGAGAGCAACAAAAACTCCACAGTTCAACCCTGAGCTACTTCTATCATCCCGGAAATATTTCCTGGCAGTTGTGAAGAGAAAGGATGTCTATGCTATCTATCTATCTATCAAATGTATTTGCTAATAGCAAAATGTCCTCTGTCTGTCCACCACTCAGGTTCTTCGCAGTGGCCCCGAACAAGTGGACAGGGTGCCTTATCCCCAAGCTACGAAGGCACCCTCCATACTTTGGTAAGTATCCCTCCACCTCATACTTGCCATTGGTTTTTGCAGTAAATAATTACAGGTAGTCCTTGATTTACAACCATTCGTTTAGCAACCATTGAAAGTTATGACAGCACTGGAAAAAGCAGCATATCCGCGGTCATATCATTGGACTTTGGGTGCTTGGCAACCAGCTCACCTTTACAGTGGTTAGAGCATCCCAGGGTCACGTGATCGCCATTTGCAACCTTCCCAGCTGGCACGTCAACGGAGAAGCTGGCAGGAAAGGTCACAAATTGCGATCATTTAGCCGTTTAATAACGTCGTTGCTTAATATTGAATTTTCCACTCCCAATTGTGGCCATAAGTCGAGAACTACCTATAAATTCCTTGCAGACAGTAGTGGACCTAGCAACCTTAGTAATAGCATAGTTTTGATCGTCCACCAGCCACTTCTATGTTGCTTGATAACATCCCCAAAACAGCTTTCTTTTTAGCCTTGGTTCTTCTCCCTGAAAAATCGGCCTAGTAAGGACGCACCTGATAGACGCTGTAAAGAAAGAAAGCCTTGTGTCCAATCTTCAAATGTTGTCTTGTGTTTGCTTTTCGTGTTTAACTTCTTGCTCGGTTTGGTGCCTGAATCTCAGCTGTTGGCAGGCACCCCACCAGCTCCCCGCAGTGGTTGTGGTGGGGCTCTGTTTCACACTCTTCCCCTCTCTTCCGCCCTTCAAGCAAAACAAAATGGAAGACCACTTGGACGAAGCCATCCATGTGCTGAGGAGCCATGCAGTGGGCCAGACCAACCACAGGGACATCCACGACTTGTTGGCATCCGCTTCTGCGCACAGCACTTCTGTGGGCAGCCTTAGCCAGTCTTTTTCCCCGGCCTCTGTCTTGCCAATCGCTAGTCGGCATACGAACTTGGTAAGATAGGAATTGGGGGGGGGGGGAGGTTTTCAGACATGCTCTACTGTTCAAAGGTTTATGGCTTCTCCTTTCAAGAACCTCTTTAAAGGTCTGTTTGCATAACGTGACTTAAGGCCTACCCCAAAAATAAGCCCTAGCTTGATTTTTTCAGGGTGGGCCTAATATAAGCCCTACCCCAAAAATAAGCCCTAGTTTTGGGGCGAGGTGCACACCTAAAAATCAAGCTGGGGCGGGGGAGGTGGAGCTGCCCCACGTACCCCGCACCCACTTACTGTTGCAGCCTGCCTCTCCTTGCCAGCCCACTTCTTCTGTGGCATCCCCCAGCCTGCATTTCGCAGTCAGAGGCCTTTCCGGAAGCCCTCTGCAGCTGAGAACCAAGCTATGGATTCCATAGTTCAGTTCTAGGCTGCAGAGGCCTTCTGAAAAGGCCTCTGACTATGAAATACAGGCTGGGGGACACCACAGAAGAAGTGGGCCGGCTGGGCGGGGCTGTCGATGCCAGAGGTGAGTGGAAAAGACACCCTCCGAAAATAAGACCTTGGTGCCTCTTTTGGAGGCAAAAATAAATAAAAATAAAATAAGACTGGGTCTTATTTTCGGGGAAACACGGTATTAATCCACCTGATCCAGACATTTTGGTCCACAGTTCCTAGAATCCATTGACTTTAGACATACAGCTGGAAGTTGGTGGGACTTGGTTGGTCCAAAGCATCAAGAGCGTAGAAGTTCTTCATGACTGATCTAGCTTAGTATAACTAGCAACCAAAAGTTTTCTTACCACCTTTTCCTTGTAGATGCTGGAGATTGGGGTTAGTCTCTTGTGTCCTCCACTGAACTATGGGCCGTCCATGTTAAAAATGCTTCTTGCAGGCTATGTAACATTCTTCATATTCAAAAGTCCTACCAAACGTAGACCCTTTCATTGTGGGGTGCGACTTTGTCGTACCAGTCAAGAGGCAGAAAGGAGAATAGCCTATGATATAAGGTCATGGCTGAGGGGCAGAAGTCAGGGTATCTTGAGTTCAAAACGCAGTTTCCAATGGCCCCTACCTACATTCAGCAACATAATTCTACCCAGCTTTTCTCTTACAGCTTTAGAGTTTCGTAGCTGTGTGGGATTTTTCCTTCTTCCAAATTTGGGTTGCATCCTACAAAATGTCAGAGTGGTTATTCAGGGCTTGTTTGTAGGGAACTGTCTAGTATAGAGCCTGGGTGAAATGTTTTTTTTTTTTTTTCAATCTCACCAGTCAAATCATCAGCTTTGCACTGATGTTGTTACTAATTTGGTAATGAAAAACAAATCTGCAAGAAGACGACCAAGCTCAGACAGCGCCAAGGACCCCACAATATTGTAGAAATTTGATTTCTTTTTATTTTTCTGTGAACCAACCTCTGCCTGTTCTTAACATGCTTCATGTCTCACTCAAAATCAGGTGGAGCTTCAGTAGCATGGCTGTGGCGGTCATCCTGTCCTTTTCTAACTATGCTCTGCAGACACTTGATAGCATTTTGATAGTCAGCATGCATCTTTATGATTCTATGGAAGGGCTGCTAGATCTAAAATTCCTACCTATGGACCTGGTTCACACATCAGATTAAGTCCTAATATAGGCTTATTGGGCGGCAGAGTGGTTCAGCAGTTAAAAGACGCTGGGCTTGTCAGCTGGAAAGCCAGCAGCCCGTGTTAGAGCCCCGAGCACCACACGACGGGGTGAGCTCCCTTCTTTGCCCCAGCTCCTGCCAGCCTAGCAGTTTAAAAGCATGCAAATGTGAGTAGATAAATAGGTACCACTTCAGTGGGAAGGTAACACTGCTTCATGACATCATGCTGGCCACATGACCACGGAAATATCTTTGGACTTGAAACGAGATGGCCACTGCCCTCTATATTTGGCAATAACTAGCAGAGTAAAATCCGCAGAGACTCCCTTCCTATAGGCATACTGGAATAATGGCTTAGCGTTATGTTCAAATCTGAATTGTATTGTTTGATCGACAACCAGTACTTAAAACTATCCTGGTATATTATTAAACTTGATCACCATTTGCTCCTGAGGCATTTGCTGTGGTTAACTAATGAAAACTGAGGTTTCAAAAAAGGGGCTGATACACCCCTGTCAAATTTCTACACTTGCTCACTAGCATTGCCTAAGGCAGTGCTTCTCAACGTTGGGGACTTTAAAATATGTGGACTTCAACTCCCAGAATTCCCCAGTCAGCATCACTGGCATGGTGGCCTTTCTGGACCTTGTTGCTGTTCTTTTTGGCAGGTGGGGGGAGGTCACCCTGAAGACAGCCTCTCTAGCAATCCTGGTCTTCTCCACAACCATGTTGCTCTCCCTGCCCAGACCAGCTCGCTTCCTGACCTCAGTAGAGGACAGTCTTCAGATGCCTTTAGCGGTAAGGCTGAGTTGCACAATTCGAATGCTGAATCTCAAAACCCCAGTCTCTCGGCTGGTGCAAGGTAGGGTGCTGGACAAGTGAGCTAACGACCTCTTGCAAAATTACAGTTGATACGTTCGCTTTATAACTGAAGGAAAGGAACCAAAGTAAGCGGACTCTTCTCTACGAAACGTATCCTCCCTCTTCACGTCTATGGAGATCCTCAGTCATCCAGGTTCATGGTTGTCCCAAAGGTGCTTTTTCAATTCTGATGGTCAGAACTGAAGAAGTCTCTCGAACTAGAGGCAAAACGTCTTCAAGGAAAAACAAAGGGAGTTCAGTTGCCCTTTGGGGGGGGGGGGGACAACCTTTGGGATCTCTCTCTTCATGTGAATCTGCAACTCAGAATCAAAAATTATTTCATTAATTATTATTTTAGATGTTTATTTTTTAGTTTTTTTTTAAATCCTGCCTTTATTATTTTTTATAAATAACTCAAGGCAGTGAACATATGTAATATTTCTTCCTCCTATTTTCCCCACAATAACAACCATGTGAGATCACTTGGGCTGAGAGAGAGTCCAAAGTCCCAGCGGGCTTCCATTCTTAAGGCAGGACTGGAACTCACAGTCTCCTGGTGATTGGCCTAAAGTCACCCAGCCGGCTTTCCTGCCTAAGGCGGGACTAGAACTCACAGTCTCCTGGTGATTGGCCCAAAGTCACCCAGCCGGCTTTCCTGCCTAAGGCGGGACTAGAACTCAGAGTCTCCTGGTGATTGGCCCAAAGTCACCCAGCTGGCTTTCGTGCCTAAGGCGGGACTAGAACTCACAGTCTCCTGGTGATTGGCCAAAAGTTACCCAGCCGGCTTTCGTGCTTAAGGCGGGACTAGAACTCACAGTCTCCTGGTGATTGGTCAAAAGTTACCCAGCCGGCTTTCGTGCCTAAGGCGGGACTAGAACTCACAGTCTCCTGGTGATTGGCCAAAAGTTAACCAGCCGGCTTTCTTGCCTAAGGCGGGACTAGAACTCACAGTCTCCTGGTGATTGGCCAAAAGTTACCCAGCCGACTTTCGTGCCTAAGGCGGGACTAGAACTCACAGTCTCCTGGTGATTGGCCAAAAGTTACCCAGCCGGCTTTCGTGCCTAAGGCGGGACTGGAACTCACAGTCTCCTGGTGATTGGCCCAAAGTCACCCAGCCGGCTTTCGTGCCTAAGGCGGGACTAAACCTCACAGTCTCCTGGTGATTGGCCCAAAGTCACCCAGCCAGCTTTCCTGCCTAAGGTGGGACTAGAACTCACAGTCTCCTGGTGATTGGCCCAAAGTCACCCAGCCGACTTTCGTGCCTAAGGCGGGACTAAACCTCACAGTCTCCTGGTGATTGGCCCAAAGTCACCCAGCCGGCTTTCGTGCCTAAGGCGGGACTAGAACTCACAGTCTCCTGGTGATTGGCCCAAAGTCACCCAGCCGGCTTTCCTGCCTAAGGCGGGACTGGAACTCACAGTCTCCTGGTGATTGGCCCAAAGTCACCCAGCCGGCTTTCGTGCCTAAGGCGGGACTAGAACTCACAGTCTCCTGGTGATTGACCAAAAGTCACCCAGCCGGCTTTCGTGCCTAAGGCGGGACTAGAACTCACAGTCTCCTGGTGATTGGCCCAAAGTCACCCAGCCGGCTTTCCTGCCTAAGGCGGGACTGGAACTCACAGTCTCCTGGTGATTGGCCCAAAGTCACCCCGCCGGCTTTCATGCCTAAGGCGGGACTAAACCTCACATTCTCCTGGTGATTGGCCCAAAGTCACCCAGCCGGCTTTCGTGCCTAAGGCGGGACTAGAACTCACAGTCTCCTGGTGATTGGCCCAAAGTCACCCAGCCGGCTTTCGTGCCTAAGGCGGGACTAGAACTCACAGTCTCCTGATGATTGGCCAAAAGTCACCCAGCCGGCTTTCCTGCCTAAGGCGGGACTAGAACTCACAGTCTCCTGGTGATTGGCCCAAAGTCACCCAGCCGGCTTTCGTGCCTAAGGCGGGACTAGAACTCACAGTCTCCTGGTGATTGGCCCAAAGTCACCCAGCCGGCTTTCGTGCCTAAGGTGGGACTAGAACTCACAGTCTCCTAGTGATTGGCCCAAAGTCACCCAGCTGGCTTTCGTGCCTAAGGCGGGACTAAACCTCACAGCTTTCTGGTTTCCAGTCTGATGCCTTAACTACAACGATGTTGAAGATTTCAACTTATATCAGGTTGTAGGTTAGAAGAAAGGGTGATTTTCCTACATTTCTCATTTTATCCTTGGGTCAACCTTCTACTTGGCTTGGTCCCATTGCAGGCTTGACTGGGGGCCTGGGAAGGGCCAGCGTCTCCTCTGGCACCAGCGATATCAAGCGGGAGGACAAGGAGGATGACGAAAACACATCAGTGGCTGACAATTCAGAAGAGGAGAAAAAGGAACTGAAGTCATCTCGAACCAGAACAAGGTGCTCACTGAACAGGTCTCAACCTTTCTCTGTTCCCTTTGGAGGCTAACCGGGCAGGATGAAATCCTGACCCTTAAGGAAAGCCCAAGGCGAAACGGCCTTCTCTAAAAAAACCTTTCAGTCTTGGGGAGAATCCAGCCACAGTTTTCAGACCTCTAGGAGCCTACCACAAATATTAAAAGGGCCAACAACCTCTTGCGAAACTGGAGCAGGTTGTCTCGCTGGAGAAATGGATCAGGAAGAACCTCCATCTAATTTTTATTCATTTTATTTATCAAATTTAGAAGCCATCCATCTCCCTCATAGAGAAGGAGAGATTTTCCAGCTCAGGCAATTCCTTTGGCTGGCTAATCGAAAGAAGATAAAAGATAATTGGTGGTGGTTTGTTTTGTTTTTGTTTTCAAATTGATTTTTGTTTTATTCGGTGCGTACATATTTTCAAATTTTGCTCCTTTTCCCTGAGAAATTGTGGAGAAGCAGAACCACCCTACTGAGACGACTTAATAGCTTTTGGTTCTATTTATCTCCCCTGATCCTTTGTCCCCCCCCCCCTTCCTGCCATTTCCCTGCAAAGGTCCTGAAAGGCATGGCTTACTTCCTTGAGCCTCTCTTTTATCCCACACAGATGTAAAATGTGCTCTAGAACAGCCGACCCAAATTTTATTTAGGGAATACAGCTTCATTCAGAACATTGGGGGGGGGGGCTGTCAGGCATGCATGTAGTAAATATTGACCAAAGATGGAAAAATAGATTAATTTCTACCTTTCCTTTTCAATTATCTTAAAAGATAAAAAAAAAAAAAAAAAACCACACCATTGTGATATGTTTGTTTTCTGTCGTGTGTGCATGTAGGGGTGCGCACATGTGTGTATTATATGTATTACAGTTTTCTTTTTTTTTTGTTGTGAACATATTCCGGTGCCGAGGTGTGCACACACGAAAAATGTCCCCCCTTCTCCTTGTTTCATTCTTATTTCAAATTATCAGTCAAGATGAGGATGAGGAGGACGACCTTCTTCCCCCAGAGCAAAAAGCCGAGCGAGAGAAAGAGAGGCGGGTGGCCAATAACGCTCGGGAGCGCCTGCGTGTCCGCGACATCAACGAGGCCTTTAAAGAGCTTGGGCGCATGTGCCAGCTACACCTTAACAGCGAAAAACCACAGACCAAACTGCTAATCCTACATCAGGCTGTGTCGGTTATTCTGAATCTGGAACAACAAGTTAGAGGTCAGTGGAGGCTTCCGATGTGGTGACGTTTCGGAACGGCATGGGGCTGTCTGTCTGATCCTTTCAACCTTGCCCCCGGCCCACCGTGGTGGGCAGGCCTGCCCGACGCTCTCCATCCTGCTGACGTTTTTCCTGCATCCTTTTTTTTTTTTTTTTTTATGACGATGCCTTAAGTTTGGTTTTGTGTTTTACTTCTCTGTTCCATTTTGGTTTGGTTTTTTTTTGTGTGTGTTTTTTTTTTGCATCCCCTGTAATTCCTGTGTTGCATTTGGAATAAGAAAGGAGCTGCACTTCCTGCATGCCAGCCAGCCTCGTGCCTGTGCGGGGACTCTTTGCTTTTCTCTCCGTTCTTCCCTTCTCTGCTACTTAGCGCTGGAGAGGGCGGCCCACCCTGGATCTCAGCGCTTTGTTGCTAAATATGGGGGGAAGAGCAGCGTCTGCAAAGATCAAGTTTCTCGTGCAAATCGAGGACGAGTTCACAGCAAAACCATATAATACCATATCCTTCTTTCCAGCCCTTTCCAGCCCCAGCCTCCTAGAACATTTCCGTACACACCTCTTAAGTACAGATAGTGCTCGACTTAACAAACATTCGTTTAGCAACCATTACAACGGCACTGAAAAAAGTGCCTTATTTTTTTACATTTACAACACTTGTAGCATCCCCAGGGTCACGTGATCAAAATTCAGGCATTTGGCAACGGGCATGTATTTATGACGGTTGCACTGTCCCAGGGCCCTGGGATCCACCTTTTGTGACCTTCTGACAAGCAAAGTCATTGGGGAAGCCTCACAACTGTGCCGAGAAAAGTCGTAAAATGGGGCAAACCTCACTTAGCAAATGTCTCACTTAGCCACATAAATTTGGGGCTCAATTGTGGTCGTAGGTCGAGGAGTACCTGCAGTAAAGCGTAGACGTAGGGTTTGGGAAATCCTCAACACTGAAAAGAAATGGTACCGTGTCTTCAAAGTTACTATCTCTGCTTCCCCACTCAAGATCTTGTTTTGGTGGGAGAATGTCTTTACCCTGTGATAAAAGTTCCCTGTGGAAAATACATTACTGTAAATCCCTCTGCCTAGAATAGTCTCAAGATACATGTTGTGTAGTCTGTGGTGTAGCTCTTCAGGGTGTCTCTCTCTGCCCGTCACCGGGAATGACTGAATTTGGACCATGAGTGATACCTTGAAAAGGAGGTATACAGGGAGAATAGGGAACACACACCTGGGAGACACATCTGTGTCCAAGCTCGTGGTAGTTTTAAGATCTGGGACCAGCACCTTGCAGCATTGAAAGATGCTCAGAGGACCTGGGATTTTTTTACTTACATCGAAATGGGTGAGGTTCTGACTTCGAAGGTCATTTTCTGTCTATAACCCAAGTCTTCCCATCCCACCGTGGTCCCAGATCCCAACCTAAACCTCAGGAGTCATCAATCATCCCTGCAGAAGTAGAATTCAAGGGTCACTGTTAGGATTCTAGGATGCAGGATGTCCCGGAGGAAGGAAGGAAGGAGAGGGGGAAAGAAATTTGAAATGGGTCTCTGCGGCTACCCTAGAGGAAAGATGGACTCCCACCAAGTGCAGTTGTGCTAATTTTTTTCCTGCTGGGAATGCTGCAAACGCTTGGCTGTGCATGTGAGCATCTAACCTTCCTGTCTTGGAAACCCATCCCGTGGGGTTATCTGGGCAGATTTGACTCTTTTCTCTTCCTCTTCCTCAAGAGAGGAAGCGGCTGTATTTACCACCAAGATCCACAGCCTGTTTTGTACTCTGCTGTCACGTTGCAATGCTGGAATTCATTTATGCTTTTCTCTCCTTCACTTTTCTTTTCTCTTTTTTTGCCTGTCATAACATGTATAACTTTGATTTCCTTGTCCCAACGTTTTCTTGTTCTTCTCCCCTTCTCCCCCATCCTTTACCTGCTTTCCTACAGACAGTCCCCAGCCGTGACCTCTCGGTGGTTCCCACCCTCTACCTTGTACTTGCTGCTTGCTCAGAGAAAGAGAGAGAGAGAAAACAGGAATGGGGAAGTGGGTTGGCGCAGGGAGCAGGAAAGGAACGATCTGTGAGAGGAAGAGTTGGCCCATGGTCCTCTCACTTGGGAGTTCTTCAGGCTTTGGGTTTTTGATTTCAAAAAAACCACAAAGCATTTTACCTGAAATAGAAGATTAGTGAAGTTTTGCCTTGACTGGCCAGCAGTTGGCATTCCTACATTTAATCTCCCTGGGGAAAAAAAAATATTTTTCAATTGGATATTTTGGTGGAACCCTTGGTTCATTCTGACTTAGGCTGTTTTCTTGCAGATATTCCGTTAACCAATTAGGTAACATCAGTGCTAGCACTTTCCTAGCGCTGATGATGTTACCTAGTTGGGTAATGAAATGTCGGCAAAAAAACAACCGAGCTCAGAGAACACCAAGCACCTCACAGATCAACCCTGAGATACAAATATTCTCTTCTAGGGAAATTTTTTGATCCCTTGGACATTTTTATAAAAGATCTTAGCAAGGGACGGGATCCATCAGATGAGCCTCGTATTTCTGAGAGTCGACATCTGTCATCCTAGAAAAGGCAGCCCAGAACATTTTTTCCAGCAAAAACGCAGTGAAGATTGAAGTTAGAACAGGACCCTCACTAAATACAGGCTTCTACTTCTTATAGTACCTTGGGTGGGTTTTCTGCAGGACTTTCTCTTCTCCCTTTCAATCCCACCAGTTACGAATTTTATTTAAGAATTTATTAAGATGCTATCCTTTTGAGAGGGTGCTAGTTTATTTTATATAGGCCAAAACACTGTGGAATATCTAGCCCGTGTTAAATCAGGCAGCACTGATAGCTGATAGCTATTCTCAATACTCTTCTAAAGTTTAAATTTGCTTTGGGATAAGAGTAAGTTTGCACAGATTATTATAGCACATGAAAGGACTGAATTCCTCCTGACAGGAGCCACTGATCCAAAGGGTTAAATGTAGCCCCAAGAGTTTGGATACAGTTTCAATTTTGTTTGCTATAGTCCTCAATTTATATTTCCTCAAATCATAGTTAGCTATTATATAGTTCCTATTGGATGTGGGTATGTAGGTTTAGTTTTAAATTTGACTTTGACAATCCTCTAAATAATTATGAATTTAAAATGTGAACTTGGCTTGGAAATATGTCCTGCTGCATTCAGTGAGACTTGCGTCTAAGCCGTATTGATAACTCCCATGCAGGTGTAGCAAAAAAAATTAACCAGACCGTGGTTATTATTGGAAAAATAACAGTCAACTTGGTTAATTTCAAACTTGGTTACTTCTACTGTTGCTTGCTCGTTGTGGATAGATTTTGCTTGGATAACTTGTAGTTTGGTGTATTAGGTGTTAATTCTGGGATAATGGCTTTAATTCTGTAACTCAGATGAGTAAACTGTGTGGATCCATACCTTGTTTGAATTTTGAAGGCATACCAGAAGGAGATGGCACTTAAGTGAGCCCTACATTTTTAGCTACAATTTTTTAAATCCATTGGATCTAAAATTCATTCTGGATTTAGGCTGAATTCCCAGACAAGATCATAGGAGAATCCAGACTGACATTTGACTGTGAAGCTTACCCAAAAGGGTCATTTTCAGAGTGAAGTTTCCCAAAGTAGTAAGTGAATCACTGAAAAGATAAAAGTAATTGGGAAGTTTGTTTTTGGATGGTTCTGGATATTAAAAATCAAGAGATTAACAGTTACCGGGATTGGTATTACTCTGGCTTACCTTTTGTAGTTAGGAGGCTGGAAATGAAAAGCACACAAAACGGCATCCTACTTTGCTTTGCTAGTTGGATAAGAAAAGGGTTGCTTAATTCCAAGCTACTGTACAGGTCCTAGAATTGTGCCTTCACATACTATTTCAATAGGAAATCTTTTCCAGTGCAAAATGGTTGCCTCGTGTCCTCAATTCATTGGGGACATCCATTATGCCTTGTCAAAAGAAGGCAATTATATCTACCTTTTAAAGGATTTTTTTCTTTTTCTCTTTTTTGCTCTGGGGAAAAAGGCTGTCCCTGTATAAAAATAGGACGTGATGGGGCAACATGGGAGGGAAAAGGATTTCCAAGGTTCAATCTGCCAAAGTTTAAGGTGCTGCCAATGCTCATAACTATTTTAGATGGGATCAGTCTTGATTATGCTGAGTTTGATTATACCTGGAAGCTACAGTATTTTGCCGGAATGGGTGGCTTGGGGGAAGATGGGCAATATTTCAGATAAGCAAGCTATTCTTTTTTAGAGCTGGTACAGGTAGTCCTCGAATTACAATCATTCTTTTAACAACTGTTCAAAGTTATGACGGTGCTGAAAAAAGTGACTTGTGACCAGTTCTCCCACTTATGACCATCACTGTGTCCCTACGGACATGTGATCAAAATCTGAGCACTTGGCAACCAGTATGTATTTACAACAGCTGTAGCATCCATTTGCGACCTTTCCAGGGTGCTTCTGACAAGCAAAGTCAGTAGGGGAGATCCGGTTTGCTTAACAACTGTGTGATTCATTTAATGAGTGGAACGGTCGTAAAATTGGATGTGACTTATTTAACGACTGCTTTGCTTATTTCTGCTGCATAGACTCTATTCATGGCAAGTGTTAGGAAGCCGCTTTACAAAGCCAGTTGCAAGTTGTGACTTTTATTTTCTATTTTCAAATGGCCCTCTTCCTGTAAGAGAAGGAGTGGCAGAACCTGGGGATGGAGTCAAAAGAGGACTCAGCCTAATAATAATAATAATAAAGTTGGAAGGGACCTTGGAGGTCATCAAGTCCAACCCCCTGCTCAGGCAGGTAACCCTATACCATTTCGGACAAATGGCTGTCCAGTTTCTTCTTAAAAACTTCCAGTGTTGGAGCATTCACAACTTCTGGAGGCAGGTTGTTCCACTGATTAATTGTTCTAGCTGTCAGAAAATTTCTCCTTAGTTCTAGGTTGCTTCTCTCCTTGGTTAGTTTCCATCCATTGCTTCTTGTCCTGCCTTCAGGCGCTTTGGAGAATAGCTTGACTCCCTCTTCTTTGTGGCAGCCCCTGAGATATTGGAACACTGCTATCCTGTCCCCCCTCGTCCTTCTCTTTATTAAACTAGACATACCCAATTCCAGCAACCGTTCCTTATATGTTTTAGCCTCCAGTCCCCTGATCATCTTTGTTGCTCTTCTCTATACTCTTTCTAGAGTCTCAACATCTTTTCTACATCGTGGTGACCAAAACTGGATGCAGTATTCCAAGTGTGGCCTTACCAAGGCATTGTAGAGTGGTATTAATACTTCACGTGATCTTGATTCTATCCCTCTGTTAATGCAGCCTAGCACTGTGTTGGCTTTTTTGGTAGCTGCAGCACACTGCTGGCTCATATTTAAATGATTGATTGATTGATTGCCTAGAGTCTCTAAGTAGCCACAAATGGATTAAGTCTAACCCCTCTTGAATTTTGTTAACCCTTAGCTAGCACCAAAATAGTGCTAATCGTTAGTTAGATTCCCATGCACAGGCATGAGCAATAAATGACTTTAAATTAAAACTTCACCCGTGATCCTGGTCTTTCCTACCTGACACTTCCTTTCTCATCCTGCTTTCACATCCATGTCAGCGCAATGTTTTTCCCATTAACTGAAGAAACCAGGAATCACTTCAGGCACTCACTCAACAAATGAAGTTTAAGTTCATAATGATGGGCTTCAGATTTTGTAAGAGAGGCCATGTTCAAACACACATTAGGCAATAGTGCTGGAGAATCTTGACCTAATTAAGGCCATTTTAAAGAACATGGACCAGATGTTTCTCTCTGATCCCTCCCAGCAATTAGAGCAGCTCAATAAAAGTCGAACAGCAAGAAAAGAGTCAATGAACCAAAATACAAAGCAGAATTTGTTCTTGGTTGAAAATGACTACTACATTGTATGGATTTGACAACCCAGGAAATGACTTGTTCTTAAGGATATTGTTTTTTTAGTTATGTCCACCAGCAAGGAGAAATCAAGTAAGAGAGATGAGGTGGAATGCATTAGCATGCATTTCAAAAGCCCTAGAAATCAAGATTCTCTAAAACAGCGGTCTCCATCCTTTCCAGCTTGGCGGCCCGGCCCAGCACAGGGGAGTGGGGGGGCGGGCTGTGAATGGCAGGCGCACCTGCGCATGCACAGCTCAATTTCTGCGAGCAGTGGGCTCGCGTGCCCTCCACTTGCTGGAATGGAGCACAAGGGGCGGGTGCTTGAACAGAGGGTGCTTGTGCTGTTGCGCGAAGTTCCACTTGTGCGAGTGGAGTTTCACACGCACATGTGCTTGCCCATCTCTCCCGCGGCCTGGTTTCAAACAAGCCATAGCCCGGGGGTTGGAGGCTCCTGCTCTAAAATCTGTTCATCACTTTCTGCTGATAGGCTCTGTATATGTTGGGTTTTGTGTTTCACTGGGTGGCCCCCACTGGCATTCTGTCAGAAGCAAATTGATCTTTGTTGCCTGCACTGGGACTTGTGGCAGAGGAGTAAAAACTGAAATACAGATAATCCTCAACATAGGATTGTAATGGACCCTGCCCATTACGGTCATGATGTAGGAGATGACCAGGCTGAGCCCCAGGTCGGGGTCAAACGCATCCTCAGTCTGGAGTCACCAACCATCAAAAGAGACCCAAGTCCAGCCCTCCTTGATGTCCATTGACTCTTATCTGGCGCCAATTTTTCTTGACCATTAGTAGATCAGATTATGTAGGAGATGACCTGGCTGAGCCCGAGGGAGGGGTTAAACACGTCACCAGTCATGAATCAGTGCACCCCCACAAGCGATCTAGGCCCAGCCCACCTTGAATGCCTTTCTTATCTCCCGCTCATTTCCCTTGACCGTTAGTAGGTCAGATTTTTGTAGAGAGCTTAATCGTGCAATAAATCTTTATACACATTTGAACTACCTGATTCTTCTGAATTCCCCAGCGCTTGACAGATTATCGTTTATAGGTTGCATGGAATAAATTTGTAGGGCTTTTGAACTCTATCCTGGCTCCTGATTTCTTGCACCTGACACATATGTTGTAAATGGTTATAAAAATGCATCGGTCGCGTGACCAGTCCGATTTTACAACTTTTTGCGGTGGTCATTAAGGGAAGCACCACAGTTGTTAAGCAAACCGATAATTCACTATGTGGACATGGTTTTGCTAAAAACTGGGTGTAGGTGCCATTTTTTGGCAAAAACCATCATAAAACGCAGTCGTGTGATCACAGGACATTGCAAATGGCCATCAGTGTGGCCATGTTGCCGAGCTCCCCAAGTTCGGTCATGTGACCGTGGAGGGGGGGCCTGACCGTTGGAACTTCATATTCAGGTCATAAGTCCCCTTTTCCAGATTGGTTGTAACTTTGATCAGTCATAAATCGAGGACCACCTATGTGAGGATCAATTTCCCGAGGACATTTTGGATGGGCTGGGCAACCTTTGTGCACCGTTTCTTGGTGTTTATTTTTATTTTTTGTCTCTGAGGGCTCATGGCTGGTGTTCAAGTGGCATCACAGACCACTTGTTTCGTTTTTGGTGAGGGGAGGAATTACAAGATTCTGTACTCTTTGTGCTTAACTATGCAAGCAGCTTGTACTGCTACAAAGCACAATCTGAGGGTGCTCTGGAAGCCATAAAATGGTATGGGGCTCCAGGCTATAGACTGCCCATCCTTTTTACAGCCCATTATTTTTAATGCTTAACTTGGATTTTGCTTCTCCCCCCCCCCCTTCCTTTCTAAAGCAGAGAGAAAGGCATTGCAAGTCTGATTTTTAATTCCCTAAGGGGAAATAAAAACAAATGCAGGGACAATACAGATTCCTACTATTTAAGGCGTAAATCTTTAAAATAGCAGTGGAGAATCTATTGTCCAGCCAGTCTTTGGTGGGGAGAGGGAGGGACAAAGTTCCCACTTTTGCATTACTGATTGCTTTGTTGTTTGCAAACCGTGATTCTCTCGACATTGCAAAGGAGAGTCTTAACTTGAGCTTTGAGCATTACTGGTTTCATCTGATGAAGGAAGTATTAATTTCACGTAACGGTTTTCTGTTTCTTTAAATAGACCGTCTAGGAAATAAAGGGCAGAGGCGCTTAATCCTGCCCCAGAGTCCTTGGCAGCTCCTTATCTCTATGGTGCAATTCAAGGGTTCTGCTATGATCAATTGGCCTGGCCCATCTTGGCTTGTAGTGGCTTGTGGACATTTTTCCACCACACCTTGGCACCGTCCCCCTGTCTCTTCCCCACCCCGATTCCCGAGTCACTTTTTGCTCCCTGACTAACCCCTGTGGTGCTGTGTGAACCCAGCAGTACGGATGAGGCGCTATCCCTGGAGGACAAAGATCTGAGGGACCGGGAGAGGCGGATGGCCAATAATGCAAGGGAGAGGGTGCGCGTACGGGACATTAACGAGGCCTTTAAAGAGCTGGGACGCATGTGCCAGATGCACTTAAAAACAGACAAAGCACAGACCAAACTCATCATCCTTCAGCAAGCAGTACAAGTCATTCTAGGCTTGGAACAGCAAGTACGAGGTACGGCGCTAGGGGTGCCCCCCCACCCTGAGGTCATTCTCTTGCATGGGTGGGAGGCTGTCTCTTTCCGGGATGTCCCCTACATGCCCTTCTTCGCATGAGTGTCTTCTATGCCTGTTCCTTCCATCCTTTGCTCAGGGTGCTACGTTTTGGTTGCAAAGACTTCTTAAGTTTTGCTTTGCTTTATTGCTCTGTCGGCTGCACATGGGCCACAGCGGAAATGATCCCCAAAAGACTGAGGGTCATTCTGTGTCTAGAACGAAGGCTAAACAACCCACGACTTTTCAGAGGTGGGAGTATGCAGAGTCTAAGTATATCCATCCGAACTTGCTATCCAGAGCACTGTTGCCTGTTTAGAGACTGGCTGACCACTAGGTGGCAGCAAAGTGTGAGAATTGTCTGGTTTCTCTTTGCTCCCATCTAGTGACCAACTGCATTGATAGCAGCCAAATCCGGTAGTGGTAGCCTTACTGCAGCTCCCCCAAACCTTGCTGTTTCCCTTGCTGGGATACTTTCTCTCACTTGTGCAGCATGTATATTCATCCTCTGTTTTTCCACTCTTGTACTTCTTGGGGAGGACAGCAGAAAGACTGCTCATTGCAAGATATTTACTCCCATCTAGGTTTTCTCCTCCTTCCCATGGCGCGTGTTTTTTTTTCTTCTCTTTCTCCCAGAACGCAATCTCAACCCTAAAGCAGCTTGCTTGAAACGTCGCGAAGAGGAGAAAGTGTCTGGCGTGGTGGGTGATCCCCAGATGGCACTTTCGGCATCTCATGCAGGATTAGGAGATGGGCACAACCCCGTGGGACATATGTAAAGGTACTTTCTGCTGGGACTTTTCTTGAAGGGACAAAAGGGAATATGCAGCTCCTTCACCTGTGAATGTTTATTTATTTATTTACCTGCCACCCATCTTGCCACAGGTGACTTTGGGTGGCCTACAACATTCAAAACCATTAAAAACCACGAGAAAGAAATATTACCAATAACAATACAAATACACACTATAAATTAAAGATGGGGAGGAAAGGGGCAGGATGCACAGGGGAGTGTGATCTCCCGTTGGCCCCTCAACTACCTCCAGTGTGATACTCCCCCCCCCAAGCGAACTGGCAGAGCCAGGTCTTCAAGCTCTTGCAGAAGGCCAGGAGGGTGGGAGTGGACCCTACCCCGGGGGGCAAGATGTTCCAGAGTGCAGGAAAATAAAAAGGCAGGACACAAATAAAGTAAAATAAATATAAATAAATTACAGGTAGTCCTTGACTTACTACAGTTCATTTAATGATGGTTCAAAGTTACAGCGGCACTGGAAAAAGTGACTTAAGCCCAGTGGTGGGATTCAGTCGGTTCGCACTAGTTCGGCAGAACCGATACCTAATGTATCTTTAGTTTGGTGAACCGGTTGTTAAAATGGCACTTGAAAAAAGCAGAGTCTGTGTGCGCACCTGCCTCGTGCTTGCCCCGCGTTCGCCATGCTCTCCACGGCGCACTGCAGCTGATCTGAGGCGGCTGGCCAGGGACAGAAGCACTGCCGAAAACAATGGAGTCTGTGCGCGCGCCTGCTACGTGCTCACCCGTCACGTCATGAGGATCATCGCGCCACTTGCAGGAGACCGCGAGGATCGTCGCACCAATCGCGTGCCAAGCCTCACGGCTTCCTGCAGCAAGCAGCAGCAGCAGCATGATCGGCACAATGAGCCTCAAGGCATCCTGTAGCAAGGCGTCCTGTAGCACTGGCGCAATCAGCGCCCAACAGGAGGCGCCTCCACACACGCCACAGCCGTGTGGCAGCCTGAATCCAGAATCTATGGTAACCCAGGAGGAGGCCGGCAGCAGCTTGTCCGCGCATTCCTTGGAGCCGGGCACCTCGGGGCCTCTTCCTTGGAGCCGGGCGCCTCGGGGCCTCTTCCAGTCAGCAAGAAGCCGAGCCACACGTGCCACAGCAGCAGGCAGATTGGCACCGCCAAAGCCGGCCTGGTGCCTAGCAAAAATCTGCACCTCCCCCCATGCCTCTGTCTGCACACTCAGCCTGCACACTCATTTCTAGCCAGATGATCAATTTAGCGAAGGCACGGGGGGGGGGGAGGCGGGCGGTGCAGAGAAGTTGACAAAGGAAGAAGGCGAGCGGGAGCCCCAGTGGCAAGAAGGGCCGCTGAAAACAGCAGAGTCTGTGTGTGCGCCTGCCTTGCCCGAGTCAGCCATGTTGTCCATAGCGCGCTGCAGCTGATCCGAGGCGTGGAGAGCACGGCTGACGGGTGAGCGTGTAACAGGCACACACACAGACTTTGCTGTTTTCGGCGGCCCTTCTTGCCGCTGGGGCTCCCACTCGCCTTCCTCTTCATGCGTGCCTGCTACGCACTCACCCGTCAGTTGTGCTCCACGCCTCGGATCAGCTGCAGCGCGCCGTGGAGAGCATGGCTGACTCGGGCAAGGCAGGCGCACACACAGACTCCGCTGTTTTCAGTGGCCCTTCTTGCCCCTGGGGCTGCCGCTCGCCTTCCTCCTTCGCCGACTTCTCGTGCACAGGGAATCTGCACCGCCCGCCTTCCCCCCCCCCCTCCGTGCCTTCGCTAAATCGATCACCCGGCTAGAAATGAGGTTTAGCAGGCCGAGGGCAGAGGCACAGGGGGAAGTGGGTGGTGCAGATTCCCCATGCATGAGACCGGGGTTTTTTTTCCCCACTGCCGGATTTTCACTGCCATACTGTTGTAAGTTTCTTTAAAGTTTACTTGATGCAGAACGGGAAGGATCCGCATTCTGCATCAAGTAATCTTGAAAGAAACTTAAATAGTACGGCAGCGAAAATCCGGCAGTGGGGGGGGAAAACTCCGTTTTTTTGAGACGCCAGGCTGGCGTGCATTCACGTGCCTCCAATCCCCTTGCTTGCTGCAAAGCCAGATTGGAGTCCTCAGGCTGCTCCTTCCAGCCCATTTCAGAGTCGGTCCGAAAGCGAAGGGAATGGTTCCCACCCCACCCAATCCCTGCGTGGCTTCGTTTCCAAAGGCCCTCTGCACAGGCTCCGGACAAACCGAGATCTGGGACTGAAAAAGCAGCAATGGGAGTGAAGGGTTGTTCAAAGGAGGAGGAGGAAGGAGAAAGTGGGAGGAGTCACTACTGAACAGGCGAGGCACGACAGGCCTGGCTGCGGGGGCCCTTCGGCACGGTAAGCGGGGAGCATGGGGCAACTGCCCCCCTCCTCCACCTGCCTCGTGGCAGTGCCCCCCCGCCTCCCCTCCTGCAGAGAACCGGTTGTTAAATTATTTGAATCTCACCACTGCTTAGGACCCTTTTTCACACTTATGACCGTTGCAGTATCCCCACAGTCACGTGATCAAAATTTGGATGCTTGGCAACTGACTCATATTTATGACGGTTGCAGTATCCCGGGGTCATGTGATCCCCTTTTACGACTTTCTGACCAGCAAAGTCAATGGGGAAGCCGGATTCACTTAACAAGCGTGTTACTAACTTAACCGCTGCAGTGATTCACTTAACAACGGTGGCAAGAAAAGTCTTAAAACGGGACCAAATTCACTTAACACATGTTTCACTTAGCGGCAAAAAAATTGGGCTCAGTTGTGGTCGTAAGTCGAGGATTACCTGTAGCTGGTTCTGCTGTTTCTTATAAAGTGATCTGTGTAGAACAGGGGTCTTCAAACAGGCAGGCTGGCTGAGGAATTCTGGGAGTTGAAGTCCACAAGTCATAAAAGGGCCAAGCTTGAAGACCCCTGGTGTAGAACATCCAGCTTTCTATACCTTTTCCTTTGGTTTTTTTTTTTTTTACAGGTGATTTGTTTTTTTCCCCTTGACCTGGAAGAAGATGTCTGTAGGAAGAAGTGAGGACTGGGTCATTTTCACACCCCTGCTGGGTGTCCACGCCAGAAACTGCAGTCTTGTTGAAATACTGACATGGCAATGGAAATTCAGTGTGCTCGAAGGAACTTTTATTTCCCTCCACCAGAAAGGAAAAGCAACAACGTTATCCAAAAAAACACAAAACACAAAAAACCCAACAGCAAAGATTGCCTTAACTGTATATTCTGGAACTCTTAATGCATATCCTTCAGTGGGAGGTGGGGGGAGACATTTAAGTGGCTTGCGTTCACAAAAGGCCAGCAGAAGAAATTGTGCCTATACGTTTGTTTCTTTTTTTTCTTTTCTTTTTTTAAAAAGAACATTAGTTACAATAATTTTTTAAATGTAGAACAAACATAGTAATGCCTTTTTTGTTTTTTAAAGCTTCTTTTGCATCTCTGTTTTGTAAGCAACAAAAAAAAATGTAAAAAGAGAGAGAGCGAGAGAGAGAGAGAGAGAGAGAGAGAGAGAAAGACTTGATGATTCCCCATGCCTTTTTCTGCTGCTGTTTCTATAGTTATTGTTGCATATTATTTTTTAAATAAGATCAACCAGAAATATTAAAAGTTTGTATTAAGAGACTGGATGTTTTTTAAAAAAAAGAAAAACAAAAGAAGAGATTGGTACAAGAGAGATTGGGGTTTTGGCTCTGAAACAGTTGCGTGCGTTTAGCGAGCGGGTTAAAATCTTCCCTAAGGCTAGTAGCCTTTATAATTAAAAGAGAGGATGGGAGAGGGGAGAAAATCCTGATTATCACCTCAGTTCCTTTTTGTCGCTTGGAATATTGGAGGGTTGGAGGGGGAAATGAATCCATCAGCTGCTAGTCTTTGTGTCATCGTGGCTTATGTCTTTCACCCAAAGGATGCAACCAGTTGCAATTCTTGGAAGTTTTCTGTTTGGTCTGGCCCTCTCCCATCTTCCCTGCCACTCAAAGCATTTCCAATCCCTTCTAACAAAAATAGAGAAAGAATGACTCACAGCATTTCTGGACATTGGTTGGAAAACATGGCTTTGAGTTGGGTGGCAGCCTCTGTGTCAAGCGCAAAGGATCAGGACCATACGTTAAGTCGCAATTCAGAAGGATTCCTTGCTCGAGCCTACACACAAGAATCTCGTTGACCAAAGTTCAAATCTGAACCGGCACCAGATAAGGGGTCAACGGAATTCAAGGGGGGCTGGACTTGGACCATTTGTGGGAACGTAACGACTTCAAGCTGATGACGCATTTAACTCTGCCCCCTCCAGCTCTGCCTGCACTTCTACATTCTGGGAGTTTGCAGAAGTAGTCTTCAAAGGCACATAGCAGATGGAAAACCACTTGCCTTTTTTTAAGCACTGGTGCAAATTGACATGGAACAAAAGGAAGCAAAAGATCCTAACAGGTTACAGTCAGAACAAAGATCTCATGGGAGAAAAGGAACAAGAAAGCCTCACCCAGCGAAAAATAAATAAATGGAGATATAAATATAGATATATAGATATATGTATATCGCCAGAGAGAGAGAGAGTGAGTGGCATGCAGAATCCAAGTTGCTGTTGTGAAAAAAATACACACACCAAAGAAGACGCATCAATGAATTCTCCTACCCAGCTTGGCAATGCTCCACATCTCAGAACATGCTGCTGCCATCACCCGTTGCATTTCTGCAGAAAATGCTGGTGGGGTGGCTCCAACTTTTCCCCTGATCCCCGTGTGCTTTCATGTGAGATCCTTTTCTGTTTTTCATGGACAAGAGAAGGAGAATATTGATGTCTCCCCGATGCCAGAGAAATCCCCTATAAGATTGCTTCGCCCCTGGGGAGGAAGAAAGGTATCCTGTATGCAGTATTTCTCATCCTCAACAACTCAAAAGATAAGTGGACTTCAACTCTCAGAATTCACCAGCCAGTGTTGCCGGCTGGGGGATTCTGGGAGTTGAAGTCCACCTATGTTCGAGTTGCTGAGGTTGAGAAACAGTGCTCTAATGCCACTGAGAGGTTTATCATAAAGGGCTCCGTGGGGATTGACTTTTCTGCAAAATGTCTGCCTTGACCTCTCTGTAAAAAAGGAGAAAAGACCAGACACTGTACCTTTTGATGACAAAGGACATGCCAGCCAAGTCAAAATGGCATGATCTCTTCCATATTGTCCTCTGCTTTGACTGAATTGCAGAATTCTTGTTTTCTGACCACAGGAGTGACTTCTGCACAAAAGTGGAAATAGGAGGAAAGTTCTGAAGAACATAGGAGAAGAAATGTTGCAAAGGTCCTCCAGAGAGCCCTGACCTTCCCTCTCTTCCTTCTCACTGTTTCATGGGCAAAGTTGGAAACCAGGATCGGGTTGTCGCTGGGTTCAAATGACTTTGCACGGACTGAGGGAGCAGAATGGCATCTGCAATCCAAACCACATTTTCTTATCACCACGGTGGTGACGTGGTTCTGCAAAGCAGAAAGGCTGGCCAGGTCCTTCTAGTGCCAGATCTCCCCAAATCTCTTTCTAGTCCACCAGCATGAAACTAGCTTCTCCTTTAATTATGGTTTTGTTTTGTTTTGATTGCTTAAAGGTATTTCTGTTAAAGGGGAGCATCTTTCCAAGGTATATCTACACTACAAGCGCTAAGCTAGTTTCAGATCACTGTCTGGAGAAAGTGTTGCTCCACCTTAGAACTTTAAGACAGGTGGACAGCTGGCTGAGGAATTCTGGGAGTTGAAGTCCACCCATCTTAAAAGTTGCCAAGGTTGAGAAACCCGGAGGAATCCTGCAGGTTGATAACGATGTTAAGAGCTCTTGGTTCATGAATGTCTGTGCATTCCCAGTGGGACCCTCTTAAAACTACGTTTTGCAGATCTCCTGTATTTGGGAACTGCTGTAGCCAGAAACGGGTTTGAAACCAGATTAGGTTTGTAATATAGATGTGTCCCAAAGTCTCTTGGGATATTTATTTTTCGGGAGGGCGGGTTTAGGAGACAAAAAGGGACGAGCAGAAAAAAAAATCAAGTTGTCATGGGAAAAATGTAACATGTTTTGTTATCAAAAATAAGGGTTCAAGAATGCAGAGAACAAAATGTAACTTGATTCCCATTAAGATATATTTTTTTAGAAGGGGTGGGGAAGGCTGTGTATCTTTCAGTCCTTGTAGAGTGTTTTAAGGGTTCTTTTGTTATTATGGTTTTTTTTTATATTAAAAAAATGATTTGTTTTGCTTTGGGAGGGCTGCCTCAAGCCAGATACAGTTTAATCATGGCAATGTCTTATGGAAATGAATGGACTAACTTAAGTCTTTTGGTGGACTTAAGTTTTATCTAACTGTATATGGGTTGGAGTCTTGGTGTTTGCTGCCTATGTGTAAAAATCCAGCTGTACTTAACTGGCTGAGATCCTTGTTATTAAATCAGATACACATTATAGTTTTTAAAGATATATATATATATATAGTATAAATAAATAAAATATATATATATATGCCTAACACCAATAAAAAAAGGGAAAAAAGGAAGAAAAGTATTGGGGGGAGGGAAAGGGGCAAGATAGTTTAAAAAATAATTTTTTTGGACTGATTCAGAATTACTGGGATGGGGAGCACGGGGGTTAAAGTTGTGTTTCTGAGTGCCTCAAGATATGGATTGTGTTCATTTTTTAAAAATATATATATAATAATTTTATACAAGTGTCAAGAAAAAAAACAGCTGGCTGGATTATTTGGAATTTTTAAATAATCCTTAACTTTTTTAAAAGTAGAATTTTGAGAACTGTCCTGTATATAACAGTAATGTAGCAATAAATGTGACATTTTATAACAATATTACCTTTTCCCTTCTCCCCAGATCTGTCTTTCAGATGTTGTATACCTATCAATGAAAAAAAAGTTGTAATAAAGGTTTTACCTTGTACTAAAACTACCTCTGGTAGTCTTTTTGTTTCCATCACTCTGCTAGATTGAAATTTTGCCATTTTTTGATGTTGCAACTGGAACATTACTTCTGCTTTTTCTTTTCCCTATAAACCATGCTCCTTAAGTCATAATCCAGAACAAAATGAAGGTGCATTTTTATAGGAGAAAAACATTCATTGTGGAAGGAAAACGAGCAAGACTGCATTGCTATCATACAAAAATAAAATCTGAAGCTAGAGTTCCCATTTCTGCATCAGGCAAAAATCAGATTGCTGAAAAAATTGGCACATTTTTAAAATTATGTATTTGTTATTTATTTGTTAAAATTAATTATTTATTTGTTAAATTTATGGAGCCAACCATCTCACGTATGTGACTCTGGGTGGCGCAGACTATTAAAGTACCAAAAACATTTAAAAATATTAAAATACAGGGTTTTTTTATTTTACAAATATAACAAAAAGCACAGAAGAGTGCATTCCAAAAATATGAACAATACAACTTCTTCACAAATTCTATCCTTCCGTAGGATCCCCAGGCTTGCTGTAAAAGCCATATTTTACAGGATTTCTGGGAAGTCATAAAGGTCCAG
This sequence comes from Azemiops feae, assembly GCA_023970755.1. Taxonomy (NCBI): domain Eukaryota; kingdom Metazoa; phylum Chordata; class Lepidosauria; order Squamata; family Viperidae; genus Azemiops; species Azemiops feae. Next base: position 1,023,620 of record JALGBA010000077.1, on the reverse strand, counting down.
GCCAACCTCACCTTGATAGGAGGGGATGATGTTCCAAAGAGCAGGTGCCACCACAAAAAATGCTGTCCTGAATCCTGGCAGATAAAACTCCTTAGTAGATGGAATCCATAACATCCCCTTTCTGTTGGCTCTGATGAGATAGTAAATGAATAACTTAGCCCCCTGCCGTGTAGGCCTTCAATTCAGCACCATGAATTGAACCGAGCAGCAGACTGGCAACCAACGCAGCTTGTGAAGCAGAGGTATGACGTGCAGTTCTAGGGGCACACATAATTACCTGCACTGGGACATTTTGCACCAACTGAAGCTTCCAGATGCTCTTCAAGGGCAACCTTTCCCAGCATTAGAGGTTGGTCTTTGCATTTCTGAGGTAGTATAATTTGAGCCTGGTCTATTTGGGCCTCAAGTGAGAACTCTTGGGTTGATTTGTTTGATAATCTATTGCAGGGGTGTCAAACTGGCGGCCCATGGGCCGGATGCGTCGCGTGCAGGTCACGCCCACCTCGGTTCCGCAAAGGCAAAAACATTACGATACATCACGCTACATTACATGATGCGATCAAGTTTGACACCCGTGCTCTATTGCTTTGTTTTCTGGGCTGATCATGGGAATCTCAGGACTTTTCTCCAACACCAAACCTTAGAAATGTCTCCAAGTTTCTAAAGGTTCAATATTCTTTGTATCCTGCTTCAAAATCCAACTTCTGCTTCCATTGAGTGTCACAGGAAATGCCATTGCTGTCTAATATTTCTCCAAAAATATAGTTCAGAGGTATCTATTATGTTTCTCTTGCACTTTCTCAGGACTTTTGTTTTCACTGTACCACCAGAAAGATTGTTTCTTTAACTATGATCTTGATTGTCAATGAAATGGTCTTATTCTTCACTATTTTGTCTTATGTTGGTCACTGCCTTGTTCCTTTGCATTAACCTCAACGCACTGTCTACTGTCTGGACTCCAAGAACATAGAGCTATTTTTCATCTTTTTTGCTGTCAATTGCAAGTTCACAAAGTATGCAGGTTGATATTCTTTTTTCTTTCTGATATTCAGTATTAATCTAAAGTTTTCACTTTTCACTTTTTCTTCCGTAACAAGCTATGTTCTTTATTTTAGTAATACAAACATATCACCTGTTTCTTTCAAAGTATTAAGTTTTCAACTTCCAGTTGGCTTGACCCAAGGATGTGTAGTCACCCTCCTTCCCCCTTTAAAAAAAAGCTTGTGCTAAGATTTCCATTATGGTGCCACAATTTGAACTCTAAGCAGAGTTTGCATTTTTGTTATTTTGCAAGGTTTGAACGCTTTTAAACAAATAGTTACACCCAGTCCCTATCTGTTAAGTGTAATCATATTTGCAATTGTGACTAAAATGTCTCTGGCTGATTGCTGCAAGAGACTGAATTTCAGAACGGAACCCTTTGCAGTATTTATTATCTTGAATGCACACGTTTACAAGGCATTGCGAAGGACGCCCAATGCTCCTTTCCCACTAAATACAACCTTGTAGGGTCCTTCCTGGAGAGGGTAGCTCGCGAGCGCCGCGCACTGTAATGCGTCACAAAGAAGGGGGGAAAGCGGGATAACATTGAACATAGACTTTTGTATAGACTCGCAGTCAGCTAATGATTGACGAGAGCTTTTTTAAATGAGCTATTGTGTTTTGCCAATGTTTACGCCCTTAGGACTCCATCGTTTAATTTTTGTGGAGAGGTGTGGGCTTTGTTGTGTATGTGTAGAATTTACAAGGCGTATTTTTATATCAATGGATCATTTGAAGTAGTGTTTCTCAACTTCAGGAACTTGAAGATGTGTGGACTTCAATTCCCAGAATTCCCCAGAATTCCTGGCTGGGGAATTCTGGAGTCCACACATCTTCAAGCCGCCAAGGTTGAGAAAAACTAAAGTATTTGGGTGCAACCAAGCTGAGCGTGAAAAGTGAACCTCTTTAAAGGCAGTTACTTTCAGCAATGGCATTATTTTGTTCAGTGGGAATCCCAACCAACCTTAACACCCCCGTTGTTTCATTTGCAGGATCACTTCACAGATCACAGAGGGAAATTTTGGAAACAACCAAAAAAAATCACAGAACAAGATACAAGTAGTCCTCAACTTACAACCACTATTGAGCCCAAAATTTCTGTTGCTACGTGAGACAGTTGTTAAGTGGATTTTGCCCCAGTTTTACGACCTTTCTTGCCACCATTGTTAAGTGAATCACTGCAGTTCTTAAGTTAGTAACATGATTGTTAAGTGAATCGGGCTTCCCCATTGATTTTGCTTGTCAGAAGGCCGCAAAAGGGGATCACATGACCCCGAGACACTGCAACCGTCATAAATATGAGCCGGTTATCAAGCATCTGAATTTTGATCAGGTGACCACGGGGATGCAGCAATGGTCATAAGTGTGAAAAACAGTCATAAGTCCCTTTTTTCGGTGCCGTTGTAACATTGAACAGTCACTAAATGAACTGTTGTAAGTCGAGGACTACCTGTACACTCTTGCCTACCGTAGCTTTCTCGTATGTTTCATCTGTCCGTTCCCGAGTTTTCCTTAAAAAAAAAAAACAAAAACTACTACTTGTCTAGAGAAAATTTTCCACATTCCTACTCAAAAACGAGCGCAGCGCTCTGAACTTTATCCTAGGTTTATAAACCGGTGAGTAGCTCTAGCGGCGTTGCGCATGCGCCCCGGGGGTCGAGAGGAGAGAGAGGAGCTGGGCGCGGGCGAACCGGACGGGCGACCTTCAGCTAGGCGGGCATGGCGCTCTTTGGGCTGAAGCCCAGCCTGGTGGAGCATCTGCGCAAACAGTGAGTTGGGCTGGGATGCGGCTCTGCTGCTTGGTGTGCTGGGAAGTGGGATCGTTGCTCCTGCAATTAGTCCCTCCCAGCCCTCCAGTTCCAAGCAGCTTTCCTTTAACTTGTTGCCCTGCAGGCGTGCGAGGACTACATATCCCAGCCTTTCGAGCCACTTTGGCCACGTTACCCTAGTTGTCAAGGGCGGGGGGAGAGGTAACAAGTTGAGGAAGGGTAGCTTCAGTCCCCCCCCCCCGCAAAGCCATACATTAATGTTTTAAGAATGCAAACGTAAAACAGCAATAAAATAATATCCTCCCAAACTTAACCCCTACATCGTTTCCTTGGGAGACTCCTAACAACAAAACCGAGATACCTCAAAAATTAAGAACGGTCCAATAAAACTACAATGACAATATCTCCTTTGTTATAAAACCACCAGCAAAGCCAACAATAGCTTTAGAAAAACGCCTATTCTAGTAAAAGACAGCTTTCTGAAATAAAGGCGTACCTTTTGTTGTAAAGGAAATTTCTTTATTTCAAAATAATAAAGGACAGCTTTCTGAAAGGTGTGTTATAAGCTTATAAAGCGTATTATAAAGGATAGTCCTGTTTCTCCAGTTTTAAAACCATGCTCAACTTCTTCCAATTCAGCTTTCTTTAAGGAGTATTCCGCATGTAGGTTGAATAAATAAGGGAAGAGTATGCAATCTTTTCTCACGACTTTGCCAACCTAGAGTTTGTCCATTTCGCCATGTCCTTTCCAATCTGACTTCCTGACCTGTGTGTAGGATTCATATGAGAACAATGAAACGTTCTGGGATTCCCATTTTGTAAGCGCATTCTACAACCTGAAATGGCTCATTATCTCGCTTTCCCTCTCTTCTCTCTCTAAAAATATACTTAAATAAAAAAGCACGCATAACATGAGAAGAAGAAAACAGTATTTCAAAATGGCCTATTTGCAGTTTCGATAAGTGTCTGTAGCTGACCTTTAAAGGTTCGTGGCAATTACAAGTGATTGAAAGCTCTCTGCAAAAAGGTCCCATCAAATGTGAAAATTTTCATAACAAGAAATATTCTAAAACTTAAAATACTGCTGTTCACGTTACTCATTTTCTCCATATTGCAGGAAGGGTGTATATTCGCTCTGGGCCACCAGTGTCATCATAGGAGGCGTGTGGCTCACAGACTGGAAGGTGATCATGGGTTATGTCCCATGGATCAACGGCAAGTTTAAGAAAGATGAGTGAGCAAATCTTGTACTATTAGGTAAGACTGTGTGAGGCTTCCCTTCTTAAAAATATGCCCTTCTGCCAACGTCATCCTTGATTTGGCTTCCTTCTCCCAAAAAATAATTGTATGCAGATAGTCCTCGACTTACAACCACAACTGAGCCCAACATTTCCGTTGCTAAGCAAGACAGTTGTTTTGCCCCATCTTATACCCTTTCTTGCCACGGTTGTTAAGTGAATCACTGCAGTTAAGTTAGTAGCACGGTTGTTAAGTGAATCTGGCTTCCCCGTTGACTTTTGCTTGTCAGAAAGTTGCAAAAGAGGATCACATGGCCGTGGGACATTACAACTGTCATAAACACGTACCAATTGCCAAGCACCCAAATTTTGATCACATGACTGTTGCAATGGTCTTAAGTGTGAAAACTTATCGTGTCACTTTTTCAGTGCCGTTGCAACTTTGAGCGGTCACTAAATGAAATGTTGCAAGTCGAGGATTAGCTGTACCTTCCCCAGCTTCAAATTTTGACATGAAGAAGAGCTCCAAGATCCAGTAGTTGAAAAATCACACCTCCTGGCAAGCATATTTTTTTGTTTTCACAGGAAGGCCATCAAGATTTTTTTTGAATCCTTAATCACTAAACTTATGAATATTGCTATGAATTCCTGCAACCAGAAGCACGGATAACTTTATTGAATTAATACACAAAATATTTCATATGTAATCAGTGGAACAACCTGCTTCCCAGAAGCTGTGAATGCTCCAATACTGGAGGTTTTTAAGAAGAGACTGGACAGCCATTTGTCTGAAATGGTATAGGGTTTCCTGCCTGAGCAGGGGGTTGGACTAGATGACCTCCAAGGTCCCTTCCTACTTTATTATTATTATTACCTGCTAGCTGCCTCAGCTATCTTTCCTTCTCGTGTTCCTCTATTTATCTTGTGTGCTTCCTTCTCTCCCATATCACAAACACATTGTGTTAATCTCACATTCTCTTTTCTCTAGGCTTTGGTTGAATGCATCTCACCCTTGTTATTAATTTCCTTTTAAAAGAGACATTTAACCCCTCAGATTTCTGCATTGCAGTCACACTTTCAGCTGTTTGTGTTCCACACTCTTCCATCGTTATAGAAGGAAGCATATTCAATCTTTATTACAGCCAGTAAGGGAGCCAAACAAGTGACGAGAAAGCTAAAGATGCTGATTGAGATACTGGAAAGTGTTTTTGTCAAAGCCACTTGCATAAGTTGTGCTCTTGATGTCTGTTTGGCAGAAATAGAGTCTGGATAGTTAATTCGAAGCAAGATAGACATGATGTTGCCAGCTTCCTTTTCAAAGCACTTCTACATTTTGGAATCCAGAATCTAGCAAGATAAACATTTGAGTTATGTGGTGAATGTAGAGTCCCATCCTTATGAAAAATTACAGGGACCTGAATCCAAAGGCAGTCTGCTGTAATGGCCTCCACCATGCTGCCACCTCCAGAGGTACACCTTACTGATGTTGTGCGGAGCTGTGAAGAGAGTTTAGGCCTTTGAGTATGATTATTATTGGTTATATGAGATGTGATTAGGCTGCTGTTTTTTTATACGTGTTGGTTATCAAAATACAGAGTCTATTCATTTGTATTTTTATTTTTCTCCTGTAAACCACCCAGTGCTTTGGGGGGGGAGGATGGTGGATTAATATACATAAATAAATTGAGCTTAGAAATGGAATGGAATGAGTAAAAGGACATGGTGTGGAAATATATATATATAGATATATAGATAGATATATATATTAAATTCTCAGGCAAGCAGTTCATCCATTTTGCTCCATAATTTTTGCTTTGACTGGCAGCAATTCTGCCAATCTTTCAAGAATATAGGATATTATTCGTTGCTTGCTAGATTCTCTTTTTAAAATTGGCAGCCACCAGGAACTGATCTTCTGCAAGCAAAGAAAGTGCTTGTATCACTGCATGGCACTCCCATCCCAGAAAAGATTCTTTCTTGTGGAGCATCAAGATAAAATAGAGCAAGGCATTTTGAGTTTTAACCTTTGTTAGAAGACAATACAGATACACATACTCATTACTCTATTACAGGGGTCTTCAAACTTGGCCCTTTTATGACTTGTGGACTTCAACTCCCAGAATTCCTCAGCCAGGCACGCGTGCCTGGCTGAGGAATTCTGGGAGTTGAAGTCCACAAGTCATAAAAGGGCCAAGTTTGAAGACCCCCCTGCTCTATTACCTTAAAGGTGAAGCAAGGTTATGCAGAACTCAGAAAAGGAGAAAGAAAGAAAGAAAGACAGGTAGTCCTTGACTTATGACAGAAGTAAGGATCATAAGTAGCTTTTTCAGAGTCTGCCATAACTTCAGACATCATTTAGCAACTGTTTGAAGTTATGACAGACCCCGGAAAAGCTAGTTATGAACTAAATTTGAAATTCCTCCATCTGCCTCCCACGGCCATATGATCACATTTTGGGCACTTAGCAACTGACTCGCATGTATGGCCATTTGCAATGCCCCGTGATCACACGACTGCAATGTTATGACATTTTTGCTGGAAACCAGCATTTATTTCTTGCAACAACCGCTCCATAATGAACCGTGGGTTTGCTCAATGATCACAGCATTTGTTTCGTGACTGAGGTATTCACTTTATGACCACTGGTCATATGGTGATTGCTTTACAACCATCATGACTTATAATTGTGGGACTCAGTGAGCAAAATAAAGTATGAACTTAGAAAAAGAAAGCCAAATCCAGTTTACATCAGTACTATTCATTGTACTTCAATACCTTTCTGTCTTTGCTAACCATCCTTACTCCTATCTTCTATACACCTCACTGCCAGATATATTGCCTTGTACATTGTCTTTTGTTTGTTAAATTATAGGTAATCATCTCTTTCTTTTTTTAGGATCTTTCATCCCCTCCAAGACTTTCTTAATGTCCACCTTTCTCTTAACCCATTCAGATTTCTTCCACATATATGTTCTCATTCAGTTTCTCATTTATTCTCTTTGCATTCATTGCTATTTAACATTGACATTCTGTATTTAATTTTTTTTTCATTCAGTTTGCATTTATCCAACACTCACTACCCTTCTCCCTTCTTCTCCTCCTGCAGGCCGGGCTACTTTGACTTGGGGAAGCTGCTTCTCCGGTGTTCCTGGTCTGAGTCTCTGATGTCACCTTCCATGAAAGTGCACAGCAGCTTCATTTTATTCTCAATGAGCAGTTGCCAATAAATGTCTTAGCTCATGAGATCTACGCAGCAATGTATTTTGTTTCTCTCTCTGTGGGTATTCATTGTATGAATTAATGCAACCAAATGTATATTTTCAAAAGTCATTAATATTGAACAGATTTATATGCATATGTGAATATTTACCTGTCAGAGCATGCACAGTCTTATTGCGCTGAGATAACCCAGGAGTAAATACAGTAAACCGTGTTCTATATTAAATGGTGGTTTATCTAACACTACAATATCATACAGCAGGAACAATATACGTACACGTGGTAATACAGCAGAATCTAACACACAGCAGTTACAGCAGGCAAACGGAAGAGAGAGAGAGAGAGACTCCAGCAAAGCCTTCCCTTTTATACTCAGGCTCTTAAAGGGATACAGACCCTGCTTCGTCATTCCTATCATTGCATCATCCATCTTACATTGCATCATTACATCTTCTATCATTGCATAAGCTGTTTAGCTGTTAAATTATTACCTTGACATTACCTATGTTGGTTTTGTATTAGAAAAGTATTTACATCGATGAGTTTGAAACCCAGAAAAAGGCATGCCTGATTTTCCTTCTAGCATAATTGTTGAAAAAATAGCTATTCTACATCATTGCATTTCCTATGTAACACAGCATTTCAGTATTATTTTCCAGTCAGCATTGTGTCCCTTTTCAGTTCTTCCGCCTCCCATGTTAGACTATAACTTCCATATTCCTTTTAAGAACTTTAGAGACCTTGCTTATTGTTGGATGCTGAAACATCTTCTGAGAAATATTTTTTACAAATTGTTTGGATATGGCAGCTTCCAGTTTATAAATTCAGATATATAAGCTACTAAGAGAATGTTAACTTGAACCTTCCTTGTAAGCCCGACAAATATAGCAATAGCATTTAGGTTTATATACTGCCCCACAGTGCTATCTGGGTGGTTTACAATGTACAAGTATTATTTGTATATTTTCCCCAACAATCTGAGTCCTCATTTTACCAATCTCAGAAGGAGGAAAGACTGAGTTAATTTGAGCCCCATCAGGATCGCACTCCAGGCGGTGGGCAGAGTTTGCCTGCAATACTGCACTTAACCACTGTGCCACCAGGACTCCTTGTATCGTTACAGGCAATTCCCTGTAGCATCTCTGCATGTGTGACTCTTAGCTTTTACATTTTTGAAGAGGTTTGGGGAAATGTCGCCTCAAGTGAACCAGAAAAATGAGTATGCGCTCTCTCTTTCTGGGTGTGTGTGTATATAAAATTATTAATTATACAAACTGTTCTTGTAATAAACAAGGGCATATGGCTTCAATGTTAGAATTCCGTGAAAAGGAAGATATTACAAGAGAGGGACAGCGATAGCAGTATTCTGCTGACGATATGCAATGGTTAAGTGATCCAAATTGGAAGGCAACTAATTTCTGTTGCCTGCTTCCGTTCAGCCTGTTGACTTCCTCTAAAAACTTTCAGTACCCAAAACTATAAATGTTCTTTGAGATGGATTTTAAATAGGCAAAATTATTTTGACATTTAGTTCTAAGCCACGGGTGTCAAACTCGCCACATCACGTGACGTGTCGCGATGTATCGCAACTCTTTTTGCATTGACGGCAATGGGGTGGGTGCGACTTTGGTATGATGAAACCGGCCCACGGGCCGGCAGTTTGACACCCCTGTTTCTAAGCCAATATGTAACTGATTATAAGTATCGGCACTAACCCTGCTAATTATCACCACTAGGCAATTTGGGGAAAATAAGTAATGTCTTTAGTAATGCATTTTTATTCACTGTTAAAAGAGAGCAGAAATCCGACTTCTACGGGGAATGATCAGCTTAAATCTTGTTATCTAAATTCTTAATAATTGAAGAAAAATGACCATCAGCTAATTTGTATCAAATTATTGTTTTGACCACTGCTTGTAAAAATAAGATAAAACCTGCATGAAAATGGCCAAACATTAACAAAATACATTGAAATGTACAAACATTTGTAAAAACATTGTTATTACAGCAAATATTGAAAAAAAATAAGAAAATTGGATATAATACGTTTAGCAGAACTTGCTCATTTCCATAGCAGTGTGTCCTTGTCTAAATTCATTAGATATTCAATTTTATATGAATCAGGTCAAAATGATTTTCTTATCAAGAGAGCTCCCAAAACTTCCATGTACTAAAGCAGAAAATAAGGCAATACAATTTTAAAAAAGTAAACTTTCATAATTTCCTTGGAGCAAAGGCAGGAAAACATTGTGTGAAATATCGAGAAATTGGGCTTTTCTGGCTGCTGTCATTTGTTGGAACTATAGTCTTGTAAGTGCCTCATACTAATTTGTAATCACATGGCAGTCTTAATATTTAAAGTATTTGGTTTACTTCTTTTATGCAATATGTGTGTGCCAGAAGTAGATACCATTTGAGATTAAGAAATCTCAAAACATTTTTTCTCACCATTCTGAGAAACTAACAATAGCTACAATGATTAAAATACTTATTTATCAGTAATTTATTTTTTACCAATTACATTTATTAATATGCAAGTATTAAAACTGCAAATGAAGAGTGCCATTTTCTTGCTTCAAAATTATTGTTGTATAGTTATTCAAATCATTAAGAAACCAGTAGAAAGGGTAAAAGAGAACTGTAAGGACATATTATTTTAGTTTGTATCCAATTCTTCATTGGTCATCTAAACAGCCTAAAAGTTGCTTCCCTCCCCCATTGACCGGCTAAATCTATCAGATAATTTTTTTGTAATTCTTATATAGCAATTTTACTTCAAAAGATGATGGGAGAATATTCGCAGCTTTGAATTTTGGTGTTAGAGAAGAGACTCCTGGGAATCCTGTGGACAGCCAAGAAAACAAGCCAATGGGTCAGTGAACAAATCAACCTACAGTTCTTATTAGAGGCACAATTGATCCCACTTCAGACACATTATGTGAAGGCTCAGCTCTCTGGAGAAGGCTTTAATGCTGAGAAAGGAAAGACAAAAAGAGGACAACCAGCAGCAAGGTGGATGGGCTTATATAGGGTAGCAATGAGTGCACCGTTGGAAAATTTGAAAGAATCGGTTGAGGCAGATCATCATGCAGAATATGTGTTGATATCAACTTGATGGCACGTAATCATAAAGCAATGCAAACCCCATGCTCATGCAAATGTTAGGAAAATGAACTTTGGATTCACGATAGTGATCAAATTTGCATCAGAGTGGATGGCTAATGTCTTGCATCCTTTCACCTGAGCTTAAAGTTGTAATGTACAATGTCATTCTGTCCATATGAGGTAAGGAATTTTATTTTTAAAAATTGACTACTGCAATGGGGGGGGGGGGGTTCATGCTTGAAATATAATTCAGAAGCTACAATTGGTACAAAAGGCAGCAGCCAAACAACTGGTGCAAAGTACAAGGACCACATCACAACTACACTTAAAGACCTGTACTTGCCAGGCGTAATTTAAAGCCTTAGAAGACTGAAAGCCAAGCAGATCTTTCAAATGGAGCTCCCTATTCCCACCTTAGCAGCTGCAACATTTGAGAGAGCAAATCTGTTCTGGAGCCTGTGCTTGTATAGACAGGGTCCTTTTACCAAAAAAACAGCAGCTGAAGGAATACTTTGAGCAGATACCTGAAATGGTGACCGCTGCTTTTCCCAGTATTAGAACTCTCGGCAATGGTGCGAACATTTGGATGACCTGCAGATGGCAGCAAGGAGTTGGGAATTTTCTGAAATTCTGATGACATCTTCTGGTCACTCTATGCATTATCTGGCACATCTGCTTGTCATCCTGCTCCAATTCATTGTCCATCCACTGGTTGGATGGACATATAACATCCAACCAGTATAAAAAATCATGACCAGAATTTTTTTTAAAAATGGAAGGTCCACCTGGGGCATTTGCAGCTTCCAGCTCAAGGCTGGCTTCAGTGTATTGTCCACAACGAAGCTGCCTAATTAATGAGCTCTTTAGGAGAGATTCTTCTGAATAAATTATCTCAGCCAGCTCAACTATTGGTGATGGCCCTTCTCTTGTGCATCTTCTAAAGATATGGAAAGCTCTTCCCAGGGAGAACCATTTGGCCCTCACTCTCCCAGAATTTAGGAACGCAGCAAGATGAGTCACTATAGGGTTTCAATTGTTAACTGATTTTAATTATGTCATGTTGCTTTATATTTATTGTAAACTAGTATTGCTTCTATGAGCAAAAAAAAAAAGTATAAATATAAACACTGGTTCTTTTCACACTTGCTCTGCTCTTTTGTGTTCCTAAGATTGTTAACCTGCTGACGAGGTACGAAGTTGTTTTTGAAACCTCTTGAAAATGTTTAGGCTACACACAAATCATTTTATAATTTTTTATAATTTCAAGGTATATATAAATTGGGAAGCCCCAAATATCTTGGGGTCCAGGAGACAGATTCCTAGGAACCCCTGGGCCTACGTAGATGATCGTGGGCAGCACGGGCAGCAGCTTGCGAAGGAAGCGTTGGAGGCCTCACCTGTTGAGCTCCATCCTGATTTAAAGGCACATAAAAAGAGGAACAAGCGCGACGGATCCCACGCGAGGGTCACAGGCGCTGAGCGAGGGAGGAAGCCGGAATTCGGCGCCAAAGGCCGCGGGGGGTGAAGCGGAGGCGCCTTTCACGTGCTCGCCCCCCCCCGCCTCCGTCCCCTGCGGCCTGGCCCGGCGGGGCGGGGCTTCTGGGGTCGAAAGGAGCGGGGGTCCTGGGCTTTGGGACCACGTGGCGGCCGCTGCACCGCCCGGGGAAGAGGAAGATGGCCAAGGCGCCGGGGGCACCCGGGGGTCCGAGAGGGAGCCCGCGCTGTCTTCCTTTGGGGTGAGCGCCAAGGCGAGCGAGGGGAAGGGGTGTGCCCGCCACGGGGGGCTGAAAACATGAACAAGGCTCAGGGCACGAGCCGAGCCGGTCAGCAGGCTACAAGCGGGGCACACGGAGCAGGGGCTCTCGTGAAAGTGGGCGCACGGAGAGCCCTGGGGCAGGCTGAGGAGGGGGTGGTTTGGTGCGTCCAGGCGATGCGGGAAATGGACGCTCTCGAGTCCTTGGAGGGCGGCTGGTGGGGGGGGGGCGGAGGGCTCTCCGCCAGCCTCGGGCGACACAGGGAGAAGCGTGGGGAACGGGCGCGAGAAGGCGGCCTCGGGTCAGCCCGGAGGTCCTCGGAGCGCCGCCCGTGGGGTTGCCGAAGAAAGCGGGTCGACGAGGCGCGCGCTGTGGGGCGGGAGTTTTGAAGAACGGGGAGGGCTGAGCTATAGGGTGGAGGAAGGGGACGGGTTGCCGGCGGGGAAGGAGGGCCTTGCTGGCGGCGGAGGGGCTGGGGGTCCCTGGGGGCGAGCGGGGAGCCCCTGGCGGCGAACGGCCCTCTTCGCCCCGCGCGTGGTGGAACGTTAGATGCCATTAAGTGCCCGTCCATAATTACGAACGAACGAACGGCCGGTGCGGGAGGGAGGGAGGCGGCGGGCGGGCGAGGCAGCCTGTGAGGCGCTGGGGGGCGGAGGCGCTGAAGGCACGTGTGTGAGAGGAGGGGGAGCGAGGAAATGGGGAGAAGCGGCGGGGGCGAAGGGGAGACCCGTGGGGCCTGTCCAAGCGGGGTCCAGGGCAGGCAGTGAAAGCAATGGGGAGCAACGGGGGCCATCGGCAGATGGGGTGGGTGAAGAGTTTCCCGCGAAGAGCCAGGATGTGTGGTGGACAGTGCAAAAGCCGGGCACATGGAACTCGTTTGAATGTGGATCCGTGTCGGTTTGGATCCCGGCGGGTTGCAGAGCCCGCAAATCTGGGGAGGTGGTCGCAGAGCTGGGGTTTGCCGAAAGTCGGGGGTCCAGAAGATTCATAGGAACCTAGAGAAAGGGTGATGCTTGAGGAAGTGGCCTGGCTTGAGCATGCGAGGCAGCGTTCACACGTACGCAGCTGTCTGGCTGCGGGGTTCAATGGGGGAAAGCGAAGCACATCGTGAGGAGATGAGATTGAGCGTGACCCCCCCCCCCAGGCCTGTCAGTGCTTTTGGGAGCAGGTGTGTGTATTTATGTGTGTTCACATTTATGTGGCTAAAAAAACTCTCTGAGGGGGACTATATTCTTGCCAAAGCGGAGGGATACCATTTGGGCGCTTTTTCTTTAATTTGGCGGGATGGGAAGTGGACTTTTTTTTTTCTTTTGGCTTTTCACCAACGGCTGCCTGCGCTCACTACCTCATTTCTTGATACGGCGGGAGGAACATGAGTGAATGGAACAGCCGCGGAGGGGAGGCGCACGTGCGTGGTAAGGGAAAAGCAAAAGGAATGAGGGAGACAGCAGCGGGAGGGAAGGGAGCTCCTGAGAAGAGCTGATGATGCAAGCAAAAAAGCTCAGCGGTTGGGTAAAAGGAACAGCGCCCCCATCCAGCAGGAGAAGTGAGGGGTGGGAGGTGCGATTGACAGCTACTGAAAGGAACAGCCACTGTGAACGTTCCAGTCCCAGCCGAGGGAGGCATTCTGGAAGAGCTTGGCCCTGGAAGCCAGACTGGAGGTTGCAGTCGCCACCAGCTGCAACAGAAGCTAGCCAGCAAGTAGCAGCAAGCAAACCACCGCAGCCCTGGCTGGGAGGGACCTTGGAGCAAGCAGGCAGGCAGGAGCCAGAGGAGGAGGAGGAGGCTGGCTCGAACCAGATCCAGACCCAGGCATCGTGGAAGCAATGGATCGGAAGAGGTGGGAGTGCTCAGCTCTCCCGCAGGGATGGAAAAGGGAAGAAGTGACCAGGAAATCGGGGCTCTCTGCTGGCAAGAGTGATGTCTATTATTATAGGTGAATGTGCCACGGCGGAGGGGCCTTGGGTAGGGAGGGTTGGGGGTGGGAAGGGAGGAAGATGGAGGGGGTGATGGGGCTGCTGTGGCCGCCGCCACCTATCTTTATCTTTACAGGCTTGCTGCTGTAAGACTGTCATTGCAAATATATGCATACAAAGAGGGGAGACTGCTCGATCTGCATTTTCTGCATGGAGGAGATACAGCTGGTCTTTCCTGTCCCCTGTTTGCAGCTACTGTGGAAAGTCTAGTTCTGTGGGGAGTGGGGGAAACTGGTTTCTGCATGTCAAATGGGAAAGGAATGAATGGTTATTTCCAACCTTTGCATGTGTGCTGTGCTAGAGGTCCTGTCCATTTCAGAGCTGAGAGTGGCATCTTTAGCATTTTTGAAAGCTACAGATGTTCCTTGTTCTGTATTTAGCTAAAGAATCGCTTGAAAGGAAGGTTGCCAATGGCTTCTCGGTTAGCAGTGGAGTAAACTACAAATGGCAATTTCACATCTTAAAAAGTCCAGTCACTTGTTATATATCCTCCCCCAGTGAATTGTGGGTAGGGTTAGTCTCTTAGTATCTACATGCTAAGAAATTACAATCCTGTTGCCATTGCAGGATATTCTTGTGGAAGTTTACGCTGTTATTTCAAGGTGGAGGAGCTAAGTTGCTGTCTGCTTTTTGTTCCTTTGGGGCTATGAAAATATGATACCCCTTTCTAGTGACTTTGCATCTGGATTTTGAGATATATTGATGGGGGTTCTCTGGAGAGAAATAGATTTTTATATTGAATAGAGCAGTGGTTCTCAGACTGGTCTGCACAGGCCAGCTGGTCTGCCACAGCATCCCCACATTAACCACATGGAGTCTACCCACCATTTCAAGTGGTAAATAAATTCTTAATTTCAGATTTCATTTTTTGGTACAAAATTTACCTGAAAGGCCCTTTTAAAATGGAATGAAGATGTGTGTATATCAGAATATAACATGGATGCAGTAATAAGTTGCTGAAAAATGCTTTCAGAGATGAAGATCTTGCTTGAGTTTTTCTAATATTTATTAAATGGTTCAGATTTGCTGAGAGTTTGTGAAAGAGTGGCACAGAGAGACCGTGAGGCTTTAAAATACAGAAGGAACAGGTGCTGTGGGAGTCACATGGAAGGGCAACAGATCAGGTGGAGAATGTATGAGTTGATTTTAGGTTTTTTTTTTTCCCCCCACAATTTTTGTAAATAACTTGGTGAACATACCTAATACTCCTTTGTCTTCCTATTTTCCGCACAACAATCTTGTGACGTGAGTTGGGCTGAGAGAGAGCGACTCCCAAAGTCAGCCAGCCAGCTTTCAAGGCTAAGGCAGGTTGATAATCTAAATTTGATTTAAATAAATTTAAATTTATAGTCTAAATGCCATTGGAATCAGTAGGGGATGATAACTAAACTGTCAGAAGTGTTATCCTAAGTGCAAGAGAGTCTTTAGGGAGGAGACAAGAGAACTGAGTTTCTTTGCAAATGAGTGGACGCCCCAATTTGCAGAATAGATATATAGCTGCTCTGTCTTTGCTATACCACTAAACTAGAAACATTGTAGAGCCATTTAAGGATGTGTGTAGGCAAAAAAATAACAGTACTGTTGCTGTTGCCACCTTGGTTTCCTTTAGCTTGGTTACCTAGATTGAGATGCTCTCACAATGCTTCTGTGTGGGTGTATGGGGAACAGAAAGAGTGCAGAAGATGAGTTGGTAGAAGTTGTAAGTCTGTCTAATACAAAACAGCTTTCCCCCCCTAACCTCTTAAGTATAGTCACAATATTTCTAGTAATAAGCTCATGTTAAATTATTGGGGGGGGGGGGTGCAGAGAAGATATAGTTTGTTGCATAAAGATACTAGTAACTATGTTCACATATTTTCCTAATCATGATTTGTTAAATAAGCCTGGGTTTACACATCACACTGAGCAAGAACTAAACAAATTGCATTGTGGCTGTTAATCTTGTCAACGTGCTGCTGGCGGCATATCAAATTATGCCAGACTGCCAATGCATGAAAAGTCTTCAGTCTTTTAGCCTCATGGAAGAAGGATGTGAGATGGCATATTCTACTTGGTCATTCGGCAAGCTGTATAGGTGGGATTCAGGGCTGCAGTACAGAGGAACCCAGCACAGTTATTGCATGTTTATAATCTTATAAATTGTACCCTTCAATACCAATTCACATGAATTGAAAAGAGGAAAATAAAGGCAGAACATGTAAATCCTAGGTATAATTTAAGTGGATGTCTGAAATTTTTAACACTAGTTTTAGAAAAAAACACCTGTTTAACACCCATATTTTGGATGACAGTAGAGTGACTGTCTTGGAATTTGTGTTCTGTTAGGAGATATCTTTGAGAATTAGTCTAGACTAGGCATGCACAACATGTAAAGGGGAAAGGGCCACAATGATAAATTAAAAAAATAATCCTGAGCCACAAAGGAATACTTGGCATGCTCATCAGCGGTTTGATGGCTAACGGAAGGGCAGTTCTGGTGGCATACAGCAGCTTGTATCTTAGGATGGCAACACTAAATTATTATTTTTTTAAACATGCTGGTGGGCTGCTATTTGTCTATTCTTGATCGAGAATTAGCTGTGTGTATTTTTTATTGATGTGTAAAACAAAGTTTTAGTGCCATGCCCACGTAATCAATTAGTATTGTCTATTATACACATGATGAAAGATTTGGAGAACTCCAGTAGTTTTTAGAATTTTACAACTTCAGGAATAAAATTCAACAGGGTAAATACCAAAAATAACTGACAAAATGTGATATGGAGACATGAGTGCCCATAATATTTTCATGTAGAAATAGAAACCAAAATGCACACTTCTATGTAGGAGTAGGATTTAAAGATAAGCATCACTAGAACCATTCAGAATTATTCCTTTCTGTTCCTTATCTGCACTTAGAAGGTGAAGTTAGCTGGCCTGATTGAGTAAGCAATAATTATAAGTAGTAAGTTGGAGAAATGTATCTGGGATGCTTCTGAAAATGTTCAGGATTTGTTTTTAAAGAAGTACAGCTAGTCCTCGACTTGCAACCATTTGTTTAGTAACAGTTCAAAGTTACAGCACCACTGAAAAAAGTGACTTACGACTGTTTTCAAACATTTACGGCCATTGCAGCATCCCTGTGATCACATGATCAAAATTCAGATAGTTGGCAAGTGGTTCATATTTGTGATGGTTGCAGGATCCCGGGGTCAGATGATTGATTACCCTTTATGACAAGCAGAGTCAAGGGGGAAGTCAGATTCAGTTAACAACCATGTTACTAACTTAACAACTGCAGTGATGCACTTAACAATTGTGCCAAGAAAGGTTGTAAAATAGGGCAAAGCTCACTTGTCTCACTTAGCAACAGAAATGTTGGATTCAATTGTGGTCGTAAATTGAGGATTGCCTGTATCTTACAGTTAGGAAACAGTGACTAGGAAAGAGCTGTGGCATGGAATCACTGAGGAAAGAAGTAAAAGTGAACCATGTTATAGTCATGAAGTATGTGAACAAGAGCAAGAAGATAAAATATGTATATCCCATACAAAAGTTCTGCTTTCTAATGAAGGAAACATTGTGACATTTCAGTTTGAGTTTTCAATGAAGTTTATTACTTGCACTCTTTCTCCAACTTTTGACTTGGACATGAGAAAGAAACAACCTTAACCTCGTAGATAATGTGAATCTGGAATGTCCAACCACAATAATTCTCAGTTGTAATAGTGGCGAATATCTCTGATGACTCATACCTGACCCATCACAAGACCCATACTTGACACTCCCACACCTGAAGCCCTTATATAAGAAGAACACTGACACAGACATCCCCTAAACACCACTGAAGATGTTACCTAATCTGGTAACGAAACGTTTGGAAATCATCCCTCAAACTCGGAGAACGAACCTTCACCCTAATTCTCAGTTGTATCTGCTCATCGTAGTTTTGTCTAGTTCAGGGGTAGCAACTTGGCTCTTTTATGACTCGTGGACTTCAACTCCCAGAATTCCTGAGCCAGCCATGCTGGCTCAGGAATTCTAGGAGTTGAAGTCCACGAGTCATAAAAGAGACAAGGTTGCCTACCCCTGGTCTAGTTAAAGTAGGATTGAGACTGATAGGCAGTGGCATCAGTCCTTTAAAGTAAGCCACACTATAGTGATGGGAGATTTCTCTACCACTTAATATTTTCAATACAGTATTTAGATGGATCCATTTCCTCTTTTTTTTTTTTTTTAATCAACCTGAAACCTCTGAAGAGAGCAATTTGGAGATTGGGCTAAAGCATAATGAGGATGTATACAGTTGGCAAATAACTGCCGCCTCTTTCTGACCATCCCATGTAGACTGAGAGTTCTTGAATTGGTGTCTGGATGCAGTTTCTTTAAAATATGAGAATAAACAAAATAAATTTCAGTGTGGACTGATAGGATACAATACTGGTGGGCAAGGCAGATAAACCTGTGGAATTGTCCAAAGTTTGTAGCTTCACACACTCTGGATTTTGTACTCTTGTGTGGAAGCACATAAAGTGGCGCTAGAGCTTAAAAGTGTCTTTCATTGCCTTTGGATATGCTATTTATAACTAAGTTCTTTGTTTATAAAACATCTATTTGTTTATAACATACTTTATTTCTTTATAAAACATTTACCCGCTTTTCAACATTAAAGTTTCCCAAATGAAATATAGGTGCTTGCCTATAGTATGGATGCTTCAGATAGCATATAGGATAGCTGCTTGTATGCTTGCTGGTGCTAAATTATAATAGAGTGCATTCATCCAATTTTAAAGCCTATTCACTTCCTGCCCCTATTTGAAGTGTTGCTACTAAACTCTTGAGCTCTAAATCTAAGCTAAGGTACAGTATTTCCCCCTACAGACATTTGTATGGATCAGCTGGTTGATTAAAAAACAGCTTTTTGTAAAGGTCCTATTCGAATAAATATCCTACCTTCCTAACAGATCCTAAATATGTTTAATTCAAGCTATTTTGAATAGGAAGTTGCATTGGTTTAGGGAAGTTTTCATTTTGATTATGCTTAAAATAATAGCGTTACAGTGATTTTCTATATTACACTGCTTGCCTAGCAGATGACTTAGTGGGAAAGGGTGATCCCTGAAAGGAGCAAGTTCAAAACTACTGCTGTATATTACCCACTTGGTCAAAAACTACTGCTTGATGTTACACTTTTGCTTTTGTTTTAATTACACCCCTTATTTTTTTTCTCTGTTCTATGAAATGTCTGTGTATGCGTTCCTGAAACTAGACAATTGGTGATGGAAATGAATTTGCTTGTAACTGGGACAAAGATACATTTTCCCTTGCAAATCAGAATATAAAAGAACAAAGAGTCCAGGTTGTCTGTGCAGAGTCGACATCTGGAGGCTGTTCAACCCAGTTTGAATAGGCTGCAATGTATTCATTTTAAGTTCTCCCCTTTTCTTCCCCCCTGCAGCCCATGTATGTTCTCAAAAGTCTCTGAATTTCAAGTAACACTAAATAAAGGAGTGAAAGAAAAGCAGACAGCTTTTTTTTTTTTTTTTTGTAAACAGTGTCTGAAGGATACCATGGAAAACTTTACAATGCCAGCATACCTTTAAGACAGGCAAGCGTGGAGAATTGGTTCCATTGCTTTGCAGCTGCTTTTTTATCTTTGAACAATAGAGGATCAGAAATGCTTTCTGCATTCATTTTTTTTTTTTTTTAGTAAAAAAGCATAATAATCCACATGGGACACTTTCAGCACAAATGACTTGCAGGCCTTAAATCAGGAAGACTTCATACCCACTGACTAAATAAAGTCTTTTCTTTGCATGTTTGTATCATACTGCTAAAATGGTAGTTTGGGAATTATTTCTGTTTGCATTGAACAGTTGCACAAGTCTCATATATCTAGGGAAGCATGTATTTTCTTAATTTTAATTTAAAGCTCTTAACCCCTCCCCTTTACAGAGCTTAAGTTCACCATTGATCTTCTATGTACATTATATTGTCCACAGTGTCCTCAGCAGTGATGAAAGTGACTTGCTCCTAACTAGCTTTGTTGCATCTGTAGTTACTGAACTGAAGGGGAGGGGGTCTGTTACTGCCATAACAAAGCCATTATAGTTTTGCAGGGATAAGTGCAAACAGTCCAAAACTAATTGCTGTATTTGGGCTATAATTCTAACACATGCTGCCCAGAATTCAAAAGCTAATTTTTTTTCTTTCTTCTTTCCACCCCTCCCCCTCCAAATTCTGTCCATTTCTCAGTCCAAGTGGGAAGAAATTCCGCAGTAAACCTCAGCTGGCCCGTTACTTGGGTAACTCCATGGACCTGAGCACGTTTGACTTCCGAACAGGGAAGATGCTAATGAGCAAGGTGAACAAAAACCGGCAAAGGATGCGGTATGACTGTTCAAGCCAAACCAAGGTGAGGCTGATCTTCTTTTCCTCTCTTTTTTAAAAAAATTGGATACCCTATTGGCTGTAGGGAGAGAATTACAATTGAATTCTAAATGCACACAGTGATATGCCTTATTAACTCTATTTACTTTTGTCATTAATGCTCTTCCTTTAATAACTTGTACTTGAAGCAGATGGCATTTAAAATAGATTTCACATTAAAAAATTCTAAAGTAACATCTCAGCCAAAGGGAGACAAAAACATATCCGAGATTCTTGATTCTAAACAAAATGTCTGGTTGAATCAAATGATCTTATTTTATATATGCGTATGTTTTATTAAACATTGCAGTTAAACGGATAAAAATACAAACTAGAAAAAAATAAAGTTGCAAAAAACATGAGAGAGAAAAATGGTGGGGTCAAGGAAGAGGGTGTTTTCTGCCCTGCCCCTGCTTTAGGGAACCTCTCAATCTCTTGGCCTTCTGCAAAGGGGTCAGAACCTGGCTGTGTAGCCTTGCATGGGGGACCCAGGAGCCCACATAGCCATGGGGCTGGTTGGCCCTTTGAGAACCCCCCCTTCGCCGCCTCTATTAACAACTCCTAGTCTCCCCATCTTAGAATTCTTTAATAATTTTTAATTATTTGGTTTTTAATGTTTTATTATATTGATTAAATTGTATACCTCCCAGATCCCCTCTGTGAGGGATAGGTAGACAGACAGACAGACAGGCAGATATAATAAAACAAAGAAAAAGAAAAGAATTATAAAGAAATGCTTTGCTATTTGTCATAACAATTATAAACAATTTTAACAAACACTTTCTCTCAAAATACAACAATCTCTTCATCTCTTTTATCTATAAACAAATCCTTAAAACTTCATCATTCAGTCCTAATCATCAAAAGTCCATTAAGGGTTACCAAAAAATAGATATGACAGTATATCTATTGTAATCTTGATCAAATAAACCCACTGTATACGCCTTTCACTTTTAACAATCTTGGTCTTTAATCCCTTCAAATAGTGTTCTAAAGCTTGTTTACTTTTCATTTTTCTTTCTCTCTTCTCACTGAATCTTTAACGTGTCTCTTTTGTAAACCCAACATAAGAAAGTCATTCTTTTGGGTATGCCATTTCTATATCCCTTTTTAACTATTAAGATTTCATTTGTATACCTAGTGCAACATCTTTTTCAATATTCTTATAGCCTCTCACAAGTAAAACTTGTTCCTCTTCCAAAACATTTTTGAAAGACTATCTATAATGGCCGACGCTTTTAAGATTAACTTCTGGATCCATTGCTCACAATCTCCAACATGTTCAGTGTTAAAGTATTTTGTTCCATTCTGTGTTAGTAATTTGAATTTAAGTGTTCTCCTTTAATTGTAATCTTTAGGAGCTTCTAATTCCTCTGGTGTCTAACATTCAAATATCCATTTCCTTTCAAAAATTTAAAACAGCATTTTCCCATGGGAAGGATTCCTGTGGTTAATTTTAAAATCTTATTTCAAATCCATCTTAGTCCATTTATGACTTTCTAAAATCAATGTTCTAGTTATCCTTTTGCTATTTATTCTAAAAGGCTTTTTATACCCTTAAAACATCTTTAAAAAGTTCTATAGCTAAACATTAAAGGAAAAACCTGGTGTATGTTATAAAACTTGTTGATCAAAAGGTTCTTACTAGTTGAAAATCAGCTAAGAACCAAACGTGATTAGAAAATGAGGTTCAGCAGAACTTTGTGTCCATAAGACTACATTGTGGCTATGAGCTTGGTGGAATCCCTTGATTCTCAACTGTTTAACTCGCAAGCCATTAGTTATGACGAGTGGCTGTCCGGAACGCACATGGGCTATCTCACAATCTCTCCTTTATCCAGAGAGACTTGACTGGTCAGAAATTACTGTCTGGCTGCTGATCTTGCTATCTGCTCCTTCAGAGACATCTAGTTTGCCATGAATTCTCATTGGAAGAGAACTAAATGATCTTAAAAACATAACAAGCTATGAACAAAAAGGGGTGGATTGGGGAACTCCATTTTTAGATCTTTTCTGTAGTTTACTATTCCTGACCAAGTTACTATTTTATGACAAAGCATAAAGGGGAAATGAGGGTCTGGGATCCATCTTACATATTCCCGGAATAGAAGTGGACATTAGCTGTAGATATTGGGAATTGAACCTAGAACCCTCTGTACCCTAAGTAAATGCTAAGGAAGGGCTTTCCCCTCCTTGTCTAAGAGGGCAGACTTTGCCCTCAGTCATCAGTCAAGCTGCATTGTGTGTACACTATGTTGTTTTTCATAGACGTGAATAGCTGGCAGTTGTAGATTTAATTAACTGCATTAAACTTTGTTGACTTCAGATATTATGAATTAAGGCTCCTATTATTATTTTTTTTAGTGTTCATTTAGCACTTTCTATAGACTTCCCACCTCTGTGTGATGCATACAAGCAAACTGATATGGAATATCTAATCAATTAAAATTATTTTAAAAATCTACACCACAAATCATCATCATAATGGCAGTAACAAAAATAGATAACTGCTTATAATCACCCTAGAGCTCAAAAGCTTGCTGAAATAAAATTATTTTAAAGCCTTTCTGATCACAGTTGAAAGTATGACTGATTGGATCTCCAGTTATAAAATCAGAATTGAATCTTAGAAGTCATCTGCTCTAACCTTCTATTCAGTGTAGGATCCATTAGCGCAGCAGCCTTGTGCTCATAAGACCTACACAGGTAGTCCTTGACGTACGACCACAATTAAGCCCAAAATTTCTGTTGATAAGTGAGACAGTTAAGTGAGTTTTGCCCCATTTTACAACCTTTCTTGCTGCAGTTAAATGAATCACTACAGTAACACGGTTATTCGATGAATTTGGCTTTCACATTGACTCTGCTTGTCAGAAGGTCGCCAAAAGTGGTCACACGGCCCCAGGTCACTGTAACCGTCATAAATAAATCTTGGTTGCCAAGCATCTGAATTTTTATTATCTGACCATGGGGATGTCGCAACATCGGTAAGTGTGAAAAAAGAACATAAGTCACTTTTTTCAGTGCTATCGTAACTTTGAATGGTCACTAAAGAAATGGTTTTAGGTCAAGGACTACCTGTACTAATTTGTAGCTTTTTATCACTCTAAAGTACATCACAATGTTGATATGGCTTACTGTACATACATACTTAGACTCCTAAAGTTGCCTTATATGAAGACAAGCTGTTGATCTAAGGCAGGGGTAGGCAACCTTGGCTCTTTTATGACTCGTGGACTTCAACTCCCAGAATTCCTGAGCCAGCTGGCTCGGGAATTCTGGGAGTTGAAGTCCACGAGTCACAAAAGAGCCAAGTTTGCCTACCCCTGATCTAAGGCTTGAACTAAGATGGGGCTAAAGAGCAGTCTGGATACTCTTTAAAAAGCTGTATGCTATTGGGAGGAAAAACTGATAATTCATGATCAAGATAGATATGAAGGGAAAGCAACTCTGTCCTCCTGTCATTCCTGACAAGAAAATCCTCTTGCTGCCAATGGAGAGAATTCATTGTAGCCCCAAAAAAGTTTCTTTTATAGAGTGATTTCTCCAGAATCACAACGTAAGGAAAGGGTTATTTTTCTTGTCATGTATCTTTAAAAAAATCTGTTATTTATAAAGACATATTTAACTTCCAGTAGACTTTTAAGTTTTAAGAGTCTTGAAAATGTTTAGAATCAAGCCACTTCAATTGCAAAATTGTCAGTTTGAACCATTTTGAAACTCTTCCAATTCAAATTCAAATCTTTGTGGTTAGAACATAGCTGTTTCTGGCTAAAAATGCTCAGCCTATTCACAGCTGATTCACATTTGAAACAGAGTATTTCGGATTAGAAACAATTTGATTCAAAACATTTTTGCATCATCATGAACTCCATAATGTTGTGGACAGAGATCTTAGTTTAATTTTGGAATGATTTTTTTTTATTGCTCACTTCCTATCCTCTCAAATATTTAGGGTAAACCTGATTTAAACACCACACTTCCTGTGAGGCAGACAGCTTCAATTTTTAAACAACCAGTCACTAAGATCACAAATCATCCCAGCAACAAAGTGAAGACAGACCCCCAGAAAGCAGTTGATCAACCCCGACAGGTAAGGGGTGTGACTGAGAGGTGGGAGGTTTGATATGAAATATTTTCAAAATGATCTCATAGAAAGCTAGACTGAGAAGCAGATGCCTAATCAAAGCTGAGCAGCAATATGAACCTTGATCTCTGCTTTGAAGTCAGTCTGCTTTGTCCATTATACCACATTAAGTTATTGTAATATTGTAAAAAGACTGCTATTAAATCCACCTAATCCAGCATCTTATTTCAGGAGTGGTTAGCCAGATGTTGCAAGAATGCCTGCAAGGAATATAAATTGCCAGCCTACTCCCCCAATCTCTAGCAGCTTTAGACTAGCTCTGAACTGGAAATTAACATTTCTGAATACTGAGAAGTTCCATCTTACTAGCACTTTATAAGCTTTAGATTATTTCCAAGTATATCCCATGATCATGGGTTGCATGAAAAAAACCTAACCGAGGTAGGAAAAGATTGCTCATAATGGTTTTTTCTCCCTTTTCAGATTAATATGAAGTAAAATCTGAAACTGTAGACCTTGGGGCTGCATGCAGGTTGCTAGCATTCCTTTCATACTTACAGAACACCTTCTCCCAAGTAGATGGGGCCACTGTTGGCCCATTTTTACATATTTTGGTGTTTTGAGTAGAGTTTAAAAAGGGGAAATCCTTGATAACCTCTATGGTCTTGAGCCAGCATGGCTGGCTCAGGAATTCTGGGAGTTGAAGTCCACGAGTCATAAAAGAGCCAAGGTTGCCTACCCCTGGTCTAGTGGTTAAGGCACCAGGCTAGAAAGCAAGAGACTGCAAGTTCAAGTTTCACCTTAGCCAGGAAAGTTAGCTGGTTGAGTTGTTGTAGTTAGGAAAATAGGAGGAGGAAGGTGTATTACGTATAGTCACTGGTGTGTGTGTGTGAGAATGCCAATCTTCAAGTGAAATATTCAACAAAAACTACACAATCTTGTTTGAAATATTTGGGGAAATATGTTGCATCAGAAGGTTAAATCCCTGATATATCTTGTCCAATAGTAGCTGCAAAATTCATCAATCTGGGAATGGGCCATTCTGGTAAATTCCAGAAAAATTCCATTTCTCTCCAAACTGGGAATGATTCAAGATGCTATGGACAAAATAGGTCTGGTGTTCGGCCATAAATTCTAAACCAATTCCAGTTCAGAAGCTAATTCTGGAAATTACTGAACTCTCCCATCCCAACCTCAAAAGTGTTATAGTCTGGAGGGAAACACAACATTCTGAATGTCTGGAATGTTGAATTCTCAAGTTGACAATTTTTGCACACCCCTATTCTAGAGATTTAAAAATATCTTGGATGGGAAGACAGAGTAAAATCCAATGTTTCACAACATGGTATCCTCCCAATAACTTGGACTACATCATTTTCAATCGTTATTCATGCCGGCTTGTGCTGATGGGAGTTGTAATTCAAAACAAAAATCCTCCAGGCTCTGCTGCCTCCCTCAGCTCTTGACCAGCAGCTCATCTATTCGGTTACAGAAATGTAAAGAATGGAAGCTGGGCCATTACATTTGCTCAAGTTGAAAGTTATTTGTTTCCCCTCTCTGAATTGTTTGCTTTCCTGCATTACAGTTGGTCACTGTAAGACCTTGTTCCTGAGTCAGCTTCCTACCCAAACTTTTCTCCCTTCATCCCTTTGTAACACGTCTTTTTAGATGATAAATCTGGGAATGGGGCATTATGTATACACCGTTCAGGAATCTTCAAAGACACAGTGAGCTAAAATGCTGTTAGGCTGAATAACATTAGGAGGGATGCATGCTGGGAAACACTAGAATTAGATGGGAAAAAATGACATACTGCAGGGTTTTTAAAGACGTGTAACAGACTCATAACTTTTCTTTCCCTTTCCTCCCCACTGACCCCCCCCCCCCTTTTTTTTTTTTTTTTTTTACAAAAATTAATTGTTTTTCTCTTTTTAGCTCTTCTGGGAAAAGAAACTAAGTGGCTTAAATGCCTTTGACATTGCAGAGGAGCTGGTGAAAACAATGGACCTTCCAAAGGGTTTGCAAGGTACTTTCAACAACTGTTGACAGAGAACTGACGTGCTGATGGCAGTGACCAAGTTCCTCAGATCCTGAAGCTGATTATTTAAGTGGAAATATTTTACATTCCACTTCTCCACTGTCAAAAATTCTTCAGAGCATTCGAGCGTTAAGATAAAAATAATGATTTTTATAGTAAGCATGGATTTTTAAGAGTGTTGCTATCAAACAAATGATTTGAGTCCTAAAAGCAAATGTCCAGATAGGTTGAATGAATAAGAGCATTCTTAGCACAATGCCATAAATATATCTATATATGCTAGATGCAAGAGAAAATTTTTTCCTAAGCTATTGTTCCATCACATAGAAGGTAAATATTTATGTCTATCCATATATTCAGTTCAGTAATGAAAGCTTTAAATCTCCCTCGTTCACAATCCTTGAATTGTTTTCAAGAGTTTCTAATAAAGGAGACTATTTGTAGCTCAGGATTGAAATGAGGGGTCCTTGGTGCTTTCTGAGCTTGGTTGTTTTCTTGAAGACGTTTCATTACCCAAGTGTCTGCAAGCAAACAGCCAAACTCACAGAGCACCAGGGACGCCTCATGAAGTTTCTGGCTAGAATCTCCTCTTTTGCCCCACCTTTTGTATACATTGCTGTTTCCTAAGCTCCATTTCAGAAGTGATCCAGTCATTTCAGATTCCAGTTTCCTTTCTTTCTGCACTTAGATGTCTCGTCATAACCAGCTGCTTGAACTATTAGTTAAAAATACAAAATATCTTTTTAAAAATCTCACTGTTCACTGACATGTGCATAAAATGAGATACACACTCATTTTGTGCCCCTTATCCTCAGGAAAACAAAACAGAGCAAGGGGAGAGAAGCTTGCTGATTTTCAGCCTGCTGAAAAGGGAGGAAAGAGCTTAATTCTATCTCTTCTCCTAGAAGGCACAGGGCTTAAACTGTTTGGAGGCTAATCCTGCCCTTATTGTTAGCTCTGCCTTCTGTAAAGGAGGAAAGGCTTTCCACCTTAGTTGGGTTTCTAGGCCAAGAGGTTAAAAAGAAGTAAAGGAAGAAGAATTTTTTTTAAAAAAATAAAGTCTTGAAGAAGCTTTAGCTTTAGGAATAGGGATTTAAATTTGAATCTCAGCTCTCCACTCTAGCTAGTGCCCGACACTGCTGTCAGGCTATCATGGAGTATATTTGTGCCTTAAACCTGACGGTGCTGATCAATAGGAATTTTGTAATAGCATCATCAAAAAAGACAGAATCATTTATTAACTATTATCATGCTGTACCTCTTTAGGTGTGGGACCTGGATGTACTGATGAGACTCTCCTTTCAGCCATTGCTAGTGCCTTGCATACCAGCACAATGCCCATCACTGGGCAGCTCTCTGCTGCTGTTGAGAAAAACCCCGGAGTCTGGCTGAATACTTCTCAACCTCTCTGCAAAGCCTTCATGGTGACTGATGAAGACATCAGGTAGTAAAGCCTGACTCCCAGGGCAGGAGGTGAATTTCTCCCCCTGGTGTTTTATGTAGTGCCAGAATTTTTTAGATGCTTAAAAACATCTATGCTTCTGTCCTCAAAAAAAAAAAAATTGTTGTGAAATGCAATTATCTGCCTACAGTGGAGCCCGAGGAATTCACTCTCAGTCTAATTCACAGGCAAGGCTACAAACATTTAATGTTTCCAGCAAGAGCAGATAGATTCTATGCCAAATTCCTGTCTTCCCCTGTTCTTGAAAGCACACAAGACTACCACAACTGCAGCCTGACCATAATTTGGTCAATTGAGATTTTTTTTTCCCTACAATGGTACCTCAGTACTTATCATTAATTGGTTCCAGGAAGCGTGACAAGTACTAAAAATGCCAAAGTGCCAAACAAAGCATTTACCACATGATCCTTTGGTTTCAGCCGGGAAGGACTTCTGTCTGTCCCTTTTCCTACGTCAGTGACCTTCCCAGCGTGGCCAACTTCCTATCTGCCCTTTGTGGCCATCCCCCTCTTCTTTTTGCAGTAACCTTCCCAGCAAGGCTAACTTCCTATCCATTCTCCGCAGCTGTCCCCCTTTTCCTATTGTAGCACGTCGAGTACCAAACAACATTTTCGTGTCAAAATGCGTTGAATACTAAATTTGGCTAGTTTTGAAGCTATCAAATACCAAGCTACTTTTTTTTGGGGGGGGGGGGGGGTGTCATAATCTTGGTAAGGGATTCATGACCAGCAAGCTCACCAACAGCATTTGGGACACAGTGAAGGAACTCTCTAAGTGTCAAGGGCAAGTAGGCATGCCAGCATCTAGCAGTGCAACAGTATGCTCTGACAACACACTGCATGACTCCGAAAGAAATCTGGTAAGTGCTATGGCAGCCAGGAACCAGAAACTGCTTGCAACCACAGTATGCTTGTTGCTGTTCCACTGTAGCCTACATTGTTGTTCTCAAGAATACGTATGTAATAGCTGATTTCATCCCCACCAGTCAAATAGGAAACAGATTGTCAGATCTGAGATTTAATTGATAGGGAAGAGAATCCCCAAACACAGCACCTGGGTATCATCCTTATACAAAAGAGAACCCACATCAGAGGTGAGAAGTCTGTACTATTGACAACTTACATTAGTTCTTTAGATCAGTTGCCCAGTTCATGAATCTCACAAGTCTCCGGAGCTAGACGATTACCTGCACAGATTCAGTAAGCTCACTTTGTGCTTTTTCGCCTGTTCTCTCTCATTCCAATCTCATAAGATGATGGTGGTGGAGAAATTAAAAGAGGAACTACTGCCTATTCAACCTTGAACTACTGAATGAAACACGGGATATAAAAGTGATCCTATTACTCTTTGATAATTTACCGCTTCCCTGATATCAGGATTTCTCCATTTATATCTGCTGCATGCAACAAAGGAATAGATACAACGTGCTGGGGGTATTTATTTAAGTGTTTTTCCCTCTCCAGGAAGCAAGAAGAGCTGGTTCAGCAAGTGAGGAAGAGGCTAGAGGAAGCCTTGATGGCTGACATGCTTGCTCACGTGGAAGAGATAGCAAGGGATGGTGAGACACCTGCAGTAAAGGGTAATGAAGAAGAGGAAGAGGAGGAGGAGGAAGATGATGATCGTGGGCAGGAGATGGAGAATGTATAGTCCAGGTAGCACAGTTCCACATTAATACCTTTTCCCCATCACGCATATGTTTGCAGTGCCGTTTTGATGTTTTCCCAACGTCAAGAAGCTTGAAGAAGCTCAGAGTTTCTGATGTTTCTTTATATTTATCATCAAGTTCAATATTTGCAATGAAGGATAGCATTTTTCAAGATTTTAAGAAAATACTTTTCCAATCATTTCTTCCATTCCCATTTTAACTAGAAGGGACTTTTAGTGGAGATTAGATGGTATTCTTGGTATGTCCCAAAGGTGCTTTTTCAAGAAGCACCTTTCTTGAAAGAAAGTCCAGTTGCCTCTTGAAAATACACCTTTGGGACAACCATGACTTGGATAACTGAGAATCTCCATAGACGTATTCTTGGTATGTTCTTGATCTTGAAATCAAGTTGGCTTGGCCTATTTTTTGAATGGAGAGGCTACAGTCTTGACCTCTCCTGAATGTTGAATAGCAAGTACACATGGATCTTTAGAATAGGAAAACATTTCTTGAACATAGGAGATTATTTGGAAACCCACCCATCCATAGTCACAGGCAGTGGTCTTGATCTTGCTACATGCTAATGTGGCATGATGTAGAGAGGACTTCACCATTGTTACCATAGAATCATAGGGTTGGAAGGGGCCTTGAAGGGCATCTAGTCCAGCCCCTGCCCAAGCTAGGAATCTTATTATTCTCTCTCCCATGCCATGCCAGCCCAGCCCAGCCCAGCCCAGCCCAGGGTACCTTTTGGAGCCATATCTCCCATGCTTTGTAGCTGATCCAGTGTCTCTTTTCCTTCAGGGTGTTTTTCTCCAGAACTAGCCCGCACTTGGTCCACATAGAGGCAAGTGCATCTTCAGAATGCTGTGCACTAACTGTATCTGCGTGTGTGAACGTGTTTGGCTTCAGTTCACAAGAAGCTGAAGGGACCAGTCAGACTGAGTAGTTTGAAGAAGGACTTGCTAAGCTCAGTTTTTTTCTTTCCTCTGCCCCCTCATTTTTCTCTTAAAAGTATCACAGGGCAATAGAGGAATCAAAAAAGTTATATGAACATAATCCCTTTGTCTTATTTCCAGACTAATAATTGAAACAGGTTTCCCAAGTCTCTTTCTAATAGTGTCTGCACATGCCCTAAACGCATTGGCTTAACCCAGAGATGCCATGAAGAAACGTATTTGAAATTACATGTAACAAAATATTTTTGGTGGTATAGGTAAGCTATTCCACTTGTAAAAATCTTGCCGTGGGGTCTTCATTTTCTTATCTGATTGTTTAATTTGGGTTCATATTATTTGCTTTAAAAAAAAAAACTCCCATCAACAGAACGTGCCTTTCCATGTGGACTGGGAAATTCAGCCCCCAAAGCTATACAGATCCACATTTTGATCAAAGTCCCCTTCTTCTGCATGAATATAAAATGACATAGAACTATAATTCATGTAGGACTTTATGAGCACAAACCATTGTGGAAAGAATATTAAATGATGACAATAATCACCCAATCAGAGAAAATGTAACCAAAAGGTGATGTGTGAGTTTTTAGCAACTATTTGAAAGAAAGGATTACTTAGTGCTATTGATCTCCTCTTGTTCTATAATTGAATTAGTCGCTGCGGGAGGGGGGGGGTTGCCTTTGTCTCATATAATTAAATGCTTTTCAAATAGTAATATTAGATTGATAACATAATTGAGGAGAAGCAAACAAACCAGGCCAGTTGTAAATGACACAGAATTTGCCTTAATGAGTTCCATCTCAGCTGGGATTAGGTTACTAGAAACACAAATAACACCATTTTTGCTCTTGCTTGCTTCCTAATGCATACTGTCTCTAAATAAATTGTCATCAACATGATACTTTCAGTGCTGGATTTTAAATTTCAGGATTAGATGACAGTACTACATCTCTCTTTTAAAAAAAAAAAAGCCAGGGCTGATGGAAACCTTGTTCATGAATCCTGGACTAGATTTTACATATTTTGGAAATGTGGGATGTATTCCTTTTTAATTTCCAAAATTAGAAATGTGATCTTGGGCCTAATATAGTTCTTTTCATTTTGGACTTATAAAAGAAATTCAGGATTTTGGTCCAGAAGTCTCTTATTTAATTGTTTTCAGATTTTTGAGTATTTGGTTGAAATCCATCATGTATATTTCTCTTCTGCTCTTGCATGCACATAAAGAGTTAGTCCTTGCTTGGTTTCTTTTCTTTGTTTATTTGGAGCAACCTCTCAGCATATAATTCCTAGGAAATATCATAAATTATTGCTTTAAGCTTTTTATGCTGCAAAATCATGCTGCGTGCTTAAGTTGTGCTAGGATGAAGCTGCAACTAGTGGGCAAATGTGTAAAGCCCTGTTAATAAGGAAATGCAGTCTGGCTGTCTTCAAGCCAGAGTGATGCATTTCTTTCCTTTTAAACAAATGAGTTGATAGTGTAGTGTTCATTAACAAGAATTTAGAAAATTCTTCGATCCTTTGTCTTTCAAATACATACTCATCACCACTATCGCCACCTTACCACTAATATGTACCTTAATTGTAACAGTATCTTAATGTACAGTCTTGTTGGGGAATATTAGTTTTGTAATAAAATGTTTTTCATACATTTAATTTTTCATGTATTATTGTTTGTTGGAGGAAATATTGTGAAATATGGATAGCATAACTTTTCAAATAATGTTACTCCCAATCATAGACCTGGAAAAGGGGTGAGGTTAAAAAAAATGTATGTAGCAGTCACATAATGAAAGAGATTCAAAGCAGGCAGAAGAATGCTATAGGGCAGTGGTGGTGAACCTATGGCACGTGTGCCAGAGGCGGCACTCAGAGCCCTCTCTGTGGGCACGTCCGCCGCCACTGCCAACAGCTTGTGCAGGTCCATTAGGCTGCCACTGCCGCCCGGAGCAGCAGCCCCACCCAGCACAAAAGAGGCGAAGCGGTCAGCTAGCAAGCTCGAGTAGAGGTGGTAGAGCACACCCACACCCAGCAAGCCAAAGGCCACCCCGAGCAGAGAAAGCCGGATCCCCATCGGCGCCATGGCCCCCCAGTCCCAGCTAGGATTGCGTGCCTCCCCCCATCTCTGCTGGGCCTCCTGCCCACTGCCCCACCCGCCAGAGACCCCTGGATCTCCCCCAAACCTGCCCTGCCTCCACAGGCATCCCCCCATGAGCAACATCGAGGTGGCCATGCCCACCCAGTCTGCCGTGACAACCGCAGCCATGCCCACCCAGTGGGCCACGCCCCCATGCCCCCCCTGAGGGCACCACAATGCTGATGCGGCCCTGGCACTTTGCAATAAATAAGTGGGTTTTGGGTTGTGGTTTGGGCACTCGGTCTCTAAAAGGTTCGCCATCACTGCTATAGGGGTTTAAGAATTCCTGGGTTGAGTAATGACGGTCATTAGATCAGATGACGGGTTGAGGTCCAGTATCTCTGTCTTCATGAGCGAAGGAAAGTCCACTGAATAGTTCCATGGAAACAACAGAGAACGAAAGTTTTGGTTTTCATTCCCTACTTGGGAGTACTTCAGAGCCCCAAATGGTCAGACTTTTCCCTACAGGGCAACATTACAATTGTGGTTAGCTTTTTGTTTAAAAAATAAAAATAAAAAATACTGAATAGAGAGCCAGTTTGGTTCAGTGGTTAAGGTATCAGGCTAGAAACCAGGAAAACACGAGTTCTAGTCCTGCCATGGTCACAAAGCCAGTTGGGTGACCATGGGCCAGTCCCTTTCTCAGCCTTTAGAAAAAGGCTTTTAAAAATTTGGTAAACTACTTTCAAAAACTTGTATAGAAAACTGCAGTCACCAGGAATCGGCACCCCCAAAAAGCACAACTAATGTGTAAAATGAATGATTGCCAATGTTCAGACAGAATGGAGACCTGTTGTGACGGAAATATATTTCCAGGTTCAACACACTAATATTATTTGCAGGACAGCCTGAATTAGGTGAAGCCATTTTACCATATTCTGTTTAAGGGTTTCCCCGAGTCAAGTAATTGGGAATGAATAGGTTGCTAGTCTGATCAGCATTGCTGAGGTGCAAGAAAAACAACCATTTATGAGAACCGCTATAAGCCACAGGGTTGAAGTTGTGTCTCTTGCCCAGTGAAAAAGTTGGAGAGCAGGGATAAAAGGTGTCACTTCTTAAAGGGAAGCTTTCCTATCCTGCAAATTAAATAATATGTGACATGGGTTTTCCTGCTTGAATGCCAATTATAAATATCTCCATATGAACTCACACAAAAATATTAATAAAAGGACAAGTTGCTTATTCGTAACAAGCATTCTCAGGTTTAAAGTACTTCACTTAGAAAGGGGAGGCTACTCTTCATTGCTGATACATTCTGCTGTTAACAGGGCCTAAAAGAGCAAGTTCTGGTAACATTCAGGGTTGGATTTATATCAACATTTCCTGATAACTGGAGCAGTGCCACCTAAGTGCCAACTTTTATAGAGCTATTATTACAAAGTGGAAAATCTGAATTTTTTTTCAGTATCTAAAATGTTTAGGGAGGGAGGGAGATCAGTCATAATGACAAGCTCATAGCCCTGTATCCATCTAAATTCTAAAATCTCCGCAAATGATCACTACACCTACAGTGTACGCAACTCCAAGCTTGGTCAAGCAGCTGTGGATAAGAGTTAGATCCACTAACCCAGGGGTAGGCAACCTTGGCTCTTTTATGACTCGTGGACTTCAACTCCCAGAATTCCTGAGCCAGCATGGCTCAGCTTGGGAACCTCTCCATTTCTCAGCATGGCTGGCTCAGGAATTCTGGGAGTTGAAGTCCACGAGTCATGAAAGAGCCAAGGTTGCCTACCCCTGCACTAACCCCACTGATCAAGAACATGCTCAGTTGGATATGGCAGGAAGCAAGAGTTACATCTTGTCATCCCAAACTCTACAAGTTCGTGCATGGCATTAATACCTCGTTTATTAAGTTGCATCCGGCTGAATCATACTTCCCTTTTGAAAAAATTGCAGTGGTTGGGTTCATACACCATTGAGCTACACACACAAGTGTTGAGACACATCAAACCCTCCTGTTTGCTTAAGATAAATGCATGTGCCAGACCCTCCCTCCTTCCCTATATAGTTCCTAGACACAATCCAGTGCCTTTTCTCAGGTAAGTACCTGAATCCTGAGCAGCTAATACTTTCCATTTACTCAAAGAGGAAACGATGGCTGCTCTGATTCTGGATGATACATTTAATCTTTTAAAAGGGGCCACTAGTAATAAAGTATGTAGTAAGGAAGTAGCGTTCATACCTAGTAACCAGCCAGTGGCTTACCATGCACAAGTGTTCCGTATTTTAGGGATGTGTAAATTCGCCCACAGTATAACCTAAAGCAGTACGTGTCCAAAAGGATTTTGAACAATGAAGCTTCCTTCCCCTTGGTGCGGGAGATAGATACCCTGCATTATCAGTTCCCAGATGCCAGTCTTCCTCAACTTTGCCAGCTTCGAGATACGTGGACTTCCTCTCCCAGAATTCCCCAGCCAGCATACTGAAGAGTTGCAGTCCACATATCTTAAAGCTGCTAAGTTTGAGAAACACTACCCTATGTTGACTTGAGAATATGGGGATCAGCCTGTAGGAAGCAACTGATTGGAGAAGTCTACGTTAGAATCCACACCTTGTGTTAAATCAAAATTTGTCAAGTACTGATAATATTTGGGTTCACATGTAACTAAACCATTAATATTGGGTTATGACTGGGCCTCACAAAATGAGTGTCTGAAGGCTGGAAAATGCTTATAGCATCCTTTTCACCCTTTTACAGATACAAACCCCACCCCACTCCGCGCATCAGCTGACATTGACAAAAAGTTATTCCAATATCTTAGGCAGAGAAGATACCCTCATTTTATCTGGAAACTGATTTTGCCTTTCAGCTACTGTATTTCAACAAAGGAGGGCAGTAGGAAGGCTGCAAGAAATGGAAGCAATAACATATTTTATTTTCTTGGGCTCCAAGATGACTGCAGACAGCATATTAAAAAGCAAAGACATCACCTTGCAGACAATCCATATAGTCAAAGCTATGGTTTTCCCAGTAGCGACGCATGGTGGTGAGAGTTGGACCATAAGGGAGGCAGAGCATCGAAAAATTGATGCTGTTGAATTGTAATGTTGGAGAAGACTCTGAGAGTCCCTTGAACTGCAAGGGGATCAAATCAGTCAATCCTAAAATAAATCAATCCTGACTGTTCTTTGGAAGGACAGAGACTGAAGCTGAAGCTCAAATACTTTGGCCACCAAAGGAGAAGAAAAAATTCCTTGGGAAAGACCCTGATGTTGGGAAAGATGGAAGGTAAAAGGAGAAGGGGATGACAGAGGATGGGATGGTTAGTGTCATTGATGCAATGAACATGAACTCTGGGAGACAATGGGGGACGGGCGCTTGGTGTGCTATGGTCCATGGAGCCACAAACAACAAAAAATAAATTGGACTTAAAGCAGGCTGATGTGATAAGAGGATGTTCATACTTAAGTCGGTAAATATTTTGTTCCATCATGGGTGGAGATCATGAAAAGATGCACCTTGCCACAGATAAATAAACGTATAAAGTTTATCAGGTTGTTATTTATATGAACATCGCTCGTCTTATAATCATCTTCCAAAGCATCAAGGTGACAAAAATATTGAACAAATTACACCCATTGTGTAAAATAATATACTGTCGTCCTTGACTTAAGAACACAAGTGGAACCAGAATTTCTGTTGCTAAGTCAGGTGGGTTGTTAAGTTAGTTACATCCAATGTTATGACCCTTTTTGCCGAGCAAATCGCTCCATTTGGTAAGCGAATCATGCATGTCCTCAAAGGAATCCGGCTTTCCCCATTGACTTTGCTTATTGAAAGCCAGCTGGGAAGGTTGCAAGTGGTGATCACAGGACACCAGGGCGTTGCAACCATTGCAAATACATGGCAATTGCCAAGTACGCCAGTTTTGATCACGTGACCATAGGGATCATAAGGGCAAGGACCAGTTGTAAGTCACTTTTTTCAGTGCTGTTGTAACTTCAAACAGTTGCTAAATGAATGGTTGTAAGTTGAGGGTTACCTGTGGTACAAGTAAACTTACCAAATGAAAAAGAAGGGGAAGAAAACACTGAAAAAATAGGAATGTATTTAAATCCATAAAAAAGTAATTTCTTTGCTATAGTGGGT
Source organism: Azemiops feae (assembly GCA_023970755.1). Classification (NCBI taxonomy): domain Eukaryota; kingdom Metazoa; phylum Chordata; class Lepidosauria; order Squamata; family Viperidae; genus Azemiops; species Azemiops feae. The sequence continues at coordinate 986,695 of JALGBA010000077.1, read as the reverse complement.
TTGGGGTTCCGAATTCTCCCTTGCACAATTTCTACTCACATTAAATATATTCATACCTGGCCCTGAAACATTTACAAACTTAATTCTCTGCACAATTACATATCTTAGGGCAAATCCAGAAAATTCTGTGTATTTTTGCAACTGAAGATAGAAGGAATAAATATTTACTAGATGCACACGATAAGCCAAAATTAAGCACTTTATAATTCTAAAGGGAGAAAAGAAATGTCATGGGCTTATCTTTTATTGCTGAAATGTTCTTCCAGATGTTCTTGAATATTGTTAAATATTTCCTCTGAATATCAAAATATTACAACTTGTTTTGTAAACTTATCCGTATGACATATACATACAGGGCATAAAAGCTTATCTCATGGCTTGACTACTGCAATGTGCTTTATGTGGGGTTACACTTGAAGACAACCCAGAAGGTTCAACTGGTCCAGAATGCAGTGGTGTGAGCAATGACGGGCATGCCTCAGTACTTAGAAAATCCTACATAGCATTGGGCCTGGTTACTTGAGGCACCATCTACGGTACTTCCCAGCCGGTTCTATCTCAAAACAGTTGGCATCACACCTTTGTGGCACCACCTGCCCTCTGGAATGAGGCTTTGCCCAAGGTGTGGATGGCACCCACTTTGCTGTTGTTTAGAAGAGCCGTTCTTCGCCCAGGATTATGTTGATTATGTTGAGGCAAAGAGAACCCTCACTTCATTATGCTTGCCATAATTTAGAGTTGTTGAGTTGGGCAGTGTATACATTTCATAAACTACAGCAATACAATATTTACAATTCAACACTATCCATGTCTATTCAAAAGTACTTCCCAAGGGAGGTATTCTCAGCTAAAAAGTCAATTATTGCATCTTCCTTCAATTATTAGTTGGGGTCACTAATAATCACAAGAATAAAACACCCTTGGGGAAATCAGTAGCTTTGTAGACAGAATATCAGTATTGGTACATTAGTTTTAACTAGTAACAATAAGACCCAAAGCAGTACAATAATCATGTTACATGTGCAGCAGACATGTCAAACTCGTGATGTCGCGCGACGTATCGGAGCTTTTTCTCCATTGCCGGCAATGGGGTGGGCGCAGTTTCCTCGTGACGCGTCCGGTCCGTGGGCCGGCAGTTTGACACCCCTGATGCACAGGGACAAGGGATGTAAGAAAATGACAGAACGTCATACTCCATTTTTTACATTTGTGCAACCTTCATTATATTAATAAAGGCTTATTTTTTATTGTAGTTAGTAGTTTTATAAATGAAACACCAGAACAGTGCACTTCAATTTGTTCAGTAAATTATGTTTATTGTCTCTGAAGTCTTAATGTCTGCATTTGAATTTTTACCATTATTTGTCACCGTTATTTTTTATTTTATTTTTTTTAAATAACCATTAACCAACCAAGTGACATCCAAATTATTTAAGGGGGGGGGGATGAAAAGCAATAAAACCTTTGGGATTATTTACATTGGAGATATGAATGGTCCCAACCGAGGAAGAAGCACATGGCTTCATTCATTCACTGAACTGTATTTTGCATCAAAAGATCAGAATTAGGCATACAGTGGTTTTCTATGGAAGCAAAAGTTGGACTTGGAAAAAGCAAAAAAAGAGTCTAGATGCTTTTGAACTTTGGTGTTCAAGAAGACTCCAGAGAATATCATGAACAACCAAGAATATATAAAATGAATCACTAAATCAATTCAGAGTTCCCACTTGATGACCAAGCTCAATTTTGGATGCAAAGATCCAGCTCCTTGAGAAGTCCATAAAGTTGGGGAGAGTGGAAGGAGAAAAGACAGCCAGCATAAAAATGAATTACAGCTGTGATGGGTTCACCACTGAAGGACCAACTTGGGGACAGGTCACCAAGAGTTAACACCAATTTGATGGCCATTAATCAATCACAACCAGAGCTAAGACTGATAATTCTGCATTCCTGGCTATGGAAAAACTTGGGAATAGTGGGACAGAGAAGCATGGAATTCAAAGATGCCTGCAGGTTTATCTCTGAACTGAGAGGGGATTCTTTCTGCAGAGAAGGCAGAAGATGGTCAGGACTTGAGTTATGTTGGAATGAGAAGGTTATTGTCCCAAGTCCAGAGTTTTGCACAATACACTAAATCCTAATCTGACCACTCTCACTGGTTCCCAAAGCAACGCTAGGTTAAAGTAAGATTTAGTAACTGCATTCACACAATATTCTTAATGTAGTTCCTTTATCGATTCATTTCAGATCAGACAATAATTAAACCAAACGGGGGGGGGGGGGTTAGGGAAAAATTAGCCAAGCATGGCGTTTTCTTCAAAAGTCACCAATTAGGCTCTTTACTGACCTAAATACACATGCCAAGTCCACAGGAGCTGATTAAAGAGAACTTGGCTGAAATGCTGGGATGGTAGACCACGAGGAAACTCCAGGGTTGCAAGCTAGAAAAAAAAAGCGATTTCTTCCAAAGGCGGCCAGGTATAAACCGCTCTTGCACTCGAATACTCCCTAAAACCTTGGCTGGGAGGGGGTTCCTTTTTTTTAGCGCACCTTTTTTTTTCCTTGCACCACGCGAATTCAGCCAGCATACCTACATTTTACTACAAGCACAGCGCAGGAAATCGGGTTAGGCAGGGGGAGGCGTCCCTACCGGCCCAAATCAGCCCCATTTTTCCCAAGCCAGAAGTTGGAAGGCGTGGCCGCGGTTTCAACCCCCTTTACAGTGCGTGGGAGGAGGCGGGGCTACCCCGGGAAGGGGTGAAGGGTGGGGAGAAAGGCTTTCCCCGCGCATGCGCCTTCCCTCTTTTCTCTTCCCCCTCCCCAGGCTTTCATTGTTGGGCTGGAGATGACGTGCTCCTTCTGGGTGGGACAGAGGCGCGGCGAGGCGCCATCGGGTGGGGGGGTGCTGCCGGCAGCCTCCGCTCGGACTCCCCGCCCCGTCCAACCTCCCTCCCTCCCTCCCCCCCTCTCCGGGCCGGGCTGCTGGATGAAGGCGGCGGCAGGGCCAGCAAACAAAGGAGGAGGAGGAGGAGGCAGGGGGGCGGGATCCTAGGCGAGCGGAGCCGATCTGGGGGCGGTGCGGCGGCGGCGGCAGCAGCAGCAGCCCGAGAGAGCGACCCGAAGCCGGAGGCAGAGAGCCCGTCCCAGGCTGGGGGGGCAGCAGGAGGAGGAGGAGGAGGAGGAAGAGGCGGAGGGGGAGCTGCAGGCAGCCATGCCCAGCGCCATCTACCAGCTGGATGGAGAAGCCTCCCGCTGCTGCCCCCCGCCTGGCTTGGGCGGGCTGCTGACCCCCCAGATCGCACAGCAGCCGGCTTGTTCCGGCAGCAGCTTCGCCCTGCCGGCCGGCCCCGAGCAGCCCAGCCTGGAACCGCCTTCCCCGCCTCTCCTGCAAGAAGCCGAGGCGCCCCGAGACCCCGCGGCGGAGCTTTCCCTGGCCTTGGAGCAGCTTTCCATCTTAGGGCTGGCGGCAGAGGAGGAGGAGGAAGAAGAAGAGGAAGGAGAAGGCGGGAGAGACGAAGCGGAGGAAGAGAGGCAGCAGCAGCAGGAGGCGGCGGCCAAGGAGGATGGAGGAGGAGGAGGACCACGACCCGAGGATGACCTGATGGAGGCTGGTGATCCAGGAGGGCTGGACCCCTTCAGCTACCATGGGCTGCCCCCCCTGGCAGCAGCGCCGCCCGCAGGTGGGGGCCTGGTCCTGCTGGACGCCGAGGGCAGCCCCCCCGCCTCCAACTCCGTCTCCCCCGTGGAGATCCTCGGGACCTTCCCGCCACATCTGGGACACCCCCCTCCGCCACAGCACCTCCTGCTGGCCGGGCAGTTGGGCATCATCGGCAGCCGCAAGAAGAGTGTCAACATGACAGAATGCGTCTCGGTGCCCAGCTCGGAACATGTGGCAGAAATCGTGGGCCGTCAAGGTAAAACCGTCAAGGAAAGCAAGAAGTGTTGGTTGGTTGTGCCCATAATAAAGTTAGCCCATCAGTAGAAAAGGGCGGGTTCGCCATCCTTAGTTTTGGCCCCCCCACCTGCCCCTAGATCCTCTCCCCCACTCCCCAATTACTCAGCAATCTCCTACATAGCTTTTTAAAAGTCTTGGGAAGGTTACATTTTATATGGGTTTGTCCCTTTCTCTTTAATTTATTTGGGGATGAAAAGAGCTTGCTTTCATTTTTTTTTTTTAAAGCAGCATCCATAGTACCATCCCATGTTTGGAGGAAATAGAACAAACTGCTGGTCAGTTTGTTTTCTTTTTTTAAAAACAAAACTTTGGAAGGGGAGGTGACCCTGCTGAGGCAACTGATATATGTGGACACCCCGATCTAAGTTATTTTATGTAAGCATTTAGAAATGCTGCATTTTCCCCCAGATGTAGCTTTCTGAATGTGAAAACTGGCAGACTTCATCTCTCTATGCCCAACACCAACTTTTCCAGTTTTTGTGTGGCTAAATCCAGCCATATTTGGCTTTGTATTTCTCTTCCTTAATTCAAACTTTACTGAAATCCAGAAAGCTGAGGAACGCCTAATTTCTGGGCCTGTTCCATTTGGCTTTGGGGAGACTTTAAAAGCTTCTTTGTTCTTTCGTGTGATAGAAATGTGGAGAGGAAGGAAGGAAGGAAGGAAACTAAAAAACTTTTTGACATTTACAGTTGGAAAAAGTATTCCAGAAATAACAATATTCCATTCCCACCTACTTTCCCTTGTTTTGAGAGAACCGAGTAAGCATCTTTATGAATTGTATTTAAAGATAATCCTTGTTTTGAAAAGACAAGGTGCTACATGCATTGAGGAGATTCATTTGAGCACAGGTTTTAGGTGCTTGTTGTTCTTTCTGGATGAAAAGGCTGTAAGAAGTTGGCAAACTTGACCCATCTTCTGGAATCCATGCGAAATGGGTGTCACCTCTGCCCCTATTTTCAGGTCCCGCTTCTTTCTGGACCCATGTCATTCCTTTTGTGAATTGCTCGCTCAGCATAATTCCAATTATTCACATTCTTTCCATCTTTCCATATATTTTAAGATTTTGATTTATAAAGCCCATTTTTCTTAGCAGCAAAAGTATAAAGAGAATGAGCAAGTTTCAATGGGCAAAGATGAGAGTGTATGGTGGGCTGAATCTTGAACTGATGCTCCCTTGTCTTCCTTTGCTGATTTTATATTTGAAAGCTACTATAATAAATGCCAAAATATATTGTAGGAAAATGTACCCTTCCTTTTTCCAAAGCTGGGACATTTTAAGACACTTCTCCAAGCATCTAAATAAGAATTACTCCACCTCTGCATTTATAACCAGCCTAGGTTGCTGTATGACATTTTTGTATTTTTAAAGTTTGTAATTTTGGGGTCTGTATCAGTCTTTTCCCCTTGTCAATGGGGCACATATCTGTCCTATTGTTCGCTTTGTTAACTGAGACCATGCTGTGTTGAGCACGGTGACATCACGCTCCTTGTATCCTATTGGATAATTCTGGAAGTACCCCCCCTTCCCCTCCCGCCCCTATTTGGCCACACCCAATTTATATTAGGCCATGCAGCTCTCCTCCCAACTTTTTTATGCTTCTCCTGTCTTAGCAGAAGTCAGTGTTTGATTTCTCAAGAAGGCAGTCTGAGGTTTTTACTGTCCAATCAGGTAAATCTTTTCACTATCTCTAGCACATAGAGTGTGATTGGTTAGTGGTGGATAAAACACAGTGTTTGCTCAAAGATATCTTTTTGAGAAAATCTGGTGCTGTCTCGCACTGCTTGTAAATAGTGATGTTGACCGAGTAGATTTTGATTAAAGCAGTATTGCCTTAAGAGATAAAAATCCTTAGAAATGTTTATGCAATTCCATGAAAAATATGTTTTCTGGTGCATAGGCAACTTTTTTAAAAAAAGTTATTGCTAGCATATATCCAGCAACAAATGTCATAGAGGAAATTTATCTGATAAAGTTTAGTTGTGAAGTGCAAAATATACAATTTAAACAAACAATACAGTTTTTGCATTTCCTTGTATATTTTCTTAGGTAAAAGATTTCTTAGGTGGCTGAGTTTTGTGTACAATAGCACATTCTTCTTTCTTGAAAATGCACATAGATCCCCTATTCAGCTTCAAGTTTCTAGCTCTCATCACGGAACAGTGTTTCCATCTGTCTTGAAATTCAAATTTCACTTCAGTTATGAACCCAGATTCTCCAAATTTGTTCAGCCATCATGCTTTGTTGTTAAAGAGGAGGCAATTAGGAAGAAAAAAAGGCTGATGCCTCCTAAAGTTTCACCTGCAGAATAGGTATTGGGCCAAAAATTCTATTAGGGTCATTTTCCTCTGTTTGCTTTTAATTTGTAAAGATGGCATCTTGCATTTTTTTTGTTTTTCTGAAGGGCCTAAAGATCTCATGTCAGTCGAGAAAAGACCACTGTTGTAGAGAATGAAGCATCTTCTATATAATGGCCATTTTTTTTATTACTTTCAGCCAAGGTTGTTGAAAAGATCTTCCAAGATTGAATCTGAACCCATTGAAATCAGGCAAAATAATAGGAGTGCATCTGCTTTTTCTCACTCTGAAGGGTTATCTCTCCTACGAGTGTCATGGAGAAATGGATCCATTCCTGTTTTTCTTTCTGGATCCGTTGATGATTTTTAGTGCAGTGGATTGTGATGTCCTTCTGGACTGACTGGTGGAACCGAGTCTTGGAGAATGAATGTTGTCTTGGAAAGTTCTCTCTTTAGCCCCTTTGAGGGACATACAACCAAAATTGAGCCCAAAATTTCTACTGCTAAGCAAGACAGTTGGTAAGTGAGTTTTGCCCCGTTGTACAACCTCTCTTGCCACAGTGGCTAAGTGAATCACCGCGCTTGTTAAGTTAGCAACACGATTGTTAAGTGAATCTGGCTTCCCCACTGACTTTAATTGTCAGAGGGTCACAAAAAGTGATCACATGACCTCAGGATGCTCAGGGTATCATAAACACATGCCAGTTGCCAAGTGTTCAAATTTTGATCACATGACCATGGGGATGCTGCATTGGTGGTTAAGTGTGAAAAACGGTCATAGGTCAATTTTTTTCCAGTGCTGTTGTAACTTTGAACAGTCACTAAACGAATAATTGTAAGTGGAAGACTTACCTCTAGTGATACCCGATGAATACTAGACAATACCAGGGCCATTACTGTGTGCTGCACATAGGTAACATAGCACCTGTGGGCAGCAGGGTGCATGGGGATACCTCCCTAGAGGCCTACCTTCTCCCTTCCCCTCAGATCTTATCAATGGAAGACTAACGGGCTGCAAAGCAAAACACCAGACATGATCTTCAATCATCACTGGGTCCCATGGAGGACAGAAGCATTCTTAGAAAATAAAATGGTCTGGGTGGCTGCAGCCCCATCTTTATTGGGCTCTTTGTCCATCTGACCAAAAAATAAGACTGAAATCGTAGAAAGGATCTTCTACCAGAAGCCAGAAAAGCTGATGAATAGTTATGTCTCCATTTCAAGTGGGGCTTTGGGATCGGCCGTATCCTCCCTCTATGGAAGCCATTTTGTGAGAGTGCCTACAACACCCTATCCAAGTTCTAACTGTGCCCGTCAGCCCAGGTGCAAGCCATTGGAACTCTTTGCCACTTAAGTCCAGTTGAGCTGTCAGTAGCCTTGCTCAAATTCATTACTGGACTGCATGATGGTGCATAAAGCCATTGACTGAATTGAAATGGATGGGTATTTATTAGATTTTTATCCCCCCTTTATTAATTTTATAAATAATTCAAGGTGGCAAACGTATCTAATACTCCTTCCTCCCCCTTTTTTTCCTCACAACAACAACCCTGGGAGGTGGGTTGGGCTGAGAGAGAGAGCTTTCCTGCCTAAGGTGGAACTAGAACTCAGAGTCTCCTGATTTCTAGGCCAGCACCTACACCATTACACCAAAATGGTCAATGGGTCAATAAAAGATTTAGCCTTTGTTCTATAAAGGGCTACATTCCCTCTAAAACAGAAGTGGGGAACAATGGTCCTTTTATGACTTGTGGACTTCAACTCCCAGAATTCCTGAGGCAGCCATGCTGGCTCAGGAATTCTGGGAGCTGAAGTCCACAAGTTATAAAAGGGCCATGGTTCTCCACTTCTCTAAAAGATAACATTCTTTCCTGGATTTTTTGATATTCCTGGATCTTTGCAAGATAGAATGGCCAAGTGCTTTTGCAGGACAATGTGGTATACCTTGGTGCGTTGGCGTCCTATTAAAAGATTCCCAAAATTGAACCCAGGACCTTCACAAGCCAAAAAAAAAAAAGGCTTTGCTATTCAACTACCAGTTCCCAGGCTGTCTCTCTCAGCCAGTGTTGGCTACGCCCACCCAACCAAGTCACATTTCAATGAATTGTATTTCTAGGGTCAGGAATAGTCCACCTAGTCAGAATTTAACCAATCTGCCTCAGAGATCAATCCTGTGGTTTGTGAGCAGCAGGGAAGGGAAATTCCAGCCAAGAATGCTTTGCTCTTAATTGCACATGTGTAAGCTGCTCTAGAAGCATACAGTGGTCCTTGACTTACGATCACAATTGGGACCAGAATTTCTGCTGCTAAACAAGGCAGTTGTTAAGTGAGTCACACTCACTTTTATGACTTTTTTTGCCATGGTTAAGTGAATTACTGAAGTTGTTAAGTGAATCACACAGTCGTTAAGTAAATCTGGTTTCCCCCATTGTCTTTGCTTGTCAGAAGCCAGCCCGGAAGGTCGCAAATGGCGATCATGTGACTCCAGGATGCTGCAGCTATCGTAAATATGTGCAAATTCACTGCCAAGCACCTGAATTTTGATCGTGTAACTGTGGGTATGTTGTGACAGTCATAAGTGCAGGGATCAATCATAAGTCACTTTTTTCAGCGCTGTTGTAACTTCGACTGGCCACTGTATGTAAGTTGAGGATTATCTCCATGCATATCAAGGTACTGCACAGAGAAACCTTCCACGCTAGTCTAAGTATAGGAAGTACCTCCTCAGAACGTCAGCTTGAGCATTTCAGACTGGGGGGAAAAAGGAAACTGGACAATTAGATTGTGCAGCTATGCTTTCCATAAATTGTGTTCTTTCTTTTTTAAAAAATAGCTTTTCTTCTGTTGTTCCCTCCTGCAACGTGGCTAAGAGCAAATTTCCTTTTTCATAAGATTGTCCTCAGGATCATTTATTAAATAGTGATAGGGAGGCCAGCAATTTCCTGGTCCGATCAGTGTTATATGTTTTCAGTCATAATTCTCCTCTGCCCGATTTTCTCTCCAGACTCCCGAAAAATGCCAGTTTAGTGTTACACACATTTTTTTCTTGTATACCCTTTTTGTGTGAGTTTTTTTGGGGGATGTGGACAGAGCAAAGATCACAGTGGATTCACTAGAGAAGTGCAGGCTAGAATCACTTTGTTTGATAAGGCAGACCCCATAAAATTTCATCCCCATAAAGTATTAGGCAATTGATTCAGAAGAAAGGAAAATTAGGCACGTGATAAGTGAATAAATCAAATAAGCATATTATAATAATGGGAACCCTAAGCATGATCCAATGAAGCGCAACAATGATGCATGATTAGGGGCAGATAAAATGAAGGAGTTTGCAGAGTGCGGGTAAATCCTTGTAAACTGCCTGGAGTCCGTGAGAGTGAATTTGGCGGCATATAAGCAGTCCTCGGTTTACAACTATTCATTTAGTGACCATTCAAAGTTACAACAGCACTGGAAAAAGTGATTTATGACCAGTTTTCACACTTACAACCATTACAGTATCCCCACAGTGGCATACTTTCAGGCGTTTGACAACTGGCATGAATTTACGACAGTTGCCCTGTCCCAGGGTCATGTGATCACCATTTGTAACCTTCCCATCCGGCTTCTGATAAGCAACGTCAGAGGGGGAAGCCAGATTCACTTAGCGACCAGGTGAATCACTTAACAACTCTGGGGATTCACTTTAACTGTGGCAAAAAGTCGTAAAAGGAGGCACAATTCACTTAACAACTGCTTAGCAATGGAAATTTAGGACTCCATTGGGGTTGTAAGCCGAGGACTGTGTAAATTTTCTTAAATAAAGTTTGGTGCTCATTTACATAACCAGGGCACAGTGGTTGCCAACTTGGATAGTAATAAGAAGAGGCCAGATCGATTCTGTGAGTAACAGTGGCCAGCCCCTGTGCTGATTATCTTTGTTTCCCGTAGGAGAATCTTAGACGGGATCTATCTGCAGGATGGGAAAATGATCCAGTCTGCTTTGTGAGGGCAGAGCATGAGAATAAAGAGGCTTCTGGTCACTTTAATGATTGCAAAAATGTTTTTCCCAATCTGAATGGCTGAAAAGTGCCCTCTGTGCATCTTCGTAATGCTTTCGTGTCAGCAGTGATTTTTAGGATAAATTAACATTGTGAGGCTCAGCATTTTATGTGGGGGGTCTTTGTTTTTATTTATGAGCAATAAATTTTCATCATATTGACAGCAGAGTGAAGTTTCTGTGTACAGGAGCAATAGAGGCAGTCCTCAAATTGCGGCCACATTTGGGAGCAGAACTTCTGTAGCTAAGGAAGGTGGCTGTTAAGTGAGTCACACTCGATTTTACGGACTTTTGGCACAGTTGTTAAGTGAATCACTGCAGTTGTTAAGTGAATCAGACAGTTGTTAAGCAAATCCAGAATCCGCCACTGACTTTGACGGAAACCAGCTTGGAAGGTCCACAGATTGCGATGACACGATCTCATGGATGCTGCCACTGTTGTAAATGCTTGTCAGTTGTGAAGTGCCCCAATTTTGATCACGTGGTTATGCTGTGGTTATAAAGGGCAAGGGCTGATTGTAAGTCCCTTTTTTCAGTGCCACTGCAACTTCAAATGGTCGTTAAATAAATGGTTATAAGTCGAGGAGTATCTATGTACCTCCCATTACCAAGCCACGGCCTGTTTGAAACCAGGACGTGCAAGTGATGGGTGTGTGCGTGAGCACGAAGCTCCACTGGCACGAGCGGTGGGTCCTTGCATTTGCACATGAAGCTCCACAAGCATCCACCACTTGAGTGGGTGGAGCTTCGTGCGTGAGCGCAAGTGCCCTCCGCTCACACCTAAAGCTCCGTTTGCAAGAGTGGAAGGCGTACGCGCCCACCACTTGCACCAGTACAGGTTGGGGACCGCTGCAATACTAAATGCCAAAGACCAGCAGCAAAGCAGGGGAAGGGTTTATTTTCCATTTTCTATTCTAACCTCTTCCAAATTGCCTTCAGGCATTTAACTACTTGGTTTGATCTCTGGGTACTAGACCTGGGTTTTTCTTAAAACAGGTCCTCCAACTTGCCTGGGTTATACAGTTCTAAAATCCAGTTTCACTCCTTTCTAATGCCAAATGCTCAAAAATAATTCAGATAAATAACTCCAAACAGATAGGGAGGGGCACACAAAAAAAGATAGATTCTGTGAAAATAGCCCGTGGTCATCTACAGCAGAGGTCTCCAACCTTTTTGGTTTGGCGGCCCGGAAAAGGAGGCAGGCACCGATGTGTGCGCGCGGACAAATGGGCTGTGTGCAAGTGCATGCGCACACACAAACGGCCGCACGCGAGCGCATGTGCATGTGCAAACGGGGCGGCGCAGTAGGACGCTATGGACGGCACTAGTGCCGGTGGGATGTTCAGGGGCGGGGCGGCGCTAGCGCCAGCAGGATGCTTGGGGCGGCGCTAATGCCGGTGGGATGCTTGGGTGCGGGGCAGTGCTAGCACCGGTGGGGTGCTCAGGGCAGCGCTAGTGCCGGTGAGATGTTTGGGGGCGGTGCTAGCGCCGGCAGGATGCTCTGGGCGGCGCTAGTTCTGGTGGGACGCTCGGGGCAGGGTTGTGCTAGCGCTAGCGCGAGTGTGGGGGAGGTGAGTGCATTGGCCATCCCTTCAACCGGCCCAGTGGCCAAGCGGCCGCGGCCCAGTAGTGGGCTATAGCCCACAGGTTGGGGACCCCTGATCTACAGTCTATTCTAGGGAGAGAGGGAGTTGAGATGCTTTCTTGAACCATCCAGGAATCTTTTAAAAATAAACTTTAAAGTTAATGAACATCTAGTTTCTTTAGGGGTGGAACATGTACCTCTCCACATGCTGCTGAACCATCGCGTCCAACATTTTTCCCACTGACTGTGGTCATTAGAGCTGTCGTTTAACATAATCTATAGGACCCCATATTCCTCACTATGTTCCATACAACCTATGGCTTTTACGTTGACAATTTTACATTTGAATTTGTCCCTGGTTTTAAGACCTGTGTGTAAGCCTTGCTTCCCTTCCCTAAGAATCTCCCCTTCTGTTAAAATAGAACAAAAAGTTTCTAGTCCTTATCATAGCGGTTGTTCACGACTTGCAACCATTCATTTAGCAACCGTTCAAAGTTACAACAGCACTGAAAAAAGTGATTTGCGACTAGTCATCGCATTTATGACCATTGCAATATACCCATAACCATGTGATCAAAATTTGGGCTCTTGGCAACCGGTAAGTATTTACAATGGTTGTAGCATCCCAGGGTCATGTAATCGCCATTTGCAACCTTCCCAGATGGCTTCTGACAAGCAAAGTCAGAATTCCCCATGTTGGCTGAGGAATTCTGGGAGTTGGGGTCCACAAATCTCAAACTTGCCAACGTTGGAAACGCTATCTTAAGAGGAACTGGAGCATTTCGCCTCTCTCCCCTCCTTGAATAAAGAGATGGGGGAGAAAGGGGGGGTGGAATTAGGGGTTGTTAAGAGGTGCCTCTCTAGTTATTTTAAAATAGTAAGAGGAGAAAGAGGTAGTTCTACCTCTTCCAGAGGATTGCAATACAGATAGTCCTTGACGTAACGACCAAAATTTATGTCGCTAAGTGAGACAGTTGTTAAGTGAGTTTTGCCCCATTTCATAACCTGCTTCAGGAAGCAGGCTTTCCCCTTTCTCATCTTTTAACTTCAGCAGGGGATGATGGGATCATTGGCCTGGGTAGGGAGCCTTGAACATTCTGTGGCCTCTTCCTGTCCATCTTCTAAAGCTTTTTGCTCATCCTCTAATTAGGGTTTCTCTGCCATTTAGAAGTGAAAGAGGAACATTTCCCTCAATTGTGCATGACCCCTGGTGAGATCCATCACCTTTTTTCTTACTCATGGAAGACGGAGCAAGGAACTACATACATTTCTGAAGCCCCTGAACATCTTAACCCAGTTGGCAACTGAACGTTTTTTTCAAGCACATCCTTTCAACCTTAGGGACCAGAAACTTGATTTGTGCTGTTTAACAGTAGGTCCTCAAGCCCTGAATTTGAGAGCACACTATTGTTTTTTGTGTGCTGTCAACAGTGACATACAGCCCTACAACCCTACCTTTGTGCTTTCTGTAGTGCTTTCGCAAGCTGTCTTGCTATTTGCTACAAGTTTTCTATAAGCCAAGAGGTGGGTGCTAAATGAATAATTGTGAGTCAAGGACTACCTGTACCACTGAATAGCAGCCAAGGGATGCCTCCACTGTCCAGTCCCCCTGGGAACATCAGCAGAACCTTCGTTTCATCCACTTATCTATGGCTCCACGGGGTGACGTCTTCTGCTATCAAAACCTCACTGTGTCCTGTGCTCTGGACTTCAGCTTGGCCCACTACAGGTAGTCCTCGACTTACAACCACAACTGGGCCCCAAATTTCTGTTGCTGAGACAGTTGTTATTGCCCATTTTAGAATATTTCTTGCCACCGTTGTTAAGTGAATCACTGCAGTTGGTAAGTGAGTAACACGATTAAGTGAATCTGGCTTCCCCATTGACTTTGCTTGTCAGAAGGTTGTAAAAGTTGATCACATGACCCCGGGACTCTGTAACCGTCATAAGTACATGCCAGTTGCCAAGTGTCTGAATTTTGATCATGTGACCACGGGGATGCTGCAACCATCATGTGAAAAACGGTTGTAAGCCGAGGACTACCTGTAGCTACAAATGGAGTGCTTTGGGGCAGGGGAAAATGTGACCTCCAGGATTTGGAGGAGATTCTGGAAGTTGGGGTGCATTACATCTGAAAGGCCCAGGTTGGGGTAAGTCATAGAAAATCTACTTGTTATGGAAAGCTGTTTTTGTTTGACAGTGCAATTTCTTATGCAGCGATAGATTTCTAAGCAAGACTAAGATTTATAAATAGAGTTCTGCACTAGCTGACATGTCCCTTTTGTTTTTCTCGTCTTCGATATTTCTGTCTTTCAGGATGCAAGATCAAAGCCCTGAGAGCGAAAACTAACACTTATATCAAAACACCGGTGAGAGGAGAGGAACCCGTTTTTATTGTGACAGGGCGGAAAGAGGACGTGGAGATGGCCAAGCGAGAGATCCTTTCGGCTGCCGAGCACTTCTCCGTGATCCGGGCCACTCGCAACAAAGTCAACGGCATGGCTGGCTCCGTTCTGGCGCCTCCAAACCTCCCCGGGCAGACCACCATCCAGGTAAGGGTCCCTTACCGTGTGGTCGGGCTAGTGGTGGGCCCAAAGGGAGCCACCATCAAGCGCATCCAGCAACAGACGCACACCTACATCGTGACCCCAAGTCGGGACAAGGAACCGGTCTTTGAGGTGACAGGCATGCCGGAGAACGTGGACCGGGCGCGGGAGGAGATCGAGGCTCACATTACCATGAGGACGGGCTCCTTCATCGACATCAACATCAACAACGACTTTCATTCCAACGGCACCGACGTTTGCCTCGACTTGATGGGGGGCAATCCGTCCAGCCTGTGGTCAAAAGCGCCTCACCCTGCCCGACGGACTGTGCCCAGTTTACGCAACAATAACCTTGGTTCCTCGGGTAGTGCTACCTCGGCCACCGAGCCTTACTTCGGGGGCCATGTGGCTGAAAGCCCCCCTACGGGCTCCTTTGTTTCCAGCAACAGCAGTTACTCTTTCAGCGAACCCCCAGCCCCCGGACTGGGCTCTGATGATGGTGATTTTGGGTTTGACTTCTTGGCCTTGGACCTCACCACACCAACCACCATCTGGTCCCCCTTTGAGGCTCCCAACAACCCCCTCCAGGTCTTCAGCAGTTCTTCCACCTCCTCAGTGAACGGCAATGCTCAGAGACGCAACAGCATGCTCAGCACCACCGCCACGCCTCGGCATTCCCCCACCCTTCCAGAGCCTGCTGTGGCTCTGGAGCATCCTTTGGCCCGGCGCATCCAGAGCGATCCAGTCAGTGCCCTGTCCTGGCTGCCGGCCCAGGGCTCCATGTCATCCTTCTCCAACAGCACCGGCTACTCCTCCTCTTCCCCATTACCAAGCAGCATCTCCGCCACTTCCGGCTCGCCTACTGATTCTAACAGTTCGGAACGGGCTCGCAAGAATTCCCGTGAGTGCATGGTGTGCTTTGAGAGCGAAGTGATTGCTGCCCTCGTGCCCTGTGGCCACAACCTCTTCTGCATGGAGTGTGCCATGCGCATCTGCGGCCGGGTGGAGCCCCAGTGCCCTGCCTGCCACACGCCAGCCACACAAGCCATCCATATTTTCTCATAGCCACTGAGTGGGTGGGACTCACCGTGCATTTACTGCCCCCCACACACACAAACACACTTCCTTTCCCTCCAAAACAAACCCACAAGAACAACAAAGAACATGGCTTTTTTCAAACGTCTAATTGTTTATATCAACCTTTTTTTTGGAAATCAGAACTTGTGAAAGAACCTGGAGGGGGTGGGAAGAGAAATGGAATATGTCTTTTGAACCTTGCCTGGTGAAAGGAGATACGTTGAGGTAGAGAGAGGGAAAATAATATTGGTGGTGGGAGGGGAAGATTAGATAAGAGTCTTCACCATTTAGGGCAGCTTTCAGATGTGTCAATTTCAACTCCCAGAATTCCCTGTCATGAGCACTGCTGAGAATTCTGGGACTTGAATACCACGCACCTAAGGGCTGAATTGTATTTTGTGCTTGGTAAGAGGACAAAACACAGAGCCAGCTTTCAGAGCTGGGCAAAAAAAAAAAAAAAAATCTGTTCAAATATTGTTTACAGAATAGCTTTAACTCTCAACCCCAGAAGCACAGGCCGGGTTGGGTTAAATGTTTGCTGTTCCTCATGCCCTTTTTCCCCCAAACAGTATTTCTTTTTGCAAAGATAAATCAAGCAAAAGTCCATGTGCACTTTTAAGATTTTTTTTCTTTTTCTCTTTCTTTCTTTCTTTCTTTCTTTCTTTCTTTCTTTCTTTCTTTCTTTCTTTCTTTCTTTCTTTCTTTCTTTCTTTCTTTCTTTCTTTCTTTCTTTCTTTCTTTCTTTTCCTTCCTTCCTTCCCTTCTTCCCTTTCCTTCTTTCCTTTCCTTCTTTCCTTCTTTCTTTTCCTTCCTTCCTTCCTTCCTTCCCCTTATTCCTTTACTTTTTTTGTATGCAGTTCTGAAGAGAAAGAAAGCGTGAACATGATTTTTCATTGTTGGCAAGACAAGTGTTATCTGTATTTGGCTGGTCCCCCAAATTATATAAATTGATATTAACTCTCAAGGGGGACCAATAAGCTGGAGGGAGAAGTCAGGCAGGCTCCCTTAGGGAGGGCAAAGAAGGAAAAATAAATATCAGCATAATACGCACACGCAAAAAAGTCTCTTTTTTATGTTGGACTTTTTAAAATTTATTTTTTACCTCTGTGTATATGTAGGGAATTTCTAGGAAAATAGTTACTTTATTGAATAAATTTTAAGAACTAAAATATATTTTATTTTTTAAGAAAAGGGGCTTGGCATTGGGTGGGGGCAAGGACCAGACCCTTAACCATCCAACGGCTAAAGTTCTGAAATATATACATATAAATATATATATATATTTGTTGATCTGACTTGACAGTTATGAAAATTGTATCCAGAGTTTTATTTTTTTTTTAAACTTCAAAGCCTTCTTAATAATAATAATGATAATGATGATGATAATAATAATAATAAAAGACTTTTTACTATCTGACAATGTGTCCTGGTAATCTAGTAATGTCACTCTTGGGATTTATAATTCACAAGTTTTATTTGTCTTATAGCTTGCCTAGAATTCAGCAAGGTAGATTGCATCAAGAGGGAGGAGCTGGCCCAAAGTCAGCCAATGAGCTTCTGAGGCTGAAAAGGGACTTAAACCTGGTCTCCCTACTCCTAGTCCAGCCCCTTCCTCACTACACCTTATTGGTTCATGGGCTGAGAAGGCGGGACTGGCTGTCCCTGCTCTTAGTCCATCACCTTAATCCCTGAACTATCCTGGTTCTTGGGCTGAGAGGGAGGGTCTGGCCCCAAGTCCTGCAGAGAGCCCCTGTGGCTGAGGAGGAAACAACCTCCCCAGTTTCAGTCGAGCACTGAAACCACTATACCACACTGGTTTTCTGGCGCTTCCCCCCCCCCAGTTGTATTCTGTTATTTTATAGAATTCTCCCCGTAAGCCAGGGGTCCCCAACCTTGGCAACTTTAAGACCTGTGGACTTCCAGAATTCCCCAGACAGCATGGCTGGCTGGGGAATTCTGGGAGTTGAAGTCCACAGGTCTTAAAGTTGCCAAGGTTGGGGACCCCTGCCATAAGCACATTACAGATAGTCCTCAACTTAAAACTGGTTGCTTAGCGACTATTCAAATTTAAGACAGGACCATCAAAACTGACAACCTGGTTCCCCAAAGTTCCAACGGCTATTCTTCCCCCCCCCCATCACATGACCGCATTTTGGACACTTGGCAGCCAGTCTGCATTTACAGCTGTTTGCAGCATCCCACGCTCCTGTGGTTGCAGTTTATGGGATTTTTGCCGGAAACCAGGGTTTACTTTCAGTTTTCAGCAAAAACCGGTCCGTAGCAAGCAAGGGATTTGCTTAACGAACACCACATTTGCTTAATGACCGTTATGTTTACTTAACAACCACTGCAAAAAGCCAAATCAGGTCAGTCATATGATGACCCACTTTTATGACCATAATAAACTACTGTACAATCAATTGCGGTCATAAGTGGAGGACTACTTGTATTTCCTTGAAAAAATGTAGGTAACTAGTTTTTCATCTGCACAGTATTTTTAAAAAGCAGTTTTCCTCCCCATATCTCTAAAAACAGCCTCTTTGCCTGCACCTACTGGCTTTTACTGTACCTGACGCATATTCTGGCTTCTTACCTTTGTATAAATCCCAGAATCCTAAGGTTGTTAGGGACCATGAAGGTCTTCTAGTCCAACCCTGCCTGTCCAGTGAAAAAAATCTTACACCATCTCAGACAAATGGCTGCCCAATCTTTATTTGAAAAATCCCATTGATGGAGCATCCACGGCTTCAGGAAACAGGCTTTTCCCTTTCTCATCTTTTAACTTCAGCAGGGGATGATGGGATCATTGGCCTGGGTAGGGAGCCTTGAACATTCTGTGGCCTCTTCCTGTCCATCTTCTAAAGCTTTTCGCTCATCCTCTAATTAGGGTTTCTCTGCCATTTAGAAGTGAAAGAGGAACATTTCCCTCAATTGTGCATGACCCCTGGTGAGATCCATCACCTTTTTTCTTACTCATGGAAGACGGAGCAAGGAACTACATACATTTCTGAAGCCCCTGAACATCTTAACCCAGTTGGCAACTGAACGTTTTTTTCAAGCACATCCTTTCAACCTTAGGGATCAGAAACTTGATTTGTGCTGTTTAACAGTAGATCCTCAAGCCCTGAATTTGAGAGCACACTATTGTTTTTTGTGTGCTGTCAACAGTGACATACAGCCCTTTGTGCTTTCTGTAGTGCTTTCGCAAGCTGTCTTGCTATTTGCTACAAGTTTTCTAAAAGCCAGAGGTGGGTGGTGTATCAAGGATCACATTTAGTTCTTGGCCTAAATTAATACAGCTCTTATCAGGAGGGAGCTGATCAGTGTCCTTCTGCAGCTTCCTGCTTGAGAAACAAAAATATGCCAGAGAGAAGAAAAGGTGAGTATCAAACATCAGGCGGATATTCCTATCCACTTTGGGCTTAAATTCTTCTCTGCCTGAGGTTGTGATGCAAAACCAGGCAATCCGTTTGTTCATTCAGTTTGGATACCACCAGATCCAAGCAAAGCACTGGGGAAAAAAACCTATTAACCATAGTATAATAAAAAAACGAACCAAGGTTATAACAATAAAGGGGTAAAGATAATAGTGATGATCTTAAAAAGCCAATCTAAATAATACCAGTTAAGTTAATAAGATACACAAAGTGAAATAAATCAAGAAGGGAAGTGGCAATCAATTCAACCAACACTCGTTGGGAGAGTCCCATTGCAAATAGCTTCCCAAGCATTAGAAGGGATGCAGCAAATCTTATTTCTCATGGGAGAATATTCTACAAGGCTACAAGACACGACTGAAAAATTGTTTCTGAGAAATTAAATCTCCACAAATGGTGGGGATCAGTATATAGTTCCCTATATACTGAGTGAACCAGTTTAGGTAAGATGGACCTGCAGTTAGCCAAGGTGCCAGAGTTTCTGTTGTTAAGCAAGGCACTTGTTAAGTGACTCACATCCAATTGTATGACCTTTTTGCCATGGTTATGAAGTGAATCACTAGCTGTTAAGTGAATCACATGGTCATTAAGCAAATTTAGCCTCCCCGTTGACTTTGCTTGTCAGAAGCCGGTTGGGAAGGTCACAAATGGTGATCATGTGACCCGAAAACATTGCAACCATCATAAATACATGCGGGTTACCAAGCACTCAAATTTTGATCACATGACCATGGGAACACTGCCACGATTGTAAGCATGAGGACTGGTCATTAGTCACTTTTTTCCGGGCTGTTGTAACTCATTCACTAAACAAATGATTGTAAGTTAAGGACAATTTCTATGTACACATGTGGGTGTTTGTGTGTTTATGTGTTTATGTGCTAAAACAGGGGTAGGCAACCTTGGTTCTTTTATGACTCGTGGACTTCAACTCCTAGAATTCCTGAGCCAGCCATGCTGAGGGGAAAGGGAGAGGTTTCCAAGCTGAGCCATGCTGGGTCAGGAATTCTGGGAGTTGAAGTCCACGAGTCATAAAAGAGCCAAGGTTGCCTACCCCTGTCAGCTAAAACATAAATCTAACCTACTGTGCTTGAGTTCATATAGCACATAGCTAAACTCCAACATTGCTTATTATTTGCAGAGAATTTTGGACACAAAGGGACCTTGGTTATTATTTGTCCCAACTCCCTGTCCCTACTGCAGCGTCTCTGACAGATGGCCATCCAGCCTGTCCTCAAATGTTTGCAAAGTATACCATCTGCTGTGTTAGGCTGTTCTATTGTCAGGCAGCTGTTGTTGGTAGGGGTTACCTGCCAAGAGCACGGCACCTGTGGTTTGGTCCCTCTACTACATGGTTGTCAAACTCGCCGCGTCACGTGACATGTTGCAACGTATCGTGACTTTTTTTGCATTGCCAGAGCTGGGGTGGGCGCGGCCTCCGTATGATGCAACCGGCCCGCGGGCCGGCAGTTTGACACCCCTGCTCTATTAGGAATTTATTCTTGATGATCATTTGAAATCTGCTGGGTTGCTAAGGTAAACCCACCATTTTTCATACATCCTTCCTTGATTTCACTTACCTCCACGCCCCCAAATATGAAAGCGAGTTCAGAAGTCTACACCCAACATTGTCTTCTCCAAACTCAACATGCTAGGTGTTAAGTGACCAACACAATATATGTTATGTGTTTTATATTTATTATGTGATTTTATTATTATAGTTAGTATATTATGTCATTATGCGATGGAGCACCATCCTTGGGATTTATTGGCAAGACCATGTCCATACGCTGGAGGTCCTGGATTGCAATCCACCAGCATTGAGTCCCTGATCTTCAGAGCCCAGATGTGGTAGGTGGGTCCTGTCATCAAAATGGATAACTTGCCGGTTGCTCTATGCCAGGGGTGGGGAACTATGGCCCTCTTATGACTTGTGGACTTCAACTTCCAGAATTCCCCAGCCAGCTTTGCTGGCTCAAGAATTCTGGGAGTTGAAGTCCACAGGTCATAAAGCTGCCATAGTGTCCCACCTCTGCTCTATGGTATACCAGAGACTCGGGAAGAGACCTCCAAGGTCATCCACGCAAGGACTACCAAGGTACCGTGAGGGAATCCTACATCACTGTGACATCCAGCCAAGAGAACTATGGTACGAAACTTCCACAGGATCCAAAGACAAAACCTGAGAGAAAGTTGTGAGTGGTGTCATAGAATAATGCCCACAATTATTACAACAATGGATTTCCAGTGCTCCCATTGACTCTGCGCTTCCAGACTGGGACCGCACAGTCATCTCTCTGTCCACAGATGAACTGCACAAGACCATGTCTTTGAACCTGAAAGCCTGTCTGTGACTGTCTGTCTATGTTACGTAAAACCAAAAGTAGGTTAATTCAATTACAGGTAGTCCTTGACTTATGACCACAACCAAGCCCAAAATTTCTGTTGATAAGTGAGACAGTTGTTAGGTGAGTTTTACCCCATTTTATGACCTTTCTTGCCACAGTTGTTAAGTGAATCACTGCAGTTGTTAAGTTAGTAACATGGCTGTTAAGTGAATCTGGCTTCCCCATTGATTTTCGCTTGTCAGAAGGTCGCAAAAGGGGATCACATGACCCTGGGACACTGCAACCATCATAAATATGAGTCAGTTGCCAAGCATCTGAATTTTGATCATGTGACCACGGGGATGATGCAAAGGTCATGTGAAAAATGGTCATAAGTCACTTTTTTCAGTGCCATTGTAACTTTGAACGGTCACTAAACGAATGGTTGTAAGTTGAGGATTGCCTGAACTAAGTTGTGAGCTGTGTGCACATGTTTCTTGGCTCTCTTAAAGAAGGTTCACAAAATATGCTGGAATAAACTGGGATTAGCTGAACCATGGTCCTATACTGTGTAGCTCTAATTGGGGTGGGTGATTTAAAATTTGGTGTGTTATATTTTAAAGTGGGTTAGTTCGATAAACCAGGATTCAATTACTTGCATGTTAGAATGTGGTATAAATACAGAGCCTTTGAACCATACAGCAGGAAGAGACCTTCAGTGGGACTTAGTCCAATCCACTTTCACTCAGAAAATCTGCTATGTCATTCCCACTTGGCAGAGCTAAAAATAAAATTATTGATTCATTTTACTGCCTTTGCTTTTTCAAAGATTTTTTTTTTTGCTTGTCTTCTATCAAACTAAAATACAAACAAGCTTAGAGAAAACAGTGTGGAGATAATAAAGCTAACTCGAAATAAAACCAAATTAAAATGCAATGTGGATATAAAAGGAAGCCATGATGTGGCACCAGAGTCAGTTTGGTGTAGTGGCTAAGCTTACCAGGCTAGTAACTGGAGACCATGAGTTCTGGTCCTGACTTGGGCATGAAACTCCCAGCTAAGTGACCTTGGGCCACTCACTCTCCATTCTAGGGGCTGCCCCAAAGAAGAGGGAGTCAAGCTATTCTCCAAAGCACCTGAAGGCAGGACAAGAAGCAACGGATGGAAACTAATCAAGGAGAAAAGCAACCTAGAACTAAGGAGAAACTTCCTGACAGAACAATCAATCAGTGGAATGATTTGCCTCCAGAAGTTGTAGGTGCTCCAACACTGGAAGTTTTAAGAACAGATTGGACAACCACATGTCTGAAATGGTATAGGGTTTCCTGCCTGAGCAGAGGGTTGGACTAGATGACCTCCAAGGTCCCTTCCAACTTTTATTATTATTATTATTATTATTATTATTATTATTATTATTATTATTATTATTATTATTATTATTATTATTATTATTATTATTATTATTATTATTATTATTATTATTATTATTATTATTAATTATGTTAATCCTAAGACACTTCCAAAACACCTTGCCAAGAAAACTGCAGGGACCAATCCAGGCTGTAACAGGAATCAAAACTGACTCAGAGGCACACAAACCCAAAAATAATAATAATAATAATAATAAAGTTGGAAGGGACCTTGGAGGTCATCGAGTCCAACCCCCTGCTCAGGCAGGAAACCCTATACCATTTCAGACAAATGGCTGTCCAGTCTCTTCTTAAAAACTTCCAGTGTTGGAGCATTCACCGCTTCTGGAGGCAGGTTGTTCCACTGGTTAATTGTTCTAACGGTCAGGAAGTTTCTCCTCAGTTCCAGGTTGCTTCTTTCCTTGACTAGTTTCCATCCATTACTTCTTGTCCTGCCCTCAGGCGCCTTGGAGAATAGCTTGACTCCCTCTTCTTTGTGGCAACAAAAATGGTCTTGCGCACTAGCTAAAATGTATCATGCATAAAATGGTGGATGTGTATAGATCTTAAATAAAGTGTTAAATATTGTGTTGTACACAATAGCCTGCCCGTTACAGTCATAAGGCATGATGGGCAGAAGCAAGTCAGCCTGTGACCCGCCTAATTTTATATCCTTTTTTTTTGCTGCAGTCGTTAAGCGAACCCGTTGTTCTCTAGGGATGTTTTTGCTGAAAACTGGTAGCAAGGGCTGGTTTTTAGCAAAAACATTATACATTGTGGTGATGTGACCATGGGACACCACAAACTGCTATAAATGTGGGCTGGATGCCAAGCCCCTGAAATGCAATCATGTGAGCTTGGGGGGGGGGGGGCACCATTGGAACTTCAAAACCAAGTCATAAGTACCTTTAGAGGGCATTATTTGAAGTTGACAGACACCCCACCCTTTAGAGGGTCTCCGTCTTAACTTCAAACAGTCACTAAGCAAATGGTCATAATTTGAGGACTATCTGTATTTGATGAGTTTTAAACTACAGTACAGGTAGTCCTAGACTTACAACCATTCGTTTAGGGACTATTCAAAGTTACAACGGCACTGAAAAAGTAACTAATGACCATTTTTCACACTTATGACCATTGCAGCATCCCCATGGTCATGTGATTAAAATTCAGACGCCTGGCAACTGGCATGGTTGTAAGTCAAGGACTACCTGTAGTTCAAACCCAAATGATGTGAGGTATTTTCCAACTCCCAAATTATGTATATCTTCAGCAAGATTTAATAAGCCTTATTAAACATTGTCTGAAGTGTCCATTTAATGAAAAATAAACTGTCTGCTACTTTAAGCTCAAGTTAAATCAGATGAAATTGTTTCACTGCTAATAAAGCAATTTTCTGCAATGTTTAAAGTCACACAAATTAAAGTTTACTTTGTCATATTGTAAAAAAAAACTTTTATGTACACCAGCGAACCCCCCAACCTCCTTAATACAGATGGAATTTTAGAAGATGCTAGAGAATCAAAGCCAAAAATAACAAAAGGAGTATATTGGACAGTCAATTTGAAGCTAAAGAAATTCAGCTAGTTTTAAGTGCATCAACTGTTTGAAACACTATTTCAGGAATAAAAAAGATATATTAATCATTTCATCATTGTTTTAACCATTGTCTATCCACTACAGGATGAAGGCCTCTTCTGCATGTTTCCAACCAATACAGTCCTTTCTTTTGCCAATTGGGCCAGCAATACTTGCTGATGTTGTCAATCCATCTTATTTTAGGTCTCTTTTGTGGAAGCTTTTTATCAAGTGGGATCCATTCTATGACTGCCTTGGTCCACCTGCCATCAGTTCTTCTTGCTATGTGAACAGCCCATTTCCATTTCAATTCTTTTACTCTCTTGATGATATTGTATACTTTCGTTTGTTCTCCAATCCATGTGCAGGTCTTTCTATCTTGTCTTGTAATGCCGAGCATGTATCTTTCGTAGTATGTATTCATACTAACAGCATTATTACTGGAGGTCCAAGAAAGTCTTATATGGTATTTAAATATGCTTGGGGCTGTACGTTTTCTACAGATCACAAATTCGTTGACACCAGCAAATTGCAGTCTAAATATTGCCACAAGGAAAATGTGGATAGAAAATTGGAGAATCACAAAAGGTGAGATGGCAGTACGGTACACATTCTTACCTAGGAAATAAGGATAACGCTGATTTATTTTTGACCAGCAGGTGGCGATAATCCACAACAAACGGGACTTCGATCAACTTTTCATAAAGCTGTCTGGCAAGAGAAGGAAAATCTAAACTCCATATTAAGCATGCATTTTGGCCAATTCAAGATATGAAAGATTAGGACACTTCACGCTTACAAGAATGATCAGGCAAAGAAAATTGCAATCTAAAAACAAAAAAAGAAAAGAATCCAGATAGTGGCTTTGAGAAGAACAATAAACTGGCCATATTAATGCAAAGAATCTACTAAGAGATAATAATAATAATAATAATAATAATAATAATAATAATAATAATAATAATAATAATAATAATAATAATAATAATAATAATAATAATAATAATAATAATAATAATAATAATAATAATAATAAGAAGAAGAAGAAGAAGAAGAAGAAGAAGAAGAAGAAGAAGAAGAAGAAGAAGAAGTTGGAAGGGACCTTGGAGGTCATCTAGTCCAACCCCCTGCTCAGGCAGGAAACCCTATACCATTTCAGACAAATGGCTGTCCAGTCTCTTCTTAAAAACTTCCAGTGCTGTATGGTACAGTAATCATCACAAGAGAGACTGCAACAAAATGTTGCAGTTTGATGCACTTCCTGGTCTACTTTCCAGCCAGTTTGCCTCTCCCATGTTTTGGTTCCCTTTTCGTCAGCATTAAACATTACAAAATATGCTCATTAGCATATATACATCAAAGTTTGTTGTGGTTGTAGATGAAGTAGAGAAGATATTTCTCTATTCTTTCCTTATGTCACAAAATATTGCTTGCTTACCTGCATTTGTCTTTGCTGCCAGTTTGGGAGAGGTAGCTTTGAGAGAGACAGCTATCTTGTCCCAAGATGATAGCATATAGGTGACTAATCATGATCTTGAAAATGATGCCTAATACAAGGATGAGAGACCACAAGGAAATGTCACGGCTGGCATTAAAGCCTTGAGAAATTTCCTTTAATTCAAGGAAATTTAACAAAGAAAGAGAAAATGGCAATAGCAAATCAGTGGGATGTAATGTTTAAAGTCCTGGATCAGGAACAAAGATGTGAGTGCTAGTCTTCCCTTACGCATGAAAGCCGACTGAGTGACTTTGAGCTGGTTACTCCCTCTCAGCTCAGCCCACCTTGAAAGGTAGCTGTTGCAGGGAAAATACACCTTGCAAGGTTGTTGTTGCAGGAAAAATAGGAACTGAATATTACAGATAGTCCTCGACTTATAACAATTCATTTATTGAGCATTTAAAGTTACAACGGCACTTGAAAAAAAGTGATTTATGGCCATTTCCCCACACTTAGGACCATTGCAGTTTCTCTGGGATTATGTGATCAAAGTCTGGCCGCTTGTATTCACGTATTCATGACAGTTGCAGTGTCCCAAGTCATGGGATCACCTTTTGTGACCTTCTGGTCAGCAAAGTCAATGGGAAGCCATTAACCACCGCGCTACTAACTTAACAACTGCAGTGACTCACTTAACAACTGTGGCAAGCAAAGTTGTAAAATGGGGCAAAATTCACTTAACAACTCTCGCTTAGCAATGGAATTTTGGGGCTCCTTTGTGGTTGTGACTCAAGGATTACCTGTATAAAGGTGGCATGGAGTTGTATCAAATAAAAGTGGGAAAGCAGTCTAAGAAATCAACTCCCTACTGCTGCTCAGAGAATTCCAGTGAGAGCAAGGATCAAGCCAAGGGCATAGTTAAGCGTTTTGTCAGCAAAACAGGAAGCAGGGCTATGGGGAGAGAGAGGGTTGGGGTCTCAATGGCAGCTTGCTGGCATCTCTAGTTCCTTCTCTTCATGACCATTCCTGCTGGTGCTCCAGTAACCTGCTTTGGAGGAACTGAGCTGGGCAGGAAAGGTTGTGAAGTCACCCACAGCTGAAGGTCACTCCCAGTTGTCCCGTTAAGCCTTGGCCTACCAGCGTTTGTTCCTGCTGTGCATTTATGTAACAAAATTGAGTAGCAAAGCAGCTGGGGTGCCAGTGAATGCAATCGGAGGAGGGGGAGTGAAAAAATAATGCGGATAATTGAAGTCATTTGTTGAAGATGGGATGGAGGGAGGGGGCTGCTCATCTCCCACCTCCCACTTCCTTTTTCCACAGCAACTCCCTAATTGTCCACTGATGGCCATTGATGGAGTCTGGTTGCCGTGGCAATGGATGAATAGAACCACCACCACCCCATATTGTACCACACCAGAAAAAGGGGGAGGGAGGGGAAAGGCCATCAGCAACAACAGAAACAGCAACAAAAATATAATTTTATTGTTGTTGTCCAGGAAATTAAGTAGTTTGCAACCAAATAATAAGAGGTCTGAATGAGGGCCCCGTTGTACCGCTTCCCCCTCAGGAAAGGAGGGTGGATTGCAGAGAAGAAGAAAAACAGATACTTAACGTTGGGGTGCAGTGGCAGAACAAAAACAGCATCATTTATTGGTCCAAGGATTAGATGCTGTAAGTGTGCTTTTTCTTTAATTTGTAGAGCACGTTTTATGTCTTTCATGTAGAAAGTGTGTCAGGCCAAACAAATAAATCAACACATGCCTTTAAGGGGTTTTTTTCCCCTGTGGGAAGCTCCCTCTTCAGTGGCAGTCTACCTCATTGAAAGCACACACATCAGGAACAAATGGGCCTTGTCCTCTTGGTATCCTGTCGGTGACATCTTTAAGGCTAAAAGTCCAAATATGCTCCATGGATAAATGGGTCTTCCTAAGGAAAGATCCGAGATGTAACAGTAGGATGGAACCTCCATCTTCAGGAGCAGTAAACCTTCTTTGACAAGTAGGAAAGACAACTACAGTGATGGCTGGTGAACCTCCAGAAATCCCTATGCTGACCATGCTTAGAAGAAAGATCCTGGCCTAACCTGAACTTCCGCATCATCTCTGCTGTTCATGCCTGACTGTTCACAGGAGACAAATCTCTTCAGACAGATCCCCCATTTTTCAGCTGACCTTCCCCCCCCCCTTTGCTGATTTTGATGGAAAATGGCTGCCAGGAACCCATCAAGGGACATGGAGCCTGGCAAGATGGTGGCCGAGCAACCATCCATTTGCCCGGGGAGATTTATTTCTCTGCTCTAAATTTCCCTTTTGCTCTGCCAAAAAGGGGGTTTCTAAGCCTTTGTTGGCAATTTCTTTTCTCCACTTTCTTGTTTTTTCCCTTGGGGCTCAACCTCCAAACCTGCCCCACACCCAGGGCCAAGCAGAAAAGCCCACTCAATCATGGCCCTCCTCCCTGATCTGTGGGTGGCAGCCCTTGCCTGGTTTTGGATTTTCCCTCCCATCAACTGATTGCTTTTGACTGGCCCTGGCTGGGGAAGGGTGCCCCTCCACCTCCCTCCAACCAGCTCAGCAAAGCAGCAGGGGCACCATGCTTTTGTGCCAGGCCAGGAGGCCCTAATGAATTTTGACAGGAGCTTCCTTCACCGTCCCTGCCACCATTCCCAGTTCCCGCACTGCAGGCTCAACGTGAGGGTGGAGATGCGGGCCAGAGCTCCTGAGCCGTTTGCAATATTCGGGGGGAAATGAAGCACGGGTCGTAATCTTCTGAGGACGTCTAAGCTCCTTGCCACCCGCCCTCCTGGCTCTGCCGTTCAAGCCTGTTAAAACATTGCATCAGGGAAGAGCCTGTTCTGTTCCTATCGCCGCGTCTTTTTAATAATTCAGAATCCTCTATAAGCTGCTTTGGGTATAGTTTGATTTTATAAGACGGTATGCAAATAAATGAATAAATAAAACGCCATGGGAATTGGGGTGGGCGCAAGTGTCTGATCTTCAGCAAACAGGAAAAGGATGTGATTGGTGCCGAGATAAATCAAAGTGGAGCATCAGGTCAAGGCACATATTTGTTGAAAGGAATGTAGGAAAGGGGGGGGGTTCCCCATTGCAGCAGCAACCACCACAGCTCTATCAGATTATTTCTTTTTCTAATACATTCAAGGCTATTAAACCTATCTTCACTGATACTTTGTAGGTGAAAAATCAAGGATATGCTTGCATAGTGCGATCTAGCCCCCATTTTGCAATTATTATATCAAAGTCAGTACAACATCCTGTGCCAACATTTCTGCTTCACCTTCCAATTCCCCCTTTATCCATGATCCATTTTCTACTCATCTGAAAGGCAGATGCTTTTTATTCAGCTTAAAGATGTGATTAAAAAAACAACAACAATCATAATAGCGAAACCCATTCAAATGGTTTTTCAGCAGTTGGGGTAACATATTTTGTCTTTAAAAGGCACGTAAGTCTGAAAAAAGCTTAATTTTTTTTTTCATGAATTGTTTCATTCAGTGGACTTTTCATATGATTGAATGGGGGAGTGGGTAGCTGGTAACCAACATAATTTGCCAGCAGTAAAATAAATACACTACAGAAATGACTTTCCTAAAATGCACACACGTTCTTGAAAAAATAACTGAATACAGATTCATGAAATTTATTTGCAAAAAAAAAAAAATATCCTCTGCATTTGAAAGGAAAACAGCTATATTTGGAGAAAGGTGCATTAAAATGCACGCAAAATATTCTGCAAGTTTTACAAAAGCCTTTCAAGTTGGATAAACTGAATTTGACATAGTCTCAAAAATGAGAAACTGAGAAAAACTAAAGCTGACAGATTCACCCATCCCTAAAAAAGACGCCCGCTTTTGTCCACCTCAGCATCTCGTGATGATTCATACTGTTTACTTATCCTAATAAAATCCTAGTTTCTCTTCAGTGCTTGTTTCCTCTTTATCATTTTTCCTATGAGTTCTCTATTCATGGTATGTTTTTTGTTTCCATATGACGAGACTAAATGATAGGCATCCAGAAGAGGCCACTGTGCAAATGTCAAAAATTACGTTATTTCTGACATTTGCGAGATGATATCATTTCAATGTTACTTCTTCCCTCCCCCATTTGCAAATATAGATAGTCCTGGACTTACAACAATTCATTTAGTGACCGTTCGAAGTTATAACGGCACTGAAAAAGTGACTTATGGCCATTTTTCACACTTATGTACTGCAGCATCTCCATGATCAAAATTTGGATACTTGGCAACTGGTGTATATTTATGACCATTGCAGTGTCCTGGGGTCATGTGATCCCCTTTTGTGACCTTCTGACAAGCAAAGTCAATGGGGAAGCCAGATTCACTTAACAACTGTGTGACTAACTTAAGAACTGCAGTGATTCACTTAAGAACTGTTGCATGAAAGGTCGTAAAATGGGCCAAAATTCACTTAACAACTGTCTCACTTAGCAACAAAACTTTAGGCTGAATTGTGGTCGTAGGTTGAGGACTACCTGTACCCATAAACAGCAAAAATTGCAAGAAAAGAATCTAATGCAGCAAGAATTGGAGATAAATACAAGGCCACCAAATATTTTGCTAGGTGAGTAGATCAGCAAATATTATCTACTGTCGCACATCAAACACCTCTATAAATAGTCCTCAACTTACAACCATTAATTTAGTGACTGTTCATAGTTACAACAGCACTGAAAAAAGTGACTTATAACCTGTCCTCACACATATGACCAGTGCAGCATCCCCATGGCCCAAAATTCAGCCACTTGGCAACAGGGAAGTCCTTATGACAATTGCAGTATCCCAGAGTGATATGATCACAATTTGCAGCCTTCCCAGCTGGCTTCCGACAAGCGAAGCCAATAGGGAAGCTGGCTTCACTTAATGAGTACATGATTCACTTAACAACTGCAATGATTTGCTTAACAACAGTGACAAAAACATCCTAAAATTAAGCATGACTCACTTAACAATTGTCTTGCTTAGCAACAGAAATTCTGGTCCCAATTGAGGCTGTAAGTTGAGGACTTCAAAATAAGGCAAGCTCTTGGGGACATTATTTTGAGGCATTTCCTCAAAACCTTGCTAAATATAATAATAAATTAAATAAGTATCATTTTATGATACACCAAGTTTGCAACTGAAGAGACAGCAGGGAGAGGGGACACTAGAGAGTGCCTCGGCTTTTCCTGGAGGTCAGTAAAGAAAATCATTTGTTTTACATTTTAATCTTGAATGATTCATAATTTGATCTCTAATATACATTTATTGAATCAACATATACACTGGCAGATCAGGATTCTTTGAAAGAATTCCCATCCATCAGAAAGCAGACACAAAAATGCATTTATTAAGGGAAAGTATACACGCTATGGCACACATTCATGAAAATAATGCAAAAATAGCAATTATATCAGGGAAATTGTACACTTGGGTAATCATGCATTCCAAAGTGCATATATGGTGGACATAGCGACAAAGACATGACTTAAAATTTTGTGGGGACCTTAAAAATAATTTGTGAACTGATGCAGAAACTCCCAAGTCAATGGAACAACAGAAAAATTCAGAAATGAGCAAAAGTGAGCTTGACAGATTCACTCACCCTGCTAAGGCTAAGCCCACAATGTAACCTTTTCTTTTTTTGACTGCCTGTCTTTTAAAAGCTTAAAAATGAACTTCAAATTTAGAATATATTTAAATCCATTCCAGTATTGCTAGAAACCTTCTGTAATGCCTCTTTGAGACACTGAACAGTGTTTAAGATGAATTATTAAATTGCAATAAAAAGCAAGTGCTTCTTGTTAGGAAATCATCTTTGAACAATTTTTTTCCTCTGTCCAGGGCTCATGATAGTCAGAATCAAAAACAGATAAAAAATATGAAAGAAAATTGCAAAATCCCTTAACAGTTATCAAAATAAATAGATTTTCATTGTATAAATGCCGTCTGGAAAAAGAACGGGGGTCTTCGTGACAAACAGCGACCAAAAAGAAAATGCCTGTGAGGATTATCAAGGGAGAAAGTAAAGTATAAACAAAATAGATTTGTATTTATTTATTTATTTGCTTCTTTTATTAAATTTTTACACTGTCCTATTCCTAGCAATTCCTAGTAACTTGTTTTATGTTTCACTCACATATTTAAACTCTCTTGAATTGTGGGTAAAAGGAAGACATTATTTTCCCCCTCTTTTAGCAAAGAAAAAGGAGTAACCTCAGGAAAATTTAGTTTAATATAGTTTAGTTTAAATTGTCCCATGTCTAGGTTGCTCACCTCCCAAATGACTCTGAATGACTTTTTACCCTCATTCCAAAGACAAGGGAGTATTTTTAAAATTATTATGATGCCTTTATTTAATCTCCTTCAAGTAATCTCTAGCAGTATTCTTAGTCCATTTTAATTCACAATGACCTTGCAAGGTAGAACAGGTTGAGAGAGATCTTGGGGTCACCCATGGAGCTTCACAGTTGAGTGAAGATATAAAATTGAGTTTTTCTGGTTCCACAACAACAGAATAATCAGTTCTACAATATCAGTATAATCAGTACTGTATATCAGGTTCCAATTAAGAAAAGAAATATAAACATAGGCTTTAGATTATTATATTTCTATTAAAGTAAGGTGCATGGTAGCAATTTAAATATGTTTGTTCTGCTTATTTCACCTATATAATAAATAACAACCTCATCAAACTTGCTCTGAGCAATGCACAAAAGAGCAAAACAGAATTATTTCCACAACTGAAAAACATGAACATTGTATTTATGCTATTAATCCATCCAGCACAGGAGAGGGTTGAAAGGCCTCCACTCACATTATTACAGTAGTCCTTGACTTACAACAATTCATTTGGTGAATATTCAAAGTTACAATGGCACTGAAAAAAGTGACTTACAACCATTCCTCCCATTTACAACCGTTGCAAATCCCCATGGTCATGTGATCTAAATTTGGACACTTGGTAACTGTCATGTGTTTATGACAATTGCAATATCCTGGTATTGAAGGAAAAGTCTTCATCATGATTCATCCAAGCCGGGGATAAACAACATGGCGACTGCTTTAGAAAGAAGGTTGCAGTTTATTGAAGAGCCAGACAGAAAGATGGTTCTGGCAGGAGAGAGGAGAGAAAAAAAAGGTCTGAGCACATGTGGGGAGTAAGTTTTTATATCCTCTGAAGCTTTTTGTTTGAAGTAGTTTCCTGTTCCTGTTTTAGGCTTTGTATTTCCTGTGTCACGTATTCTGACCTGAGTCTGGGTATGCCTTTCTGGTATTCTTGATGGTGGTAGGTTAATCCTATTATGTCCCAAAGGTCATATCCTGCTTCCCTGGTGCTGGGGCTAATGACTCTTAGAGTTTGGGTGGGCTATGCAGATTTTAGGTCTTTGTCTTCTTGATCTCCTAGCTGGGGCCTTTCTGATGGTTTACATCTGCATTTGTACAGAGCTGGCTTCTGCTTGGGACAGAGAGACTTGGGGGCAGGGTTGGTTTCTGCTTTTAAAATCTGTTTGAGGAAATATATTTTTCTGCCCTTTTAATATTTCCTTCTCTGGGGGGCTGACTTCCCACACTGGGGTCATGCGACTTTCCCAGATGGCTTCTGACAAGCAGTCAGTGGTGGAAGCCAGATTAACAAGTGTCTGTATCACTTAACAGCCACGGTGATTCTCTTAACAACCATGGCAAAAAAGGATGCAAAATCAGACGCCACTCACTTATCCAATGCCTTGCTTAGCAATAGAAATTCTAGTCTCAACTGTGGTCGCAAGTCAAGGACTATCTGTATAGCAGTGCTTCCAACAACCTTGAGAAATAGGTGGCATTCTCTCTCGTGCAATATTTCAAATGGTGTTTCTCAATTTTGGCAACTTTAGAATGTATGGACTTCAACTCCCAGAATTCCCCAGCCAGCAAGAATTCTGGGAGTTGAAGTTCATATAATCCTGGGAGTTGAAGTCCATACAACCTAAAGCTGCTAAGATTGAGAAACACTGAATTAAACCATTGGACTGTGCACCATTGAAGCTCCCTCTCCATCCAAGAGCCGGTTTATTGCAGTGGGGGCTGCATTAAGAGGGGGGAACAGCCCTGAGTTTTAATCTCCCTTCAGCCATGGAGGTTCCCTGGAGAATCCTGGTCAAGTGTGCCACTGGACTAGGAGTGGGGAGACTTGGTTCTAGTCCCCTCTGAACCAGGGAAGCTGATTGGCGGATTTCGGGTGAATCCTTTCCTCTTAGCCTAGCGGCTAGCCACATTCTCCCAGCTCAAACTACCTTGAAAATGTCTTGCTGTGGGGGGAAAAAAGTGCAATACAAACTTCCTTGTATGTTGGAGGAGGAGGAGGAGGGGCTATCTGGCTATCTATGATCACCAGGGTAAAGGATGAGAATAGATAAGGAACTTTTCCCAACCTGATCTGAGTTGGTCTGTCACCTAGCCTGTTAGTAAAATGACTCACAACATTTCAGAGACAAAATGTCTATCTTTCTCTCTCTTGCTCTTTTCATTTCTTCCTGTTTAAGACGTGGTTTAGTTAGAAGTGACGCTTTCCTACTCTCATCTATTTCTTAACAAATTCACATTTCATTTCAACTAGATGAATGTCTGTCAGCATTTCCTGATTGTTGGGCTAAGACTTTTCTCTGGATCTGACAACTACATTGCAATATATTTTTTTTCTTTTTGAAAAGGACCTCAGCTACTTAATTACTCAGTATTTTTCAGCACTCTGCGCATGCTGAGGAGCAAAACTTCTAGCCAGAACTCCTGCCAAATTCAAATTTCCAGCAAGTAACAATTACAGTAGTGCATTTTGAAAAGAAATCTAATAATGGTCAGAGCCTTTGGCCTTTTTCATATGGGTAGTCCTTGATTTACAACCATTCATTTGGTGACTGTTCAAAGTTACAATGGAACTGAAAAAATGAGACTTACAATCAGTCTTTGGACTTACAACCGTCCCAGCATCAGAATTTGAGCGCTTAGCAACCAGCATGGGTTTGCAATGGCTGCAGCATCCCAAGATCACGTGTTCACCTTTTGCAACCTTTCCAGTCGGCCTCGGCAAGTAAAGTCAATGGAGGAAGCTGGATTCGCTTAATGACGGCCTGATTCACTTAACCACTGCAGCGATCCGCTTAACAACTGTGGCAAAAAATAAAATAAAATCATAAAATCGGACACGTCTTGCTTAACAACGGAAATTGTGGTCCTACTTGTGGTTGTAACTCAAGGACTACCTGTGTATCGTCTTACTGCCTTTCCCTTTGCCTCGGCTTTACTCGCAAGCAGATCGTGCCAGGAAGAAAGAAGGAAGGAAGGAAACGTCTCGGGGTAGAGATGGCACATTTGCTGGCGGAAAACGGGGAAGGGGAGGGCAAAAGGGGGCAGAAGAGCTCTTCCCTACACTAAAAAGCTCTTTGCTAGCCTCCCAACCCTAATGGAAAAGTCATGTTGGATTAGCCCAGTCACGGTGAAGGTCCTTCTGCCTGCTCTGGGCTGGCCCCCGGGAAGACTTCGATGGAGCAGCCATGTGGAATGGCAGATCTGGGCCAGTGTGCCAAGGCGGAGCGGCCGAGCTTGATCCAACCGCAGCGATGGGGGAGGCAGGCATGCATCTCTGGATAAGGGAGGGGCAATTTTTATTCCTGTCTGCTAAGCAGGTTTGAGTCCAGCCCTCTCTCCCCCCCCCCGATTTTAGGAGTAATAACATGGCTCATCTCGTAATGCCAAACAGCAGAATGTCAAAATGGCCTCCGCCAATTAAGGGGAGAAATAGAAAAGCCTTTTTGACCCTCTCATCTTTGCTCTCTAGCAGGCCATGAATGGGAAGAGAGATGATCGTACGGGCTCCTGTTTCCTCGTCTTACTGAAATGTGCTGAATGTGCAATTATTAGTGGATGGTTTATTCTCTCAGAGACTGTTCTTCTGGGACTGGATTTTAGGAAACTAGAGGCTGATGCTAAACACATAAAGAAAGAGTTTGGTAAATGAATTCTAAACCTTTGATTCTTAGGGTGTGGCAATATTGAACTGCTACCAATCTTATTAGTGTTATTTATGTACTAGTAATGCTATCACCCTCCTATCTCAGATGGAGTTCTCATCTTAACAAAGGAAGTATTTTCCTAAATCTCCAACCTGGCCCAGATTATGAGAATTTAGATTGTAACCTCCTTGGAGAGAGACTGACACTTTTTCCTTTCCTTTCCTTTCCTTTCCTTTCCTTTCCTTTCCTTTCCTTTCCTTTCCTTTCCTTTCCTTTCCTTTCCTTTCCTCTCCTCTCCTCTCCTCTCCTCCCCTTCCCCTTTAATTTATACTATTTCTTTTTTCTTCTTTTCTTTCTTTTATATCTGATCCCTTCATTTCTTTTTATCATCCAAAAAGAATGTTATGTGCATAAATCACTGTTTCTCAACCTTGAAAACTTTAAGATACGTGGACTTCAGCTCCCAGAATTCTGTTATTATGTGAGCAAATCATAATTATAATCAATCAGAAAAAAGAATTGCCAGACAGATAAAATATAAGCCAACCATCCCTTGCCTTCTCCCATTTCTGTCTCTCTTTTCTCTTCAGCTGTCCTCTACATATTTTTTTTCCACTTGAAAGGGGAAGAATATGCCTATGGCTTCTCTTAGTCTCTCTGCCAAGAACAGGCCTGTGGATAATCCAGTGATGCAACATTGTCATTAAATGCCTTACAGATGCCATGGGCCACTTGTTTTCAGTTTGTTTGGAATCACAAACTCATGAAAAACTAACAACACAGCTGGACATCACAGGATCTCAATCATGGACAAATCGCAACAAGCAAAGCAAGAATGCATTGTTCAAGAAAAGAATAAGGCTAAATGGATTTTTTTTTTAAAAAAAAGTCAAGAAGATAACTGTATCTGAAATAAACTATGCATACATACATACATCATAGAAGCTTAATTATATTCCAGCAATAATGGAATCATATGTATTCCATATTAAGCAGCTAGGTAAATACAAACACCTATAAATATTGTTTCTAAACATTAGATGTTGTTAACTGGTTGAAGAACAAAGAAGGGGGGAATTCAGAAATTAAATAAATAAATAAGTAAATAAATAAACCGACCATGAGATGGACATCAAATAAACTGAATAAATATAATAAACAATAAACATAATAAACATAAACATAATAAACACAATAAACACAATAAACATACTACTACTACTACTACTACTACTACTACTACTACTAATAATAATAATAATAATAATAATAATAATAACTGATTACAAAGCTAGACATGACCGAGTTGCTAAATTAATCCACTGGGCATTGTGTAAAAAATACGACTTACCTGTGTCCGAAGAAGTTGTGGGAACATAGGGTGGAAAAAGTTATTTAAAATGAGAGGGTGAAGATCTTGTGGGACTTTCGAATACAGACAGATCGCCATTTGGAACACAATATGCCAGATATCACAGTTGTAGAGAACCGAAACGTACAGCTGATTGATATCGTTGTACCAGGAGATGCCAGAGTCGAAGAAAAAGAACTGGGAAAAATTACAAAATATCGCGACCTGGCCATCAAAACTACGCGATTATGGATGAAACGTGTAACAGTGATACCCATTGTCATCGGGGCACTGGGAACTATGTCCAAAAAATTTGCAAAATACATCAAGAAATTGCAGCTTCCTGCAATAACTCCAGCAATGTTACAAAAAACTGCGCTACTCGGAACGTCTTATATTTTAAGGAGGTACCTGGTTGACACCTAGGATGCTGGTAGCAACCCGTGTCAAGCATCAGCGCCAGCCAATTTGAATGTTCAGTTGACTGAGGTTTCATGAATAATAATAATAATAATAATAATAATAATAATAATAATAATAATAATAATAATAATAATAATAATAATAATAATAATAATAATAATAATAATAATAATAATAATAATAATAATAATAATAATAATAATAATAATAATAATAATACAGTCTAAACATCTGGCTAACTGGGCAATGAACCATAATAATACATATTTATATTGTTCTTAAAGGTGTTTTTCATCTTTCTTTCTATTTTTAACACAAATAATTAAGCTATTAAGCTCAAAAATTCTCATTTCCTTTTTTAATATCATGAAAACAAGTCAATGTATTTTATTTGTTATCTCTTATTAATGTTCTATTGAGCATTACATGTATCATTGCAATAATTATCTGACCTTCTAAAAAAGAAGATTCTGCATCCCAAGCCTTCCTCTTTTTTACTTTGCATGTCAAAGTGCACCAAAAAGTTATGTGGTTTTGATCACGCAGTTGCAGCTTTTTTAAATCACCTCCACAATCACTATATTCATTGCATGAAAGCAGAAATGTTCAGACAGGGATCTTGGAGTTCTAGCGGACAACCATCTAAATATGAGCCAGCAGTTTGTGGCAGCCGTCAAAAATGCCAGTGCAATCCTAGGCTGCATTAACAGAGGGATAGAATCAAGACCACGTGAATTACTAGTACTGCTTTATAAAGCCTTAGTAAGACCACACCTGGAATACTGCATCCAGTTTTGGTCACCCGTTATAAAAAAGATGTTGAGACTTTGGAAAGAAGGCAGAGAAGAGCAACAAAGATGATTAGGGGCCTGGAGGCTAAAGCATATGAAGAACGATTGCAGGAACTGGGTACCGATATGGCTAGTCTAGTGAAAAGAAGGACCAGGAGTGACATGATAGCAGTCTTCCAATATTTGAGGGGCTGCCACAAAGGAGAGGGCAACCTATTCTCCAAAGCACCTGAAGGCGGGACAAGAAGCAACGGATGGAAACTAATCAAAGAGAGATCCAACCTAGAATTAAGGAGAAATTTCCTGACAGTGAGAATAATTAACTAATTATTAAGGAATAATAATCAATAATTAATATTAATTATTAAGTAATAATTAAGGAATGGCTTGCCTTCAAAAGTTGTGGATGCTTCATCACTGGAGGCTTTTAAGAAGAGACTGGACAGCTACAGTACTTGTCAGAAATGATGTAGGGTCTCCTGTGTAAGCAGAGGGCTGGACTAGAAGACCTCCAAGGTCCCTTCCAACTCTGTTATTCTGTCTGTTAATTAAAATACATAAAGGGCATTTTCAGCACCCACCACAAAGCTACTTAAATTTCAGGATTTGGGTTTGAAGGCCCAACCATCAGACAGATACAAAGGCAGCAAATTATGTTTCATAATTAGGCAGGAGAGAAATTGCAATAATCAAGGCTGACCGTTCCATGCCTGTCATTTTTGCCTTTTTTCTCCTCTACTTCATCACTGGCTGAGGCTCTGTGATGGCATGAAAAAGACGATGAGAACATAGCTGTGGAATGTTAACAATGTACACAAACTTTGGTAAAGTGAGCCAAAGGTCACTTTGGAAAGAAAAAAGGGAAAAAAATCCACAGATTTAGAATAGGAAAGGGTGTGATTGCATTCTCAGACTTTACTGATTATTAATTTAAACCCATTTCCTGGATTCACCCACTCCACTGAAGTATAATCTAACCAAACAGGCTAGATTCGATCAACATGCTAAGCCACAAAAAGCAAACCAAAGTTAACATCAACCAAGAGACTATATTTTTTTGCAAATGCAGGCAGTTTGTCTTTAAGTGACCTGGTTATGTTATTCTGCAAACACAGCTCAGTGGTCTTGTGGTTCACTTATCCATGATTAGCTGAACTATGATGTGTTCACTGTTAACCTAATTTCCTCTGTTGACTTGGCACACTGAACCATAAATCGCATATGCTAGGTTCACACAATAAACCAGACTGAAATGAGATTAGTTAAGCATAGAACAACGTTCCCACAATCACACAGAAATCTTACATGCACTGGTGCTCAATTTACCAGGCAGTGACATGATTCAATGATGCTCAGATGTCCCTGTGTTTAGCTAACAGTAAGCAGGGGAGCTGTCCAGCAGAGCAAGGAATGAGTAACTTTAGGGTAACTTTATAGAGATAGGAGAGGAGCTGTCCATCCAAAATTCAGAGTCTGAATCAAGGTGCTAGTCCGAAAAATTACGGTGCCAATTACAAGTAGTCCTTGACTTATGATCACAATTGGGACCAGAATTTCCATTGCTAAATGGAAGGAGGTTGTTAAATGAACCGGGCCTGATTTTATAATCTTTTTTGTCACAGTTGTTAAGCAAACCACTGCAGTCATTAAGTGAATTCCATGAATGTTAAGCAAAACCAGCTTCTCCCATTATCTTTGCTTATTGGAAGCCAGCTGGGAAGGTCACAAATGGTGATCATATGACTTCGGGATGCTGCAACCATTGTAAATACATGCCAGTTGCCAAGATTCCAAATTCTGATCACATGATTGTGGGGATACTGTAACAGTCGGAACTGCAAGGACCGGTTGTAAGCAGTGGTGGGATTCAGATATGTGAACAACCGGTTCTCTGTGTGGATGCTGCTTCTGGAAGTCCATTCTGGGCCTGAGCAACAAAAAATTAGCTACCGGTTCTGCCGGAGCAGTGCAAACCGGCTGAATCCCACCACTGGTTGTAAGTCACTCCTTTCAGTGCTGTTGTAATACTGAACAGTTACTAAATGAATAATTGTGAGTCAAGGACTACCTGTACCACTGAATAGCAGCCAAGGGCTGCCTCCACTGTCCAGTCCCCCTGGGAACATCAGCAGAACCTTCGTTTCATCCACTTATCTATGGCTCCACGGGGTGACGTCTTCTGCTATCAAACCCTCACTGTGTCCTGTGCTCTGGACTTCAGCTTGGCCCCCTACAGGTAGTCCTCGACTTACAACCACAACTGGGCCCTAAATTTCTGTTGCTGAGACAGTTGTTAATTGCCCATTTTACTGTATTTCTTGCCACAGTTGTGAATCACTGCAGTTGTTAAGTTAGTAACATCGTTGTTAAGTGAATCTGGCAAAGTCCCCATTGACTTTGCTTATCAGAAGGTCACAAAAGTTGATCACGTGATCCCCGGGATGCTGCAATCCTCAGAAATACGATCCAGTTGTCAAGTATCTGAATTTTGATCATATGAATTTTGATCATATGGGATGCTGCAACTGCTGTAAGTCTGAAAAATGGTCATAAGTCACTTTTTTCAATGCTGTTGTAACTTTGAATGGTCGCTGAATGAACTGCTGTAACTTGAGGACTGTCTATACTGTTTTTACTCCTGAAATACCAGCAGGTATGAGGTAGTCAAAACACACTGGGTCTCCTCGGCTTGCAGAACTTCTAAAGAGGAAGGCTCTGAAAAATGGCAGTCTTGGTGTTTCTGTCCTATGATAGAGGTCTCTAATTTAGAGGAAAATCTGGAATTCCAGCCACATAAGAGCCATGCAAGGAAGTTTCTCCCTAGAGACCTTAATCCTGTTCCCTGGGAAGAAATTCCTGACCTGAATATTCAAGAAGGATAAGCACCATGAATTTAAGAAATAAAATGGAGCCACTGTAATCCTTGAATCTTCATGCTCAATTTACAGAGAATGCTCAGTTTATAACCATTCAAAGTTATTAGCACCACTGGAAAAAGTGATTTACAACGGGTCCTTGCACTTACGCCCATCACAGCATCCCCACGGCGATGTGATCAAAATTCAGGTGCTTGGCAAATAAGCATGTATTTATGATGGTTGCAGACTCCTGAGGTCATGTGATGGCCATTTCCAACTTTCCCAGTCAGCCCTTGAGAAGCAAAGTCAGTGGGGGAAGCCGAATTCACTTAACAGCCCTGTGATTCATTAAACTTCAGTGATTCGTTTAACAAATGCGGCAAAAAGGATGCAAAACTGGGCATGACTCGTTTAAGAACCACCTTGCTTAGCAACAGAAATTCTGGTTCCAACTGTGGTCATAAGCTGAGGACCACCTATAGCAGAGGTCCCCAACCTTGGCAACTTTAAGACTTGTGGACTTCAACTCCCAGAATTCCTCAGCCAGCCAAGCTGGCTGAGGAATTCTGGGAGTTGAGGTTCAGAAGTCTTAAAGTTACCAAGGTTGGAGACCCCTGATCTATAGGAATGAAGCCATAATAATCATTTAGATGGGGAAATTCAAGCCCTTTTCTGTCACATACACTGTGACATTGTGACAAGCATCCAGGGAGATCAGCCTCAGTTGCACAAACCCAAATTCTGGAAACCCCTACCTACTTGAGAACATATTCTCATTTTCTTCTGATGCCAGGCATCTTTAAATCATGGTATGGTTTTAATTTTATTTTAGTTCCATGAAGTTTTATCCCTCTGTTTTCTTTTTCAAAGCAGCCGGTCTCTGAATTTTATTTTTTGGTTTTCCCTGTTTTAATTATGTGGTTTAATTGGCTTGAGTGTGCATGCTTTTTACAGGCAGGTTTGTTTGTTTCTGAAATGTGATTATTTTTATGTTGCAATCTATTGAGGGAACGTTTGTTTTAGTTTGCCGTATAAATAAATGTAAGTCAGAAAACCTGATTCTGCTTCTCTCTTTTTCTAATTGGGCCTTGGGAGCTGTTGGGCCAGTCTGTTCTTCTCAGCCTAACACATTTCACAAGATAGTTGCTATGGGACAAAATGAAAAGCCACCTTGCTTTGTAGGCTATCTTGGGTTCATAGAGCAATGATTCTCAACCTTAGGAACTTTAAGATGGCTAGATATCAACCCCCAGAATTCCCCCAAACCAGGATGGCTGAGGGAATTCTGGGGGTTAATGTCCATCCATCTTAAAGTTCCTGAGGTTGAGGAACACTGTCCTAGAGGAAAGATGAAATACAAAAAGAATGAGAAGGAAGGAAGGAAGGAAGGAAGGAAGGAAGGAAGGAAGGAAGGAAGGAAGGAAGGAAGGAAGGAAGGAAGGAAGGAAGGAAGGAAGGAAGGAAGGAAGGAAGGAAGGAAGGAGGCAGTTCTAAAAACTATGACATTAATTTTGCTGAAGCACTAATATATGGACTTATGGACTTATGGACTTCAACTCCCAGAATTCCTCAGCCAGGCATGCTGGCTGAGGAATTCTGGCAGTTGAAGTCCACAAGTCATAAAAGGGCCAAGTTTGAAGACCCCTGCACTAATACAAAAGAATCCAAAGGAATAACTCTAAAACCAAGGGAAGGATTACCTTAAAAATGGTATTACAAGAATGTAATACAGGTAGTCCTTTCTGTTGCTAAGTGAGACATTTGTTAAGTGAATTTTGCCCCATTTTAAGACCTTTCTTGCAATAGTTGTTAAGTGAATCACTGCAGCTGTTAGGTGAATCACTGCAATTGTTAAGTGAATCCGGTTTCCCCAATGACTTTGCTTGTCAGAAGATTGCAAAAGAGGGTCACATGACCCTGGGACACTGCAACCGTCATAAATATGAGACAGTTGCCAAGCTTTTGAATTTTGATCACGTGACCATGGGGCGGTCGCAAGTGTGAAAAGTGGTCATAAATCACTTTTTTTCAGTGCCATTGTAACTTCAAACTGTCACTAAGTGAACTGTCGTAAGTCAAGGACTACCTGTAATTCAAAAGAATAATCCTAAAACCAAAGTGGGACGAGTTACCCACCCTCCTATTACAAGCATGTAATATGTTGAAAGTCTCCAGTAGTCAGCAATATAGTAAGCGAAATAAAATAAATTTAAATGAGCTTTCCTGATTGTGTGGCCTGCATAGAAAATGAAGCAAAGATGCCTGAGCAACAGTGAATCCCTTATTGATTGGTTTCCTAGTCTTCTCTTCCTT
Source organism: Azemiops feae (assembly GCA_023970755.1). Taxonomy (NCBI): domain Eukaryota; kingdom Metazoa; phylum Chordata; class Lepidosauria; order Squamata; family Viperidae; genus Azemiops; species Azemiops feae. Next base: position 943,265 of record JALGBA010000077.1, on the reverse strand, counting down.
ATGAAGATAAACAGAACATCATCAAAACACCAAGGATAAAAGAAACCAGAGCGAGAAGAAGGAAAACAACAAAAGCCCCCAGTTGTAAAACAAACACTTTGGGAGGCCCTGTGTGTTTCTCTCCATGCCGGCATTTTCTCTAGACTAAATAATGGAAAGGAAAAGGGACTGAGGTTAGGAAGCAGAGGGTGGTTTTTTTAAGCATGGTGCTGTCTAGGCATGAACGGGTCTGAGCAATTTGTGATCCAAGGTCTTGTGAAAACTCAGGAAATGCCTTAGCATGTTGTGTGATCCAAGACATATATGGATTTCTCTCAGTGGATTACAACTGCTTCTCTATCTTAGAAGCCTTATATGTTTGTACAGGTAGTCCTCCTCGACTTACAACAGTTCATTGAATGGCCATTCAAAGTTGCAACAGCACGGAAAAAAGCGACGTGACCGTTTTTCACACGTACGACCGTTGCAGCATCCCCAGGATCAAAATTCGGATGTTTGGCAACTGACTCAGATTTATGACGGTTGCAGTGTCCTGGGGTCATGTGACTCTCTTTTGCAACTTTCTGACAAGCAAAGTCAATGGGGGAAGCCAGATTCACTTAACAACCATGTGACTAGGTTAACAACTGCAGTGATTCGTTTAATAATTGTGGCAAGAAAAGTCGTAAAATGGGGCAAAATTCACTTAACCAATGTTTCACTTAGCTACAGAAATTTTGGGCTCAATTATGGTTGTAAGTCAAGGACTACCTGTGCTGTGCTGCCTAAGAAAGACCTTTATTGAGCATGTGCAATGTGCCTTTTCTTTAGGGTCGAAACCATTATGTTTCCATTGTATTTATAAAACACAGAGCCTGAAACCCACCTCAAGGAAGGCTTGGAGACAGTTTTGCCCTAAGGAAATCCACGTATTGTTCCATGGGATAATTACAATGCAAATTAAAGCTAAGCAAATATTTTCCCCTGCCTATCTCTAAGCAGAAAGTGGGTTAGCCATTATTGCTGTGTGTTTTTTTTATTCCAAGTAAGCCGAAGTTAACTATTAAAATAATGTTTAATTGTCTTTGGATGTTATTACACTTGGAGATGTAGCTCATAAAAGATGATGTGCAGCTTTTACAAGGAGAATTGAAACACAGTTTATCCTAAAATTTGTACCCAGTGGAAAAAGTGAGTGGGCAGTCAAAATACATAGTTAGGTCTGGATCCCACATACAATTTCCCTCTTCCTGCTAAACAATACTATGTCATTTGATGACAATATTTATGTAATGGTGCTGAGTTTAAGCAGCAGTCTTCTTAGAACATTTGGTCTTTCTCAGTGTAAATTGAAATAAAAGTTAATCACGAGAGTCTAAGCGTTTTTACAGGTAATCCACGACTTATGACACATTTTAGAAATAGACTTAAAAAATATCAGCCATTATCCTAATAATGCTTCCACCAAAGCAATCTTCATTGGAGATTTCCGTTTACAGCTCTGTTATTAATACAGCAAATGTGAGAATAACTGGTTGGTTGGACATAGGGCATAAAATTGCTTGTACAATAGCATTCATTCCTATAGAATAGAACTTTATTTTCCCAGAGAGAAGGAGCAAACCTTGAGAAGGAGCATTTGCCAATGGAAAGTCTCAGACTATAGCAGGGATGGGCAACTTGTGGACTAAATTCCCCGAATTCCTGAGCCAGCTGGATTCTGGGAGTTGAAGTCCACTGGTCATAAAGTCATAAAGCTGCCATAGTTGGCCACCCTTGGATTAAATTACTGAAATAAAGACATTCACGTGCACTCTTTTTTATTTTATTTATTCTTTGTATTCTGCCTTTATTGTTTTTACAAGTAACTCAAGGTTCCTCTTATTTTCCCCACCACAACAACCCTGTGAGGTGGGATGTGATGAGAGAGCACCACCCAGCTGGCTTTCATGGCTAAGGCAGGATTTGAGCTCACAGTCTCCCACTTTTCTAGCCTGGTGCCTTAACCACTAGACCAAACTGTCTCTCGTATCAACTGGGTTTGGTTTACTGTAAGCCAACAACTTTTTTAAGGGTATTATTATTCCATACTGAAGATGGAAGGGCTATAGTTGAGGCAGAGTGACCAACTTACTGAAAGCCATAGTGTAATTAATTCTTGATTAGACAAGGTTTGCATCTGGATTTGTTTTTCTTTAATTTGGAGTTCAGGTTGCAGACTGAAACTTACCTGCCTCCAAATAAACGTCACTGAACTTAATGGGAATTCTTGTGGTGTATAAGTGTGTAGGATGTACTACTCATGTTTTGTAATCCTGAGCCATTTGGGTTAAAGATTTACTTTGGGACAATCACTAGATGGGAGCAGAGAGCTAGAGTTTTCCAAATCTTACTTTCATCATTTAAGGATTATCCAATTTTTGCAGAGCCCAAATAGAGTAGCTCTAATTGACTTCATCTAGTTTCATAAATTTGAAGGCCTGCACACTTCCCTAAACTTGCTAGCATGACAGGGGCATCCATAATGGAATTAAAAGATTCAGGATGTCAGCCACAACAGTATGATCGAATCCTTAGGCCTTTTTTAAAAACATCTTTGCAGACCCAAGAAAGAGTTGTGACTGCCATCTTGACTTTTTTGACCTTTGGCCTGCAGACCCTTTGCAGCATTCCACACTGCCTCTGTTGCCTACAACCCTTCACCCATTCGGTTCTGACTCTAGAAAAAGGAGTCCTAATTAACTGACAGGTTTCCAAATTTTTAAAGGGTGCGGAGGGGTGTCCTGTAACTATCCTATTGTTAAGGAACTACAACTCTCAGCAGACCCTGCCAGAATAGGTAGGCTAGTCATAAGAGATTCTGGGAATTGTAGTTCAGAAACATTTGAAGGGTTACACTTTCCCTGTCTCTGAGGTTAACAAGTGTTCTGCAACAAAATGTTGCATTGTTGCATTACCATAAACTGCTCCCTTTCAGAATCCCAGTCTGCCATAAACTTTTCCAGAATATTCCTTCCTTCCTTCCTTCCTTCCTTCCTTCCTTCCTTCCTTCCTTCCTTCCTTCCTTCCTTCCTTCCTTCCTTCCTTCCTTCCTTCCTTCCTTCCTTCCTTCCTTCCTATTGTCTGCTGCTCTTTAAAAGCCAGAGTGGTTTTTTAATCTCTTTTATATTTTCTTGGGAGAGAGGGAAGAAATTCTTATTTTATTTCATTTTATTTTAAACAGGGGGAGAAGAAATTTCATGGGTGTTTTGCCTGCTTGTTTTGTTTCTGTTTAGAGATGTGCAAACTGTTTTGACACTGCCACTCTGGAATCATCCTGAGCTTAACACAAACCCATCTGAAGCTCAAAAGCTCTGGGATGATAAGAAGGACATTGGGAGTCCTCTAGTAACAACCAGTTTTGTGTACCTCTAATGTCTGCAACTTGTGAGGTCCCTTTCCTTTGAGCCTGTCATGTTGGCTGCATAAAACCCAATGTCCCATGATTGTTTTTAGCATTAGCGCCTTAGTCCCCTCCGTGGCCATGCAGAATTACTGAACAGTCTCCCGAATAGACTCTCTTGTTATGTCCAAAGACATCAGCTGTTTAGTTGCTCGGAGATTGATCTGATCCAAAGAAAAACTGAGAATTATATGCAGAAAATAAACTTCAGACGTGTCCTCCAGGGCATGGCTATGAGCTTCTGGGATATGGGAGACCCTCATGCCTGCTTGATGGCCCTGGGACTCAGAAGAGGTGATGTTTACTAGCCAAAAATTCTCCCAACACATCCCTTTGCCACAAGCAATTGGTTAATAGGATAATCTTCTAGCAGAAGACAAGGGAGTGAGACAGGCAGTAAGGCAGATAGATAAATAGATAGATAAGTAGCTGGCTAGGTATCTGAGTAATAAAGAGAGAGAGAGCTAACCAAACTATTTTTGGAGTTTGGAATTAGCAGCTCAGATAGGATTAATCCTGTTAATACTCAGCTCAGCCTGTGTCCAGAACTTGTAGGTAAGGACATCGGATGTTCACGATGCTCATAGCAGGAAGGAGGTAGATACGTCAGGAGGGAATATTTTGATGGCACTGGTAGGTTTGGGATGAGCAACCCAGAGGGCCAAGGGTACCTTTTCCCACCCCTAAAATCTGAGAATTTAATCCTGCTCTTCTTTCAGGGGTATACAGGTAGTCCTTGATTTATGACCACAATTGAGCTCAGCATTTTTGTTGCTAAATGAGTTCTTAAGTGAGCTTTGCCCTCCTTTACAACCTTCCTTGCCACAGTTGTTAAGTGAATCACTGCAGTTGTTAAATTAGTAACACGGTTGTTAAGTGAATCTGGCTTCCCCATCGACTTTGCTTGTCAGAAGGTCGCAAAAGGGGATCGCATGACCCCGGGACCGTCGTAAATATGAGTCAATTGCCAAGCTCTGAAATATGAGTGCGTGATCATGGGGACGTTGCAACGGTGGTAAGTATGAAAAATGGTCATAAGTCACATTTTTCAGTGCCGTTGTAACTTCAAATGGTCGCTAAATGAACTATTGTAAGTCGAGGACTGCCTCTATTTCAGAAGGGTGCTGGGAGGCTAACTGAGCAACTTCCCCAACCTGGTGCCCTCCAGTTAAAGCCTAATTCAACTCCATAAATAACTGGCTAGGGAAGACATGGACTGGGATCTGAGTGCTGCAGTCTATTCTAACACATTCAGGGATACCAGATGGGGAAAAGGGTGAAAGGAATTAGGAATTCAGGTAGTCCTTGATTTACGATCATAATTGAGCCCAAAATTTCCATTGCTTAAGCAAGGAAGTTGTTCAGTGAGCTTTGCCCCGTTTTACGACCTTTTTGTTACAGTTATTAAGAGAATCACACCAGTTGTTAAGTCATTAAGCCTATCTGGCTTCCCCCATTGATTTTGCTTGTTGGAAGCCAGCTGGGAAGATTACAAATAATGATCACACAACTTTGCTTGGGATAACTTTCACTTTCTGCTTTCCTTCTTCCATCTCTATCCACACTTGAGAAAGGAATGTGTCTCCCTTATCAGGAAAACAGTTACAGAGAAACGAAAGCTGGAGAAGACCTTGAGATGCACGCCAACTGTGCCAGTTATACCCGCTCGTGGTGCTACCTGTGGACTCGCTGGATTTCAAGTGGACATTATGACTTTGGTGGGAGGAGGAATATTGCTGGTTTAATTACACCGTTTCAGCGGGATTTCCCCCAGTTCTCGCCTTATGTAAGGACCCACCTCAGCTAACCACCCAAGAAAGCAGAACTCGTGAAACAGGCATTGTCTCAAAAGGAAACTTTTTATTAGGGGTCAGTGACAGTAGGGAAGTCAAGGGGAAAACCCCGCTGAAACGGTATAGTTAAACCAGCAATATTCCTCCTCCCACCAAAGTCATAATGTCCATTTGAAATCCAGCCAATCCACAGGTGGCACCATGAGCAATTGTCATAAATACAGGCCAGTGGCCAAGTGCCTGAATTTTGATCACATGACCATGGGGATGCTGCAATGGTCGTGTAAAAAATGGTCATAAGTCACTTGTTTCAGTGCCATTGTAACTTTGAATGGTCACTAAACGAATGGCTGTAAGTCAAGGACTACTTGAGGTAATCCTAGACCAGAGGTAGGCAACCTTGGCTCTTTTATGACTCGTGGACTTCAACTCCCAGAATTCCTGAGCCAGCATGGCTCAGCTTGGAAACCTCTCCCTTTCCCCTCAGCATGGCTGGCTCAGGAATTCTGGGAGTTGAAGTCCACGAGTCATAAAAGAGCCAAGGTTGCCTACCCCTGTCCTAGGCTTATGACCACTTTTGGGACTAGAATTTCCTTTACTAAGCAAGATGGTTGTTATTTGAGACACACCCAATTTTATGTTCTTTTTTAGCATGATTGTTAAGCAAATCCCTGCAGTCGTTAAGTGAATCACGTGATTTTTAAGCAAATCTGGCTTCCCCTGTTGACTTTGCTTGTCAGAAGCCAACTGGGAAGGTTGCATATGCCGATCACAATTCCGGGACGTTGCAACCATTGTAAATACATGCCGGGTGCCAAGTGTCCCAATTTTGAACAGGTGATCCTGGCGATGCTGTGAGGACTGTAAATGCAAAGTCCGATTGTAAGTCTCTGTCTTCAGTGCCATTGTAACTTCAAATAGTCGCTAAATGAATAGTTGTAAGTCGAGGACTACCTGTACATAATGAAACAATGACAAAAACTAACCAAGGTAAAAGGCGCAGAGCTAGAAACTGTTTTTGAATGAAAGCTTAATAATGATGATGATGATGATGATGATGATGATGATGATGATGATGATGATGATGATAATAATAATAATAATAATAATAATAATAATAATAATAATAATAATAATAATAATAATAATAATAATAATAATAATAATAATAATAATAATAATAATAAAGTTGGAAGGTACCTTGGAGGTCATCTAGTCCAACCCCCTACTGAGGCAGGAAACCCTATACCATTTCAAACAAATGGCTGTCCAGTCTCTTCTTAAAAACTTCCAGTGTTGGAGCATTCACCACTTCTGGAGGCAGGTTGTTCCACTGGTTAATTGTTCTAACTGTCAGGAAGTTTCTCCTTAGTTCTAGGTTGCTTCTCTCTTTGGTTAGTTTCCATCCGTTGCTTCTTTTCCTGCCTTCAGGTGCTTTGGAGAATAGTTTGACTCCCTTTTCTTTGTGGAACCCCTGAAATATTGGAACACTGCTATCTTGTCACGCCTCGTCCTTCTCTTCATTACACTTACATTCTCAGCAAGCTGAATTCTGCATCTGCGGCATATTGTGCCACAATTTCTGTGCTGTTCTTACACATGCCGGTGAAACATGGACACTAACCTCACAATTGATGCCAAAGGTACCAGTGGAGCAAAGGAAAGATACATGCTCGGCATCACGGGACAAGATAGAAAGACCTGCACATGGATTAGAGAACAAACGAAAGTATACGATGCCATCAAAAGAGGAAAAGAATGGAAATGGAAATGGGCTGTTCACATAGCAAGAAGAACTGATGGCAGGTGGACCAAGGCAGTCATAGAATGGATGCCACTTGATAAAAAGCTTCCACAAAAGAGACCTAAAATGAGCCATGATGGCACAGTGGTTAGAATGCAGTATTGCAGGCTACTTCTGCTGCCTGCTGGCTGCCTGCAGTTCGGCAGTTCAATTCTCACCGGCTCAAGGTTAACTCAGCCTTCCATCCTTCCGAGGTCGGTAAAATGAGGAGCCAGATTGTTGGGGCAATAGGCTGACTCTGTAAATCGCTCAGAGAGGGCTGTAAAGCACTGTGAAGTGGTCTATAAGCCTAAGTGATATTGCTAAGTGCTATTGCTAAAACAAGATGGATCAACAACTTCAGCAAGTATTGTGGGCCCAATTGGCAAAAGAAAGCTCAGGTCCATATAGGTTGGAAACATGCAGAAGAGGCCTTCATCCTGCAATGGATAAACAATGGCTAAAATGATGATGATTATGATGGTGGTGGTGACAACCAGAGAGATTGTTTGCACAAGCGCCTTTGCCAGACCCACATCCCAAAGCAGACACAAGCCATTTTGATCAACAGCACCCAATTCCCTCCGCCCTTTGTGTTTCTTTGGCACTGCTACCCCTGTTCATCAAGAGAGCAATGCCCTTATTTAGGTAGGAGCAGAAAGCTTTGTAACCCAGAGATGGCAAATTACATAAGCCCCTAATAGGCTTATAAACACAAGCTGCTGTTTGCATTCTTATTATTGTCCTTTGCCACTGCCGCCTCGCCTCACAAACCGGGCAGCCAAGAAACTACATTATAAAATTCTTATTATAGACCTTTGTGCTGGTACAGCAAATACTTTAAAATTTGCAATTGGGGTCAGCGCAGTAATTGCCAAAGAAGGAGTTCCAGTGGACCCAATCAATATCTTTTATAACTGTTCCTTTAGTGTGTTCCTGTCTCTCAGATTTCTCAAAACCTATATACAGGTTGTCCTCAACTTACAACTACAATTGGGACCAGAATTTGTATTGTTAAGCAAGAGAGTCGTTAAGTGAGCCAAGCCGGATTTTATCATCTTTTTTCCCACAGTTGTTAAGCAAATCACTGCAGTTGTTAAGTGAATCACATAGTCTTTAAGCAAATCCATAATTGCACACGATGTTTCGTTAAGGTTTGTTAAGAGAAGGCTTGGAGTTTGGCCTTGGCTGTGGTAAATGCTGAAATGCTTGTCACAAACCTAGGTAGAAGATCATGTTAGTACAACTTGGTCCTCAACTTACAATCACAATTCCCGTTGCTAAGCAAGGTGGTTGTAAAGTGAATTGCACCCAATTTTACACCCTTTTTGCCACAGTTGTTAAATGATTCTCTGCAGTTTGTTAAGTTAAATCCTGCTTCCCATATTGATTATGCTTGTTTGCTTGAGGTCCACCCACTTTAAAGTTGCCAAGGTTTAGAAACACTGGTTTAAAAAATGTTGTTATCCCAGTTCTCTTTACAGTCCTCTGAAAACACAATTCCCCTATCTCCGATCAAAGATTTTAGCCTCAGAGCAGCTCAACTTACATAAACACTATTGCTAAGACTTTCTGAAGGAAGATACAGGTAGTCCTCAACTTATGACCACACCTGAGCCCAAAATTGCTGAGATTGTTGAATTTTGCCCCATTTTACAACCTTTCTTGCCACAGTTGTTAAGTGAATCATTGCAGTTAAGTTAGTAACACAGTTGTTAAGCAAATCGGGTTTCCCTATTGACTTTGCCTGTCAGAAGGTCGCAAAAGGGGATCACATGACCCCAGGGCACTGCAACCATCATAAATATGAGTCAGTTGCCAAGCATCTGGATTTTGACCATGTGACCATGGGCTGTGTGTGCTACAACGGTCATAAGGGTGAAGAACAGTCATAAGTCACTTTTTTCAGTGCTGTTGTAACTTTGAACTGCCGTTAAATGAACTGCTGTAAGTCGAGGACTACCTGTATCCTATGGCGTTATCCTGAGAGCTTACATAAAAATATCCATCTAAGCCCAGATAGGCTGTACATCTATTCCTACGACATTCTGATCACTTGTTGCTTTTAGCATCGGATGTGTGTCACCACAAAATTGCATAGCCCTAAGAAAAATACAGGTAGTCCTCGACTTACAACCGTTCATTTAGCATCTGTTCAAAGTTACAACTGCACTGAAGAAAGTGATATAGTGTTGGTCTTTGCACTTGCAACTACTGGAGAATCCCCACAGTCATGTGATCATAATTTGGGGCATTTGGCAACTGGTATGTATTTACAACAGTTGCAGGGACCCAAGGTCATGGGATTTTCATTTGTGACCTTCCCAGCCAGCTTCCAACAAGCAAAGTCAACTGGGGGAAATGGATTCGTTTAATGACTGTGATTCAGTTAACAACCGCAGTGATTCATTTAACAATTGTGGCAAAAAAGGTCATAAAATCAGGTATAGCAACCACCTTGGTTAGGAATGGAAATTCTGGTCCCAACTGTAGTCGTAAGTTGAGGAACACCTGTATTAACATTTCTTTCTACGGAGGCTTATGACAAGCATTTCCCACAGCCAGAGCCAATAGTTATGCCAGCTCCAAACCTTCTATTAACAGACCTTGATGAAACATCCTATGCAATTTCATATCGTACGTTCTATAATCAATGTATTCTGTGCAAGGGGAAAAACATTATTATATTTAATATTTTAAATATTATAACCTGTGATGTTCCAAGATTCCATTTATTTATTTCAAGAAGGGACACAGATGTCCTTCATTTTAAAAAGTGCATTGGAATGTTGTGGTCTTGAAAAATTTAAGGAACTCTGGAATAGAAGTTGATATAACTTCTCCCCAATAGAAGAGAAATGTGGACAGGATTCAGCCAACTTCCAAACCTCCGCCCCCCCCCCCCCAATTACTCCAAATGTCACTGGCAGATTTTGACAGATGGGGAAATTTATTAAATGTGTGGAGAATGATAATATATCAAGCCTTTAATTAATGGAGTTTAGTATTAATTCAACTGAATTGGGTTCAAACCTTTTTTTTTTTTTGGTGGCTTAAGGTATGGTTTGCCAATCCAAGCCGTTTCATTAATTTAGACAAGATTATTTTCCTTTAACGACAGTGCCTCCAAAAAAGGACCGAACATTTCTGTCTCTCCCTGCCAATAACATACAATAATCGGATTACTGGCTTGCTACTTGCATCTGTCTGTCTACCTCTCTGTCTCAGGAACCAAAAATATGAATTTAGTGAATCACTATAGTTGTTAAATTAGAAACACAATTTTAAGTGAATCTGGCTTCCTTATTGACTTTGATTGTCAAAAGGTCACAATAGGTGATCACATGACCGCGCGGGATGCTGCAACCATCATAAATATGAACCAGTTGCCAAAGTTCCAAATTTTGATCATGTGACCATGGGGATGCTGCCATGGTTGTGTGAAAAATGGTCATAAGTCACTTTTTTCAGTGTTGTTGTAACTTTGGTCACTAAACAAAAGACTATAAGTTGAGGACTACCGGTACATTTAGAATTCGAATAAACATTAGCTTACGCAGTAAGCTACAGTAAGAGCAAGTTGGAGGAGGTATATTTTAACCAGTGAGTAAAAGACTGATGATATTACCTAGTTGGGTAATGAAATGTCTGCAAGAAAACCAGCAAGTTCAGAGAGCATCAAGGACCCTATAATAAAAGTTTGCCAAAGAGGGTTCCAATTGATTTGTTGAGGTGGGGAGTTCCATATCTTAAATCAGGGGTCTTCAAACTTGGCCCTTTTATGATTTGTAGACTTCAATTCCCAGAATTCCTCAGCCAGGCATGCTGGCTGAGGAATTCTGGGAGTTGAAGTCCACAAGTCATAAAAGGGCCAAGTTTGAAGAGCCCTGTCTTAAATCAATGTTTCTCAACTTCAGCCACTTTAAGCAGTGTGGACTTCAACTCCCAGAATTCCACAGCCAGAAATGCTGGCTGTTGAATTCTGGGAGTTCAAGTCCACAAAGCTTAAAGTGGCTGAGGTTGAGAAACGCTGGCTTAAATGCAGGCCACGAAAAAGCCTCTTCTCTTCTCCTTCCCAAAAGAGTAAAAACACTGTTTTCCTGTGTTTCAATGGCACACTTAACCAAGCTAGTCAAAATCCCTATCAGTACAATCACAAACCATCCTAAGCTTGCTTAATCATGACTGAATTTAGAACGGCTTCATCCCTTCTGTGAACTCAATCGATCCATAAGTTTGCAATTTCTGGTCTTGTGCGAATCTCCAGAAAGGGTTAACCAGGTTGGGTGGGAACACAGCCAAAAGAAGAGTCTCTCCACCACATATTAGATCCGAACCTGGTTGACATGAAAGGAAGATCTATAAAGTATTTTGCACTTGACGCCTTTAGAGTTTTAAGATCTCCAGAACCATTTTTGTGTTGTGGGAAAAACAAACCAGCATCTGAGGTAACCCTTACATCTGGGCAGCAAAACCTCCATCTGGGCAGCAAAATATCTCTGACTGGCCAAGGAAGATGCAAAAGCATGAACTTTAATTGGGCAAGATGAGAGATTTTCGTAAAGTTAAATTTGGATCATTGAAATAGATAAAACTGGAAGGAGGGGGAAGAAAAAGGGAGCAAATGTTTGATTCAATCAAAATTATACAGAAGAGCTGAAGAACCTCCCACCTGTCTTTCTTTTTTTATCTCCCTCAGCCACTGAGGAATCAACAAGCAAGAAATATCCTACTGTTTCTCCTCCCCCTTTTCCAGCTCTCATTCCTTAATTATTACACTGGAGGATTTGTTGAAGTTATTTATCATGGGTCTGAAATAGAGAAATACATACAGATTGGGAGGGGGGAAACCCCACTATTTTCCACCATGTTTTTGCATAGAAATTCTTAGTAGTTTAAAATACTGTCACAGAGAATTTTTTTCCCATGTAATTGCTGTTCCCGAGCTGTTGATTAGCCACAAAGTTGATTTTTTTCATCTTCAGAAACTAGACTGAAAAGTTTGAGAGAGACAGAGAGAGAGGTGAAAGAGAGAAAAGGAGGAGGAGGAGGAGGAGGAGGAGGAGGAGGAGGAGAAGGAGAAGGAGAAGGAGAAGGAGAAGGAGAAGAAGAAGAAGAAGAAGAAGAAGAAGAAGAAGAAGAAGAAGAAGAAGAAGAAGAAGAAGAAGAAGAAGAAGAAGAAGAAGAAGAAGAAGAAGAAGAAGACAGCTTTAGAGAGGCTAACTAAAGATAAAGAACTAATCTTGTATATTGTCCAAAGAATATACATTATTACAGAACTGGAAAACATATCAAAAACTGCAGCCTAAATAAGATAGGGAGTATTGAATCAATCTACAACATATGGGTTGTCTCAATGTACAAAGAAATAGAGCTAAGGGAAATAGCTCTGAGGATTATAAATTTACATATGGTCAAGAAAAAATGGAGACATAACTCTCATAAATTACTGTATAGCACAGAGAACACAACTGGTAGGAGTGAGAAACCAACCTCTCTTCATCCAGTCTGATGTTTTAAAATGTCTTCCAGGAGGCGGTCTAAGTCTGTGGTAGAGTCATGTTCTTTCTGCCAAAGATTCAATCCCGATTCCTCTACTTAAAGAAATTTCACAGGAGGTGGAGAGTAAAATGAAGAGGGTGATGGCATCTCGTCTACATAGTCCGGGGAGATCTGGAATTTTCTGCTAGGGAGAGTTTTTCGAAAGATTTCTAAATCCATGTTAAAGAAGTTTGAGGTCCAACTGAAGAATTCACAGGAGATGGTTAAAAAAAAGCCAAAATGGTGGTCACAGTGGTACAATCACAATTTTTTCCTGTTTTCTTTGTGCAGCTACATAAAAACTGAGCTCTGACTGCCCAATGGTAGCTGCCATCTTGATTTTTTACACCATACCTGCAGAAAATTGTATATCTAAGTGTGGCTTTGATGCTTCTGGTTGCCCAGTCATTCTTCATATAAATCAGTGCTTAAAGTAAAAGAAGGAAGAGCAATCAATTATATCAGTGTTTCCCAACCTTGACAACTGGCTGGGGAATTCTGGGAGTTGAAGTCCACATGTCTTGAAGTTGTCAAGGTTGGGAAACACTGATATAATTGATTGCTCTTCCTTCTTTAACTTCCCAGATGCAATTCAGTTTCCCATTTCATAAGCCCACTGGATCTTCTTTTCAGAGTTGTTGTCACAAGCTGATCTGCCTTTCCGTCATCCCAGTCCTTTTCTTAAAAAATGACTTCCCCATTAGATGCCTTTGTTATCAGTCAGGCCTGGAGCTAGCAAACAATCCTTCCCCGCTGCCAATTGATAGAAGTCAGTATATCTTCTCTCCCCAATCTTGGTCTTCTTCTATCTTTTTGCCATTGTTTGGTTGCTTCTAAACAAGCCGCCACTGTGGAAGTGTTATCGGTGCACTGTGATTGTGCTCAAAGTAGGTTAGTGGGCCAGGAAGCTAGGAAATGTTGCCAGCTCCATTGTCCTGCTCTGCATTTTCGCTTCAGCTGAGTTATGAGGGCTAGCTATTCACCTCTTCCCTGCTTCCGTTCCCATTTCCAGTCAATCTTCCATTCAGGTCTACTTCAGGAGCTTCCAACATTCGCAGGTCAAGAAGATATAATCCAAATTTCAGAGTTGATTTAAGATAAGGGAGCTGAGTCCCCTAAAATAGGATGAGCTGATTTTTAATTCTTTTCGTTCTCAAACTCAAAGTAACCCCATTTAGTATAAGATGGGACGCAGAGATATTTGGACAGGCTTTCAAGAATTATGTCAGTCTTTTGAGGAAGGCAAATAAAGAAATAGACACAGCCAGGATTCCAGAAATGCTATTCCTTGGTGCGGCGTATAGCTAAAAAAATCTTGAAAGTTCTTCTCTGTTCCATTTTCTATTAAACATATGAAGGCAGAGCTATTTTGAGTTACTTTGTCCTGCTTATTTCTATCTCTGGGCTGTGTGATCCCTTCTCCTAGTCTCTCCTTAACAGTTTTCTCATATGCTCCCCATGGTGAGTTCCAAACTCCTTTACATAGACCAAAGGATCTCCAATGTTCTCTGATGTTCTCTCCAACATCAATCCAACTCATCAGTTTTTGTTTCTCCTAATCCTTTAGCTGCCATGATAGTCAAGGCGAGGATTGACATTATAGCAGTGTTCCAATATCTCAGGGGTTGCCACAAAGAAGATGGAGTCAAGCTATTTTCCAAAGCGCCTGAAGGAAGGACAAGAAGCAATGGATGGAAACCAACCAAGGAAGGAGCCAACCTAGAAATAAGGAGAAATTTCCTGAGAGAATAATTAATCAGTGAAACAGCTTGCCTCCAGAAATCATCAATGTCCAAGAAGAGATTGGACAGCCATTTGTCTGAAATAGTATAGGGTCTGTTTCTTGAGCAGGGAGTTGGACTAGAAGACCTCCAAGTGCCCTTCCAACTCTGTTATTCTGTGTATATTCTCCTAAAAGATGATATCCAAACATGACCCAAAATCCATAGCCCCAAGGTAGGTCATATGGTGTCCTCTAGAAGTTTGGGACTTCATCTCCCATCAATCCCTATAATTTCCCATCACTGCTAATAAGGAGATATGAGAGCTGTGGCTGAAAATATCAGGAAGCACAAAGTCACCTATTCTTCTAGGAGCAAGTTTGAAAGTTTCTTCTGGTGGTGAAGTGAAGGTGCTGCCTTAGAAAACAGGAGACAGTGAATTCTAGTCCTCCTTTAGGCATCGAAGTTGACTGGGTGACTTTGGGCTCATCATTCTTTCTCAGCCCAACCCACAGAATACTTGTTGAGGGGAGAATAGGAGGCAGGAGCTTGTGTTATGTACAGATAGTTCTCAACTTACAACCATAATTGGGACCAAATTTCCATTGCTAAGCACCCAATTTTATGACCTTTTTGTCAGTGTTGTTAAACTGCAGTTGTTAAGTGTATCACATGGTTGCTAAGTGAATCTGGCTTTCCCCATCAACTTTGCTTGTCAGAAGTCTCTCTGAGAAGGTTTCAAAGGTGCTTTTTCAGAAGGCAACTGGACTATTTTTTCTTTAAGGAAGACGTTTCACTTCTCATCCAAGAAGCTTCATCGGTTCTGGCAGAATCGATTTTGGAAAAGCATCTTTGAGACAACTATGACCAGGGTGACTGAGAATCTCCGCAGACATCTCTCTGAGAAGGTTTCATATGGTAACCTGGGAATTCTAGAAACTGCAGTCTCAACCAGAGATATCCAAGCAGGTCAAAAGAGTCAAAATGGCAATTGCACAGTTGTACTGATTTTTCTCTCTTCCCCTTCTTGACACATCCGGATAGTATCAGATTGGGAAAATCTTTGTTAGCCCAGCTGGTTTGTCACTGACAGAAATTGGAGACCAAAAATAAAAGAAGGATCGCAGCTTCACAAGCTCTGCAGTTCTGCTGTAATCTACTCTCTGGGCTACTCCATTGTTGCAAATCTCCCTGCACCTCAATGTACCACTTTTAATTTTTACCACTGGTTCGCTGTCAGCCATCAGCATTAAAATCCACATTTGCAGTTATTAAAATTTGCCCCCAGAGATGCTGAGGCATCTGAGGAAAAAAAGTAATATAATCCCAGATGTCTTTTCACCCTGATGTTTACTTACCAGCCTTTGGAAAAGTACATATTAAACTCTGGCCTTGTTCTTTTAAATGGCTGGTAAAACTATAACTGGGCCTCTATTATTTGGATCATTGGCAGGGATGAATAGGACCAGAATCTTCTCACATCACTTTCAAAATTTACACATATAGAATAGTTTCATGAGACTATGCAGAGAAATTGCTTATTGCAAGGGGGAGGTCCATTTCATCCTATGACTTTCCTTGTCTAACGTCTCCAAACAGGTTGGAAACGTAAGTAAAACAAAGCTTTCATGGCATCAAAATGTTGGAAATGATCTTAGAAATCATTAGCACCAATTCTGTTCTCCACAAGGCCCTGTGAGGCTCAACCCACGTACAGCAGCATTAGTAGCAGATTGCAACGTAGCTACTACAGTACTTAAATCTCTCTCACCAAAGATGAACCCATCACTTCTTGTGAATATTCCATAGGTATTGCCAGGAAGGGAGCCTGACTTAAAATTTGTGTTGTCTTTTCTTGATACCAGTCTGCAGGGATGAAGGCATCACAAAATGCAGAGAGGCTGTTTAGCTGGGCTTTATGATAGCATCTTCCCAAATTTTATGAGGGTCTGATTTGAAATGTATATTTTTTACGGCACTGGCCCTCTTCACTTAGATTAATCTCCTTTCTATAATGACATGATATAGAGATTTATAACTTTGTCAAGACAGCGTTCCCTATCACCTCCTAGATAAAAATGACACTTAGGATAGACTTCGTTTTTTAAGTGCAAGAATTCAGCAACATTTCTAATTAACACATATTTATTAACATTCATATTCACACCCTCACCACTCAGAAAGGAAGAGAATAAGAAGGAAGGAAGGAAGGAAGGAAGGAAGGAAGGAAGGAAGGAAGGAAGGAAGGAAGGAAGGAAGGAAGGAAGGAAGGAAGGAAGGAAGGAAGATCATGTCTTATTGACAAAATAAAAACTTGATCTTTCTTTTTCTTTTTCTTTCTTTCTTTCTTTCTTTTTTTCTTTCTTTCTTTCTTTCTTTCTTTCTTTCTTTCTTTCTTTCTTTCTTTCTTTCTTTCTTTCTTTCTTTCTTTCTTTCTTTCTTTCTTTCTTTCTTTCTTTCTTTCTCAAGGCCTCATTTTTCCCTCATCTTTTCTTTTCAAATTTAGTAATGTTTTGCTACATCCTGGGGTAACCAAAAGAAAGATTTCAGGAAGGAAAACAGACATACAATATTTCATGCTTAGCTCCTCATCTAACAGAGAGAAGGGAGCACATTTCCCCAATAATATTCTCCTTTTTTAATGAAGAAGGTATGAAGTGTTTTAATAGAGATTGGCTGCTTAATTCACTGGTTAATTGATGATTAAATATTATATTCTTCCCTTCAATTATTGTTCCAAGGCAGCTGGCAAAATGTTTCTTTTGGGAGATTGGGAACCTTCAATATAGATTCCTGCACACCATTTTCTTGGCAAGATTTTTGGAAATAGTTTGCCCTTCTTTCTTCCTAGGATTGAGAGAGAAAGAGATTGGCAAAAGATCACGCAGCTGGCTTTGTGCCTAGGGCAAAACTAGAACACATGGTCTCACAATTTCTAGCCTGATGCCTTAACCACTACCTCAATATACTTAGAATAAAATAAATAACAAATGTGTGATCCATCCATTTTATTCAGTGCCAAACTCTAATCAATAGTTCATACTGGCAACCTTCCCTCACACTCACACAGCGGTGCTGTGCTTCCAAATAAATTCCTGTCATTAGAAACTCCCACTGTCATTCAGTTGCAATCTGTAAATTTTACAGACCAGGAATGATGACTGTGTACAGTATGTCTTGATAAGATAGACTTGGGGCCAGTTATGAGCCCTCAGCTCCATTTATTTCATATTGTGGCTGTTGTGGAGAGAATTTGAGGAAATATACTGCCTTGAACCCCCAGAGGTAGGATATAAATTCAATGAAAAATAAGTGGTCAATGTTGACTCCCATTGATGGGACTATCTATTTTTATTATATGGTTCGTGTCAAGTCAGTCAGATGTTTAGATTGGATTTGACATTTTTATCCACCTATTGAGTCCTACCCAAGGAACAGGGATAGACAGATGTGGATGTTTGATGGTGTTAAAGGTATCGTGCCAGAATGTAAGCTTTTCCAAGTAAAGCTGCCTTTTGCAATTGACTGATGGTGATGTTTTCAATGCCGGTGGTATTCAAATGGTGTTCCAATTATTTTGGGATTGCACCCAAGGTGCCTCTTGGTACTATTTTTGCTTCTTTCTGCTACAGTTGTTCTATTATTATTATTGTTGTTGTTGTTGTTGTTAAAGTAGCATTTATTAAATTATTTTCATATATTAAATGTGGGGGGGGGGATGTCGTTGAACAACCTGAAACTTCATGAAGGGTTTGACAAATGATCAAAATAAAAGCCTGTGTGCTATAGCAGGGAAGGGATTGGAGATCTGGGTTCAAATCCATCTTCAGTCATGCAACTTGGGCGATTTGGGGATTTGGGGACCGATCACTCTGAGCCCAACTTTGCAGGACTGTTGTTCTGGGGATTATATGAACAGATATTTCCCCTGTTGTCTCATTTAAACTCATGAAGAAAAGAAGTCAAATCTAACAAAGAAGGAGATAAGAGAGTGATAGCCCACTGACCTGGAGAGGGACACTGATTTGAAGAAATCTATCCTATTTCGAGCTAATCATTTTTCTTCTGCTTTCCCTTCTTTTGGAGACCTTCCCTTGAGAGCTTTTTTTTGGGGGGAAGTCCTTCTGCATTGCTTCATCAACTGAGCAATGGTGGAAACTAAAATAGGAATTATCTTCTCCCGGTTTGATAGATAATAAGGCTTTTCCAGGCAAAAGACCTTTGAGGGTGCTGTTTGTAGCCTCTTCATTTAAATTTAAGGTATACTCTAGTCTATAACCATGATATAAATCCATCATTCCTGTACGTTTGTCTGGCTTTTAAGCTGCATTAAAAATGGCTGTACATGTACAGTATTCCTGATCTTACAAAGCCAGCTTATATACTGCAGAATTTAAATCCGCCAGTTTGTGTGTTTGAGCATGAGCATACACATAAGGGATGGGGGGATGGGGACATTGCACACAGCTGGTTCATGTGTGTATCCAAGCATTTTTGCTTCTCTTCTCCCTTAGCTACTCTCTGTGCATTATCATGATGGACAATTTGATAAGCAGAAGATCAAGTCATAACTTTCTGTATATGATCAAACTGCATCTGATGCATCATATATTGGATTTCTCTGGTTTTTGTTTTTTTGATAGGCCACTGATGACTTCATATATTACAGGGAGATCTGGAGCAGAAGCACCAGAATCAATTATGACAGACCCACCAAAAAGTACATAGGACCCAGTTCCGAAGTTTTGCCAGCTATCCCCCTACTCAGGGTCACGTGGCCTCATTTTGGGCCCTCAGCCACCAGTATGCATTTATGGCCAATTGCAGCATCCCGCAATCAATGAACTGTTATTTATGACATTTTTGCCGAAAACTGGCATTTAATTGACAACAATGGGTTTGCTTAACGACTGCGGTGATTCACTTAACAACCACCGGAAAATTAGGTCAGTCACACATAGCTGACTCACATTACAACCGTCATGACTTACAACCATAATGGGCAGGCTCCCTTACAATCGTAAGTCAAGGATTACCTGTACCAGCAATTGTTCAGTTTCTAAGACTACCATATCTGGGTAGCAAAATTCAACTATTTTTCATTCTGCTGCAATCTAACGGTCATTCTGAGTTCCACAGCTTGGCTACAGTAAAAATTGTGGGTCAACTAGCCAGATTCCATATTGGAGCATAATTGCCACATAGGGACAGTTTCAGTGCATTTTATGTGCTGTCTTCTTTTGCTAAATTTGGTCTGTGGATAACTGCAGGTCTCACCTGCCACTCTCTGTTTTATTCCCAGTCAGCAGTTCCTGTCAGTGACTTCCAATTTCAAAACCATGCGTGGAAAGATTTGGTGTTAGTATTCCTGAAAGTAGGCCTTGGTTTGTTAATTACCTTTGATTCGTCATGTCATCTTATGACCATGTTATTCAGTATAGTACTGGATGTCTATGAGGTTGTGGGAATGCATGTCAAACCTAAAGTCAGCTTCTTATTCATTTCACTAGAGCTGCCCACTAGTCCATAAAGTGTCTAGAAGAAGTGGCCTTAGTCTATTGGCCTGGCCCAAATTTTGACTGGTCAAAACAAAATTCAAAATTTACAAATAACCGATTCCACTGCTTGGATAAATTCTGCATGAGAGCAATGGAATGCAGAAATATCAAATATATAACTTGCATGGTAGCTAGTTTCTAGCCAACAAGAAAAACAGTTCAAGTTTCTAAAAATTAGTGAATACACTTTATTCAGACATTTCTACATGAGTAGCAAGAAATATTGCTAGCCATCATCTATTGGGGCAAGGAAGATCTTTTTCCACTTCTTTTCTTTAGCCAAAATTAGTGACTCTGCTGATCATAAGAATATGCTGGATGATCATTTGAAAGCTTTCCAGCTAACCTGGATAACAGCTGAAAGCATGTCATCAACTACAGGTGTATCATGGAACTTTTGAAGGCTATGTTATGACTTTCCAAATGGCTGTACGATATTTTTTTCCCACTAGGTGGCACTATGGAGGTTTAAAATAACTAGCTCACTTACTGTTAAATTACTGCCTCTGGCCCCACAGTCCTAGTTTTGAAGCTTGCAGGGTGCTAGTCCTCTTGAAGAAAATATTTCAAAGAAAACCTACATTCCACTTCTAAACAAAAAAGAGAGTTTAAAAAGGTGCAAGAAGGATAAGCAATATTATTGAAATGTAGCATTTCTTTCTCTTTTTACTTCAAGAATACAATGAGAGTATGATAAAAATACACATAGCTGGTGATAAAGTGAAGCGAAATTAAATTCTCCCCCATGTTAAGATGAAGGCAATCCAATGCTATTCCCCACAAAGGATAAAATCAGCAAAAGTGTAGCACTGTCACTGGCCTCAAAAGTATTTTAAAGGGAATTAAAATAAGCAATGGAGTCATTTGATCACTAGAGATTACACTTAATGATACAATATCCTACAGAGGTACACTATATCACTGAATACTAAGGACAGAACAAATGAGTGATATATTAGTATGTGGAATTCATCACCACAAGAAACAGATCTTGGTTTTACACAAGGAATATCTGTGCATATAGATAGTTCTCAAGTTACAACCACAATTAGACCCAAAATTTCTGTTGTTAAGCGAGACATTTCTTAAATGAGTTTTGCCCCATTTCTTGCCACAGTTGTTAAGTGAATCACTGCAGGTGTTAAGTTACTAACAAGGTCACTAAGTAATCTGGTTTCCCCATTGAGTTTCTTGTCAGAAAGTCGCAAAAGATGATCATATGACCCAGGACACTGCAACCAGTTGCCAAGCATCTGAATTTTAATTACATGACCATTGGGATGCTGCCATGGTCGTAAGTGTGAGAAACGGTCATAAGTCCCTTTTTTCAGTGCCGTTGAAACTTCGAACAGTCACTAAACAAACAGTTGTAAGTTGAGGACTATCTGCATTTACTCAAGAATGCAAGCCAAATGGGTCTGTTTTAAAACGATATCTTATATTTTTCCCAATATTCCTCTAGTGATGATGATTTGTTGTTACAGTATACAACTATGCTTCTTCATCAGCAGCTTACCAAGTTTACTCTTTATTTTGATGCAATGCAATTGCCCTTCATAAAGCAGGGCCTTTTCTGCTTTAGCCTTTCTGATTCCTGACTGCTATTCCAGGACAGATTAAATGGGCACTACGATTACAATCATTCCAAGACTAAATTAAAACCTTGCTCCAGGCATTTGGAAAAAAAGCTGTACGTAGCTATGATCTTAGTTCAGTTCATTTTTTAGTTTGGTTTCTAGTCTTTATTCAGTCAGTTGCTGTATGTTAACACTGTTTTTAATATCCTAGAATCTTTCTGGTAAAGAGCAGATAATAAATTTTAAACAAAATGAAAAAATGAAAAAGCACAGTATGCAAAAACAAATAATCCTCATTTAATGACCACAACTGAGTCTGGCAGCTGGTTGTTAAACGGAATGGTCACTAAGAGAAAGTGGGACTGTGATTATATTTCAGCTTTCCTTGGCTTTACAGACCTGCAAAAATTGTAAAAGCGAGGATTGGTCGGAAAGTTACTCCATCACCATCAAAGTAGTGAAGTCACTAAATGAGGCAGTCACTAAACAAGGACTGTTTGTAAAATGAGACACTTCAGCCAGCCATCTCGTTAATAAATATTTAACAAACATAAATAAATGCGGTACAGGAATCTGTTAAATGAATATAAATAAATGTAACAGATACATTTTTGCTGGATAAGAAAACCTGTGGAGAATAAAACAGAGAAAAGTGTAAATGCAATGAAAGAAAACGGGGGGGGGGAAAGAAAAGAAATGACGTCCAGAGCGTTTTATCAAAGGAAAACCGATCAGAACAACACAAATCCAAGGGGCGGGCCCTGGACCCAGGGGGTGGGGCTTGGGCCGAAATTGACAGGAGGTGGGCGGAGCCCGAGCCAGGGATTTGTCATGTGAGTTTCCCATGCTTCTTGTACATACCAACCCTCTGGAAGAAAGTAGGCTAGCAGTTCTCCAAGAGCGCTTGGCTGGGAAAGAAGGAGTGAAGGAAGGGGAAAGGAAGGTGTGGAGACGTCAGGAGGAAGACGCTTCAGCCACTTCTTATTAATCGTTGGGCGAGCTGCAAAACACAAACAGAAGAGAGGAAACCAGCAGAGCGAGCGAGCGAGCGAGGGAAGCCAACCACCCGCCCGATCCCACGCTGGAAACTTTATACCCTCCGCTCCCCGCCGTATCTATTTATTTCTCCCCTTCTCCTTCTGCAAGGAGTTTTGTTTCTGACGGTGTGTTTTTTTCCATGCTATTTCCAGAAGAGAGATAAGAGTAGAAGATGCGAGGTAAGAATCTGTACGGATCCCTCTCTTGGCGTCCAGGTGGGAGACGATCGATCGCGTGGCCAGGCGCGATCCAGCCCCGAAGAGGGAGGGAGGTGGGGGAGAGATCCGAAGTGCCTTCCCTGGGAATCGAAGCGAAGTGGGAGCGTTTCTTCGGAAGCAAGGTCCCACTCTGCTTTGGGGCTTTCCTAAAAAAGGAGCAGAGGGTCTTGGTGCTTAAGGAGCTTAGTTGTGGCACTCGGTTGTGATCGCGCGCGCTCTGCCTTCCTTGATTAATAAATAATCGTATTTTCTTCTGACATCCAGCTACTTCACTCGTGGGTATTCTCTTCCAAATGAAGCTGCCGTACTTTAGAAACGAGATTTTAAAAGAAAGAAATGCAACCGATAAACAGTTTAGCAAGCAACGAGGAAAACAAATACATCTTTGGCGGTTGAATAATAGCAAACAGGACATTGTGATATAGAATAGAAAGGGATAAAATATTCTCTTCCAGATGTGCATTTTGAGCTCTCCTTTTGTTAAGCAACTTGCATCTTTGTTGTGATTATTATTTATTATTGTTATTATGAGTTGTGGCGTGAGGAAAAATTGTGTTAGGCTGCAAAACTCATTAAAGGGTGGAGGTTTTTGTTTTATATAATAACATAATCTGCAGAAATTCACATCTAGCACTTTTATGTTGCAGAAATAGATATTAAAGAGATCAATTATTTCCACATGCAAACCAGCATGTGTTTGTATGTGTAAATTCATCACTCCACCCTCATGTCTGATCTCTTTTCATTTTATGGATTTCTTTTCCTTAAAAAAAAAATATATTACTTGGTAGGTTTTTTTTTTTTTAAATGACCTTGTGATATTTCCTGTGAAAAAGTATTTTAGGCTTTATCCTGAGACAAACCCTAAAAATAATGAAGGAATAGATCCTTTTGCTAAGAAATAGATCCATTTGATTACGGTTGGATTTACTTTTGAATAAAGTTAGGGTTACTCTGCAGTCTTTTCCAGTTTATCCCTATCCTGGGAAGTCATTTAAGGTATAATTTGATGAGTTCTATAAAAGATTTTTGCTAGCCCTCAGCGTGAGTAAACTGGAAAACAGAATGTAATCCGATCCATATTATTTTCATTTGAATGCGTAAGCATGAAAGACCAAACATATCCAGATGTAAAACAGGTATAGATTTCAATAAGGAGGTATTTTTTTCAACTCTGGTTCTTCCGTGTTGTAGACTCTGCACTTGTTCAGAGGTACTGTTGTTACATTCTATGAGCTTTGACTTATATTTTCACATGGTCAAAGGAATAATTTTATTTGACTTTATTTTTCCCCCATCATAACTTATATTATTAATCGGTCCTCCTAGAAAATGTCAAATAGGTTTGTCGAATAGCTCTATACTATAAAGCTTTATGCAATGGTGCTTGAGATCATTTTTTCTTTCTTTTCAATTATTTATAATTTTTAATTTGGGGACTAGAAGTATTTTATTTTGTCTGCATGTGCACAACATACAGCAAACCACATACAATTTTAGCACTTGAGATGTGGTATCTTTTTTCACCTTTTTCTACAATTTAATGTATACGCAAAGATTATAGAAGAGATATAGGAGATACAGAATGAAAGCATGCCTGAAATTAAGCCTCGGAAAGCAAGGATGGGATGAAAAAAAGAATAGCAGAAGACATTTTTTTGAAAAAAATCTTTCAATAAATAATAAATCTCCTATTCTGTTTGGCAGAGGCCCCTCCAATATATTGTGAAAAGTTCAATTTTGTGTGCATGCTGATTTCCAATGTTGTCCTTACTCTGATTAGAATAAGTGCAGCGGGGAGCTTTGAATATGTCCGGCTAAAAAAAGGGAAGGAAAGGGAAGAAGACTTCTAGGCCATTCTCATGGCATGAATTTTTGAAATTTTACGATGCCGATTGTTCAACATTAGGGATGAATAAGAAATCAGGAAGGAGGAACCGTTTTGCATAAACAACACTGAAGAAAGTAAGCAAAACCATGACACTCTGTTTTTAGAACTGTCACTCTTCAGCCACTCTGTTCTCGCTATCGTTTTGATTGCGGTGGCATAGAGGTATATCATTAATAAAATAAATAAACAAATAAATAAGGAACACCTTGAACTGGCCTTGGGCTAATGGTGCTTTGACACAAAGCTACATCCCTCCCCAGCTCTGAGACAAGCACAGCCCGTTTTGGCCTGTCGTCTTGTCCCACCCTTCCTTAGCTGGTGAATCATTCCATGAGCCAAATCATCCCTTCTTTCATCGCGCAGCAACATTTTTATTCTTTTTCCTCCTTTTCAGTTCATGTCGTCTACTGACCCACTTTTGAGCAGAGTCATGACTTATGGGATGGAAAACACATACCTGAGTATAACATTTCTCAACCTTGGCAGGTTTCTGATAGGTGGACTCCAACTTCCAGAATTCTCCAGCCAGCTGGCTGGCTGGGGAATTCTGGGAGTTAGAGTCCACCCTTCTGAAACCTACCAAGGTTGAGAAACACTGCTAAAGGAGACCCAGGGTTAGAGTGGCTTGGCTTAAAAGAAAATCTTGCTGAACTCCTGTATCTTTGCTAAGAAAAACTGCATAATATCGTACTGGGTGACTGAGGCCAAAGGAGGCCTTGAACCCATTTCTCTGCCTAGGAGGGAAGGAGCAAAATTGGAGCAACATATAATTTAATTAATGCTTGAAGAACATTTCTTTGTAATCCCAAACCTGGCATGTTGCAGCATCAAAGATGGGGGAAGTCATTTCTAATTTTGCTTTTGGCTTAGAGCACCGTTGAGTGGCATTATTGTGTTGCTCTTGGAAAATAAAGGGACTAGTTTTATTTATTAAATTTGTAGGCATCCTGATTCCCCATGACTGGGCAGCTTGCTGGACTTATTCCTTATTCTGAGTTTTTGTTTTCTGGTTGTATATAAAAAACGGACTAGGAAGAAGGAAATTACATAAACCAATGGCTTGCCTGATCAAATGCCAAAATAAATTATGTCATATTCCTTCCCCACCTCCAATTTCCTTTTATGTCTTTTTCCTATCCTTCTTCCAGATCTAAATCTTGTATCTTCTGCAGCCTTTTGCATGTCTTTTGCAGTGCGGATGATGCAGAACAGGGTCAATTTTACAAATTTCTAATTCCCAATTTGAGAGCAGATTAGCATTTCAGGATATGGTTCTTCTGCTGATCCCTGAACATCACTGCAGAGGCAGAGGCACTGCTTTCCCGGTGTGCGTGCTTCGTTGATGTTTGTCTGAAGTCCCACAAGTTCCGCCATTTTTCCTCTCCAGCGGCCATTTTAATCTGCAGCCCGGGTTTGCCTTGCTGCTGTCAAGCATCGCTATAGTGAAGCGAAAAGGCATTGGGTGGGGAAGGATTGCAGTGTGAGAGCTTAAGGGTGAAGTGGTGGAGGGATTGGGGTGGAAAATGGAATTCTGGGGAAAATGTGTTCTTTCTGAGTTTAGAAGTTTAGATTAGGTGCAAACCAGCATGTGAGCAACTTGTACAATGCAAGAAAACATTGTGTATCCAATGTTTGGGAGGTGGAGTTTGGAAAGAAAACAAACATTTGTCTCCATGTAAATCTCTTGTTTCAGTGTAATAATTGCAGATGGTAATGTTACAATCAGTAGAAACCAAGAATGTATCTTAGTGCCATGTTGTAGCTAGTTAAGAAGCAAAAATCCACGTCTCTATAGCTCTGGATGTGCCTTTTCCTTCTTCCAATCATAGCTAGCAAAATATTCTTAGGGTGCTTTTTCATTATGAGCAGAAAGGGACAATGCATTGGAGGGCAAAGGTTCCTTCTTAATGTTCCTCTTTAACGTACAATTTTTAACCATTTTATTTGTTTTTGTCCTTGCATTAGACAGTTGTGCTGGAACTAGATTATTTTGCCCTTGGGGAACAGGGTGGTCACAAAGAAGAGACTGGACAGCCATTTGTCCAAAATGGTATAGGGTTTCCTGCCTGAGCAGGGGGTTGGACTCGATGACCTCCAAGGTCCCTTCCAACTTTATTATTATTATTATTATTAAAGCTAAATGAGATCATGTAGAAGTTATGTTCAATGTTGGGGTGCCCCTCAGGAAGTCTAGCTGAAATTTGCCACAGAAAAATGAATGCAGGGTTGGTTCCTTCAAGCAAGGCTTTTGTGCTTTCTCTCTCTAAATGGCGAATTGGTACAGAATAAGATTTTTGCTAAGTTGAGGGAGAACTCGAGTAGTCAGTCTTCTAAGAAAGCTAGTATAACAGCTTGAAAAGCTTTAAAACATGTTGGTCTGTTCTGAGATTCAGAAGAAAGGAAGTGGAGCATATCTGGGTAGAAAGGCGGACAATTATGCTTGTTTTGCTCATCCCAAGAGACGCTGGAGCATCACCGCATTGGCGTTGATGTGAAAATGCAAGCTACGTGCAGACCGCTGGCTCTTAAGTTTTTAAAACACAGAATAGGGAGGTTTGTTTTTGTTTAGTCACTTACTGTGACTTTCACACCTGAATTTGATCCTGGGAGTTGGGAAGAAGGAAGACTAAATTGTGGAGAGTGTCTAAATGTGGAGACATCCATGGGGAGTGGGGGAAAAAAAAAATAAGATATAGCTATATACTGTTTAGGTAGTCCTCGACTTATGACCACAATTGAGCCCAAGATTTGTTAAGTGAATTTGGCCCCATATTATTTTTCTTGCCAGAGTTGTTAAGTGAATCACTGCAGTTGTTAAATTAGTAACATGGTTGTTAAGTGAATCTAGCTACCCGATTGACTTTGCTTGTTGGAAGCTTGCAAAAGGTGATGTATGACTCCGGGACATTGCAACCATCAAAAATATGAGTTAGTTACCAAGCATCTGAATTTTGATCATGTGACCATGAGGATATTGCAATGGTTCTAAGTGTGAAAAACGGTGATAAGTCACTTTTTTCAGTGACTTTGTAACTTCAAACGGTCACTAAGCAAAGTGTTGTAATTCGAGGACTACCTGTAATTGTTTTTTTAATGTGTGTCCCAGCCACCATCTTGACCTTTTTACCCACCTCTGGACCCCTCTGTTTTGTATATAAGCACTGTTATCCAGTTTGGTGATGGATGTGAATATTCAAATTTAAATTCAGTCTTTCATGTTTACAATAAATGCTAAGTAGAAAAATCAAATGCTGGTTAGTCTTTAAATGTCAGGCTTCGAACAGGTGAGATTTCTCTCTCTCTCCTGTACCTTCAAATCCAGGTACCTTCAAATAATAGGGAATAGAGGTACTGTACTTTATTTAATAAAGATACTTTGATAGGGTGAACAGAGGGATTTAAGATGGAAAAGGAGGAGAAGGATAATCCTAACACTGAAGGATAATCCTAAAGTATGAAGACAACCTTCCAGTTTCCATACAAGAGGGTTAAGATTTGCTGCTAGGTGGAGCAGTGGTGATGGATGCAGATGTCAGGAGCCCAATTTCTCACTTATTTTCTGCAAGAAAGCAAAAGCTAAGGTTTGAGGAAGGCTTAGCATTCTTTCGATAGGTGTTCAACCCCCTGAACACCTGGCCCCTCCCACACATATGAAACTTTAGTTTCCCCCTTACCCTCCCCAAATAAGAAGCAAAAGAAGGTGTCACCTACCATAATCTAGAGCAGTCACAACAACTACTAAAATGCATGGACTTCAACTCCCACAAGCTGGCTAGGGAATTCTGGGAGTTGAAGTCCACGCATTTTAATTGTTGCTGAGATTGGGAAACACTGCTCTAGGGAAGCAGAGCAATTCAGTAAAATGGTGTTTTTTTTTTAAACAGAAGGAAATATTCAGTGACAGCATCTAAGGGAACAGTATCTCTGAGATCACATAAAAGGCTTTGTGTGACTCCTTTGTGTCACAACTCTTGTGTAGAACATTTCAAGTGGTGTATTCCACATTTTTCAAAGATATTTATTTACTTATTTCCGTATATTCTTTTGATTTATGTGCTGCTTTATTTATCTATTTATAGCCCCCACTGACTAACCATTTAACTCTTGACATCATACCTAGTTTAACTTAATAATTGACCCTTGATATTACAGTAAAAGTGGGTAGTGGTAATTGTTGACTAATGACCGGTGGTTTGCAATTGTTCAACAGGCACACCCCCCAAAAGATGCAGTACTTATGACCCAATTTCAAAGTTATGACAACCACATCTCCCCCCCACTCATATGATCACATATTGGTGCTTGGCAACCAGCTCACCTTTATGGTCATTCGCAGTATCCCATAGTCACAGGACTGCAATTTCTGTCATTCTGTCATTTCTGTCATTTGGAGAATTCTAGGAGTTGAAGTCCATACATCTTCAAGTTGCTAAGATTTAGAAATATTGCTGTAAAGATTAAAATACGCTAAATTTCCTTTACTGCTGATGGGTCCCAGGATTTCCTTTTAGGTAAATGTGCTCAGAATTACAGTTCATGTTTGCCATCCTATTCACTTTATGGGATTATGCTGTAAGCTTTCAGTTAAAAACGCCTTTATTTGGAAGAAATCACACTGAACACAGTGAGATTTTTTTTTTTATAAATGTGCAGAAAGTATTATACTGTATGCCAGCGTTTCTCAATTTTGACAACTTGAAGATCGGTGAACTTCAGTTCCCAGAATTCCCCAGTGAGCCATGCTGGCTAGGGAATTCTGAGAATTGAAGTCCATATATCTTCAAGTTGTCAGGTTGAAAAACACTGAAATAGATTGACTCTGCCTGTATATTGTTAAGCTGTTTAGCTATCCTGCTAGCTTCCTCCTTAGCTGGCCTAGCTGCAGCCTGGAGTTACTACTTACCCAATCAAGTTGTTGTAACTCTTCCGGGGATAATCTACTTGTAATATTTTGAGGATTTGGAAGAGCAGGATTTGAAACATATTTCAATTGCTAGGTGCCGTTTATTTTTTTATTGCAAACAGTGCCTAAAATGATGTCCCTAAATATCAACTGAGCATCTACCAGTCAGTCTAGGGGTATTAGAACCTATTTTGCTCCAGTGAGAACAAAACCTGTCCCTGCTTGACTATTATACCTCTCGAGAAGTTCATCTTGCAGGCCTGCAGAATTCCTAGCCAACTAAAATCACATTTTGGGAGAATGTTGAAAGTCACAAGCCCAATGTGGGACATTTCAGTTTGTGCTAAACTTATGTTTTCCACTCGTATCTTTCCTAGAGGTTGGAAAACACAGCTTCTGCACATGTGGAGCATTCATAGAATTGTCGTAAAGAAAAGCAACACAATTCCTTTTACCCAAATTTTCGAAGGAGAGAAAGCAGAAGGTTTTGGGAGAAAGAGCTTGACCAAGGCAGTTGTCCCAGTATAACATCAGTTTTGACAAAGAGCACATTTCCAAGGAGTAAATCTTGATTCTAGATTCTTCATTCCCTGACATGTTCTTTTTCATCATTTAGGAGTGTAGAAAAACCGGGACGTCTGTCAAATTTCCTTGTCTTTTATACAAACCCGTTGACTCGACAGGACCATAGCTCTTTCCCATTTGCAGCCTGGCTTGCTTAAGCAAACAAGCTGGCTGAGTAGGCAGCAGGAATCCAGCCTATTGAAAGGCATACAGTATGTGCAGAAAATATTAAAAAACACAACAAAACCACAATGAGATAGATTGGGCCTTTTTCCCCTATCAGAATGACTAGAAATCCTGAGATGTTTCCGGTGTATGTGTGTGTGCGTGTGTGTAAACATGTGTACACGTTAA
The DNA here is from genome assembly GCA_023970755.1 of Azemiops feae. Lineage (NCBI taxonomy): Eukaryota > Metazoa > Chordata > Lepidosauria > Squamata > Viperidae > Azemiops > Azemiops feae. The sequence continues at coordinate 912,903 of JALGBA010000077.1, read as the reverse complement.
TTTGCTTGGTGTGTTCGGTCGGGGATCTCTTTATCCAAGGAACAAAGCGGATGGTCTCTCTTGTGATTCGTAAGAGATTTACAACATGCTCAGGCAGATTTCAGATTATTTAAAGCCAGGCTGGCTGATTGGGATCTGCGAGTAGGGGAGGATTGAAGCCAAATACAGATTTTAGCATCTCAGTTGTTTTAGCCTTCCTGTCAGCTGCTGCACCATCCCATAAATCAAAACAAATTTGTAAACTGAAGATGGGTGTCAAGGATTTGACCTTTGATCTTTTGATCTTTCACCTGAAGTATGTGTCTTTTGCAACTGTTTGGGTCATTCTGTGGTGGGGTCCTTTAAAAAATTCAGTAGGTGGCCAAGTCCTGCCTACTCTTCCTTTAAAAAAAAACTTTGCAGGGAGATGATGGTTTTTGATTTTATTTATTTATTTATTTTGTCTGTAGGCAAAAGGTGACACAGAAGTGTGTCAGCAACTGGGGAGGACACAATATTGTGGGCAAGTGATTTACGTAGAGTGACTTGGGAGGCTACTTTAAATTAATGTTGAGTTTTGTTTTGGGCTGCTGTGGAGATCCACATTCCCGTATTCCCAACATTTTATTGCAATTTAGATAGAGCAGTATTTCTCAAGCATGGCCACTTTAAGATGCATGGACTTTAACTCCCAGAATGCCTCAGCCTGGCGGGGGAATTCTGGGAGTTGAAGTCCGTGTATTTTAAAGTGGCTAACTTTGAGGAAAACTGGAATAGAGTTAGTTTTTAAAACCAGATAGTGAAACTTGGGTGAAATAGTCCTGCTATAAATCCTTGAAATTCATCTTATGGTCAAGTGATTTGCTTAGCATCACGTTATGGTGCATGTAGGTAATACCTCTGACCTATTTTAAAGGGTTGTTGAACATAATTATTTCTGTAATGAGGGTGGTACCTCAAAAAGATAGGGCTAATAAGGTAATAATGACTAGAATTAGGTTCAAACCCCTATTCAGCTATGGTAAAATGGATCAGTGGTTTCTCTCCCTATTCCGTCCTACATTAAAAGGCTGTTGAGTGGATAAGGCTGGAAAACCACTTATACTTTCTTTAGTACTCCTTAGGTGTGATAAAAACATAATACATACATTTATGAAGTTAAATAATTAAAAGAAAAGGCCCATGTGTTTTTAATGTGATTTATTAAATTTTGAAAACGTGAATAAAAGATAAACAAGGAAGGAAATAGAAAAAAACAGGCAAAAAGCAAGAAAAAAGTGAGAAAAAAGGGAAAAAGAAAGAAAAAAAGAAAGAATGGTTTCTGACTTTCTTTGGTACAATATAGATAAAAAATACATCCAACTCTTACTCTAAAATTAACAGTAGTCTACCCCCATAATTCTAATAGTTGAATCCTCAAATCAGAATTAAATTTCTCTTAGTTTCTCGGAAGTCCACTTAACAATCCATCACTGTTTCTTACAATACATCAGATACCTCTTCATTCCATACCTTAGCTTATTTTCTATAAACTCATCTCTAAATCTTCAGCTCTCCTTATTAAATCAGCAAAGATGTAACTGGCAAAAATACCTAACAACATAAATATAAAAACCCCTTTCCCATTTAATCTATGTTCCCCTCATTCCTCCATTCACAATTAAACATTACCAAAAAAAGAAATTAAAAATTATTAATTACCAAAAGTTACCAAAAGTTATCACCCCTGATTTAGATATTAGACATTTATAAAAGAAGCACTATCCAATCCAGATAACCATTCAACATCATCAGAAATCAGAATTCATTATTTAACTAGATAAAACAATGAAAGAAAAGCCCCATTTCAACTAGGCTGGCCCACCCAATACCGCCAATAAGAAAGCTATCAGAGGACATTAAATGAGTAAATTCTGTTTTGGAGCTTCCAAGGAATCTAGCAATTCAGAAATATATGAAAATTGTCTGTACGAATATTTGCATAATGTGTAGGCTCTATTCTTTACTACATTGTTAAGGGGACAGCTGAAAATATATAAGAGCTTTTAAGATGTTTTGAATTTCAGTCTGCAATCAACAATATCTATTTTCTCCTTTAGAAATAAATGTAAAAAGCTGCACTTTTCTAGCTCTTATTAAGAAACACAAATACATTAGAAAATAATCCACAAAATGGCCAAAGCTGCTATAGGATGATAATTATTGCTTACTGCATTAGACTTGGTTAAATCACTGAGGAAAAGCCATGATGTTCTTGCAGTGCTGAGGACTAGAAACCTGTTTTTTTTTAATTCTAGTTTTATTGGTTCCTTACATTTCCCAGTTCCTAGTTGCCAAAGATTGATTTCTCAGCATTTTTATTTATGGTCGTCTCATTGTAGGAGGAGAACCATGTTAGCCTGCATAAAAGCTTATACCTTCTCGTAAAAATTGGTCATTGGGAAAATAATGTTCTTCCCAGCATTTTATAAGGAGAGAAGGAAATGAGTGACAGCAGATTTGTAGAATCTTAAAAACTAGCAAAATATGAAAGACAGTTTTGTTTTCTTACATGCTCTACAAAAGAATCTGAGTATAGGTTTGTTTGTTTGTTTGTTTGTTTATGCATGCAGTATGGATTTTGTAGTGTAGCTTTATACCTATATAAACTATAGGTTTGCCATGTATACTTCCCCATGTCTTTAAGATTGGTTTTAACTATGGAGTTAGGGTTTCTTTTGAAGTCTTGCAATGGCTGCCTTTAACTACAGCATCAAACTGGCTCTCTCAAATTATGTACTCTTCCTTTCTGATAACTCCTTCTTATATAACAGACCTTATGCAACCCTACCTTTGTACAGACATTCAGATTTAATTTGATCTTTCTTCTCTCTCCTTGACTGCTTCTTACGATTTTTCTTTTGTCTTTAATTTGTATTCCACTGCGGTTTCCCATCTCATCCCTAGATGAGAATCTAACCTAAACTGATTCTTTTGTTTTACCATTAAAGGTTGGGTCTTGGATCATATATAGGTAGTCCTCAACTTACGACCACAACTGAGCCCAAAATTTCTATTGCTAAGTGAGTGAATTTGTTGTTAAGTGAATTTTGCCCCATTTTACAACCTTTTATGCAACAGTTGTTAAGTGTCATTGCAGTTGCTAAGTTAGTAACATGGATGTTAAGTGAACCTGGCTTCCCCATTGACTTTGCTTGTCAGAAGGTTGCACATGCCCCCGGGACACTGCAATCGTCATAAATATGAGTTAATTGCCAAGTGTCTGAATTTTGATCATGTGACCATGGGGATGCTGCAATTGTCATAAGTGTGAGAAATGGTCATAAGTCATTTTTTTCAGTGCCATTGTAACTTTGAATGGTCACTAAATGAACTGTTGTAAGTAGAGGATTACCTGTATTTGTATTTTTATATCCCACCCTTACTTCAACAAGTGGTTTTTTTCTTACCATTCCTTATCAGTGTTTCTTAACTTGGCAACTTTAAGATGTGTGAACTTCAACTCCCAGAATTCCACCTATTCCTTAGCCATGCTGGCTGGGGAATTATGGGAATTGAAGTCCATACATCTTACCTTATCCGGTATTATCTTTGGACAGCAGCTTTGTCACATCGTTAAATTCATCCAAGAGAGCTTCATGGCTGAGTGAAGATTTGAACATTGGTTTCCCCAATTTGATTACATTACAGTTGCTTCATCCACGATTGCTTAAATTTATTTGATGGGAATTGATATGATCTTTCCCTCCCAGACTAATAAGCAAACTGGAAAATAATTATCCTTTGGATTGCACAGTCCTTTAATATCTACAGTGGGCAGTATATCTCACTGTACCAAAATCTACATCATTCCAATTAAAAAAAGTAAATGCATATTAGATAAGGTATGTCAGTATACATGCACTTTGGGGGGGGGGGGAAATGATGTTTTAAAACATGTTCCAGTTCAACATTTTATGCAGATTTAATCTTCCCCCTTGCAAATTAATATGGGATTGGAACACAGGGAAAAAATTATTTTGGCATCCCTCAAATATTTATTTTGGCATCAGTGCCTCTGCTTGATACAACTCCTGTGTATTGCTATAATTTCCCAACTTGCCTGGTTTTAAAGTACTTGCCCAGCTTTATAGGATGTGATACCTTCTAGGTGGAGACATCTATAACTCACGAAAGAAATCAGCATGATAACATGGCTTTGGAAGCTGCCAAAGGAACTTGCCCTATTTCTTCCACCAAGCCCACGGGACATCACCATCCATTGAGGTTAAGAAGAAAGAAAGAAAAAATGCTGGTTACACTGTAGTACAAATTGAGAGATTTTTGTGAGGTCATTTGTGATCTGTGAGCTTGGCAGATGTTTTGTTACCAAACTAGTTAAAATCATCAGTGTTAGAAGGAGTGGAATTTGCTCTCTTTTTACAACATACTAGCACTAGCATGGCTGGCTCAGGAATTCTGGGAGTTGAGGTCCACAGGTCATAAAGGTGCCATCGTTCCCATTGCTGTCCTAGACTCACAGCTGTTGCTTGAAGAGCAGGTGGCAGCTGTGGCTACAAGAGCAGAGAATTGGACTTGAATATTTAAATCAGTGTTTCTCAACCTTGGTAACTTTAACCAGTACTAGCATGGGTGGAGAATTCTGGGAGTTGAAGTCCACCTGTCTTAAAGCTGCAACGTTTGAGAAACACTGATCCAAGTGGTTGCATTTCAGTGCAACGCTGTGCTCACACAACGTACTAATTCCTGCAGTTGGGCTAACAAAACACAGTTGTTGTGCTTAAATAACAAACTAGGCCAACAAAATAAACCCTCTTACAGCTTAGTATGTCGGCCTCATTCATGCAACGTGCTGAGATAATAGCTGGGTTTCTAGGCTGAAGCATAGAGCCCCCTGCTTCTTGTGTTGTGCAAGTACATTTTTAACTTCTAAGATTCCAGTATGATGTTAATCTATGCCTGACTGTCCATTCAGAAAAAGATATTAACCTACTTGAATCTTTGGAGATGATATAGCAAGGCTCTAATCTTTGTCACAATCAGACTGGTATAAAACCAGCATTTGGAGATTTGGCACAATCATTTGAGATCTCATGGCTGTATAAATTGCTTCATTTTCCAAGAAAATGTTATCTTGTTTCAAGCTACAATGCACTTCATACTAGCAACAGCTGCCTGAATCTATTTATGTGATGCCTTTATTAGGGTTACTCAAGTTTTAAACTTACAGGTCTTCCTTTGTAGAACCGAGAGCAAAATAGTATAAGCCAGGGGTAGGCAACCTTGGCTCTTTTATGACTCGTGGACTTCAACTCCCAGAATTCCTGAGCCAACATGCCTGGCTGAGGAATTCTGGGAATTGAAGTCTACAAGTCATAAAAGGGCCAAGTTTGAAGACCCCTGGTATAAGCTAATTTCATTCATCACAGTAAGCCATAGTTCAGCTGTGATTTGTTGAATAAACTGTAATGGTGGAATTCACATATTATATTAAACTGTGAGTCACCAAACCATTGTTGGCTGGATTCATACAGCATGGCAAACCTAATATTAAACAAATCACATTATGGTGTGTGAACCCACCACAAGCTATATAACACGGTGTTTCTGATGAGTGGGCAAGGACAAGCATTCTGACATTTGCTCAGCTTTCTGTTCTCCTCCCACACAAACAATCACTCCTGGTTGATCCCATATTTTCTTAATTTCAGTTACCTAATTTCAGAAAGGAGGTATCACTTTATGCTGTTGATGTGACCTGTGATATAGACCTCTAGACGTCATTCAATAATCATGTGGTTGGATTTTGATCTTGATGATCTAAAACTATTTTCTGCTTGTCCTACCTTAGAACTCATGGATATGCATTGCTGTGTATCATCTAAGATACAGTTAAACTGCCTCTGACTCAGATAGCTGAAACAGCCAAAAAAAAATAAATTACACCTCTGGCATTTATCCATGCTCAGGAACCATTTTGAGGTTGGTTGGTTGGTTATTTTCAAGGCATCCCAAATTTTACTCCATGCCATCTTCAATACAAATGAGGATCAGAGTTTTCAGTGCATGCATCTATGGTTTTTTTAATATCTGAAAAATACTAGGTTCTAGAATACCAATCTAGAAAGGTGCCGGGTTCTAGAATAATAATCTGGTCGCGTTCCCGGTTCTAGAGTGCTGATCTAAAGGGCCACAAATTCTCCTCCTTTGCTTTTAAAGTAATGTTTCCCAACCATGACAACTTTCAAATGTACAGTCTTCAACTCCCAGAATTCTTAGCAACGGCCACGCTGATTGGGGAATTCTGGGTACTGAAGTCTATACATCAAGAAGGTGCCAAGCTTGGGTTTTTGGGGTGAGGGGTTCAGAGTGGGGAGCAATCGTGTATTTCTTGAGAGAGAAAAAGGCTGGAGCATGAGCGATAGTGGGACCATCTGAATTTGTGAGACTAAGCTGCAGAGTCTCCATAGCAAAAGGGAAGTTGAATAGTGGACTTAGTGCATTTTTAAAATTGTTTCTAAAATAAAATGTTCGAAATTGTTATATAGCTTACTGTCTACAAGCTGTGGATGAAGTGGGAAAGAGGATGAAGTTAATGGAAGAGTAATAAACAAAACGAAAAAGCTAAATGCACTAGTTACAACATAGTTCCTTTTCCAACGTGTTATTCCACGAGTCTCGTCCTCTTGAATCCCTGATGATTCCCCCAGCTGTGAACAGGCAGGATTCTAAGTCTTAATTGAGACTTCCTTCCACTCCTCTGCTCCACAGCATTGATCCGCCACACATTTCTGCAAAGTGTTGTGGGCCAGAGACCTATTTTTCCCAGGATTCCTGCTGGCCAATTAAGCCTGGTGCCCATGAAAATGCATCAGAGGCATAGTCGATTGGAAAGGACAGTGGTGTTTTGCCCCCCTTTGCTACTAACCATAGCAAGCTGGGTTTCTAGCCCTTTCTGGAATTAATGAAACCAAGATGGGGTCAGAGATTCTGTTCTGATAAGCTGAAGGTCTTAAATTCCCAGAAATGTTGTCCTTCCTCTTCCAACTGAGAACAGATCATTTCTGCTGTGTGCTTGCTGGTTTGGACATAATCCACGATTCAGGGGCTCCAGGGCAGAGATATTAAGTTTGACTGCACTCATAGAGGTATAACCTACTTCTATCATTATCTTGCACATATTTTTCTTCCCATTGAAACCTTGGGCTTTGCGCAGTTATCTGACCCACCCATCAACTTCCCACAGGAGAAGCTTTCATTTAGTTGTGTTCTGGATGTTGAAGGACTACAATTCCTATTCTCTTCCAGCATGGAAATTGTTGTCCCAGCATATCTGGGATGAAATGGCTTGTATGATGAAGTCTCTGAGATATAGCACTTAGCACTTAGACTTATATACCGCTTCACGGTGCTTTACAGCTCTCTCTAAGTGGTTTAAGGGTCAGCATATTGCCCCCAACAATCTGGGTCCTCATATATTTGTAACTGTGAAATAACTTCCATCCGTATGGATCAGCTTGTGCATCTCAGTGCTTGGGCTGTGTGGAAGAAGTTCACCTTTCATTCTTTTTTATAATAAAGATACAAATGTCTATTTTCATCCTAAAGCTGTTACCAAAACAAGTAGCCCCCAGTTCTAAAAATGAAAAGGAAACTTATCAATTTTATTTTGACTTTTAAGTCTCCCCATTGTCTTAACTGTCTTCCATCTAAGCCAGGGCTGGGGAACTATGGCCCTTTTATGACTTGGGGATTTCAACTCGCAGAATTCCTAAGCTAGCCATGCTGGCTCAGGAATTCTGGGAGTTGAAGTTCACAAGTCATAAAGGGGCCATTGTTCCCCAGCCCTTATTTAAGTGGACAGTTGCCATCTTGGACCTTCTGTGGCTGGTTTCCATCTTGGTCATGAAAATAAGCCACAACAAGGCCCCTCTTCCACTGTGGAGGGGAGGCGTCCCTCCTCACATTAGCAAAATGCCAGGGTGTGCCCAGATGACACTTCCCCGGGCGGGGCTGAAGGGTTAGTTTGTCATGGGCCCCCCACCCTGTTTGCTTATAGGAATACCATTGGGTTGGCACAGGGGGATGGCGGGGAGGAGGCGAAGAAAGCTTGTTGAGGATGAGTTGGCAGGCACGCCCTTGGCTGCTTCATCTAGCTTTGTAGGAATGTGGATCGGCTGCTACAGCTAGTGCCAAGGCCTTACCTGGGTGAGGGCGTTGCCTGATCCCTGTAAACCTTTGGGTGTTGACACCCAGGAGCTTCAGCTCATCTTTTGGCCTTTGGGAAGCTGAAATTTTCCAGTCTTGGCCTTAGTTACTTGGCAAAGGAAGGAAGGTTGGGGTCTTCTCACTGTGAGTTCACAAGTATAGTAGGCTAGATTTAATTCCAGTTGCATCATTTGAGGTCTAGCATCCGGTGCAGCCCAGCCAATATGAATCACAGATCCATTCACTTATAGAAGCCACCGCGATGTATAGAGGTGGTTAGCTTTGTTTATTTGTTTAAGGAAGGGATTAGAGAATAATGCTGAGGTGGAGAACACATCTCTGTGTTGACTACATGAAATCTTCTGGATGTATTTGCTCTACAGGCTACATCAAGCAAAAAATGGAATTGAGTACTTAGTATTTCAACATGCTGCGGGAATCCAGCCATTACATTAAGATGTCTTGTGGTTTATTTCTTTGGGCCTAGTATGATGCAGGATCAATCATTGTCGTTTGTGAATCTGGATTTGGGTTTAGTGTATTGTATGAATCCAGCCTATGTGTTGGTCTTGGAAGACGTGGGTCAGTCCTCTTATCTCAATAGTTACAAGGACATCCATGGGGAGAAGTCAAAATGCTGATTGAAACTGTACAATCAAAGCTTCACTTTTTTGTGCATAAGGCAGGGCTTTAATTGCAAGCTGCAACCACCATCTTGACTTTTTTGGACTGCCCATCTTGAAGAGGCCCTCATACTTTGCTGCTGAATAGCAGATGAAGAAAAGATCTTTCTGTTTAAGCCTAAAAGAGCATCCTATAATGCCAGGTTTAATAATCTCTTTTCTTGCAAGATCCCATTCTTATCTGCAGCAGGATCCTCTTTGATAATTTTGGCCATTTTCGCACTAGTGTCTTCAGAGTTAGCTATAGATGTTGATGCAGAACCTGTTCTCATTGCTGCTAGTTTGGCCCAAAGATAGTTAGATGACTCCAGCATGATGTTTTTCAAAGTTGGCAACTTTAAGACGAATGGACTTCAGTTCCCAGAATTCCACAGCCAACATCTTCTAACTTCTTACTATCATCACTGTGATGATAAGAACAATAATGAATACAGATTTTTTTATTACCCAAACGATGCTGGAAGTCACACCAGTGAGGAAATCGCCATGAGTGGGGCCAGAGACCTCTCCTATCCCTTTTAATCTTTCTGGGTTTTTTTTCCTCTTTTTCAGCTTTATCTCCTTCTTTGTCTCCTGCTCTCTGCTGAGAAAGAGTGGGTCACTCTTGTTAGACCCTGAACTTTCTTTGTAGGAGGCCAATAAAATTAGATCCAAGGCTCATAGATGGCCCATTCCTCTCTACATTTTTGGGAGAGCTTGTATTCTATTCCTTTTGGCAAGGCCCCCTCCCACTCTGAGAACAGTCCATAAATTCATGGTATTTCCAACCATGGTGTTTTCTGCAGTATCTTCCATTAGGAGGATCAGAGGGCAGGGGATAGTTTGAATGACATTGCTCCAAAATGGCACCTTTCAGTAAAATTAGAGGCATAATTATTCGTTATTTCATAACGAGCAGGGTTTAGAAGTGTCAAGTTGGAGGTGTGAGCTATTTCAGATATCAGCTGCTGATAGGCACCATGTTGGAGTAGGCTGCTGTAGATTTTTCTCAGCTGAGATTCTGCAAGTTGACTGCCTGGGAAGTTATTGTGGGACGTTGTATCTTCAAGTGGGCAGTGGGAATACATCTTCACTTTTATGCCCACATGGTTATTGGCAGCATGATGCATCTAGTGCCTTTCAGGGCCAGTCCTTCATTAGCAGGAGAAGAATCTGCTCAGTTAAATTGAGAATCATCCTTGCTTATAGTTATGTTTCCAAGAAAGCTTAACAAACTTGCAAGGCTGACATACCTCCCCTATTATTTACCTCCATCCCATGAATATGGAGGATTCGTAGTTTAGCTTCCTTGAAAAACACACAAAAACATTTGAAGCTGCTTCATGCAGTGTGAGGTCACATAATTATAACATGAAGGGAAGGGAGTAACCTGCTGTCCCCTGGCTGTATTCACACAAGGTAATAAAAATGGGCATTTGGCCAGGAAAAACTTGGTTGGTGTAAACCACGTTTTTCAAACTTGGCAATCTTAAAATGTATGGATTTCAAGTCCCAGAATTCCCCAGCCGCCCATGCTGGCTAGGTAATTCTGGAAGTTGAAGTTCACACAACTTAAAATTGCCAAGTTTGAAAAACATTGGTGTAAAACTTGGCCTCTTAGCATTTCATATGGATTAAGCCTGTTTACTTAGTATGGGGGGGGTGTCATTATTTAGCGTGAACCCAGAAAGTGAGTTAATTTTGTAAGCAGCTTCAATAAGTGAATACAGCCATTGGTGTTCTTTAGTTTCGTATACAGGTAGGCCAGGCCTGGACAGGGAGGCTCTAATCAATTGCTTGGAAAAACATATAAAATTGAATAGAGAGGAACAGCCTGATTTCCCAAGAGACACTCATAAACTCCATATTTGAAAGTATTTTTTTCTTGATTACTGACATCTGATCAGACATATATTGGTCCAGAAAAGTTTCATTTAACCAGTATTGTTAATAGGCATATATTTCCTTTCCCCCCCCAACTGTCTTTTGTTTCATTTCAGCATTTTTATTTATATTATTTTTTATTTTATTCGACTTTATTTTGATTCAGTTTCTCTGAGCAGATGTTTTTTGAGCTCTATCCAACAATAAAACAGAACTGCTCTCTGCGGACTTGGGCGTAGCAAGGGTTAAATTCAGCGAATACTTTCGTTACACAAGCACCTTGTTAAATTCTATTATAAGCAGAAAGTATGTCAGTAGGACGCAATGACTTCAGCGCTCAGCACAAGCTTGACGGACAGGCTCGGCAGCCAATAGCACCCGCCTCCGAGTCAATCAACAGACTCCAATAAGCATGCGTAACCCAACCAGTCTCTCTTCCTCCAGATCCAGCTTTGTACGTCATCAATGTTTAGCAGATGGTGATTATATAACCCCATGTGGTTTCAGCCAGCCAGCTGTGCCAATAACAATAACAACAACTACGACAACGACGGGGAGCTTTCCCGGGAAGTTGGGCAACAGGCATTTCAAAGTGGGAGAAGCAGCAAATGCCTTTATATTTAATTGCCCTGTTTCTTTTGTTTCTTCAGAGCTCTTCCTCTTCCTCTTCCTCCTCCTCGCAGGAGGAGAGGGAGAGAAAGAAGAAGGGAGGAAAGTTGGTTAAAAAAAATTGCAAAGTGACCCAGAAAGGTGATATTTGCAGGTCTCTCACACAATCACACTTTTTTATATATATATAAAGGAAAACTGTTTTTGCAAATCATCCCTGAGAAGACTGGTCGGTTTGCCACAACTGACTACAGGTAGTCCTCAATTTGTTTAACAACCATTTGAAATTACATGGTGTGAAAAAAGTGACTTGTGATCAATCCTCACTCTTAGGACCATCACAACATCCCCATAATTAGGTGATCAAAATTTGGGTGCTTGGCAGTCCGCATGTATTTAGCATCCCAGGGTCATATGATTGCCATTTGTGACCTTCCCAGCCAGCTTCCAACAAGCCAGATCAAAGGAGAAAGCTGCATTTGCTTAACAACTGTGTGATTCATTTAATGATTTGCTTAATTGCAGCAAAAGTAATAAAATCCGGCATAACTCATTTAACAACTGCCTCGCTTAGCAACAGAAGTTTTGGTTCCAATTGTACTAGGTAACATGATCGGTGCACTGATGCTGTTACCTAGTTTGGTAATGAAATGTCTGCAAGAAAATGACCAAGCTCAAAGAGCACTAATGACCCTTCATTCTCAGAAGTCTTCTCTTAACACCAAAGCTCAGAAGCATCCATGCTCTTCTTATCCTGCTTCCATAGCATGTCACACTAGCTCACACAATTCTGGTCTTGATAGGAATAGGCACATCCCAGCATCTGAATATCATTTCCAAGGCTCTACCAAGTGCTTATCTTTGGTGTATTTTGACTGCTTGTTCCTTTGCTGCCTTGATCCTAAAAGGCAGAAGCTATCTACCACTTCAGTATCTTCATTGCCTGTTCTAAGCCTGATGGTGGTACCTATTGTCATTAGCTTTGCTCTTCCTGGTATTTAATTTTTGTCACATTTTTTCACTCTGCTCCTTCACTTTTATTACCAGAGCTTCCAGATCCTTTGTATTTTTGGCAGCAGAGGTGGCCCTTTTTCCAGAAACATCACATAACAGCTGGTGTGGTATCATAGCTGTAGGCACATTGCTGTTCTTCATGCAGACTTACCACGCCAACGTGCTATGAACACACTCTGACGCCTCTAATCTCTAAAGAAAGATAGAGATCACCTAGAGATAAATACCTAAAGTCTTAGAGTTCATAATTATTTGGAAGGAAAGTTTTACATTGATAAAGACATACAGGTACCCTCAATTTGCAATCATAATTGGGGACCGGAACATCCATTGCTAAACAGTGAGGTTGTTAAGTAACCTAAGTTTACAAGCTTTTTTGCCATGGTCATTAAGGAAATGACAGTTTTTAAGTGAATCCAGTTTCCCCCATTGATTTTTCTGGTCAGAGACTGGCTGGAAAAGTCGTAAATAGCAATCACAAATGCCAGGATGCTGCAACCATCATAAATACATGTGCAAAGACCAGTTATAAGTCACTTTTTTTAGTATCATCGTAACTGAATGATCACTAAACAAATGGTTGTAAGATGAGGACTATCTGTATGTGGCCATCCTGTACCAAGGGCTATTCTAAGCAGAGGTGTACCTGCCATATTAAAGTAAATAATTTTTTCTCCATCTCCCCCCTCCATTCTCAGTGATGATTTGTTTCCCCCCCCCCAATTATTGCTGGGAGCTTAGCATAGTGCTTATTCCTTCGTGCTGCAACGGTGAAGTTTATTGCCAGTGAAGAACATCTGTAGAAGTAGTCATCTTGGAGAAAGTAACATGAGAATATTCCATACTAGAGAATCTTCCAGTTTCCATCCATCCTAGGAAATAAAAACTGGGAAACTGACACAATAGGAGATTTAGTAGCTTATAAGATTGTAATTTTCTGTGGAAGAGAAGGTCAGAATTTATTATATTTCATGACTTTAGTTTCTTTATTTTTTTCCTCTTCTTGTCCCTCTTTCCTTTCTTTTTTTTTACATTTGTCTTTTACTTTATGTGAAAGCCTCAATAATTATAAATAAATAATAAGAAGCCTTGCATCATCTTTGTGAAATTAAAGGTTGGAATGATGAGAAGGTGGGTTATCTGGAAGGACCCATGGCAGATCCCACTGACTGGCTATAACTTGGCAGAATCAGGAGTGGGTATACTTTCTCAATGCAATTTGAAGATGATGCAAATTGATCCTGGGATTTTCTGCATACAGAGTATTTTTACTAAGTTGTGGTCTTTCTGTCAAGATGAAGTAGGATTCTAGTCCTCATGGTTTTAAATAGAGAATAGATTTAAGCAGCAACAGAAGAAGCTACTGTTGAGACTGAGTCAGATCCTTGCCCTAACTTGGCCTGTCTTATCTGTACTATCACAAAGCATCTGCAGGCTATGGTCTTTTCTAGCATTATCTGAAGCTGCCAATTTTTTTTTTCTATGCATGCAACGCTGTATGCTATTCCAGTATAGAATAATTATATATTATTCTGTGGGGAATAACTCTGGTTCCATAACAGTTGTGAAGCAACTTCACAAGAACATTGAGATACCAGGTAGAAAAGGAACTTTTCAGAAAGAGCTGTCGAGAATGGTTTGGATTGCAAGATATGTTTAATAAATAAATAAATAAGAGGGGCAGTTTTTTTCTGGTTACTCAATCAGTGCCTGCATTCGGTTCATTCAAATATTTAAGTAAATTTAACATGTAAACATAAGGGAGGGAATAATGGAGCATCTCTATGCTAAGGGTGAATCTATTCTCCAGCAGAGGCAAGGATTATACAAATATCAAACGATTAGCAAATTAGTGATTAGTATTTTTTGGATGGTCTAAAGTTGTCTTATGTGGGTAGGGGGAATGAGTGTACCAGAACTGACCAAAATCTTCGCATCAGATGTGGAAAACTATGAGGTGCTTATGGGGAACATTAGTTGCCTCGTTCTTAAGGTGCCTGCTATATTTCTCAATTCTCCCTCCAGCTTAAATCACAGACAGGAGACTTCAACAGATCCTTGTTTACACCCTGAGGAAGGTTTAAAAATGACTGAAGGTACTTTTGTTTGTTATCTTATTGGTGCCACTTGTAAAATGGGTACAGTATCTCCCCCCCCCCCTCCAAAGGCCTAAAGCCGATCAGCAGTGGAACAAAGAAATCCATCAGGAAAATCTGGCTCCAAAAGTTTTTGTAATGGAGAAGCTTTTTTTATGGGGGTGGGGGAGGAAAAGGAGGCAATTAAAAAAAATCTCTCCACTTCCTTCTTGGAGTGAATCAACCCTACTCAACAACAAGGCACGCCTGAGTAGAAAGTATTGTGTTCAAAGCAAGACGTTGCAACCTCTTTTATTTGGGCTTTGCAAGTGACATCAGTGGTTGAATTAGAATCTTTCAGCCAATATGCCGGTGTTTTTCAACCTTGACAAGTTTAAGATGTGTGGACTTCAATTCCCAGAATCCCCCAGCTAGCATAGCTGGCTGGGGGATTCTGGGAGTTGAAATCCTTTCATCTTGAAGGATAGTACTGAGCCATGGTTGACAAACAATGTGACATGCTGTATTGGAAACAGGAAGGACACTGAATGTGTTCATGGAAATAGTGATGGTGGCTCAGAAGCAGAATCACCCAGACCCGGAATGTACTATATAACCTCTTTTCCACACACACCCTGCCACACCATAATTTCCAACCCTCAAAGATACGGCTCCAAATACAGTTCCTATCTTAAGTCATGAAATCATCAGTTCGACATTTGTACCATGCACAGTGCACACCCATTATTATCCATGGACCTGTTCACAAAATGTAAAAGAATCAGCTTGTAATCCCAAAAGGTGCTTTTTTCAAAAGGCAGCTGGACTTTCTTGTTTTTTCCTTGAAGACATTTTGTTTCTCATCAAAGAAGCTTCTTCAGTTCTGACTGAATGGTGGAGAAAGTTCTTCCGTCAGAACTGAAGAAGCTTCTTGGATGAGAAGCGAAACGTCTTCAAGGAAAAAACAAAGTCCAGCTGCCTTTTAAAAAAGCACCTTCGGGAATGAGGCAGATTCCTGTTTTCAAGAAACCTAATACAATCAGTATTCAACTTACGACCACAATTGGGACTGGAACTTCCATTGCTAAGTAAGACGGTTGTTAAATGAGTCGTGCCCGATTTTACAACCTTTTTTGCCACACCTTTTGCCTGGTCATTAAGCAAATCTGGCTTCCCCCATTGACTGTGTTTGTCAGAAGCCAGCTGAGAAGGTGACAGATAGTAATCAAATAAGCCCAGGATGCCTGCCCGTTGCCAAGGGCCGAATTTTTTTATCATGTGACTTCAGAATTGCTGTGATGGTTGTAAGTGTGAGGACGGGTCATAAGTCACTCTTTCAGCACCATCGTAATTTCGAATGGTCGCTAAACAAATGATGGTAAGTGAAAATATTTAAGTAAATCCAGATGGTCTCTTGGGTTACAATTCATAGCGGTCATTGCTGCCTCCCGTGGCAGAGAGTTCCAAAGGTTCACTGTGAATATCTGCAGTATAAGTAAGTAGGAGATACTATGATTTTTATTTTTTTCTTTAAGCCTCTTCCCCTTAGTTCGGCCAGGATTACATTAACAAGGCTACAGTTTATTGTCCCTTTCTGGCATATTGTTCCTAATTGGAGCTTTGGTGCTTTCTCTGAATTCCGAGTTCAGCTCAAGTCTGGCAAGAGGAATGATTTGACCTACTGTGACCCCAAATTGGAATGAATCACAGTTGGAGGATTATTTGCATTTTTTCACAGGATCCCAGTGGGGAAAACTTGATAAAAAACCATCATCTGCTAACTCTACACTTCGTAAAAATCAGCCCTTTTTTTCTTTTGGAAAACAGCAGCTTTGCAATTGTTAACCCCCACCCCTGAGAAAGAGAGGGGGGGGAGGGAGGGAGAGGGAGGGAGGGAGGGAGGGAGAGAGAGAGAGAGAGAGAGAGAGAGAGAGAGAGAGAGAGAGAGAGAGAGCGAGCATCTGCTGGAGATGCAAATTCTAAATAAATATTCAGAAACCTGATTCCATATATTCCATGTTTGCATTGGCAAAAACTGAAATTGATAGGAAATTGCATGTGACTAAACATACCTAGCTTTGAAAGAGAGGCAGCCTTGGAACTCAACAAGGACAGACTAAGAATCTAAGAATTGCTAGCATTAAAATGCAACCTTCTAAGCATCAGGACTAGCATTACTTCTGATTGAATTCTGGAACTCTGATGTGCCACCAAGTTGGCGTCAGCGCTTAGTGACCACCTAGATCAGGGGTAGGCAACCTTGGCTCTTTTATGACTCGTGGACTTCAACTCCCAGAATTCCTGAGCCAGCCATGCTGAGGGGAAAGGGAGAGGTTTCCATGCTGGCTCAGGAATTCTGGGAGTTGAAGTCCACGAGTCATAAAAGAGCCAAGGTTGCCTACCCTTGACCTAGATCAATTTTCTGCAGGAGGATCTGTCCCCCTAACCTGATCCTTCAAGTTGAGGACTACCTGTATAGGTTTACTGCATGGAAAGCAGCCTCCCCTGGTCTTCAGGATTCATAGAGCAGTGTGACAACAAGGCCGAGATGATGCATTTGAGTATCCTGCTGTGGTAGGAAAGGGATGGGGGGGGGGCATGCATCAGCCACCGCAGGTGAGCAGTTGAAATTCCCTCCTTCTCCCCAGATAGGAATGGCAGCTCTGCCCACGGATTTCACTACAACAAATCCACATCACTGTATGATTGTTTGCAATGAACTTAGTCACTCGGCGAAACAGTCATGCCCAGCAAAACGATGCCCCTTGTGCAACGCCATCCTTTTGCAATGTGTTGAGGAAGAAAAAGAAAGCACCGTTTCTATTTCTAAAGTCGTTCCCTCAGTTGGGCAACTCTTTGTTGGTGTGTAATGGTCTTGTGGGTGTCTAAAGGATGATTTCGTCCTGCCCCAGAAACTATGTTTACACATAGATTGAACAGGCTCAGGAAAATAAGCTGGGATGCTTTTCTCAAATGTGTAAAGCTTTGGCTAGTGTTAACCTTCACTATTTTTTTTTGTTTGTTTGTTTGCAAATAGGTGTTTTGGTAAAATGCATCCTGTTTGATTAATTTATGTCGTGTCAAGTGCATGCAGAAAACGGATTCAGTTGACCACATTAAATGTTGTATAAACAAAGTGTGTGTGTGTGTATGTGCATGCACTATCTGGATTTAGTAACAAATGCTAGATTTTGGTTCTAATTGATTTTGATTAATTGTAATGAGGCTGCTAGTCCTCATTACATATATCTCATAAATGCACACATTCATTGGAGCTTAAAATCACCTTTATTCTGTGATCAGGTTTATGTTTCATTCGGTGGGTGAACTCTCCTTTTTTTCTGATCTTTTTTGAGAAAAAAAAAATGGCCATCACTTTTTTTCATTTTGGGCAAGAGAAAGAAAATGAAAAAAATATATAGAAAGAGCAATTCGAAATTGTGATTCCACGCATCCGTGAGCATTGTTTGAGCATTGTTGTCTTATTTTTTTCCCCAGAAGTGACACACACACTCAAACCTTCCTGTGGATATAACTATTAGCTACTACTGTGTGTTTATCCTCATCGTGTTTTTTTAGGAGCAACTCTGTTCTAGGTACATCTTAAATGCAAGAAATAATCCTGTTAGTTCTATATAGTAAAGATTTTCCACCTTTTTTCTGTGTGTTTAAAAAGCTAAAAATGTTGTCACCTGGCAGGGTGGCATACCTTCTGGGGTCTGATTATGGGTTTTGTTAAGTTATCTGAGTACTATGGGAATAGTGATTCAACAAGAGATTTTTGTCTGATTCAAGTTGGATTCTGCTATGCTAATGATTGAAATCACAGGAGAATTTACAGGGAAAACCCCCTCAAATATTAACCTCGAGTAAAAAAAGAACATTGAAATGACAGCGGGATAAAAGTTGAAATGGCTTTGAGCAAAAGAATGGGGATGGATTGAAAAACTGAAGACTTTATGAGTGAATTATTAGAAAAAATAATGTAGGTACATTAAAAAGGGCTCTTCTAAGTTTAAAAAAAAATTTAGTCTAGCATTCTGCTTCTAGCTGACAATAACCTTCCTCTATTGCATGTAATCTGTTATTCAGAGGTAAAGTGCCTCTAACCATGGAAGTTCCACTGGGTTACTTCTAAAAATAAAAGAAAGTATTAGCTGGATCTGAGTCAAGAACAGATTAAATGAAATCAGATTGGATTACTAATCTACTTAATAAAATAAATAAACAAACTAAATAAATTTACTAGAAGGAAGCTGTGTACTGCATAGTACAAGTGGGGGGGGGGGAGGAAATCAAACCGGAGTTTTGCTTCATAGCAAAAGGGATTATGAAATTGATAATAACATGGAATTGTCAGATAAGATCTGGCTCTAACATTGATGATGGGCTGGGCCTCCTAACAAAACTAATTTGTAAATGTTTCTTCATAGACTTAGGTGTCCCCAGAAATTAAATGGACTTTAAAAACAGAGTAAGAATTTTAAACTCTCAGCTGCAGTTCTGTGGGGTATAAAAAAACCAAATGAACCAACTTTCTAGTCAGAAGAAGTCTGGTAGGACCTTGAATACAATTTGTTTTAATAATTTCTAATTAAAACTTTTAATAATTTGTTTGTTGGAAAAGGTGCTACCAGACTTTTGATTTTTGGCTACCCTAGACTGACACAACATTCTCCTGCAAACTTTTTAAAGCTGATGGTTTTCCTTTTTCTCACAGTGCTGTGACTTGTGTTCAGCCAAAATTGCCGTGTACAGGTTGTGAAGCAGCACTTGTGTGTGCAGGACACATTGTCATTCCATTGCAGCATGAGGCTGCTTCTGACACCAGAAGGGATCTCTCATTATCCCGCTAATACTAACCAATAGAATAGTGGAATAGCGTTCTCTTCTACTTTGGAAGCCATCTAAGTCTCTATGCATCACTGAATCCTGAAAATCACTGAATTAACTTGGAAACTCATTTCTCACCAAATGCTATTGAAGTCAGTGGGGCTTATACTGATAAGGCATTTATATGATTCTGATTGTCTGTCTGTCTATCATCTATCTCTATCTATCTATCTATCTATTTATCTATCAACTATCTATCTTCATATATGTTTGTGTATATGAATACAAATGTGTATGAAGTGTGTGTGAGTATATATTTATATTCATATGTGTATATGTATGTATGTATATGAACATATGTGTGTACATACATATGTATCCGCTGAGTATATATCTGGGTGGGTGGAGTGCACGCACACTTACATTTATTCTCAGGTTATTGGTAATTTAAAAGCAATAGGTAACCACAGGAAGATAAAAAAGAAAAATAAGCAAGCTGTTTTTTCCTTTTCTTTTCTTTCCTTTTTCCTTTTTCCTTTCCTTCTTTTTCTTTTTTCTTTTTTTCAATGAAATAGAATCTTGAAAAATGAAAAGCAGTGGAGACATCAATATTAATACCATGTTCAGAAATTTCTTATTATTTCTTAAGATGATGCAATAAACTTAGTTCTTTACCTTTAATTAATTAACAAATGAAAGAATGAATTTTAAATGTTAGGATAACTATAAACTGCCTGTAACCGGCACCAAGATTTGTTATCCCCTATATCATTTTCTATCTTTTTTTCCCTCTTTTACGTAGCCATTGATGTTGTTCTGTCCAATGTTTTCAATAATAAATAAAACATTAATTCTTAACAAAAAAAATGAATAGGGAGATTTAGCAAATGCTATTAAGTGTTTGCAACATGTTCTATCCGGATTGAAATCATGAGGGCTTCACCTTGACTTTGCTCAGTTTCTCCTTTTTAAAATATCTCATCATTTGGACCATTATGAGAACTTGTAGGCTGATTTTGGAAATTGGTGCAAAGTCCCACTTTTGTAATGTCCATATTGTACTCTTCTCGTGCCAGAAAAAAATGCATCAGGCATCAGCCACCTTCATAGGGAACTTGTGCTCTTGGGGGCTGGAGAGGGATCTGCTGTTATCCCCCATTGTGGTTGTTTTATTCTTCTATTTTGGAAGGCTCAGAGACACAGATTGGCCAGGGAGGGAGACTGGGATATCTCAGTGGCCAAGATTGTTTCTCTTCCTTGTCTTTACCATACTTGTAGGCCACCCTAACATAGTTTGTTCAAAGTACCAGATTGCCCTCTCCTGGCCTTAGATGGAATTACGTTCCCTTTAATTGGAAGTGGATTCCAATGATACTACATGTAATTAAGATGTGATGTAAATAAGAACAATTGGAAATTTTTGAGCATACTGTAGTAGCTAGACCAGGGGTAGGCAACCTTGGCTCTTTTATGACTCGTGGACTTCAACTCCCAGAATTCCTGAGCCAGCATAGCTGGCTCAGGAATTCTGGGAGTTGAAGTCCACGAGTCATAAAAGAGCCAAGGTTGCCTACCCCTGAGCTAGACCATTAACAGTTGCTTTCCTTGTAAGGGATAACATACCTATTTTAAAAAAAAATACAACTATAACCTCCGGTGATTATTTCCTTTTAGATCCTACCGTTATTTCTCTTGTTCATCTGCTTTCTTCCCTCTCTCTTCCTGTCTCCCGCACACACGCATGTACAAAATCATACCCAGTGATATACATCCCAAAAATCCTTTCTTAAAATGTATGTATTTGGGGGAACAGTCCTCTCAACTACGGTATATATTGGCAAACCAATCATTTTTGTGTGTAACCATTCACACAAGGTGCGATACCCACATATACAGATACTCCTGCACTGATGATCGTAAGTTGGAACCAGAATTTTCATTGTTAAGCAAGGCAGTTGTTAAATGAGTCGTGCTTGATTTTTGTAACCTTTTTTTAAACATAGTTGTTAAATAAATAAGTCACCTTTTTCAATGCTGTTGTAACTTCAAACAGTCGCTAAACAAACGGTTGTAAGTTGTTCTGTATGTTCAAGACATGTGCAGAAGGGGTTTTTTTTGTATAAGATTTTATTAATTTTTTTTCCATACATACAATAATAATTTTTCAACCAACGTGCTGTCTGAGTTTAAATTCGCTAATACATATTTAATTCCTAACCCTTTATTCTTTCTAGCCATGGATAAAATAAGTCCCAAGTTTGATAATATTTTGTTTCTTCTTTTTCTTTCAGTCTCATAGTCAATCTGTCCATCTCTGCCCATTCTAGTATTTTTTTAATTATTTCTTCATCTGATGGTATTCCTTCATTTTTCCAACATTGCGCAAATATAATTCTTGCCGCTGTTGTGACATGCAAAATCAAATATAGGCTTTGTTTGTTAGTCTTTTCTGGCATTATACCTAATAAAAAAAGTTCAGGTTTGAAATCCACATGTTCTCCCAACATCTTTTCTAGCCAAGTATGTATCTTTTTCCAATAATTCTTTACTTTATCACATGTCCACCAAACATGATAATACGTGCCTGACTTATGTTTACATTTCCAAGGTTTTTTTTTAAATTTTTTAATGTGTTTTAAATTTAGAACATTGATTAATACAGCTTTTCATTCTTCTCTTCCCCCCCCTCCCACAGCACAAATTGAAGTTATCCCTTGTAAGATATGTGGGGACAAGTCTTCAGGGATTCACTATGGAGTCATCACCTGTGAAGGATGCAAAGTAAGTTGGAAGGCTGGGAGTGCTTTGGGTCAAGGAGGAAACAGCTTAACCACTTTGCAACCTGCTCAGAACAGTACTGTGCTTGACGATTGAGAAATCAAACCTACTAACTTTTGTGAAACTTCCATATCAGTATATATATATATATATATATAGCCCATAGTTAAATGTCTGTTCTTAACCATCTTTTAACAATCTCAGAAAGTTATACCAATTGGACCTGGTTTCTATTTGAATGGGAGACCAGCAGGAAATCTCAGGGTTATTGCTTGAGATATGTAAAAAAAAATGCTTCACAACTTATGACCCTTTAGTTCAGGGGTCTTCAAACTTGGCCCTTTTATGACTTGTGGACTTCAACTCCCAGAATTCCTCAGCCAGCGTGCCTGGCTGAGGAATTCTGGGAGCTGAAGTCCACAAGTCATAAAAGGACCAAGTTTGAAGACCCCTGCTTTAGTTCATCTTTTCAGAGATATTTCCTTACCAGATTCTTCAATGCATTCAACAATGGCAGGGCTTTGTTCCATGATAGCCAGATGGGCAGCATATCAAATAAATAAATAAGTAGGTAGGTAGGTACGTAGATATTTACGTACATACATACATGCATGCTTGAAAAATTCTTTAAAATTCAAAGAGATATCCAGAGGTGTAGCTGCCTTGAAAGTAGCTCGTGTTGAACTGTATAGCACAGGAGTTGGTCACAGAAAATGTTTTACACCATTTTGCATTATGTCATAAAACGCTTTGTGATTGTTTTTATGTCATAAAATGTTTTACAAAATCTGGTCAATTTCAATTCCATGGGAGTCACGAGTCTTGGATTTTGGATGCATTCTGTAAATTAGCCCATTTTGAGGCATCGTGGTAGAAAAGTTTTTGCCCTAGAATGCATCGTTTTGTCCAGTTAAAGGTTACAGAAATGAGAGTTTCCAGTAGTATATAGATTTTAGAAGAATGGAACAACGGAACAGAACAACAGAATAGCAGAGTTGGAAGGGACCTTGCAGGTCATCTAGTCCAACCCCCTGCTCAAGCAGGAAGCCCTATACCAGAGGTCCCCAACCTTTTGGGCACCAGGGACCAGTTACGTGGAAAGAGGTTTTTCTGCGGCCTGGAGGGTGCGTGGTTTTGTGTGCTGCCTGCATCTCGTGGATGGGGCTTTGCTTGTTTGGGTGGACCAGTTGCTGGCATGCCGCGGCCCAGTACTGGTCCACGGACCGGGGTTGGGGACCCCTGCCCTATACCATTTCAGACAAATGGTTATCCAATCTCTTTAAAACTTCCAGTGGTGGAACACCCACAACTTCTAGAGGCAAGAAGAAATGGCAAACTTCTTCCATATAAAAAAAAAATGCCAAGGCTATGTCTGTTTAGTTACCAGGAATCAGTTTGACTCAAGGGAATCTTTACCCTTCCTTTAAATCAATCCAATAATGTGTCCTGGATTGAAGTCCTAGAAACACTTTCCTTCTGTAGGTTCTGTTGAGCATCATTTGACCTACCTCTGCCAAATACGTATAAAATTGTGTTGAAAATTCATACAGAGGTATTTCATTGTGACTCCCACCAGTCCTGTTTAGGCATGAAAGCCAGCTGAGTGGCCTTGGGCCAGTCACTCTCTCTCTTTCAGCCCAACCCACCTCACAGGGCTGTTGTAGTAAGGAAAATAGGAAGACGAAGGAGTATTAGCTATGTTTGCTCCTTGAGTTATTTACAAATTAATAAAAGCGGGATAAAAATCTAATAAATGCTATCAATATGAGGATGATGGCAATTGAAACCTAGTACACCTGGAACACCAGATTGGCAAAGAATGATTTATTGCAAATATTATAATAGAAACAGATTTGCCATTATCTAAAATCTTTTTTAGTAGGACTTCATTAATAATTACAAAGCATTTAAAGGTCATGCAATCTCCAAAACACGCAACATGCAACATGGTATCCATTGTTGTGACATATTCCACGCCCCAAATTGCCCAGATGTTTACATTTTGTTGACCTATTAAGAATAAAATGTCACCTGAGATGTAACAATTTGGCATTCTAATTTAAATGGATTTTGATTTATTTCTGTTCATAAAAAAATAGGTTTAACTCATGTTTGCTGGACCAAACCTTTTTTTTATATAAAAAGAGAGGTTTTTTCTAAAAACTGTGACTATTAGAAATAGAAATCTTACAGTGAATTTAGTTGTGGCAAGAAAACTGGAAAGATTAAATCTTGGAAAGTAATCCATAAATATGGCTCTGTCTTTGAAGATTATTCAGACACTGTAATGAAATAGAACACTGTTTTTGGCTAGTTCTAATTATAGGAGCATATGATCCTTGGTTAAAAAGCACAAGCAAACGGTGTCTGTTTTGAGAATTTAAGCCCTAAACCACTTAAGTCAGTTGTTAACAACATAGCACCTGCGAGTACGACGATGCCCATTATATGTCAAATAGTCCAGGACTTGCAAAAGGTGTTATAATTTTTTAATGGCCACCCTCTCAGAAGATTGGTAAATCATGATGAATTTTATGCAAGAGTTTTGGAACCTCTGGGAATCTTAGACTGAAAATTCACAAGCGATTCTAGGAGAGTTTGATTTCTCACATGACATCTTGAAAGAGTCTGGTGAAATTCAGAAGTTGTGTAAGATTGGGGGCAGGTTGAGAAAGGGGGCACCCAGGGCCAGGAAGGCTACCATACCCTGGTTCAAGGCCAATTAGAGAATCTCTGCCCTGGTGTTAAGATTTTCTAGAAGAGGTTGTACTACTGTTCTGAGTGCAATTAGTGTGCACCTCAGCTGTTCTAAAGATTTGGGAAACCCTTATTAAGAGAAGCTTGTCTAAGCTCCTTTTAGAGATAATCTTCTACCAACAGAAGTAAAGTCTTTTTTTCAAATAGGAGTTTAGCCTGCATAGATGAGTTGTTGTTTTCTTCTGCTACTCTGTGCATGAATTAGCTGCAATATTCAAATGCCTTTAAAAAAATTTTCCTCATGTTTCATTCATATTTTATTTTGCTTATTAATTCACTTATTCCATTTTTATGCCACCCATCTCCCTCGTAAAATGACTCATATGTTTTTGGGATAATTGGCTAGTTTACCCTAGACATATTTTATAGGAACATAGAATACGGTATCAATCAGATAAATACATTCCTAGGCAAGGTTGAATAATATTGGTCTGTGCAAAGAAAAAAAATAATCAGAAGTCTGGTAGCACTTTTGCTGACTAAAAAAATCTCCCTCTACATAACCAAACTATGATGGTTTTCCTTTTCATTCACTTCTTTTTTCCTTTTCCTTCACTCCCACACCCCTTGTTTAAATCCTCCCATCAGTTCAGTCATTCTGTGCATCTAACGAAACAAGCTGCAGCTCACAAAAGCTGATGCCTTTTACTAAAATGTGTTACAGTAGAAACATGGGGCTGGAAGGGACCTTGGAGGTCTTCTAGTCCACCCCCCTGCTCGAGGCAGGAGCCTTATACCAGTGGTGGCGAACCTATGGCACGGGTGCCAGAGGCGGCACTCAGAGCCCTCTCTGTGGGCACGCGCGCCATGCCCCAAAGATGGCAACCGTCCCTCTTCAACCAACCGCCTGCTAACTCGCCAAGGTCCCATATGGCTGGATGCATCCCAGCACCCATGCGCTCACTGGCCTCTGTGTGCAGGGGCCGATGGTGTCAGGCAGCTGCCGCCCTAGCCCCTGCCTCACCTTGCCCTGTGACAATGGCACCCCCGCCCTGCCTTGCCTTGCCTCGCCTCACCCCGCAGGATGAGCCTCTTGCCCACCGCCCCACCTGCCAGAGACCCCCTGGATCTCCCTCAACCCTGCCCGCCTCCCACAGGCGTCCCTCCCCACGAGCAACATCGAGGTGATCACGCCCACCTTGGCCACACCCACCCAATCTGCCGTGACCACCACAGCCACGCCCACCCAGTGGGCCACGCCCACCTGGCACCCGGCGATAAATAAGTGGGTTTTGGGTTGCAGTTTGGGCACTCGGTCTCTAAAAGGTTCGCCATCACTGCCTTATACCATCCCAGTCAATTGGTTGCCTGGTCTATTTTCGAAAACCTCCAGTGATGGAGCACCCACAATTCTGAGAGGCAAGCGATTCCTTTAATTAATTGTTCTCACTGTCAGAATGTAGTTGGAAAAGGTGCTGTCAGACTCCTTCTAATCTCTTTTTTTTTAACTTTTTATTCAAAAAGTTGAAATACAAACTCCCAAAAAAAGAAAAAAAAGAAGACATTGGGGAAAAAAATGCATTAAGGAAAAGGAGACAAACACATATACATATATTATCTCCCCTAGTTGAATACTGTATTCAGACTCCTTAATCTGCACAACACTCACCCTGCAGAGTAGGAAAGGATGAGAAGATCTGGCTTGAGTTACCATAGGCTCTGCCTATGCATGGAAAACTCGATCCTGGATCCTCCCGTTCACCGTCCAGCTCTGAGAAACAGAGTAACAGAGTTGGAAGGGACCTTGGAGGTCTTCTAGTCCAGAGGTCCCCAACCTTTTGGGCACCAGGGACTGGTTCCGTGGAGAGAGGTTTTTCCACGGACCGGAGGGTGCGTGGTTTTGTGTGCTGCCTGCATCTCGTGGATGGGCCTTTGCTTTTTTGTGCAGACCGGTTGCTGGTATGCCACGGACCAGTATTGGTCCACGGACCGGGGATTGGGGACCACTGTTCTAGTCCAACCCCCTGCTCAGGCAGGAAGCCCTATACCAGGGTTAGGCAACCTTGGCTCTTTTATGACTCGTGGACTTCAACTCCCAGAATTCCTGAGCTAGCCATGCTGAGGGGAAAGGGAGAGGTTTCCAAGCTGAGCCATGCTGACTCAGGAATTCTGGGAGCTGAAGTCCACGAGTCATAACAGAGCCAAGGTTCCCCACCCCTGCCCTATACCATTTGAGACAAATGGTTGTCCAGTCTCTTCTTAAAAACTTCCTGTATTGAAGCATTCACAACTTCTGGAGGCAGGTTGTTCCACTGATTAATTGTTCCGAATTGTTCAAGGCTCTGTTCTTCCTTTAATTCATGAGACAATGCACAGAGATACCGTGCATTTGAAGCTTCTTTGAAATGGGCGGTTGGTGTCGCGCAGCCGTAGTTGCCGATCAGCCGTCTTCTGTAACATGCCGTTCCCCCAGTTTGTTGCAAATCTGAGAGCTGATATTCCTCCTTTTTCTGCAGGGTTTTTTCCGCAGAAGCCAACAGAATAACGCCACCTACTCTTGCTCACGGCAGAGGAACTGCCTGATCGACAGGACCAACCGAAATCGGTGTCAACACTGCCGACTGCAGAAGTGCCTGGCGCTGGGCATGTCCCGCGATGGTGAGTGCTGGATTTAGCCTGATGGGTGAAACTGGTGAACCAGTGGGGGAACGACATCGGAATGGTTCAGGGTTATAAAAGGAGAGGCAGAATCCTGGAGGCAGCAAATAGGGTTCCAAACATGGATGCAGGAAGCCACAAGTTCCTCCATGAAGCGTGTAAGCTAATCTAGGAGTTCAGTTGGTCATTGTGGTCTGAAATGGTATAGGACAGGGGTAGGCAACCTCGGCTCTTTTATGACTCGTGGACTTCAACTCCCAGAATTCCTGGGAGTTGAAGTCCACGAGTCATAAAAGAGCCGAGGTTGCCTACCCCTGCTATAGGATTTCCTGATTGAGCAAAGGGTTGGACTAATACATAGAATAATAGGGTTGGAAGGGACCTTGGAGGTCGTCTAGTCCAAGCCCCTGCTCAAGCAGGAGACCCTCTGCTATTCTGCACAAATGGCTGTCCAGCCTGTTCTTAAAAGCTCCAGTGATGAAGCAGCCACAAGTTCTGGAGTCAAGCCGTACCCCTGATTAACTGTCCTCACTCTTAGGAAGTTTCTCCTTAATTCCAGGTTGCTTCTCTCCTTGATGAGTTTCCAACCATTGTTTCTTGTTCTGCCCTCTGGTGCTTTGGAGAATAGGTTGACCCCCTCTTCTTTGTGGCAGCCCCTCAAATACTGGAATACTGCTATCACGTCATCCCGAGTCCTTCTTTTCTCTAGGCTAGCTCAGGAATAACTCAGTCGTTAACCACACTGTCATTCTAACCTAGATGCAACAGGGTGTTTAGATTACCTCCAAGCTGTTCAACAGCCATCCAAAAACGTGGCCTCCGTTTAGTCCAGGGGTAGGCAACCTTGGCTCTTTTATGACTCATGGACTTCAACTCCCAGAATTCCTGAGTCAGCATGGCTCAGCTTGGAAACCTTTCCCTTTCCCCTCAGCGTGGCTGGCTCAGGAATTCTGGGAGTTGAAGTCCACGAGTCATAAAAGAACCAAGGTTGCCTGTCCCTGGTTTAGTCAAACTCCACTGCCTGGTGTTAGAAATTGATGTGGCTATAAAATGCACAATATGGGAGGGGGGGCTTGGAGGTCAAAGAAAGGCAGCATACTAGAAGACCTCCAGTGTCCCTTCCAACTGTGTCAATCAAAAAGAGATCCAGGAGAGTATTGGCAGAAGGAAGTTCGAATTTCTCTGTACTGCTGTGCCACCCCTGTCCAAAAGGAAATATTGCAGCTGCAAGATTCATCATGTGCAGGTATAGGTGGTGCTCGTCTTATGACCAAAATTGAGCCCTAAATTGTACAGTTGTTAAATGAGTTTTGCCCCATTTTACGAGCTTTCTTACCACGGTTGTTAAGTAAATCACTGCAATTTTAAGAAAGTAACACGGTTGTTAAGTGAATCTGGCTTCCCCATTGAGTCTGCTTGTCAGAAGGTCGCAAAAAGGGATCACATGACCCCAGGACACTGCGGCCGTCATAAATACGAGTCAGTTGCCAAGGGTCTGAATTTTGATCCCGTGACCACAGGGATACTGTAACGGTCATAAGTGTGAAAAATGGTCGTCACTTTTTGGGGGGCTGTTGTAACTTTGAACAGTCACTAAATGAACTGTTGTAAATCGAGGACTACCTATAGGTCTTGACTTACAAACCTAATGGGGCCTACTCACTATGGTCGTTAAGTCCTGATGGTCGTAAAGCAGGTCACCCACAGGACCGGCCTATTTTTATGACCTTTTTTGCGGTTGTCGTTAAGCAAGTGCTAATGTGTCACCCAAACCGTTGTGGTGGGTCGCCGTTGACACGCGTGTCATGGGTTCGCCATCACTCTTCTGGCTCTTTAGGGGAGCTCAAGCAGTGGTCATCCTCACGCTCGGCTTTGCTTTCTGTGTTTTGCCCTAATCGGCTTGCAGCAGTAAAGTTCGGCCGCATGTCCAAGAAGCAGCGGGACAGCCTCTATGCCGAGGTCCAGAAACACCAACAGAGCCAAGAACAAAGCGTGGGAACCAAGGACGACCCAGAGACCTTGTCCAGGGTCTACACCACCAGCGTGAGCAGCGGACTCTCTGACCTTGATGACATCTCCATGTTGTCGGACAGCTTCCTCTTTGATTTTCCCCTGAGTCCCGACGGGAACGGCAGCTACTACAACCTGGATCTCCTGACCTCAGCGCAGCCATCGCCCGACCAGTCCAGCACCGACGTCAGCGACACGAAGTTCATTAAACAGGAGTCCATCTACGAGCTCATGCTGGAGCCTAGCCTCTTTCCTCATGGCCCCCTTGAAAGCAACACGTTGACTTCAGACGTTTCAGTGATGGAAATGGGTTAGTATAATACTCTCTCTGCTTGTGGCAGCCAAATCTCTTTCAGCACAGAGGAGGAGAGACAAAGGCCACTGCTAGCCATTGTAGAGGCTGCCAGCTTTATTCATGCTGTATTGTCCCCTCTGTGTTCATACATGCTTCTAGTCCTGATTGTTCCTTTGAGTCTTTTAATAATTTTAAAAGGGTTAGGTTTTTTGTAGCACAAGAGCTGGAAACAATCCCAAACCCTTTTTTTTTGCAAACTCCAGAGCTCTTTCTGACTATATTTGCTAAAATCAGTGGTCCAATTTCCTTGGATTTTGAGGTGGAAAATACAAGTTGTCCTCAAGTTACGACCACAATTGAGCCCCAAATTTCTGTTGCTAAGTGAGACATTTCTTAAGTGAGCTTTGCCCCATTGTACGACCTTTCTTGTCATAGTTGTTAAGTGAATCTCTTTAAATTGGTAATATGGTTGTTAAGTGAATCTGGCTTCCCTATTGACTTTCCTTCTCAGAAGTTGCAAAAGGCAATCACATGACCCACAGGACATTGCGACCGTCATAAATGTGAGTCGGTTGCCAAGGGTCAGAATTTTGATCACGTGACCATGGGGATGTTGCAGTGGTCATAAGTGAGAAAAATGGTCATTAGTCACTTTTTTCAGTGCCATTGTAACTTCGAATGATCATTAAATGAACTATTGTTAGTCGAAGACCATTGTTTAAGCTACCAAGTAGAGCAAACCGTTTAAAAACAAAACAACCACAGAATATTTCCTAAGTTAACCACCTTACTTCATTGTCCTGCTCACTATGGCCAGATCACCCAAGAATTAAATATAATCCCTGAACTGTCCAGTTTTAGGTTGATTGCATATACATTGAACTGGTTGCAAGCAGTTTACTCGAGAGCAGCAACCAATTACAGGTAGCCCTTAATGTCTAACCATAATTGACCATAAGTGAACCTGGAATTACAGTCATACGTCATGGCGGTTGTTAAGCAAGTCACCACATGACCCACCTGATTTTATGATCCTTTTATGGCAGTTGTTAAGCAAACACTCTCATAAGCAAACAAATCTGGTGGTGGGTTAAGAGAACACTGTGGTTGTTAAACAAACCCATTGTACTCAATGGGTGTTTTGTGCCAGAAACTGGCAGCAAATTCTGGAAATCAGCAAAAACTGCCAAAAATCATAGTCACGTGACTGCAACACTGCAACTGGCCACAAAGGTGAGCGAGTTGCCAAGCACCTGAAATGCAATCACAGGACTGGGGGGGGGGGGGGAGAGGACAGGGCCATTGCAACTCTGGTCATAGGTAGCTCTGGTGAAGTCCATTGTAACTTCAAACCGTCTCTAAGCAGCCGGTCGCTAAGCAAGGACTATCCGTACACCCAACAGGGAGAGAGTTGGTGGGTGCAACTGCACGCACATTCCTGCAACGTTTACAAGGAGATTGTGGTCTTGTCTGAAGGAGTGATGTCTAAACCCCAAAACAGAGCAGGGGTAATTATAGTCCCCAATAGTTCAGAAGTTCAAGTTGTCCAGAAGATTGATCAGCTGGTCCAGGGTGAAATTGCTGAGGCTCTGGATGCAAACAAGAATAACAAACGCAGGAACACAGAGTCCAGGTTGGTGCAGCTGGTTCTTACATTGAAGATAACAACTGCCAGTGGATGTTGTAATATCTAACATCTAGATGAGATGGGCAGCATACAAGTCAAGGAAGGAAGGAAGGAAGGAAGGAAGGAAGGAAGGAAGGAAGGAAGGAAGGAAGGTCACAGGTGCAGCGTGGCATCAGGCCTTGGAGATAGGCCAAGTGAAGAAACAGATAAGCTGGGATTCCAGAACGCAACTTCATTGTTGTATCTAAGTTCCTCTCTGTCCCATCTTATACCAAAGGCAATCAAGCAGAGTTATTTTTAACTTTCTTTCTCACACTCGTTTCTATCTCTGGACTGTGTGATCTCTTCCCCAAATCCCTCCTTAATGACTTTCCTAAAGTCAGCTCTAAACCCTTTTAAAGTTGGTATCTTTGCTAAGCTCTTCAGAGTTTCCAATGTGCCCTCCAGCTGGGTGATCTTTCAGAACAGAGTTGGAGAAAACTTGGCAATTTGAAGATGTGTGGACTTCAATTCCCAGAATTCCCCAGCCAACCATGCTGGCTGGGGAATTCTGGGAGTTGAAGTCCACACATCTTCAAGTTGCCAAGCTTGAGAAACATTGCTTTAGCATCTTGCCAGTCACCTCTCTCCTAACTGCTAAAGTTGATCGCCTACCAGATCTTCTGGATCAAGCCTCACCTCCTCTGAATCTGAGAAGGCCAATGTACCATCCCCCAAAGATGCTCGACGCCTGATTTAAGGGGTAGAACAAAGGCCTGGGGAGCAGAGATCTTGAATATAATCCCCTCGATCTTCCACCAGCTATAGCTGATGGGAAAGACACTTGTGAAACATCCTGGAGCTAGAGCTAATTAGAATAGATAATGCTAATAACTGACCTTATGTTCTCCTTGACTTCTGCTTAATCCATTTATCTTGCTTTGGTGTTTAACATCAGCTCCTCTTTTGATTTCAGTATCTAACTGTACTCACTTACTCAGTCATGTAAGTGTAATCAATTATCATGCAGTGGTTAGTGGGATCCTTCTTGCCCCCATCCCCCACCCCTTCCTTCTCTGCCTTCCCCATATTCGATAGTTGGCACGCAGAGGTGCCAGATATTATGTGCTCCTGAGTTTATGACATGACATGACATATTGAGATGGGTTATGCTGTATAGATGTTGGATTTCAAACCAAGTAAAATGTTGCGCTCTGACTTTCTGACTCCTAAACAGTGCATGCTAATTTTTGTACAGCAAATCAGACCTTAGAGCACGTTTGCGAGGTTTATTTATTGGTATCCTGCCTTTATTATTTTTATAAAAAATTCAAGGTGGCATACATATCCAAGACATCTTCCTCTTCCTGTTTTCCCCACTACAACTACCCTGTGAGGTGAGTTGGGCTGAGAGACGTTGACTGGCCCAAAGTTACCCAGCTGGCTTTCATAGCTAAGGCGAGTCTTGAACTCACAGTCTCCCGCTTTCTAGCCTGGTGCCTTAACCACTAGACCAGGGGTCTTCAAACTTGGCCCTTTTATGACTTGTGGACTTCAACTCCCAGAATTCCTCAGCCAGCGTGCCTGGCTGAGGAATTCTGGGAGTTGAAGTCCACAAGTCATAAAAGGGCCAAGTTTGAAGACCCCTGCACTAGACCAAACTGGCTTTATATTTATATTTTGTATTTCATATTCAGTTCTAAGATAATTCTTTTGGGTTGGCTGAGATACTTCGCTAAATCCATTCATAAAAGAATCCCCAAACAATGAATGAATCAATATGAATCAGTGAATCCGCTAATGCAAAGAAGGTATGAGATCCAGGAGGCTGGTTTTTCTCAAACAAGTGTCTTAACAGTACTGTGATTTATGTATGACCCATGGGAGACAGTCAGATCTGCCAGATAATTTTCTAGTTTGGCAACAGAGGTCAATGCTTAAGAGTCTTTGCCTGTTGCATTGCCAGAGCGCCTATCCCAGAATGTGGTAAAGTCACACCTTGAGACGTTGCAGTACACCAGCGAGGAGCTACAGCGGTTTGCCTGGACACTCTACTCTCAAGAGGAGATAAGGACCATGCAGAACACGGTAAGTGTCTCCTGCAAGATTAGGTTAGGAATCCCTCTTAATCTGAGCTACTAGTGCAGGAGTGAGCAACTATGGTATTTTTACAACCTAGCTCAGGAATTCTGGGAGTTGAAGTCCACAGGTCATAAAAGGGGCCATAGTTGCCCACTCCCGTGCTAGTGGAACTCACAGCAGAAGTGTCACAAAACCAGGTTGGAGAAAACATACCTAGTGGATTGTCCATTTAGCAAGGTGTACTGCTTCTAGACATGAAGCTTCTATTTAGCTGCCATTTTAACAACTGTATGGGATATACAAGAGAGTATGTGACTGAGTTCTTCTTCCTGCTCCCCCCCCCAAAACAATATGCTTTTCTATCATACTCAAGGAAAGCATGATATTGCCTTTCTGAATGATAGATACAGTATTTTAGAGAAGCAGCAACAGCAATATTATCGCAAGCAGAAGAGATTGGAAAGACCTAGAGCAGGGGTAGGCAACCTTGGCTCTTTTATGACTGGTGGACTTCAACTCCCAGAATTCATGAGCCAGCATGGCTGGCTTAGGAATTCTGGGAGTTGAAGTCCACGAGTCATAAAAGAGCCAAGGTTGCCTACCCCTGACCTAGAGAGTCAAAACTAGGACAATTATTTCGTCTTATAAATTTAATAAATCAATAGGTGTTTTTTTTATTACAAATGGGAAGGTCTATTAACAGGTCAACGTTCCCACTGCCAAAAAAAAAGGTCTCGGTGGCCAAGGAGGTGTTAATGCCAATGCTCCCCACCCTTGGGGACTTCCAGATATGTGGACTTCAACTCCCAGAATTCTCATGGGTAGCCGTGCTGCCTGTGGAATTCTGGCATTTAAAGTCCACCCTCCTGGGAATGGTCAAGATTGCAAAACATTACTCAGCCACCAAAAGAGCCAGAAAGGAGGTGGGGGGAGGGGGTGTTTCCTTCAGCCAGTTTCTTGGAGGGCTGCAGATCACCGACCTCCCTCAGGCTCCTCCTTCTGGCAAATCAGGATGCTTCCATGGAGGAGGGCTTATTCTGAAGGCATTTTTGAGTGGCCAAAAAAATCAGAATGGTGGTCACAGCTGTGCAATGGACGTCCTGCCCCTTTTCTGTGCATCACATGCAAAGGTAAAGGACAGGGCTTCAATCGTGTGGTGGTGGCCACCTCTTTGACTTTTTTTATGCCCTCCCCCCATACATGCTGATAGTACGTTCCATTTTCTAATGGAAAGCACTACTAGATCTCTGATCTGGCCATTACCTGCGCCAACGCTAGGCTGGTGCCAGGATGGAGGTTTATCTCAGCTTCGGGGCCCAGAAGGAATATGAAT
Organism: Azemiops feae; assembly: GCA_023970755.1. Classification (NCBI taxonomy): domain Eukaryota; kingdom Metazoa; phylum Chordata; class Lepidosauria; order Squamata; family Viperidae; genus Azemiops; species Azemiops feae. The sequence goes on along the minus strand of JALGBA010000077.1, from coordinate 878,180 downwards.
GAGGACCATGTGCATATAATCACTTACGTGTCATCAGGCATTCAATACTGTTCATGTTAATGGACATTTCTCCATCTGCTGCCCTGCAGAACTGCGAGGTAATGTGGCAAGAGTGTGCCGTCCAGATTTCCAATGCCATCCAGTACATCGTGGAGTTTGCCAAGCGCATTGATGGCTTCATGGAGCTATGCCAGAATGACCAAATCATTCTTCTCAAAGCAGGTAAGAGAGTTGAGGTTAAGTTTGTTTAGATCAGGGTTTTCCAACCTTGGCGACTTTTAAGATGCATGGACTTCCCAACTTTGGCAGCATTAAGACATGCTGGCTGGGGAATTCTGGGAGTTGGAAGATCACACGTCTTAAAGTTGCCAAGGTTGGAAACCCTGATTTGGATGTTGTTCAAGAAATGGAAGAAACTGGGGGTGGAGTGTAAATGGTCATTTTGTGGGGCATCAAAAAAGTCAAGATGGGGTCATGCCCATTGAGTGAAATCCTACTCTTTGGGGAGAAGGAGAAGTAGATCAGATCACTTGTAGAAAGAAGCTTCTGTTTCTTCTCCAAGGACTCATGAGATTGGACAAATCAGTGCCATCTTGATAGGTGTTTTTGATAAAACCTTGGGAGCATCTCATTACTGGGTAGGCAGGGGGTTCAAATTATCAAGGAAAGGGGGCAGAAATGGGGGACGGAGACACCTTTGCCCCATGCTACTTACTGCTGGTAGTTTCATTGCTTGAAGTAGCTGATGGTCCAAGATACCTCTAACCACCTCCTTCTCCTTTTCTCCCATTTTTTGGCTTTATCTTCTTCTGCTCCATCCACTCCTTTCTTCTGGCTTCAATTTTTCACCCTTCCACATTTTTAATTACATGTACCATTATTACCAATTAATAACATGGAATTGTACATGTGGGTGGATTTCCTTTTCTCTGCTTCCCCCAACCTTCCTTTTTCCTTATTGTTCTTCTTGCAACTATGGAAATATCCTTCCTTCCTTCCTTCCTCCTTTCCTCCCCCCTCCCTTCCTTCCGTTCTTCCTTCTTTTTTTGCTCCCCTTGGTCTTCATCAGGTTGTCTAGAGATTCTCCTCATCCGAATGACGCGGGCCTTCAACCCACTGAACAACACCGTGCTTTTTGCAGGAAAATATGGTGGGATGCCGATGTTTAAGTCACTCGGTAAGAAAGCAGAGGGATTTGCCCTTCTGAAGATGCAAATGAGACATTCTGAGTTGATTGGTGGCCATCTTGGTGTGATCATGTTTTACGATCCTAACCTCTTTCTGGCTAAAATGAGAGGAATTAGGTTTACCATTAAGAAGGGGGGAAATTTGAGGGGGGGGGAAGAGAAATTCATGGAACAGCTGATATATTATGTTTATACAAATCTGCAGGGTAATTACACTATATATAATATATTGGCTGTGCTCACACACCCCAGGATGTCCACAGGAGGCATGAAAACAGTCAATACGGCAGCTGTGCAATTGAAATCCATCTGTTTTTTTATATGTGTGTGATGCACATAAACAAGAGTACAGCCTTGATTGTACAGTTGTGGCTACCATATTGATGTTTTTGACCGCCCCTCCCTGCAGACACCCAGATTAAAGACCCAGTGATTGCATTTGCAGAACATGTTAAGCTTGGCTAGGTTAACCAGTTAGTTTTTGCATGGTTTAGCACAGGGGTCTTCAAACTTGGCCCTTTTATGACTTGTGGACTTCAACTCCCAGAATTCCTCAGCCAGCGTGCCTGGCTGAGGAATTCTGGGAGTTGAAGTCCACAAATCATAAAAGGGCCAAATTTGAGGTGACCCCTGGTTTAGCATTTTGTGCTAACCTTCACTTTTTGATGTTTATGATTATATATATATATATATTCTATGAATGAGCACCTTTTATAACTTTCTGATTGCTTCTCTGTGTGCTCTTTCTCACCGTATATGTGTGCATGCATGTTTAAGTACATAAAATAATGTACCCAATAGAATTGGAATAATAGAATTGGAAAGGGTGTAGAATCGAAGCAACTATTTCTTTCAAGCAATTGGAAGAAATATTGCAACATTTGGGGATTTTTTTTAATGAAGAGAACAGGCGGATAAATTGTACCACCATAAAATTATGCATGGAGGCAAGTGGAGAGGGAAATAAAATTATGGATTGAGGAAATAAATGGGAGAAGTTTTCCTCCCCTTCTCAAGACAATAACATCCACTGGATGTGTTTAATAAAGGTGAATGTTGGGAGATCCAGGATGGGAAAAGACTCCCCTCTTTTGTATAGAATAGAATGGAATGGAATGGAATGGAATAAACAGAGTTGGAGGGGACCTTGGAGGTCTTCTAGTCCAACCCCCTGCTCAGGCAGGAAACCCTATACCATTTCAGACAAATGGTTGTCCAATCTCTTCTTAAAAGCTTCCAGTGTTGGAGCATTCACAACTTCTGGAGGCAGGTTGTTCCATTGATTAATTGTTCTATCTGTCAGGAAATTTCTCCTTAGTTCTAGGTTGCTTCTCTCCTTGATTAGTTTCCATCCATTGCTTCTTTTCCTGCTTTCAGGTGCTTAGGAGAATAGTTTGACTCCCTCTTCTTTGTGGCAACCCCTCAGATATTGGAACACAACGCTTTTAGAAGTTTTGGAATTTTCTATCTGAAGGTGTATTGATAGTCCCCCAACAGTTTTGAAACAGGCATTGGTTAGCTGCATGGAGAATCAGTCTGTCAGTCGGTTATAATTCTAGCTCCATTGTGAGAAAAACCAGTGTTTAAAATAAATAAACTTGAAAAAAGTTTAATATACAACTAGCTTTGTCCTTTAACATAGTATTAAATGGACTATATGGAAAGATTTTAAAACAATTGCAGTACTGCAAAACTATTAGCTGTTAGTGCATACATTGATTTGAAAATATGAAATTATCCAACTTCAAATCCCAGTTAAATGGCTCCTTGTTTTCTTAGGTTGTGATGACCTGATCAGTTCCATCTTTGAGCTGGGGAAGAATCTTTGCCGACTGCAGCTCTCTGATGAAGAGGTAGCACTCTTCACTGCAGTTGTCCTGTTCACACCAGGTATGTGATCAAAAGGGGAAGGGGAAGAAATACTGGATTAACATTTGTCACTATCCAAAACAAACTGAGAGCTGGTTTATGTAGCAGCATCAACATTTTATTCCTCTTAGCCAGTGATGAGAGCTGTTTCCCACTGCAGAGATTACAGAGTTACTACAGACACCTGGCTGAGCCAGGATTGTCCATTCTCCAGGTAGATAGCTTGGACTTTACATGTCTGGGACCAATTCTCATTAGTTCCTGTCCCAGGGCCAATAGTAAAGGATTGTGGGAGTTGAAGTCTAAAGTATTTGGAAAGTACTGGCTTATTCTGGGAATTTATTGTGACTGGCAATAGATCTTCAGCATCTCCAATGGAGGGACAACTGGAACCTGTAAATGCTAGAGGGAACACCTGGAATTTCCCATATGCCCATCAGGTTTCCTGCCACCTAACTATGTCTCTTCAGGGAAGAAATAGCAGAGATGGGAAATACTGTAGTCTGTAGAACAGAGGTCTGTAGTATTGTGGTCTGTAGATATGGATAGTACCATAGACCAGACCTGGGCATTTTATGGCTTGTGGGCCACATCTGGCACATGGCCAGTTCCAGTCTGGCCCGCTGTGTTGGTGATGAGTGTGGGGCGTCTGGGGCAGGGGAGGGTGAGTGGAGGATAGGGTGATGGCAATGTTGGGGGCAGGACGATGGTGGCCCTCCAAAACAGGCCCAGTTTCTCAGGTGGCCTCGTGGGAAAATTAACGGCCACCCCTGCTACAGAGTATAGAACAGAGATGGGTAATAGATAATGTTAGACTGTCACTCCCATAATCCTTATCATTGCCCTGGTGGCGCAGTGGTTAGAATTCAGTATTGCAGGCAAGCTCTGATCACAGCCTGGAGTTTGATCCTGACAGGGCTCAAGATTGACTCAGCCTTCCATCCTTCCTAGGTCAGTAAAATGAGGACCCAGATTGTTGGGGGCAATAGGCTGACATTGTAAACTGCCCAGAGAATGCTGTGAAGCACTATGGGGCAGTATATAAGTTTAAGTGTTATTGCTACTGCTATTGACATTGCTTCTAGGCCTACTGGGAGACAAAGAACATTAGAAGACCAGTTATTGCCCACTCCTTCTGTAGAATTATGGTTGCAAACATAGAAAGCGCCTTCTGAATCCATGTTGCATACAGTTGGCTTCTCTTGACTAGAAGTGGCTCTTGAGGGTCTCAGGCACTGAGGATGCGCTTCCATAAATCCTTTGCACATGGATACTGTCAAGCATTGCTCTGAAGGGTGGTTGTTCTTGGTACCAGTGGTAGAGTTTGCAGCAAAGAAAGGTTTGATTAGACTAAAATACAACACAGAGTTTGTTGGGCCTAAATATATGGTCCACTTGTCTGGTAACTCTTTCCAGCCAGATTCTTCGAGATTTGTTAGAATCAACAACTGTAATTTTAGTTCATGTGAAGGCCATCGGGTAGAGTAATGTTTCTTGTGGGAGTTAATGCATTGTCTGCCTTATTGACTTCTTCTGCAACGCGTTTCTCACAATTGTACACTTATACTCTCTCACAAACACATATCCACAGAGTCTGGGCTTAACCATTGGTTTTAACTATGTTTTTCCCCCTGAATAAGCCACAGTGGTTGGATGTCCACATCCCCATAAGCCATAAATCCAGTGGTGGGATTCAGATACGTGAACAACCGGTTCTCTGTGGGGATGCTGCTTCCGGAAGTCCATTCTGGGCCTGGGCAACAAAAAACTAGCTACCGGTTCTGCCAAACTGGTGCGAACTGGCTGAATCCCACCACTGCATAAATCATGTTTCTACAAGCCACACTGGATTAAAGCTAGGCCTAAAATAAATAGATCACATTATGCCTTAGTGCCCTTTGTGAACTTTTGGAACCTCACCACACACACATGCATGCTTTCTAGAGAATAGCTGTTAACGATTGGAAATAACAGAAAGCGAGTGTTGGTTTTTTTCCTACAATTTTGCAATTCTAAGAAACTCCAACATGTGCTATCCTTTCTCAGATCGGCCTTGGCTCTCTGAATCCAAAAAGGTGCAAAAACTCCAGGATAAGGTCTACACGTCTCTCCAGCACGAGATTCAAAAGAAAAATGCCAACGAAGACAGGCTCTCCAAGGTAAATACAACATTTTAAAGAATTAAATGGGAGAGACACAGACTAACACACCAGAGAAATATATTGATATACCTTAGGGCTAAGTCCAAGGTTTCCAAATATTCAAGAGCCATTGAGGAGAAAATAAATTAAAACAAAGGGAGCTCAGAACAACCCTGCTTGGTTTGAACAGGCCAAATGTTGGCCTACGCTTGAGCCCAGGGAAACGAGGGATAGATGGAATGGATGGGGTATCCTTCAAGGCAGACAGGCGTGTCTGCAGGAAGGGTCAAATAAGTCAAGATGGTGGCCACAACCACGCAATCAGAATCGTGTCCCTTTTTATATGAGTTGACACATTATGTGGCTGGATTGCATGGTTTTGTCCATCAGCTTCACTTTTTCACCTCCCTGCAGTCCCTCTTGAGGGGCTGGCATACCAAGAAAAGGCCATCTCCTTCAATTAACCCTTTAAAGACTTAAGGTGTTTCATTAGTCCTTTTTCAGCATGCAATAAAGAGTGCTTTACAGGTAGTTCTTGAGGTGGTCCTTGAGATACTGTAATGGAGCCTGCCCATTATGGTCATAAGTGGTGATAACGATTAAGTGAGAAGGCCTCAATTAACAACCTCCACCCCCTTCTCCCCCTAATGCGGCTGTTAAATGAATATGTGGAAGATTAAGCAGAGCCCAGAGTTGGGGAGGCCCTTGGAGACTGCGTCAAGGCAGCAAAATGGAGTGGTTCATCCTTTGGCTATGCAGCGGCCTCATGCAAGTGGACGCCATTTTGGCCCACCTGCAAGAAATTGTGGGTGCACTGAAAATGATGGTCGCTTCCAGGAGGCAGCCACATGTCCCAGGGAGACGTGGCCTGACCTCCTTCCCCAACGTGAGGTCTGGAGTTCTTCCAAAGTTAAGTGTGCAATGGCTGACAGGCATTTGGGGAGTAGGCCCAAGGCCTGTGGGGTCCCGGAGACACAAGATGGAGAGGAGAGGGGGGGGGAGCCTTGTAGCATCCCTGCATTTGGTCATAAGGGTGAATGACTGCAAAAACGCTGCAGGGCCGTAACTTTGAAATGAAGTGGGGTTGTAAATAGCTTGGTGGGGGTCTTTTATAATAGTCATTATGTGACCCTTCGTATCTCAGGAAGTACTGCACAGGTAGTCCTCAATTTACAATCACAACTGGGATCAGAATTTCTATTGCTAAACAAAGTGGTTGGTAAGTAAATCGTGCCTGATTTACAACCTTTTTTTGCCATGGTTGTTAAGTGATTCACTGTATTTAAGTAAATCACATGGTTGTCAAGGAAATCCAACTTCCTCTATTGATTTTGTCAGAACCTGGTGGGAAGGTTACAAATGGCCCAAGACACAGCAATTGTCGTAAATCCATGCTGGTTGCCCAGTGCCCAAATTTTGACCATGTGAGCGTGGGGATGCTACAGTGGTTATAATTGCAAGGACTGGTTATTAGTCACTTTTGCAGGGTCATTGTAACTTTAGTCACTAAAAATGGTTGTAAGTTGAGGACTATCTGTATTTTTTCTTTTCTTTATTTAGTATATGCAGCGTATACGTTTGGTCTCCTCCCTCTATTTCTTCACAATTGGTCGATCTCATTGTGAGCCCTGTAATCTAACCCCAGGTTTTTCCCAACTGTATTCTGAGTTTCAGTGAGAACTTGATGGAGTTTCATGAGATGAAGGGAGGGAAACATTCATAAACAGGCAAATTTCTATCGTGGAGTTTTGCTTCTGAATCAGCAGCAGGAGTTCCAGATTTTGTTTTTTCAATTAACAGCCTCCAAGGTCCCTGCTCTAACCCATCTCCTTTTCCCACAGATGGTTGCCAAGCTCCCCTTGATGAAGACCATCTGCGGCCTTCACTTAGATCAGCTGGAACTTTTCCGCCTTGTCCATCCGGAGACGGCCAAAAATTTCCCTCCTCTCTACAAAGAAGTGTTCAATTCGGAGTTCCATTACAGCAACCCTCAGGAGAGCTAAAGCAGAATTTGCAGAGCAAAACTTTCACGGGGAAAACAGAATTGACTAACCCCTGTGGTTTATTTTAAATCAAGGATCAACCACAAGATCGCGTGGCCCTGGCTTTCCTCCTCCTCAACCTCTTGCAGTTGATCTGTGGTGATCTGCAGTCACTGTTGAATGTAATTGCACCTTTTTAAAGATCCAGCGGACTTTGGGCATACTGGTGAAATGAATGTGAAATGACATTCGGTAGAGAATATCCCACATTAATACTGTTATTAAGAATTCCTATCCTTTCCTCAAAAGCATGTTTCAGCAGAACACGTTTCTCTGCCCTGGCATGTGAATACATCCACCCAAACTCATGAGACTTACAGCCAGCTGATGCCCAACCAAAAAAACGCCTCTTTAGGCCCAGCCGTGTGGATAAATATGTATATTTTTGCTGGTTTCTGCTTTTCCCTGGCATGGTTCGAAGGATAGGACGCTGGACGTACAGAAGGAAAACCAGATCTCGTGGACTTGTTCAACGTGAGGATGGAAATCTGTGGGAAGAGAAAGAGACACAAATACATACATACACAGAGATTACACACTCCTGCCAGATAATGGGACAGAGGTGGTGGTGGGGAGAAGGATATGTGGGGAGAAAAGAACTTTTAATTTAATTGTGTTTCTGACTCTTGGGGGCAGCTGGAGGGCTGGACCCTCTAAGAGAAAAAAAAAAGGAAGTGTAAAGTTCGTAGCAAACCAGGATGTATTTCTCATCAACAAATACTGCTGCTATCAAAGTAACTGGAAAAGCATCAGTTAAAGAAAAACACGGATGGCCTCTGGATGACATTGGACTTCAGTGGCCATTATCCTCAGTGATTGGCCTGGCTGGGGAGGATGGATGTTAGAGTTAAACCATACCTAGCTGCCAAGCTAGGTAACGAATGATCCAATTGCTTCTAAAGCAGTGTTTTTTTTCAAACTTGGCAAGTTTTAAAATGTGTGGAGTTCAACTCTCAGAATTCCCCAGCATATCTTAAATCTCCCAGGTTCAAAAAATGCTGTTCTATAAGCAGTCTCTGCCAAGACTGCTGCTACATCTTGTTTGTTCTTTCTCCATATTATAAACCCTTTGGGAGCCCAAGAAAGTTTCATTCAATGTTTCATTCATGTGCAGGAACCCATTAGAAGAAAACCTTGCTTGGTGTCGGTTCACCACATGAATGATGAACAGGCCTGCAGCTAAATGTAGAGGCCTTTTCCTTCGGGCCTGCGCAATACTATAGAATCAACCAGATGATAAAAAGACTCACCCAATAGCTGACATTTGCAGGGTAGTTATTTTTCTCCTGTTCAAACTCAGCGGCACCTCCAACACCAGCTTAAATGGTATGGCTGCTTTCTTCAAACTAATGGCAAATCTGTTGAACCTTTCAGATGCTGCTAGAAGCCAAAACAAATAGTCCTGAGACAACCACAATTGGGACCAGGATTTTTGTTTCTAAGCAAGGCGGTTGTTAACTGAATCGTGCCCAATTTTACAACCATTTTTGTCATGGCTGTTAAATGTCTCACTGCAGTTGTTAAGTGAATCCAGCTTTCTCTATGGACTTTGTCGGACGCCAATTGGGAAGGTTGCAAATGGCGATCACGTGACCCAGGGCCAGTGCAACCGTCATGAATCCCATGCTGGTTGCCAAGTGCCCAAATTTTGATCACGTGACCATGGGAACGCTGTGATGGTCTTAAGGGGGAGGACTGGTTATAAGTCTCTTTTTCAGTGCTGTAACTTCAAATGATCTCTAAACGAATGGTTGTAGGTCAAGGATTATCTGTACCCTGTTGGTCCTGTTTGGTGGTGTTATCTGGCAGTGGTAGCTTTACAGTTTATGGAGGGCCATCAATTCCTAACTCCCTAAAGTAAGCAATGTCTTCTATCCTGGGATCAAGGAGAGAGTGGCATATATCTTTCCCGCAAGTGTCAGCTCTCTGAATGAGTTTGCGGGGGGGGGGGGTAACCTCAGCAACCTTCAGCAAGGCAAGGCAGGCAGGTAATCCTTGACTTACAACCACAATGGAGCCCAACATTTCTGTTGCTAAGCAAGACCGTTGTTAAGTGAGCTTTGCCCCATTTTACAACCTTCATTGCCATAGTTATTAAGTGGATCATTGCACTTCTTAAGTTAGTAAGACAGTTGTTTAGTGAATCTGGCTTCCCCATTGACTTTGCTTGTCAGAAGGTCACAAACGTTGATCACATGGACACTGCATCATAAATATGAATCCGTTGCCGAGCGTCTGAATTTTGATCACGGGACCATGGGGATGCTCCAGGGGTGATGAATGGGGGAAATGGTCCTAAGTCACTTTTTAAGTGACATTGTAATTTTGAACGGTCACTAATCCTCACTACAAGTTGAGGATTACTTGTAATGGCTGCATTGCCCAGATGCTGTAAAATGGGAAATCTAGATGTTCAGAATTCCAGAAATTCTCCATTTCCCCAGCCCTCTGAATTATTCATTCGATTCAGGATCTTGCCTTTTGCTTCTCTAGTTTTTACCCAAGGCTGAGATCAGTTCTACATTCCCTTGATTCCAAATTCGTTTTTCCTTCTAACTTCTCCATCTGCAGCACAACTTGATTTCTGGAGAATTCAGTATTGACCCCTAGCAACAAAGGGCTTTGCCTTTCAACGAAACAATTATTTCATTCGCTCTTCCTTCTTTTTTGTTAACTGGTGAGCTAAATGCTGGGAATCTTTTGATGTACAGGATATGACTCACCATTTGTATTTCTGTGGGTTGGGACAATGGGGTGAATGGGTTCTTGGAGGCATAAAGATGGGGGGTCTGCAGCATTCTGGTGGTGGGTTAGGAGAAGAAATTTAACACTGACTTTGAGTCGTGTAGGTCAGTGTTTATCAGCCTTACCGACTTGAAGATGTGTGGACTTCAACTCCCAGAATTCTCCAGCCAGCATGTTTCGCTGGTGAATTCTGAGAATTGAACTGTAGACATCTTCAAGTTGATAAGGTTGTGAAACACAGGTGTATGTGGTGGACATGAATACCCTTATCTGGAACAGACAAAGTATCGTTTACTTCAATTTAGAGAAATGGGAAATACTTCAGGTTACAAGCAGGACAGATTCCCAATCCATGGTGGCTTGACCTCTTACATTGTAGGTTTGACTTTCCTATTAGTTGCAAAATGCACTTTTGTCATCTATTTTGGGGTCAAATGTTAGCTTTATTATTTTTTTTAAAGGAAAAAACGGTAACAAAATCATGGCCAGAAGTTATATTGAAGCTATATTGAACAATCTCCTGCGACCTAAATATATATATATATATATATATATATATTAAAATCTAACATTTTTTTCCTTACAAATCATTACTTATGCTGGCAAACAAACTACATGTTTTAGGGTTCCTCTCGGCCTCCAATAGGATTCTTACTTTTTTAAAAAGTATGCACTTTTCTCTTGACTTCAAAATGCCCCCAGTTACAATTTTTAAGAATATTCTCCAATTAGTTGACACGTGTTTAGTTGTACTGTGCCAACATATCAACATGTCTCTATCCTATGGTGAGATTGGAGCTTTTATGGGGTTAAAATCCAGAGACATTTCTCATTTTTTTTCTGCTTTGTGGCAGTTGGTCTCAGCTCATTGGTCTATGGATTAAAATTTTCCAACCAAAATGCACTGGGCTTTAAACATTAACCAGAAACAAATGTTGTGTATTTTAGAGCCTATCAACAATAGGCAGGAATTGAGGCAAATTTTCCAACTTTGATGTAAGAAATTGATTTAATAATCATAGCTTTACCCAGGGAACTAGAAGAACTATGATTTTGGGTGCATCTCTTAAAAAAACAAAAATTCAAGCCCCTTGTTCAAGTATAGCTGCTGAGCCTGACTACAAGAAACCATAACAACCAAAATTGTCTGAAACAGGCATAGATTTGTAGAATAGATAATCCCTTTTTTAGTTGTTAACCATCCAAAATCTGGAATTTGATTCTGAGCAATAAAATGGTGAGAGTTCAGGAGAGAATTACTGAGTGTGAAACTCAGTACCTCTGTACATACCTGTACATTTCTGGAATGTGATTCTTGGAGTAAATCTTCTCAAATTCTAGAAAGCAAAAATGATTTATTTTTCTAGCCTATGACTCACTGTGGACCTGAAAAATAGGTTACAAGGAAAGAAAACTTAGTGGGCAACAGTTTTTCAGGAGTTTATAAAGATGACGTGAATTTCCAGGCCATACAATGAGGGGTCATTTCTTCCTAAATGATGCTTTCTATATAGTTCTACATAAACACATGCATATATATCTATATAATTCTTTTTTTTTTTAATGAAAGCTTAGATGTGCATTTTATCACCTCTAGAACCCTCAAACTATGTATGAAGAGGAAAAAAAGGTTGATTGGTATAAAGTATTTATACTTGTGAATATTGGTGCAAACAGAAAAATCCATACATCTGCAGCCTGGTTTTTATGCTTTATGTTTTGAATGAAACATATGGTACCATAAGTGTGCATTTATTAAACTGTATATGGACCTTCCCAACCTGATGTCCTGCAAAAATGTTGACTTCAGGACCCATAGTCCTCAGCCAGCAGGGCTATTGGACACACACACACAAACACACACTAAAGTACAGACAAGAAAATAATTTTAGAGTTAGGGCAAAGAACAGCTTCTGTTTGCATTGAATGTTTTGTTGTGTAAAATGGTAATTTCTATTTTTTTAAAGGAAAAGAAGTCCTATACTTTCTATTAGGGGCCAATTTGCTTTGAAACATGAAAGCTTAAATGTTTATTTAAAAGCGGGGAGGGAGAGGGAGCAGCGCAGAAAAACAGGACTTTTTCATAAAACTTTAAAAAATGTTATGTATTTAAATAAAATGTTTCGATAAGATGTCTAGAAAGATAGATGTATACAGTATTACACAAGAACGTTCAAGTCGAGCAAAATAAAAACGTTTTACGGAGTGGAAAAATGGGATCGAGTGTTTTTTCCCCCCCACTTTTTCTTGTATTTTTTTAAAAATAGCTACAAATAACTGCTCTTCAGTGTGTAGCATGAAACAATGGTGAATTCATCACTGTATGAGCTATAAAGTTCCATCAGTAATATGGTATTCATATTGTGCTAAACCAGCTGTTTATTCAATTTTTATGCCGCCTATCTCACTGTTACAGCAACTCTGGGAAGCAGTTTTTCGTTTTAGTTTCTTCCATTAACTGTATGGTTCCTTGAGTGTAGCTGGATCCATACATCATGACATTATTTAAAGCAGTGTTTCTCAACCTTGGTGACTTGGAAGATATGTGGACTTCAACTCCCAGAAATCCCCAGCAAGCCATTTTGGGGACATTCTTGGACAGAAAGTATTTGCCTGTCTAGAGTTATTTGTCCTGTCCCACAGTAGGTGTGCAAGTTCAGCTCCACGGCCCTGTGTGATACCACCTCCACAAAGGAAGCCCATTATCTCTGGATAAAATGAAACTAGGAATGGAACTGATTTAGCTGTAAAACATAAGGTATTGCCTGCAAATAGTAGAATCTTAGGCTTGGCACCCTATTATTATTCCATCAATGTGTCAACATTTCTAGTTAAGTGAGCAAGAATTGTAAAGCTACATTAAAAATTAATTAGAATAAAATAAGAATAGAATAGAATAGAATAGAATAGAATAGAATAGAATAGAATAGAATAGAATAGAATAGAATAGAATAGAATAGGAGCTGGAAGGGATCTTGGAGGTCTTCTAGTCCAGCTCCCTGCTCAAGCAGAAGAACCTATACCATTTCAGACAAGTGACTTGTCAAGTCTCTTCTTAAAAACCTCCAGTGTACATACAAACAACAGTGATAAGTCGTAGATCATAAGATACAAACAACAATTGATAAATCATAATATACCATTAGGAGAAGGTAGGAAAGATGAGAGGTGAGAAAGATGAGAAGATGACAAGGATAATAGCAATACACTCTCCTACCGGTACATGGGTAAATATCTTTAGGCATAAAGATGGGAATACAGGTAAATACAGATAGTTCTTGGCTTACAACCACTTATTTAGTGACAGTTCAAAGTTACAATAGCACTGAAAAAAGTAACAACCGATCCTGTCACTTTCAACCAACACAGCATCCCCATGGCCATTGATCAAAATTGAGGCATTTGGCATGTATGTAGGATGGTTGCAGTGTGCCAGGGCCATATGATCACCATTTCTGACCTTCCCAGCTAGCTTCTGACAAGCAAAGTCAATGGGGGAAGCTGGATTTGCTTATTAGTTGGTGGGATTTCCAGTGTGTGTGTGTGTATACATACATGCCTTGGTAAGGCCACACTTGGAATACTGCATCCAGTTTTGGTCACCACGATGTAAAAAAGACATTGAGACTAGAAAGAGTGCAGAGAAGAGCAACAAAGATGATCAGGGGATTGGAGGCTAAAGCATATAAGGAACGGCTGCTGGAATTGGGTATGTCTAGTTTAATGAAGAGAAGGACAAGGGGGGACATGATAGCAGTGTTCCAATATCTCAGGGGCTGCCACAAAGAAGAGGGAGTCAAGCTATTCTCCAAGGCGCCTGAAGGCAACGGATGGAAACTAATCAAGGAGAGAAGCAACGTAGAACTAAGGAGAAACTTCCTGACAGTTAGAACAATTAACCAGTGGAACAACCTGCCTCCAGAAGCGGTGAATGCTCCAACACTGGAAGTTTTTAAGAAGAGACTGGACAGCCATTTGTCTGAAATGGTATAGGGTTTCCTGCCTGAGCAGGGGGTTGGACTAGATGACCTCCAAGATCCCTTCCAACTTTATTATTATTATTATTATTACATACATACACATATGCATGTTGATTGTGTGCCATCAAGTCTGTGTTGACTCTTAGCGACCACGTACAGTAGCTAGTGTCAGTCCTGCCCCAACGTGGTCCCTTAAGGTTTCCCTATATTGATCTGTCCCAAACTGGTCCTTCAGCTGTTCTAATGGTCACCCCATTGACATTGTAATGAGTCCTCCCCCTTCATCCTCTTCTTCTCTTTCCTTCTCTTTCCTTCCACCTTTCATCAAATAGGAAGATTTGAGCCTGGTCATTTTTATTTCAAGTGAGTATGCATAGTCCTCGATTTACAATCATTTAATTACCGTTCGAACTTACGATGGCCCTGAAAAAATGATTTATGATCTTATTTCACACGTACGACCATTGCTGCATCCCCGTGGTCACATGATCAAAATTCAGACACTTGGCAGCTGGCATGTATTTATGACGATTGCAATGTCTCGGAGTTATGTGATCCCCTTTTGCGAAATTCTGACAGGCAAAATTAATGGGGAAACCAGATTTACTTAACGACCATGTTTCTAACTTAACAATTATGATTCACTTAACACCTGTAGCAAGAAAGGTCATAAAATGGGGGCAAAACTCACTTAACAACTGTTGCATAGCAACAGAAATGTTGGGCTCAGTTGTGGTTGTAAGTAAAGGACCACATGCACTATTTGATTTAATTAATTTATATAGCTTTGACAACTTACAATAAAATAGATAAAATACATATAACAAAAAAAATAAGTAAATAAAAACACACAGCATCCAGAAATCATTAAAAAAACAGCCATTAACACAAAGAGGAGACAGGCTCTGTCTGGTCTTCCAGGGGGGGTATGGTGAATTGAAGACCTCTCTGCAGAAGGACCCTAAATTCACAAACCCGATTATCTAATCACTTTCAGAAATTGCCTATTAATCACGGTAAAGTTATTAGAGACTCTCCAAATGGCAAATCTGAAAAGTCTTCATTAGGTGAGGTTATCTTCAATAAAAGAAAAACTAATTACAAGCTTAAGAATTTAAAACATTTGAAATAAACAGCAAAAAGCTAAATAAAATTTAGATTTATAACTGGATTAAGGGTTGGAACAAATTTGAAATATTGACTTTTACCATAAGATTTTGGAATTAACTATAAAAAACGAACAACTTCTTGTGGAAAACAGATTTTTCGCTGTTCTGATTATTGCAAGTCATAATAAAAGAAACTGAACACTAGAGGGGACCAAAGATTTTAAGTAAAGAGAGAAAAATCAGCCTGATGCATTTAATAAGGACACAAATGTTATAATATCAGAAATATTAAAGGAGATCTTAGATGAATGGAACCAGAAACGATTGACTACAATATCAACAGTCAGTAAATTAATGCCTCCAAAAAGGCGTAAGGTATCTTGGGAATTCTGACATTTCCCCCTCTTTTATTGTGTTGTATTGATGTATTTTACCCAATTTCTATTTTATCTACTTTATCTATCCAATTTTATTCAATTCTTCCCATTCTTCAGTTTTTAAGTCTTCATTTTTGAAGTTTCATGTGACTGTTAGGTTGTTCTCAGGGTTGCAGGAGAGGTAGGTTGGGGCTCATTGACTGTAATTAAATAAAACTTGATGTGTTTGATAGAAAACCACTGGTAGAAATTATCAAGTGCTAGCCTGCAGCATATTTCTTGGCTTCTTGTTTCTTTATTGTTGTTAGTCGACCTTGAAAGGCAGAAGCTATCTACCACTTTAGTTATCTTCATTGGCGATTCTGAGGCCGGTTGCTGCGTTCCCAAATCTTTGGAGGTCACCAGATTTCACAGGATGTTTACAATAACAACCTTTCACATTTTCTCAAGAGAGGAGAAACAGTCACACTACACCCGTAATCGATGCTTTTTGTATGATTCTAACCAGTACAAAGTTTATGTTTTCCTTTTCTTGACGGATCCGTTAGCCTATCGCCCTTCGCCAAATGACTTGAAAGGCGGCTCCCAACCGGTCCGCTCGCGGAGAATGCCGGAACTTGTAGTCTACTCTCGAACTCAGCCCTACGGGCAGCGTCGTCTGAAGAACTACAACTCCCGGTGGCACGCCGCAGTTTCGGATGAAAAAGCTTTCGGGCGAAGCAAAAGGCAACCGCGGCAGATGTTCAAGACGGCGGAGGACGTGGTGCAAATCACGGAGAGCTTCTGAGGGGGCGACGCTGTTTCCCCCTCCCCCCAGCCGTTGGCTGCGGGAGACCGGTGACTGGCTGGCGCCGTTAGAAGAGGCGGGGCTTTGCACAAGCAGTCCCTGTGACAGGGAGCCGTTGCACGCTCGGATCGTCCTGTATGTGCAAAGGAAGCTGGGCGAGTGGGCATAGCTGGGAGGTTGGTGGAAGGTTTGTGTCTGTGTGTCTGTGTGTGTGTTTTGAATAGCACTGTGCTTCGTTGGAAAGGAAAAGCAGCGGGGAATGGGAAAGGTGTGGGAGCGGTTGTGCGAACTGGGGGAGGTGGCCCACGTTTGAGCTTCGAGGCGAGCTTATGCAACGCTCGTGCCCCATCGTGGGCCCTGGGAACTTAATGAGATGGGGTGGGCGAAAATTAGGGCACCCCGAAGGAACACTCTCCTGGCTGGGCTTCTGAGGTGGAAGCCGAGCTATTGTGGGGAAGGAAGAGCCTCCTGGCTGGCTCAGGTATCCTGGGGAGGTCCCAGGCTCCCCCCCCCCTTGTGAGCTGGAGCGTTTTGCACAAAAGTGGCGGAGTTAAAAGGCAAACAAGCGGCCTAAGAATTGACTTTGCCCTCGGGAAAGCGTGGCCTGCAGGAATTGTACCTCAAATGCAAAATGTATGGTTTGGGCCAGGCTTCCTCCGCCCCCCCCCCCCCAGCATATCAACCTCCAAATATATTGTATTATTATAATGCCCATTACCCCCAGCCAGCGTGGGGATGACCTAAGTGATGCAGATCTGAAAATTTAACAACTTGGAAAGGTTTTGTTCACTAAACTGTAGTGTGAAGTTTGGTCCTTGAAGTGGTCATTCTACAATAAATGAGAGGATACTGTGGCCTGCGGGGTTCCCTTTTATTAAAATGATTTATTCAATTCCCTTTCTATAACTGCCCAACTCAACAGTGAAAATTGCTTATAGGTCTGTGTGTCAAAAAAACAACAACATGTGATGGTAGAAACTAGCTTCAGCCTTGCCCCCATCCCTGTATAACTAGTTATAAGTTATTAGTTATAAGTATAGCTAATTCCCTTTTTAAAAGATTGTTTCATTATTGGAACTTATGACTTCTGCCAGCTCATCTGGAAAAAAATTGAACCAGTGAATGCCATGGGAAACGGCCTTCTGAGAACTAAAATTCGAGAGATATTTTTTATTTTAAAAAAAACACTAGTGAGACTTGCTTGCTCCATTCATTTAACAGAGGAAGCACCTAATGATGGTCAAGCTTGCAAGATTTACTTTGCTTTTAGTGGGATCTACCCAGCATTAGTGGATGCTTTATTCAGGAATTCAGGATCAGTAAAGTACCAGAATCAAGTGTACCACTGTAATAATCCCAAATACACTCCTGATGGATCCACTTACAGACATTCTCTGCGTAGTGGAGTTTTTATCTGGTTCTTAAATCATACAAATTCATGATATAATTTCTTTGGCCTTGGCTTTTCATATTATGAGAACTGAGCTATTACAGTTTTGAATGGTAGTTTATAGCTCAGTGTTAGTCAACCTTGGCAGTGTGTGGATTTAAACTCCCAGAATTCCACAGCCAGCCATGCTAATGTTCCCGAGGCTGAGAAACACTGACCCTGTATCAGTGGTCAAGGCAATTATAGTTTTGCCAGCAAACCATGGTTTAGTTATGGTTTAGCTATGACTAGGTAATTGGGAGTTAGGAAGTACTTTTGTTTAATCTACTCTAATATTTCATATTGTACATTCATGGCTGAGAGTGTATTTTGGTGCATATTTGTACATTTTTGTGCATCTTTTTATGGGATTATCAAGAGATTTAGCCTGCTAGAAATTTATCAGTTAAAAAAATTTGCTGAAAATAAATCCAGGAGCTTTCATCAGGAGAAGAGACTGATGACATATTTTATTTTTAATTAATTATCTTTGCTGCCTAAGAAAATCAGCTGGGTAGAGCTGTGAAAGCTTATCAGCATAAAAATATATTAAAAACAGCAACACAGCAATATTTGATTCAAAAAATGTTTTATTAAATGAAAATGGCAACAAATCAGAACTTCTCATCTGTAGCTGATTGCCAAGGAGGACGTGGATTGCTAATGCACATACTTCCTCTTTGTACAGCTTTGCTTGAAAGAAGGAAGTAAAGAGGAAATGGCAAATCTAAAATGATAACAGCCTGTCAGGATAGAGCAGACTGAATTGAATATGAAGCTTACAGTATGTCATTTGGTGAGGGATACAGCTTAATGATGTAAATTGCCTGGTGTCTTAATGTTGATATAGAGCGATATATAGCCATCTCAAATTGGATTATTGTGGTGAAAGGGTGGGGTTTTTTTTTGTTTTTTTTTTAATTCAATGACATTTGTAGAGAGCCACTCTATCAAACCTGGTTCTTCCAGGATATTTCCAGGCTTGGCTTGCTGATAACTTAAATTTCATACAGTGGAAGAAGGGACAAAAGCATTAGCCATTCTTGTACTACTATAAACCAGCAGGGAACATTAATCAAGGAATAGAAGTAGAAAGCAAACAAGAATAAAGAAAAATTGGGGGTGGGGTAATGATCATAGAATGCTTACATTCTTGATTTTAAGGAAAAGTGGATGTGATTACGACCAGGAGACTGTGAATTGGCTCGGTGACTTTGGGCCAGTCACTAGGAGACACTGAGTTCTAGTCCCACTTTAGGCATGAAAGTCAGCTGGATGATTTTGGGCCAGTCACCAGGAGATTGAGAGTTCTAGGCCCACTAAGAATGCTGGCTGGGTCACTTTGCACCAGTCACTTTCTCTCAGCCCAACCCAACTCACGGGATTGTTGCTATGGGGAAAAGAGGAAGGAGCATTATGTATGTTCAACTTCTTGAGTTATTTATAAATTTAATAAAATAATAAAGGTGGGATTAAAATCAAATAAATGAACACCAAGAGCTATGACAAGTAGAGTTCCATAGGTAGATGGGAATACCTCAAGATTTTTTTAAGAGGGGGACAATGCCTTTTAAAAGAGATATGGAAAATTGAATTGCAAATAAGTCAAAAAGCAGAAGAAGCCAGCAATTTATGCACAGTAACCTTAGGGAAGACCTGAAAATTGAAAAAGCCAGGATAGGAGATGGAAATTTATAACCGAGGAAAACTTCACCAGAAATGTAGCTTATTGTCAGAATCCCTAACGTTCAATACAAGGTGAACGAAGATTGATGAAGAAAATTAAGGATAACAAAAGAGCTTGTTTGGATAGGTTCAGAATAAAAAAAGTTTTATCAGAGAAAATGATAAAATGTTAAATGGTAGCAAATAAAAGGTGGAACTAGAATAGTCAATATCTATTTCCACCTAATTTCTTTTAAGAAAATGCATGTTCTTCTAAACAATTCTGAAAAACAGTCTAAACAGGATTCAGTTTGATAGAAATGTGGTCTAGGAATATCTATTTTCCTTGAATGAATTAAAATTTACAGAAGTAATAGGATCTAAGTGCACTGAAGTTTACTGAAGTTTTTTGTATTATCTGAGAAATTATGGAATGCTGGAGGGGAGTAAATATTGTCTCTCCCTTCAGGAAGATGTAGGTAGGATCAGTGAATTATGAATATCGGTAATTATGAATATTGATAATAAATATTAGGTTGTGTTTTTATAATAATTTTGTTAAACATTACAATTAAAATGCAAGATACAAACTGATTTTTTTTAAAAAAATGCAAAGGATGAAAAATAGAATGAAAAATAGAAAAGAAAAATAAGAATATAATAAAGAAAAAGAAAGGAAATACATAAATTATTCCCCTCTTCATCGC
Source organism: Azemiops feae (assembly GCA_023970755.1). Taxonomy (NCBI): domain Eukaryota; kingdom Metazoa; phylum Chordata; class Lepidosauria; order Squamata; family Viperidae; genus Azemiops; species Azemiops feae. The sequence goes on along the minus strand of JALGBA010000077.1, from coordinate 858,142 downwards.
AAGTATAAGCAATTTAATAAGTGATCACTTTTTCTTAAAATACAACAGATAATCTTTTCTTCCCATATCTCATCTTTTAACTATAAAAAAAAGTTAAAACCTTGTCATTGAGTCCTGGTCACCAAATGCTCATTAAGTGTTACCAGAGATAACATATCTATTTTAACCTTGATCAACCTTGATAAACCAACTTTGTATTCCTTCCTTTTACTTTTAAGAATCTTGAACTTTATTCCCTTCAAATACTGTCATAGAACTTTATTTCTTTTCTTTTTCTTTTCTCCTCCTCACAAAATGCTTCAAAACTTTTTGTTTTGAACAAGCCTCTTTTGTGAATCTAGTATAAGAAAGTTATCCAGGTCATTCTCTTGGATTGTTATTTGTATATTGTTTTTAATTATTAAGATATCAGTTGGTTTCTTTTCTATGTCTGTGTAGCATCTTTTTCCACATCATTCTTGTAGCCTGCCTTTTTAAGATCCACTTTCAAATCAGTCTCAGCCTTGTCCAGTAAAATTTGTTCTTTTTTCATACCTTCTTTTAGAGACAGTCTATCCATAATGGCAGACACTTTTAAAATTAACATCTGGGTCCATTGTTCACAAATATCCTTCAGTTTATGCATTACAGATAGTCCTCAACTTACGATCCCAATTGAGTCCAAAATTTCTGTTGTAGGTTTTGCCCCATTTTACGACATTTCTGGTCACAGTTGTTAAGTGAATCACTGTATGTGTTAAATTAGTAACACAGTTGTTAAGTGAATCTGGCTTCTCCATTGACTGGGCTTGTCGCAGATTACATGACCTCAGGACACTGCAACTGTCATAAATAGGTCAATTGCCAAGAGTCTGAATTTTGATCACGTGACCATGGAGATGCTACAGTGTTCATTAAGTGTGAAAAATGGTCATAAGTCACTTTTTTCAGTGCTGTAACTTCGAACGATCACTAAATGAACTGTTGTAAGTTGAGGACTACCTGTATTACCTTTAAGTGTAATCTTTAGTTCCTTCTGGTTCCCTCTAGTGTCCAACCTTCAAAGTCCCATCCAATCATATTTTTTTAAGGAATTCAGCATTTTCCCACAGGAAAGATTCTTATAATTATTTTCAAAATCTTATTTCAAATCCATCTGACCTTTATTCCATTCTTAACTTTCCAAAATCAATGTTCAAATCTTTTGCTGTTTATTAAAAAAAAAAAAAGTCTTTAATCTTGCATTTAAAACTGGTTTTACTAAGGATTGAAGGAAACTCACTTAGTGCTCATCTGTCTTTGCAAAAGTTCCTAATAGCTAAAAAGCAATTTGAAAGCAATTTCCGAAAGTCATTAAGAAATGAAGCTTGGCGAACTTTATGTCCTGAAGTGAATTCAGTTCACAAAAACAAACATTTTTTTAAATGCCATAAAATATTTGCTGCATATCTGAGGTACTGCAGAAACAAAACTCAGTGTGTAACCTAAACATAATGAGTTCTCACAGACATTAGAATAACTGTTGGGTTTCTAATTAAACCCTTAGTGAACAAACAGGATAAACTGGAAAGAGGCAAACTTAAATATTCTAGACCAGGGGTAGGCAACCTTGGCTCTTTTATGACTCGTGGACTTCAACTCCCAGAATTCCTGAGCCAGCCATGCTGGCTCAGGAATTCTGGGAGTTGAAGTCCACGAGTCATAAAAGAGCCAAGGTTGCCTACCCCTGGTCTAGACTCTCGTTCACATTTTTCCTTCTTTAACTTGATGTCCTCCAGATGTGTTGGAATTGCAACTGCCAGAATTCTTGGTCACAGTGGTGGCCAGAGAATTCTGGGAATTGAAGTCCCAACAGTGCCAGATTAGTGAGGCTGGACTTCAGTCTCTTAGGTTTCATTTCACAGGCAAAGACTTAGAATAATGTAGGTATTTCCTCCTTTTATATATTTGGATTTTTTAAAATGCATACTTAAACTATTTGCTTGATTAGATGCTCTGGAAGACCAACCTTCCATAGCATTTCTGAATATATGATTTGATCTTCTTTCTTAAAGCAGTACTGATTTTCTGAATCTTCCTTTTGCTGCCTCTCCTGACAAATTTGGCTGCTGCTAAGAGGAGACACTTGCCTCTTTGTATTCTCTTGAGATTTTTTTTTAAAAAGGCCTTCATAGAATTGGCACAAGGGGTCTTCTGTCCATTTGCTGAAGGGAGGACTTGTTGCCCCTTCCGTAGAACAAGGCCTACGTTACGCAGATTGTGTGTCTCTTGGCTAAAGCTAGTGATAGAGCAAACTGCTCCACGTTTTGCAATAATAATCAAATAATAATGGCTGATATATTCTCCAGGCAACAGTAATTATGCACATGCGGCTTTTCCTATGCTAATACAGATGTGTGCCCTTTATATTAGCATCTCTTTCAGATTATTATTTATATATATATATATATATATATATATATATATATATATATATATGTAGGTCTTTGGTAATTCGGGTTTTCTCCCGCGTAAAATTGAAAGTGTCTTGGCGACGTTTCGACGAAGTCTCATTCGTCATCTTCAGGCTGGTGTCTCTTCGGCCTCGTGCTTCTAGAAGCAATGTGTGATCGCAGCTGTTTCTTCCTTTTAACTGCCAGTGGAGGTATGAACTGATTGGATGGGAGCTTGGCTGTGTTCTGATTGGGTGGAGGTGTGTTCTGATTGGTTAGGGGGTTGGCTGTGCTCTGATTGGCGGGGTGTGTGCTCTGCTTGGGTGGGGGCCCTGTTGTGCTCAGATTAGTCTGAGTTGCAGGGGGATTTGAGATGGAGAGCTGCATTGCTGTTGTTTGGCTGCGCGTTCGTGGTCGTGCCACATCTTCAAGGTGGGTGTCAGTTTGCTTCACGTGTGAAATGGAGGGGTTTAAAATGGCCAATGATGCAGCTGTGGTCTGGTTTCTGGTCCGTGGTCGTGCCTCATCATCGGTGCGGGTTTGAGTCTGCTTTTTGCGTGGATGTGTGGTGGTGTCATCATGTGTGGTCTTCGTGAGTGTGGGTCCAGTGTTGCTCCTTGTGCTAGGGATTCGTCTGTCAGTAAGGCTGGGTTTCCAAATGGCTGGTAGGCGGGAGGTATCATCTCGTTTATTCATGCTGAGACTTCGTCGAAACGTCGCCAAGACACTTTCAATTTTACGCGGGAGAAAACCCGAATTATCAAAGACCTACATACAAACACCCGTGAAAATATATATATATATATATATATATATATATATATATATATATATATATATATGTCTTTGGTAATTCGGGTTTTCTCCCGTGTAAAATTGAAAGTGTCTTGGCAACGTTTCGACGAAGTCCCATTCGTCATCTTCAGGCTGGTATCTTCGGCTTCGTGCTTCTAGGAGCAATGTGTGATCGCAGCTGTTTCTTCCTTTTAACTGCCAGTGGAGGTATGAACTGATTGGATGGGAGCTTGGCTGTGTTCTGATTGGGTGGAGGTGTGTTCTTGCTCCTAGAAGCACGAAGCCGAAGACACCAGCCTGAAGATGACGAATGGGACTTCGTCGAAACGTTGCCAATATATATATAGTAGCACATTCCACATGCACTTTTTAAAAACCAAGCAGTAAATGCTTCTCTGCAATGTGTAATTTAATCAAGGAGAGAAGCAACTTAGAACTAAGGAGAAATTTCCTAACTGTGAGAGCAATCCACCAATGGAATAGCTTACCTTCAGAAGTTGTGGGTGCTCCATCACCCAAGGCTTTCAAAAAGAGGTTGGACCACCACTTGTCTGAACTAGGAGATCTCTGAGGTCCCTTCCAACTCTATTGTTCTGTGTTCTAACTCAAAAGTCATAAACTTCTGTTCTATTTGAATGTATTATTTTTTTCATTTTTGGTTTACTAGAAATGAAGGTACACTTTTAAATTATTCATTGGTCTTATATAAAGTATTTTGAATGATTTTCATTTTGCTTTACAAATGGGGCTACAAGTTATTGAAAATTAAGGAATATGACATCTCTTTATTTTTGCCTCTTTAGGAGTAACAAGTAAAAAAATAGGTTTGTGGTCAGAAATAAATGCCAGTATTGTAGAAAAACAAAGTTAGGTGCTCTTGGCTTTCTCTTCCACTGTACCAAATCAAAACAAAAATAGTCATTTGTTTTAGAAAACAGTCAAGAAAACGCCAGGATTGTAAATAAACATTGTGCCACGGACAACATTCCTGAACTTGAAGCATATTGTTGTGGGGAAAACAGGAGGAGGAAGGTGTGGTGAATAAGTTTGCCGCCTTTGAGTTATTTGTAAAAATAATAAAAGGGATAGAAAAATAAAACAAAACAAAACAATAAGTATTAAAGTATTAATTTCTCCTTTTTAGATCTATAGTGGGAGAAGCTTCTCTTATCATTTCATTTGTTGGTTTATCTCTTCATTTGGCTCTCTCGTTAACTACATACATAGAAGATGCATTTCAAAAACAACTGAAACCCTCTGTTGTTTTTGTAGACCTAACCGCAGCATACAACAACACTGTTTTGAAACTAGGTGCCATCTATAAACTGCTTCAGGTAATACCCTGCAAGAAAATTGCCTGGCTCATTGGTAGCGTGCTCACCAGTAGGAAATTACATGTAATTATGAGAAACAATATGAGAAGTAATGAGAAGATGCTCAACAATGGTCTCCCCAAGGATCAGTATTAGCACCGCTCTTGTTCAACTTACATACGTATAGCGCCAATTGACCAGAAACTTGTTCTATCTATCTATCTATCTATCTATCTATCTATCTATCTATCTATCTATCTATCTATCTATCTATCTATCTATCTATCTATCTATCTATCTATCTATCTATCTATCTATCTATCTATCTATCTATCTATCTATCTATCTATCTATCTATCTCTGTCCATCTGTCTGTCCGTTCATTCATCCGTCTGTCCATCCGTCCATCCGTCTATCCGTCTATCCGTCTATCTATCCATCTATCTATCTATCTATCTATCTATCTATCTATCTATCTATCTATCTATCTATCTATCTATCTATCTATCTATCTATCTATCTATCTATCTATCTATCTATCTATCTATCTATATCTATCTATCTATCTATCTATCTATCTATCTATCTATCTATCTATCTATCTATCTATCTATCTATCTATCTATCTATCTATCTATCTATCTAGGTTAGGACTGCCATATGCTAAATAAATACATTCATTTGGCATGAATATTTCCAAATACAGGACAAGTCCTTTCATATCTTTAACCTTTTGAGGCCAATTGCTGACTTATTGAGAGGTCTTGGACAAATTGAACCCTTTGTCCTCCTTCTTTTTATCAGTGCTGAATCTGTGGGAAATGAAGGCCTTAATCTCTCCCTGGACTTAACATTTCTTTTCCTCTGTTTTAGATACAGCTCTTCATGACTTAACCCTTTCTGACAAGGCGCTTAAAGAAGGAATGGCAGGTAAAGTGCAAGTGGAACAGTTCACATTTTCTCTCTCAAAGCTAAAATTGACTTGGATGACAGCTGTTTCTCTAGTCCCCGTTGAGCTGTATGAATATATATATACATATGAACATCTTTCTGTAAAACATGTCTCTCCAAAGCTACTTTGTTCATGACTACATTGCCTAAAGGTCTAACAAAATTTTGCTTAGATTGCAGTTTGTTGCATTCCTGATTTATGTTGGGCTGTTTCTTTTGACTTCTTTAATTTGTGTTCCCCAATAACTCTGTAAGCTTGTTTTGAGTATTTATCTTCAGACTGACTTACTCTTCCAGTGGTTAAAGTTGCCATTCCCTCTGTTAACTCGGGTTATTTTTATTCTCTTTGCAGAGAAAGTGAACAACTTCCCCCCACTTCCTAAATTTATCCCGCTGAAGCCATGCTTCTACCAGAACTTCACTGATGAAATCCCAATTGATTACCAGACTCTGGTGAGAAGGATCTATCGCTTGTGGATCTGTAAGTTCAGCTGTATTGGAAACCTCGTTCACAGTGACAGTGGAGGGAGGTTAAAAATGCACCTCCGTGTCTTTCTGAATTTAATCTGGTGTTGTTTTGTCTTTTATCTTTAGTTTTCAGTTTTGTTTTTAAATAGCAAGATACCAGTCCTTATGGATATAGAGTGGAAAGCTAACACAAAACCTAGTGAAAATCCAGACAAATGGCAGATTTCCAGTGAGATGAGAAGATAGTTTGCCAAAAGCCAAGATGTGTATCTAACTAATCTTGCAAAATATGTGCAGAACATGGAAAGATCATAATGCATGAATGATCTTGCAGAATTCATAGCCCCAAAGGCTAGAAAGATTAGATCAGTCTTTTCTCATCTAGCCTTTCCAGAGATACTGGGACTGGCCCTTTGGGCACCCTTCGGTACCATAATGAAGTCCCTCCACTTTGCCCTTAGTTGTCGTGTTCCTCCACCTTCCTCAGCATTATGGACTTCTTTGCCTAATTTTTCCAAATAAGAGTTAGAAGAAGTGATTTATTGATGACTCATCAGCCACATGTCCTTGTTTAGAACAGTCTTTTCTAGGAAGTAAGTGAATCAACAGGAGAAGGCTGTTTCCTTTATGCCCAGGCAGTGATTTCCCAAAAATGTTGCGGTTGCCAGCCAAAGTCTGATCTAGGAAAGAAGATTAACTTAAATCTATTCCAACAAAGGGGCTACTTCTTAGAGCTGGTGTTGGTAAAGGGTTGAACTAAGTATTATCACGTTATTTATTTATTTGGTTTTTATTCCGACCATCTCTCCTATAAGGCGATTCTGTGCAGCTGATAAGTTATGAAACAACTAGAAATTAAAATATATTAAAGTATATTACAATAATAAACCTACGCAGGTTAAAATTTTAAAACCATACAAAATCAAAACTAAGTGATGGACTTGTATAAAGTAAGCATACTTGCCCTAGTGGCGCAGCAGTTAGAATGCAGTACCACAGGCTAATTCTGCTGACTGCCAGCAGTTCGATTCTCACCGGCTCAAGGTTGACTCAGCCTTCCATCCTTCCGAGGTCGGTAAAATGAGGACTAAGATTGTTGGGGACAATACACTGATCCTATTAACCACTCAGAGAGGGCTGTAAAGCACTGTGAAGCGTTATATAAGTTTAAGTGCTATTGGTATACTTGAATCATCAAATTGGAAACAGCCATGTAACCATCTTACCAGCCTTTTCTTAGCTAATGGCCTCCTTACAGAAATCCAAGCAGGCTAGATTTCCAGGGATTCTAGGGCCGAAAAGCAGCCATAGGGAAAGGTGGGGCTGTGGAAATCTGGTGTCAGTTATCCCTCTTTCAGTGCAGATCCAAATTAGACTAGCTGCAACAGATAACATTGTTCAGAGTCATGTACTTGAGATGGGTGGCCATATAAATTCTATAAATAAAGATCACAATGGTGAAAAAAGTAAAATTCTACATTTAGACAAGAAAAACCAAATGTACAGGTATAGTATAGGTGGTACCTTGCTCAATACTAGCAACTGTGAGAGGGACCTCGGAGTCCTAGTGGACAATCACTTAGATATGAGCCAGCAGTGTGCTGCAGCTGCCAAAAAAGCCAACACAGTGTTAGGCTGCATTAACAGAGGGATAGAATCAAGATCACGTGAAGTATTAATACCACTTTACAATGCCTTGGTAAGGCCACACTTGGAATACTGCATCCAATTTTGGTCACCACGATGTAAAAAAGATGTTGAGACTCTAGAAAGAGTACAGAGAAGAGCAACAAAAATGATTAGAGGTCTGGAGGCTGAAACATATAAGGAACGGTTGCTGGAATTGGGTATGTCTAGTTTAATGAAGAGAAGGACGAGGGGGGACATGATAGCAGTGTTCCAATATCTCAGGGGCTGCCACAAAGAAGAGGGAGTCAAGCTATTCTCCAAAGCGCCTGAGGGCAGGACAAGAAGCAACGGATGGAAACTAACCAAGGAGAGAAGCAACCTAGAACTGAGGAGAAACTTCCTGACAGTTAGAACAATTAACCAGTGGAACAACCTGCCTCCAGAAGCGGTGAATGCTCCAACACTGGAAGTTTTTAAGAAGAGACTGGACAGCCATTTGTCTGAAATGGTATAGGGTTTCCTGCCTGAGCAGGGGGGTGGACTAGGATGACCTCCAAGGTCCCTTCCAACTTTATTATTATTATTATCCAGGAGCCTGGATCTGATCTTTCATAATGTGCACTGATGTTTGAGAGTGTATTCTTGGGCATATTTGTACACTTTTGTGCATCTTTTTATAGGATTAATAACAGTTGATTTAGTCTGCTAGAAATTTATCATTGTTAAAAAAAAAAATTGGTTTGCTGAAAATAAAAATCCAGGAGCCTTTATCAGAAGAAGAGACTAAAGATATATTTTATTTTGAATTAATTATCTTTGCTGCCTAAGAAAATCAGCTCGGTAACCATAAAAGCTTATCAACATCAAAATATGTGAAAACAATAATAACCCAGCAATATGTGAATAGAAAAAAATATTTACTAAGTTAAAATGCTAACAAATCAGATCACCTCAGCTGTGGTTGATTGCCAAGGAGGACACACCCAGCCTCTTGTCATAGAGACCTCTTCTGGAGTAGGACTTCTGGTCTTTTGGCTAATTGGCTTTATCGCCCAAGTACTGTTGAGAGAAGCTTTCCTTGCACTCCTTCCACGTTCACCCTTTTGGAATTCACCAAGATTCTCCATAAGTTTTCAAAGTCCATATTGTATATCATTGCTTTAAAGTGCCTTGGATTTTCCCAGTACTTTGAATGTCTCTCTTTTTTTTTTCTTCATAGTTTACTGCATCACTTTGAGTGTTAACCTCATTGCTTCTCTGGCTTGGTGGATCGGTGGTGGAACTGGTACCAATTTTGGCTTGGCACTTCTTTGGCTTGTCCTCTTCAGCCCCTGTAGTTATGTGTGTTGGTTCCGGCCAGTCTACAAAGCCTTCCGGTAAAATTTCACACTGGTGTATTTATCTCTTGCCCTTAAAATTTCCAAAATCAGAGCTCTAGGTCTGATGCTGCAGAATAAAGAAATGAGTTGGAGCGCCCTCCTTCATCCTATCCCTAAATCTTAATTGCAATATTTTGATCAAGGAGTTGAACACTTTCCATCTGAGGAAAGAATGCAGCAGTTGGGGCTATTTAGAGAAAGAAAAAGACACAGGGAGATTAATAGATTGATGCATAATAAAGCATGAGTCAGCAGGGATATCTTTTACTCCATTTCTCACAACATTAGAATTAGAGACCACCCAATGGAACTTAATTCATAGAATTATTCTCCGTTACAGGTAGTTCTCCATTTAAGACCACAATTGAGCCCAACATTTTTGTTGCTAAGTGAGACAGCTGTTAAGTGGATGTTGCCCCATTTTATGATCTTTTTTGACACAGTTGTTAAGTGAATCACTGCTTTGTTAAGTTAGTAACATGATTGTTAAGTGAATCTGGCCTCCCCATTGACTTTGCTTGTCAAAAAGTCATAAAAGGGTAGTTTATCATTGGCTGGAAAAAAGGGGTGGAGATTAGGAATTTAATTTGTGTTATTAAGTAAAAAATGGACCTAGATACCCCCCCCCCAAAAAAAAAGTGACAAAAGGTGATCACATGACCCTGGGACAATGCAACCGTCATAAGTATGAACCAGTGGCCAAGCATCCGAATTTTGATCACATGACCATGGGGATGCTGCAGTGATTGTAAGTGTGAGAAACAGTCATAAGTCACTCTTTTAGTCTTGTTGCAACTTTGAACAGTCACTACGAATGGTTGTAAGTCAAGGACTACCAGTACTTACTTGTATACTAAATTTATGTTTCTTCTTCCTCATGCTTCCTCCAGGTCAGACAGCTCTTTTAATTTCATGGCATTTTTCTTCATTTTTGGAGCCCAGTTTATCCTGACAGTCCTCCAGGCAATCGGTTTCAGTGGCTGGGGAGCATGGTAAGCAAAGCAACTGATTTTTACACATCTTCCATTCCCCCCCCCCCCAATTTAGATTTTTTTTTAAAAAAAAATCTATCCATCTATACAATAGAAAACAGTGGTACTACAACATCTAATTGCTTTACTTAATTGTTTCTTAACATTCTTAATACTTTTAACTTAAGTTCCATTTGTCCCCCAGATCTTTAACAAAAAGGCCGCTTTTTCCTAGGATAATGTACAACTTTACAGGCATTCTGTTATTGATCAGGTAGGGTGAGCTTTACGGACATGAAGATTACAGTAATGTTGTTGTCAATATTGCTATAAATGTAAATAGCTGTAAATGGGTTGATGCAATATTCTATGGGTTTGGAGCAGTTCTTCTAAAGCCAATCAAAAGATACTTCTCAACAATTATATAAATTTGATCAATCAATCAATCAGGGAGACTCAGTAGTGTAAAGTAATGTTTTGTTTCTGCGTCTAAGCCCAAACCTGCTCTAATGCCACATTACATAATTGCAGGACTTGCACTGCTACAGACATATTGTGAGTGCAGTTCAAGATACTGGTCACTACTTTTAAAGCCCTATATGGTTCAGGGCCTGGACATCTAAGAAACCACCTTTCTTAGACAGTATCTATTTGTCTGCCCCAGACAACTGTGGAGCACTTATTAAGGGTGCCCAGCTCCCATCCAGAAAAGTACAGCTATTGTGGAATAGCTTGGGTCCAGAGGCAAGGTTGGCCCCTGTTCTCATGTCCTCTGAAAGCTGATAAAAACCATGTTTTCTGGACACCTTTGAGGATTAGTTATAGATCCATTAGTGTTTCTTACTCATATCTGTTAAGAAACCTGTAATTTATTGTTGTTCTTAACTATATTATTGTGTTTTAATGGTTCCTATGGATTGCAGAGAAATAAATTGCATAAATAAATGTATCCTCATAGAATCCTAGGGTTTCTTCCAAAACTTTAGAATCTTCTAATCCTGCCCAGGCAGCATCCCAGACAAATGACTGCCCACCTTTTGTTTGAAAATCTCCAGTTGGTGCATCCTTGACTCCCAAGAGTTTGGATCTCCCTCTGTAAAGCTTCCACCCATTACTTCCGGTTCTAGCCTTGGGCACTCTAGAAAATAAATCCACACCTGTTTCTGGTGACTGTCCTTGAAATATTTGAAGACTGCTATCATATCTCTCTTTAGTCTGTTCTTATTTATGTTTTATCAAATTTATATAGCCACCCATCTCCCCCAAAAGTTACTTTGGGTGGTGCATAACAATAAATAAAACATCCAATATAAAAGAGATAAAAATTATTTAAGGTATACATTCTCAGTTCCTTTAAATGTTCTTTCTAGAGTTTAGCCTCCAAGTACCTTGCAATCTTTGTGGCTGTTCTCTGCATTCTTTTCAGTTCTTCAGAATCTTCCTTGAGTTTTGATGACCCAAAATGGACTCAGCATTCCAGGAGTGGCCTAACCAGGGCAGGATAGAGTGGACTGATCACTCTCCATAACCTTAAAATTATGTCTCTGTCAAAGAAGCCGTTGGCTTTTTTTAGCAGCTGCAGCACATTGCTGGCTCAAGCTTCAGCTGTGGTTTACCTGGATACCCAGATCCTTTTCAGGTGCTACTGCCAAACCAGGCTTATACCTGTAAACAGGTAGTCCTTGACTTACAACCACATATAGTTCAAGAATGTCTTCTCAGGAAAATTTCAAGGCACCTGGGATGATCTCATCATAGCCACACCAGAAGCAGTTAGATGGGTAGCTTCCTTCGATATTAAATTATAACATCTATCCTATTGCAATTCCATGGTGCCATATTATGGCAATTTTATTATGGTTTTACTCCAACATTTTATCTCATCTATTGTATTTGTCGACACACTTTACATAATTTATCTGCTGATGTTTAAATTTTTATTTGTGCTTGTATGTATAATGTGGTTTATTAGTGTTGTATAACAGTGGTTGCATGACCTCTGTAGATGCCACCTGCTAAATAAATAAATAAATAAACTTACAACCACAATTGGGACCAGAATTTCCGTTGCTAAGCAAGGCAGTTGTTAAGGAAGTCACACCTGATTTTACAACCTTTTTTGCCATCGTAAAGTGAATCGCTATAGTTGTTAAGTGAATCACACACTCATTAAGCAAGTGCAACTTCCCCCTTTTGATGTTACTCGTCGGAAGCTGGCTGGGAAGGTCGCCAGTGGGGATCACATGACATCTAGGACACTGTAACCATTGTAAATACATGCCAGTTGCCAAGCACCCAAATTTTGATCACGTGACTGGGGATACTATGACTATTGTAAAGCAGGGGTCTTCAAACTTGGCCCTTTTATGACTTGTGGACTTCAACTCCCAGAATTCCTCAGGCAGGCTGGCTGAGGAATTCTGGGAGTTGAAGTCCACAAGTCATAAAAGGGCCAAGTTTGAAGACCCCTGGTGTAAAGGCTGGTCATTAGTCACTTTTTCCAGTGCTGTTGTAATTTCAAATGGTCGCTAAATGAATGGTTGCAAGTCAAGGACTATCTGTACTCTTCGTGGGACATGACTCTGATCACCGAACACTCATTGAGAAACCCTGTATTCTGATCTATTTTAAAAATTACCTGTTCCTCGTTTCCTAGTCGTATATGTCTTTAATAATCACATGGGTTTTATTTTGATTTTTTTTTGTCATGAAAACATTGACAGTAGTTTCCTTCTGAATCTTAGTTTATTTCAGGTAAGGGAGAAAGTTTTTAACTAATTATAGTTTCCTGGTTGAGCTGAAGCAAATCATTACCAACCTTTAAAGTTGGTTTAAATATTTCAGTTTGTTCCAAACTACGGTTAATAATCCTGCTTTGCTTCCATTTGGATGGAAAGTCAATACATATTGGAATAAGACTGATGTTCCCATATGCCTTGGCCCAATAAAGCAGAAAAATGTTTTCTGAAAATTGCAACCCTCTTTTCTCTTGGTCTCTTCTAGTGGCTGGGTGGCTGCCATAACTTTTATCGGCACTAGTGTTGGAGCTGGTGTGATCATGCTCTTCCCAGCAGTTATGTTCACCTTGTGCGCTGTCGGGATGTTTATAAGTCTCATCCGGGTGAGTCAGAGGTTTTTGGGAATTTGTGGTGCATGGTGTGCCTCTCCCGGGGTGGGGGGGTGCAAAAGAGGGTCACTCTGTGGCTCCATTAAGCACAGGCCATCATCCACTGCTGCCCCCTCCCCAACTGACCAGGTGGGCGAAAAGTCAGGTCTTAAAGGTAATTATTTAATTGCATTAAATGTTTGATGACTTGCTATTTTCTTTCAGAAGTGTTGTTATTTATTTGACACACTTTTGAACATTCCTAAGTACAGTAACTTTTTGTCTGAAAGGAACCTTAGTTAATAACATTAACAAAACATATTGCGATTAGCCCATGGGGGGCCTAACCTTTGGTACATCCTGTATATATGTACAGTGAATCCCATACCAGCTACTTTATGTATGTTTTTGTTATTTGCTATTGATTTATTTGATGTTATGCCACCTTTATTTTAGTCAACTCAAGGCAGTGTGCAGGCCTCAAGTTCTCCTCCGTTTTTAACCCAGCAACAACCCTGTGAGGTGGGCTGGGAAAGAGGGACCGGCCCAAAGTCATCCACCGCTTCCATGCCTAAGGAAGAATTAGAACTCACACTCCCCTAGTTTCTAGTCTGGTGACTTTAACCACTACACAAATTGTCTCTCTTATACGGATATTTGTATTGTGTCACAGCTCATAATAGTTTTGTGAGATGGGTAGCCATATAAAACTAAATGTTAACAATAACTCTTAGTGGCTTATAAGACCATGCATGAAACATTTACATAAAATCCAAATGTTAAAATCTTTTTTAAAAAAATCTTTTAACAAGCTATGGCTATGATCAGCCTCTCTCCCTGAAAGACCACTGGAAGGCAGAGTTTTCAACTGCTACCTAAAGAATAAAGGGTAGGGGGCTACCTCCAGGGGTTAGGCCGATCCAGAGTGAGGAGCCTGCACTGAGAACACTTCCCCAGGTCTTCACCCGCCCTCTGTCTCTCTGGGGCATCTACTTCCAGCATGAATTCCAGTGCCACATACAAGGGTCGTCTAAGGCAGGGATGTCCAACATTGGCAACTTTAAGAACCTGTGGACTTCAATTCCCAGAATTCCCCAGTCAGCCATGAGGCAAAATTCTAGAGACAGAATATTGGCTGTGCTCAAGTGATTTTTTTTTTTTATTTGTTTGGCAAGTTGGTTTTTCCCTTAGTTTTTCATGGAATCCATCAGGTTTTCACATAATGCTCCACAGAACCCTTTTTGACAAATCCTGGTCTAACTGAAGGATGACAAAGACATAAGTCACTGCCTTGCATGCCCGTCTTTCTACTTTTCTTTATGGTTGGCGCCATATTCTCAAACAAAGCAGAAATAATGATTATGCTGAAGGCTGGCACTTTGCTTTGAACCTTTCAGCTTCCAGTTTTGTTGAGACAGTGAAACTGAGTGGGGCAGGGAACGTGGCTTAGGTGTCCACAGAAACCACGTGACCTATCAAACTTTGGTTAAGGCACATCTAGAAACCCAGGAGACTGAATTCTAGTCCCGCCTTAGGCACAAAAGCTGGCTGGGTGACTTTGGCCAATCACCAGAAGACTGAGTTCTACTCCCGCCTTAGGCGTGAAAGCTGGTGGGTGACTTTGGGCCAATCACCAGGAGACTTTGAGTTCCAGGCCCACCCACTAGGCATGAAAGCCAACCTGGAACTACAAGGGGGCAATTTAAAAATCACTCTGAGATCTTAATCCCTATATCTCAGACTAAACATCATCCCTGCATCCTCACCTCTTGATTACTCCTTTTTTCTAAACCAAGTTAAAGGAAAGAAAGTCAGTGCTTTTGGACAGAAGTGCAAAGCAGATGTCCAACGGATAGAAGCTTCATTCCTACTTACTTTCTTTCTCTTTCCAATCAGGTTCACCGGATCTACCATAGTGGAGGTGGAAGCTTTCAGAAAGCCCAGAACGAATGGCAGAGTGGATCGTGGAAAGATCCTCCAAGCAGGGAAGCCCAGCACAACAATTTTTCAGGAAACAGCCTCCCTGAATATCCAACAGTTCCCAATTATGGAAATCCCTGGTCCTGATCCTGACTGGTTGGGTTACCCAAGTAGTTTGGTTTGAGTTGTTGCAAGAAACACATTGGGTTCCTCATTTGAGGCTCCCTCTCTCTCTCTCTCTCTCTCTTTCTCTCTTTCTCTTTTTCTTTTGAGGGGTGGTGCTCTTTCTTCCGCTAACCATGGTTTTATTTATGGTTCTCCTTTCATGATGGCAATAGCTTGTGCCAAGACATGGCTGTTGCCCATAAAATTTGACTAGGCCTACCTTTATTGACACTCACCTATATCATTCTTGCCAATGGATGCACAAGGAACGGGATAAAACTGTCATTTCTACTGACTGCCTCATTTTGAAAGAGCAGCCATTCACCACCAGGTTCCCCTGAAGATTTCGGGGAAGAGACTTAAACTTTTCTCACCTTTTCCCTGTTTTTGAGCTTGCTTTGTGCTAATGCTGGCTCCCCGTATCTTTGGGGATTCTGCAGCTCTAGAGATTGTTGTGAAAGGAAATGTGTGATAGTGAGATAGGCACAAAGAGCAGCTTGTTCATGACAACAACTATTTTTTGATGTTTGCTGCTGCCAGAGTAGCAGTTTTGTAACTGAATCCTTCCCCCGGGAAGATAATTCCTGGAAATAGAAAGTTAGCAGCATGATTAATGGTCTGCCCTAATCTTCTCACTGAACTGCTAGCTTTCCGTATTGGAGAACTGTATTAATTAAGGGGGATGAGTTCAAATATTGCCCCTGCTCTCCTAAAATAGGACCCATTTTCTGGAAGTTTTGACCTGTTGATAGGTCTTCATTTTGCTTATTTGTTTTGTTTAGAGTGTGTTGCTTTCTGTTGTCTCCCTTCGGCCTTGCTGGCTATTAACTTGCTTGTTAAAACAGAAATTTTAAAGATGGCCATGATCTGGTCCAAGCCTGTCCCTCTTAGAAAGAAGTATTCCCACAATTGAACCACAGAACCCTTTTCATTGCTGGTTCTGGTAGATCAAGTTCTGTTCAGATATTCCACTTTACCCCATGACACGTGGATGAGGATCTGCAAAGTGTCGAGACCCACAATCAGGCTGCATCTACAAGTATTTCTTTCCTCAGATTTTTTTGGGGGGTGTCTAATAGCCATTAAGTGCAATCAGTCTTTCTTAACCTGGACAACTTTAAGAGGTGTGGACTTCAATTCCTAGAATTGAAGAGTGGCTGGCTGGGGAATTCTGGGAGTTGAAGTCCACACCTCTTAAAGCTGCCACGGTTGAGAAACATTGCTTTGGCTGGGCCAGTTTGACGTTTCAGCAGTTCTCATCTATTTCTTCCACAACTTTCCAATGATCTTGGGTCTCTTGGCTTTGGGGCACCCTGTTCAGTCAGTGCTCTTCTTCTCACCCTCTCACCTGTATTGAGTCTAATTCTGGCATCCTGGGATGTAAAATCCTCCCCTGAATTTGAGCTAATTCCTTGCCCAAGGATGCTTTTTGGAAGGAACCGATTATTGTGCTACCTCGGGCAGTCTTGTCCAATCTCCCCATATATCTGGAAGTGGCCAGATGGGGCCAGGCTGCTTCAAAATACTCAGACTCCCAAATCTTGAGCACACTTAGGGATGTCTGTCAGTTAAATCATCTGGACCTTTACTCCTCGTCCAGCAATTAGTTGCCATTTCAAGCCATCGCTTTTATTTTCAAGGAGTAGGCTTGCCCTGTTTTTTCCCCCCTTTGCAAAATACACTACTTTTTGGGAAATGTTGTTGTGGGTTCATCAGAAAATGTGAAAAACGCCTCCAGATAGAATGAAGAATAGAGATAGGACAGCAAAGTGGGTTGTAATATGTGCCTTATCCGATTTTACCTACTCTTCCCTGTTTCTCTCCTCCCAAATCCCAGTCTTTTTTGTATATTTAGTGACCCCCAAAAGGATTACCTCTTGGTTCACTGGAAGACTTGCCTGTTTTGTAAATACAAGGGCCAAATTCTCCCCATCAAGGATATGTTAACAACTGAGCCAAAAGAAATGAAAACTCTTAATGCTAGAGGCCAAAAACCTCTACTGGTCTGTCTTTGGGAATAGCTTTGTGAAAAGTGAGCCTCTCTCTCTCTCTCTCCCCTTGGGAGATTTCTTGATACATTCCAAATGTGGGCTTTGAAAAAAACGGTACCTGCCATTTTAAAACGCATTACACTTGTTCCAAAGTGCCAGCGAGCCACTGCTTTAAAATTTGCCTTGCTGACATCACGACATTGCATTGCATGAGCTTTACTTCCTCCGCCTTTGCCTTAATTGCTTTTTTTTTTTTTTAAATAGAGAGCCACGGGGGGGGGGGGGGGAGTGCTGCCTACTTACTAGCTACCCTGCAGGGTCCCTGTAATAGGCATGCCCCATCTCCATTTCCTCAGAGGAACCCCCTGCTAAATATTTCCTCAGTACCGCCAGTTGCTTTTTCACCGTGTACTTTTGGACTTCCCAGTTTGGCTGCTGGGAAGAGAAATGAGCTGACTGGTTCTTGAAACTCAGGATACCCAGGTAGGCAATTCCTGGGTACAAGGCTGCCTTAAAAGCCTCTTGCTGGACTCCCAGATTGATGGGCGTTTTCTCAAAAGCGGGGCGACCAGACTTCTTGCCAAATTGCCAAGGGGTTCTGTTCTTTCTGCAGGAGTCTCAGTCAGCAAAGACCCCTCGTGTTCTCCATTAAGGCCAATTAAACAGCAGCAGCAGCAGCAAATGTTGCTCCTGTTGGGCTATTTTGCAGAAGGGGGAGTGGGCTTGTAGTGAAGGCCAGCTGTTCTCTGGCTACTTAGCGGGAATTCTTAATACCAGAGAAGAAAATGTCCTAGATGAGATCTGCAAAATCAAATTATTCAAGCAGAAAACTGTGGCCAAGGGTCTTGGCAAACATCTGAGTGAGGGTATCTCACGGGACCACCTCATTTCTGTGCCATGGCTCTGCCCACCCCAGGAAGCCTGCCAACCATGATCTCCTGCTGCAGTTTCTGTTTTGGCATCTTAGCTCTCCTGCTCAAATCACGCTGTGCTTCAGAGCAACGTTTTGAGAACTGAATCGCTTGCCAATGTATCATGTCTGCCATTGACTTAATATAATGTACTTATAACTGAAATTTTTGTAAATGTTTACATTATTCCCAAGGGAGCGTATAACATGGGTCAAGGGATGGGTGTTGTGGAGAATTAACTCTGCTATTCTTATTCTGCATCATGTTGTAGATTGTTTGCATTGTGATGTGGTGTGTTAATTAATTCAGGGTTTTTTTTTTCCTTTAAAAATAAATGAAGCTTGGCTACTGGAAGTAGGAGCTGTGTTTATGTAATGTCAAGTGAAATACTCTTATTCCAGTGATGGCGAACCTTTTAGAGACTGAGTGCCCAAACTGCAACCCAAAACCCACTTATGCATCGTCGAGTGCTGGGTGGGTGTGGCCCATTGGGTGGGTGTGGCCCATTGGGTGGGCGTGGCTGCAGTGGTAACGGCAGACAGGGTGGGACTAAAAAGTTCAATCAATCAATTCCAACTTTGCAAGATCTTTTTTTTCCCCGCGAGAAGTTGAAATTGATTGATTGACTGAACCTTTTTTTTTTTTTGCACACGGCGGCGGAGGCCTAAAGCGAAAAGGTTTTATAAAACCCAGCTGAAGGCCTAGGACTGGGGCGACAGCACGCGTACCCACAGAGAGGGCTCTGAGTGCCGCCTCTGGCACCCGTGCCATAGGTTCGCCACCACTGCTCTATTCAGTCTTTTGGAAAAAAGGTTTTAGGATTGAAATATTCTTCAGATTAAGAAGTTGTACATTAGATAGCCTATTTCAACATTTTTGGAACACTCTTTTTGGAAACTGCAGCTAATATTTGCCATCTTAAAAGGCCTTTTATAAAAAGTGCTGTATTCATAGTGATGCCTTATGACACAGAGTTTCATTGTTTTTCAAAATTCCTTTGTTTGGTTTTAGATGAAAATAGAATATTTCTTTGTGTGAATAGAATTTCTAATCCTAGTTAAAAATCAGAAGCCTATATATACATATATATATAATATAAAATTGTGAGTACATTGGATTATTAGACAATTAAGACAATTAAAAGGGGACTTTAACTGGATTCAGATGCCTGAGATAAATATATTTTAGGCATTTACATATAAATATATAATAAAAAATAGAAATATAAAATGCATAACAAATTCACGGACTACAACACTAGAATACTCTAATTCTTGCGGGGAGAATTGAATAAGTAGTTTGCATATAAGTTACCAAAAGACTGCCAATAGCAAAAGACACAACCTACACTTACAACCATTCATTTAATGACTGAAGTTACAACAGCAGTGGAAAAAAAGACTTAATCCCCGGTTTTCAAACTAACAACCATTGCAGCATCCCATGGTCACATGATGTAATACATGGTCATATGTATACATGCCAGTTGAGCACTTGGCAATTGGCATGTATTTATGACAGCTGCAGTGGAAACCCAAAACAACTGGCACACCTCTTGAATTTGTCAATGCCGACATTGACAAATTCACCTCCAGTCAATTGCAAAAGACAGCTTTACTTGGAACAGCTTGCATCCTGCGGTGACACCTCTAATACCATCAAACATCCACTTCTGCCTATCCCAGTTCTTAGGAAGGACTTGGCAGGAGGATAAAAATGCCAAATCTAGTCTGAACATCTGGCTGATTGTGAGACTAGTAATAATATATATATAATATATCACAGACAAATATCCATCAGTAGATAAATAACATACCATTACCCAAATCTCGCTTCCTGGTTTAACACAATTATAAGTGTTCAGTACTTCAGGAACATGTTATACTTGCAGTCATTGCTACAACTTTAATGAATTTCTTTACAAGTTCTGATTTATAAACTTGAGTGCTTTCCTACTTAACTCCCTTTTTACGACCCTGTAATTCCTTAATTTGGGATAGAGTCTGGGCTACTGGATGGAGCTAAGCGTTTAGTGGCCGGATGCCCTTCCTGATGCCTCCGTGGAGTTCACAGAGACATTTTCTCTCTGCACCCTAGGAGAGAAACATCTGCCACCACCTAGGATTGAACTCTCAACCTTCTGTGTGGGAGATGAGCGTGTTCCACCACTAGACCACCATGCTGCTCTTTCCTATTTTGCTTTTTTAGTTGCAAAAAAAGAGATTGGAAGATCTGTGTAATGTGGCAAAAGATGTTTCTCAATCTCTTCTTAGTTTCTACTGTTCTCGACTTAAACTACAAAATTGTCCCACAGGAGGCAGTGCTATCCCATTGGGGAAATGCTGATTTAAATTGTGCTTAAAGAACAATAGCGCTTACAATTAATTTAAATCCCCTTCATTTGAGGGTATAGTGCCAGCTTACTTGGCAACTCAACAAGTTCAACCTGTCTGTTTTACATTTAGCAGAGAGAAGAAAGGCTGTTTTATCGCAACTTCCAAGTCTTTGGCAGGTGCAAAATAGTCCCCAAATTAATTTAGCACAAGCCATGATAATTTTAGTCTTTCGTTTGTGAACAGAGCTCTGCCTGTTTTCTTTTTAATGTTTTCTTTCCCAACCGAAGATTGTGGCAGAACTTCGCATTTTTGCTTGTCAACTTCATAGTTTTATAAAAGGTTTCTCTCTCCCTGTTTTTCATGTTAAATCTGCTTCTCGTTATAATTGATGACCCAGCTCTCTGAAAAGGCTCTAATACTGGGAAAGGCAGAAGGAAAGAGAAGGATGACTGGCAGTAATAACAAATGCTGATAGGGGCACCTTTGGAAAATATGAAGGACTAGGTTAGGAATAAGAGAATAACAGTATTGGAAGGGACCTGGAGGGTCTTCTAGTCCAACCCCCTGCTCAAGAAGGAAAGCCTATACCAGCAGCCCTCCAACTTTTTGGGCATCAGGGACAAGTTCCATGGAGAAAGTTTTTTTGCGGACCAGAAGGGGGCGTGGTTTTGCGTACTGCCTGCACCCCGCAGATGGGGCTTCGCTTGTTTGTGCAGACCAGTTGCTGGCGTGCCACAGACCAGTGCTAGTCCCCGAAGTGGGGGGGGGGTTGTGGACCCCTGCCCTAAACCATTTCAGACAAAATGGTTGTCCAATCTCTTCTTAAAAACCTCTTTGTGGTTGCTAAGAGTCAAACACTGACTTGATGGCCCACAATCAACTTAAATCAATTTGAAGGAGATTGCTTATCTCAGCTGCCCACAGTTTTCAACCTGTATGTCTGGATTCTAGCAGGAAATGGAGTGGAACAGATTTCAGATCCCTTAAAAGGACCAAGGAGCTGCTGATACAGTTCTACAGAGGAATTACTGGGTCTTGTCATTTTTACTTCTAGAACTGCCTGTTTTAGCACAGCAACCAAATTTTAATGGATATTTGGGACTGCAGAAAAAGCAATTGCAACCAGCTTGCCTTTCATTGAGAAAATATCTACAGATCCCTCACATCCTGGACATAAACTGTTTCAACTTCTCCCTTCAGGACTCTGCTACAGGGCACTGCATGCCAAAACAATTACGTAGACAGAGTTTTTTTTCTCCCATGCTATCACTCTGCTAAACACCTAATACTTACAGCACAGCCTTATGCCTAAAGATATTTACCCATGTAGTAGGTGTATATTGCTGTTACCCGTCTCATCTTCTTATCTTTCTCATCTTTCCTACTACTACTATTAGTATCTAATGATTTATCACTTCTTGTATCTTATGATTTATGATTGTATCTTATTATTGTATCTTATGATTTATGAACTATGACATACCGCTTTGTTGTTTGTATGCACACTGAGAGTTTATGCACCGTAGACAAATTCCTTGTGTGTCCAATCATACACTTAGCCAATAAAATATTCAATAGAAAGCAGTGTTTCTCAGTGTTGGTGGCTTTAAGATGTGTGGACTTCAACTCCTAGAATTCCCTAGCCAGCATAGCTTGAAGTCCACACATCTTAAAGCCACCAATGTTGAACAACAGTGCCTTAAAGCAGGGGTCCCCAACCCCCGGTCCGTGGACCAGTACCGGCATGCCAGCAACCGGTCCACACAAACAAGCAAAGTCCCATCTGCAGGATGCAGGCAGCACACAAAACCACGTCCCTCCGGTCTGCAGAAAAACCTCTCTCCACGTAACCGGTCCCTGGTGCCCAAAAGGTTGGGGACCTCTGCCTTAAAGGGTCAGCAAGACACCTTGCTTAAATCTGTTAAATCAGAACTGTTGTTCTGTTCCTACAGTTGGGACAATGCCTCCATCCTCTTCACTATGTTAAGATGAGCTGATAATATACCAGATGCTAACCAAAGATGGAGGCTCACAGATTTCTCTGAGTGGTCCACTCTGCTTTTATTTTGAAAATAATTCTGAATTCTTATACGTATGAAAGTGGACTTCCTCTCCACATGAAGGGTTATCTGTAGGAATTATTTAGATGAATAAATCCATCTCCAAGCAATACAATAAGGCAGGGGTTCCCAACTGTGGGCGCGAGACGATATTCCAGGGGGTGCGAAAACTTGGATTTTCAAAATTACAGCGTATATGCATAATTCGTTGCCGTTATTTTGAACATTTGTAAGGGGTGAGAGAATATATCAGAAGTGTTCTAGGGGTGCAGAGTATAGAAAAGGCTGGGAGCCGCTGCAATAAGGCCAGAAAACTGGTAAATCTCCAATTCTTTCTGTCCATCCAGTGAAGAGGATAGCAAGCATGGATGCTCTTTGAGTCCCTTCAGTTAAACAATGTTCATTTACACTGAGGCCTGGACAAGAAGTAAAGAATGGAAGCTTATCAAAGACAGTTCTAACCTAGAATTAAGGAGAATTTTTCTGTCAGAACAATTAATCAGTGGAAGGACTTGCCCCCAAGTTGTGAATGCTCCAACATTGGAAGTTTTCAAAAAAAGATTGGACAGCCATTTATCTGAAATGATATAGGGCAGGGGGCCCCAACCTCCAGCCTATGGCACACTACCAGGCCAGGGCCTATTCGGAATTGGGCTGCACAAGTGGCTGGCCGGAGCGCACGTGCAACTCGCACGAGCTGAAGCCGGTGGGCACTCATGCATGTGCACGCCGGGCTGTTGCTCACATGTGTGTGCATGTGTGCTGGTTTGCCACTCATACAAGGGCTGTGTGCACACGTGTCCGCCCTGCCCCCCCAGCCAGGCCACCAAGCCTTCAAGGTTGGGGACTGCTGGTATAGGCTCTCCTGCTTGAGCAAGGGGTTGGACTAGAAGACCTCCAAGCTCCTTTCAACTCTGTTATTCTGTATTCCATACAGGTAGTCCTCAACTTACAACAGTTCATTTAATGACCATTTGAAGTTACAATGGCACTGGAAAAAAATAAATTATAACCATTTTTCACATTTACAACAGTTGCAGCTTCCCCGTGGTCACATGATCAAAATTCAGGTATTTGGCAACTGGCATATATTTATGATGATTGCGGTGTCCCAGGATTATGTGATCACTTTTTGCGGCCTTCTGACAAGCAAAGTCAATGGAGAAACCAGATTCACTTAACATCCGTGTTACTAACAGCTGCAGTGATTTACTTAACATCTGTAGCAAGAAAGGTCGTAAAATGGGGCATAACTTGCTAAACAACTGTCTTGCTTATCAACAGGAATTTTGGGCTGAATTGTCGTAACTCAAGGACTAGCTGTATTTATTAGGACCCTAGGAAGGATGCCTTTTCTGTCACGGTGCCTGCCCTCTGCAATGGCCTCTGCCCAGAGATTCAGATAGCTGATGTCATTCAGAAAATTACTGAAAACCTCTCTTTTCTGCCAGGTGGGGTTGCCTTCTGGATACATATGTTTTATTTCTTTATATTTTGTTATTCCTCCTTTTTAAAAAATAATCCACCCAGGGTTGTTTGAAGTCAGGCAGCCTCTATAAGTAAATATATAGCTAGATGATTGATAGAATCCCTGAAAGAGTCACATCTAGACAGTAACCCTGCAAAAATGAATCCAAATCTAAATACTATTTGACTTCTCTGTCTCTTTAAAAGGAAACCCCATCTGCTCCATTTATCTTATTCAAGTTGATTAAAGCCCTGAAATATTGAGTTCTTTCACAGCCCATTTCTCATCAGCAAGAGACTGGCTTTCAAAGCTCCAAGCAGCTTAACAGAGATAAACTGAAAGGGTTACACCTCCCATCTTCCAGTGCCAAGTGGGAGAAAGCTTATGATGACCTATCAACCCAAATTACACCCTCCCATCACCCTTCCTACTAGGGATGCTAAGGGAAAGTAAACGCCACTCTCGTGGATCTATAGCAGGAGAGATGGGAGTATCTGAATGTTCAATGTGCACACAGCATCTCTTTGCCATCTGCCATCTGGACTTCAGCTAGGAGTTTGCTGTTGTGGACAGATGGGACGCCAGAAGGTCAACAGTTGGAAAGGACAGCTGCTTTCAGCCAGAGTAGGAAAACGAAAGCTACTGGAGCAGGATCTCCTCTCTCCAGATCTTGTGCCAGCTTTTGCTCCCCACGCAATATCAGTTTCTATTCTAAAAGGCAATTGTATTAAAAATTAGAATAATTAAAAACTATAAACTAAAAAAAATAACAAAATAGAAAAACGGAAAAGAAAAATAGGAATATAGTAAAGAAAAAATATGTAAAGAAATGACTTCCCCTTCATCATAAGTTTAAACAATTTTAGTAACTTGTCATCTTCTCTTTAAAAAATACAACTAAGTATCTTTTTTCCCATATCCCCTTTTGTATCTATAAGCAAGTCCTTAAAACCTGATCATTCTGAATGAACTGAAGAACTGAAGAAGCTTCTTGAATGAGAAGTGAAACGTCTTCAAGCAAAAACAAAGGAAGTCCAGTTGCCTTTTGAAAAAGCACTTTTGGGACAACCATGACCTGGATGACTGAGAAACTCCATACACAGTTAAAACCTAGTTATTTTCAGTCCTGATCTGCAAAAGTCCATTAAGCATTACCAGAAACAACAACATACTGGATGTATCTATGTTAACCTTGATTAGATAAATCAGCTTTATATGTATTCCTTCCTTTTACTTTCAAGAATGTTGATCTTTAGTCCCTTCAAATACTATCCTAGAATTTGATTTCATTTTATCTTCTAATAAAATTCTTCAAAGCTTTAACTCTCCGCTTTTGTAAATCCAATATAGGAAAATTATCCAGATCATTCTTTTGGTTTGTTATTTTTATATCCCTTTTAATTATTAATATATCAACTGGTTTCTTTTATATATCCAGTGTAGCATCTTTTTCCCTATCATTCTTGTAGCCTGCCATTTTTAATCCACTTTCAGATCAGTCGCCATTTTGTCCGGAAAATCTGTTCCTCTTCCACATTTTTTAAACACAGACTACCTATAGACTAGAGGCAGACACTCTTAAAATTAAATTTGTCTGAGATGGCATGAGGACTACTGCCTTGACTGGAAGAACTTCAACCTTAGAATTCTATATATGCAACCTTAGCTCCTGGATGAACAGTGGGAAATAAACCTAAAGCTGAAGGTAAATAGAGGACGATGTAATAAAAATATATGAAACTGCATTGTTTTGGAAATGTTTTGGAAGTTTTTTTTTCCCTTTCAGTGTGAGAACTTAGGTTCATGCAGAAAAGTGAAATGCAGGTAGAGTCAGGATGTTAAGAGGACTTATTTTGATTGAAGACATAATTGTGGCCTTTACAGCCATCGCATGTTGTGATTTAGATTATTTTAAAAAGGAATTGGAGAAAATTATGGAGGCTTTGAGCTTCTTGCTAACCTTTGGGCATGTGGCCCCCACCTGAGTATCAGCTTTTGTCCACGCACATGGACTTCCTAAATGAACCTGGTTAGTCCTGTGTTAGTCCATATCTAAATTTTGGCTATGATGCATCCTTGCTGATCAAGCAGAACTTTTCTCCTTTTTGAAAGGGAATGAAGCGGGGAGGGCGGAATAGAGTCACTCAATCTCCTTTTTTTTCCCCATGCTTTTTTAAGTATTGGAACTCGCTGACATAAGACAGAGGTTGTTTGGCCACTTCCTTAAAATAATTTTAAAGAGAAATCGTTAGAAACCATTGAAGAGGCAGGTTGCGCCTTAATTATTGTAAGGCAGTAAAGTTTGCCCTCCATCAGATCGGGGACAAATGGGGAGAGCTTTCTGGGAATATACATTGGTATTTTTGTTTTTTTTGTTTTTTATTGGAAATGGGAAAGATGAAATAAAGTTCCCGACCGAGTCTGGTTCATGAAAACTTCTCTGTCGTGGGAAAAGGAGGAAAAAAATGTCCGCAGAGGAAAGGGTTAAAAGAACGCTGTCCTAACACTGTCGTAAAACCATCCCGCTTGTTGTCGCAAAAACCGCTTTTCCACTCTGGCTGCCAGGTTTTCAAACGCGCGTTACGTTCCCTCTATTTTAGAGACCAGGTTATGGGAAAAAAAGGAAGAGGAGGCAGCAATCGTTCTAAAATGGCCTTGACTTCCGGGTCGGATGGATGCGTCCATATGAGTGGTAGAAGACCAGAAGAACGAATGGGAAACTTTGGGTATTAGAGACATACTGTGCAGCAGTATTTCTCATTCTTAGCAACCTGAAGATATATGGACTTCAGCTCTCAGAATTCGCCCCCACATTTTCAAGTAGCCAAGGTTGAGAAACACTGCTGTACAGCATTTGATTGTTACACTCAACAAAGTCCCTTTTGCCTTGCTTCTCTCTGTAGATTTGTTTTGGCATTCAACTCTCTTTGTACTTGGAATAGCCTTTCCTTTTATATACCTTGAATGTTTTTTTTCTTTTTCTTTTGGCTATGTTGCATTTCATCTAAATCTAAGAATATGATGATTTTTTTGGTTTAAACCCCAAAAACATAAAGGAGTCAGATAGTTGCTGAAACACAGGAGAGAAAAACAGCAGAGAACTTTAAGAAATTAATAATCCAGTATTCAAGATTTAATTCCAATTTTGGTTTCTTGAAAGGAAACTTTTTGGAAGAAAGTGATGGCTAAAAATCTTTTAATTATTGAGCTAATGCCGGAGTATGTATCAACTTATTGTTTTATCAGTTACCTTATGGTGTTTCTATTTAAGGTTAATTGGTTAATGATGATAATAAATAATTTTTAGTTATTAGGCTGATTCAGGGCTGGAAAAGGCCATATGTTCTCAAAAACAATTGATTGGGTCTTCATTATTTCTCTTATTCCTCTTAATCCCTGAGTAGATTTGGCAACAGTCTTCATACTGTATGAATCAGCAAGCTTCAGGGAAGGGCCCAAATGCTCATGACAAAAACCCAATGGGATCATTTACCCAGGTCAAGGGTCTTAGACATTAGTTGCAGCAGCTCAAGAGCCATCACCCTTGGGCTAGCTAGATGGTGTCAGTCACAAATAACCAGGAGCATTTGTTGAGTTCAAAGCACAGAAGAGTTTGTTATTGCTACCTCTATACAAGAATCTAGTCAACCAACAGTGAAAGCTAAATTGGCGCTAAATAAGGATCAATGGAATTCACGGGAGGGGGGGGCTGGACTTGGTCTCTTGTGGCAATGCAATAATTCCAAGATGATGACACATTTAACCACCTTCCAACTTAGCCAGCTCTTCTTTTAAAGGTGGTTTACTATTCTTCCTTGTTGAGTATCCACAATAGGTGAGCTTCATCTGTTATTCCAACCCAGCCACCACTCAGCTACTTATTGTTATTAGAGAAACCACAGTTGAAAAAAATGGTTTAACACATTGGTTGGGTTTGTAGAATATATCCACATTCAGGTTAATGGTGGTTTTCCAAATATGACCAATTTCCTGGATTGAAACAACATACAGAACCATATGGGTCGGACACGACTTTGCAACTAACAACAACAGAACCATAAGCTAGTTCTATGGGCTTGGTTTATACATCATGGGATCACTGAACACCCCCAATATGTAAACAAAGTTTCTGTTGTTCTTCCACAAATTTATCTAATCCCACTATGAAGTACAATATTGAAGTTAAGCCTATGTAACATGACAATTTTTCCTTATTTGACATTTTCCTTGATGAAATCCTTTTATCTGCTCAATTTCTGATCATTTAGGTTCACTGAGGTACAAGGTTAACACAATATCCTAGGTTCTTGGGAAGAACTTGACATGTAAAAAAGTAAGGTGACCAACTTTTTTACAATGAAAAGGAGGACACAAATAAATTGAAGAAAAAAAATATCGTAAATAAAAGAAACGTTTTATTCATTGCAACAATAATAC
Organism: Azemiops feae; assembly: GCA_023970755.1. Taxonomy (NCBI): domain Eukaryota; kingdom Metazoa; phylum Chordata; class Lepidosauria; order Squamata; family Viperidae; genus Azemiops; species Azemiops feae. The sequence continues at coordinate 829,831 of JALGBA010000077.1, read as the reverse complement.
AGAATACACTATAATATGATAAATGCATAATAAAAAACATTTGTAACAATAACATTTTATATTGTAATTATGCTTACATGCCTATTAATTATTATTTAAATGAGTACTATTCCATTGAATGAATATTTTTTGTCAATGTATCATCTTCTAACAATATATTGGAAATATCTGAACAAGAAATATCCTTCATATTGAATTTTACGGCAAGTGCTGCAGCTAGAGTATCAACATTCAATCTCGATTTCTCACTTTTCCAAAAATCATTAGCAATTGAAAAAACCCTTTCAACTGCTGCATTAGTTCCAGGGCAGCACAACGTAAATTGAACAAGAATAAATAAATTTTCACATGGAATATGTTCATTTTTGAAATGGCTGAATATTTCCACCCATCTTTTATCAATTTCAACGTGTTTATTTTCCCATTGTATTAATTTTTCAGAATTTAAAAATACATTCAGTCTTCTAATTTCTTCAAAGAGACAATTGTCGCCTATTTTAATGTCTGGCATTTCTTTAGATAAAAACTCAACACAAGATTCAATATCTGTCCAATATACTTGCGATGAAGTCAAAAAACACCATTGAAAACTGTTATTTCCTGTGATGTTTGTTTCAGACCATTCTTCGATATATTGAAAACATGTTTGGTAAAAATTCTGCACTTCTTTGATAAACTTTTCCGTTATGCCCGGATTTGATTCCTCTAAGTCTGACAATTTTCTTTTTATAACTAAAGGAAGAAATTTTTCTTCAAATCTAGTTTTATATTGAAGGATAAAGTCATTCAAAATAAGACTAACTTCTGTAGCTGAAATGTGTTCACCTTCAATCTTTTGAATCTTTTTGTGAAAAATAGATGCTTGATTATGTACAAAATACATTAATATCTCAGATATTTCATTATTGAAAAACGATTCCAGGATTTTAGGACATTTGTCTAAACTTAAAAAATATGAACGGAGAGGCTCAAATAATTGTAGAACACGCTCTATAGCAGGTGTTAGAGCAAGCCATCTAACTTTTGAAAGTTTTTTGTATTGAACATTCGCTTCTTCACAAAATTGTTTTAAAGTAGCCACACGAACAGTAAAACTACTAAAATACAAATAAATTATAGTTATTATTACTTCTACATCAATTGGCATGGCACATGACGCCGTGTTGATTGCATTTGACAAAATATGTGCATTACAACCTATTCCTAGTATTTTCTTTTGGAGTAAATCTTGTAATTTTACATACACATTATTCACCCCTTTGCGTCTTCGCCCACCAAAATTTGTGTTTGTATTATCAGCTGTTAGTGCAACAACTTTGGATTTCAAATTGTTTTCATTTATTACTCTGTATAGATGGTTTGACAAAATTTCAGCAGTTTCGCCCTCAATGGATTCTAAATTTAAAATTTTTACTTGAATGCCCTTGGTAACATTAAAATATCTTAATAGTATTGGATACAATTTAGTTTCGTTATGATTGGATGCATCAGATAAAACCGTTACAAATGCTGCAGTTTCCAAGTCTTCTGTAAGTATTTTGTCACAGTAATTTTTAAATACTGATTTAATAATAGCCTCGCATTTTGTCCTGGCGCATGAAAATTTAGCATCGTGAAACTTTTTCAATAATTTAGTTGTACAATCCATACTACGAAAACTTTGATTGTGAATTATGGTATGAAATGCAAATGTTCCCTCCATTGCAGCTAACTGTTTTTTATCTTCAGAATAATTTGAAGTTTTAAAAAAACTTGTTACTCTACAACTGGAAGCAGATGCATCTGATGATGGCTTATGTTTCTTGGTGGTCAAGTGTTTCATAATAGCTGCTCTGCCCCCAACTGCAATACAAAATTCTCTGCTGCAAATATTGCAGAAAACAATGTTATCCTTCTTTGATATGAGGAATGGAAGTTCCTTATTCAATTTATCGTAGAAATGGCATTTCCTCTTTTTTGATTTTTCCATCCCTAAATGAAATTAAAAATTAAAAATAAAATATAGAGCTACACGAACGATGCAAGCACATTCATTATGAATAAATAAAATTAATTATTACAACTGAAATAATAACATAAGCGAATAAACTTGTAAATAAAATTATACATATTTAGAAATTATTAAATAGATAATGAATTAATAAAATGTGAATTATTGTGCTCACCTGTGTATGATTGAATATTCACTGAGAAAGAAGTGAGTCTAATGCGTGTGTGTGTGCCGTGTCGTGTTTCGGTAAGAAGTAAACAAAGCCACTTGCGCGCGGCGCACTCTCTCAAAACAATTCTCCTGTGCGGAGCGCATGCGTCTCATAATCGCGTCTCGCCGCACTGTACCGAGCCTTGATGAATCGTCATGTCAAATACAAATACGTCACATCACACGCAATGGATTGGCTCGGCATCGATCGAATATGGAGATTTACAGATTAGCAGTGCTTTTTTTCTAAAAAAAAAAGGTGCCGGAACTCTCATCTTGTTAATCTTTTATTTATATAATTTTATTTATATATTTATTTATATAATTAAAAATTATATATTCAATTCTTAACATAAATTTAATTTATTGTATTTAAGGCAAATGTTCATAGTAAATTCCAAAGTTTTGTCCAATGTTCCTGCCAGAATAAGAACATTGAATTTATTGCAGTTGGTTTGTAATTTCACCCTTGGGACATTCTTATTAATGCTGCATCTTAAAGATTTGAGCCAAGTTTAATTCATAATTGCCTTTAGTTTTTTCATCTGTTTTTGGCTTAGATGAAGTAATGCATCTTTCAGGCATTCACCAAATAAACTAGAATTTGTTGTGAGCATCTCCTTAAATACAAACAGTTCATAAGCCGGACCTACCTATATTAGCAACCACATTATTGATGGCTTGTACATACCATTTTAAAGATATGATCACATTGGTTCAAGTGAATGAGATGCTCCTATAACCCAAAATGCATGCTATTAATTCATCCCTGCCAAAATAGTTATTTTCATCAGACTTAGTTCATGATGAACTTAGAATACTAAGTTCTGTTTTATCAAATTAATCATGAAGACAGCATAGTAGGCTGCCATAGGGGTGAAAAATTGTGGGATAGCTCCCCCATGTTTATATACTGCAGGTGAGTATAGTAAAGATGGGAAAAAATTTTTTTTGTCTACTTGGGAAATGATGTGTTGCACCTTAATAGAGGAGGAGACAACTTTTGCATATATAGTATGACATATATTGAGTTCCTTTTGGAAGGACTAGCAGTGGGAGATAAATGTCTAATACAAGTGCATATGCTGCCTTCAACATATATGTGTTTAATTGATGGAATCATGTTACTGACAAGATAATGAATTGCAAAGAAATTGTTATTAATACATAAGTTAAACATTTTGTTTCTATTTCTTTACAACTGCTGATAGAAAAATGGCCTGGCTATGTTCAAAGTATACACACAAGACAACAGGCTTAAGTGAGGGGGAAAGCGTTACAATTCAATCTATTTATGAATATGAATGAATATGTCCATAATTGCCCAGTGTATTTTAACAATGATATAGAACTGTGCTATGAGGAGCTTACAATTTACATTTCTTATTCTTGGGGAATTAATGACAGAAAGAAAATGGATATTGAAAAAAGTAGATGCAAAAGTAACATTAGATAAATATGAGGGTGCAAAGTTCCTGCCAATTCGCCTTCGCTGCAGACAACTTGCGTGTGCAAAGTTTGCCGGCCGGGTATTTTGGCGCGCTCAGCAGCAATTCCTATTGGCTTTCGAAAGCCAATAGCGGGAGTAGCACAGCTCATGCAAAAGTTGAAAAAAAACCCATCAAAAAAAGGTGCCGGAACGCCGTTCTGAGCGTTCTATGAGGAAAAAAAAGCCCTGCAGATTAGTCTTCAAATATCGAAAAGGAGGACATGTAGGAGGACACTTTTCGAGGGAGGACAGAACTTACAAAAGGAGGACTGTCCTCCCTAAAGGAGGACGGTTGGTCACCTTAAAAAAAGGCCAACACCAGTTAAATTATTGACAGCTATGATTTCACCTTTTTTGTATACATCACTTTCCTATCCAGAAGACGTTCAGTGATGCTAACTAGAAAAAAAATACAACATGAACAAGTAAAATCAGATTTTGAAAAATTAAAATCACAATGAACTCTTTCAGATTGGAAAGGCTAGGGGTAAAACAGGAGAAGAATTTCTCCCTTCTAGAAAAAGGGAAAAAACGTGTGTCAACGCTGCTAACATCGGATGTTTCGCATTGACAACAGATGGAAATGTAGCCATCTTTTTCCCTTTCGCTTTTAGAGTTAGATGATGCTGGGAGGGGGGGGGATTTGAATGAGAGTCTAGCTAGACATAACAACACTAAACCTATCGTGAGAATCAAGGTTATTGAGCCCAGAGTTGATAAAGAATTGGCCGGCTGGAGAACTGGAGAGGAAGACTGCGCTTCAAGTTAATTGGGGAATGTGATTTATGACTGTTAATTGGAGGAGGGAATTGTGCTTCGATACTATGTGCCCAGGGGAGGGGAATTCAGTTTTTGGCTTCGATTATGAAGTGCCGATATTATGCTACTCGAATAAAAGATTCTTTAAGGTAAACAATGCCTTGAAGTTCTTTTGAAGAGTTTCATCTGTCGGAACCATGACAACGTGGTTGTGGCAATAATTACTGTATGAAATAATTCCTTTGCATAACTTGACAGCAACATTGATGGGGGTCATTTTCCATGTATTGAACAAATGTAGAGCATCTTTCAGAGGGCATATTTTAGATAGCCTCTTCTCCTGCTGATCCAAGTAGCAGGTTTATGTTGAGACAGGCCAGCTCTCAGAAAGCCTGCTTTTATGAAAGATACCTTCTCACTTTCTACACCCCCTCCCCCAGGATAATTATATTCATCTATGTTCTCCTAATTTTTCCCCCCGTGTTGTCATTTTGTTCACACAGGAATTGCTTGAAGGCCTTGACAGGTTCAGCTGTCCTTTTCTGCATCTTTTCTGTTGTACAGTAGCATATATTGAGGGTCCGTGCAGGAATCCAAACCCTTTACTTGAATGTATTCTAGGAAGAGAAAATATCATCTCTTGAGATAATGGCTTCATCTGTCTGACAATTAAAGTTATTATTCTATATTTTGCACTCTGGAACAATGAAGAATATGTTTGGACCTTCTACATATTCTTCCAAGTGTTTGAAACTGCTGTCCTATTATCCTTTGCTTATTCTTCATGGAACTTAGTTTTTACTCTCCATCTTCTTCATTTCTCCTTTTCCGAACCTCTCCAGTTTATGCCTATGGAAATTCTCCATCATTCAGGTCATGGTTGTCCCAAAGGTACTTTTTCAAAAGGCAACTGGACTTTCTTGTTTTTTACCTTGAAAATGTTTTGCTTCTCATCCAAAAAGCTTCTTCAGTTCTGATTGAATGGTGGGGAATAGAAGGATTTATGTACTTTGCAGAACACATTTATATTCAACATATTTATATTCTGCAAAGCACATACATCCTTCTATTCCTCACCATTCAGTCAGAACTGAAGATGCTTCTTGGATGAGAAGCAAAACATTTTCAAGGTAAAAAGCAGGAAAGTCCAGTTGCCTTTTGAAAAGCACTTTTGGGACTCTCCAGCTTATCTGAATTGAAATGCAAACTCCCAAATGGAGGTGGTCCTCAGGATGGGCTGTGACCAACAAAATATCTTTTGGGAGTTGCAATGCCAGAACGGGACATATCAATTAGTCTGCATTGGCACCAAAGGTTTGTATTGATGAGCCCACAATACTGATATATCTTCCTAAGAAAACATTGTTTTCCAAAGGACGTCAAAAAAAGATATTTCTGATTAGCCAAGAGCCATTTAGTTTTTGCAAGATGGCTGGCCATCTATTACCTCCAGTACTAGAAAGCAGATTATCTCTGATAGTGGTTGCTGAGTAACACTAGATGGCAGCACCTAGCTAACCTTGGTTGATCTGAAAAAGTTAAAGCAGGTTAGATCTACAGTGTTCAGTTGGAACATCAGAAAATCAGAGCTACAGATTAGAATGTTTAATTGCAACAATTCCAGATGACAGTGGGAAACCATGTTTGAATTGTACCTTAAAAAAGTAGATTTTGTCATCAGTCCTCATGCTTGACTCAAAGGAGGCTTGATCTTACCTGTATCTTCCCCCCCACCCAGTGGTGGGATTCAGCCGGTTCGCACCACTTTGGCAGAACCGGTAGCTAATTTTTTGTTGCCCAGGCCCAGAATGGACTTCCGGAAACGGCATCCACACAGAGATATTTGAATCCCCCCACTGCCCCCACCCCCACTTTCACTCTGCTTAAAAATACAGTATGGGTAATCAATTTACAACCGTTCATTTAGTGACTGTTCAAAGTTACAACGGCACTGAAAAAAGTGACTTATGACCATTGCAGCATCCCCGTGGTCACATGATCAAAACTTAAGATGCTTGGCATTTAACAGTTGTGTTACTAATTTAACATCTGCACTGATTCACTTAACAACTGTGTCAAGCAAGGTTGTAAAATGGGGCAAAACTCACCTAACAAATGTCTCACTTAGCAACAGAAATTTTGGGCTCAGCTGTGATTGTGCTCAAGGACTATCCGTACTGCATGGTAGACTGGAAACAGGTTTTTGATCTTGTTTTGTAGGGTATTATCAATTTAGACTGCAGGGTTGTACCACAAATAAATGCTCCTCTGCGTAATTAGAGGTTTCTGGCATCCAGAAAAGTTTTATATGTGGAGAAACGTTTGGTCATTTCAGTGGTTTGAACTGGCACAAGTCAATTACCTTGAGAGCTAGAGCATACTGTATTATGCCTTTCAAAGCCATGGCAGGCAGAAATGCAGGCTTAATCTCTTCCCATTCTTTTTAAAAGTACTTTTTAAAGCATGTCAGCATGTGGTATTGCAATTTTTAAAAATTTGACAATTAATATATTGTCAAATAATGACAATGATTATTGTCATTATGATTCTTATGAAATATTTTTATAAGAGATTCTCATAAAATATTTAATGTGTACATGGTATGTAGTTGCTAGCAGTCAGAAACAACTTGATGGCACAGAGTAAGTCAATAAAAATACTTGAATGCTGAATAATTGGAAGGTCTTCTATCCTTAGTTCTGTTTTTTAAATCTTTAGTTGGGGTTTCTTATTCTTTTTTCTATTTCACTGTCAACCTTTTGTATTCTTGTATTTTATATTATGTAATAAATTAATTTAAAATATACAAATGTATGGTTAAGAGGTAATTGCAATGCATTCCAGTGCAGATTTATTTCATAATCAGCTGGCCTTATACCCAGGTGTATTATCCTTACAAATACATTATCCTTACAGGGATATTTTCTTGAAAAAAAAGTAACAGGAAAAAAAACCTGAAAAAAGGGCAAGTCTGAAAAATCTCCTAAAGGTTTAAAAGTTTTTTTTAAACTTTGTTTTACAAAGTCAAGAACAAAACCAAGAAAATAATTGAATCTAATAAAGGATAGCTTTATGAAAATACTGTCTTTATTATAAAGGACTCGTGGTCAGAGTAATTGTATGAATCCCCAAATCCCAGTTAGAATAAATTTCATCGGGGCCTAATTCAAAATCACCACTTGCATGATTTTATTAGGGTAACATTCGTCGTTGGGACGCCCCAGCATTCTGTATTAATGCGCGTGAGTTTGCACAGTTCTTTCCCTTCACGTGGGCGACCCGGCCAGCATCCTACAGAAAGCCGGAAGTCTTCTCCAGGCAGCCACCGCGTCGTCACCTCTACGCTTCTCTCTCTTCTTCCCGCCTGCGCCCTCTCCTTTTTCTTTCTTCCCCCTTCCCTCTCTTCGGCGCATGCGCCAAAAACCCTTTACGGGCGCCCGCCCCCCTCCCTTCCAGCGGATGGCCAGACTTAGAGAGAAGGCGGCGAGAGTCTCCTAAGCTCCAGAAGCGGAGCCTGCTATTCACCAACGCGGTTTGCGCCGCCGCCGTGACGTCAATGTCATAGGGCGCCCGTGGGCTTTACGCCGCTGGCGCAAAGGCGTTGCTCTTTGCCTGCTGGGGAGGAGAGGGACAGAAAGAGGCTTAAAGAGACAACAGCGAGCCATGGAGGGGCTGGGTGGGAAGAGACCTTTTGGCCCCCACCCTTGAAGAGTCCGGACGGGGGAAAGAAGCTCAGGTGAGTCGCGACGGAGTGGGAGGCGGCGGCTTTATCCCTGGAGGGCTAATTTTGTAGAGAGTGGGGGTTCTCTTCATGGGGTAGGCTTGCAGCAAAGGTGGGAGGGGGGGCGCCCCCCCTGCATGTGCCCCAATGTGGAGAGCCGGTGGCGGCGGAGGGGAGAAAGAAGTAAGTTTCAGTTTGTAAGGCGGAGGAGAAGGGAGGGCTTTTTTTTTTTTTTACATTTTGCAAGGACTATTATTACTCTAACTATATTTAATGGAGCAAACTTTAGTGCCACCTCCCCTCGCCCTGCCCCGTACTTTTTCTTCACGTTTTATGGAGGGGAGGGGGGCTTGCAAAGGCTGGAGAAACGAGGAAGCTTAAAGGAGGAGGGCTGGAAGGCCTTCCTGTTGCTTCCTCCCTCCCCCCCAACCTAGTTTGGTGGAAGGGATGCTGAGCAGAAAGGGGGGGGGAACGGGAGGACGGTACCCCACAGTTTTTCCTCCTAAAGAAGCCCAGTCGGCTCTTTGCCTTGCCTTCTCCCTTCTCCTTGTCTTTGCATTTATGTGATGCGTGGAAGCATTCATTGGTGCTTGCCTTGGTTCACAGGCACCGAGATTTATGTAACTTCCCACCCTTTCCCTCTTCCAAATCTCAAAGGGCTTCAAGTGGGGAAAACTGAATTTGGGGTATGGGAGGGTTATGGTGTACATAAAGGTGGAGGGGAGGGATGTTGCTTTTTTTATCCTTTGCAATGGAAAGGAAGCAACAGCATGCTGGGCCTGTAAAATATATATATATATAGCTGAGGTTTTTATTTGTTCAAAAATCTTTTTTTACAAAAATAAAACATAGCGGAGGCAGATTGAGGCCAGTGGTTAGAGCTTCTGGGCTTCCTAGCATGTTAAGATGCTTCTTTGTAAAAGGAATGAGGTGGAAAGTAAACAGGGGAGCCCTAGTTTTCTTTTTAAGTGCCATTTTTCCCCCTTTTCATTTTCCATTGGTAACCAGCTTTTACCCATCCTGCTCTCTCTATACTTCTAAACAAATTATTACTAATCTCCATAATGAGGATGTGTTTGTGGAAAAGAAAAAAAGGGGAGGCAGATGGAAGAAGAAAAAGAACGGAAGGAAGGGAATTAAAAATTCTGTCAAAGGTTTTTGTGCCTGATTGATGGGCATTTCATAAACTGAAGATGGGTGCAACTTGGGGAGAGATGGGGCTATATCTATTTAATTTTTCTCCTTTATTGAACAGGTTTGTTGGACCCAATTGAATCAACCTTCTGTTTTTCTCCCAGTTTCTTTGTTTTATTCACACATAAGCATGAAGATTTACCTTCTGGTCCTCCAGGCAACTGTTCAATGTTTTAGGATGGTATTACCCCATTTTCCCAACCCGTTTCTTATTGCAGTCCTTTCTGTGGTGTATCTTTTTGTATTTTAAATAGGGGAATTCCATGCAGCAACCCACAAAGCCTTTGTGCTTTCTACCCCCTCCTCAAAACCTGTGGCTTGTTTTGTTCAACCTGAGTTGTAAATTAGAAGGTGGTTTCAGGAGATGCAAATGTTTGTAGATTAGATCCAGTTTTGCATGGCAGTTAAAAATAGTTTCACTACATAGAGGCAGAAGAAATATACTTTCTTTTTTGTGTACAAACGTGTATGGCTTATTTCCAGACTGGTGAAAACTATAGTGTTTTTCAGGGTTAAGTACAAAGTATTTTAATACCATCACTTTCTCCAAAATCTCTATATTTTCTGTGGTTCTTTTATTCCCCCAGACTATAGGTTGTTCTGTATTTGGTGTCTATATTTTTAATTTCCAAGAATCAGCTTAAGTGAATTCATTCCAGACTATAAAGCAATTTGTTATAGTTGGATATTATCCCCCCTCCTTCTCCAAAATTTGTTTGCTTGTAATTGTATTCATAAAGCCAGTTTCTTGCCTTTATTTCAGGTCTTTCTAGATCTGAAATTGAAAGTGTGTGAAATCCTTTGCCAAAGGAACTACAGACCAGGAAATACATAAGGTTCCCCTCACCCCCGCTTTCTCTGCAAAGAATGCTAAAGGTTAGTTTTTAAAAATAAAATAGGGAGGAAATTCTGAAACTACAGAATAAGGACATATGGGAACAGTCTTAATTAAGATGAGGGAATTCAATGCATGTGCCAAGTCTGAGAGGCTAAAATAAAATGATCCTTCGCTTCCTTTCTTCTTTCTCCACCCAAATCCATCTCCATCCCCTACCAAAAATTTAGATGATGAGGGTCTTGGGGCTTCACCCTCTTTGTTTCTGTCTCTGAGGTATGGTTGATTTAGGCTGAGAAGAAGCTGACTTAAAGCTTCAGGTTTAGAAGGAATTTGTGTTAAGTTTTTCTTTTGTTAGGGTAGTTTCAGATTGACTTGAGTTTATTTAAAACAAGGTGAGCCTGTCAGGCGTTAACTTTCTTTTTGGTTGCATGAGGTCTTTGATCTTGAACCACCAAGTAGTAGCTGCTGGCATATGCAGTACTGTGCATCTGTTCTGTGGGCAGGAAAGAGTGTGCCATGACTTGGCTGTTAACCTTTGCATGTCTCCAGGAGAGGATTTCCCTTGCATGCATATTTGCACGCTGAGAAAGACATTCAGAAATGTGACACTCTAGTCAGCTGTTCGTAAAGCATAAATCAGGTTTGTAGTTTACAACTCCCAGAATTCCCAGGCAACTCTTAGTAACAATCAGTATAGCATGTGGATTGTGGTATAGTAATAGCCTTCTCCGTGTTACCATGTAGAAGTAAATGTTTGCAGTTCTGGGGTTTCCTTAATAAGGAATCCAATCTGTTCTTTACTCTAGAATTCCCCCATTGTTTTGAAAATTCCCTTGCCATGTGTAGCTACGGTACAGTGCCCATTTTAAGCATGCACGCCATCCTAGTGAGGCTGCAGTAATATTGCATATGCTTCTCATGGTCCTCTGCATATGGCTTTCTGTGATAAACATTATTTCTTTCACAGACTGGTTGATGTGCAAAGTAAAAAATAAAAAATAATCGGTCTTTGTTAGCTTTTTTTGTTGTTTATCTTTGAGAAAGGTGCATTCTCGTGAAAGCAGCATCTTGTCTGGAACAATTAGAAAACAAATCCCTTTTTCATCTTTTTGCTTGTTCCTGTTAGTAGACTAAGACAGAAAATCTAATTTTTGACCATTTTGGGAAAGCATGGAATTTGGCAGGAAACATGTGGGTGTTATAATCAATTATCTTTCCAGTTTGGTTCCCTTTTTCTGCTGAAGCTATCTTGAAAAAAAATACTGTCATGGGATGTAAAAGGCCAGTGTTAAATAGCTGTTCTGTTCGTCACCAATGTCACAGTGCTACTGTGTGAGTGTTAATCATTAAAAGTTATTTGGACTGTTGATTTTCACATTTGTGTCCTGGGACTACTGGGTAATATTATTTGTTGATCTTTGGTGAGCAAAATTAATGCTGAGATACAGGTTTTGCTTTAAACAGAACTTGTCAGCCGTGATTGATCTTTCTTTGCAGGACATTGATGTGAATGGCATGTAAGTGGATTAAATGCAATTTGGGTTCATGTAGGGTGATGTTGAGGTGTGACAAAATTGCCCAAGGCCATCCAGGATAGGAGAGGATGCTTTTTAAATGTCTCTCATTTAGAAAGAATGTTTGAAACCATGATAGAGGACTAAAATATGTGAAAAATGTTGCCTTAGAAATGCTGGCCACAACCTTAAATGATTTTTTTTTTTAAACATCATTCAACCAAATAAATATGAGGTGCTTAATTTTGGGAACGGTGCAAGAATTACAGAACCAAATTCAGTTCTCAACCCTTCTTTCCTCTTATGAAAAACATTCCTCCCCACCTGTGTGCAGAAATAATATAGAAGCTTTCCTCTGTTTTTTTGAATCTGCTTTAGACAAAATGAACTGTGCGAATGTCATTGCAGGAGTTAAAAAAAATAAGTGACTCAGCAAATGGTTGAATGCACCAAGGAATTTCGTTCTAAGTAGAAAGCTACTGTTCCTTATTAGCAAATATTGGACAACGATTCCCATCAGCCCCAACGAACCTGTGGTCCTGAATTAAGAAAACTGCATTCCCACAGTTCAAAAGAGCCAACAGATTCCTGTTCCTGCAGAACTCAAGGAAACTAGTTCTGGGCCTCTTCCTTAAGAACGAACATCATCAATTGAGCTAAGATCTTTCCAATACCAAGGCAAGCTATTAGCCCTTCCTTTTTGGATACAGGCAGTCTTCATTTAGCAAGCATTCATAGTTATGACGATGATGGAAAAAGTAACTTTACCAATCCTTGCATTTATGACCTTTGCAGGTCTATAAAGCAAAGAAAACCTGAAGCATAATCATTTTAAGTATAGTCAGTTTCATATAGTGACTTCCTCAATGATTGAATGGCCAGTCCCAGTTGTGGTCACTAAATGAGGACTACCTGTATGCTGGTATGCTGCTTTTGAATTGGGAGATATAGTTTTAAAGCTGGGAGAGAAGAGCAAAAATTTGCTTATATTTATATTGCTTTCCACAGTACATGAACAAACTCTTATCTATAAAGCAGTAACTTAAAGCTGTCTAATGCAGGGGTCCCCAACCCCCAGTCGGTGGACCGGTAACGGGCCGCGGCATGCCAGCAAGCGGTCCGCACAAACAAGCAAAGCCCCATCCGTGGGATGCAGTCAGCACACAAAACCACACACTCTCCGGTCCGTGGAAAAACCTTTCTCCATGGAACTGGTCCCTGGTGCCCAAAAGGTTGGGGACTCCTGGTCTAATGCATCTGTTGAATAGGCAGATTAGGCTGCCATCAAATATATGAACTCTATTTAGCCAACTATGGTCGATAGGCTTCTCTGTCATACATTAGTTAGCTCTGCCTCTCTTTTAAAAAAAAAAAAAAAAAAAAATCTGGTTAAAATGTAGACTTTTTCCACATCAATAAGCATCTATACATCCTTATGCTTTAGAATAGCAGTTCTAAGCTAGAAGCTTTTTAAGGGACAAGTCCAGACTTGTGTTTTTGTATGGAATTGATGCACCAGTGGATTAGATTACAGTTTCTGCCTCTCCCGCAGCAAATGGGTATGCTGGCTAGTAGTTACAGGGTTGGTTAGTCAAATCAAGAAGGGGAGGGCTGTGAGAGTGTCATGACCCCCCCCCTCCATTTCTTAAATGTATGATCAGTCACGCCAATCTTAGTGCCCGCATGATAGTTCATAAGCAGCCACTGTGATCACAGTCACAAGAAGATCCCACAATAAAACTTATTGTGTAGGTAGTAGGTGGGTTCATTTCTGCTTTTGTTTCTGTTTCATTTTACTTTCTTTCACTTCATATTCTTGTTCTGCTGTTCCACATTTGTTGTTTTTTTTTAAATATAGGGCTAGGCTTAACAACCCTAACTCCTATGTTTTTTTAAACAATAAATGTGGAGCAGGAGAATAAGAATACGAAGTGAAAGAAATAAAACACTAACTTGAGTGAACTAGAAGTACAAGGAGAGGGAGTTGATTGGGATACACGCACACGTGTGTGAATATATTCATATAGTTGCCATAGTGGAGAATGTGTATAACTCAAAAGAGCGAATTGTTTGACTCTTGGTACTTTCTGAGCTTCGTGTTGAGCATTAATGATGTTAACTAATCTAGTAATTGCTTAGCTTGTGCAATGGATGGCCTATTATTCATAGAATCATAGGGCTGGAAGGGACCTTGGAGGTCTTCTACTCCAACCCCCTGCCCAGGAGTTTTATACCATCCCAGACAAATGACTGTCATATCTTTTCTTGAAAACTTCCAGCAACTAATCAAACATCTGCAAGATTAAAACCCAAGTGCAGAGAACACCCCTGGACAATTCTCATAATCCATTAGGAAAGTAGAATAAAAATAATAAATGCTATAAACTTGGTGCATTCAAGATAAATTAGGACTGCAGGTCCCAGGATTATCAGCGTCTGGGCATATTGGCTATAAAATAAGTGGGAAGACAGGTAGTCCTCCACTTACAACAGTTCATTTACCAACCGTTCAAAATTACAACAGCATTAAAAAAAATGAATGATGACCATTTTTCACACTTACAACCGTTGCAGCATCCCCATAGTCACATGATCAAAATTCAGATGTTTAGCAACTGGTTCATATTTATGACGGTTGCAGTGTCCTATGATCAGCTTTTGCGACCTTCGGACAAGCAAAGTCAATGGGAAATCCAGATTCACTTAAGAACCATGTTACTAACTTAACAAATGCAGCGATTCACTTAAACACTGTGGCAAGAAAAGTCATAAAATGGGGCAAAACTCACTTAACAAATGTTTCACTTAGCAACATAAATGTTGGGCTCAATTGTGGTCATAACTCGAGGACTACCTGTGCTGTCATTTCAGGTCTGGAAGGTGTTTGGCTGAAGAAAGCTAACCCACACTAATATAGTGTGTGTGTGTAGATGTGTGTACACTTTCCCTTTGTAATCCTTCAGGTTTTAATCTTGTGGTTTTGAGAGTGTCTAAATACTTTAAAAACACTGCGTCGGATCACAGATTGTAAAGTTGAATCATGGAGATACCAGTGATTTGGTGGTGGAGTTTGGGGTATCTGAATAAGAAGCTGAGGAAGGTTGTAGGAGGCTTACAGATGTTCCTCTAGCCCAGGGGTGTCAAACTCGCAACGTCACGTGATGTGTCACGATGTATCGTGACTGTTTTTCCATTGCCGGCAATGAGGTGGGCGCGGTTTCGGCATGACGCATCCGGCCTGCGGGCCGGCAGTTTGACACTCCTGCTCTAGCCCAGTGTTTCTCAACTGTGGCAACTTGAAGATGTCTGGACTTGCAACTCCCAGAATTCCCCCGTCACCATGGCTGGCTGAGGAATTCTGGGAGTTGAAGTCCACACATCTTAAAATTGTCAAGGTTGAGGAACAGTGCTCTGGCTTCTTGACCATACCTTAAGTAAAGAGCAGGCCGGTACAACATATGGCCCATGGGCCTCATGCAACCTGTCAAGCAGCCTTGGGTGACCCAGTGGCAGTTTTTGAAAACTAATCTGCTGTCACCAAATGTTGCTACTGCCAGGAAAGTTCTGCCATATACATTTTCCCTCCAATATCTCCAGGCCTTTCAGACACTGCCAGTTCTCTTCTATAAGTTGTGCAGACTGGTCTAGAGAGCAGAACTACCCCATACTTCAAATAGGTGTCTGTGTCTACCTACAGGTAGTCCTTGACTACAACAGTTCATTTAGTAACCGTTCGAAGTTACAATGGTAACTTGTCACTGAAAAAAGTGACTTATGACCTTTTTTTTACACTTAAGACTGTTGCAGACTCTCCATGGTTATGTGATCAAAATTCAGACACTTGGCAACTGACTCATATTTATTACGGTCCCGGCGTCATGGGATCACCTTTTGTGACCTTCTGACGAGCAAAATCAATGGGGAAGCCAAATTCAGTTAACGATCGTGTTACTAACGTACCGTGTTTCCCTGAAAATAAGACCTGCCACAAAAATAAGCCCTAGCTTGATTTTTGGGGGTGGGCCTAATATAAGCCCTACCCCAAAAATAAGCCCTAGCTTTGGGGCGAGGGGCACAACTAAAAATCAAGTTAGGGCAGGGGTGGGGGGGTTGGAGCTACCCCATGGGTCCCGCACCTGTTTACCGTTGCAGCCAGGCCTCCCATGCCTGGACACCTGCCTCGCCAGCCCATTTCTTCTGCAGCTGCTTGCTGCTGCTCTCTCTTGCGCACGTCACCCTGGTCTCCATTTTGCCGTCAGGGGCCTTCAGGAAATGCTTCTGCAGCTGAGAATGGAGCTCCGGATTGATGTGCACGGCGCCTCCAATCCAGAGCTCGGTTCTTGGCTGCAGAGGCCTTTCCTGAAGGCCCCTGATGGTGAAATGGAGGCTGGGAGGCGCCACGCACGTCAATCCAGAGCTCCATTCTCAGCTGCAGAGGCATTTCCTGAAGGCCCCGGATGGCAAAATGGAGGCCGAGGACGACATGTGTGAGCAGCGGTGAATGGCCCTAGAAGAAGTGGGCCACTGGGCGGGGCTGTCAGTGCCGCCGCCACGAGGTGAGACTATGGAAAAGACACCCCCCCAAAAAATAAGATTTGGTGCCTCTTTTGGAGGCAAAAAAATAATAAGACCGGGTCTTATTTTTGGGGAAACACGGTAACAATGCAGTGATTCACTTAACAACTGTGGCAAGAAAGGTGATAAAGTAGGGCAAAACTCACTTAACTTTCACTTAGCAACAGAACTTTTGGGCTCAATTGTGGTCATAAGTCAGGGACTACATCCTATATTTGGAGTAGATTGCCAAAAAGAATCTGAATCCAGGGTGGGTTTCTCTAAGAAAGGGCCTGTTGAGAATCCACCCTTCCTTTCTAATTTACATAGATTGGGAGGTGAAAGGTGGATCTTCTCCAAGGTAAATGCCCCCCCCCCGGAACTCTCTGCCCTAGAATTAATTTGGCCTTACTGCCCCTTGCATTATGCAAAGAAAATCAAATTGGCATTGTTCCGATGTGCCTTCAGCTCTAATTGATTGTGGGTGCCACTACAGGGAATTTTAATTGTGTTCGTGTTTTCCTTCTTTGCATTTTATTGCAATTTCTATCTTTTTGCTTTTGCTGTTAATTTCTATTTTTTTCTGCTCATTGCCTTTAGTCCAACAGGTTTGGGGTGGGTTGTAAATTCAGGTGATTGGTTGATGGATTGCCTGTGAACATTGGAGTTAATGTTGCTCATGCCACCAAAAGGGAGTGATAAAGGATGTACTGGATAGTACAAAATCAAACCAGTTAAATTGATCAGGGTGTTTCACTGTCCCTACAGGGAAAGGTTAGATAATAACCTATGGATCAGTCAACAACTGCACCCAGAGCACTACAGTTGAGTTCAGAACTCCTGTTTCTTTCATTTGCAGCCTGGGGAGAAGGAATATAAATTTCTCCAGTTATGCATGTGGTCTTCAGGAGCCATTATCTTAATCCTAACTATTAATATTCATTAGTATGATTTTATCTGTTATCAGATTAATTTTTTTGTTAGCTGAGTGCCCCCTGGCTAGAAGGGCAAGATATAAATCAGATAATACCAAGTAAATGAAAACCTGTAAAAAATTATTCTGGGCAAGTTGAGAAAAATCACTTGTTACACTTTTATTTCCTTTCAGGCTTTAAATACAGAAAAGCAACACAACAACCCCACCTGTGATACCCTCCCTAAAATACAGGTAGTCCTTGATTACTGAACGCCTTGGTACAATGCTATTAAGAGAACAGATGTTTGACCGATCCTCACATTTAAGACAGTTGCAGCATTCTGTGGTCACATGATTGCCATACAGGTGCTTCACAACTAGTGCACATTCACAACTGGTTTCTGAGAAGCTGAATTAATGGAGCACACAGAAGTAAAATCACAAATTGTGGTCACCGGGCGTCTTGCTTAATGATTGTGATGGTTCACTTAATGCGGGGGTGTCAAGCTCGCAACGTCATGTGACGTGTTGCGATGTATCACAACTTTTTTGCCATTGCAGACAATGGAGGTGGGTGCAGTTTAGCTATGATGCATCAAGCCCACGGGCCGGCAGTTTGACACTTCTGACTTAATGACCAAGTAGGAAGTGATATCATACACTTGCTGCAGTAATGTTATTTTCCACTTAACAACCGAGTGGCTGGTCCCAATTGCAGTCACTGAGGACTACCTGTAGTAATATTGTGCTTGAAAACTAAGATAAGCAGATGATTATCAGAGAGATGTTTTCTATAGTGATAGTTGTCTTCCAGGTTTTTTCTCACAGGAGATTCGCTAGCTCCATCCTAGCTATTTTGGGGCTGCTGGATAGAGTCTGTCTTACTCTATTTTTTCATAAGCCTTAATACTAGATCAGTACAGGTAAGTTCTTGACTTACAACCATCATTCAGTGACTATTTGAAGTTACAACAGCATTGAAAGTGACTTATGACTGTTTTTCATAATTACCTGTATGTCCATTGCAGCATCCCCAGGGTCATGTGATCAAAATTCAGACATATGGCAGTTGGCATATATTTATGACAGTTGCACTATCCTGGGGTCACGTGGTCACCATTTCTAACCTTCCCAGCCGGCTTCTGACAAGCAAAGTCAATGGGGAAGCCAGATTCACTTAACGACTGCATGTTTCACTTAAGAATCATTAAGTGATTTGCTTAAAACTGTGGTAAAGAAGGTCTTAAACTCACTTAACAACTGCCTTGCTTAGCAACAGAAATGTTGGACTCGTAAGTCCGAGCCTACCTATACATTTATTTCATCTTGTTCGTTCTGATTTTCAGGATTGTCCTATTGTTTGATTTCTCATTCTCCTGGGCTTTTTACACTGCAATAGGAAAGGGCTCATGGTGGAAACACAATAGTCGAAGCAACAGACAAGCAAATTGCTGCTCTGCTTTGGAGCAGGGAGCAAAGTAAATGGACCTAAATCTAGCACTGCTATTCCTTCCAAGATTTGCAACCCTGCAGAAGAGCAGGGAGGAAGAGATGGCCCCCTTTTCAGAGAAATTGGCAGCACAGTTTGGCAAAACAGATGGCAAACCAGGGCTTCTGTCTCTGCTCTGCCAGCCTGGAATAGCAAAACGAACAACATACGGAGTTTTTTGGCTGGTGTGCTGGTAGCAGTAGGCCAAGGATCTCCTGGGGGATAAAGCTCCTTTCCATCTTGATGGTTGCCTGCACTTTCTTGGAAAGGCCCTGTCTGCTCCTTCTGTTTCAGCTGCACCTGTGTATTTCAGTGCTATATCTGTTTGTATCTGCTGCATGCTGCTGCTGATCAGAACAGCCTAATGGGAACAGCCTGTCTGAGTGAGTGTTCCTGGTAAATTCCATGCCTGCCTCCACCCACCAGTTTCAATGCAGAGTCTAATGGCATTGGCTAATAAATACAGACCAAATGTTGGCAGCATGGAAAGGTTTCGGTCATCATTTCAAGGAATAATTTTTCCAGCATGGGGGAATGACTTACATAGAGCTCCAAGTGGTTCTGTAGTGAATTGTGCTGCTGTCTTGCTTTTTTCAAGGTTATTTTTTTTCCCCCAGGGAGAGTTTTGATTTTTTAGATGTTGTGGGTTAGACAGCATCACCACCAGATGGATTCGTAGCTGGCTGACCGGCCGTACTCAGCGTGTGGTCCTCAATGGAACCGCATCTACATGGAGGGAAGTGTGCAGTGGGGTGCCCCAGGGCTCTGTCCTGGGGCCAGTGCTCTTCAACATCTTCATCAACGATTTGGACGAGGGGATAGATGGGGAACTCATCAAATTTGCGGATGACACCAAGCTGGCAGGAATAGCCAACACTCCAGAAGACAGGCTTAAGATACAGGAGGACCTGGACAGACTTGAAGATTGGGCGCTATCTAACAAAATGAAATTCAATGGTGAAAAAAGTAAGGTTCTACATTTAGGCAAGAAAAACCAAATGTACAGGTATAGTATAGGGGGTACCTTGCTCAATAGTAGTAACTGTGAGAGGGATCTCGGAGTCCTAGTGGACAATCACTTAAATATGAGCCAGCAGTGTGCTGCAGCTGCCAAAAAAGCCAACACAGTGCTGGGCTGCATTAACAGAGGGATAGAATCAAGATCACGTGAAGTATTAATACCACTTTACAATGCCTTGGTAAGGCCACACTTGGAATACTGCATCCAGTTTTGGTCACCACGATGTAAAAAAGATGTTGAGACTCTAGAAAGAGTGCAGAGAAGGGCAACAAAGATGATTAGGGGACTGGAGGCTAAAGCATATCAGAACGTTTGCTGGAATTGGGTATGTCTAGTTTAATGAAAAGAAGGACTAGGGGTGACATGATAGCAGTATTCCAATATCTCAGGGGCTGCCACAAAGAAGAGGGAGTCAAGCTATTCTCCAAGGCGCCTGAGGCAGGACAAGAAGTAATGGATGGAAACTAGTCAAGGAAAGAAGCAACCTGGAACTGAGGAGAAACTTCCTGACAGTTAGAACAATTAACCAGTGGAACAACCTGCCTCCAGAAGCGGTGAATGCTCCAACACTGGAAGTTTTTAAGAAGAGACTGGACAGCCATTTGTCTGAAATGGTATAGGGTTTCCTGCCTGAGCAGGGGGTTGGACTCGATGACCTCCAAGGTCCCTTCCAACTTTATTATTATTATATTATTAAGTGGATATGGGGCAGGCCTTAACACGGGTACAGTAAACGCAAGGCCATCCTTGCAACCATATTAAAGATGTGACTCGGTGACCTAGTAGTTGGATTTGGACCAAACATTACCCTCCCAATATTTTTGTAAGTGATTTATTAAGGATACTTTTCTGCCCATCTGGCTTACAGGATCAAAAAAAGTGGATACTCCTAAAAGGATAGGCTCTTGGGACTGTGACATTCTGTTCCCAAACTGAGACTGTGGATTCACACTGCCAATATCATAATTGATTGAATAAGGCACAGTTAGCTGGGTTCATCATGGTGAACCAGAGAGCCATAGTGGTGCAATGAGTATTGCAGGCTAATTCTGCCAACTGCCAGCAGTTGTATTCTGACCGGCTCAAGGTTCACTCAGCCTTCCATCCTTCCGAGGTCAGTAAAATGAGGACTCAGATTGTTGGGGGCAATATGGTGACTCTGTAAACCACTTAGAGAAGGCTGTAAAGCAGAGGTCCCCAACCTTTTGGGCACCCAGGACCACCGGTTCCATGGAGAGAGGTTTTTCCGCGGACCGGAGAGTGTGTGGTTTTGTGTGCTGCCTGCATCCTGCGGATAGGGCTTTGCTTGTTTGTGTGGACCGGTTGCTAGCATGCTGCAGCCCGGTACTGGTCCATGGACCGCGGGTTGGGGATCCCTGCTGTAAAGCACTATGAAATGGTATATAAGTCTAAGGCTATTGCTATTGCAATTCAAAGATTTACAAAGCCTTAAGGGGGTGGTTTGATTTGGCTTAGTGTTTTGTGAAAACAGTTGTTGTGATGTATGAATCCTGATTTGTGATTGGGCATGATGTGTGAACCCATCACGTTATGGCTTTGTGCAGTATATGAACCCAGCATATGGGGGATGTTTAGGTCCTCAATCCTCAGGATACAAAAAGTCTGCTATTATAAAGGTCTCTTCCTGAGATCTACAGGTAGTCCTTGACTTAAGAACCATTTGTTTGGCAATCATTCAAGTGGCATTGGAAAAAGTGACTTACAACCAATCCTCGCATTTACGACTGCTATAGCATCCCCACAGTCATGTGATCAGTACAATTCCAGTATATGGCAACTACAGTGTATTTATGATGGTTGCAATGTCTCTGGGTCATATGATCACCATTTGTGACTTTCCCAGACAGCTTCTGACAAGCAGAGTCAATGGGGGAAGCTGAATTTGCTTAACAACCGTATGATTCACTTAATAGCAGTGATTTGCTTAACAACAGGTTGGCAGAAAGGGTTGTAAAATAATCTGGCACAACACACTTAACAGTCATCTTGCTTAGCCTCGGAAATTCTGGTCCCAGTTGTGGTTGTTAAATTGGGGACTACCTGTAATGGTAGCATTCTGACTTGATACAACACAATGGTTTAGAGCAGTGTTTTTCAGCCTTGGCAACTTTAAGTCATGTGGACTTCAACTCCCAGAATTCCACAGCCAGCAAAGCCAGAGATTTCAACTCTGGGAGTTGAAGTCCACATGACTTAAAGTTGCCAAGGTTGAGAAACACTGGTTTAGATATTCAACTTATCTTTCTGGTCCCACACTCTGAATTTCAATTACACTCTGGCCTCGTGCTTGTAAACAACTTATTGAGCATTCTAAGCACTAAAGTGGACCCCCATTTGTTGGGATATAGATATGCGCAGACCATATGGCCACAACCTCTATGAAAGTGGCGGCGGTAACACTGAATCAAAATTTAATGTTCACTCTTTTCACATCCATGTGCTTTAAATAGTTTCCTTATGAATAAAGTGAAATCTAGGACCCCAAATTCCTGATCATCTGCAGTTTTACTTGAAATGTATAACAGAAGCTAAGATTATAAATTGAAGTCCTGTTTGTGCAATGGGCACGGAATCGCCTTAGGACAGTGATGGCGAACCTTTTAGAGACCGAGTGCCCAAAAACTGCCCCCCGCTCCGCCCTGCCCACTGGGCCACCCACCACCTCCACGGCCTGCCACAGATCACCCAGGCAGCCCAGCAGCGCCATGGCAGCCATGCCCTCCGCCCCTCCCCTCAGCATCATCTGCGCGTAACGGGACGCAAGGGCTGAGTCTTGTCCCTGCTGCCCAGCTACCATGTCCTTGGCTCCGCTGCTTCGTGTGGGCCGCGCCCAGGGGCAACTCTCCTCTGGGGGGGGCTGCTGGTGAGGAGGGGGCCGTGGGAGGAGGCGGGGCTGGGGAGACAGTGCGTGTGCCCACAGAGAGGGCTCCGAGTGCCACCTCTGGCACACATGCCATAGGTTTGCCACCACTGCCTTAGGAGATGAGGTTATAAATCAGTTTGCAAATACAACGTTTATCTGTGTTAGAAAAACTAACAAAAAATTAATAGCATCCTTTGTTATAAGGCAGGTGAAGAATATTTCAAAAGTTAACAGAATAACAGAGCTAACAGAGGGACCTTGGAGGTGTTCTAGTCCAACCCCCTGCTCAAGCAGGAGACCCTATATCATTATTGAACTGCAGTTATTGAACTGTAGTTATAACCAGTCCCTGCCAGATATGATATTCAGATATCATATATTCAGCATAAAGCATTAGAATGCAACTGCATGGATAGTTCTTAGGGCTTCTAGAATGGTCCATGTTATACCATGGTTAGGGTTGATTGATATCTGCTGTTTTTTATACCTCACTTGTGGATGGTGTTATATGATTTTTTTATATACTGCATCCTGCTTTTATATTGTTTTTAATTGTTGTAAGCATCAAACATCATGTGCTTGATATGGACATCTGTATAAATTGAAATCATACATTAATAAGAACTGCAGTGGTTCACCACTTCTTATTTAAGGAAGTTGTTGAACCCTTTTAGAATAGCTTCAGTAGATTTTGGTCCTTGACTTAAAAGTAGCTTTAGATATGTGTGTTTGTACACACGTGTATATCTGTCTGAAAAAGTTAATTTTATTCTTTAAAGCTTTGTGTTTTCTTTAACTTTGTGTTGGCATTGCAATAGATTAGTGGCTTTTATCTGCTTTATATCTTCCTTTTGCTAATTGTTAATTGCAGCTTAACATTTTTTATTTTACATCTTTTCCATTTCTTTTACTAAGTTCTTCATTAGCAAAATTAGTAATTGGGTAAATTGAAAAACAGGTAAACAGAGGTGATTTTGGGGGGCAGAATTCCCTTATTCTCTCTATATCAGGGGGCTCCAACCTTTTTGGGTTGGCGGACCGATGGGAGAGGGAGGGGCAGGCGCCTTACACGTGCACGCGCAAATGTGAATGTGGCCACATGTGCATGCGCGTGTACAAACAAGCTGTGAGTATGCGCACCACGCAAGGGGGGCTGCAAGCATGCGTATGAGGCTTTCAGTGACGGCAGTGCCTGTGTGAGGCTTGTGGCATCGGTGCTGCCAGGCTCACAGCGATGCTATCACCAGCGTGAGGATTGTGCCGCGGCCCGCAGCGATGCCACCCTGGTGCGAGGATCACGCCGCCTCGTGCGAGGATCACGCCACAGCCCGCAGCAATGCCACCCAGGCACAAGGCTTGCACCACCGCCCTGCGTGAGGCTTGCACAGCAGCCCACCTGCCGCTTGCAGCGCTGCCACCGCCCACACAAGGTTTGTGGCAATGCTGCCACCTGCATGTGGCATGCTGCCGCCCACCTACTGCTTGTCGCGCTGCTGCCCCCTGCGCAACGTTCGTGGCAACGCCGCCACCCACGCAATACTAGTGGCATTGCTACCGCCTGCACAACACTCACGTCAACAGTGTCATGAGGGGGGGTGGGGTGAGCATGTGCACATGCGTGTGCATTGCCCAGTTACTCATGCAGCCCGGCAGCCAAGAGGCCACGCCCCGGTAGTGGGCCAAGGCTCATAGGTTGGGGACCTTTCGCTATATGGTGATATTGCTAGAGAAGAAAAGGCTCTAACTCGCCAGGAAATTAATGAGTTTACTCAAAAGGATAGGCTTACTGCATTTATCCTTCTTAAATGACATTGGTCTTATATGAAATAGCTAATCATTTGATAGTAATACTCATTAATATTTCAGCTTCTTTTCTTCCTATTTTGCTGTTTGGATGTAACACTTTTGTGAGTATAATCCTTAGTTTTAAATCTCCTGACATACAGATAGTAGTCTTTGACATATGACCATAATGGACCTGCCCATTACGTTCATTAAGTTTTAATGATTGTAAAACGGGTCGGTCCCAATTTTGCAACCTATTTTGCAGCAGTCATTAAGAAAACACAGGCGCACAACACAAGGCTATGCAAAGGCCCTCTTTAGCCATGACTGTGATCTGTTCTTTGAGCAGGAGAAATAAATCTAGAAAGACCTCCAGATTGTGCACCGGGTGTGTCTGGGGCAGTGCAACCCCATCAGCACTAAAAATGGTATAGTCCAGGGGTAGGCAACCTTGGCTCTTTTATGACTCGTGGACTTCAACTCCCAGAATTCCTGAGCCAGCATGGCTCAGCTTGGAAACCTCTCCCTTTCCCCTCAGCATGGCTGGCTCAGGGATTCTGGGAGTTGAAGTCCACGAGTCATAAAAGAGCCAAGGTTGCCTACCCCTGGTATAGTCCTTAGAACCAGTAGGCCCCAGTCCCAAAGGCACTCAATCTTGCCAGGGTTCTCTGACATCTATTCATCCCCATCCAGACCCCAAGGCCTCCAAGCACTGGAATAAGACATCCATGACATCACTTAATTTGCCAGGAGCAGCAGTGTTTATTTTGGCTTAATGGAGATATGTAAACCAGTAGTTCAATGATATATCAGCCCATCCTTTTTTTTTTTTTTTTTTTTGCTAAAAATAGATAAACTTCCTCTTCCCAAAAGACCTGGTTAGACTATCACCAGCTGCTCTGAAGCTGTCATAGCAAGCAATAGCACACAGGTTATGACTAGTCCCTTAGCGACCGTTTGAACTTTCAACAGACCCGAAAAAGGGAACTTAAGACCCAGATCTGAAGTTCTGGCTGTCGCCCTCCTTCCTGCTGTCATATGACCACACTTGGGGCACTTGGCGTCATGGCTGCATTAACATCTGTTTGCAGTGCCCCACGGTCACATGACCATGCTTTATGGTGATTTAGCTGAAAACCAAGTCTTCTGGTTTTTGGCAAAACTGCATCATAGAGCAGGGGTCCACAACCTCTGGTCCACAACCTAGTGCTGGGCTGCAGCTCGCTCGGAACCGGGCCATGGAAGTGGTGGGCGAGTGCGCGCACACGCGCAAAGCTACATTTGTGAAAGCCCCGTGCATCTCCTTTCCCTACCTCGCCCCACCATTGCCTCCACCGATCCGCTGAGCTGGAAAGATTGGAGACCTCTGCCATAGGGAACACCACGTTTGCTTAATGACCGTGCTGTTTGTTTTATGACCACTCTGTTTGCTTAATGCTGCAAATAAAGTTGCAAAGTCACATGGCCAACCTGTTTTATGACTGTTACAACTTGTGACAGTTATGGGCAGGCTTGATTACGATTGTAACTCAAGGACTCTCTGTGTGGTGAGAGCCGTTCTCCTAGAAAGAACCACTCCTGCTAGAGTCCAAAGTGGGGAGATAAGCTGAATGGAGCTCTACCAACTCTTGGTTTGCTGGTGAGTAGCCCTTAACAATAACTACTTATACAATAACTACTTATTGTAGTTTACAATAAGTGAAGTGTTAATACCACTTTACAATGCCTTGGTAAGGCCACACTTGGAATACTGCATCCAGTTTTGGTCACCACGATGTAGAAAAGATGTTGAGACTCTAGAAAGAGTACAGAGAAGAGCAACAAAGATGATTAGGGGACTGGAGGCTAAAGCATATAAGGAACGGTTGCTGGAATTGGATATGTCTAGTTTAATGAAGAGAAGGACGAGGGGGGACATGATAGCAGCCTTCCAATATCTCAAGGGCTGCCACAAAGAAGTGGGAGTCAAGCTATTCTCCAAAGCGCCTGAAGGCAGGACAAGAAGCAACGGATGGAAACTAACCAAGGAGAGAAGCAACCTAGAACTAAGGAGAAACTTCCTGACAGTTAGAACAATTAACCAGTGGAACAACCTGCCTCCAGAAGTGGTGAATGCTCCAACACTGGAAGTTTTTAAGAAGAGACTGGACAGCCAGGGGGTTGGACTAGATGACCTCCAAGGTCCCTTCCAACTTTATTATTATTATTATTATTATTATTATTATTATTATTATTATTATTATTATTATTATTATTATTATTATTATTATTATTTATTAATTATTATTATTTATTAATTATTATTATTATTATTATTATTATTATTATTATTATTATTATTATTATTATTATTATTATTGTAAGTGAATATGGTTAGAATGTGGTATTGCAGGCTAATTTTGCCAACTGCCAGCGGTTTGATTCTGACCGGCCCAAGATTGACTCAGCCTTCCATCCTTCCAAGGTCAGTAAAATGAGGACCCAGATTGTTGGGGGCAATAGGCTGACTCTGTAAACCGCTTAGAGGGTGCTATAAAGCACTGTGAAGCGGTATATGTCTAAGTGCTATTGCTAGTGCTTATAACAGCTACAGCCATTATTAACATTAATAGCAAACAACACAGATGACCAACAGCTATTAAGCCCTCTGGACCAATTAGTTTATGGACTGTGCAGTCTGTCCACCGTTAAAAGGAAGGCTATTTCATAAGGTTGGCGCCATTATGAAGAAATGTGATCTGATTTCAAACCTTGTGGAAGATTCTGCTAAGTGGCATTAAAGATGGATCAAGAGATGCTTTGGAAGTTGTTGGAATTCCAGCTAATGTTTTTCTTTGGGTATCATGTGTTTTAATGAAGGATAACAAGAATGGAAAGCTTTTATTCCTGTCTCAAAATGCCATGCTTGGTGTGAGCAGTGGTGTTTGCTATGCCTATCTGCTAATTTATGTAAACCAGAGCAAAGGTTGGTTAATTTTATGCATAGAAAATTTAAATGTGGCTTTTTTCCTCCTGAGGAAATAGACTGTACATCATATATAAAGTGCTGTGCTGTGGCAGAATTCTCTCACGGCCAAGGTATTTAACCTCATTTGTATGAGTATTTTCCCTCAGTCCCAAAATTGGTTAGCTATCTTGTTTTCTAGATATATTGTGTTAATATTTTGGTCTTCCCAGAATGTTCTTTCTCTTTCTTAGAGATGCATGGCTTGGCATTAAAAAAAAGTATATTTAGATTTAGAGACACCTGGAGCTTGTTTTTTTTAAATAAAATAAAGCAGCATCTGCACAAATGCCTTTCCCCCACTTCCATGGATGTGCAGTGTAGAATTAGGCTCTGTAACCTAACTTTCAGATTTTTTTTTTTAAAAAATAAGAGAATGCTGTAGCACACGGCTTGGCGTCCTGGTGTGTGTGGGGGAGCGGGAGAGGGGATGGTTCCATGTGAGTGGCAGGATTCACACGAGGGTTCACCGCTCCATTTATGTGCGCGGCAGGTGTACGAACCCACCGGTCGTACGAATGGAGCTTCAAGCGCAAGTGCCCACCGCTTGTGTGAGTGGAGCTGCGTGCGCTCTTGCCTGCCACTTGCATGGCCTGGTTCTGATTGGGCCACAACCCAGTGGTGGGCCGTGGGCTGGGGATCCCTGCTCTAGCAAATTCTTTGAAAAAGCATTTCATATCTTTTCCAAAGCCTTCTTGGCAACCCTACCAAGTGCTAGTCTGAGATTTGTGGGTGTCCAATCTTTTGGCTTGCCTGCCTCATTGAGTTGAAACTCAAATACTTTGGCCACCTAA
Organism: Azemiops feae; assembly: GCA_023970755.1. NCBI lineage: Eukaryota > Metazoa > Chordata > Lepidosauria > Squamata > Viperidae > Azemiops > Azemiops feae. The sequence continues at coordinate 801,669 of JALGBA010000077.1, read as the reverse complement.
TGAGAAGGAAGGACTCACTGGAGAAGAGCCTAATGCTAGGAAAGATTGAGGGCAATAGAAGAAGGGGACGACAGAGAATGAGGTGGCTGGATGGAGTCACTGAAGCAGTAGGCGTGAGCTTAAACGGACTCCAGAAGATGGTAGAGGACAGGAAGGCCTGGAGGAACGTTGTCCATGGGGTCGCGATGGGTCGGACACGACTTCGCAACTAACAGCCTCATTGAGTGAAGAGGAATTGTCTTGGGCCGTATATAAAATATATATTCCATGTGTATAAATCACATAATAACATTAAAATTTTATGATCTTGTGGGGCTGCATTACTAGCTGTTCAGGGCTGCATGTGACTCGCAGATTGGACATGCCTGTTGTGGATGGTCGATTCTAAAAGGCAGAAAATATCACTTTAATATCTTCTTTATCAGTGGTAAGGCTGGTATTTGCATCTGTTATTATTAGTTTGTCCTTATAGAGGTATATATATATATGTGTGTGTATATGTATGCAATCTTGCACACTCGTTGAGTGTAAAACAATCTCTTACAGTTTTGCCATTTGAAAAAAAACTGCTTGGAACAAAAAAAAGACTATTGAACTCCAATGTTACTTAATATTAAAACATCAGTCTATAACACAAAATAGCGTCTTGATTCTCACTGATGGGATTTGTGTAAGCCACAGGATTGTTAGGAGAAATTGCTGGCTGTGACTTTGTGAGAGTGGATAGGAGCAGAATATCATCTGTCCTCTGGCACTTCCTAAAACTACAAATAACCTGGATGTCCTTTATCTTTTCTGGCCAAATTTATATGGCTTCCCAACTGGCAAAAATGCATCTCTGGGCAGCATACAATTATAAAACAAGTCACAATATCTCAGTGAGGACTTTAAAAACCCCAATTTAATAAAAAAACAAACAAACCGCTTGATCAGAGCAGAGCCACGTATCTTGGGAGGATGAATAACATCCTGCTCTGAATGTCTGAAGGAATATAGAGGGCTTCAAAGTGAGGGAGAGAGAAAATTGCACAGGGCAGTGACTGAAATGGAAAAGGCATGGCTCCTAGGTCGTGACAGCTGTCATTGTTTCCTGAATAGACCTGGCTTGTGTGGGGCAGACAGAAATAAACCAGTTATAGGCAGTCTCGCAAATAATCCTGTCCTAAGCCATGTAGGGCTTTATAGGTGCTAACAATCACCTCGAATTGTTTCCAGAAGCCTATTGGGATCCGGTGCAGCTCACAAACTAGCAGTGATCCATCAAGATGCAATCATAGCTACCTGCCCTGCTACATTCTGGATAAGATAATAGTCCTCTACTTATAACCGTTAGTTTAGCAACCATTCAAGTTTACAGCAGCACTGAAAAAAGTGACTAACAAACCAGTCCTCGCACTTAACAACCATTGCAGCAGCATCCTCAATCAAATGCCCAGTCAAGTGGCCAAATCAAAATTTGGGCACGTGATTACTGGCATTTATTTACAATGGTTACGGAGTCCCAGGGCCACGTGATCATCATTTATAACCTTCCCAGATAGCTTCTGACAAAAAAAAAAAGTCAATGGGGGAAGCCGGTTTTGCTCAACAAGGGCAGCGATTCTCTTAACAACCTTGGGAAAAAGGGTCATAAAATTGGATGTGACTCATTTAACAACTGCCTTGTTTAGCAACGGGAATTGTGGTCGTTAAGTTGTGAACTTCATGTAGTTGCAGCTTCTGGATGGTCTTCAGGGGCAGCCCCAGGTGGAGCGCATTGCCATAGTCCAGGGGTAGGCAACCTTGGCTCTTTTATGACTCGTGGACTTCAACTCCCAGAATCCCTGAGCCAGCCATGCTGAGGGGAAAGGGAGAGATTTTCAAGCTGAGCCATGCTGGCTCAGGAATTCTGGGAGTTGAAGTCCACAAGTCATAAAAGAGCCAAGGTTGCCTACCCCTGTGGCATAGTCCAACTGAGGGCTGATTTGCATGGCCCTGAGCAAGGACTTTATATGGCACCTCTTCTTGATTCCATTTGGAGAGTTAGAATGGGGTGAAATACTGAAACTTGACAAGCGATTGCAATGTCTTTACTCACCAAAGCGCCAGTGAACTAGGCAAGACTTAACTGAGTTCTGTCTTAAGCAGAATGGTGCAAATTGCCGGATAGATTGTGGCAAGCGAGAGAGAGAGAGAGCTTTTACCGAAGCGCATAATTTTGTCTGCCTTCACAGATCCACAAAATCCAGCTATTCTTGACACGGTCACAGGGAGTAGACAGAAACCCTCTTGTCAGCTGCTTGCTTGGGAGATGTGGTTAATATGGATAAAATGCCTCATTCATTGCCCTCTTCCGCCTCTTGCCAAACTGGGGGCATCGCGTTTCTCCTGGGCCACGTGTCTTGCAGAAACAGCTGGAACAGATGAGGACCGTAATGGTGGGAAGTCTCTATTGACCAGCCAAGTGTAGATGAATTCTCCTTCTGTTTTGCAGTCAGGAGATACTTCCAAGGGAATAGCAACAGGCCACCCCCCCTCCCCAAAGAAAGAAAGAAAAGAAAAGAAAAGAAAGAAAGAAAAGAAAGAAAGAAAGAAAGAGAAAGAAAGAAAGAAAAAGAAAGAAAGAAAGAAAGAAAAACTTTAGACGTCTCTGCAGTCTCAGTGTGTGAATTAAGATGCTGGAAAATTAAGCATGCATAATGACTTAGCAGGGGCACACCTGCCCTCGTGTGTGTGTGTGTGTGTGTGTGTGTGTGTGTTGTGCCTTCTGTCTTGAAGACAATGCAAAACCACAGAATAGAGATACTTCCTTAGGGAACTTTGTCAGTTGAAGTGACAGCTAAAACACAGCAGATGCTCTGCATGCAGAAAGTCCCAGTTTGATTCCTGCTATGTCTTGTCTAATCTGGGGAACAAATGAAAAACTCAGGAGACATTCTGACAGTCCAAGTGCAGCTAATATTTAGCTAGACGATTCAAAGGTCAGGACTGTTATAGGTCGACTTGGTAACACTTGTTAACTTCTAAGTTTCAACCCCTTTTGCAGGGGGAAATCCGAAGAAGTCAACCAGCATTGGGTTTTCCCTGATTGGTTGCAACGATCAGGTTAAAAATAGCTTCGGATTGTATTCATTTATTTATTTAATACATTCCAAGGCCATGTCCTGTGCAGCTCCATTGTGAAGCATTCAAGCTTTAAATGCATTGAAGCAATAAAGTTCTTGCAGCAGATTGACCCTTTTGCTACGAAAGTGGAGGGGTAAGCAGAAACAAAATAGAAACCATGCACCCCAAACAGGTTTATGAAAGTTGCTAGTCCATGAGAAAAGCCACCTTTATGCAAATAGGCCACCTGAACGTAATGCCACCCGCTGTTGAAAGAGTTTTCGTAGCAGTCTTGAGAAATTAGAAAAGTGGAGATTTATGGAACCCTGTTTAAAAGATTCTTGAGGGAAATATGAAACATAGAAAGGTTTCCACCAGCAAATGCTTTCCACAAGAGCATTCTGGGAGATATTTGGTTGCGTTGTCAAAGTGCATGTGCGTTTTCACTGTCTGAAATGGGGAATGGGGAAAACACACATGGACCATAGAAACATAGAAAATTGATGACAGAAAAAGACCCAGTGGTCCATCAAATCTGCATTTTGAGGGTTTTGTTTGTTTTCTTTTTAATTTATATATATTATTTATTTATTTATTTATTTATATTGTATTTGTTTATTTAAATGTTTGTAGGGCGATAGACATGTGATCACCCCAGGCATGTTTAAACTGTCAGGCCATGCTGTAAAACTAGTGGTTGGAGCTAGGATAAAAACAAGATTTCATTTCATTTCAAATTAATTATAAGTTGTGAATGTTCCAACACTGGAAGTTTTTAAGAAGAGACTGGACAACCATTTGTCTGAAATGGTATAGGTTTCCTGCCTGAGCAGGGGGTTGGACTAGAAGACCTCCAAGGTCCCTTCCAAGTCTATTATTATTATTATTATTATTATTATTATTATTATTATTATTATTATTATTATTATTATTATTATTATTATTTGCTATATTTAATAATTTCCTTGTCTTCTCACATCACACATCAAAACGGAATAACTTTTGAAGCGTTGAAGTCCCAGATTATCTCTCTGCTTACCTGGACTGGAGTTTTGCTTGCTCTTTTTGTGTTGTGTTTTTTTCTTTTTCAAACCCCTCTTCCTCATTTCATCTCTAAAAGCAGAGATATATTTTACTTCAGTGACTGGCTCATGTGAAGAAGCATGTGTGTGCTTATTATTTTTAGAACTTTCCTGCTTTTCAATCCCCATGCCATCTCTTGAAAAAAAAAATGTCTCTTTTTCCATTGTGACATTTCTCGTTCCCTTTGGTATATTGCCTGGGGTGGATGTGTTTTTTCCACCTCAGGCAGGGCTTGTCCTGAAATGAGAAGCCTGAGAATTAATGGAGGGTGGGTAGCACAACCTTCTTATTTAAATATCAGAAAAACAGAGGGAGCATTCATACATTTCCCTCTCAACCCCCTCCCTATGGCTGTCATGAGCCAGGAGAGCCTATAAGTCTTGTCCTGATGAACCACTTAGGTGTGTTTCTTTTAGCCAAGCAAGGGAGAAGGAAAGAGAGAGCAAATAAATAAAATAAAAATCACAAGCAAGACAAGCTACTACAGCAATGACTTCTGTCTGATTTAAAACACAAGAGATCTTCAGCTCTGAAGGTCTTACTTTTGTGGTGTGCCAGTGTTGCCAGCATATGTTGCTTCCCTTAGTTCAGGGGTAGGCAACCTTGGCTCTTTTATGACTCGTGGACTTCAACTCCCAGAATTCCTGAGCCAGCCATGCTGAGGAGAAAGGGAGAGGTTTCCAAGCTGAGCCATGCTGGCTCAGGAATTCTGGGAGTTGAAGTCCACGAGTCATAAAAGAGCCAAGGTTGCCTACCCCTGCCTTAGATGTTTCTAGGCTTGGGGAGTTGGGAAAGAGAGGGGCGAAAAGTGATATGCTGCAGTTTTGTTAGAACTCTAGCTTTTGATAATGGGGCTTTAACAAATATTGGGACAGTAGGCTTGGTTAAAGCATAAACAGCCTCGAGGCAGGAAATGGGTCACATCCATGTACAGCCATTTGAGTTTGAACGGGAAAAAGCTCAACTAGGCTAAATTGGATGCAGGTTTTTTTGGGGGGGAGGGGCACCATCTTGGATTATTTTTCTCTGCAGGCCCACGAGTGTACAGGTAGTCCTCGACTTAACAACAGTTTGTTTAGTGACCGTTCGAAGTTAACAGCAGCACTGAAAAAAGTGACTTATGACCGTTTTTTACACTTATGACCGTTGCAGCGTCCCCATGGTCAAGCGATCGAAAGATATTTCCTTGCCTCAACTGAGAAACAGAATGAGCATGGGTGGGCAAAAATGCAGTGGGAATGGGAGCCACTTGCAACTTTCTGCCAGTTGGACCACGGCTGACCACCCTCTGGCAGCTAGTGGTGTGGTTAGTCTGCTTGACCTCAAGGTCGCTAGGGTGTGATCCACCTATTTGCTCTCCAGAGACCAAAAGAGGAGCCGGTCTACCCAGTCACTAGTAGGCTAGGACAGGACAGTCTATTGCAGTGGTGGCGAATCTATGGCACGTGTGCCAGAGGCGGCACTCAGAGCCCTCTCTGTGGGCACGCGCGCCTTTGCCCCAGCCCCGCCTCCTCCCGCGGCCCCCTCCTCCCCAGCAGCCCCCCCAGAGGAGAGTTGCCCCCAGGTGCAGCCCATGTGCAGCAGCGCAGCTAAGGACATGGCAGCCGGGCAAGACCACCCTCGCGCCCCGTCGCGCGCAGATGATGTTGCGGGGGAGGGCATGGCTGTCATGGTGCTGCTGGGCCAACTGGGCAATCTGCGGTGAGCCGTGGAGGCGGGGGGTGGCCCTGAGGGCGGGGAGCAGGGCGGGGGGTGGGGCATGGTGGGGGCAGGGCGGTTTTGGGGTACTCGGTCTCTAAAAGGTTCGCCATCACTGGTCTATTGAATGTTTGGGCAGCGGCATAGCAGCATTGAAGCAACCACAAATTTGCCAAATTTCAAATTTCCTCCTGGAGTCCTGGGCCCTGGATTTTGGATGCATTCTGTGGATGGTTCCATTTGAGATATGTTGGTTCAAAAATTGTTGCCCTATGATGCCTTGTCTTGCTCGGTTAAAGGTTACAGACAATTTTAATAGTATATATAGATACATTCTTAGGTATGTACTTATTACCTTTTTTTAAGACAAGAAGCAATGGATGGAAAGTAATCAAGGAGAGAACCGACCTAGAACCAAGGAGAAATTTCCTGATAGTGTTAAAATTAACCAGTGGAACAGCTTGCCTTCAGAAGTTGTGAGTGCTCCTTCACTGGAGGCTTTTAAGAAGAGACTGGACAACCATTTGTCTGAAATAATATAGGGTCTCCTGCTTGAGCAGAGGTTGGACTAGAAGACCTCCAAGGTCCCTTCCAACTCTGTTATTCTGTATCTCTCTAACCCAGGGGTAGGCAACCTTGGCTCTTTTATGACTCGTGGACTTCAACTCCAAGAATTCCTGAGCCAGCCAGCATGGCTGGCTCAGGAATTCTGGGAGTTGAAGTGCACGAGTCATAAAAGAGCCAAGGTTGCCAACCCCTGCTCTAACCCCATACTTTTCCTTTCTCTCTATAGTATTTGTGTTTTATCCTTTCAGTCCACTGAACTGGAGTGGACTAACAAATTTATAACAGAGAGCTTAGTTAGCCTGAATTCTTTCAGTGAGCTTTATACATTGACTGAAATTTTGAATGCAAGATCTAGGGCTATGCTCCAATCTTATATATCATGTTATCTGTGAACAAGCCCTGCTGAAATTAAGTGGACATTTTTGGATAGTTATAAATAGGGATGCTCAAAGTTGAAAAGGTGTAAGAAAGAACAAGCTGATTATTTAAAAGGATAAGAGTGCTGCCCCCATGAATCTAAAAAAACTTTCTATATCTAGATGAATAACTGATCCCTTGAGCCCAGTATAATCTGAAATGTTAGCAGTAATCTCCATTTTTTCCCCATAAAATCCCTTCTGTATGTAAAGCAGATGTCTTTCTGCTCTTACTGTCCAACACGGGTAAAATAAGATTCTAGTTAACACGATTCTGAATAAAGAGTTTACAGTACTAGAGTTTAAAAGATAGGCAGGGACTCTCTTACAAATATTGCAGCCAGATCTCTGACTTAATCTATTTTAATATTGTTTACGTTGCTTGCAGCATTTAGAGGAAAATATCTCACCAATCAAATTCAGTTCAGACCAAAGTAAAAGATTATTCTTGCAAGATAGGATGCAGAAATCAGAACTGTCCACCTCCACCTGTTCTGTTTAATTCCTCTTCACTTTCTCCACCAAAGGCCAAACGACATTCTCATTCTCAACATTAATCAGTGGAACAGCTTGCATCCAGAAGTTGTGGGTGCTCCAGCACTGGAGCTTTTTAAAGAAGAGACTGGAGAACCATTTGTCTGAAATGTTATAGAGTCTCCTGCTTGAGCAGGGATTGTACTAGAAGACCTCCAAGGTCCCTTCGAACTCTGTTATATCTGTTATTTAAGATGTTTGCTCTTCCTTAAAGCCGTCCAAAGTCGCTTGGTAGTGAGCTGTGTGGCATACATATTTAATAAATAAAGTTCTACTCCTTAAGTTCTTTTAAGGTGCTTTGACTCCTTGCCATCTGGGTTTCTTCAAATAGGATATTTATTAATCAAATTCATATAGACTTTATTTATAATTTATAATCCCCTCTCTCTCTTGAAGAGGCTTTGGTTATATGAGAATGAGCACCCATAAGCCTTATTTTTTCAGGAGGAATCCGGAGACATGTTCTTTATAGCATATGAGCTGTGGTCAGATTCATTACTGGCTAGGTCTGAAGAGGCTTCCGGTTTTCTTTGCTTGAAAAGCATCTGCCTTCCGACTGAGTAGTGCTCCCATATGGCCATGAATTGCAGAGAGCAAGCCCTATAAATGGATTTTGAAAATACAATACAGGATAAAAGAGTATTGACGCCTTTAAATGTTGCTGTTTGAGAAGACTCCTGAGAATAGCATGGATATTTAAGAAAACAAACAAATGGATCATGGAAAAATCAACCCACTCAAAGCACAAATGACCAGGCACAGATTATCCTACTATGGACATCTTAACCAAGCAATAATTCTATGAAGGACGATCCAGTACTGGGAAAGGTGGAAGGAAAGGAAAGAAGAGGAAAACCAGCTGCAAGGCAGATAGATTCGGCTTCAGCAGCACTGGCGCATCATTGGAAGACCTGAAGGACCACATTCAGAAGACATAGTCCTGGAGAAAATCCATCTACAGGTAGTCCTCGGTATACAACCATTTGTTTAGTGACTGTTCGAAGTTACAATGGCACGAAAAATGTGACTTATAATCATTTTTCACACTTGGGACCATTACAGTTGTCCCCCATGGTTACGTGATCAACATTCAGATGTTTGACAATGATGATTGCACTGTCCTGGGTTCATGTGATCACTATGTGTGACCTACTGACAAGCAAAATCAATAGGGAAGCCAGATTCACTTAACAACTGTGTTACTAACTTAAGAACTGCAATGATTCACTTAACAACTGTGGCAGGAAAAGTTGCATAATGGGGCAAAACTCTCTTAACAACTGTCTTGCTTAGCAACGGAAATTTTGGGCTCAATTGTGATCATAAGTCAAGGACTATCTGTATGTGCTTGCTAAGAGTCCACACCAATCTGATGGGACATAATCAAATCTTGTAAGAGCCAATATTTCCTGATCTTTTCTCCGCCCTGGTGCCATTCATAAGTTTTGGGCTGTAGTTCCCATGGCTGGGCTGCCAATATGGTTTTTCATCTTATGAGAAAAAGAAGAAAAAACACGCTCCACAATGGGCCGAGTTTTATAAGCCTTGATCAGGTTACTCCCTGATTTTCTAAACTTAATACCTCAAGTGCCTTTAACATTTTTTTCCCCTTAGAATTGATCCAGTCCTCTGAATCTTTGAGTTTGTATTGAGCCAGGAAGTTTGCCTTTTTTTACATTACTGTACTTACCTTTTTTATTTTCCTTCCTTCATATTCCTTTTATGCTTTTTGGTTGTAAGCCAACTGAATGAATTACACTGGTCTTTGCAAACCACTCTAGCAGCCTGGACTGAACTGATGAGTTGGCTAAAAAAAAACCCTTCGGATACTAATTCCTTCAGTCTATAATGAGTCTGCAATAACAAATATTATCTTATGCTTGCTACCTGGACCTCATTAGCTTGAGATCACAACAGATTGAATGTGGCTTTCCACATGCAAAGTATGTGCTTAATCTGCAAGTTACAGTCTCTCCCTTGAAACTGGAAATTTGGGTACCCACAATACACCGGACTAGACTAAAATTGTATTAGCATATTGAAGAAATCCAATAAGCCATCGCCTTAACCGCCTGGTGAGGTCATCCAACAATGTGGTGTGAGTTATCAGTGTGCTGATACCTAGCTTTATGTCTCCACCCTAGGCTGCCTGAGTGATGCCACGGAGGTTCTGTCTCACTGCCCAGTGGCTGTGGGAGCTTGGACAGGACACAACAGGCTTCAGTTCAAGCAACACTGAGTGGCTCTGGGTTTTTGGATCTCCTAGTTCCAGGATTCCTAAAGGAAAACAACTGTTGAGTTTTTGGAATGACAGATACTGAAACTGAAGCTCAAATACTTTGGCCACCTAATGAGAAGAGAGGACTCACTGGAAAAGACTCTGAAGTTGGGAAAGATTGAAAGCAGATGGAGAAGGAGACGGCAAAGGATGAGATAGTTTAGATAGTATCGTTGACAAAATTAACATGAATTTGAGCAAACTCCGGGAGACGGTGAAGGACAGGAGGGCCCGGTGCTATGGTCCATGGCCTTGTGAAGAGTTGGACATGACTTAGCGACTGAAGTTCCAGGATCTTCCATCTTTGGTTCTGAATGGGGGTGGAAACGAATGAATGAATGAATGAATGAATGAATGAATATTGTGTGAATTACAGGTAGTCCTCGAATTGCAACCATTCATTTAGTGACTGTTCAAATTTACAATGGCACTGGATAAAGTGACTTATAACCGGTCCTTGCACTTACGATCGTCACAGCATTCCTAAGGTCATGTGATCAAAATTTGGGTGCTTGGCAACCAGTAAGTATGTATGACAGTTGCAGTGTCTGGGGTCACCTGATTGCCATTTGTGGTCTTCCCGACTGGCATCTGACAAAGATAATGGGTGAAGCGGATTTGCTTTGTCAGGCATGAACAATGGGATGCACATGGGAAGTGTTCAATTAGCTACTTTATTGCTAATGCCTATTTCACAGGAACCTTCCCAGACTGCCAGCTTGCATTTGGGCCAGACTAGATAAGATTCAGTGGCATTCAAGGGGTCGACTGTTACCCTCTTATGCCTATGTAACGATTCCAGACTAATTCCCTGCTTGGCTCTTCCCTCTGGCTCAACCAGTCTTTCCAACATTCCCAGGGGGCTTCCAACGAACAAAGTCAGCGGGAGGAATCCACATTCACTTAACGACTGAATGAATCCATGATTCACTTAACAACTGCAGTAATTGACTTAACCATGGCAAAAAGGTCATAAAATCGGGCATGACTCACTTAACAACTACCTTGTTTAGCAATGGAAATTCTAATCCTAATTGGGATTGTAAGTCGACTACCTGTAGACTGTTATGTTAAATCATAATATAGGGTTGTTGTTGTTTTAACTCTGGTATAGCATATTTTACAAAAACAGCAGTTGTGTTTGGTTAATCTAAACTATGTTTAGTGTTTTGTGGGAAGACTGCTAAGGGAGTGCTGGTGCAAAACCCTCTTGCATTTAAATTACCAGACAGAAAAGTTGAATTTCCTTCAGGTGGGGTCTGCAATAGAATGTGGCAGTCTAGGATGCATCTGTCTGTGGAGATTCTCAGTCGTCCAGGTCATGGTTGTCCCAAAGGTACTTTTTCAAAAGGCAACTGGACTTTGTTTTTCCTTGAAGATGTTTCGCTTCTCATCCAAGAAGCTTCTTCAGCTCTGACTAAATGGTGGAGGATGGAAGGATCCACCATTCAGTCAGAACTGAAGAAGCTTCTTGGATGAGAAGCAAAATGTCTTCAAGGAAAAACAAAGTCCAGTCGCCTTTTGAAAAAGCACCTAGGATGCATCTTCTTTAAAATTCCAGCCAGTCCATTCTTTTTCCACCATTTTGGTTTCCAGTCTTGCCTTCCCCCTCTTCATCCTTGCATTAGAACAGAGTTCTCCAACCTTTCCGGGCTCACAACCCAGACGGGAGAGCAGCTTCCAAATTACTGCATGTGTGTGCGCGCGCACGCTCACAAATGGGGCCACGCCCACTGGTGCGTACTAGCGGCCATGTTTGCGCATGTATGCGCTGGTGCCATGCGCATGCACGAACGGCCACACACCCCCACGGCAGCTAGTGCACAAACAGGCCGCACATACATCCTGCGCTAGCGGCCCGTTCTTGCATGCATAAACAGGTCACGCACGCATCCCCGTGCTAGTGTTCCTGTTCGTGCCCGCGTGCATGCGCAAACAGGGCCATGGGCGCTAGCGTGAGTGGGGGGCAATGCGCGCCCACACGTGCGCTCCCTGGCCAGCCATTTCTGTGGCCCGTTGGCCAAGAGCCCATGGCCTGGTGTCGGGCCCCGGCCCATAGGTTGGGGACCCCCTGCATTAGAATACACATTCTGGGCATTCTTTGCATCCAATTATCTTCTGGCTGCTTTAGAATCCCCTCTCTATATTTCGATAAGTCTTGGGCTTTTCTGGAACTGGCTGATTCCTCCTCCTTTTCTCAGTTTCTCTGAGCCCTGAAAATAAAGGGAGTAAAAATGTTTTAAAGTTGCTTGATTTTGTTTAAAATGCCCCATGGAATCTAGTTTCCTTGTCACGGACAAGGCTATTGCTGCGATAAACTGTATACAATTGGTGGGCCAATTTCCTTTGAGTTGAAGCTTCTCTGCTATGGCTGGTCTTTTCCGGTTCCCACAACTTCTGATCTTCTCCAGTTGCCCAAAGCAGCGTTCAAGAGCCACTGCTTATTCTCATGTCTTGGCATGCAAAGGGTTTACATTTCATAGAGAGGAAGTCATATATGGGGTGTGGGTGGTGCATGAAAAGCAGAAAACTCAGAAAATAACCAGAGCAGGAGAGCAGCAGAGATGGAGCAGGAAGCAGAACTGGCCAAGAATAAGTCTGATGGAGGGGAGGCTAACAGAAAGCCAGGTAGGTTTCCTTCAACGGATGCAGGAATTGAACACAGAGATAAACATGCAACAGTAGGACTTTGAATGGAAGAAGAACGTTAAACAAACTTTGAACATTATACTTAGAGCTGATATTAGATGTTTGGTGTTGGTACATTACTCCAATCTTGATGGTTAAAATGAATCATTTCCCTCCCAAAAATGTTGGAAATGAAATGAATTGGTTGAAATCTTCTTTCACAAATGATGGCAATGTTGTGAAGCCAAACAATACTGGAAAATGTTTCATCATAGAATGGAACAGATTGTGAAGGTTATAATTCCATAGCAACCTGAGAAATTCTTATTAAATTTCAGTATATCATTCAGTATATCCCTTCAGAATGCAGCAAACTAGCATGCTCTGTATTAATAGCTGCAAGGATTTTATGGGGGGAAAGTGGAAAAGACCTTGAAGTCTTTCTTTGGAAGAAAGGCTAATTAAATGATGGAACTATTCTTTCATGTTTACCATAACTTCCTACGTAAAAAGTAATTGATGTAGAATTTAATTTTAATTGGAAATCATTTTTGGGTTATGTTGTATGTGGATTGTGCCAGATAAAATAGTTGGGTTTCTCATCTACAGAATAATATTTTCATCTGATCTATAACTTTTATCTGTTCTGTAACTATTTTGATCAAATATATATAGTTCCTTGACTTATGATGACAACAGAGCCCAAAATTTCTGTTGCTAAGCAAGGCAGTAACGTGAGTTTTGCCCCATTTTGTGACTCTTTTTGCCACAGTTATTAAGCAAATCACTGCAGTTGTTAAGTGAATCATATAGTCATTAAGCAAATCTGACTTCTCCCATTCACTTTGCTTGTCAGAAGCCAGCTGGGATGGCTACAAGTGATCACATGACCCTGGGACAGTGCAACTATTTTAAATACAGGCCAGTTACCACGTGCCCGTATTTTGGTCATTTGACCATGGGGATGCTGCAATAGTTGTAAATGTGAAAAGGAGTTGTAAGTCACTTTTTTTTCCAGTGCTGTTGTAACTTTGGTCATTAAATGAGCTGTTGTAAGTCAAGGACTACCTGTATTGTCATATAACCTCTTCCTTGAGGCAATTCTGTGAATAACAATGCTGGAAGGTCATACTAGTCTAGAGGTGTAAACCAGAGGTGTCCAACCTTGGAGAGACTCTTAAGACTTGTGGACTTCCAACTCCCAGAATTCCGCAGCCAGCAGAATGTGGAATTCTGGGACTTGAAGGCCACAGGTCTTAAAGTTGCCAAGGCCGGATACCTCTGGTGTAAACAGTCTGACTTGAGTGGTGGGCTTTTTCTTCGATTCTACAAAATTGTGATGTGAAAAAGGCTGAGGTTGTGAGCATTCCTAGGTTGTAAGCCTGCATTGCAGGTAAGGTTTGTTTCTTTTGCACAGCCCCAACACATGTTCCTTACTGGGGCTTAGCCCTGCCCTTCCCTCTTGACACACACTGACACACTTTCAGGAAAGCCTTCCCCGGTGGTGGGTTGGCGCTGGCAGCGGCATCTTGTGTGTGTGTTTATGATGCTGCTTCCTTTCTCAACAGCTGGCCTCCTCCTCCCTCAAGCAGTGTCAGTTTCTTCCTGACGTAGACTCAGCCGATGATGATCCGTTCAGTCTTTTTTGTGAGTAGTTAAGAAGGAGTTTCCTGTTGAAATAGGAGTCTACGTGAGTACAGGAAAAGGAGGAAAAAGGTATTTTATTCAGGCGGCTCCTTGGATGTTCCGCTCAGGGTTGAAAATTCTCAACTCGTGCAAGTCAAGGTCCTTAAAGCTACTATTTGTCCCAGAGCACATAAGGAAGGAAAAGGAGGGTAAGAAAACCGGCCATGTCATAACATTTAAGTGCTACATGGTGAAATATCTTTCTTGGTTAATTCTCTGGAACATAAAATGGGCTGTGTTGCGTTGGATTTTGGTGTATTGTTTCCAACTGGGGTGACTGAGATTTCTCTAAAGATAATGAAGGACAACAGCCATGTTTTGTTGATTTTTCTGTCTGGTATTCAAAAATAGACTGCTTAGGAATATGGAAGAACCAATAAGCTAGAGTGAACGACATTGTACAAAGTGCTTTGAATATCGAATCTCTTTAGGGGGCTGTGGATTGGTCTGAATTCACTTTCTTTGGAAATCCAGTTGACCTAATTTACAAAGGGATCCATCTACTGTATGTGCTTCGGGCTTTGGAGATTAGATTGGGGTATATTTATTGAATGATTTCTAACACCCAAGACTAAATTTCCACTTTTGTCTTTTCAAAAGCTGAAAAGGAAGGGAAATGGGTTCTTGGAAATGGCACTTGTATTCATTCCATGTATGCCACTTTTAAGTCTTTAGAGGGCAACTGGGATAAAAATGTGGAAAATGTAAATATAATAAAAATAAAATGCTGGATGGAGATGTAGATAGATTTGGAAAGAACCATTTAAAGCAGGGGTCTTCAAACTCGGCCCTTTTATGACTCATGGACTTCAACTCCCAGAATTCCTCAGCCAGGCATGAGTCATAAAAGGGCCGAGTTTGAAGACCCCTGATTTAAAGTAATTACATCCAGACTCTATACTTCTTGTAGAAATCCCAATTAAAGCGTCTCCTTCAGATATCCAGTCTCTTCTTGATTACAGGTAGTCCTCAATTTACGACCACAATTGAGCCCAAAATTCCTGTATCTAAGTAAGACAGCTGTTAAGTGAGTTTTGCCCCATTTTATGACCTTTCTTGCCACAGTTGTTAAGTGAATCACTGCAGTTGTTAGTAAACAGGGATGTTAAGTGACCCTGGCTTCCCCCTTCACTTTGCTTATCAGAAGGCTGCAAAAGGTGATCAGATGACACCGTGACATTTCAACAGTCGTAAATATGAGTCAGTTGCCAAGCATCTGAATTTTGATCATGTGACCATGGAGATGCTGCAATGGACGTAAGTGTGAAAAATGGTCACAAGTTAACTTTTTTCAGTGCTGTTGTAACTTTGAACGGTCACTAAAGAAACTGTTGTAAGTCAAGGACTTACCTGTATATCTAACGAAAGAGAGCTCTCCACTCTCCATTGGTAACTGGCTTCACCATCAGATCACTCAATTTGTACTTTATTATGAGGCAGGGGAGGAAAATGGGTATTGTCCAGCTCTCTTCAAGAACTCCTTTGCATTCCAATATTAATTTATGGTACATTTAAAAAAAAAATATATTCAATTTCACTTTTTTTCTCGGAGGTCAAGTGGCATACGTAGCAGGCCCTCCTCCAGTTTTCCCACCACAGCCCAGTAGCATAAGTTGGGCTGAGACAACTGGGCCAAAATCACATTATGGGCTTCCATGAGTTATAGTAGATTTGAACCTGGGTCCCTCTGCTCCTTGTCCGGGACTTCAGTACAGAATCCCTCCTGAGTAGCCATCATTATTTTTGCATATCATGCTAAGGCAGAATTTTTTTAACCATGGCTGGCTGTTATAACATATTAAGGCAAAAACAAGCCAGCCACCTAATGGCCAAATGTCAGTTCCAGCCATTGTCATCCTCAATTCTGTTTTAGAACCTTTCCAGGGCTAAGTTGGTTGTCAGTGTATTCTTCCTTGTTGGACCAAGGAACTTTTGTGCACTTTGTTTTATTGCCTTTTAAAGCATAACTAGGAAGAAAAAAGGGTAAAAACCTTTTTTTTTTTGCATTAGATAGAACGCACTAATCCTGTAGTGGGGTGCAAGGAAAAAAAAAATTAACTCTTTTTTTTCTGTGCTGTGCAAAGTTACTTCCGTTTGGGAGTTCTCTCCACCCAGCAAGATGCTACTTTAATAACTAAATGTTAAGTGGTATATCTTTAAATCCAGCAGTGGTCCAGCTGTTCTGCGAGTCTTCCCAGCTGTCCAGATGTTGGGCGATCAACTCCCAACATCGTTGGCCACGTTCACTAGGGATGGTAAGAGATGGAACCCAACAGTCTGCAGCATGGTAGTCCAACCGTGGCAACTTTAAGACTTGTGGATTTCAACTCTCACAATTCCCCAGCCAGCATGGGAGTTGAAGTCCACAAGTCTTAAAAGTTGCCAAGGTTGGACACTCCTGGGTCTGGAGAGTTCTCGTGGGTTCTCCACCCTAGCTTGGAGCAAGCAAAGTGACACTGAGATTTCTAAAATGATGGAATTGGAGGGGCCAGTTCCATTTGGGTCATTGAATCCAACCCTGTGCTCAGCGGCAGGAATCCAAATTAAAGCATCCCAGACTGATGATTGACTACTTTTTGCTTGAGCACACCCAATGAAGGGGAGGCCACTATCACCCTGGGTCATTGGTTTCATTGTCAGACTGTTGTTAACTGCTAGAACACTTCTCTTCATAAAACTTTGTTAATAGTCTCTTGATGATCCTTATTGCCTTTTCTAAGCTCATTTCACTTGATCTGCATCTTTCTTAAAGTGACGGTACCCAGTACAGAATGCAGTTCTTGAGATGAGGTCAGTTATCGCAGAATAACAGGCAACTATCAACTATTACTGCTAATGATTTGGAAGCTGCTTGTTTTATTGATGTAGCTGAAAGTTTCATTGGATTTTTTTTCTGTGGCAGCCTCACACTGCTGACTCATAATCATTTTGCACTCGGCTACCGTTCCAAGATCTTCATAAATCCCCCATCCTGCATCTCTGTATCTTTGTTTCTGAAGAGAAGGAATGAGTATTGGAGGGGGGGGGGTCTGTCAAATTTCATTCTCTTACTGTCAGAACCTATCAAGATTGTCAGAATTACATTTCAGTCTTTTAGAATATTAATGGCCCTATCCACTTTGCTCCCTTTCGCATGAGTGATAAGCATTCCCTCCATCTTTTTATCCCAGTTCCTAATAAAAACGTTGAAGAGTCCAGGATGCAGGAGTTTACCTCTTTTGATTCCCTCATTCCCATTTGATGAGAAACGGTGGAGCTTGGTTGTTTTCTTGCAGATATTTCATTATCTATTGTTGATGTTATCTAGTTCAGGGCTTTTCAACCTTTTCACCGATTGTACCACTTTTAGGATATGGCAATATTCGAGTACCACCTAGCAAGGTGTCAAAAACTTGATGACCAAAAAAAAAAACCCTGTTCAAAGTTGCAATTGCACTGAAATGACTTATGACCATTTTCACACTTATGACCATTGCAGCATGCCCAGGGTCATGTGATTTATATTTGGATGCTTGGCAACTGATTCATATTTATGATGGTCACAGTGTTCCAGGGTCATGTGATCCCCTTTTGCAACCTTTTGACAAGTAAAGTCAATGGCAGGGCTGCTGGTGGCCAAGTGCTAAGGCAGGACTTCCCTCCCTCCCTCCTTCCCTGCCTCCCTCTTTCTCATGCCCACCTCCTTCTGAAGGAAGAATTTGAAACTCCCCCCCCCCATATTCTTTCTCTTCCATATATTCATCAAACAAGGAAAAGCCTCCAGAAACAGAAAAGACAAACTGCTGAGTGAACTAGCTTAAAAAGGCACATTCCCCTTTAAGAATTAGCTACTGGCTAGAAAGGAAAGTAAGGAAGAAAAAAAAATGTAGTAAGTATTGGCTGCTGGCTAAGGCAGCCTCCCCAAATGGCTCCATTCATAAGTAAAAGAATCTACAGGCAAAATCCATTCAGGAGAAATCCCTTGCAGCAAAACTTACAGCTAACAATAGCAGAGCAATAGAAGCTAACACGAGACATCAGCCATCAGCCAAATAGAAATTGCCAAACACTCCTTAAGAACACAAAGCCCACATTGCACAAATCCCAGAACTTCAAAGTCACAAAAGCACATAAGAATCCTTCCACTCTCCATCTCCTCCCTCTTTCTCATGGGGGAGGGTGAGCCAGAACTGAGCCTGGGCCCTTTGTCTCTCCCCAGCCACTGCAGCTCCAGAGGACTCTCTCACTGTAAGTCCTTGCCTGTGCTGGCTCTTTCCCTCCCCCACTACACTTGGCTAGGCAGGGCTGCGTACCACCTGCCACTTGTTAATGTACCACAGGTTGAAAAGCCCTGATCTAGTTGGGTAAGAAAACAACCAAGCTCAAAGAGCACCAAGGACTCCACAGTTCAGCTGTGAGCTACTTATATTCTCTTTATTGATGAGAACTGTTGATGAATACTTTTGCTGATCCCTGGTGTTTCAACACAAAGCTAGTTTTCTTTGAAATAGGAAATTTCCATAAGCTAATAGTAATATATTCTTCATGCATTATTTAATATTTTAAAAAATTCTTGGACTTAAACGCTTCAACAGGTGGCCAGATTTGGTTGACCTTGCATGGGTTCAGAAGCTAAGCAGAATCAGGCTTGACCACTACTTGGATGGAGACGTAAGCTAGCCTGGGGAATTAGAAAAACATACACACACACCCTGGAAGAAGAAATCACAACTGCTTCCATATAGTTCCCAAGAAGTCACCAAGAATCAACCACATCTCACAGATTTTATCATTTTATTTATCTGATGTTATAAGACACATGTTTATACTGTAATGTAAATGTTGAAAAACCGAAGATGCTGGGGAAATGGCTATGGAAGGAAGAAAGAGGAAATACTTTTTAAACAAGTGGCACTGCTACAGCTTGTGGTAGCAAGTTCCAGGAGATAATTGCAGGTTGTGTAAAAAAAGATTTCCATTTTGGTTCTTGTTTGTCCTGTGTATACTTTTACCCTCTTTCATTGGGCGACCAAGTTCTTAAATTGTACGGTAGAAGAATCCAATCTCAATCCCTCCCTTCTTCCTTCTTTATTTCATGTCATATGAATTTTAATTTTAAACTGTAATGATTTTTCATAGAAATATGACAACCCAAACAATTCATATTGAAAACCCAAACAATTCATATTGAAAGCCCAAACAATTCAGATGCAACATTTGCCTCAGGCAAATATGTAGCAGCTTTCCTCAACTTGGTGTCTTCCAGATGTGTTTGAATCTCAACTCCCATACCTATTGCAGCAGGTAATAGGGCCAAGCACATCTGGAGGATGCTGGGAAAGTGGGGAGGGGAGGCAGAATTATTTAGAGATAGAAGTAGTCCTCAGCTTACGATTGTTCATAGTTAACAACAGTTCAAAGTTATGATGGCCTCGGAAAAAGTGAATTATGATCTGTACTTGCACTTATGACTGTCACATTACCCTTTACATCTGGTTGCAATGTCTTGCGATCACATGATCATGCTTTGTGACGTTTTTGCTGATTTCCAGCAAAATCTGCCCATTTGGGAAGCTGAATTTGTTAACAACTGCATGATTCACTTAACATATGATTCACTTACTGACAATGGTAATTAGCTTAATAACTGCCATAAAAATTGTCATAAAATCGAGTCCAACCTTATTTAGAACCACAACTTTCAATGAAAATTCTAATAGTAATTGTGGTTGTAAGTTTGAAGATTAACTCTACATTTTGTGGCTCGTTATGGATCTGGATTAGGATGGGGAAAGGAAGTGAGAGCTGTATGGAAAAAACATATTTCCCCCCTCAAAATATTAACTTGTTATTTTCCTGTTTTCGTGGGAGGTGGGGATCTTGAACCTTTCTAAGCTTAAGCCTGTGAATTTATTGGATAGGATGATGTCTATATATATATATAAAACTTGATGCATATAGAAAACGTCTTCATTGAGTCCTTCCAAAAATGCTAGCTTTCCACTAATAAAATATGTTTTTAAAGTAATACAGGTGCTCACAGCAGTTCATTTAGTGACAACAGCACTGAAAAAAGTGGCTTATGACTGTTTTTCACATTTACGACCTTTGCAACATCCCCATGGTCATGTGATCGAAATTCAGACCCTTGGTAACTGACTCATATTTACGATGGTTGCAGTGTCCTGGGGTCACGTGATCACCTTTTGTGACTTCTGAGAAGCAAAGTCAATGGGGAAGCCAGATTCGCTTAACAACTGTGTTACTAATTTAACAACTCCAGTGATTCACTTAACAACTGTAGCGGGAATGCTCGTAAAAATGGGGCAAAATTCACTTAATAATATCTTGCTTAACAAGAGGAATTTTGGGCTCAATTGTAGTTGTAATTGTAATATATACAATTGCATCTGCATATATCATTTGCATATGCACACCTGCATTCTGAAGTAGTATTGCACTTGGTTTGGCTACTTTTTATTTCTGTCTTAAAATATAGTATAATTGCTTAATCCAGGGATAGGCAACCTTGGCTCTTTTATGACTCGCGGACTTCAACTCCCAGAATTCCTGAGCAAGCCATGCTGAGGGGAAAGGGAGAAGTTTCCAAGCTGAGCCATGCTGGCTCAGGAATTCTGGGAGTTGAAATCCATGAGTCATAAAAGAGCCAAGGTTGCCTACCTCTGGCTTAAACTGTATCCCAATTTCCTCTGTTTTTCATTGCATCATATGTGCTGCTATTTCACTCTTTAATTTGGAAGGATGATCCTTCCCTCCCTCTAGTGCCTTTGTGGTAAACTTCTGGGAGTTGACAGCCTCTTCCTCTCAATCTTGAAGCATATTCATTTTAGCAAAAGATTGGGTGTTTTTTTTTTTTTAAAAAATTGTATGTAATTTTTTTTTCTTCTGCACTCCATCTCCCTTTCCTTAGGAATTCAAAAGAGACACCAATAATTTGGTTTAAAAGTTATATTAGCCTTCCCAGTTAACATGACTAAAGTTATGGCTGAGAATCATGGGAACAGCAGATTAATCAAGCATCTGAAAGAACCTTCAATTTGGGAAGCTTGGACTATATAGTTTGAGAATTTTCTGCTGTGAAAGATTTCATCTTTGCACCATGGATGTTTTTATGACATCCATTTATAATGATTAATTTTGAATGTTTCTTTCGTGATATAAAAAAACCTGAAGTAATTCCATCCACGAGGAGGCGTGTCCAACCTTGGCAACTTTATGATTGGCTAGGAATTCTGGGAGTTGAAGTCCACAAGTCTTAAAATTGTTAAGGTTGGACACCTCTGTCCTAGAGAATTTACAGACTAGCAGTTGTTTACAGATTAGGACATCCTGAGGTGGGCAGGGAAACTGAGGAAGGGATAAATGAGGAAATATTATTTCTCTTGCCCTCAGTAAAGCTAAAATATCAGGTGAAATATCTTGATGTCTTTCTGGAACTCCCTTAAAACCTGGATATGTCAATAGGCCCGGGAGGATTCTCATGGAAATGGGGTGTCAGAACTGCCACTTCACACCTGTCTTATTCTTTCGCTTGGATGCCAGTCTGCCATGAACTATGGGGTGGAGGGATGATGAATGGGAGGGGGTAGGAGGATTCCATTATTCACTGTGCCAGCCAAAGACACAAATTCAAAGACAACCGCCTGCAAAGGAATGTGGCTGCATACCAAGGATGGCCGTTCCAACAACATCCAGTTTAAACATGATTGGACAATCGAGGGCTAACGGGAGGGAGGATGCTTGGGAATTTGGCTTGCAAAACTTAGATCTGGCTTTGCTTTACTGCATATCACTTGACCTTTAGTAAACTATGCCTTTCTCAACAAATGGAGTCAAGGATCGTTCTTGCTTTAAGCTCAAGTTGAGGCAGGATTGACATGGGGATTTAATGAGGTGGCTACATTGATTGTGATAATATCTAATGCTCTCCCAAGCCCTTTGGAATTTTTTAATGATAATAATATTAATATGTTAATTGTAGAATGCTTTTCTAATTACTATTTTTATCATTTTATTATACACTGCCCAAGTCATGTATTGTGAGGTGGATGGCATATAAATACAATAAATACATGAAAAATATAGTTTGCTAGATTTGAAGAAAATCCACCCTCTTTTTGACAAGATGCTATTCTCCTGCTGTTAAATCAATCAGTCTTAACTGAGGGTTCTAACCAGTGGTGGGATTCAGCCGCACCACTTCGGCAGAACTGGTAGCTAATTTTTTGTTGCCCAGGCCCAGAATGGACTTTCGGAAGCGGCATCCACACAGAGAACCAGTTGTTCACATATTTGAATCCCACCACTGGATCTAACTAATTAATCCAACTAATCAGGAGAAGCTAAACAAGTACTTACTTTAAAGAACAACAAATCGTCCAGTTAATTCAGGACAGTGTCCTGTTTTACTTGAACTAATGATTTTCTACCAATTGTAGCAATCTCTAGAACTGATGGAATGTGACTATTCCTTAGAAATTCCTTTCTATTTATTTGAGAGCTGGCAGTATAATACCTGGAGCTTCCAGAGTACCTGCCACACTTTATCGATTTATTCAGTAGATTTTTATTCTACCTTTATCATTTTACAAGTAACTCAAGGCGGCAAACATACCTAATACTTCTTCCTCCTATTTTCTCCACAACAACAACCCTGTAATATAGGGAGGTCTGAGAGAGAGTGGCTGGCCCAGAGTCACCCAGCCGGTTTTTCATGCCTAAGGCAGGTCTAGAATTCACCACCACCTGGTCTCTAGGGCGGCACCTTCACCACTACACCAAACTGGTATATACTTTAATAATGTTTGCGGAATTTTAAAATAAAATAAATGAATTTAAAAACTCTGATATCTTAACGAGATTTCAGTATTATCGCACAAAATAGTGAGTTTTCAGGTGAGAGTGTTGAGATTTGTGAGGGTGATGATGTTATCCATTCAGTTGTGTCCAACTCTTGGCTGTTCTGTGGGCCAGGTCTCTCCATATCTTCCAATCTTGCACTGCTTCTTTGAGTTTTTCTGTTCTCTGGCTGGTGTCATCTTTGATGGTGTCCACCCACCATGATCTTTGGAGGCCTGGTTTCCTTTTACCGCTAACTCTTCCAAACATAGTTGCTTTCTCCAGTGAATTCCTCCACATGACATGGCCGCAGTAAGTGAGATGTAGTTTTGTGATTTTGCTGAGATTTCAGGGATGAGATCATCCAAATCCTACAAAATTCTGCAATCTTACAGATTTTTTTTCTTCAGAAAAAATTCCCACCCATTTCCTGAAACAGTTTCTAATCTGGATGTTTATTTACCCTGCCCCTCCTTTTGCTTTTCTTTAAAAGGGGGGGTGGGGCGGATTGCCACATGGAATAACCTGACCACCTTTTCTTCCTCTCCACTTTCCCCAGCTTGGAAAAGAAGAGTCACCCTGGAAAGTTCGCTTCTGCGCCATGTTGTCTTCACCAAGGAGCATCCGACGGGAGGTGCTGCTGATTGGAGTCCACGCGGACCAGGCCAGAGGACAGCCGTTCCACTAGCCCAGCACATGTGGGTGGAGACGTCTCCCCTCACACCCTCCCCTCCTACATCTCCGGCATCCGCAATGGTTTATTAACCAAGAAGAGCCCTGCTTTTTTAATTCCTCCTTCGTCTTTTTCCCCCTTCCCCCTCCCCCTCCCCCGACCCCCTCCCAGCCACTCCTCAAGTTTTGGCCGTGTTTGGGATTTGTATGGCAGCGGTGTAACCGTGGAGAGGCCAGGGTATCACAAACTTATGGATTTTGATAAGAGAGGAGGGAAAGGGGAAAACGAGGAGAGTAGAAGAATGTCTAAAACGGGTGGAAGCCGGAGCACTCACGGGAGCCGAACAGCAGGGACCAACTCCGGAGTCTTAATGGTGGGGCCGAATTTTCGTGTTGGGAAGAAGATCGGATGCGGCAA
This sequence comes from Azemiops feae, assembly GCA_023970755.1. Classification (NCBI taxonomy): domain Eukaryota; kingdom Metazoa; phylum Chordata; class Lepidosauria; order Squamata; family Viperidae; genus Azemiops; species Azemiops feae. The sequence goes on along the minus strand of JALGBA010000077.1, from coordinate 777,767 downwards.
CTTTGGGGAACTTCGGCTAGGTAAGTCTTCATATATATATATATATATATATATATATATTCCCTGGTTGCTTTGCTTTAACTCAGCATTTTTTCAAACTTGACAACTTTTAAGAAGCATGGACCCCCAACTCTCAGAATTCCCTAACAACGTATCTTAAAGTTGTCAAGTTTGAAAAACACTGCTTTAATTCAAACCCAAATATTACATACAATCTTTGCTTCTTGAAAAATGTCTGTCAGAAATAAGATGCTTTCTTCCAGAGCAAAATAATTCTCTCCATACATGTCCTTTTTGATAGCCTTGTAAAGGGCTTTGCCCCAAATACAAATAAATGACAGCTAGTTCTCGAGTTATAGTGGTTTATCGGGACTGTAGTTTCTGTTGCTAAGTGATGTGGTTGTAAAGTGCAATGTGGCATGGCTGCTTTGCTTAGCAATGGCAATCCTGGAAGTCATCATGGCTGTCATTAACCAAGCCCCACCTGTCTTAGGCAAGGACTCATCCCGATCCAAGCTATTCCTACGATTTGGTAAAATAAGGCAGGACAGGGGATTGGATTAGAATAGCAATAGCACTTAGACTTATATACTGCCTCATAGTGCTTTACAGCCTTCTCTAGGCGGTTTACAGAGTCAGCCTATTGCCCCCAGCAATCTGGGCCCTCATTTTACCAAGCTCAGAAAGATGGAAGGCTGAGTCAACCTTGAGCTGGTCAGAAACGAACTGCTGGCAGTCGACAAGTTAGCCTGCAATACTGCATTCTAACCACTGTGCCACCACGGCTCTTAGAAGACCTCTGGGATCCCTTCAACTCTATGATTCCATCTTCTGCCTCCTCTTCGGTTCTTCCCACCCACCTTTTTGGACGCCTTGCACTCTTGTCCTCTTTGCCAGCACCCCAAATGACCATCACCATCTTCTTCCTTCCTCTCACTGCTGACAAGGCTGGCCTGGCCTGGCCTAGCCTAGCCTGGCAGTTTGCGAGGTAGATGCTGGCTGCACCAGGTCTTTCCAAAGCCACGCGTGGCCTCGTTCAAATCATGTATGGCTTTCTCGCGAGGCTTTGGAAGGCTTCAAAGCTTTGTGAGAAAGCCAGACACGTTTGCACCCTGTTCATACAATGCAAAACCACAAACCATACGTTTTGCAAACCATACGTACAGTAATGTGTGTATTACTATTAGAATTTCTGATCATTCGTAACTTGCACATTAGAATTCCTGGAACGCAATAGATAATTGACTCTATTCTCCAAGCCACCTGCTGTTTTGTGCCTTCCTCTGGATAGCAAACTTTGATTTTTTTTTCAGATACAGAGACGGAAAATCCAATTATTAACTGTGTAAATTCACAACTTAAAAAAGGAATCCCATTTTGCAAGATGATGGTAAAGATTGTGTGCTTGAGAAGGTGAAGATTTCTGCCTTAAAACCCCACACCAGAGGATGCGGGCAAATAGCACTTAGTCAAATTGTATGTTTTCATTAATCTACAAGAGAACAGAAGCTGACACAAACCCTGCATGATACAAGGCTAAACATGACATCTTTCCGCAAAATTGAATATATCTTCGTGCCGTAGTAAAGAGCTTCATAATGAAAATAATGAATAAACTAAGTACAGAAGCTTGGACTGCACTTTGTAAAATGTTCTTTGGCAGAAATAACAACTTGCAAATGTTCCTATAGCCAATTAAAATTCTCTGTTCTTTTTGGAATCTCCCCCCCCCCCTTATTTAGAAATATTCTTAGATTTCTTTGCACATGCTGCATATTTGATTTATCCACACAGATTTTTAATAAGGTTCAGGTTTGGGGACAGTAGAGGCCATTCTAGAACCTTTCTTTTTCTTTCATATAAGTAAATGTTTCAAGATTGTTTTGGAGATAGATTTCAGATCATTGTCCTGCTGAAATATCCAACTTTTTTCATCTTCTGTTTCTTCATTGACTTGAACACTAACTTCCAGGTTTTGTTGATCAATTTAGTAGAATCAATTGTCTCTTCCACCTGTACAATAACTTCTGTGCCACTGGCATTAACACCGGTCCCAAAGTACAATAGATCCATCCCATATTTAATGATTGGCAAAGATGCCTAAAGCCTTTTCCTCTTGTGTGATTATGGCTGAACAGTTTACATTTATTTTATCAGTTTCAAACAGCTTGTTCCAAAATATTTCAGTGTTATTAAACTTTTATTTCACATACTTTGGATTCTTGTGACTTCTTGTGTTGAGATTAGAGAAATTTCTCTTCTGGCAACTATCCCATGCAGATCCCCGTTGTATAAGCTTTGTCCTGTGGACAGGATCTCCAATGTTAGCTAAAATTTTCAGGTCATTTCAGCAAATCTGGCTGGCATTTGATACCTCCAGCAGAGATATTTTTTGATCTTCCAGATCTTGCCTTTACTTCAACAGTTCCATGTAACTTCCTTTTTTAACACTGCCGTTAGTCCTTGACTTACAATTAAGCCCAAAATTTCTGTTGCTAAGCGAGACATTTGTTAAATGAATTTTGCCCCGCTTTACGACCTTCCTTGCCACAGTTGTTAAGTGAATTACTGGTTGTTAAGTTAGTAGCATGGTGGTTAAGTGAACCTGGCTTCCCCATTGACTTTGCTTGTCAGAAGATCGCAAAAGGTAAATCACATGACCCCAAGAGACTGCAACCGTCATAAATACGAATCAGCCAAGCATCCAAATTTGATCACGTGACCATGGGGATGCTGCAGTGTTCGTAAGTGTGAAAAAGGATCATAAGTCGCTATTTTCGGTGCTATTGTAACTTTGAATGATCACTAAATGAGCTGTTGTAAGTCGAGGACTACCTATATTTCTCACAGTTGAAGTTGCTATTTGGAAACATTTAGAGCAGTTTTTTTTTAATAGCATTCCTTTGTTTTGTGAGAATTAACGATTTCATTTTCAAATGCTTAGTTGCTTAGAGGAGCTCATACAGGTAGTCCCTGACTTACAACCACAACTGGGACAAAAATTTCTGTTGCTAAGCAAAGTGGTTCTTAAGTGAATTGTGCCCGATTTTATGACCTTTTTTGCCATTTGTTAAGTCCATCATTGTAGTTGTTAAATGAATCGTGGCTTCTGAAAGAATCCAGCTTCTCCCATTGACTTTGCTTGTCAAAAGTCAACTGGGAAGGTCGCAAATGGTGATTACTTGTCTCTGGGATGCTGCAACCGTCGTAAATACATGCCAGTTGCCAAGTGCTTGCATTTTGATCATGTGACCTTGGGAGGTTTGAGCTGTCATGAGATCTGGTTGTAAGTCATTGATTTCAATGCTGTTATAACTTCCAACGGGTGGCTAAAGAAATGGTTGTAAACGCTGAAAGTAGACTAAACAGCAAACCCAAATGGAGAGATTAGAACTGTCTATTTTTGAACCTAATGTCTCAATCATCTCTTTGCAGTTTATTAACAACTTTACTGTAAAAAAAAAAAAGAAATAGTAGTGAATTAACTGGAGTGCTTTCTAAACTTTGGCACCTGCTCATTCATAATTTTCTTAAGTTTGAATCTAAACAACTGTAAATTATTTTCAGGATGATGTTTAACTTTGTAACATATAGAGCAGGGGTGTCAAACTGCCGGCCCGCAGGCTGGACGCGTCATGCGGAAGCCACGCCCACCCCATTGCCAGCAATAGCAAAACCGTCCTGATACGTTGCGCGATGTCACATGACATCGCGAGTTTGACATGTCTGATATAGAGGTTGGATTAGCTTCTGCTTGCTTAGGAATTAATTGGAACATACATACTAATAAAGGTTGCGTAAATTTTGCGGGTAACTATACCTAGAGCAACTTCTATTCTACGTATTTGCATGGAAATGTATAAATTCACCCATTTAATCAGTGGAACTCAGGGCGATTGTATAAATATGTGTAGAGATTCAGTCTCTTGGCTGATGAATCAACTTTTGGAAACAGGAAGTTTTGAAAATCTTTTACAGGCTGGGCTGCTGTCCATAGTCCATAAATGGTCAGATATTGTTTATGTGTCCTGTTGACAGTGAACCTCCCAGCTCTGGGTAACCAGTTGATCCCCAGAACCAAGTAGCTTTGCTGACATTTCCAGATGATAAACACCTCTGTCAATCCTACTGTATTAGGACTAAAATTTTCCCTTGCAAATGCAGAGGATTATCGGTTTCCTTCTTTCACTTTTGCCCATGCCATTTAATTAATCGTGCCCTTTCCTCCCTAGAGACCTTTGGCATATATATCAGGCAGCCAATTAAATTCCCATTTACCCAGTTAAAAAAAGGAGAGGTGGCTGGTCCTTAGTGAAGGGCTAAATTTGGTCGGAGAAGGTAGAGGTTCAACTTTCCTATGCAAAATAAATTTCATAAATAGAGAAAAATCTGTTTCTTAAATGAAACTCATACAGGTAGTCCTCAACTTACAATCATTTGTTTAGTGACCAACCATTGGAAGTTTTCAGGCACTGAAAAAAGAGACTTTTGACCGTTTTTCACATTTATGACCATTGCAGAATCCCCCATGGTCACATGTTCAAAATTCAGAAGTTTGGCAACTGGCATGTATTATGACGGTTGCAGTGTCACGGGGTCATGTGATCCCCTTTTGCAACCTTCTGACAAGCAAAGTCAATGGGGAAGCCAGATTCACTTAAAAAGCATATTACTAACTTAACAATTGCAGTGATTCACTTAACAACGGTGGCAAGAAAGATTGTAAAATGGGGCAAAACACACTCATCAACTGTCTTGCTTACATACAGAAAGTTTGGGCTCAATTATGGTCATAATACGAGGATGACCTGTCCAGGGCACTCAAATCTCTCTTTTTTCCCCAGCCCAGTTTATATACCAGCTTAATATTTTGTCTTTAATAATTTGAAGAGAGGGAAACACCTCAAAACAAAGACTTTGGAGTGTGGTCCATTTGAGAGATTTCTGCTGCAAATTACTCCAAATGGACAATTTACTAAAGATACCTAAATAATGATGGAGGGGAGGAAAATAAATAAATAAAAGTTTCTCCTGTTCTTAAACAGCCCTGCCCATGGCCCTCCTCAGAAGGCTTCTTAACGTGAATCTTTTCTATTTATATATTTAACTCTGTGCCTCTATTCAGGATATACTGAAAGGCCGGCCCCATAGATCAACCTGTGTTTTATTAGTGTTACTAATTAATTTTTTTCAGAGAATGTGTTACAGTTACTGTACGTAGGAATGTTTAAAGATCATAAGTCAAATGAATAAGGAAGTGCTTACAAGAAAATGGTAATGAGTTCAAACACATAATGTAATTTCTATAATAAATTATCTATGGGCCTGACTTTTAGTCCACACTGTAATTTCCATTAATCCTTTGGCCTCAGTCTGAGGGGGTGGAGGTGGGGAGAGATATTGACAGGGAATGGCAAGCTGCTCTTTAAAATTAAATATAGGTAAAATTGTCAAGTGGCCTGCTCTGTTTTGTGGTATTAAAGCCTTGCATTTTATAATGCATGAAGTCTTTTGAACCGTTTGCCTTTAACTGCTTTTAATGAAGAAGAGCTTGAAAAGCATTTGAGATTCTTAAATTCTCTGGCTTAATTGCTGCTTTCATTGTTATGATTGGTCTCACTGTCGGGCAGATTTTTAGACTGGATTTGGCATTTTATCCACCTATCGAAGTCCTTCCCAAGAACCTGGGATTGGCAGATATCATTATTTGATAGTGTTGAAGGTACCGTGACAGGATGAAAACTGTTCCAAGTAAAGCTGCTTTTTGCAATTGGCTGATGGGGATTTTGTCAGTGCTGATGATGGTGTTGCAGTCATGCTTCAGTTGTTTTGGGATTGCAATCTTTGCTTTCTTTTGCCACAGTCGTTCTACTTCACTTTGCAGGTCTTTGTATTTTGTGATTTTTTTGCAGTTCTTTCTCTTCTATTCTGCTGTTGCTGTCACATCCACTATTAAGAATTGTTGTCTTTCTTGTCGACAATGGTTAATTATTTTTATTTTTACCAGATTTCATGTCTACTTTTAACTAAGTCCTCCTGTGATGCTCTAATGATAATAGCAAAAAAAAACAGCAACCCAACATTCTGGGGGTGGATCTAGGAAGTCCGACAATATGCACATTGTAATGTCACAATACCAGGTCTGGACCTTTTGCGTGTGACATCATATGCATGTACAAAAGAGGGAAGGAAGGAAAAGTACAAGCTTTCATGACTGTTGCCAGCCCTTTGAGCTAGGCAAGGACCAAAACAGATTCCATATATTAGAATTCAACTTACACAACATAGGACTAAGCTATTTGTAGCTCCCCTTTCCCCATTGTTTTCCCCATCAGATCTACAGGTAGTCCTTGACTTACGACCGTAATTGAGCTAGAAATTTTGATGGTGAGTCATGACAGAAGGAAAGTGGGCCACTACATAACTGTGAGAGATCTTACGACTTTTTTGCGGCAGTCATTAAGCGAACCCTGTGGTTGTTAAGCGAACCCATTGTTCAATACGGGGTGCTTTTTGTCAGAAACTGGAAATAAATGCCGGTTTCGGGCAAATATGTGCTAAATCGCAGTCACATGACCACGGGACACTACAAATGGCTATAAATGCCGGCCAGTTGCAGAGCACCCAAAATGCAGTCGTGTGACTATGGGTGGCAGGCAGGGCAGATGTCGGAAGTTTGAATCAGGTTGTAAGTAGCCTTTTCGGGGTCTGTTGTAACTTTGAAGGGTCGCTAAGTGACTGGTTGTAAGTCGGGGGTCACCTGTAGTAGAGGAAGCAGGCTCCAGATCCTTTCAAGTCATCATGCTGGACTCCCCCAGGGTTTTGGCCTCCTCAGTGGCAGGGTCTGCCCTATGAGATTTGGACAGGCCCAAACCTGTTAGCCTTTTGTAAGACACTAAGACAGGGGTCTTCAAACCTGGCCCTTTTATGACTTGTGGACTTCAACTCCCAGAATTCCGCAGACAGCGTGCCTGGCTGAGGAATTCTGGGAGTTGAAGTCCACAAGTCATAAAAGGGCCAAGTTTGAAGACCCCTGCACTAAGACCTTTCCCCAGGTGTTTGAGTCAGGAGGCTAAATGAGTTTTGCTATTACTATTGTGCCTTTTTTTCTTCTTTGAGTGGGTTTTATCCTTGGGCACGAAGGGTTATAGGCCTGGGGGTTTTTTGGGTTGTTTTTGTTTTGCATTTTTAATCCTTGTCTGAGATGGGCGGCCATATAAATGATATAATTTGAATGAATATAAATAAACTCTACTTTATTGACACAGGCTGCAACAATAACATTATGGAAGGCTGACTGTTCCCTTCCTCATATTAGTAAATAAGGGTGGATCCAGCCTGAGCTTCTTTCTCATGCTATCTCTGCTTCCTAGACAGAGAAAACCTGTTTTTTGCTCCTGTAAGCATTTCTGCATAGTTTTTCCCAGGTCATTTTTTTAAGTCTCTCTAGGGCAGGTGTGTCAAACTGGCGATCCGCAGGCCGGATGCATCACACACAGGCTACGCCCACCCCAGCTCCGCAAAGGCAAAAAACATCACAATACGTCACGTGACACAATTGAGTTTGACACCCGTGCTCTAGGGAGTGAAGAGGGAGCCTTGTGGGCTTAGGTCCGTTGCTGCAATGGGGAAGGAGCAGCTTTGATTCTCCTTATTTCATTCTGCATACTCAGTTGCCCCACTGGTGGGGCCCACTGGTGCACCTGCCCTGTCTCACCCTCTGAAAGATTGCCAAGCGATTGAAGGAGATTTACTTAAGTCCCTAGCGGGTGTAGTTCATTTAAATTTAATAATAATAATAATAATAAAATAATAATAACAACAACAATAATAATAATAAACAACCGCTGGCAGTCAGCAAAATTAGCCTGCAATACCGCATTCTAACCATATTCACTTACATTTATAATAATAAAGTTGGAAGGGATCTTGGAGGTCATCTAGTCCAACCCCCTGCTCAGGCAGGAAACCCTATACCATTTCGGACAAATGGCTGTCCAGTCTCTTCTTAAAAACTTCCAGTGTTGGAGCATTCACCACTTCTGGGTTGTTTCCACTGGTTAATTGTTCTAACTGTCAGGAAGTTTCTCCTTAGTTCTAGGTTGCTTCTCTCCTTGGTTAGTTTCCATCCGTTGCTTCTTGTCCTGCCTTCCGGCGCTTTGGAGAATAGCTTGACTCCCTCTTCTTTGTGGCAGCCCCTGAGATATTGGAATACTGCTATCATGTCCCCCTCCTTCCTTCTCTTCATTAACTAGACCAGGGGTAGGCAACCTTGGCTCTTTTATGACTCGTGGACTTCAACTCCCAGAATTCCTGAGCCAGCATGGCTCAGCTTGGAAACCTCTCCCTTTTCCCTCAGCATGGCTGGCTCAGGAATTCTGGGAGTTGAAGTCCACGAGTCATAAAGAGCCAAGGTTGCCTACCCCTGAACTAGACATACCCAATTCCAGCAACCATTCCTTATATGTTTTAGCCTCCAGTCCCCTAATCAACTTTGTTGCTCTTCTCTGTACTCTTTCTAGAGTCTCAACATCTTTTTTATATTGTGGTGACCAAAACTGGATGCAGTATTCCAAGTGTGGCCTTACCAAGGCATTGTAAAGTGGTATTAACACTTCATGTGATCTTGATTCTATCCCTTTGTTAATGCAGCCTAGCACTATGTTGGCTTTTTTGGCAGCTGCAGCACACTGCTGGCTCATATTTAAGTGATTGTCTAATAGGACTCCAAGATCCCTCTCACAGTTGCTACTATTGAGCAAGGTACTACCTATACTATACCTGTGCATTTGGTTTTTCTTGCCTAAATGTAGAACCTTACTTTTTTCACCATTGAATTTCATTAATTATAGTTAATGCAATTATGCCTTTGGGGTATAATTATTTCTCAAATTTTTCTGCCACAATTAAAAATATACATAAAATTCGGAGATAACTTGCAGAATGACAAAAATGTGTATACCTAAGATTTGGAGGAAGGGTGAGTTTGAAAATAAATTTGGAAGTCCATGTAGTTGTGTCAGTGTAAACCAGTGGTGGCGAACCTATGGCACGCGTGCCAGAGGCGGCACTCACAGCCCTCTCTGTGGGCACGCGCACCATGCCCCAGAGATGGCAACTGTTCCTCTTCAACCAGCCGCCCACTAACTCGCCGAGGTCCCACGTGGCCGGATGCATCCCGGCACAGCTGGTTTCCCTCCCCCCCCGTCCCATCCCTCCTGACCTCACATTTCCCTTTTCCCGGGCACGACCCACTGCATTGCCTCCTCAGCTGTCGGCCGGCCATCCAGCTCAGAGGCGGTTTCTTTGAACTGCTGGCAGTGGGCTGCAGAGCCCCAGAGTGTGCCGGTCGAGGGGCCGGCAGGATGTGGCTGCTGACGGACACCGTCGGCCCCCATGCGCTCGCTGGCCTCTGTGTGCGCGGGCCGATGGTGTCAGGCAGCAGCCGCCCTGGCCCTTGCCTTGCCCCATGGCAATGGCACCCCCCCCTGCCTCGCCTAACCCCGCAGGATGAGCCTCCTGCCTACCACCGCACCTGCCAGAGACCCCCTGGATCTCCCCCAGCCCTGCCCACCCCCCCACAGGCATCCCTCCCCACGAGCAACATTGAGGTGACCATGCCCACCTTGGCCACACCCACCTAATCTGCCATGACCACCACAGCCATGCCCATCCAGTGGGCCACGCCCACCTGACACCCGGCGATAAATAAGTGGATTTTGGGTTGCAGTTTGGGCACTCGGTCTCTAAAAGGTTCGCCATCACTGGTGTAAACTAATGATCAGATCAAGGCGAAGTCAACATGATTCTGAATCCAAGCTGCTTTCAAAGGTAGGACCATATTGATTATACAGGTAGTCCTTGAGTTACGACCGTAATGGAGCCTGGCCATCATGGTCATATTCTGACAGTTGTAAATTAGGTCACTCATATAACCAACCCGATTTTACAACTTTTATGGCAGCGATTTTGAAGCAGTCCTGAAAGGAACCAATGGTTTGCTATAGGCCAGTTTTGCTGAAAACCAGATGTAAATGCCGGTTTTCAGCAAATAATGTTGTGAAATACGGTCACATGACTGTGGGATGCTGCAAACAACCATATCTGTGGGTCAATTGCCAAGTGTAGTTGTGACCACAGGGGAGCAGCCATTGGAATCTGAATCCCTACCCCCAGGGAGGGCCATTATAAATTTGAATGGTCACTAAGTGACCAATCGTAAATTAGGACTATCTGTATCCAGAGCACAAATGGAATAAATCTACAAATTGTTGTGCTTGGCTCTGGGTTTTTTTTCCCCAAAAGAGGTGCAGTCGGGAATGTTAACCAGAATATTTTGAGGTTGGGGTAACTTTTCAGCACAGCATAGAATATCTTCCAGAAAATTTACAAGCTAATTTGAGGGCTAATCCACATGGAGCGCCGTTTCCATCTGTCCTGTTTGCCATTATTTGCTCTCTAAAGACTAAAATGGACGATCTGAAACTTGAGCTGGCCACAAACAAGGAGCATATATTGGAGGTGGTGACACTTTGAGAGCTGCATGCAACGAAATTTCATTTTGATGTATGCTGATTGGTGTACATTTAAAGTGACAATACAAATTATTTAATTATTGTTGTTGTTGTTAACCTCAGAGTGGTCCTTTCTTTGGTCATGAGGATGGTGGTAATATATTGGAAAGGCTTCTCTCCCAAGGACACCCAAATCTGGTGTGCAATCTTGCAATCTTCCTTCCTTCCTTCCTTCCTTCCTTCCTTCCTTCCTTCCTTCCTTCCTTCCTTCCTTCCTTCCTTCCTTCCTTCCTTCCTTCCTTCCTTCCTTCCTTCCTTCCTTCCTTCCTTCCTTCCTTCCTATACTTGCAAGTATTTAGAATCAAAGTTCAGAGGGAAAGTCTGCATGATATGAGGAAGCAGGTGCTGGGATGATGCATTGCACTAATGAAATGCAAGGACAAATTACTTTGGGAAGGAGGGGGACGATGGTGATGGCTCAGAGCTTTTTAGCAATGACTTAAAGCGTTCATGTTCCAACATTAAAGATTTGTGTGGGACCACCAGCACGTTGCAATATAATTGAAATATTTACAACCCATAGGCCTCTTTGGCCAGGAGGAGGAGAAGGGAGCAGCTAGTGAAAGGTTTTCTATAGTAGGATAGCTGTTTGTTTGTTTGTTTTGTTTTTTTAAAGCCAGATTGGTGAAGACTGATGCAAATAAAGCAACATGTATAAAAAGGATCTGGCGGGTCCACCCTGCAAACATAGGTGTATTTTGCAGAGCTCAGATCATAGCTCTTAATATGACAAATGGGGGAAAGCAGTCCTAGCAAATGTATTGAATTAATTCAACATAGGTTTTTTTGTATTAATTTAAAACAAAGTTGCCTTTTATCTCACCTCCAGCTATTGCTAATTGCCTGTCTGTAGTTTTATTGGAGCCATCCATTTTGGGGTGATATATTATCTAATTAACATAAAGTAATCATGTCATTTTTTTGATGTATGTTTGATGAACCAATCTTGCATGAGGGAGCAAGGTTCTTTAACGTGAGGGCCACATCCAAGTAATCCTCAAATTACAACCATTCTTTTAATAACTCTTTGAAAGAGCAGTAGCACTTAGACTTACATACAGCTTCACAGTGCTTTACCGCCCTCTCTAAGCGGTTTACAGAGTCAACATATTGCCCCCAACAATCTGGGCCCTCATTTTGTCGATGGAAGGATGGAAGGCTGAGTCAATCTTGGGCCCTGTCAAGATTGAACTGGCTGTGGGCGGAGTTAGCCTACGACACTGCATTCTAACCACTGCGCCCCCATGGCTCCTATTACAGGTAGTCCTCGACTTGCAATCACAATTGAGCCCAAAATTTATGTTGTTAAGTGAGACATTTGTTAAGTGAGTTTTGCCCCATTTTACAACCTTTCTCGACAGTTGTTAAGTGAATCACTGCGGTTGGTAAGTTAGTAACCTGGTTGTTAAGTGAATCTGGCTTCCCCATTGACTTTGCTTGTCAAAAGGTGATCAAATGACCTTGGGACACAGCAACGGTCATAAGTATGATCCATTTGAAATTTTAGCACATGATCACGGGGATGCTGCAAAGATCGTAACTGTGAAAAATGGTCATAAGTCACTTTTTTCATTGCCATTGTAACTTTGAACGGTCATTAAATGAACTGTTGTAAATCGAGGACTACCTGTATGACAGCACACAAAAAAGTGGTTTATGATAGATTCTCACTCTTATAACCGTTGCCACGTCTCAAAATTCAGGCACTTGTAACTAGTACACATTTATGGTAGCTGATTGTCCTGGAGTCACATAATTGCCCTTTGCAAACCTTTTAAGACAGCTGGCTGAGGAATTCTGGGAGTTGAAGTCAACAAGTCTTAAAGTTGCCAAGTTTGAAGACCCCTGAAAAAATCAATGGCCAAAGCTGGATTCACTTGTATTTAATATAAACCAAGGTGATTAACTTAAAAGCTGTGGTAAAAAAAGGTCGTTAAGATCAGGGGTGGCTCAATTAATAATTGCCTTGCTTAGCAGCGGAACTCCAGGCCCAGTTGTGGTTGTAAGTCAAGGACGATGTGAAAGGTTTTGCATTGCAGCTTGAGGGCCACACTCCAAAAATGGGCAAAGCCTAGACAGACCCATTTTGTGGTAGGGCTTTTGAGGAGAAAATGAACACTTTGGCCTTCTACAGGTTTTAAGGAAGACAGTTTGTCCTTTAGGCCAGGGATCCCCAACCTTTGGGCTCTGGGCCACCATTGGGCTGTGGCCTATTTGGAATTGGGCCACGCCAGCAGCGGGCTGGTGCGCACATGTGTGTGCCAATCCGCCACTCGCGCAAGAGCTGTGTGCGTGCATGTGCGCACTGGCCCACCACTTGTGTGGCCCAATTCCCCTCCCCCCCCCACCAGGCTGCCAAGCGGCAAAGGTTGGGGACAGCTGCCTTAGGCCTCTGAAGTGTTAAAAATGTCCAAATGTTTTGGTAACTGCATGATTGATGGTGCCCTACTTGCATGTCTGGAGCTCTAATTAAGAAAGTATATATTCCCACTTCCTCCTCCTCCAGCTCCTCCCTCCCCCGTGTCTTCTAATCTGTTTGTTTGATCAACATTTCATGGCATTTTGAAAGTTTCGCTCTTTTTTCTGTGACTTCCATCAAACTAACAAAAGTGAATTTCATATGGAGTTTGTTTTTTTGTTTTTTTAAAGCAAAGCCTGCCAAGGTGGTATTGGTTTTATTCTGGACTTGCTTTCGGTTTGCATGTTTGCAGTCAGCACCCAAGTGAAAGCAAATATTTAAGTGTTAAATAGGGCTCTATAAATGTAGTATTTGAAGAGAACATTGGGTAATATTGCTGTGGCCAACAAAGGAATTAGATCCTGAAGGGCATTAAACGCTCCACCCATTGCTCTTAAAAAAGAAACTCTTGAATGCCTCCTTTTTAGCTGAGTGTTTTGAAATGAATCTATCATTCTAACATATTTTTTAAAAGGTTCTTCTTAGTCTGTATCCATCCTTTTCAGTTTATAGAAGAAGATTTGGAAGGGAAATAAAATATAAATATCGCAGAAGAGTAGCTGGCCATGGACATGGTGTTGACAGGAGGTATTTAGTTCCTGGGAACATGTTGTGTGTTACCAGGATGATGGTCTACTTAGGCCAAGATGGATTGCACGGAGAAAGACTTAAGAATTATGAGTTTTGGCTGAATTGCATCACAATTGGATGTTTTAAAGAGGGAGTTGGGAATGATAACCCAGGGTTAAGAACTTCAGACAGAAATCTGTGCCCTGCTGGAATAAATCAAAGAATAATGGTTCTGAGACCTGTTAACTTACTCAATGAAAAACCAGGAAGTCAATTACCTGATAGAATATGGGAAAGAAACAAAAGTGACCTTGAACTCTTATGACATGACAGGAAGACAAATATGATTTTAATGGCTACAGCAGAGACCTGATGGGATAATCTCATAATTGGGTGAAAGAAAGTTGAAAGAGGCAACTACTTGAAAGGAACAGAAACAAGAAGAAGTGGAATTTCTTTGGGTAATTGCCGTCATCTGCAGGTTCTGGGGAATGTAACAGATAGTCCTCGGCTTATGACAATAATTTCTGTTGCTAAGTGAGACAGTTTAGTTTTGCCCCATTTTGCGACCTTTCTTGCCACAGTTTTAAGTAAATCACTGCAGTTGTTCAGTTAGTAACACATTTGTTAAGTGAATCAGGCTTCCCCATTGACTTTGCTTGTCAGAAGGTCGCAAAAAGTGATCACGTAATGCTGGGACACTGCAACCGTCATAAATAGGAGCCAGTTGCCAATCATCTGAATTTTGATCAGGTGTCCATCAGGATGCTGCAACGGTCGTAAATGTGAAAAATGGTCATAAGTCACTTTTTTAGTGTCATAACTTCGAACAGTCACTAAATGAACAGTTGTAAGTCAAGGACTACCTGTCCTTCATGCTCTTGTAACCCAATTGGTTAAAATGTGAAAGTAAGAAAAAACCCAAAATTGATTGATTTATTATTGCCATTCATCTAGAACAGGGGTCGGCAACCTTAAACACTCAAAGAGCCATTTGGACCCGTTTCCCACAGAAAAGAAAACACTGGGAGCCACAAAACCCTGCTGCTTCCTCCCCCCTCATGGAGCGCCCCACCGCCACTGCTTCCTCCCACCCAACCCCGATGGAGCGCTCCACCACCATTGCTGCTTCCCCCCTGCACGGAGCGCCCTGCTGCCACTGCTTTTTTTCCCCACGAGAAGTTGGAATTGATTAAATGAACTTTTTTTTTTAGTCCCACAAACTTCTTTTGTTTGTGGGACTGCACACAGCGATGGAGGACAGGGAGCCACAGCAGAGGGATGAAAGAGCCGCATGCGGCTCCGGAGCCATGGGTTGCTGACCCCTGATAGAACAAGCGGCTCTGGGTGGTGAACAAAGAAGATATTCTTGGCATAGGTCAGGGGTAGGCAACCTCGGCTCTTTTATGACTCGTGGACTTCAACTCCCAGAATTCCTGAGCCAGCATGGTTCAGCTTGGAAACCTCTCCCTTTCCCCTCAGCATGGCTGGCTCAGGAATTCTGGGAGTTGAAGTCCACGAGTCATAAAAGAGCCAAGGTTGCCTACCCCTGGCATAGGTAATCTTCGACCTACAATCATTCATTTAGCGACCGTTCGAACTTACACTTAAAAAAAGTGACGACCGGTCCTTCTACTTAGAACCATCGCAGCATCCCCACAGTCATGGGATCAAAATTTGGCGCTTGGCAATTGCCACGTTTTTAGGATGGTTCAGTATCCAGGGGTCCTGCAGTCGCCATTTGTGACCTTCCCAGATGGTTTCTGACAAGCAAAGTCAATGGAGGAACCCGGATTCACTTCACTGCAGTGATTCGCTTAACAACCGTGGCAAATAAGGTTGTAAAATTGGGCGCAACTCACTTCACCACCACCTTGCTTAGCAACAGAAATTCTGGTCCCCATAGTGGTCGTAAGTCGAGGACTACCTAAACCTAACTAAAAATGATGAACTCCCTTGAGTTTGACTTGACTCCTAGTGGCTACCTATCCACATCTCTGAAGTTTTACTGGAAACAATTTGGAAATGGCTTCCCGTTGTTTTCTTCCAGGTTGCTTTTTGCCTTCCCTATCTATAGCTCTGGGATTTTCAAGCGCTCTTTGTCTAATAACACCAACAAGCTCCGGTCCTGCTTAGCTTCCCTAAAGTCAGCCAAGGTTGGTTAGATTCTTCCACTTGCTATGATTGGTGACTGCCACCAATCAACCATTCAGGCTGAACAGGTGGATGATTTTCCCACAAACGATTGCAGTAGTAGTGATGAGGGCATTAATCATCTAACCGTACTTGGGAGACTCATTTATTTGTTTATTTTGCAAATTGTATATGGCAGCCCATCCTTAATCCAATAACTCCAGCTGGCTAACCAAGCAACAAGAAGAAAAGCATTCAAACCAGTGAAAGGAGCAATACAAGACACCAGTTAAAATAATCAGCCCCTTAACAATGCAGAGCAAACCACACATCCAGGCTCCATTAAGCAATTTTAAGGAATCCTGAAAGGCCAACAGAGTCAAAATATGTTCTGCCTCTTGTGAATTTTTCAAAAAATTCCTGATGTTTTGCCGACAGCTTTCTCATTCAACATGTTTACCGTGTTATATTGTGAGCATATCAGCACCACCTCCCCTTCGATAATTGCCAGATTAATATACATACATACATACATACATACATGCATACATTCCTCAATTTACAACAGTTTGTTTAGTGACTGTTCAAACTTACAACGGCACTGAAAAAGTGACTTTGTGACCATTTTCCCACTTACGAATCGCCATGGTCACGTCATCAAAATTCAGATGCTTGGCAACTGACTCATATTTGTGATGGTTGCAATGTCCTGGGGTCGTGTGATCACCTTTTGCAACCTTCTGACAAGCAAAGTCAATGGGGAAGCCACATTCACTTAACCGTGTTACAAACTTAACAAGTGCAGTGATTCACTTAACAACTGTGGCAAGAAAAGTCGTGAAAAGGAGCAAAACTCACTTAACAAATGTCTCACTTAACAACATAAATTTTGGCTTCAACTGTGGTCACAAGTTGAAGACTACCTGTATATATATATATATATATCCATCCGTCCATCCATCCATCCCCCCCCCTCTCTCCTCCCTCCCTCCCTCCCTCCCTCTATCCATCCATCTATCCTGGCATTTTATAACATAAAACAGAGTAAACACGTAAAATCTGATTAAAAACGCAAGCCACCACTAAACCTGAAGTGTCATGGTGACCATTCATTCCCCAGGAGGCCCGGCATCTGCTTTTAATCGTTTTTGGAAATCCAGTCATGAGGATTCTAATTTAATCTCAGTGGAATTAGATATTAACCAATAATTTCATACTTACTAATACGGAAGATGTAGTAGACAAAGTGGAACTGGCAGCAATTTTTAGGGGAAGTGACCATGGAAAGTTAGAATTTTTAATTTTTTAAGAGAAAGTTTGGACTCAGTTGTGGTCATAAGTCAAGGACTACCTATGTCTCACTGAGTGTAAGATACAGAATAAAGAGCCTCAGTTATAGAGAGTGATAAGACTCCAGTAGAAAATAAAATCTTTATGATGGGAGGAATCCCTATCACGTTAGTAGTGAGCACTGTTTCTCTAAATGAGTTCAGATAGGCTGGACAATGCCTTGGTACACATGGACTTCAGCTAGACTACCTGCATTCATAAATGGTCTGCTTCTGTCTACAGCAGGCCTGCACAGCCTTAGAGAAAGGACTACACTGATAAAATTAAAAATAATTGCAGGCCAGAAAGGAGTAGCTAGTGTGCCACTTAGTTGTCCAATGTCTGGCAGACTGGCAGCAGTGATGGAGCTGGCGTCATCGGTGAGACTTGGAGGCACTCAGCAAAGGGTCTACCAGGATAATGGCAGCCGATTCTTCCTGGCATCAGCAAAGTGTGGCAGTACTGAATTTAATTGATTTTATTTTACAAATGCCAGCGGGCCACATATTACACTGGCCTTCTAGCCTACAGTCCTTCTTTCTCTCTATGAAGCAAGCCCTGTGCCTCTGTTGACATTTTTTGAAATTCGTTACCCTTTAACCATGAATGTGGGAAATATATAATCCTCCTTTTTGGGGTGAAAAAAGGAAGACCACACTTAAATGGCTGATAAACTGAATCATGGTCAGTTCTGAAAGCCATGTGTGATTTTGTTTGATTGCTATTTCCTGTCTCTGGAATCTTAGAGAAACCTCCCTTCTTATCTCTGCTAGATTCTTTTCACTGAGTTTTGCAACTGGGGGAAGCGCCTTGTGGGGTCTTCACTGATCTTGGAAGCTAAGCAAGGTCAGACTAGCTTGAAGGGGACACTGCAGAGAAATCCCAGGGTCTGGCTGTAGGCTGGACTGGACATCTGAAAAAGACAGTGGCAAACTGCTTCTATATTGTTGCCTGGAAAACAAAAGGGGACATTCACTGCATTCTGGCTGTCTTGCAGGAGTTGTCTGTTTAAATTTTGTCTTCGTGATCAGTGAATTGTCCTTCAGTGAGCAGATTTTGTGTTCATGACTTATGCTGTCTTTTTCAATTCACCAGTATGCTGCTAAATTAGAAATCGGAAATTAGTATATTTTCTGCATAAAACTCCCTCGTGTGATCTCCTAGTGTGGGATGCTAAATGGGAAATGTTTGCTTTCCTTTCCTTCCTTGTCTTAATTCTCTTTCTTATTTTACAGGGAAGAACCTCTACACAAATGAATATGTAGCAATCAAGTTGGTAAGCTTATTTCTAGTGTATATTGTTGTCGGGTTTTGAAGCTGGTCCTTTCTTTCCTTCCTATTAATTCCTAATAAACTAGATCAGTGTTTCCCAATCTGGCAACTTGTAAGATGTGTAGACTTCCAACTCCCAGAATTCCCCAGCCAGCATGGGAATTCTGGGAGTTGAAGTCCACAAGTCTTAAAAGTTGCCAAAGTTGAACAACCTGGTCTAGATCCTTCTGTAGGCCAGACATGTGGCCTGCTCCTGGGCTGTGGATCTAAATCTATCAAAGAGTCACGGTGTTGATCTCTTTCATGCTTAGCATCATCTGAATTAGCAGCCAGTCTCCAGCAAATCTGTTAAAGAAAGGACAGTTTCTCTCCCCAGAAAGTGAGAGACACTGTATACAATAATGGTCACTTTGATTTAAGTTAGTGTGAAATATTGATTGATGCCTGTAAACTAATCCTTCGAAAAAGAAATGAAATAATTCAGTGACACTTCAAAAGCTGAGAGCAGCAGTGAAAATTTGGGGGCCTTGTGCTCCATTTGGTTTGATGAAAATCCCACAAATGTTTGGCTCATAACAATTCGCCTTTCAAATACCACAAGGCTCCAGCTTGTTCTTGCTGAGGCTTACTAATGTGACTATGCTTCTAAAATTGGTAGTAGATTGGTGTATCTCCCCATAATTAACTGGAAAGAGTTAGAATCTGGCTAGTTCTTCGGTTTTGCTATCATAGCCATTCCTAACAATTTGTCCCCTCTTCTTTCATATAGTCTTCCTGATTGCATTCTTTCCAGAAGTGTTGGGATTCTGCATCTCCAAATGCCTAGCTGGCATTGCCATTTTGGTTTTTTAGAAAGAATTCTGGGAGTTGTGGTTGCTACACAATTGGAGGTTCAGACTAAAGACGGTGGGTGGGCTTTTAATGACTCCTACGCTGAGTTGGCTTGATGTCCTTGATCCTCTCCAGTGCCAACATTGACTTAGAGCAGGGGTCTTCAAACGTGGCCCTTTTATGACTTGTGGACTTCAACTCCCAGAATTCCTCAGCCAGCCAGGGCTGGCTGAGGAATTCTGGGAGTTGAAGTCCACAAGTCATAAAAGGGCCACGTTTGAAGACCCCTAACTTAGAGGCAAGTCCCATTCAGTCAGGTAGGCCTGCAGCCTTAGTTCCCCTCCATTCACAATCCATTCACAATCACTGCCTCACATTTGTTGTTTGTTTGCAATTATCTCTTGTTTCATTAACAAATGTATGGCTACAGGGTTTGTAACTTTTCTTTTTTCTAGGAACCTATCAAATCCAGAGCTCCTCAGCTGCATTTGGAATACCGATTCTATAAACAGCTTGGCAATGCAGGTAAGTAAAAGCAACCGATTTGTAGAACTATCCAGAAAAAGTTTTTTTTGTTTTTTGTTAAGTTGTTTCAGTTTTCTGAAAAAGTTTTTTTTAAGTTTTTTTTTTTTTGTAAGTTTATTTCAGTTTCCTTGTCCTGGTGAGTATAGAGGAATTGTTGCTTCGTTTTAAAAGTGTTTGTAAGAAGTTTAATTCTTGGAACATGCTTCCTTAATAAGCCTGGTTGATTACCTAATTACTAACCTCTCTCCTGTCTCCACTATCTAGTCATTCTAACTTCTGAAGCTCTTTTTTTCCCTTTAAACTTCGATAGTTTAATAAAACTCTCACCTCAGTAACCATGAATTTTTTGTGTGTGTATTGATCCTGCTGCAGGTGTTTAAAGAAGTTGATGCATGTTACATTTTTAAAACTTCTGTGAACTCTGTTTATGTGTGAATAATATTTTAAAATTTTATCTGTTAAAAATGCAATTCAAAGGAAAAAGCTGATACACGTTTAGAGAAGAATTTTTTATTTTCTCTCCTCAAGGATTATAAGGACTTTAAATAGGATCTGTGTTGACCTGCAGAATACTTATGTTAGGGTACTGCAATTGAACAACTATTTGTCTGAAATCGTATAGGATCTCCTGCCTATGCAGGGGGTTGGACTAGAAGACCTCCAAGGTCCCTTCCAACTCTGTTATTCTGTTAAATGTCAGATGTTCTTCTAGCGCAGTGAGTCTCAACCTTGGCAATTTTAACTTTTGTGGACTTCAATTCCCAGAGTTCTGGGAGTTGAAGTCCACAAGACCTAAAGTTGCCAAGATTGGACATCCCTGATCTAGAAGTAAACTGTAGAGCCATATTCACTTCATCCAACTACCTCTCTGCAATCACATCAGTTTCTTTTCCACCCTTTCCAGAAGGAATCCCTCAGGTCTACTACTTTGGGCCATGTGGAAAGTACAACGCCATGGTCTTGGAGCTGCTGGGCCCAAGCCTAGAAGACCTCTTTGACTTGTGTGACCGGACATTCACTCTCAAGACCGTTCTTATGATTGCCATCCAACTGGTGAGCATCCATTCTGTAGAGACGTGCAATTCTTTGCTACTCTCTTCAGGCAACCCTCAAGACTTAGGTCCAGTCCAAAACCTCCTGCTCAGTTAAAGCATTCCAGTAACCCGGAATTCTCTCGATTAAGGAGCAGCTGTCAAGGCAGCAAGCTGCTCAGTTCTTCCTTCATTACCCTTCTTGATTTGTGTGCCGTATGTAAAGCTTCTTTCCTGCCAGTCAGCACAAAAAAACAGTGGAAGCGAATTTTCCCGCAGAGCGCCTTTGTTTCCTTATTGAGTTTGGAGAAAGGTTAATTTCAAAAAAATCACAGAGTACTAATTTTTGAGGGTTGGCTTACCCAATTGAATGAACATATATTTTGCTATTAAAAGTTCTAGGGAAAAGAACTTAGGATGTGGGATGTTTTGGCCGAGTTTTTTTTACCATAGTCTGATCCTTGCCTTCTCTTCCGGCCCAGATTACCCGGATGGAGTACGTTCACACCAAAAGCTTGATCTACAGAGATGTAAAGCCAGAAAACTTCCTGGTGGGAAGGCCCGGTAGCAAGCGCCAGCACACCATCCACATAATTGACTTTGGCCTGGCCAAAGAGTACATTGACCCAGAGACCAAAAAGCATATCCCCTACCGAGAGCACAAGAGTCTGACGGGGACGGCGCGGTACATGAGCATCAATACTCACCTGGGGAAAGGTGAAGAAGGGGCACTTCCTCACATGTTTCCAGGGAGGGGGAGAGAGGGATGGAAGATAGGTGTCTGCGGGGAAGGGGAGTTCTCATAAATCTCACTTACCAAAAAAATTAAAAAGCTGCTTTCCCTAACTAGTGTCTGTCTGTGTCTGTGTCTGTGTATGCCCCTCTTGAGTCACTGTGAACTCTTGATGACTGTCTGGATCAGTCCGTGCAGTTTTCTGGGCAATGTTTTTGGAAGTGGTTTTCTCTGTGAAACTGATTGCAGGTTGATTCAAAATTTCCGTGGAACTGTTGTGTAGCAAAAAGTGGCTTTGCACTAGAAGAAAATCCTTTCTTGCACAAGCGCTGGCACGACATGTTTGCTAATTTCTCACTGCTCTGCTTGCTGCTTACTGTCCTTGCAGTTTTGCACATCCACCTCAACCTAAAATAACAGCTTCAAGGAGATCGCAGAGGGTAGTGGTGTTACGGTTGAAGTGTTCTGCCCAGCATAAGTAGACATATTTACGACTGGTGCAAAGTCTCTGCTGGAGACAACACAGACTTTACAGAACTCAGTGCTACAAAGTGTGCAAATGAGGTCTAACACTCGTATCCTAAACCTCAAGTCCTTTATTCATGGTTCATTGAATAACTTGCAGTTAGCTAGGATCATACAGCAAGCAAAAATATAAACAAACAAACCATAATATGCCTCTGTCGTGTGAAAATAGTTTAGGATATTGGCTGTCATGGTTTGGAACCCCCAGAGGTCAGGGCAGTCTCTCTGAATTCTACATCTAAAGACTTGCTGAATTGTTGAATAAACCTTATTTGGAGGGTGTGTGTGAATTGTTTTGTTTTCTACTGTCAGAAGCAAGTTATCTGGATGGATTCTTTCATAGATGATAAAGATACAATGAATGTTTATAATTTACTTCTTTATCCTGGTGATTATTACGCACAGAGGAGTGAGACAGGATTAAGTCATATATAGTCTACTACACTGGGTATCTTAACTGGGTTTACATCATGCTCTCCATTCAATGCTTTATTGAGTAAGTCATAAATAGCAGGGTTCAGAATAAGCCCTGAACCATGATTTACAAATGCGGTGTTCATAAAGTACACTAAGTCAATCAAATCATTTCCCATCTTGCGGTGGTTTGCAGTATGCAGACCCAATCAGAAGCATTTTTTTTTAAAGCAATGTAATTGCAAGAATGCTCTTGATTCATTCAGATTTTTTGTGATCTGTGTAGAACAAAGCCGAAGAGATGACCTGGAAGCACTTGGTCACATGTTCATGTACTTCCTCCGGGGAAGTCTGCCCTGGCAAGGCCTCAAGGTGAGTCCTATCTCTGTGGGAAAATATGCAAATTTAAATGGACCGAATTTTAAGCATTTGCATGTTTTTCCTTTTGGTGCTGCATGGATTTACCCTCTGGATATTGCAATTCTTCAGTATGAGGGGTCCTTGGTGCTCTCTGTGCTTGGTTGTTTTCTTGCAGATATTTCATTACCCAACTAAGTGACATCATCAGGGCTAGTAGGGAGTGGGGTTCACTCTCCATTTATATTCTAGTTCTTCCATATGTTTTCCATCTTACCTGGGTAGCGTCTTATAAGCTAGGAACTAAGACATATTTATGATTCCCTTCGTAAAGAAGAAGCTGAGGATCCCAGATCTGTACTCCTTTGATTATTTTCTCCTTGTGGTGTCGTTGTGGAACTGGCCCAAGAGTTGCTTGTGCATTAGGTGGGTCCATATGCCACAGACTGAAATCAGTTGAAAACGTTAGTTGTCCACAGATTCACTCTCATGCAGCTGGCTTGATATCACTCACAACGCATGCAGAACAGAGAACAGTGAAGAGTGTAACCGTGTCTATTGTATTATCTCCCTAATTTGTGTCTAGAGCTCCTGGATCACCCCAGTTTCTTCCACTTGCAGCTCAGACTCTAGAATGATGATCATCTGACTTTGTGCCTGTTTATTGCTCTTACAGCAAGAATCACCAGTTTTCATTTGCTGAATCCAGGGATTTCCACTAGGAGAGAGACTGGCTTGATTGGTGCAGGCCTTAGTTGTGTTTCATTTAGAGTACAGGTAGTCCTCAACCTATGACCCTAATAGACCCTGCCCATTACAGTCATAGCAGTCATCAAACGGGCCAGTTACCTGACCTACCCCATTTTATGACATGTTTTGGGGTGGTTGTAAATGTGAACATTGCAGTCGTTAAGCGAACACCACAGTCATTAACTGTGGGCATGGTTTTGCTGGAAACTGGAAGTAAATGGTCACGTGTGACCGTGTTGTGGAGCACCCGAAGTGCATTCAATTCACATAACCATGCAGGGGGGCGACGGTCAGAACCGCAGGTCTGCATCGTAAATCCCTTTCTCAGGTGGATCATAACTTTGAACGGTCACTAAATGACCAGTTGTCAATTCAGACTTCCTGAATTACAATCGTCAGGAAGATGTTTCCAGTTCCTCTCTCTCTTCACTGTGGTGGTCCTTCTACACTCCTCTCATATCTTGTTACATCACATAGCTCTTCTCTAGGCAGGACAGACCCCCGAGCTGTTGTTCAGAGACCTTTGTTCACAAATATCCCAACTTTTGGCCTTATCTCTCTCTACAATCCTATTTGTTCCTTACGCTCCTCTGATGGTTTCTTGTTCCATGGTTCAGGGTTGCAGTCTCCAGCTTCCTGGTTTTCAGACACCCAGCCCTGTGGCTCTGGAATTCCTTCCCTTCTCCTTGAGGAGGTTTGACAGCCTTTAAAAGGGGTTAAAGACCCTTTAGTGCTTGGTCAACCCAGCCTTCTGTCCTTAGTTGACCATTCCTAGGTTAAGCCCTGCCTTGTTTCAATGATGAATTTATAGGCGCTTGATTGGACTGCAAGGTCTTTTAAAAAACCATGTTTCCGATCCTGTCTTTTTGTTTGTCTTGGCTATTAATATCCATTTACTGGTTTGGTTACTAAATTGTGAATTAACTGGATGGGATGGGGTTTTGTAATTATAGTACAGTGTTTTTTCTGATCTGTACACACCTCAGTAAAAACACGTAATTGCAGTAATGTGTTTTTGTTGTTCTTAGTCCACCTGGGCAAATAAAATGCCTGGTGCACGTTTTGTTCAATCCTCACAATTTATCCAATGTCTTGCAGAACAGTTGCGTTTTTCTTGGCACTCTTTCCTTATGAAACACCCGGCTTCTACAGCCTGACCTGACACCTCTCTCCTCCTCCTTCCCACCCTTGGTGTCTCTTCCTAGGCGGACACCCTGAAAGAGCGGTACCAGAAGATTGGCGATACCAAGAGAGCCACACCCGTTGAAGTGCTGTGTGAAAACTTCCCTGGTAAGGATCACCGGCAACGCAGAGACAGTATCTGGTTTCACTGCCAGGAAGAGAGATTCGGATAATTTAAAAGGGAGGAGGCAGTTTTATATCAAAGGACCGTGGCTAAGGTTAAGCTTGGTTTGCAGTCAAGGGTTGCACTGTAGGTTGTCTTTGCTCACAATTTTGCCTGATTATTTATTTTTATTTTATTAAATTTATATGCCACCCATCTTGTGGATTACATCTTCTTCTAAAATATTCTGCGCCAGCTTTCATTGTCCTGGCTGCAAATTCAAGGAGTTAAGTTGGGGAAAGCTTACTCTGTTCCATTCCGCTCCCCTCGGTTTTCTTGTCCATGCTTAAACAACGGTCAGCAAACATTTTGGGCTGCTAAACATGCACAGTCCTGTTTGGATTTCTAAAATGTTTTGGATTACTAAACCCTTGGTGGTTTATCCTGGTAAGCCCTTCTGGTTTGGGTGTGGATAGTGCTATTTTGACTACCTAAGCAATGGAAACATTTGATGGATGACTAGAAACTCCCAGTACAGCAGATGTTCCCTAAGGTAGACTTTGCCTTTTTAGCAACTGCATCACCCTGCTGGTGTACGTTTAACTGTGCTTGACAAGGACACCTAGATTCCTTTTACATGTACGATGGCCAAATCAGATGTCCTCCCATCTTATACTTAGCCCTTACGTTTTTTGTTTTATTATCAAATTTATTGGCCGCCCATCTCGCAGTTCATGAGACTCTTGAGTGGTTTACATCAGGATAAAACAACATATAACTGCAATTATAAATATGAAAACAGATTAAAATTGCAAAAATTAAAACAAGGGTTTGGAGAGGAGAGGTGGGGGTGTGTGCCTTCTCTGTTAGTGCACCAACCACCATCAGCCAACAGCTTCCCCTTCAGGACCTCATGTCAGCCGGCATGACCAGGTTTTAAAGCTCCTCCTGAAGGCTAAAAGAGACGGGGAGGATTCCAGCATGAATGGGGTGGGCCAATCCCACTGGGGAAAGACGGTCCTGTAGATACCCTAGACCAGGGGTCCCCAACCCCCGGTCCGTGGACCGGAACCGGTCCACAGCATGCCAGCAAGTGGGCCGCACAAATAAGCAAAGCTCCATCCTCGGGATGCAGGCAGTATTCAAAACCACACCCCCACTAGTCCACGGAAAAACCTTTCTCCATGGCACCGGTCCCTGGTGCCCAAAAGGTTGGGGACATCTGCCCTAGACTCATGCCATAAAGGGCTTTAAAGGTAATAACCAACACCCTTGACTTCCACCCAGAAGCATATTGGCAGCCAGTACAGCTCGCATAATAGAATCGTTTTTCCTACGTTTTTCCTATGTAGAACTTCAGGTTTCCTCTTGTTAAATTCGGTTTTATTTATTCGGTTTTATTCATTTCAAGCCACTGATTGGGCCAGTGTAAACCATATGGGGGGGGGTGGGCACGGCTGAGCTTGTCAGCTGGAAAGCTGACAGCCCAGGTTCAAGACCAGAGTGCCACACAATGGGATGAGCTCTCATTCCTTGTCCAGCTCCTAGCAATTGGAAAGCATGCAGATGTGAGCAGATAAATAGGTATCACTTTGGTGGAAAGATAACAGCATTCTGTGCGCCTCGGCATATAGTCATGCTGAACACATGACCATTGGAAGGGTTTTTGGACAACCGCTGGCTCCCTCAGCTACGAAACAGAGATGAGCACCGCCCCCTAGAGTCGGACCACGACTGGACAGTGGAAATCTCTACCTTTTCCTTTAAGTCATCTGGAATCTTCCAGTTTTGTGTCATCTGTAAACTTTATAAGAGCCCTCTCAATTCCAGTGATAAAAATGTTGAATGGCACAAAGGACCCAGAATAGAGCCTTGAGACACACCACTCAATGTTTCCCTCAACTGTTTTGAGCTCATCTAACAGTAGTACTTTCTAGCCCATATTTCACATTTTGTGAAGCAAAATATTCTGAGACATTCCGTCTGAGCCTTTGCTGCGTTGCACTGTGTCTGTGGCATTCCCTTGATCTATTAAACTAATAATTCTGTGAAAGAAGACAATTCAGTAACCTGTCACGATTTGTTTGTGAAAAGTCCAGGTGGGCTCCTGTTAAACCGTAGCATGGATATTCAGGTGCTCCCGGTGTATACCTTGACAATTTATTTGAAGATCTTACCCAAGCTGTAATTTCTGCCAGTTCTATAATTACTTCGTTTCCCTTTTCAAAGATGGGGATGATTTTTCCTCTCCTCCAGTCTTTTTTTTTTTTTTAAATCTTTTTTATTATTTTTATGGGGATAAAAAAGGGAAAGGTGGGTAAAGGTATAACATAGGGTGAAAAAACAAGGATTAGACCAGGGGTAGGGATAGATACAATAATGGGGTTACCCCCAACAGTAAATCAACGCTTTAGCAAGCAGACTATCGTCCGGGTATACGTATTAAATGTGCATAGTTAACATAATACTAAAAAGCTATAGTAAATAAATTTGTCACTAATAATAATAAAAACTTAACCAATACATATCATTCCTTCTATAAATAACAATAATCAGTATACTATTAATAATTTATTACTAACTAAATATAGTTACATATAAATACCAATATATTGCTTATTAATTATAATTACTCTCCTCCAGTCTTATGAGACCTCATTGGTCTTGCAGGAATTCTCAAAACTGACTGAAAATGATTCTGTGATCATCTCTTCTAGTTTTCCACTGGTTTTGAATTCTTATCCCCTTTTTTTTCCCCGTCCTAAACTGCAGTTCCTTACTTTCCCCAATGGCATAACCATGATCAGCTAGGGCTCCATTTACCTTCTGGGAAAAGACAGTAGCAAAATAAGAAGTAAGAAATTCTGCCTTTTAAAAAAAAAACAACACACACACACAACCAGGCACCACATAAATACTACGCATAGAATAGCCCAAGGCCTACATTCTGGTGAGAGAGAAGTTCCCTGAGGATGGGCTTCAGCACAAGTCCAAAAGCTTTGAAGACTAAACTCTCCGTCTCGGTGACCGACCCAGGTTATATCCTGAGACACATATATTCGCCTTCATTCATGAAATTCTGCCTTCTCACCAAAGCACAACATCACTTCATCACTTTCTCCTCAGAACTGACCTTTCGCTCTTTTTGGCCCTCCTTTTTTAAATAACGCTTGGGGCTATTTTTGGTATCTTGCAAACCTCAGTTCCTTTTAGCTTCTCTTTGTACTCTTAATTGTTGTATTCAACTTTTTATTACTTAATTATGTCCCTTTTTTTTTCTCTTCAGCATTTTTAGAGAATTCTGCATTTGTCCATTTCATTTTTCCTTGTGTTGTTTGTGATAACACATTCAGCATCTCCTTTCGTAGCCAAGAAAAAAAGCAAATGGATCGTCAACCTAAGAATTCTCAACCGCACAAATGATCAGGCTCAGATTATAATTATTTTGGACACATTACAGGTAGTCCTTGACTTATGACCACAATTGAGCCCAAAATTTATGTTGTTAAGTGAGACATTTGTTAAGTGAGTTTTGCCCCATTTTACGACCTTTCTTGACCCAGTTGTTAAAGGAATTACTGCAGTTGATAAGTTAGTAACCTGGTTGTTAAGTGAATCTAGCTTCCCCATTGACTTTGCTTTGTCAGAAGGTTGCAAAAGGGGATCACACGACTTTGGGACACAGCAACAGTGATAAGTATGAACTAGTTGCCAAGCATCTGAATTTTGATCACGTGATCATGGGGATGCTTCAAAGATTGTAACTGTGAAAAATGGTCATAAGTCACTTTTTCAGTGCTGTTGTAACTTTGAATGAACTGTTGTAAATTGAGGACTATCTGTATATGATAGAGAAGAAAGAGAATAGGATGGGCAGCAACAAGATGGATGTCTCAGTTATGGCAGTGATGGATGCAGAGTTGGAAGTTGGAGACATACCCTCCTCGGCAAAAGTGTCAACACCATGAAATCATTTCATTTAATAGAATTTCTCCTGTCCTTCTTGGATACTTTCCTTCTTCAGGATTTATAGCCTTTGGGTCTGACCCACTTTTCCTTGAAGTTATCAGATCAGCTCTTCTGAAGCCTGACAGGAGGTCTGACTCTCTTCAGTTCCTCCTCCTCCTCCTCTTAAAAATTCACAGATAACATGATCCTTGTGCACCAAGGTACCAATCACCTTAAATTCTTCCAACTAATTCCTTTTTGTTGGTGAGGATTAGATCCAAGATTAGATGAGAATTAGGTTTGCCTTGATCTTTCTTCTTTCTTTTGAGAAATAAAGCTGGCGATAAGAGAGGACAAGACTTCGTTAGACCTCTTGACTCTTGGCAAAATTAGATTCCCAGAAGGACGATCACGATTGCATGCCTTTTTGAAAATATTTTGATGCAGAAAGATCTCCTCCTGTATCTTCTGCCTGTCCGGGTGGTCTGTAATAAATTATCGCAGTGATCCCAAGTTTATTTCTTGCTTCTTTTACAGTATTCTAACCGAGATACTTCTAGCAGGATTTCCATTTACATCCCCACCCTTTTTTTCCTTGGGTCTGCTCCTTTTGAATAGATTGTGACTTTCCAGCATTGTATGCCAATCATAAATATCATCCCACCATCATACTTGACTTCCTGAGTCCACACCTCTATTTCTCCATTTTTTTCTGTCCCAAATACTGCACAAGTAATAATAATAATAATAATAATAAAGTTGGAACAGACCTTGGAGGTCATCTAGTCCAACCCCCTGCTCAGGCAGGAAACCCTATACCATTTCGGACAAATGGCTGTCCAGTCTCTTCTTAAAAACTTCCAGTGTTGGAGCATTCACCGCTTCTGGAGGCAGGTTGTTCCACTGGTTAATTGTTCTAACTGTCAGGAAATTTCTCCTTAGTTCTAGCTTGCTTCTCTCCTTGATTAGTTTCCATCCGTTGCTTCTTGTCCTGCCTTCAGCCGCTTTGGAGAATAGCTTGACTCCCTCTTCTTTGTGGCAGCCCCTGAGATATTGGAACACGGCTATCATGTCCCCCCTCGTCCTTCTCTTCATTAAACTAGACATACCCAATTCCAGCAACCGTTCCTCATATGCTTTAGCCTCCAGTCCCCTAATCATCTTTGTTGCTCTTCTCTGCACTCTTTCCAGAGTCTCAACGTCTTTTTTACATCGTGGTGACCAAAACTGGATGCAGTATTCCAAGTGTGGCCTTACCAAGGCATTGTAAAGTATTAATAGTTCACGTGATCTTGATTCTATCCCTCTGTTATAATATAAGTATAATAGAAGCATCTGAAGTTTTGGGTACCATCCACTGGCACCTCTGTTGCAATTTCTTGCAAAACTGAGTCCCCATCCTGATGATCTTCCAGCTTTCTTGGGCCCAGTCCACAACTGCATATGTCTGAGTTTTGCCACCCTCCCTCTTTTGTTCTAGTAATTGAATGCCCTCCTCTTGCCCAAATCTCCTTCCCTGTTTTGTGAGAGGTATCCCATCTCTTCCTGGGAATCCTTTGTGAGGATAGTGTACAGGTAGTCCTCGAGTTATAACCATTTGTTTAATGACTGAAGTTACAATGGCAGTGGGAAAAGCAATTTATGACCTTTTTTCACACCGATGACTGTTGCAGCATACCCAGTCACATGATCAAAATTTGGATGCTCGGCAGCTGGCATGTATTGATGGTCATGTGATCGCCTTTTGCGACCTTCCGGCAAGCAAAATCAATCGAAAAGTCAGATTCACTTAACAACCGTGTTACTAACTTGACAACTGCAGTGATTCACTTAAGAACTGTGGCAAGGAAGGTCGTAAAGTGGTCGTAAAGTGGAGCGAAACTTAACTATCTTGCTTAGCAACAGAAAGTTTGAGCTCTGTTGTGGTCGTAAGTTGAGGACTCTCTGTAATCTGTAATTTTGGTAGAATCCAGACCATACTCCGCCCCATCATTTGTGTTTCCAGTTGCTGATTTCTGCAGGGCAGTCACATAAATTTAGCTCCTGTCTGTCTCCGTGGTTGCCGCCATTTTCATTTTGTTGAGCTTCACGCCTGCATTTTTCCTCCTGGTTTGAGTTTTAAATAGCAGATGTGCCCTTTTCTTTTGCAGAGGAGATGGCCACATATCTCCGCTACGTGCGACGTCTGGACTTCTTTGAAAAGCCAGATTATGACTATCTACGGAAACTTTTCACTGATCTGTTTGACCGGAATGGCTACATCTTTGATTATGAATACGACTGGGCTGGGAAACCTTTAGTAAGTAGCAGCCAGAGAGGTCTCTGGGTGGAGAAAGATAAATCTCACACACAGACACACACAGACACACAGACACACAGACACAGACACACACACACACACACACACACACCACACAAAGCCTTTTTGTTCAATGGAGGAAGTAACAGAGACGCTACGACATAAGCACAAACAATTCATCACCCAAATATTGTCAAGAAAGATGTCAAATATTATGTGGATTGTTATAACACTTCTTGAGAATCATCTTACGATCTGGAAAGTAAGTACGAACCGTGTCTTACCAATGGCCAAGGTTGCACTTTTCCTAAAAATGTAAGAAACCTGGTGCTTCTTGCAACTTCTCAATTATGAGTACAGCTGTCCAGATAGTCCTTGACTTATGACCATAATGGTGCCTGTTTACCACGGTCGTAAGTTGTGACAATTGTAAAATGGGTCGGTCATGTAGCAGTCCTTAAGTGAATGCCACGGATTTAAATTTTTATTTTATTCCTGAAATTTATACGCAGCCCATCTCAATGTCAAGAGACTCTGGGCACCTGTTAAATGAATGCAATGGTCGTGAATGTGGTTTGCTATGGGTGTGTTTTGCCAAAAACCAAGTCAATGCTGGATTTTGGCAAAACTGTTGTAAAATACAATCACATGACTTTGGGATGCTGCAAACGGCCATAGGGCAGCTGTGTTGCCGAGGTTTCAAAGTTCAGTCAAGTGACTGCTAGGCGGAACAACTGCAGGCACTACAAATCCAGGCTGTAAGTAGCCCCAAATTAGGTCCGTGATAACTTTGAAGGGTTGCTAAGCAACTAGTTGTAAGTCAAGGACTACCTGTACACTGTCCACTCTCGGAGGGAAGGAGCAAATATTAAGGCCACTGTTCTGTATTAACAGGTAGTCCTCGACTTACCCCCACAACCGAGTCCAAAATTTCTGTTGCTAAGCAGGACGGTTGTTAAGTGAGTTTTGCCCCATTTCACGACCTTCCTTGCCACAGTTCTTAAGTGAATCACTCCCAGCTGTTCGGTGAATTGTTCAAACTTCAAGCGAATCTGGCTTCCCCCGTTGACTTTGCTTGTCAAGCTGGCTGAGAAGGTTACAAATGTTGATCACACCGACCCCCAGACAGTGCAGTTGTCTTAAATACATGCCGGTTACCAAGCGTCCAAATTTTGATCATGTGACCGTAGGGATGCTGCAACAGTCGTAAGTGTGAAAAACTGTGATAAATTACTTTTTCCAGTGCTGCTGTAACTTCAAACCGTCACTAAATGAATAGCTGTAATTTGAGGGCTACCTGTATTGGACCGTTGGTTTCTTTTGGCTGTCTTGGGCATTTGATTACAGAAAGACAGGATAACCCAGGGGTCTTCAAACTTGGCCCTTTTATGACTTGTGGACTTCAACTCCCAGAATTCCTCAGCCAGGCACGCGTGCCTGGCTGAGGAATTCTGGGAGTTGAAGTCCACAAGTCATAAAAGGGCCAAGTTTGAAGACCCCCGGGGTAACCAAACAACCTGACTATTTCAAGACATTTGATTCTCTTTTCCTGGGGAGAGAGGCATTTGTTCTCCTAGAAGACCCCTAGACGGGTCACATTTTAAAGTCCAATTGTCTACATTGGTGGAGTAAGCTCTGAATGTTTGCCTTTTCTCTCCTCCTTTTTGCAGCCAACCCCTATTGGCACAATCCAGAGTGACGTACAAGTCCAGCCTCCAAATAGGGAGAAAGCACAGCAGTACATCAAACAGCAGGTAACTAGTGTTTGATTTATTCATCTCTTTCTTTCTTTCCTAGGGTCGGAAGGTGTTTAGGTGAGTAACTTAAATGAGAGTCAGATCACAGCTTTAATTTGTGCAGCAAAAGTAGTATAAGGCAGGGTTTTCCCAATCTTGGCAACTTTAAGATGTGTGGACGTCAATTCCCAGAATTTCCCAGCCAGCCATGCCATGCTGGCTAGGGAATTCTGGGAGTTGAAGTCCATACGTCTTAAAGTTGCCAAGATTGGGAAAACCCTCCTATAAGTTACTCTGACAAGGGAGGCACAACCTGGAAATGGAGGCTTGGTGCCACCTGGTGGACAGAGCCAGAGATATCTTTGTCTCCTGGAAGTGTGGCTAAAACATGGCTTGATGTGAAGACACCTGATCTTGATCCAGAATAATGGTTCTTCATACTGATAATGGTTGGGATAGATCAGGGGTGTCAAACTGCTGGCCCGTGGGCCGGACAGGTCACGAAACCGCGCCCACCCCATTGCCGGTAATGGGGGGAAAAGCTCCGATAAGTCGTGTGACGTCATGTGACGTTGCGAGTTTGACATGTCTGGGATAGATGGTCTAGTTCTCTCCTTAGGTTTTGGACTTCAACTTCCATGAGAGAGCCAGCTTGGTATAGTGCTTAAAGCACCAAGCTTCTTGTTGTTAGCTGCGAAGTCGTGTCCGACCCATCGCGACCCCATGGACAACGTTCCTCCAGGCCTTCCTGTCCTCTACCATCTTCTGGAGTCCATTTAAGCTCACGCCTACTGCTTCAGTGACTCCATCCAGCCACCTCATTCTCTGTCGTCCCCTTCTTCTATTGCCCTCAATCTTTCCCAGCATTAGGCTCTTCTCCAGTGAGTCCTTCCTTCTCATTAGGTGGCCAAAGTACTTGAGTTTCAACTTCAGGATCTGGCCTTCTAAGGAGCAGTCAGAGTTGATCTCCTCTAGGACTGACCGGTTTGATCGCCTTGCAGTCAGGGGACTTGCAGGAGTCTTCTCCAGCACCATAGTTCAAAGGCACCAAGCTAGAAACCGGCAGATTGTGAGTTCAAGTCCAGCTGTAGCCATGAAAACCAGCTGGGCCCACTCACTCTCTCTCATCTCAGTCCAACTCACCTCACAGGGTTGTTGTTGTGGGAAAAATAGGAAGAAGGAGGAGCATTTGATAGGCTTGCCCCCTTGTTTATCGAAATGGTTCTTTATAAAAATAATAAAGGCGGGATATAATAAACAAATGAGTTCTAACTAGCATGACCAGCAGTAAGATATCGTGGGAGCTGTAGTTCCAAACATCTGCAGGGCTGTCCTTAAGTCTCACTGCACAGCAGGGTCATTTCCTACCCTGCCACCTTTAATTGGAGAGGCCAAGAGCAGAACTCAGGACCTTCTGCATAAAGGCAGAGGCTGTACTTTTTTGGTCCGGGCCTCCATTCTGCTGCCTTTCTCTGTTAATCTAGTTGTCTAACTTGACTGGTAAAATCTTTTGCAGGGTTTTTTCCCCGTTGGGTCCCCAAAAATATTTTGAATGAAAATATGAAATATGTTATCCACTAGTAATGGGATGGACATCTTACTAGCTGTCTGTGCCCTTGAAGCCCCGTGTATCGGACGTGTCTGTCTATATTAACCTAGATTTCTTCTCTAAAGACTCCTGGCTGGATTTGCGCATGTTCAGCCTAATCAGCTGTAATCACAGTAACAGTGTCTGAACCACCATTTTGGAAATATGGAGTCCACCCGACTCAATTCTTCTAGCCCTGAGTGATGTGCTAAGATAACACTAGCAAGACTTGATTACGTCAGAATCCCTTCACCACTGGCCAGGCAAACTGCGGTGTGTTAATGGCTTGTTCATTACAAGTTCCAGCATTTGGAAAGCTTCTTCTATGACGTCCAAGGTGCAATAGTGAATTCTATAATGAAGATCCTTACTTGTTTTTTTTTTTCTCCAGCCACTTTATATCACCAACTCTTTTTCTTAGAGGACTTACTGGACTGGCTTTGGCATGACCTCAGAATTTATTGAATTTGGCCTTTGCACAGTGTGGCTAATACACAGAATATAGTTTAACCCACAATTAACCAAATGTTTTAAACTCAAACTGCCACTTTCTCATCCCTGTATTGAGTGGGTCCTTGGTTTATCTACCTGGTTGTGTTGTATAGATTTCAACTCTCAAATTTCAGGGATTTGAGGTTGGAAAAACACCGGGTTACGTCTAAAATATAATAAAATGACAGCAGGTCTTTTGGGCCTTTTGGCCATAAGTAAAATTGAATTGAATTGAATTGAATTGAAGGGTGCAGTCAAAACCTTCAACAATCCAATCTAGCTAATTAAGGCAGCCCAGTGCTCTGCAGAATCCAGAAAGTATTAAGATCTTTCTGACATGCAGGATGTTGGAGCCATTCCACGTCTCAAAAAGGAAGATGTTTGGGAGGGGGTGGCAGACACTGAGAAGATGCCAGGCTCCCATTCCCCCCCCCCATTTCCTCTGGAGTGGAAATCTTCCATATTTCTTCCCTTAAAGTTCTTATGGGCTAAAACCAAGTCTCGGCCTATCCAGCCCACCATCCATAACAATATAGTAAAGTTTGGTAAATCTGAAAGTACATTTGTCCCCCCTGATCTTTAGAGTCTTAAGAAACTAGGGAGGGTCCCTTCTAAAGACATTTGCCACTCCCCCATTCCTTCTACGGGCTGAACTGCCTCTTGTCTAATCTTGACTAATTCCTCCTGTCTCTCAAGACAAGAGCATTCCTATAGACCAGGGATAGGCAACCTTGTCTCTTTTATGACTCATGGACTTCAATAGCTGGCTCAGGAATTCTGGGAATTGAAGTCCATGAGTCATAAAAGAGCCAAGGTTGCCTACTCCTGCTATAGACCATTACAGGCAGTCCTCATCTAGCAACTGTCTCATTTAGGTGACCATCTCATTTAGCGACTGTAGTTACAGCAGTGATGACAAATTTCTCAACAAGTCCACACTTTTACGACCTTCGTGGGTCTACAAAACAAAGGAACTCTTAAAGTAGAATCATAAGCATAGGCGCTATTTCACTTAGCAACAACTAAATTGGTGATCCCAATTGTGATCACTAAACGAGGACTACCTGTATATACATCAGGATAAACTTTCCGGTAGGTGCTTGGATGCTAAGCCAGATACAGTTTTAAAGGTGTTAATCCCTCTTACTTAGTATTGGACTCCCAGCAAAGTAGGAGCTGTTGCAGAAACTGCAGCACTGCTAAATCTGAGCAAGTTATTGTAGGCTTAATTGCTTGATAAACAGTTTTTTTAAAAAAAATAAGGACATATATGAAGAAGCCCTGATGATAGATAGCCAGCATGGATTCTGCAAGGCTAAATCTTGGCTTGCCAACCATTTTAAGTTTTTGAGAGTGTTAGTTGGCCACTCTCTGGCCGTGTGATTATATATTTGGATTTTCAAAAATCTTTGGACAAAATTTCTCATCAGAGGGTCTTTAGTAAACTTTAATTGATGTGGAATAGTAGCTTTTTATGGATTGCTAACTGGTTCAAAATCAAAGAGCAAAACAGCAGTAAATGGGGACCTTTCCTTTAAAGGCGGAATGTGAGAAAAATCCCTGTTGGAGCTAGCTTTTTAAACTTAATAAATTACTGTGAGGTAGGGATAAACAGTATGCTGATCAAGTTTGCAGGTGGCAGCAAACCACATACCACAAACCACATATGTTTTGACAGACATATCTCTCTGAATTGGGTGAATGGTCAGGCAATGGTTTAAGGCAGGGGTAGGCAACCTTGGCTCTTTTATGACTCGTGGACTTCAACTCCCAGAATTCCTGAGCCTACATAGCTCAGCATGGAAACCTCTCCCTGTCCCCTCAGCATGGCTGGCTCAGGAATTCTGGGAGTTGAAGTCCTCGAGTCATAAAAGAGCCAAGGTTGCCTACCCCTGGTTTAAGGAAATGTAAAGTGATGCACACTGGGAATTTTTTTTTTTTTAAAAAAAACTAAGTTCATGAATGTAGTGATGGGGGATGAGCTACTGTAAATAACCAAGAAAAAATCTTGGGTCATAATGGAGAGTTATATTAATGTGTCAACTCAATGTGTACTAAATATGAAAAAGGCAAATTCAGTGCTGGGCCTAATTAGGAAAACACAGCTTGGTGACATTGCAGTGTGCTTGTACGCAGATAATCTTCGACTTACAACCATTTGTTTAGTGACCATCTGAAGATACAACGGCACTGGAAAAAATAAATTATGACCAGTCCTCACACATACAACCATTGCAACAGGACTATAATTATCAGATCAAAATTTGGGTGCTGGGCAACTGGCATGTATGCATTTAATGATGACTGCAGTATCCTGGGATCATGTGATCGACATTTGCAATCTTCCCAGCAGCTTCCAACAAGCAAAAGTTAAGGGGGAAGCCGTATTTGCTTAATGACCGTGTGATTAACATAACAACTTACAGCGATTCATTTAACAATGAAGCAAGCAAGGTCATAAAATCAAACATGACTCTTAACAACTGCTTTGCTTAGCAATGGAAATTCTGGTCCTAATTGTGGTTGTAAGCCAACATCTATGGTTCATCTGCATTTGGTCTCATGCGTACAGCTCCGGTCACCATAAGAGATATAATAGCACGGGACAAAGTGCGGAAATAGCAACCAAAATAATTGAGGGATTTCACCTTTCTTATGAGAAAAGCCAAAATATTTGGGATCCTTTCGCTTAGCAAAAAAAGGATAGGGTTGAGTTGTCCAAAATCATGCATGG
The DNA here is from genome assembly GCA_023970755.1 of Azemiops feae. NCBI lineage: Eukaryota > Metazoa > Chordata > Lepidosauria > Squamata > Viperidae > Azemiops > Azemiops feae. The sequence goes on along the minus strand of JALGBA010000077.1, from coordinate 740,183 downwards.
CCTAAAACAGGGGTGTCCAAACTTGGAAACTTTTAAGACTTGTGGACTTCAACTCTCAGAATTCCTTAGCCAGCATGGCTGTCTGGGGAATTCTGGGAGTTGAAGTCCACAGATCTTCAGGTTGCCAAGTTTGGACACCCCTGTCCTAAAGAAAGAGAAACGTCTCTCATTCTCAAAACATTAGGAGCAGGGATTGGTGAAATGTTTGGAAAGGAGGCGTTGCCTTACATTGTCATTAACATAAATTCATTATCACAAAACATGATGCTGGCTATTAAGGTAAGATAAGATAAGATAAGATAAAATAACCTTTATTGTCATTTTTTTTACTGGGCACAATGGCACACATCAAAAAATGAAATTTAGTTGCCCGCTCTCAAAGTGAAACACATACATGACACACATCTAAAACATACTATACACAACATATGAATAGACCCACACCCCAACAAATACGTAACAAATAAATATTAAATACTGTCCATCTTGAATATATAACGGAAGGAGGAAGCTTGAGAATAAACTTCGGCAACTTTATTATTTATTTTTATTTATTACATTTATTGGCTGCCCATCATACCACAGGGTAACTCTGGGCATCGTGCAATGTTAAAAGGGCAAAATTATGCAAATACAAACAAAATACAAATCCTCAACCCTAACTAAAAGATGGGGAGGGAGTCGCATGAGCAAATAGGGTGGTGGGATCTGTTATTAATCTGTCAACTGCCCCCAATGTGAAGCCCCAACCATACTGGGCAGAGCCGGGTCTTTTAAGTTCTCACGGAAGATCTGGAGGATTGAAGCCCGCCTCTCTCTGGGAGGCAAGGTGTTCCAACGGGAAGGCTCAATGGCAGAGAAGGCTCTTCTCCTGGACCCCGCCCACCGGAAAACCCCGGCGGTTGGCTTTAGAAGGGGATTGGGTAAATTCATTGTCCATCAAGGACTGTTGGGCCTGGAGACTCCACTTTGCATCTAGTCTGGGGACTGCATACCTTCAAATCCCAGGTAGAGGACAGCAGTGTTAGAGTAGCAGGTCTCGGTCGCCTCTTTGTAGGCGCTGCAGATCCATCTGGTTGGCTTTTGTGGTGAACAAAACGCCGAGCTAAGGTGAGCCTTGACCTGACCCAGCAGGTGGTGCTTAGGCTGTTCTGTCCTAAAAGAAGTGGTTTCTTCTTTTAGAACAGAGATCAGAAACAGACAAATATATATTTAAAAAACAACAACAACAACTAAGGATTCGGGATAAGAAGATTTAACAAAAATAGGCATTGTGTAAGGACTGAGACTATTTCCCACTTTCCACACTGTGCGTCCTTCCCTATGTCTGCCTCTTGGGAGAAGCGTAGGTAGAAGAGAAACGGTGTGGCTAATCCTCTCTGCCTGGTGACAGTGGATCCTGATCCTGATGGGAACACCCTGGATTTTAAAGGGTGTCTGTGTGTGTGTGCTGCTGAATGACCCCGTCAACTACACAGCAACAGAAGGGTGGCTTCTTGTTTGCAGGGGCAGTTGTGCACTGCTGCCATACTGAAGAAATACCCTGCCCCCCCTCCTCCTGGGGTAGCAGCTGACATAGGTTGTGAAAATGCAGCCATTGTAAACAAAGTGTGGGAGGGAGCGAAGGTGGGAAATTGACCTGTAATATTTTTGGACATTGAAATTTATGCAAATGCATCGAGGAACCACAAATTTGAGGAGCTGTGGGATAGATGGGCAAACATAACTTCTGGCAAACTCAAGAGGGTTCCGAAGGGAGCAGGGAACACGGTCGGCGCTCCAAAATGGAGCGTGCCCGTTTCTCTACCTGGCAATGCTGACGACATTTGAGGGATGCTATATTGATTTGCATTCTAGGCTGTTTCAAATTCTTTTTGCTTTTGCATGTTGTTATTTTTCCCCACTTCTTCACCTGTCTTCAAAATCCCCCATCTTTCTGTCTCCCTAACCCCATTTTTTTTAAAAAAATGATTACTATGATTTTCCCCTTTGTTTCCTGCCTCCGTCCTTAGCAGTCACCCGAGGGGACCGAGTTATGGGATCCCCAGGCTGGCCAGCAGCCTGCTGAGGAGACACTGGGAACCCCCTTGGCAGCCAGCAGGCTTGGGGGTTCCGTTCAGGTACATGAGAGGGATGGGACGGGAGATTGGAGGTGGGGGAGGGGTGCCCCACCTGCTGCCGCCGGACCCCAGCCATGTCGTGGAAGTCTTCCTCAGCTTTTTCCCCGTGACCCTCTGTATGTCCAGCCACCGTGGCACCGATTTGCTTTTCAGTCCTGTTTTGATGGCACGTGGACCATTTCAGAAATACTGAAATGCAGTTTGTTCTGCCTTGAACTAGGTAGTTTTACCTTTCTCCTCATTGCTCATTCTGCTTGGCTCCCAAAACCCGTGTGAAAAAAGTAAAGAAAATTTCCTTTCTTCGTGACGATTCCTGTAAGAAGTCAGGTTTTGTTTGGCTGGCCTCAGGAGGGGGAACTTTACGTTTTTAATGATAGGAACAAAAAAGAGGGAGAAGGAAAAGGGTGGAGGGGGAAGAAACTTAACCACTTGGGAGTTTAAATATATAAACATTTGCAGACTTTTTAAGAAGAAAATGTTAAAACCATACTTGGTAGGTCAAATTTCTACAAAAACCACTTGTAGAAATTAAGAGAATCTACTAGCAAAATCTTGTGAATGTAGGTAGGAATAGAAATCATGCTTAAAGCTGAGGTGTGTTCCTGTGTTTTTGCTGTGTGTTTGCGTGTGTGCGCGTGCGCCACTTCAATGCAAGGGAGGATTCTAGTTCAACCATAAGAGTATCTAGAAAAAAAATTACATACATGTATATATATAGTAAGCATTCCTCTTGTGTTCCTCTGCCTGTCATTGGTGTGCAAGACCCATCTGCTTTTGGAGATGCAAAAAATCCTCACCAGGACCATGAAAGAAACCCAAATTCCTGGATTTGCAGATGTTCATCACATTCTGTTGGGTTTCATTTGGGTTTTGTTGAGCCACAAAATCTGCACAGAGGCCTGTGCTAAGAGGCTAGGATTCTACAACGTGGAATTCTCATCTGGCTACTGAATTAAATATCGGTTTTAATCTAATTTGCACCTTAATGTCCAAAGTTTGTTCAGAACAAGGTCTAATGTGTGCTTTTGTATCTCTTCGGTAAAGCTTTTTGGCAAAGAATAGCAACATTTAAATTTTTGGGCAACGGGAAAAAGGAACAGTGGGCTAACATGCTGGGTGCAGCTATCCTTCATGTTTAGGTGCTCTGTCCAGTTTATAAACTTGCTTGATGGGCTGTTCTACCTCCACGAGGACTAGACACATTAAAATAATGATGATTATACAATAGTTATAATAATAATAATAATCAGGTAAAGATGACAGAATCAAAATAGTTGATGTAAGACTAGCAACAATCTGTTAACAACGGATGAATTTTAAATAGTGGGATTCTCAAATGGGCAGCATTTGTATGATAGGAAATTTACCTAATTACATTTGTGCTGGGTTTCTAGCTCTCATGGCTTAAGTATGTTCCTTAAAGTGCCACTCTGTCTTTTCTGGGTCTTTGTCCATAGTTGCCTCTTCCCTGTTTGCCCCTCCCAAGCTCTTGTGTGCATTACTTTCCCATCTGATGCACATCTGTGACCAGCACCAACCTTTGCTTAATGCAAGAATCTGAACCCTCATAAGCCAGCAACTAAAAGCATACATTAAACTGGGTCTGCAACCCCAGTAGTGGATATAACTGGTTTGCATTGGTACAGCTGTTAAGTAAAACCTAACAGCTTTGGGCCAGGGAGGAAGAGAGCAGTTAGTTCAGGAAAGAACTATTATTTTTGAATCTCCTGAATATGAAATGACATTGGGTAGGAAACCAGTTTTAGCCCTGATACCACTTCAGCTTTTCAAAAATTAAGGATCTCTCTGTCCATTTGATAAAGATGCTAAACCTCACACACAAATGTGTTCCTTTACATAAGCAGATACTGTGGATCCAAGGAGATAGTCCTTGACTTATGACTGTAGCCTGGCAATGACGGTTGTAAGTCATGACGGCCGTAGAGTGGATCGTCACATAAAGGGATGATTTCACATCCCTTTTTTTGCAGTGGTTGTTAAGTGAACACCAGGGTTGTTAAGCAAACTTATTGTTCTCTATGGGCCAGGTTTTGCCAGAAGCTGGAAGTAAACGCTGGTCTTCGACAAAAATGTTATATAAGTCAGTCACCCAAACGGCCGTAAATGCAGGCCAGTTACCCAGCGCCCAAATGCAGTCACATGACCATGGGCAGAGACTGGCCTTCAGAACTACAGTAGTGGCCAAAATTGTGGAAACCTTTTGGGAAAAGTGTATTTTTGAGGTTTGATGGCTAATAACACCACTTCTTTTGGAGTAGTACCATAAAATTATATATCAATGGAAAGATAATTTAATGCAACAAAGTTTGTTCAATTATCTGTACTGTATTCTATGAAAAGTTATAGCCAAATAACCCGAAAAAGGAAGCACAACTTGCTTAGGTTGATATCAGGTAGCGTTCCTTCATCTGATTGTAGCCAATGAGCATGAGTGTTTAGAGAGCCAATCGGGTGTCATCTTGTTTTGGCAATGAGCCAATCAGATCACAGTAGGATTCAGTTATTGATGTCATGTATTGAAGCCGAGAGGAGGACATTTGTCAAGTGTGTTATGTGATCGCCGTCAAGTTGGTTGGGTTTTTTTGTGTTCTTTCATTGAGTGAGCTTGTAAAACGTAATAAAATTAAAGTAATGGTGCAAAGAGTTGACTGGTTGCCCAGAAAGCGATGTAAAATAGTATTATTAAGTGAACAAGGCTACAGTTATAAAGAAATGAGAAGAAAAATGGGTGGAAACTTAACCAAAGGTGGCATTTCTACTGTACACTTTTCCCAAAAGGTTTCCACAATTTTGGCCACTGCTGTAGGTTGTAATTAGCTTTTGGGGGTGCATCATAACTTCGATCAGCCGCTAAGCGACCAGTCTTAAGTCGAGGACTACCTGTATTATTTTCCTTTGGAGGCAGGTTTCTGCTGGATGGAAAGTCACATGGCTTCTGAAAGTCAGCCTCCTTTGCTTTGAAAGCTTGGCTGGATGCAAGTAGACCCCCCCCCCTTCCTTCCTGTGGCTGCTTTCTGCAGGAGCAGACCAAGATAAGAAGCAAAGTTTTGATGTGTACCTTAGCAGCATGAGGCCTGCGTGTCTGAGGCCTGCTTTGTCTCTCCGGTCATTTCCCCTCTTTGTGATGCTGCAAAGACGCTAAGCCGGCTGTACCTGAAGCCCTGCCCGATATTCTTGGCCCTTCAACCTGCTTGCTCTCTCTTTTAGGTCATGAGTTCTACCAATGGGGAATTGAACACGGATGACCCCACTGCCGGCCACTCAAACGCCCCCATCACGGCACCTGCCGAAGTCGAGGTGGCAGACGACACAAAGTGAGTAACTGGTTCACCTGGCCTAAGTTCTGCTGGGATCCTTTGGGGCTCGGATTAAACACTGTAAAACGGAAGATGATGATGGAGAGGAAGGTGTGTCAGGACTGCCTTGGGATTATGGCAGCCAGCTAGACGCCATGGCTCTAATATGACCGATGTAGCAGGTTCAGGACCGGAAAACATGGGTGAAGTTTTGAAGCTTATACTAAGCAAATATCCTACTCCATCTAACCAGCCTCACCTCTCCTGTCTGCCAGCAGAGAGCAGATTTTCCATCAACTATTACCTGAACTACTTTGACCTAAAATTGCTCAGGAAGCCGCATTCTCAGTTATCTGTCAAAAGGTCACTTTCTCAATTATCTAATGATGGTCATAGGCTGTGTTTTAATGAGCGATGACTGATAGCTCGGTTGCAAACTTAAGTTAATTGCCCCACTCAATTTGCCCACAAGGTGTTGGCTTGGACCCCAGTCTGATTTGGGGCTAATTTCCCCTGGTCAACTAATCCTTCTGTTCTGTGAACTACTGACTTGAAGGTTATCTGGACTTCTTATGCCTGATAAGAGGCAAGGCCCATGGAAAATAGATTTTCTCTGGCTGTCTCTATACCTTGATTTTCTGTCTCCGCAAACCTATAAAGTCCGAGTGTCAGAGAGACAGTGTGGCCTAGTGATTAAGGCACCAAGCTGGAAACCAGGAGACTCTTTGAGTTCTAGTGCCACCTTAGGCACGAAAGCCAGCTGGGTGACTTTGGGCCACTCACTCTGCTTCAGTGCAACCCACCTCACAGGATTGTTGTGTGTGGTAACTAGGAGGAAGGAATATTAGATATGTTTGCCGCCTTACAAAGTATAAAAGTGGGATAAAAATCTAATAATCATTTTCAACTTAGCGTTTTATAAACTGAAAATGTAATTTCCTTTCATTGAAATAATAATACAACGCAGATATCCTTTCTCCCTAGGTGCTGCTGTTTCTTTAAGAGGAGGAAGAGGAAAACTATCCAGCGCCACAAGTGAAATATTCCTGTTGGTCAAGGCCAGGATCCTATTGGGACTGCGTTTCCCCCACCCTCCTTTTACTTCCTGGCTAAGGATAATGGATCTTGATGGAATAGGAGGGGGCGCTGATTCCCCCACCTGCTCTCCCACTCGTTTTATTGGTGGGTAGGGACACAGGCGGCTTTGACTGTCCTAGCAGGCACATGTGGGGGGGGCTTCCCCCATCCATTTTTTTTCTTTTCCCTTCTTCCCAGGAGATGCAAATGGAGGGGTGGGGCGGGCACTGGCAGAAAAAGCACGTTGGACTTCTTTGCTCAAGTGTCCCACTCTTCCTCCTGGTCCACAGAGAAAAAAAAACAGCATTAATATTTATGCAGCAGTTCTCCTTCCCTTCCATTTGTCAGTTTATTTGTCCTCCACCCCTCTTTGGAGCTCTTCAAATAGCTTTTGGAACAAAACAAAACAAAACAGAAAATGGGAATCAATTCTACTTGTTTACCTTTAGAAGAAGCAAAGTGATGATTCTGAGAACAGCCCTGCACGTATTTCTTCTTCTTCTCTGTTGTTTGCTTCAGTCTCAAGTTAATTTAAAAATGGCGTTTTCGGCCTTCATGCCGCAGCATCTCCCCACCCTACACCTTTCCTGTTGTAGTGATGCAAATGGTTTTGCTTATTTTTTTTTTCCTGCTTTTGAGTTTTAAGGATGTTTCCCAACAACCCCCCCCTCCCCCATGTCTGCCTGGTTTCCCTTTTTTCCAATTTAATTTCCTCAGCCCTGCCAAATTACTCTTTGGTGACATCCTTTAGGGAAGCTTTGTGCCCATACTCCAAATAACACGAGAGGCAAAAATAAATGTTATCGTGCAGGGGGGAGGGTGGCTGGGGAATAATTTTACACACTTCCTCATTTCTCAGTGCACTTTTTTTTGTAGCAATACCAGCATTTGTGTCTTGAAAAACGATCCAATTTTAGATATTTTTTTAAAAGAAATTAAGTTCTACCCACTCCCAGGTGGGAGAGAATTAAGGGCAAAAGTCTTGGATCTCAGGAACGGCAGCCTGCCAAACATAACCCCAAAGCCAACGTCGATAGTTAGAGAACTGTGGAGAAGAAGGGGACTTTTTCATGACCAAAGTGAAACCTACACGGACAGGATCACTTAGGTGAGATCGTTCCATACGGTGGCCCTCACAGCACCTGGGTACTTGCCAATTTCATTTGAAATTAAATAGGTGGCAACAAACTTCTATTTGGGTGGAGAGAGGAGGCCCACTGACGAAGCGTTGTGCAAGGACAATCCACTTGTTTTGGCCTGTTCTTTCTCAAAAACCCAACAGCCGTCTGCATTTCCAGCTTCCCAGTTGGGTGATGGCTTAGAATCGGCTCCTGCAGAACCACCGATATGACTGTTATTAGTGTGGAAACGAGCAAAAGACTTTGCAGGCCTCTTTCATGAAAAACATCCAAGCCAAGCCAAAATCTACCTTGCCAGGGAAGGAGATGGCTTTAGAATAAGGCCTGCGTCTCTGGCTTTCATGCTTTTATCCCTTTGTATTCCATCACTAGCTTACATGGTCTGCCCCGGCCTTAGACAAAGTTGTGCCTGGCTACACTGCGGCCTATACGCCTGGATTGAACGTACACGCTTCTCCCTTTGCGGTTGACCAAGTCAAAACAAACAGCTGGTCTGCAGCCATCAAAGCTACACCTGTCCGAGCTGCTTCAGCATTGTGACAATAGCAGTGCAGCTTCGTTACTTCTTTTAAGATATATTTTTTTACCAAGGGATAAGACAGTTGGCCCTGCGTTGCTCCAAACTTATTCGTCTTTCACCCTGTGTTGTTAATTACAGCACTTGGAATGTCGGGATGTGGCCTGCTGGGGAAACGGTGGCAGGGTTAGTACCGGGGGGGAGGGGGGGAGGTAGGGGATAAATACTTTGGTCTCTGCTAAACTAAAGAGCACCCTTGGGTGAGTGGGTGCTGCTACAGACCAAAGGAGTGCAACTTTAAAATTCGCCACACACCTCATCGTTAGTGCTAAATCATATCTATTGGACTTCATTCACCCCTCCTAATGAGAGGGTTACTGCCTCCTCACCTTATAGCCTTGAAGTTGTTCACTTTTTAGAACTAGATTTAAACCTCTTCCCTCCCCCTTCCCCCCCCCACCAATGTGGGTTTTAAGATTTGAACCCCCCTCCTTTCGGGGTTGCGTAATCGGTAGCAATCCTGCAGATGACTCTGAAGGGAATGGAGTGGGTGTGGATCCTCCCAACCCAACCGTTTATTGCAAAAGCTGGCACTTACATTTTTTTTGTGCTTTTTCAAGGTGGATATAAATTTCTTTGCCCTATTTGAATGAATGTTTTTGTGGCCATTTGAAATAAAAAAAAAAAAAAAAGGAAAGCAGGGACTAAAACTCAACATGATCTCACTTTTATTTGTCTTAGTTTATAAACTTCGTTAACAGCAGTGCCTCTGCCACGCTAGAATCACAAGGATACAGGAGGTCCTAGGGAAAATTCTTGATTTGGGCAACTTCCATTAAAATAGGATTGCTTAGATACGTGCAGTGTTTGAGTTTCTTTCCCAAACAATGCAAAGAGAAAAACAGAATACAGCCTTAAGCATTGTGCTGGAAAATAAATATATATATATAGTTCCAATCCCAGGAAGGTGTAAAAGAAATTTTAAAAAAATTAAGATGTTTATGTAAAGAGTGCATGAGTGTGCTTGGACTACCAGTTGCAATGTGGATTATTCGTTTTTTTCCTTTATTCTTTTCCCTTTTTCTTTTTGAATGTGACAAAGTTTTAAGGGACAACTCAAATGACAGAAAACAAAAACACATCAATGAGGGTTGTCGTTGGCCTGCCAAGCTCTCTGGTCTTATCAGGTGTATGTTTTGGCCCATGTTGTCTGATTTGCATCAAAATGAATTTTGCAGACTTAATTGTGTGGTTGTTTTGTTTTTTAATTATGTAACAAAAGAAAAAAGTAATTTCAAGTCTGAATAGAAATGAGATTTGTACTGGTGTAGCTCCAAAGCAGAAGAGAGATTGTGGCATTGCAAATTTAGTTACTGCTTTAAAAAAAAAGAAGTGTACACAGGTTATGGTGTATAAGTTTCTCTTGAAGCTTCTTTGAAGCCATAGAAGTTAGGGCTTTTTAAAAAAATAAAATAAAAACGGGAAAAAAAACCTGAAAAACTAAAAATTAAAAAAACCTTAAAAAAATAAATTCTCCAAAAATATTTTCTTGTGTTTTGGTTTAAAGTACAGATGTTTTATCTTGAAAAGAGTGGAAGTAGTTTTCGGTGACTTATTTTGGAAAAGTAATCAGTTCTGTACAGGTAGTCCTCAAGTTACGACCATAATAGAGCCTGCCCTAGTCGTAAAGTGGGTTTATCTTGTGACTGAACCAATTTTATGAGCTATTTTGTGGTGGTCATTAATAAATGTGGCAGTCCTTAAGAGAACCCATAGAACGCTGCAAACAACCATAAATGTGGGCTAGTTGCCAAGCACCTGAAGAGCGGTCACATGGGGGGGGGGGAAATGACTATCTGAACTTTAAATCCGGGTCATAAATTACCCTTCCCCCTTCAGGTAGGTCCATTGTAACTTCAAATGATTGCTAAGCAACTGAAAGTCAAGGATTACCTGTAATGGTGCAGTATCTAGTCTCTAGTGTTTTTCAACCTTGGCGCCTTTAAGATGGGAGGACTTCAAATCCCAGAATTCCACACCCATCTTAAAGGTGCTGAAGTTGAGAAACGGTGCTCTCCATTTCCCCCCCCCCCTTAAATGGATGCATCCCAAAAGCCCCCGCATGAGATGGGCAGCCGCCTCCTCTTTTTGCCCTGATCTTCCAGCATTCAAAAATGAAGATTCAGTTCCTCTCTCCCTACTCACTGTCCACAAATATACAACCCACCCACTCTGAACAACTATGCTATGTTACATCCAGGTTGGACTCGCCCAAATGTTTCACCCTAAACTCAGCTTAACAAAAAAACCAAATTGCTGTGTTCACTTGCTATAAGCAAGCAAATAAACCCATCTTATCCCGCAATATGATGGCTTGTATGACGACGACTGAATCTCATTTTGGCTTAGTCCATGTTATTGCAGAACATACTCGTGGAGGTGGTGCATCCTTCTAATTGGAGGCTTGTTCACACGTTTGTGCTTTTTCTTCCTAAATGAAACTGCGGGATCATTTGGCGCAGTTGCCGGTTGTTTTGTGCTCCAACGCACTTTCTATTCTTTGGCAAGAGTCTTGCAAACATAAGCCGATATGCCAGAGAATGCATCTCTCCTTACCAGGATTCCTTATCAAAAATGAGCATCCTGAGCTCAGACTAGGCAAACCCAGTAACTGCCTACAAGAAACCCTCCTCGAAAAAGTGATTTCCTACCTAACCTGCAAAGTCCAGAAAATCTGGGAATTGAAACATACTGATGGTTAAGCTTCACAGAAGTAGATAAGCACCTGCTGGTCCAAAAAATAGTTTCAAGAACAGAAACCGTTGTTCTATTCAGTGTCTGATTCTTGGTCTAGCACGCCGATGCTGTCAACAACTCTTGCCACAGCTTTACTGTTGCAGATGGTCTAGGCCAGGGACAGGCAACCTTGGCTCTTTTATGACTCGTGGACTTCAACTCCCAGAATTCCTGAGCCAGCCATGCTGAGGGAAAAGGGAGAGGTTTCCAAGCTGAGCCATGCTGGCTCAGGAATTCTGGGAGTTGAAGTCCACGAGTCATAAAAGAGCCAAGGTTGCCTACCCCTGGGACTCTAGGCTTCAAAGAGGGCTCTCCTGCCCACAAACCATATTCAAACCATATTAAATCTGCAATTTGAACTACTGGCTGTGGGTGCCCATTCTCTCGTGTCACATACACAAAAATGCTTAAAGACAAACTTTGCTGCCTTTATTCATTTGCTATTTACAAACAAAAGGAAGGAGAGGTGGTGAAACGCTGAATAATACAGTTTCCGATATAGTTATTATTGTAGAGCATCGCACGAGCAGTCGGTGACACTATTGGAAGTTTGCTCTTGGCATCACCCAGATTAATTTGCAAACGCTAGAATTTGCGACAGGCTCCCAAGAACTTCAACTGAACTTTCCCTTCAGCTGCCGACATTTTAATACAACACCCGATTTTATACAACAATCAGAGGCCTACCCCCCCAAAGGGATTTCAAAGGATGACTGAAGTGCTTTCGGTCATCCACCTTAAAGTAGCCTGCCATCAGTTACAAACTATCTTTAAACTATTGTTTAAGTAGGCCTTTTTAGAAACATATTCAATGATTATTTTTCATCTACAGAAAAACAGATTAGCACATTGCTGAGAAAACAGTTCTCTGAAAAATGAAGGGTGGTGAAGGAGAAGGGGATGCTGAGAATCCTCTCAGCCTAGCAGGAAAGCAAGCTATAAAATTTAAGAGCCCTATGAACTAATATGTGGATATTGAATAAGCCTCTTCATAAAAATCACTGATGTGCATATTTTCTCTACTGTCTGCTGATGGGGAGCTAGTAACTGGAGAATGATTCCAGTTGATTCCGTAATAGAAATGTACACATGTTATACAGTGATTAACAATATAGAAGGGAGAATCAAAAACAGACTCGCGTGACCTAAGGTTCAAGGACCTCTGTGGAATAATCTGTATTTCCATACAAGTAGTTTCAATGGCAAACGCAGCTACTGATGGTGGCAAACCCAACCAACCAACCAGGATAACCTTTTTTTTCCTGATTAAAGATTCTGTCCCAGTTGAAGATACTTTGTGGTCAAATACTCTTTTAGTGAGAATCAGAGGAAGATTGGACTCAACTTTGGCGCATCAAACAGAGTCTTAATGCTATCGGGATAAATTCAAGGGGTCCTATTTGAAAGCAGGCTTCCCAAAGTAATGGCCAGATTTCTGGCTAGGGAATGATGGAAGTTGCACTCCAGCGCCTCAAGAAGGCACCAGATTGGAGAAAGCAAGTCAGTGAATTTCCACTGAGAAACAAAAGGTACCACAACACATCTGACTATCATAGAGGAACTGCACAGATATTTAGTATGAGGAACTATTTCTCAAGAGAATTGAAGTGCTTTCTTGCTGATTTATTACTCTGGAGAAGGCGTGTATATGGTTTGGGTGCAAAGAATCACACCAAATCCTTGATCAAAATAATCGTGGATGTCGACAATTTTGCAGTCACAATGGGTAAATGAATTCATAGATCATCACAATGGGATTTAGTTTTACCCTCCCACCAGAATGAAAAACTGACCCAGTACCCGACACACCATCATATTTTTTGGATGGGGGGGGGAACCCGTATTTGAATAACCCCCTCAAATAATTTCTAGGACTGATTGCTTCATACTGCAATTTTCCCAAAGTAACAAGTGTAGGAAAGTAGCATCCATAGCACACTGACAGCTGAGACTTACTAATAGGAAGAGGAACCAGGCGCTAGTGAATAAAGCAATATCTGGCCAAGAGTCACAAAGTCCTTTTAGTCAGGGACTGCTAGTCCAACGTATGCTCAGTCAAAGCACAGCTGGGGAAGCTGTTCTGCCAAACAGCTGGTGTTGCCTGGAGCCACCCTAAATGCATCTGAACAATGGTAAAAAAAAACAACACATGCTTTTTTTGCCCATCCCAAAAGAACCATATTTTTAGCTTAAGAATTCGTGAATGTAAAAAGGCATTTTTCCTCCTGAAAAAAATTCCTGAAATCTCTCTCTCTGAATTAGATTTCTGCAAAAAAAATGGCTTAAGACACAGGGAGTTCTCTCCCTGTTTTAAGGGGAAATACACACACGCATACAAACACAAACTAACCACAGCACCAGCCTGTCACTAGGGTAACAAGAATCAAAATGCATTGTTAAGTTGCACTATATTAGCAGCAGAAGAAACTTTCCGAGGACAAAAGGCCAGAAATTTAGATGCTTCTCTTAATCACAATGCTCAAGTACACATGGTTTGCAAACTGCCTCTTGGCCAAGGCGGTTCCAAATGGAGAGCCAGAGTCTGCTGCCGACTCTTCAGCAACCTCACCCAAGTAGGAAAAGTTGTCTAAAGTAATCTTAAGGCAGCCTTTCCCAGTATCGCCCTCCAAATATAGCAGCCTCCCAATAAATCTGCGTCATCCTCACCGAGCAGGGCTGCCTTTTATCATCTGGATACGATCTGGGTCCCAATCATCAGGTCAGTAAAGTAAATTCACACTTTACTTTCCTTTGAAAGCCAGCAAACACGCACAGGAACAGCTGGCTGGGGAATTCTGGAAGTTGGAAGTCCAAACCTCTTAAAAGGGCCACGTTTGAGAAACCCTGCACTGGAAGGTCAGTTGATTGGTCTTTGTTTAGCTCTGCTATTCTCTCAAGGAGTCAAGGATTGTCTTGAAATGCTGCTTGCCATGCAAAAGGCTCACCCCCACCTTCAGGCTGTGTACACAATTACCCCAAAGAGAATAAGTCATTTGTCTTACCAGACAACTGGGAGGGGACAAGGGGAATGTGAACAAAGACCTACCACTTCGCTGATATATATCACCATCTAAGCCGCCTTTGCCACCCAGCCCGTGCTAGCCTCCTGCCTGCCAGAAATGTGGGGAGGGGAAGGGATCTCTTTGGTGAGGGGGGGGGTGTCACTTCTTATGAGAGTAAGTTTCCTCCATGAGAATGACTAGATGTAAAAGCAGCTACATTCATTGCAAGGAAATCATCCAGCCAGGTTGCCAAACACAAGCAGAAGAGATGGCCGGCCTCAGTCCAGCAAGGCCGACACGCATCTGGATGTAGATAGAGCAGGTGCAACCTGGGAACGCTTGCCCAATCCGAGTCTGCTGACGGGAGCCCATCCTATCACTGCGGCAGGACAAGCTGGCGGCCTCAGGCGGAGGGGGCGGGGAGGAGGGGAGCGCCAAGCCTGTCCGACGGCGCATTTCCAGCAGCACCTGCTATGTGTAGAAGATGATCTCTGGGACCTGTCCATCTTCCACCGAGGTGCCGTTGTTGTTGCCGGCAGCGTAACAGAAAGTAAAACAGGTCTTTGTCCCTGTGGTTGGTGACTCGTGGACTACCTTCCGCAATCCTTTGGTTCCATAGTGAGAGTCGGGTCCCTGTATTACGAACCATTGAAAAACAAAGTTGTGAGAAGGCCATTCCTTGAGTCGTGAGGCTGATCTGCTGAGGGGCATGGACCACCCCCTGGACTCCTAGGGACTGCAGCGGGCCTGAACGCTGAGCGCCCCACCAAAGTGTACACCGCCAGTGGTTTATTTTTCAATTATTGCATTTCTGCCTTTCCTCTCGGGAGTCCACCCCAGGGAGTAGTCTTTGACTTACAGCCACAATTGAGCCCACATTTCTGTTGCTAAGCAAGACAGTTACGTGTGCTTTGCCGCAACTTCATGACCTTTCTTGTCACAGATGTTAAATGAATCATTGCAGTTATTAAGTTAGTAATACAATGGTAAAGCAAATCTGCCTTCCCCGTTGACTTGTCAGAAGGTTGCAAAAGGTGACCTTCTGGGACATTGTAACCATCATAAATATGAGCCAGTTGCCAAGCATCTGAATTTTGACCACGTGGCCCTAGGGATTCTGCCACGGCCCTAAGTGCGAAAAATGATCCTAAGTCACTTTTTTCAGTGCAATTGTAACTTCGAACGGTCACGAAACACATGGTTGCAAGTCAAGGACTACCTGTGCCTTACAAGAATAACCGATCACCCAGGTTCTCTGCTTCCACCCGATCACCATCATGAAGGGCCCACCCAAGGAGATTCAGGACTACAAACAGGGCACAAATAACTAGCAAATCTTAAAATCAGCCTCCTGAGCTGTTCCTTGCTTTCTCCCCACCAAGCAAAGCAAATTCAGAAAAAGCTCCAGAGATGCTCTTTCAAGGATATTCCCTCTTTCGAGACTCTGAGCACCTTCAGTGTTGCACAGGCTGTGTAGCTGACAGTGGGCAGGATCTCCACAGGCTCCTTAAACATCACCCGGAAAGTATTGGAGGATCCATCGCAGCTAAATCCAGTGTCGTTTTGGCCCAGGACGGTGTTACTGTCTGTGTGAATTATCTGAAAAGGTGGAAGGAAGAGAGACAGGATATGCAAAATGTAATTATGATTTTTTGGGGAACATAAAGAGTTTTTTAAATTTCTAATATACATGAATGGAAGAAGTCATAACTTTGCTTATAGGAAAAACAGCAATGTTCCTTTCTGATAACAAGATCTGGGGCAGTGATGGTGAACCTAGGACACCTGGGTCAAAGTTGATACACGGTAACATTTTGGACGGCATACCAACACCCATTCACAACTATTTTCAAAAGCATGACCTGTTCTTGCATGATTTTCAGAGGCTGGGAAGGCCGCATGAAAATGGGTGTGCTTTTCCTGGGGGTCACATAGAGATAACAGAATTGGAAGGGACCTTGGAGGTCTTTTAGACCAGAGGTCCCCAACCTTTTGGGCACCAGGGACTGGTTCCGTGGAGAAAGCTTTTTCCACAGACCGGAGAATGCATGGTTTTGTGTGCTGCCTGCATCCCACGGATGGGGCTCTGCTTGTTTGTGCGGACCGGTTGCTGGCATGCCGCGGCCCGGTACCAGTCCATGGACCGGGGGTTGGGGACCCCTGTTCTAGACTAAGCTCTTGCTCAGGCAGGAGGTCCTGCATCATTTCAGACAAATGGTTGTCCAATTTCTTCCAGTTGAAGCATCTACAACAAGCAAGTTGTTCCAGTGATTAATTGTTCTGTCAGAAAATTTCTCCTTAATTTTAGGTTGCTTCTTTCCTTGATTAGTTTCCATCCATTGCTTCTTGCCTTGCCTTCAGGTGCTTCGGAAAATAAGTTGACCCTCTCTTCTTTGCGGCAGCTCCTCATATATTCGAACACTGCTATCATGTCCCCCCTCGTCCTTTTCTTCATTAAACTAGACATACTGAATTCCAGCAACTGTTCCTTGTATGTTTTAGCCTCCAGTACTCTAATCATCTTTGTTGCTCTTCTCTGTACTCTTTCTAGAGTCTCAACATCTTTTTTACATCATGGCGACCAAAACTGGATGCAGTATTCCAAGTGGGTTTATATATATAAACAAAAGTGAAACAACATATTCATATATGAATATGTTGTTTCACTTTTGTTTGGGGATGTGACATACCAGCAGAGTCAAGTAACACATTTTTTGACATGGGGAGCCCAAAAGGTTTGCCATCACTGATCTAGAAGAAATGATGTACCTGTACATTCACTCGTGTTGCTTCACAGCCCATTCATGCAAATCAAATCCAGAAAGTTATCTACCTGTATATTTACTTGGTAATCTGTGGGGCCGTGGATCGAGCCATACAACCCAAATCCAACTATAAATATCCGCTTGTTGACAGAGAACCTACAGAGTTCACAAAAAAAAAATAAAAAAATAGACCAAATCAATGTGAAAGAAAAAAGGCTACTCCTATTATAAAGTTTTTCCCTTCTTTCTTCTTTGTCCTCTGGGAGACAGCTCTCTTATTTTGAATACCCAAAACTTCCAAATCCTGAGATTTGAAAATAACCTAGCAAGTCAGCAGTAGCCCCCAATCCAGGTCTGCATACCATCGTTTCAAATAAAAATTAATGGGATGGGAACTAAAAAGGGAACAAACCTTTGAAGTGGTGCCAGATGCTTGTTACTTTATGCATCTGATTACCGTTTTGTTTTGTTCCCAGAAGGACCTAATATGTATATGAAGTAAAGATGAATAAACTAATTAGCCTCAATTTCAGGCTGTTCAACTGCAAGGCAAACAGCAGACTATGTGATCTGCTGGTATTGTTGATCCATTTATTGTTACCGGCGTAAAGATCAACATATCGTGGGCTGCTTGGCGGTACGCTTGTCCCAGCTTAAACTCTCACACAAAGTATAATATAGAAAAGGGGTGTCCAACCTTGGCAACTTTAAGACTTCAGAACTTCAACTCCCGGAATTCCCCAGTCAGATTGGGAATTCTGGGAGTTGAAGTCTACAAGTCTTAAGGTTGCCAAGGTTGGACATCCCTGGTATAGACGGGACATTAACTGGGATATAGACGGGACATTAATTGTATGGAAGACAGCAAGGTGATTCAGATGAGGGTATACCTGACCCTTCGCACCTATGAATCAATATTTCTCCTCTTCTTAGCCATGTCCCATACTGGGGTCGATCATCTGAACTTCATTTGTCTGCCTTCGGTCCCACAACGACATTCCCAGGATTATATTTCATTGCTCAAACTACAGACGTTTCAAAATTAATTTTTTTAATTGAATTACTTTTCTCCTGGTTTGTGCCCGCTCTTATCCTGGCCCCACCTACTTTTTGAGCATACTAAAGCAAAACATGGAAATTCTTCCCAAGGCTTCTTTCCTCCCTTTCTTCCCTGCTCCTTCCACTAGGGGCACTGTTACTTGCTACTCTGCTGATGAATGTAGTTCAGACATCCATATCTGCTTTAGATCAGGGCTTTACCACTTGTGGTACATTAACAAGTGGCAGGTGGTACGCAGCCCTGCTTAGCCAAGTGTAGTGGGGGAGGGAAAGAGCCAGCGCAGGCAAGGACTTACAGTGGGAGAGTCCTCTGGAGCTGCAGTGGCACGGAGGAGGGAGGGAGGGAGGGAGGGAGATGGAGAGTGGAAGGATTCTTATGTACTTTTGTGACTTTGAAGTTCTGGGATTTGTGCAATGTGGGCTTTGTGTTCTTAAGGAGTGTTTGGCAATTTCTATTTGGCTGATGGCTGATGGCTGGTGTTAGCTTCTATTGCTCTCCTATTGTTAGCTGTAAGTTTTGCTGCAAGGGATTTTGAAGTAGCCAGTAGCTAATTCTTAAAGGGGAATGTGCCTTTTTAAGCTAGTTCACTCAGCAGTTTGTCTTTTCTGTTTCTGGAGGCTTTTCCTTGTTTGATGAATATATGGAAGAGAAAAAATATGGGGGGGGGGTTTTTTTTCAAATTCTTCCTTCAGAAGGAGGTGGGCATGAGAAAGAGGGAGGTAAGGAGGGAGGGAGGGAAGTCCTGCCTTAGCACTTGGCCATTGTCTTTACTTGTCAAAAGGTTGCAAAAGGGATCACATGACCCTGGGGCACTGACCATCATAAATATGAATCGGTTGCCAAGCATCCAAATATAAATCACATGACCCTGGGCATGCTGCAATGGTCATAAGTGTGAAAATGGTCATAAGTGATTTCAGTGCAATTGCAAAGTGGTACAATCGGTGAAAAGGTTGAAAAGCCCTGCTTTAGATGACCAGCTACTGCTAATCATTTCACCAGACTGGGGTAATTAGAAGTTCTTCCAAAATTTCCCAGGGCAGTTCGATGAACCGCAAAACTTCCCCACCTGGGAACCCAGTGATAGCTTCAAATTCTTAAGTTTGGAGAGTTTAGAAGTGCAACACTTGCAGTCAGATTTACGTATTGCATACAAAATTGTACATAGTAGCGTTTTACCTGTAGACGACATTTTTAGTTTTAACCATACTATATAACGTGCAAACAACCACTTTGAACTAATGTACGCTGTTTTAAACTCGATTGTAGAAAATTTTATTTTTGTAACAAGAGTTGTCCAAAGTCTGAAATATTTTATCCGATTCAGTTGTCTCGGCTACTAACTTCCCTAATTTTAATTCTAACTTGACTTCCGTGAACCTCACCCCATATTTAAGAGGTTCCAAAGAGGGCGTGTGTAAGTGCACGAATGCGTCTATCGTCCCCGTCACGTTTTAATTTTTTTAAAATTTTGCTCATTTGAATTTGTCATTTTTGTTTGACGAATAAATATACGAAAGACGACGTTTTCAGTGCTTGGTCAATAGAGCAGTGCTGGAAAGAATACCTGATCCGGTCACTGGTCCCACTGTATCCCCAGCGGCTTTCCACCTGCTGGAAACGGTTGATGCTGCACTCTTTCCCTCTCAGGCAGCAGCGAGGGCGGTCGATGAACTCCACCCGTGGCTTGGGGTTGACCGTGAAATGAAGGAACAGGCTAACCACCTCGCGGTCAGTGAGGATCCCCGACTGAGCTGGCCCTGGAGAAAGCAGAACACCTAAGATACATTTTTCCCCTCTGATTTTCCTCCCAGAAATCAGCTCTCTCTTTAAGACAGGGGTCTTCAAACTTGGCCCTTTTATGACTTGTGGACTTCAACTCCCAGAATTCCTCAGCCAGGCACGCGTGCCTGGCTGCGGAATTCTGGGAGTTGAAGTCCACAAGTCATAAAAGGGCCAAGTTTGAAGACCCCTGCTTTAGGATGATGTTTACAGATAGTCCTTGACTTATGATGGCAATTGGGATTGGAATTTCCATGGCTAAGCGATGCAATCCTAAAGTGGGACTGCACTGCTTAATGATGTCAATCCCTGCAGCTCCGGTTGCCATTGTTGACTGAATCCTCACAGTTGTTAGCTGAAGCAACTTCCTTCCCACAACCAAAGTGTGTAGAAAAGTCGGCAAGTCAGCCCCAGTCCCACAGGCAGGTAAGTGGCTGGGTACACAAGAGGCATGGCGCAGTGCAAAGCTGCGAAGACGAGGGTATGGGGGGGGGTGCTGCGTGAGAGGTGCCATGAGGGTCCGGGAGAGTGCACAAGGATGCAAGGGAGTTGCAAAATGCACAGCACAGGTCGGGAGGGTGCTAGGGAGAGCAGAAGAGTCATCCAAATATCTGGAGGCTGCCCCAGATAGGAGAGACCGTCAGATGCATGCATGGAAGTGGGTGTTCAGATTTAGTTACGAAGGCAAGGGTTCACAATATAAATTGTATGTAAGACAGAAAGCACGACTTGGTTTCATCTCGTGGGCCTATTTGAAGGCAGGCATTCATAGTTTGGTTGCCATTGTCTCTTTGCTACCTGCCGTCTAGAGTGCAAAATGCAAACAGGCCCTATTAGAAGCAAATAGGAACATTGGGTGTTGTTAAGCAGGACAGACAGACTGCCCTGTTATCTAAACTGCCATTATTATTATTTTTGGGGTCTGTAAACAACAGGCGAGGACAGGGAATCAAAACCCAAAATGACACAGAAATATTTTCGAATACATCAATATCCGCACTAGCACAAAGCTGTTAAAAACTACTGGATCTTTGCAGATTTAACCGCCCCCCCTCCACTTTTGAGAAACGGTCCCCCAAATACCTGCAGCAAATTCCTCGATTGTCATCAAGGGGAAGCGAATGAGGGAGAGAGCTTTGCCCAAAGCTTTCCGCTTGTTCTCCGGTATCAGCTGCCACTGTTGCCGCTGGCACTCAGCCTCTGCCCACCTGACCACTGCGTTGAAGAGGCGCACTTCCCGGATGCCGAGGCTGTCTCGCTCCAAAACCGCGACCAAGGTGTCTGTCAGACAGAGAGGGTGTCACTACCAGCAAGATTCATCACTCATAGCTATTTGGGGATAAGGATAAACGTTGGGAGGGGGGAAGGGGGGAAATGCTTTCTCTCTCTATTGAAATCAGCCAGTATTGAAAATCTCCTCACTCCAAGAACTTCATAGACTGAACTACCAATTCAGGAAGTGCTCTAAACCTCCACTTTATGGAGAATCCTGGAGAATCAGTCCTGCCGGACCTCATTTGAGCTTAGTGCACCTTCTAGAGGAACATACCTACAGGAGAGCCAGGATAAGAGTGCAGCACATTGGCCAGTGGAAGCCTGGAGGAAAATCACAAGCAGAATCCAAGGCAATTAGAAGATAACAGAATAACAGAGTGGAAAGGGACCTTGGAGGTCCTCTACTCCAACCCCTTGCTCCAGCAGGAGAAACTATACCATTTCAGACAAGTGGTCGTTCAATCTCTTCTTAAAAACCTCCAGTGATGGAGCACCCTACAACTTCACAGAAGTTGTAGGGTGCTCCATCATGGAGGTTTTTAAGAAGAGATTGAACGACCATTTGTCTGTGAAGTTGTTCCACTGATTAATGGTTCTCGCTATCAGGAAGTTTCTCCTTAGTTTTAGGTTGGTTCTCTCCTTGATTGGTTTCCATCCATTGCTTCTTGTTCTGCCTTCAGGTGCTTTGGAGAACAGGTTGACCCCTTCTTCTTTGTGGCAGCCCCTTAAATATTGGAACACTGCTATCATGTCACCCCTAGTGGATGGAAGCTAGAGAGAGAGAGAGGTAGGCTGTCTCCCAGAGAAGCAGAATCCTTCCAACTATTTGCAAATCAACTTTCCAGACGACAAACTGGCAAGAGGGGGAAGGAGGCAATTCACATCAATGACACAGAGACAAGGATAGCAAGTTGCTACCACTGTTATCTTCCTTCCAGAAGCTGCTTGCTCCCTGTTGTCTCCTTCAGAGCTTGGGAGAATTTAACCTCAGAAATCTAGCTTTTTTTGCAGGCAACTTTTCACATAGCAAGACAATGCATTTTGTAACATCATGAACTGCTAGGACCAAATGCCCTCTTTGTCCGCCACTTGACGCAAAAGCATGGGGAAGGATGTTGAGACTGACTTGGTCAATGTACAAATGCCACTCAAAAGGACTCACATGATTATATGCCCGACTACACAGAATTTTTTTTGAAAAATCCCTCTACAAAGAAACTTATGTTTCACAAGTCAGGCTAAACAGAACTTTTCTAGACAGGTCAATTGTCCATGAATAGCATTTTTTCTTAAGCTATTATGTGTGGGAAAATATTCAGTCATGCAAGGGGTAATATTTGCCTCTATTTCACAGACTGAAGCTGAATCGCTACTCAGAATCTCTTAGGTTTCATCCAAGGGAAGGTTCTGCTGAACTCCACAGCTTTATTACGATTATTATCCTTTGTGATTATTATTCCTTTTGTTGTTTTGCATGTACACCGAGAGCTTATGCACCAGAGACATGTTTGGCCAATAAAGTATTCTATTCTATTTTTAAAAAGACTTTGCATAAAACCCACAGCAGAAAAACTTTCTTTCTTTCTTTCCTGAGATTGAAACAGAAGGCTGCACCTAGATTGTAAAACATTCAAGCTTATCACTTGGATATAACAACTTTAAGGACTGGGACCTGGATGTCCTTGTTTTCTTCTTCCACCCTTGGTCTATCTGTCCCTCTCACTTCTTGAGCCAAGTTTTAAAGCTTGTGGGAAAGAGCTATCTCTCTTTCTTGTAATTGTACAGATAACTGTGAACAAGTCTAAGAGCTGTAAAACTGAAGAGCAGGATAAATGTGATTTAAAGAAATAAACTGCACTAGAAATACAACTGACATTTGCAACCTGTATAATAAATAAGACAAGCTAAACAGGTTAACAATTTTGCATCTTATTCTAATTTTACTTGCCCGTGGCAGGGACAAAAGCCCCTAAACTGAGGTTTTAACAGGCCCAATTTAAACTGCTTATCTTACAGCTAGGTATACCTTTGAGAAACACATAGAAGGACACCTCTGTCAATTTTGTCACCTCAGAGTACAGAAGAAGCACCCAAGCAAAAGAAAACTAGCACAAACTATTGGAATATCTTTTAGTTCTGAGAAAAGCTTACCCAGGTCAATATCCGTGAAGCCTTCTGCATTGATAGCATCTGAAGTATTTTTATCTATGTTTTCCAGGCAAAGGCTGGCCAACTGGGGCTCATCGAAGAGTCTTGCCTAAGAACCAGCCAACAATCAGTAAATGAAGGAGTGTGTTAACTTCAGGACTTTTTACCCCATTCCATTCCCTACTTTGTAGGAAGGTGAAGATTCATAGCTATAAATGCTCTGTAGGCACAGAAGGATGGAATAAAAATGTCATACAAATAAGTATCTACAGATGAAGTGATGACCATGCCTCATAGTTTATGCATTTGGTATTGGGTTACATTGGATCTGGTGTTGTCATGGCATCCGAGCCAGGCGAGCTACAATTTCCTTACGAACTTCACCACTTTGTCTGTGGCTTGCAAATATATTTGCGGTGGTTTGCAAATATTATTTCAGCCATCTATATACCTTAGGATGACAAATGTTACCAAGACCGTGTGCAACAAATCAAAGGAAAAAAAATCATACAAAAAAACAAACGCATAAATCCATATTTAAATGTTAAAATCATAGAAATTAATTTAGAAAACCAAATAAGACATGGAATAGGCCCCTTCCTAGGCTCAATTTTAATTCTGCCTGGACTGCATTCCACGGTTTGTAAACAACACCAGAAAAAGTCCTTTCACTTGAATACACACTGTGGCTCCACATGTACTCCATTGAGCAATAAGGCCAGTCCTGTTTGTTTTTCTATCCAGTTTTTAACATAAGCCAGGAAAGTCACTAGGATGTACTATGGAAAGTCATAAGGATCCATCTCAGCTTTGCAGAGAATTGATCAGTGAAGGTGGGCAGTTACAAGTAATCCTCAACTTATGACCACAATTAGGTCTGGAACTTCTGTCGTTAAAATGATGCAATTGTTAAATGAATCACACCCAATTTTGCAATCTTTTTGCTGTTGTTGTTAAGCAAATCACACAGTCATTTAATGAATCTGGCTTCCCCACTGACTTGGTTTCTCAGAAGTCCCCTGGGAAAGTCACAAATGGCTAGCTATCACACGATCCCAAGATGCTGCAAATTCATAGCCATATGCCAATTGGCAGGTGCTCAGATTTTGATTTATGTGACCACGGGGAGGATACAGTGGCACTGATAAGTGCAAGGACTGGTTGTCGCTTTTTTCGGTGATATAACTTCAAAAAGTTGTTTAAAAAATGGTTGTAAGTTGAGGACCACCTGTCGGTCAGTGTCAGCACCTTCCTTATCTCACATGCCAGGAACTTTCAGCCGAAGTGGCGAGTCCATAGGCAAAGAATTTCAAATATACCTGGGTTAAAAGCATGAAAGCATTGTCTGCTCTGAGATTTTTCTTCAGAAACTCCACACAGTGAGCCTCGAGGGCAGGGACTGCGTATTTTTTTGCAGTGTAAAGAGTCGTCATCACCGTCTCTGGCCCAATCTGAACTTCATCTGAATAAAGAAATCTAAGAGGGAAAATGGGGAGGGGGGGGGAAAGAAAAAATATTATTGCAATCAAAGCAACATTATTTATTGGAGACAATACATCAGAAATGTCAGATTAGGTGTTATTCAGAAGGTTCTTCTATTGCCTAATTAAGAGGTAAATTCCCATTGTGTACCAATTCAATAACAAGATTTTTTTTTTAACTATTCATCTCACCTATAAATCCATGAGGACTAGGATCCTCTTTTTAAAATTGGAACTCTTTAGACAGAGTAATGCTGTACTGGGCAGCACACTGGCATATGGGGTACATATTTTTATTTACTACACTTCTGACTTTGATTTGCAGATTTTAAAACCAAGTCAGTCAGTGACTTTTGCAGTTGAGATATTCTAATCCATCTCTCCAAACATTATTCTGGCAAACCTGCATTTGCTATAAAATGTCTATATTTATGTAGAGTCTTTGGGGTTTTTAATACTTAATTCAATATCCATTACATTGTCTGCCTTTCTGGGATGATCAGATCCAGAGATATCTATAGTAGTTAATTAAATTGCCATACCAGGCTGATCATAATAGTACAATTTTGGGATTGTGACTCACCAGCTTTCTTTCCCATATCTTTACTGTTATCTCCTAAGGCAGTGATGGCGAACCTTTTAGAGACCGAGTGCCCAAACTGCAACCCAAAACCCACTTATTTATCGCCGGGTGCCAGGTGGGCGTGGCCCACTGGGTGGGCGTGACTGTGGTGGTCATGGCAGACTGGGTGGGTGTGGCCAAGGTCACCTCAATGTTGCTCGTGGGGAGGGACACCTGTGGGGGCCGGGCAGGGTTGGGGGAGATCCAGGGAGTCTCTGGCAGGTGGGGCGGTGGGCAGGAGGCTCGTCCTGCGGGGTGAGGCGAGGCAAGATGAGGCAGGGCGGGGATGCCATTGTCGCAGGGCAAGTCGAGGCAGGGGCCGGGGTGGCTGCTGCCTGACACCATCGCCCCCCCCACACAGAGGCCAGTGAGCGCATGGGTGCTGGGATGCATCCGGCCACGTGGGACCTCGGCGAGTTAGCGGGCGGCTGGTTGAAGAGGGATGATTGCCATCTCTGGGGCACGGCGTGCGTGCCCACAAAGAGGGCTCTGAGTGCCGCCTCTGGCACACGTGCCATAGGTTCGTCACCACTGTCCTAAGGGCTTATAAACTATACATGAATGGAAACTACACTTACAAGAGCCCCAGCTTGACAAAGAGAAACATATGTTCTATTGCCAAGTTTTGAGGGTAAAAAACATATCAGGCCTGGAAGTAGGAGTAGAAAAAAAAAGAAGCAGAAGGGGCAATCTTTAAATACACTGCTTCTCACGACATGCATTTTAAAAGCATGCAAGAAAAAGAAATTAATCCGATCCAGGCTAAAAAAAGGGGTGTGTGAAAAATCAGAAAGAGAAACAAAAATATGGGGGCTGGGAGGGGGAGGGAGGGGGGGAGGAAATCAGTTTTAAAAGCTCTAAAAATACAGGATTGCCTTCTAGGACACAGCATGTCTTCCTAAAAAACTGTAAGTTAGAGCAGTGACCCCCAACCTTTTGGGCACCAGGGACCAATTCCGTGGAGAGTTGTTTTTCCGTGAACCGGAGGGAGTGTGTTTTTGTGTGCAACCTGCATCCCACTGATGGGGCTTCACTTGTTTTCACAGCCCAGTTGCTGGCATGCCACGGACCGGTGCCAGTCCACAGACCAGGGATTGGGGACTCCTGAGCTACAGCCCTTTTAAAATATGTATTTAAAATTAAAATGATCCCAGGATTGCACTGCATCAACCCTATTGCAGACAGGTTGGGATTGGGGTGGGGTGGAAATCATTTTACTTGCGTAAAAGCAGGCTTACTTCAGCAAAGCTAAGAAAGCAGCAGGCTCTACATCGGGTAATTCTATCTCCGTGGAGGTTGTAGCCATCCCGCCATTGAACATTGCATCAAAGACGGCGCTGCCCACAGCCAGCACAAACCTGACATATGAAAACACAAACAAGAAAAGCCTCACTTGACTGGATTCCGTTCTCAATCTTTCATCTATTTTTATTCCATAATACCACATTTCATCCCCCCAGAATTAAGATTTACATAAATTATACTACTAAGAATGATGCTGAAAATTCATCCAGATTCCAGGACATAGGTCATACAGGCTGAAATAAAAGTGGATACTTTAACAATTGTGGTTATATTACACAATTTCTAAATAAAGTGGCTTGAAGTAGTTTTAATTGTATATATATGTTGTGAGAATCTCCCTGGGTTCCTTTCTCTGAGGAAAGACAATGCAAAAAAAGCAACTGCATGGGAAGAAGTTTCTCTATTTTATTTGGTCAGAAACAGTACAAAGCTTGTTTCTGGGACAGCTGACAACGGACTGGCATATCAGCAAGATTTATATACATTTATATACATTTTTTAGCCTTTGGTGTGAGTGAAATATGTTCTTATTCAAGAAAGCAGGAAATACAGCTTTTATGGTTAGAGGAGAAATATTCTGTTTGTTACCTTCTTTATATCAGCAGAGATCTTCCTGGCTAGGCAGAGGTGCTAAATTCTGTTTCCTGCCTATGATCTATTGCCTTTAAGGAAACATTGTATTTTATAAATGGATATGGGTTTCTCTGACTCCAGATAACAAGGTTGTTAAAAGGAGGGGGGAGGGGACAGTTCAAAGACTTTTTAACTTCTGTCAATAAATGTTTTACAGCTGTGTTAAGTTTTACTCTTGTTAGTCCTTAACACCAAATTCAGGGCCTTTTAACAAAAGCTGTTTTGCTATAGGAAAAAAATCAAGAACAAAGTATGAGACACAAACACATTATTGGCCTCATGATGCAACAATGAGTATCTAGCCCAAGCCAACAGCACTGGTTTTAAAACTTCATATTCTGGAAAAATATTACAGTCATGTATTAGTCTTTTATTCTGTAAATCTCTGTGCAATTTAGCTTCAAGAAAAATGTTCTGTTTGGTATCTTAACATGCATAAAGAGAGTTTTAAAAAGAAACCTTTCATTTTACAATTGCTCCCCTTACTCTTAGCAAGCATCAGCTCTGTTGTGCAAAAGTGTCATGAGATGCTCTGCACTCCTGGGTCAGAATTTTGAATTCCATTCTTAAGTAGTACAAAGGCTCTATTTAGTAGCAGCAAACAGATATGATTTCAGTGTTGTAACAACCCATTAATGTGCGTACATGTTGAGGAAATGTGTGATGCTGCAAACTTATTGAAATTAATTTACATTGTTATAAGATTTCACAGACATACCAGGTGTTAATAAATCATTTCCTAATTTCAAATCCGGTACATTTTATTGAATAGTTCTGTACAAATCAAACATCACAATCAAACCACAACTCCACCCCCACCACCAGCAGTGAATCAACCTCAAACAAAACCCAGCACAGACTGGCACCAGCTATCCTAGTGCTTGATCACTGGCTGCAAACGAACAGGCCAGATATAGCCCTAGTCCCTTGGAATTGTTGTGTCCTCCCTCGAATTTCCAACTGAAACATCCCTTCTAGCTAACATATTATTTTAAGTCTTGCGCATGGGTGCGTTAAGCAAAAAATGGTCCATAGCCTCTTCAGTTCAGTTGTGATATTGCACAGAAAAATCAGCAACCCCACAGTGTATCTGAACTCTGCATTTGAGAATGCAGACTTTTATTTGTGAAAGCCAGGCCAAATTTAACTGTGTTTTGCCTGACTTCTGAACTCCTGCACCCTATTGTGAATAATCCTCACACCCTCAACCTAGTCACACCAACACGCTACAAAACAGAAAACAGCCTTTTCAAAGCTATTTGTCCACAATAAACTCTACCTAATGCCTTCTGGTTTTCCCGTCTTTCTCCACCCCCAATGCCAGACCCCTCTTCAACCCCAACCATCCTACCTCATTCATTCCAGTCTCTCCAAGCCCCTTACTCTTCACCCCAAATCTGCCACCCTGTTCCTTCCTCCAGCATAACGTTCGTTGGAGGACAAGAGGGGGGAACTGGCTTTTGCTGGAAGCCTCAAGCAGGAGCAAACCAGCCATCCTTTGGGGATGTTTTAACTTGCCATTTTTTTGCACTGAGCAAGAGGGTGGACTCCATGATCTCAATGGCCCCTTTCCATTCTAGGAATGGTCTAAATTTCACCTCCAAAGACTGACATCCCCCAAATACCTCCAGGGCCTCTGCGGATCTCTCCCTTCCCCACATACTGCATACAGCCCTACTGATAGCTACCCTCCAAGGACAGGACCTCCATCTTTATCTTTCTCCTCCTTGAGATGGGGAGGGCTCTCCACCCCATTCCTCCTCCTTTCTCAATTCCCAAGCACCCTCCCCAAGGAAAGAGACCCGACTCCCCCATTTCTCTTCCGCCAAGCCCCCCCCAAAGACCCCCTTCATCAGGAACAGAGCCCCCCCCCCTCCGCCCAAAGCCCCCTTCTCCGACCTGTGGGCGGGGATGCGCTGGGCGCCGGCGCGGCCTTTGCCCACCAAGAAGTGGACGTCGCTGAGCACCTCGTTGTTGAACAGAAAGGCGAAGCGCTCCTGCACCGTCGGCTTCGTCGCCTGCCAGTTGTAGGCCGGCTCCCGCGGCCCGGGCAGTAGCGGCGAAGGCGAAGAGAAGGCTGGGCCCGAGGGCGAAGCAGCCGCCGCCGCCGCCGCTGCAGCCCCGCTGGCCGCCACCGGCAGCGGATTGCTGCTTCTTCCTCCCGCTCCGTGGTTGTGCGTAGGCCCGGAGGAGGAGGAGGAGGAGGAGGCCTGAGGCGAAGCAACGGCGAGAGGCGGGGACGGCAGCGCTGCCTGAGGCGGCGAGAGCAGCAGCAGAGGCCCGTCGCCGCTGTTGGAGCAGCACGAGGGCGGCGGCGCGGCCGCAGGCGAAGCGGGGAGCGGCGAGGGCGGCGGGGGCGGCCCGTTGCCGGCCTGAGGGGGCGACGGCGCCGAGGCGTTGGAGGAGAGGCTGCCGCAGCCCCCGCCGCTTCCGACGGGCCCGGCTCCGGCCGCCATTTTGCGCGGAGGCGGCTGCCGGGGAGGGGCCGCCTGCAGCAGGAGGAGGGGGCGGCCGCCGGAGAGGACGACGAGGGCGGCGGCCAGGAGGAGGCCCGAGCGCGGCGGTGGAGGAGGAGGAGGAGGAGGCGGTGGGGCGGCTGGGGAAGGCGGGCGGCGGCAGCAGCAGCGGCCGCGGCCCATGAGGCGAAGAAGCCCGAGCGGGCAGGGCGGCGGTGGGTGAGGAGGAGGGGCTGCCATGCCTGCCCCGCTATTAATTACGAGGAGGAAGCGAAGGAGAGAGAAACGCGTCTTTTCCCCTTTGGTTGGGCTGTGATTGAGTGCAGTGGCCTCTGGGTTTTGGTTTTGGTTTTTAAAAGAAGGGATTTATTATGACATTGAGGCGCTTCAGGAAAGAAAAAAGGCTTTGAAAACGCGGTTGGGAGGGTTTGTGTCTACGAAGAACGGGCGGTGTCGGGTGGAGGCAGAGGTCCGGATCCTCTAGAAGTCGAGATTTTGAAGTTTTTTTAAAAAGAGGGGGCTGTTTGAGATAGACAGAGTCTTGTCATGACAGAAAATATTGATTTTTTTTTTTTTTAGGGCTGGCTTCTCTCCATCAAATAAAGGATGTTTTGTGTGTGTTTGTACACACAAACACATATTATTGTTTTCGGGGATAGTCGTTTCAAGCAGGCAAAGGGAAAAAGTGTTTCTGACAGATTTAGAAAAGCAGTTAAAATGTTTTAAGTAAGAAAACGGATGGATTTTTTCTTTTAAAAATAATCGTACAGTATCTCGTTCAAGGATAAATCAAATCAGAATTTTTTTTGTATAGGAATGGCTATTGCATCACCTATTCAAGTATTTATAAGGCATTCTATAATAATTTTCAGGTGATGGATATCATGGAATAAGAACAGATTAAATTCTAGTCAAATGCTAAAGTAGATTTGTAACTATTGTTGACGTGTTCCCCTGAAGAATAAAAGAAAACCACTCATTAGAAATAATCCCCAAAGAATTAAGAAATCGTCCATAAGAATGAAAAAAAAAATCCCCCTGTCTCTCCCTGAATGGCTTATTCCCGGTTTTTAGCCTAGGAAACTTTGTCTCCCTTCATAAATTTCCATTCATAAAACTAGGTCTCCATACAGAGGGAGATGCAATGTAGCAGACAGATCTTTGAAGACTGAAGCCAGCAATACAAAGAACTAAAGGTAAACAGAAGCTGATCACCCAAGTCAAACAAAATTAAAAAGACAAAACACTTTCCTTTAATGCGCAACTATGAAAACCACATATACAACAAAAAGAAAATGTACTGATATAGAAAATAACAGAATAACAAAGTTGGAAGGGACCTTGGAGGTCTTTTAGTCCAACTCTTTGCTCAAGCAGGAAACCCTATAATATTTCAGACAAATGATTGTCCAGTCTCTTCTTAAAAACCTCCCGTGTTGGAGCACCCACAACTTATGGAGGCAAGTTATTCAACTTATTGTTCTGACTATCAGGAAATTTCTCCTTTATTCTAAATTGGTTCTCTCCTTGATTAGTTTCCATCTGTTGCTTCTTGTTCTGCCTTCAGATTCTTTGGAGAATAAGTTGACACACACACACCTTCTTTGTGGCAGATATTGGAACACCGCTATCATGTCATCCCTAGTCCTACTTTTTATTAAACTAGATATACCCAATTCCTGCACCGTTCTTCATATGTTTTAGCCTCCTAATCATATTTGTTGCTCTTCTCTGCACTCTTTCTAGAGTCTCAACAACTTTTTTATATCCTGGGGACCAAAACTGGATGCAATATTTCAAGTGTGGTCTTACCAGGGCATTATAACACTTCAGATGATCTTGATTCTATCCCTGTTAATGCAGCCTAGGATTGTGTTGGGGTTTTTGGCAGCTGCAGCACACTGCTGGCTCATATTTAAGTGATTGCCCATTAGGACTCCCAAGATCACTCTCGCAGTTACTACTGTTGAGTTACTATTAATATACACTTATTCTGTATCTGTGCATTTGGTTTTTCTTGGCTAAATGTAGAACCTTACTTTTCTCACCATTGAATTTCATTTTGTTAGATAGGGCCCAGTGTTAAGTCAATAACGATTTCCTCCAGCCATGGCAGCACCCATCAGACACACACACGCATTTCCTTCATACACCTAACACAAAGGGTCAATTCTATAAAAATCTTATCAATGTACCATCCAGTTGCTAGCTGCCCCCAAGAACAAAACCTCTTTGTCCTAGAAATAAACCAATTGAACCTCCTTTCCACAGCAGCTGCTTGGTGTCTGTTTCTCCCAGCTTGGAAAAAGACCCTGCAAATTTTTTTTAACATTACAATTAGTCTTGAAGTAGGACTACAATATGCAGATGATACCACTCTAATGGCAGAAAGTGAAGAGGAACTAAAGAGCCTCTTGATGCGGGTGAAGAAGGAGAGTGCAAAAGTTGGCTTGAAACTCAACATTAAGAAAACCAAAATCATGGCATCCGGCCCTCTCAATTCCTGGCAAATAGATGGGGAAGAAATGGAGGTAGTGACAGATTTTATCTTCCTGGGCTCTAAGATCACCACAGATGGGGACTGCAGCCAAGAAATTAAAAGACGCTTGCTCCTGGGGAGGAAAGCTATGGCAAATTTAGACAGCATACTAAAAAGCAGAGACATCACCCTGTCAACAAAAGTACGTATAGTCAAGGCCATGGTTTTTCCAGTTGCAATGTATGGCTGTGAAAGTTGGACCATAAGAAAGGCTGAACGCAAAAGAATTGAGGCCTTTGAACTATGGTGCTGGAGAAGACTCCTGCGAGTCCCTTGGACTGCAAGGCGATCAAACCGATCAGTCCTAGAGGAGATCAACCCTGACTGCTCCTTAGAAGGCCAGATACTGAAGTTGAAACTCAAGTACTTTGGCCACCTAATGAGAAGGAAGGACTCACTGGAGAAGAGCCTAATGCTGGGAAAGATTGAGGGCAATAGAAGAAGGGGACGACAGCGAATGAGGTGGCTGGATGGAGTCACTGAAGCAGTAGGCGTGAGCTTAAATGGACTCCAGAAGATGGTAGAGGACAGGAAGGCCTGGAGGAACGTTGTCCATGGGGTCGCGATGGGTCGGACACGACTTCGCAACTAACAACAACAAGGACTACAATAATTAAGCTTTCCCTGCATATTCCTAGCATGCAATTAAATCCTGAATTATTATTTTTTTTGTTAACCGGACAATCTGTGCTCTGTTGAGTCATCATTTCAGAGAGATTTCCTTATCTAAACAGAAAAATGACGCAGGAGCATGCAAAAAAGCAATGGAAACAGGAGTGATTCCTGCCAACTTCCCCATTGAATTTCCTTGTGGGAATCTAGCAGGGAGCATCGAAAATCTTCCCTTCCCTCCAGGCATGTAAGTAGCTGCTGCTGGGTGGAAGAGGCAGCAAGGGATTGCTAAACTGACTGGGAAGTCATAGAACATTGAAAATGAAGATCACATGACCACAGCAACCGCCAGGAGCACTGAAGCAGCCATAACTTTCCCAAATTTCATTGCCTTGGGAGTCCTGGGTCCCAAATTGTGGATATAAGGTATCTGGGTTCAAAAATTGTTACCCTATTAGTTACCGTTTCATCCAGTGAAAGATCAGGACAAGAGTTTTAATAATACCCTATATAGATGAAGTCTTCAGTCCAACAGCAGTTAAGACATTGGACTTGGATGGGGTAGACCCACCCTCAGCCATAAAAGCTCCCTGGTGGATTAATCAACAATTGATCAATTAAATTATTCTTGGTGACACTCAAGCAATTGACAATCTGTGGGTTCTCATGGCAAGCATAGAAATAAGCAGTAATCTATGATAATTTAGTACATTACAGAAATTCATTGAGAGAAAGGAGTTTGGACAATAGCACATTCTGTTCAATGAGAAAGATGAAGCAGGAGCTCAGTGTGTGGCAGTATTTAGCTACAACTGGAGAAGCCAAAAAGAAATGGAGAAACTTGCCGCAACAAAGAAAATCTGAATTTTGGAGGCTTCTCACCACAGCAAAGAGGAAGGAAAAAAAATGGCAAAATGTACTATTCAGATAAAGTGAGACACGCTGATTCTACTTTGCTTTGCTTGAAAATGGGGAATAAAATAAAATGTTCTCCATGAAAAGAGAGGAAAGAATTGAGAGCTAGTTTGATGTAGTGGTGAAGATGCTGGATGAGGAGCAATTCTAGTTCATCCTCAGTTATGGAAGCTCCCTATGGAATTCTAGGCCAATTATTTTCTCAGTCCAACTTACTCCCCAGGTTTTGGGGGAGAAATGGAAAGAGAGAGCACTATACATGCCACTTTGAGCTGAGTGACAGACAAAATATAAACAGCATCTGTATCAGTAGCTGCTTTTCAGTGTTCTCTAGTTTCATCTTCTTAGTTTGCTCCTGAAGCCACAGTTAATAATAATAATAAAGTTGGAAGGGACCTTGGAGGTCATCAAGTCCAACCCCCTGCTCAGGCAGGGAACCCTATACCATTTCGGACAAATGGCTGTCCAGTTTCTTCTTAAAAACTTCCAGTGTTGGAGCATTCACCGCTTCTGGAGGCAGGTTGTTCTACTGGTTAATTGTTTTAACTGTCAGGAAGTTTCTCCTCAGTTCTAGATTGCTTCTCTCCTTGGTTAGTTTCCATCCGTTGTTTCTTGTCCGTTGCTTCTTGTTCTCCAGGAGCTGGGGACTATTCAAAGGGAGGATATTGTTATGCTATTCTTTTGTCTGATTCTGGATCTAGCTGATCAGGTGGACCTGGATGACTGTTCTAAACTGAGAAAGCAAGACTGCTTACGGACTCCTGAAGATTGTTCCAATATTTAAGAAGGCAATGCACTGGAGGGAGTTTGATTCAGCACCTTTAAGGCTGCGGAACCTCCTTGTACTTTACTGCTAATCGAGTAAGTATTCTTTGAGGCTCAAATCCGTCCAGCCTACATTAGCTCAAAAGTTTCTCTTCAAGATAAGCAAAGGAAAAAGCTGGAGGACAAGTGAGAAGGACAACTCAGACCTGGTTGTCCATCTCTGCAGTTCTAACTTCAACACTCTGTGGAAAGCAAAGTTATTGGTGAAAATCAACAAAGAGACCAAAAAAAGAGTAAGGCTGGGCTACTTGACAGGGTTGGGATAATGGCTTCCTTCCTAGCATTAATTTTCAAAAGGTTTACAGTCCTTTTGATTAAGAAAATGTGTTCCAAGGAAAAACCAGATGTCATTTAAAAGTATATGCTTACTGTTGCTCATTACCGTTCATGCTCCAGCAAACAAGTTATGCAGATGGTTATTTTGGGGGCTACAGCTGCCATTATTTTACCAAAACACTTCAGAAAGCACTGGGTTGAAGGTGTTGTCTGTATAATGAAAAAGCCATAATTGGGTCTTTTAAACATCTTTATTCCCTGCTCATAAAATTGTTATGAGGAATGGGATGCTTCTTCCTAATGTATAAAAGTACCAAAACTGCAGAAGGAAACTATGGACTGGGAGACAGTGACTGGCCCAAAGTCACCCAGCTGGCTTTCACGTCTAAGGTGGGACTAGAACTCAGAGTCTCCTGGTTTCTAGGCCAGCACTTTAGCCATTACACCAAACTGGCTCTTGTTATATTGATTTTATCTTGAAGTAAAAAAATATATTTTAAAGTTATATTGATTCTATCTTGCAGGGACAAAAATCTGGTCACAGAACAGCCAATGGAAGATATATTTCATTGTTTGGGAGGAACATAACATCAACACCACCAAATTCTGGAGCTGTGCGTGTTGCAGGCAAGAAATGAAAAATGTGCTTGTACATTACAAATTCTGGCAGCCATGATGTAAAATGTACCAACTGAACACTAGAGGTAGCTACAGACCAGGGTACAATGTAGAATTAGACTCACTGACTTCCAGTTATAAAATTCTGCAGCAAAGTTATAAAGCTTCAGAGTTTGGTCTGTCTGCCTGAAGAAACCTCACACAGCATTGCCCACATCTTTAGAAGTAGATCATTATATGTATTTATTTACATGGAATATTCTTCCCCTGGAAGTGAGGCAGATCCCGACTCTCCTGGCCTTCTGAAAAGGAGGTAAGACATGGCTCTGCATGCAGCATCACTTGGGGAGCCCAGGATAGCACGTAGCCAAGGGGCTGGTTAGTCCCCTGAAAAACCCACCCTTTACATTTTAACTAATTTTAATCTCTTAGCTTTTCTTAATTTTTTTTTTTTAAAGTTTGTATATACTGCTTTATATTTTGACATTTTATTCTACACTGCCCATCTTTGGATGGTACAGAAATGTGAAAAATAAAGAAATTTATTTAAATTTAATTTAGAAATGTATACGGCCACTCCTCTTAAGCAAATAATCTGGCCAATGCCATAAAAATGCAGAAATACAATCAATACCAAATAAACACACCAGAACTGAGGTGTGTTTCAGTCTTCAGTCAAAAATTTACCAGTGTTGGCCTCCACAAACAACACCTGCTGTAGATATAATTTATTTGGACTTCAGTAAGGCATTTGATAAAGTAGATCACAACCTACTACTTGATAAGATAGAAAAATGTGGGTTAGACAGCATCACCACCAGATGGATTCGTAGCTGGCTGACTGGCCGTACTCAGCGTGTGGTCCTCAATGAAACTGCATCTACATGGAGGGAAATGTGTAGTGGGGTGCCTCAGGGCTCTGTTCCAGGCCTTATGCTCTTCAACATCTTCATCAACCTACTACTTGATAAAATAGAAAAATGTGGGTTAGACAGCATCACCACCAGATGGATTCGTAGCTGGCTGACCGGCCGTACTCAGCGTGTGGTCCTCAATGGAACCGCATCTACATGGAGGGAAGTGTGCAGTGGGGTGCCCCAGGGCTCTGTCCTGGGGCCAGTGCTCCTCAACATCTTCATCAACGATTTGGACGAGGGGATAGATGGGGAACTCATCAAATTTGCGGATGACACCAAGCTGGCAGGAATAGCCAACACTCCAGAAGACAGGCTTAAGATACAGGAGGACCTGGACAGACTTGAACATTGGGCGCTATCTAACAAAATGAAATTCAATGGTGAAAAAAGTAAGGTTCTACATTTAGGCAAGAAAAACCAATTACAGGTATAGTATAGGGGGTACCTTGCTCAATAGTAGTAACTGTGAGAGGGATCTCGGAGTCCTAGTGGACAATCACTTAAATATAGAGCCAGCAGTGTGCTGCAGCTGCCAAAAAGCCAACACAGTGCTGGGCTGCATTAACAGAGGGATAGAATCAAGATCACGTAAGTATTAATACCACTTTACAATGCCTTGGTAAGGCCACACTTGGAATACTGCATCCAGTTTTGGTCACCACGATGTAAAAGATGTTGAGACTCTAGAAAGAGTACAGAGAAGAGCAACAAAGATGATCAGGGGACTGGAGGCTAAAACGTATAAGGAACAGTTGCTGGAATTGGGTATGTCTAGTTTAATGAAGAGAAGGACGAGGGGGGACATGATAGCAGTCTTCCAATATCTCAGGGGCTGCCACAAAGAAGAGGGAGTCAAGCTATTCTCCAAAGCGCCTGAAGGCAGGACAAGAAGCAACGGATGGAAACTAAAGGAGAGAAGCAACCTAGAACTAAGGAGAAATTTTCTGAAAGTTAGAACAATTAACCAGTGGAACAACCTGCCTCCAGAAGCTGTGAATGCTCCAACACTGGAAGTTTTTAAGAAGAGACTGGACAGCCATTTCTCTGAAATGGTATAGGCAGGGTTTCCTGCCTGAGCAGGGGGTTGGACTAGATGACCTCCAAGGTCCCTTCCAACTTTATTATTATCTACCCTTCCCCCCCAATGTCTATAGGAAAGACAATATATTGATATATGGGGCCTCCTAACCAACTTGGTCAGACTGAAAAAGCTACTCAGATAAGCAATGAAATGATCCAAACCAAAAAGAAAAGTCTAGTTGCCATGACTTAACTTCCAAACTATGGGAAAAGCTGGGGGGGGGGGGTTAACCTCCTTTGGAAGGCCAGCAAAGTTGGGGCCATCTCAATCTGGGGAAGAAGGGAAGGGAAGAGGGAGGGAGGCAGAATTACAATTAAAAAAAAAAAAAAGTTCTTACCTGAACAGCATTGGCATAAAAAACACACTGTAAAAGTTTTCCCATGATGTAAAACAAAGATAAATCAGAAGTTACTTGCCTCATTGGTGTCTAAGTTGAATACAAATACAAAAGGCCTATGTTCTCGAAATGAGCAAACATTTTGCAATTCTTTTATCATTGTTCTGGGTGTGCCACACTAAAGACAAATATTGTGAGTGGTGATGTAGCAGAGCTGATGCCTTTTCATTTTGATTGCTTCAGAGTTTGATTTGCCAGAGGATAACTTACCAGCCTGGACTGCACATTGTGCTAAGCCATGTTTTACAACCCAACCTTCAAATAATACACTAAATCTAAGCCAAGCAAACCCAAGTTATGTCATAATGCTATATGAATCCAACCTTGGAAACACATAGCTATTCTCAGCAGTTCTTTCAGTCTCAAATGTATGACAGAACCCTTAGAATTTTCTTCTAGGAATTTAAATGAGTGTATGGATTATTTTTCAACAGATGCTTTGACAAACTACCATGACTCAGGAAAGTTCCATGCTGTAGTCATTAGTTTTGTTACTGTTTTGAAAGATGTGGACTCATCAGAACACCTGATAAGTTGCCTTTCCTGTGACTCAGCCTGTCACCAACAGCTGCTTTATAACTTCATATATTAGGAGGTACAGATGAATTTGCTCATAGCCCAAAATATTTGTATAAAGGACAAGTCAGCATAGCCAAATTGAAAGAAAAAACCTCTGCCTTTTTACTTTGACTTGGCTAATAACAAAAATATTCATTTGTTTTCTTTAGAGATCTAGTGTGCTTTAGGTTTTCTAGTATAATGACCAGTTCCACAGTGAAAATTGAAATATTGTACTGAATGCAGAGCAGGGAAGCAAAGGGTATATATTTCATTATATAATGAACTTAGCTTACTTTTGTCTGGCATCTATGTCTGTCTCTCTGTGTCTCCTATCTATCTATCTCTATCATCTATCTCTAATCTCCTTGCCGGAGAATAAAATGCATATAGATCAAGCAATGAACATTCTTAAAACACTAGAATTTTTCTACTGTGGTCCTTGAATCTTAAAACTTCTGTGGTACATAAAAAAAAAAAAAAGCGCTGATCTTTTTACTAGAGCTGTTTCACAATCGAAGTTTCAAGATTTTAACTAACAGGTTCCACTACCTGAAAAAGTTTGAAAACTTGTTAATAAGTAGAAAAGGTGTAGCTCAATTATTTATGATTAAGGTGTTATGCCACTTGATTACAGACTGGATGTAATCAAATAAAAAAAATAAGGGACAGTAAGTGCTCAGGATAACCTTCACTGAAGCCCTCAATCAAGGGCTGCAGGGCAGAAGTGATCCTGATGTACTGGATCACTCTTCCACAGAAGGGAAGCTGTCAATCATGGAGTCCCTGCATATGGGTCCCTCAAAATGCTTTCACCCCCTTATCTCATTAGATGCGGAGATTCATTTTAAAGCAGGGGACTTGGAAGATATTCAGTACAAAGCAAGCAGGATTTTTTTAAAGGTGGATCAACAGAACCTTGAATTGCACCCAGTGTACTTCCTGGAGCAGATTTAGATGATGCACAGTCTTCAAGGGCAGCCCATGTATCCTGTTGCTCCTGCATCCTTACCATTACCTTGGGGACCAGGTACAGCATTCCGATCTCTCTCCCAGTACCATTTCTGATTAAATGAGATTACACACTGGGTGTTCCAAGTTTTAATCTCCCTGGATATTTTGGTATGCCCGTGTTGATTTCATCTTGGTCCTCACCTTAAATTATAAGAGTTAATAATCCTTCCCTAAATGCAGTGCGGCCTTGGTTGACATGCATACAAAGAATCCTTGAGCAGGTAGCGGTGACTTGTTTTAACTGCTAACATCAGATCCGCAGTTTTCTAAATAAAGGACAACGGACAAGCAATACTCCTTTCCCCCTTACAATTTTGCAAAATCATGACATTAAAAACCATGACATTATGAATCACAGTAGTAACCCATGGTTAAATGAACCATGATTTATTTCATGTGTCAAGGCATGGCTTAATCTGATTTAATACTAGTATCGGTACATGGTTTACTGAACAAGCCTTGACTCATACGATGCATAATAGTGTCCCTTGACTCCTGATGGCTATACAGACACATCCATTTAGTTTTCTTAGCAACAAATGGAAGTTAACACCCTTCTCCAATTTCTTTTTTTCAATTTTGTCGTCTCTTGATAGCTTCTGCTCCAAATACTCACCAGTCCAGCAGAGTTTCCATGCCTACACAAAGTCAATCAGGTACTCCCATTTCAGTGGCCAACCACATTCATGCCACTGTGCAAAACCTGCTAACATTTAAATTATTAAATAAACACCAGTCAAAAAAGACGTTCACATGTTTCAATGCATTTATTAAATTCTTACAAAACAGAATACAAAAAATTCTGGCATCAACAAGGTGTTACAAAGGAAAAAGTTCCATCAAGCTGAATCAGTTCACCTGGTACATAATAAAGTGCTTTGTTTTTTTTGTTTTTTTTTTAAGATTTTAAAAGTTTTTTTTTTTAATTTGTCATTTTCAAACCAGTCCCTTGCTGAAGGACTCTTGCGTGTATAGTCCCCAGCGGTGCATTAAGGTGACTTTATGTCAGAAAACAAAACCTTTGGCAGTCTTTTATGGTAATCAGAGGAAAATATTTTTCCTGAACTGATTTTTCTCATAAAAGAAAAAAAAAGAAAAAAGAAACCAACTTCACAGTAAAATGCTAAATAACCAGTTCTAAAGAGACTTAAACTGAGGAGAGGAGGGCATTAAGTCAAAGATGCATCAATATGTTCTCCTGTCCTCATATATGCAGCTAATTAAAACTCGTGGAGGTACAAAACAAGATGCTTTCCAATAAACGTTTTTATAAAGAAAAATACTGAGGGGGGTGTGTGGGATGCGAAAGTTTGAAAGTAAGAATTTGGCAAGAACAGAATCATCTGTGCACAACTAATTGGAAAATAACACAATGCAAACTATAAATATATGGAAAGCAATCTTGAGAGAAAATAGATGGTTGAGATGTCAAGGGAGCATGTTGGAGGCATTCCTATGTCTGTCCAAAAGTACAAGTCCATTTCTTCATAAGAACTAGTGACTTTAAACACAGTTTAACTCTTTGGGCTTCCAAATCCAGGGAACTTGTGCAGAACAAGACAGTGTTTTAAGGCTCTCCAGAAGCTATATGCCCATTTCACAGAATTCCTGGGGGCTAATTCAAATGAGCTCGAGTAGTCTGAACACCTCCAAGCACTCCCATATCTCCCATCCCTCTAATTCCGATTGAATTAAGAAGCAAGAAATCTAAGCACCACCAATTTTGGTCTCACACACACAAAAAGGAATACAAAAAGGAGAGGAAGGAATATCAAGGGGGGAAAGGAAGTCTAGACAGCTTTTTCCAATCTCGTAGCTCCAGATATGCTGAGATTGCAGATTTTAGAGTCCAAACCACCATAGTACAATCCCTCTGGGTGAGGTGTGGCTATAGACAATGCAAGTCTTAAAAATCGCTCACAGGGAAATGTTTTATCTGTGTCCAGGGTTGAAATTAGGAACAAGAAACGGAATCAAAGAGATATATATTGCCAAAGGCATAAATACTACAAATGATAATTCTGCTTGCAAACCCCATGGAAAAAGACAAGATTATTTGAGGCTCAAGCCATCTTGTTTTCTATGGTGTTAGCTAAGTCCCTCTGTATTAAAGTGGGTTCTATTTTTTTTCCACCAATACCATCAGTCATCAGAGAAAACCCAACACTGAAAACAACCATTTCTAGCTTAGCTGCTTCTTTCCCATTAGATTTGGGAAAGAATGCACCTCAAATGCCGAATTCCTAGTCTGCAAATCCATTTCCCAATCCAATCACCCAAGTGATGAAATTTCAGCAGGGGCTATTACATCAAGTGCAGAAAAGCCACCCATGGTTTACAGTATCTCCCTCCAGGATGGAATTTGGGTGAACTTAATATATTTCATTCAAAACCTGAACAGTCGATGCACCTTCATCTTACAAAATCAACTCCAAACCAAGATGGAATTCCACATTGCAAAGGAAACGAGTTAAGGCAAGTTATGTTATTTTGACAGAAGCCTTTAAAAAACAAACAAACCCCGCCCCAGTGCCAACAGACCACAACCACCCATTTCAATGGGCATAGAAACCTCATCCTTTCATAACAGGTAAGATAGGACAGAGTTCACTTTTGGGCACACTTGAATCCTTTCACTCAAGATTATTCAGATCAGATACACCATCCCAGAGTAAGATATGATCTTAGCAATGCTTTTAAATGAGATTGTTTCACTTCACCCACCCGCCAAAGACAATTTGTTTGCTTTAAAAAACCTCACCAATTAAAAAGCACACTTTCCCGGGTGGTTCACAATTTTGACCCACTGCTCTTGCATGTACTAAAAAACGTGCAACCCTGCAGAGAAGGGCTATGTATGTTAAGATGATCCACACACAGGAGGGGGATACAAAAGTTATTATTTGGTGCTCTACATGATTTTATTTTGTAACTGCACGTCTGTCACACAATTCCAAACACTTCATAAATTATCTAGGATTTTTTTGTTTCTTAAATATCAGGCACGAATGAGAGACAAAAAAAGGAATATGAGCAATCCTTCACGTGTTGACATAATAATCCTGAGAAGTATCCTAGTTTAAAAAAGATTGATGCACAGCACGTTTCAACTGAGAATGCTGGTTTGAAAGTCACTGTCCATCGTTCCCAACCTATCGGCATACCATAGGCATCACAGGAGTCCGATTTTGGCCCTTTAAGAATCAAACAGAGGGAAGCAGAAGGCAAGTTTTCCTTCTTCCAAAGTAGTATCCCAAACGGCTAGGGAGGAGGACATTTTGCACAATTCTTTTTCAGATGAACCAACCATACACACTGGCCCTATGATCAAAGGTTTAGAGTTGTTGCAGACCAGGCTAAAATGCTCAGCCAAATATAGATACCATGTCACTTCTGGGGAATGGATGCTCTTGAGGGGGGGGGGGGGAAATATTCCTAACTTTTGATAAACTGTTCTTAAAGCTATCTTTCTTTTGAAGGATAGACGCAGCATAAACAACAACAAAAAAGCAAGAACAAAGCAAATTATATCCCATCACACCATTTAAAACCATCTGAATGAGAACATCTACACTGGAAGCTGCTCCCTTTGCTTCTAATCCTGAAAGGATTTAAGCACCAGGCAATTTAGAAGCGATAGGCTACCGCTTTCTTGAGCAAAGGGGCCTGAACCCACCACTGTTCAAGTAATTTCTGACCCCAAGGTTAAGATTTATCATTGGTGAC
The DNA here is from genome assembly GCA_023970755.1 of Azemiops feae. Classification (NCBI taxonomy): domain Eukaryota; kingdom Metazoa; phylum Chordata; class Lepidosauria; order Squamata; family Viperidae; genus Azemiops; species Azemiops feae. The sequence continues at coordinate 697,210 of JALGBA010000077.1, read as the reverse complement.
AAAATCCATACCTATGTAGAATTTTGTTCTGAATTGTATGATAAAAAATTCTTTGATTTAAAAATAATTTCTCCCATAATGTAGCCGGCTCAGCTAACCAGTGTATTCTGCACCTCATTATTTTCAGATGGTACCATCTTTCTACCCCATTCCTTAATGAAAGCGCATCTGCTGGAAAAGACCGCAAGGTCACAACAAGCAAACCATAATACTAGAAAGGAAATCCCATCTGTTTTACCCTCTGTCAAGAAAGCAGAGAAAAATATCAAAAAGTAGAAAAGAAAGGAGGTGACAAATTATTTTACAAGCCTCCACACTTACAAAAAAAAAAAATCAATTATCCTGCATCTGAAAAAAATTACTTCTCTTTCTCAGCAAAAAGAATCCAAACTTCTTTGCATAGTATTGTTACTTAGAAAGTCTTTATTCAGAGACAAGCATCGTTCCTATTAGATCACATACGCCCACACGTGCACATCTGGATAGCAGCTGAAGTCACCAGCAGATGTTTTGCTACAATCACTCAAGATTGAGTTTATACACATGGCTGTTCAACCAATTCTGCCAAAGTCCTGCAGAGGATCTATCTTATTATCACTGGATTAAAAGAAAAAATCCCAAGACTTAGAAAGGAGATCAGATAGGTCAAACTGACCTTAAAACAATAAGCAAACTCTCCTTTGCCTTGCAGAGCAAAACACGCTAAGTTTCAAAACCACCTCCTTAGCTAGATTTCAACAACAACTTTCACCTTCAAACTGAAACTGGCTGATCCTCCCCTTGGGTCCTCTAAAGGAAGTCCAACAGATTCAGTAAGCTTTCCCATCCATACCTTTACACTTAGAAAGGCAGCCCTTCAGCCATCAACCGGTCCTACACATACTTTTGTTGGAAACAAATCCAACAGAATTCAGCAGGCGTTGCTCCCAAGTCAGAATGCATAGCGCTGCTTGCCCTGTAGCTTATGCATAAAGGAAGGTAGACAGAAATACTACTAGATCTGAGCGTGGCAAAAAGTTATCTGCCCACCCACAGCCTAGTCACAACTGCCACCGTTATCAAGGCACCACACACACATTCAAGAATATTTTCCAATCCGTATCATGATGCAATACTGATTTATGTACAAACGTTTTCACTGCCTGCATGTGTGCGCAGTCTTTTCGAGAAATTTCTGAGAGCAGGACTTGCTCTCAAAGAGTGTGTGTCACAGAGTGGTGGGAGGGGTGTATGTCTCAAGAGTGGGGAGAGGGGCTGAGCCTCCCCCAGTGGACACAAACAGCCAATAGTCTAAATTTCCAGGTGTGCCTGGAAAGCACCATCATGTTTCACTATATTCAAGCCTTCAAGTCAGGGGTGTCCAACTCTGCGCAACTGTAAGACTTGTGGACTTCAACTCCCAGAATTCCTCAGCCAGACATGCTGTCTGTGGAATCCTGGGAGTTGAAGTCCATAGGTCTTAAAGTTGCCAAGGCTGGACTCCCGTTTTAAGAGGCAGATGGTATGCCTTTCCCTCCCTTTCAGCTCTTGGCCTATTAACATAAAAGAATGTCCTCAGAAGCACCTCTTATCCACCATGATTGATCCATGGTGAACAGGATATTGACACCCAACCACGGGCTGACCAAACATTGAGGACAGTTTCATATCAAGGTTAGTATCAGGATAGGAGGAGACCCCACAAAAATGCTCTCAAGTTGGTCTCCTCTAGACTCAGCATCAACAGGCAGCAGCTGAGCAACACCCATCATGAAATTGGAGCTGCCATTTAATTTCCCAGAATGCTCCTGAGCCTTGAGGCCCCATAATGCAGGCAATTCCTATAATGTCTCCCAGGCTTAGATGCTTAACGCCAGAGGAATTGGAGAAGGGTCAGACAGCAACAGCACAAACTGTTTCGCAATTGTCTGGCAATCCTTACGTTGATACTTATATTCTGATCAGAAAGGGTGACGAGAAGAGGTGGACGCCAAAGAGGACCGCTAACCAAATACTATTTTCACATCCCTCTTGGAGAATCTTCTACCAGAATTTCACCCCAATATGCTACTTGCTAATTGCTTGAATTTCACGCGTTGAAACAGATTTTTTTTTTTAAAAAATCACTCAATCTTCTAGTTCCTTCTCTGTATGAGACACCACATGCATACAAGTGTTTCTCTTCCTTCCCCTATTCCAAAAAGCAGGCTTTTGACCATTTTAGCACATCTGAATGCACCATCCTGAGTTTGATTTGCAGTTCTGCCCCTGCTCCCCCAGATTCACAAGCTTCCAGCAGGTCTAGCTTTAAACTAGATTCATTGTTGTTTTCTTACACAAAACCCACAATTATAAGAACTGTAGTTCTGTAGAGATTGGGGGAAGGGGAGGCTAGAGGTTCCCCAAATTAATTAGTCCCCGTAGGAAGCAACCATCCCTGAGGAATTTTATCGATACTGGTTCAGAATAAGTGGAACCGAGGCTCCAAAGACTGGGAAATATTTCAAAATAAATCCCTCAAGCCACAGTCTGCCTTTGAGATGGGGAGCTCAAGCAACGCATCACCTTGGTTTTTAAAAAATATATATATATTAAAAAACACTCACCAAAAGTTGTAAAGGATTGCCATAAACTGTTCTGCCACAATAAGGATTTCATATACGAGAGGGCATCCTACATTTGCAAACTCTGAAGCAATTATACATCTCTATGAATATTTTTGCAAAGGTTTTTACAGCCCTGCAGAGGATGGTTTAATTAATGTTGACTATCTTCTGGTCAGATTAAGCCTCACTTTTTTTTCCAATAGCTTACTCCGGTGTTTCTCAACCTTGGCAGCTTTAAGACATGTGGACTTCAACTCCCAGAATTCCCCTGGCCAGCCATGCTGGCCAGGGGAATTCTGCGAGTTGAAGTCCAGTCTTCAAGGTGCCAAGGTTGAAAAACACTGGCTTACTCTATGGAAGGTAGTAAAATCTTTCCTTTCTACTACGGTAGAACTTTTTTGAACCTTTTCTCTCTCCTTATCAAACAGGGAAAAAAACCCATTAAGCGATTAGATTCCACTATAGTAGATCCTAAAACATCCTTTTTACTCTTTAAAAAAAAAAATTGGACCCCTCCCATGTTAACAGGACATATCTGGATTGAAACAAAATAGGGTTCTTGTGTTATCCGCAGCTTGGCCCCTTAAGAAAAAAAAGAAAAAAAAAGAACAAAATACAAAATAAGTGCTGTGAACGGTGCCAGGGGGTGGGGAGAAGGAATTTCGCCCCATTATGTATGGGTTTCCTCTTCCCAATTCCCCCTTCTGTTTATATCCCAGATACCACTACTTTCAGCTTATAGAATCTATACCGTTTCAGGGAAGACTCTGCAATTTCCCCTAAATTTTCCCCATAAATGAACATTCATACAATCCATGGACTGTAATTGTTTCCCTCCTCCCCGCCTTAAGTCACTCCAGTGCTTTTGGGGGGGGGGGGAAGACAAGATTAAATCCTCCCCCACCCACCCTCAAACCATACAGAATCCGAGTAGTTATGCTTGTTTGTTTTTTAAAAAAAGAAACCAATAGCAAGAACAAAATTAAAATAAATGTAAAAAAAAAAAAAAAAAAGCAAACTCTCTCCAAAACATAAAAATTGCTACGTTTAAAAGTTCAGGCTTGGGGGTGGGGCAGACAAGGGAAGGTTTTTCTCCCTCCCCTCTTTTCACAGTACAAGAAGATGAGAGAAAGGGAGAAAAAAAGAGAAAAGAACAGAAGCCCTCCCCCAGATAAGCTATCCTTCAGTGGGGAGAAAGGGACTTTTTTTTTTAAACTTTTTAAGGAAAAATTATGTGTGTTATCAAAATGCACCGGGAAGAGGGGGGGGGAGGAAAGGGAGGAATAGAATTTAAATAGCTTTAAAAAAAAAAAGAGAGAGAGAGAGAGAGAGAGAGAGAGAGAGAGAGAGAGAGAGAGAGAGAGAAACAAAAAGGAACAAGAAACAAAAACAGCCCGTGTCTGAACAAGATCAAAGACAGAATTCTTGGAAACCAGCCAACTTTGATCTTGATCCTTTTGTTAAGCTATTCAAGCAGACCTTTTTGTCCGAAAAGCACGGATGGGGGGGTGAGGGAAGGAATGGAAGAATGGACGTATATAAGGAAAGGCAGTCACATGTGATCCCCAACCAAGACCAAGGGGGTCACCAGATGCTGGGTGGCGTTCGCTTTAGCCATGCTTGTCTTCTGTCTCCGTTTGGCCAGCTTGGATTCGGAAGGAGGAGAGAGGTGCATAGAGCATGAGGTAGCTTTGATGATAATGGGGTGGGTCTCCTCCGCAGCTTCCTCCTCGTGCTGCATCAGCTGACGGTTGACAGCAATGGCTTCGGCGGCAAACGATGTCAACTCTTTGGCACTGCTGTTCCTACCAAGGGCAAACGACAAGAAAGCCAAGTTAAGAACGTCTGGACCTCGATTTTGTAGATCCCACAACTAACCGTTAAAATGTGGGTGCCGAAGAATCATTTTGGACACGGCATTACAAGGTAGTCCCTTGATTTAACAACGGTTCATTTTAGTGACTGTTCGAAGTTACAACGGCACTAAAGAAAGTGACTTAGGACCGTTTTTCAAACTTACAACTTTTGCAGCATTCCCCCCCCCCCGGTCACATGATCAAAATCCAGACACTTGGCAACTGACTCATATTTACGACCGTTGCAGTGTCCTGAGGTCTTGTGACCACCTTTTGCGACCTTCTGACAAGCACAGTCAATGGGGAAGCCAGATTCACTTAACAACCGTGTGACTAACTTAATAACTGGTGATTCACTTAACAACCGTGTGACTAACTTAATAACTGGTGATTCACTTAACAACTGTGGCTAGAAAGGTCGTAAAATGGGGCAAAATTCACTTAACAACTGTCTTAGCAGCAGAAACATTGGGCTCAATTGTAGCTGTTATGTCGAGGACTACCTGGAACTTGTTTTGCAAGTTTGCTCCCCGGAGCTCTTTCTGTGGGAGAGACTGGAATCCCAATTTGGGCCTACATTACTTTGTTGCTTAACTATAGAAGTTTCTGGCAGTCAGCTGTGATCTTGCCTGGGGTCTGCACAGCACTTGATTTCCAGAAGGCCATGAAAACCTGACTCATCGCTTAGGCCAGGGGTAGGCAACCTTGGCTCTTTTATGACTCGTGGACTTCAACTCCCAGAATTCCTGAGCCAGCATGGCTCAGCTTGGAAACCTCTCCCTTTCCCCTCAGCATGGCTGGCTCAGGAATTCTGGGATTTGAAGTCCACGAGTCATAAAAGAACCGAGGTTGCCTACCCCTGGCTTAGGCGTTAGGGCTGGACGAGTAAAGCCTGTATGTTTGCAATTGTGAGCGGCTTGTGAGATGTTCAGTTCTTGTATTTATTCCATTTGCTATTAAATGTATTCTGAATTTTGTTTCAGAATGGTTTTGTATTGTTAGTCACCCAGAGTTATTTGCCTGAAGTGGGGAATCATATCAGTTTTCTAAATACTGTGTTTCCCCGAATATAAGACCTATCCCGAAAATAAACCCTAGCTTGATTTTTATGCGTGCGCCTAATATAAGCCCTACCCCCCAAATAAGCCCTAGTTAAGAGCCTGCCCAGCTGACTGACCACCCATTCCATCTGGTTGTTCGCGATGCCACTGCCACAAGGTGAGGTGAGGCAGGTGGGGGAGGAGGTGGAGCTGCCCCACGCACCCCACACCCACTTACCTCAGGGCCCCCGCAGCCAGGCCTTTCATGCCCTGACACCTGCCTTGCCTCGCCGCGGCGGCACCAACAGCCCTGTCCAGGAGCCCACATGGCCGTCATGTCTGCAGCCACTCGAAGCCGCTCACGTGCATGCCCCCCCCCCGGCCTCCGTTTCACCAGCGGAGACCTTCAGGAAAGGTCTATTTTCAGGACTCTGCAGCTGAGAACGGAGGCTGGGGGGGGGGCACGCACGTCAACCAGTTCTCAGCTGCAGAAGCCTTTCCTGAAGGCCTCTGCCGGTGAAACGGAGGCTGAGGGGGGGGAACGCACACATCAACCTGGGCCTTGTTCTTGGCTATAGAGGCCTTTCCTGAAGGTCTCCGTTGGTGAAACAGAGGCCGGGCGTGACGTGTGCGAGCAGCCGGAGAAGTAGGCCGGCAGTGGCCACGCGGACTCCTGCTAGATAGGGCTGTCGGTGCCACCGCTGAAGACATTCCCCGAAAATAAGACCTAATGCCTCTTTTGGAGGCAAAAAAAATATAAGTCCAGGTCTTATTTTCAGGGAAACACGGTATATGAATTCACTGAAGGAAGGCTGCGATAGCAGCAGAATTGCCCATGTTTTCTGGCCGTGCCTTTCCCATTTTTCATTGGTACGCCCTGTTACCTGTTATTAAGCTGAAGTTCTACACACCTTAAAATTACCATTGAAATAGTGGTAATTATATACATGTTATACTGGTTTGTGACCAAAAGGCTGATAATGGAGTAAAGATTAGAAAGCTATTGCTTTCCATATATTTAGTTTCTGAATAAAAACAAATTCCCAGCTGATAAGAAACCTCATTAAGTGACTATAATTCTCTACAGGAGAAATTAAGAAAGATTTGAGGTATACCTCAATATTCTTATTTATTAAAAGCATTTCTGTAATGCTTCACTCACCTTTGTAGGATGATTGGAGTGGGGAGCGTGTTATCAGGAGCACACTGGAAGCAAAAAGAAGAAGAAATGCTGTCATCATAATAGTCATCTAAGACTGCTTACAACTCCTTGCAGACCCCAATGCCCTTTTAAGGTACACCTTCTCTGCATTTTTCCATGACAAAATTAAAGTTCCATTTAAATAAATACAACGGAGATACGTACATCAACCCTATTCAAATGTATGCTCCTCTTGTAGCTGGTTATTTCTACATAAATACCGTAGGTGTCTGTTTACTACTGGAGGTGCAGTCGGAACATGGACAGAAAACTCACTTTATAGAAAAGAGATGTCTGGGGCTTCCAAATCTGTAAGAAATTGTTTCTCCACCTTGGCAACTTTAAGATGTGTGGACTTCAACTCATGGCTGGCTAGGGAATTCTGGGAATTGAAACCCACACTCAAAGTTGCCAAGGTTGAGAAACCCTGCTGAAAGGCTAGGTTGCATTTCAATCAAGCCTGATAACTAGAGATTTCATGGATATATCCGCACCAGTTGTTTGGCTACAATAAATGCCATGCCTTCTTATTTATTTTTTTTAAACTTCAGAGTCTAACTTACATTAACACTGAATATTCTCCCTTGCAGCTGAGGGGCCGGTTAGTCCCTGAAAGCTCTACCTCCCACACACACCTTTTAATTAACTTTTGAATTTTAACTATCCTTGCCTTCATTTTAAATGTTTGTATTTAATTTTTACTTTTTAATATTTTATCTGTACACTGCCTGGAGTGCCTCTGTGAGGGAGATGGGTTGTTTCTAAAGCAGACAGACAGACAGACAGACATAGATGATAGAAAGAGATAGATAGAAAGAAATAGAAAAAGATATATAGATAGAAATAGAAATAGGTAGATGATAGAGAAATAGAAATAAATAGACATAGGTAGATGATAGATGATAGATGGATGATAGACAGATAGACAGACAGATATAGATAATGGGTGGGTGGATGGATGGATGGCTACATAGATAGAGGATGGAAATAGGTAGAGACAGAAACAGAGATGATGGGAGGGAGGGAGGGGGAGGGAGGGAGGGAGGGAGAGAGAGAGAGAGAGAGAGAGAGAGAGAGAGAGAGAGAGAGAGAGAGAGAGAGAGAGAGAGAGAGAGAAGATGGAGATAGATAAGTAGAAAGGCAAAAGAAATGATCTCATGTCCATATTTTCTCACTCAAGGATGCTCACCCCTTGTACCCAAGGATGCTTGAGGACTTCGGCCGCACTCAGACGCTTTTTGGCATCTCTTACAAGAAGCTTTGAAATGAGGTCTTTAGCTTCAAAAGAGATGTGAGCCCAGTCCTTGTCTGGAAATTCATACTTCCCCTCCTGGATGCTTTCAAACAGCATATTCTGCGAGAAGAGAAAGTTACGTTACGAAAAGAAGCCAGCACATCTAAAAATAGTTAAGAAACACGTACAGGAACCAATTATGACATTTCTAAAAAGAGGGAGAAGCCAATGGAACTTTTTAGGATTTTGCACTGCTGGCAAACAGGAAGCGCCATCTGGGTATGATCACCTGGCAAGCAGGGCACGCTTCACCACGGTCCCAGCCGCAGTCCGTTCCACAGTGACCCACAAAAGGGGGGTAACCACTCAGCATGATGTACAGAATGACTCCCAAGCTCCATAAATCACAGCGCTTGTCGTAGATGGATGCTTCTTCATTGAAGGCCTCCACCACTTCTGGGGCCATATATTCTGCTGAACCACACTGGGGAAAGAAAACAAAATTCGTTAACAGCCAATAGTTTAGACTCTTGATTCAGATGCGGTTGTTTGTGCAGATGTGAGTGCTTTAAATGCACAGGTTTTGTCTCTAGTTAACTATAGGAAAGCATAATCAAGAAAGATAAGGTGCTGGTTTCTGCCAGGATTCATCTCTGGTTACTCTTTTGCAAACCTATGGAGACTTATCTTTTTCTCCCTCACTTAATCCGTAACAATTCTCAGTGAAATTTATTGGCAATAGAATCAGGAATGATAAGGCAGTCATAGGGATATCTTCCAAAAATAGTCTAGTCCAGAGGTAGGCAACCTTGGCTCTTTTATGACTCGTGGACTTCAACTCCCAGAATTCCTGAGCCAGCATGGCTCAGCTTGGAAACCTCTCCCTTTTCCCTCAGCATGGCTGGCTCAGGAATTCTGGGAGTTGAAGTCCACGAGTCATAAAAGAGCCAAGGTTGCCTACCCCTGGTCTAATCAATGATTGCTCAATGAAACCAGGTTTCAGTATTATTTCTAAACTTCAGATTCTATGGAAGTTAGCAACATGGGATGCTGTTGCCTTCTGACCCCACTGGAAACAGGAAGCTGGTTAGTGGCCTGTTCTTATGTCCTCTACAATGACATCAGAACCTCCATGCATAGATGCAGTCTATTTCAGCTGTCAAATGCTCAAAACAAGCAAGAACAGAAGATTCCTGCAAGCCACAAATGCCACAAACTGCAGAGGAAAATACAAGCCTGAGCAGAAACAGAAATCAGATACGAGGCCAGATGGACTCAGCAAGGAAATTATACCCTTCGTATTTCTCTAGATTAGATACCTTCTGTTTCAGCTGGCGAAAAAATGAAAGCCTACTAGCCACACATAACCACAGCCTCACCCCAACATAAATACAGCTTGCCACCTAGGGACATTCGTTTCCAACGAGTTCCTGGAAGAAAAATGGAAGCAGCAAACCTGAGCTATGACATCCCAAGACTGCTCCAAACCTCAAAGAAAGAATGGCCAAGAGCAGGGGTCTCCAAACCTGGCAATTTTAAGAGTTGTGGACTTCAACTGGCTGAGGAATTCTGGAGGTTGAAGTCCACAAGTCTTAAAGTTGCCAAGTTTGGAGACCCCTGGCAAAGAGGTTGAGGGAAGTGGGTAAGAACCCACCGGCACTTATCTCCAAGGACTGTAGCCTACAGTTTCAAGCCAAGTTGGCCATGTCTTCTTTCCTGTAACACAGCCCCACCCACCTACACTTCTCACAATCTTAGGAAAAATCTGAGCCCCCAACATGGAAGCCCGGAAAGATCAGAGTACCAAATTCAAATTCCCTGCAAGCGTTCTTCCCCCCCCCCCCAAGGTCTCCTGAACCACAGAAACGTACTAGCTGAGTTCACATGGCATGTTTATCCCAAGACACAGGTTAACCCATTAAAGTTGCTATTTTACACAAACACAGTATGGTTCACTTACTATGCAACGTTAATTGCCGAGATCCCTAAAAGTAGTAAATTACCAATTATCCAATCTTATCTTAATGTAATCAATGTGGTATGACTCAAATCATGCAGTCCATTTTCAAGGCAGAGAATTGAATACGAAATCAAACGTAGGTTTTTCATATATGAGGGTTTTTTTTTAAGTTGGCAAGTCCAACTGCTAATTCTCGAATGATCAGCAAGATTCTTCCTTGTTCCAAGCCAGCATTTTCCAAAAATATTAATAGTAATCTATACATTTACCTTATTCTAATCTATAAATATTAGCATACTGTACAGAGACCAAGACACAGATCCTTTGGGCTTTCATACTAGAGGCACACATAGATAATACTTATTCTGTACAGGTAGTCCTCAATTTACAGCAGTTCATTTAATGACCGTTCAAAGTTATAACAACACTGGAAAAAGTGACTTATGATCGTTTGTCATACTTACAAACCATTGCAGCAACCCCATGGTCACGTGATCAGAATTCAGATGCTTGCCAACTGGCATGTTCCGGCGTCACGTGCTCACTTTTGGAGACCTTCTGACAAGCAAAGTCAAGGGGGAAGCCAGATTCACTTAACAACCACGTTACTAACTTAATAACTGCAGTGATTCACTTAACAACGGGGGCAAGAAAGAGCATAAAATGGAGCAAAATTCACTTAACAAATGTTTCACTCAGCCACAGAAATATTGGGCCCAATTCTGGTCGTTAAGTCGAGGACCACCTGAAATGTGTTTCGCGGTGCTCTCTGAGCAATTTTGTTCTATCATCTCCTAAAACAAGGGTAGGAACGTTACAACATTTGTAATGTTTCCAAATGTGATTGGATGCTATTTTCCCCAGAACCTAACTAACACTCAGTGGTTATGCAAAAAATGGGGTGCTTGGCTCATCTCTGATCCTAGAACAAGCAAGAATTCCCTTGGAAACTTTTTCTTCTTCTTATGCCATATCCGTTATCGGACGTTGGTGATCATTTTGGCGATCCTGTTTTTATCAGCAGCCGAACGAAAAAGTGCTGCTGAGTTTTGTTCAAACCAATCCCTTAGATTTTGAAGCCATGATGTTCTTCTTCTGCCTGGACCTCGTTTGCCTTCAATCTTTCCCTGGAGGATTAAATGGAGTATGCCGTATTTTTCTGGGTGTCGCATCACATGTCCGAAATATTCTAACTTTCATTTTTTAATTGTTTTGATGATTTCCCTTGGCTTTCCCAGGCGGCTTATCACCTCCTCATTTCTGATCTTGTCAACCCCTTGGAAACAGGATGCCCCAATTCATTATTAGTTGCTCTGGCTTTCTAATACCTTAACAATTTTTTTAACCAAGCTTGTTGAAATGAGGCTTTGGGAGAGGATGGAAAGAAAAAAAAATGTGTGTCTCTCAGCTGCTCCCTATACCAATGCTACACGCACCACCCCTATTTCGATGAGTCTTTGTTTAGTCTTCAAAGTGTTGTGACTGGTGGAGCTCTCAACCTTGATCTATGCCACAGAGGAAAGATCCAAGAGCACATGTGATCCCCAAAGCCATTGCATCACCTCCCAGAGGACGCCAACAAATTCTAGCTTGGAAGACGGCACATTGGGGAAATGGTTAAATATGTAATTGGAGAGTAATCATCTTTGCTGTAATTTGAAGTATAAAAGAAATGTAGTCAAAGTTTAGTTTTTAATCCTTGCTCTACCAATCCTCTTGGAGAACGTGGCTTTTACCACACAGCTCAAAGGCTAATTTGAGCCCCCAAATTTGCACTCCCTCTTGCCAAGATGATGATGATGATGATGAATAGTACGAGCAGTCCTCGTACTATTACAACCACAACTGAGCCCAAAATTTCTGTTGCTAAGTGAGACATTTGTTGAGCTTTGCCTCATTTTGACGACCTTTCTTGCCACCGCTGTTAAGTGAACCACTCCAGTTGTTAAGTTAGCAACACGGCTGTTAAGTGAATCTGGCTTCCCCATGGACTTTTTTGACAGAAGGTTGGACAAGGTGATCGCATGACACTGGGACACTGCAACCGTCATAAGTGTGAGTCAATTGCCAAGCGGTTGAATTTTGATCATGTGACCAGGGGGAAATGCTGCAATGGCCGTTAAGTGTGAAAGTTGGTCATAAATCACTCTTTTCAGTGCCCTTGTAACTTTGAACGGTCACTACATGAACCATTGTTTAAATCAATGTATTCTTAAACAGTCACAGACCAAGGGACGTGTCACAGAGAGTTCCATGCATCACACATAATAAGTTAACTTTCCATTAAAAAGGGGGGGTAGGCAACCTTGGCTCTTTTAGGACTCGTGGACTTCAACTCCCAGAATTCCTGAGCCAGCATGGCTCAGCTTAGAAACCTCTCCCTTTCCCCTCAGCATGGCTGGCTCAGGAATTCTGGGAGTTGAAGTCCACGAGTCCTAAAAGAGCCAAGGTTGCCTACCCCTGGGATAGAGAATCAGTACAGCTAGGCCTTGAGGCAAAACCATTTGTTTATAGAGCAGCGTTCCTCAACCTTTTGGGCAGCAGGGACCGGTTCCATGGAGACAGTTTTTTTCCCCGCGGACTGGAGGGGACGTGGTTTTGCATGCTGCCTGCTTTGCTTGTTTGTGCTGACCGGGTTGCTGGCATGCCACAGACTGGTGCCGGTCCACAGACCGGGCGCTGCGGAGCCCTGATCTGTGGCATGCCAGAAGCGGTCTGCACAAACAAGCAAAGCTCCGTCCACGAGATGCAGGCAGCACACAAAACCACTCCTTCTCCGGTCCGCAGAAAAACCTTTCTCCACAGAACTGGTCCCTGGTGCCCAAAAGGTTGTGGGGACCTCTGATTTAGATCTATCCTCTAATGAAAAATGATAGCCAGGTAAAGCACGTGATGGGGAGCAGGGATACTTAGGAGTGGTTTCCTGTTAATTTTTGTCTGGGGGGGGGGGTTTGAAATTCCAGAATTTGCAACCGATAGGCATTTGGGCAAGGAATTCCCAGCATATGCCTATGGCAGATCCTTAACTTGAGAAACACTGGGGACAGGCAGCCATTCTTGAACAAGGAAAGAAAATGCATTCTTCAACATGCTCAAAGGGATCCTTTCACACATTCCACAGCAAAGAGTCCAACAAGTGAAGCGATGAACATTTCCCTCTCTGTTTCCTTTCCCATTATGCAAGTCATAATCCGCCTCCTCTCTGTGAGATTAAAAAAATCAACGCTGGAGATAATAGCAGCTGCCCACGGAGCTGGCATTCATTCTCTCTCTCTCTCTCTCTCTCTCTCTCTCTCACACACACACACACACACAAGGCACCGGGTTCACCCATGGCCACCTCCCCCCTGTCCCTGAATGCAGCTGGATTGAACCAGCAGGTGCAAAGAGTCACACGTCCCTTGCTTGCACCAAGGTTGCATCAGCTGCCAAATTCCATCCCTCCCTTTTCAAAAGCAGAAAAAAAAGCCCCATGATTGCATCAAACCAGGACAGGGCAGGGCAGGGCAGGAGTCTAGAACTTGCTCGACCAGCACGCCCTGTGGGAGACAGGCCAGCAACTCTGGGGCTGAGCTGTGGCCTTGCATTGTGTTCGACTTCCCAGCTAAGCAGTTGCCTGCGGGGCCACCTGAGAGAACACTACGTATCCCTTAACCCAGCAGGCTCTTCGGAGGATTAGCAAAAGCACCCTGCATCTCAGACAAAAACCAGAACCCAACACAAGCCTAAAACAAATGAAAAACCGTTCTAGTCCTAGCTCCGGTCAGAAAACACCGACTGGCTGGGTTCATGCAATTTATTGAAATAGAAGTTAACTATGATTCCTTATTAGCCAAATGAAGATACTGCATGGTAGCCAAGGGCAATGGTCTGGCTCATGCAACAGACTTAGAAAGGGGGTTTGGATCATCTTTGGAGGGCCCAATTACCAGAGATAAGCAACGATGGTTTGCTCATTTACGCTGACTGGGACCTTCCAGAGTTTCAGAAAAGTCTTTTTGCTCAGCTGCCATAAGAGGCCTTTGCGAAACCTCCCAATACATGCAGAATATGTGCAGGTAATCCTCAACTTCTGACCATCCACTTAACGAGCATTCAAAGTTATGATACCCGCCTCTCAAAAGGTATTTATGATCTGGTTCCGAAGTTCTGATAGCCAGGCCGTGTGCGTGCGTGCGTGCGTGTGTCCACAGTCACTTGACCATATTTGAAATGCTTGACAACTGGCCTGAATTACTATTTAAAGCAATCTATGGTCACATGACCACAATTTACCCCCCCCCCCCCCGCAAACCAGTCTTTTGGTTTTTGGCAAAAATATCCTACAGAGAACAATGGCTTTGCTTAACGATTGCAGTGTTTGCTTAAGGACCAGGATGATTTGCTTAAATGCTGCAAAAATATTATAAAATCGGGTCAGTCATCTGACGACCGGCTTGACAACCCTCACACAACTTGCTACCGTAATGAACAGGTTCCATTATGGTTGTAAATCAAAGGCTGCTTGTACTGTGTACCTCTCGGAGAAAAAAGAGAAAGAGGAAGAAAAGGCAAAATAAACTGCAATTACCAGTCTTACAAAGAAAAAAAAATACAGCTGAATTTAACAGAGAGTTTTTCCCCCTCCACTCATTCTTCAAGATCTCTGCTACTATGGGAACAAGATAAAATATCCCGGTAACTCCGAGGAGTACAAAATAGATTGGGGGGGGGGGGGCGGAAGACTGAAGGGTTCAGGAAAGCCATCTTTTTTTACTGCTTTGTGCTGAATGAGAAGGGCATAGAGTTCATAAATCTCTCTATGGCTCTTCCTGGGATCATTATAACCGGCAAGGAGGATGGAGGGAATGGAGAGAGAGGAAAATTCAGATTAAACACGGCCCTCTTTGCAGCAGCAATTTCCATCCATCTGTGAATATGCTTATGGGGCGAGGGGAATACTCCCAGAAAGAATCAAACGCCCCAAACACCTGGAATAAAATCAAAGACGGGTAAAAATTAAGGAAGTGGTTGTTGTTTGCTTAGGTACCTCTTAGCCATACGGGAGGAAGAGAATACAAAAGGAAGAAAGCAACTTCCTTTGAGTAATGTAGAAAGGCAAGATCGTGTCCAAGCAGATGCCTGAACACAAACATACCCACTCACACAAGTAACCTCAACCGTAGAGCCAAACCTGTCCATCAAGACAGGTGGGTTAGCCTGGCTACACAATAAAGATGCCAAACTGTAGCCACATCTCCACCTTTTCCTTGCTCCTCCCATCACCCCATAGGCAAGCCTCTGCTGACCCACTTTAGCAAGCTTCTTTGCCTCCCACATCTATGGGGGGAGGACGGGATAAGAGAGATGGATGGAGGGCAGAATCTCATTAAGCCTGCCGGTGCATCAGTCTGGCCTCGGCTAAGGGTGAACATCCTCAGCACACAAACTGTGTGTGTGTGTGTGTGTGTGTTTAAAAGCATTTCTACGCAAACTTCCAGAAACAAAATCAGTCAAGTGAAACTAGGACACGGGACCGCAGCTCAATCCACCATGGAAGCAGAATATTTTACATTCTGAAGGTCTCCCGTCTAAATAATAACCAAGCTGGATCCTACTTAGTTTCCAAACCCTGAAAAGATTACCAAGGTATTGCAACCTGTATATTTTGGGAAGCAATCTATTGAAGGCCCTTAGAATCAGTTGTGGCTGTGAAATGGCTGTGAAAGTTGGACCATAAGAAAGGCTGAGTGCAAAAGAGTTGAGGTCTTTGAACTATGGTGCTGGAGAAGACTCCTGCGAGTCCCCTGGACTGCAAGGCAATCAAACCGGTCAGTCCTAGAGGAGATCAACCCTGACTGCTCCTTAGAAGGCCAGATCCTGAAGTTGAAACTCAAGTACTTTGGCCACCTAATGAGAAGGAAGGACTCCCTCATTACTGCATATCTTGAAGAGAACAGGGAGATTGGGACATAGTTTGCAAGGTAGAAAAAGTATCAGAGATTCAATGATGGGGCCAAGACAGAGGATTAATAAGGCAATTTTCCTAAGGATTAATATAGTTACTCTTCCAACTATTTGTTTTCCTCAATATTTGGGGTTACCCAAAGTCCATCAGGATGCTGCTTGAAGGGCCTATATTAAAAGATCCTTTCCCTTAAAATAAAGATTTATCAGATGGACAAATATCTTCACAAATTTGAGAAGAGCAAGTGCAGATCACACTAGGCATGGAAAATTTACAAAGGTGGCACTTTAAAAAAAAATGCCAGCTCTAATTTACAACTAAAAACTAGCTGAAATGCACAAAGTTTGCATGCATTCTCAAGCAGAAAATCATACTGACAATATTTAGAAATTGCATCACTAAAATTCTATAGACTGGCTGAAGAGCTTTCGCGGGGCAGGGTCACCAAAATGGCTTTCTATAGGACAAGAAAGCCAGGATCTGCTGCTCTTACTTGCTTCAATCTGTGAGATTTCTTTTCTCTACTTCATCAGGCAGTTCCTTGCATGTGGCTGGATATAAATTTTGGCTACCTAAGTCATGGGAGAGGAAAGATGCAAAGTATTTCACTACAGTGCCTCTACATAGAAAGCTATCAGTAATAAGGCTGGTTCCTATGAAGCTTAAATTTTTTTAATTTTTTTTTAAACCTAGCAGGCTTTACTAGCTAGAAAAGAGGTCCCCAACCTCCGGTCTGTGGACTGCCACCGGTCCACAGCATGCCAGCAACCGGGCCACGCAAACAAGCAAAGCCCCATCTGAGGGATGCAGGCAGCACACAAAACCACGCCCCCTCCGGTCTGCGGAAAAACCTTTCTCCATGGAACCGGTCCCTGGGGCCCAAAAGGTTGGGGACCGCTGAGCTACAGTTTTCCAGAAAAAGTCTAGCTGCAATTTGACAGCTGCATGCAAAATAGTCTCCAATGTTCCTCTCCAAATTAAGGAGATTCTAAGCAAGAACTTCAAAAGGATGGTGCAAAAGGATGGGTTGGTATATGCAAAAAGGGAGTAATTATCTCAGGGTAAATAATACAGGTAGTCCTCGACGTATGACAATTGAGCCCAAAATTTCTGTCGTTCAGTGAGGCATTCGTTACGTGAATTTTGCCCTGTTTTACAACTTTTCTTGCTGCAGTTTGTTAAGTGAATCACTGCAGTCGGTAAGTTAGTAACCCGGTTGTTAAGTGAATCTGGCTTCCCCGTTGACTTTGCTTGTCAGAAGATCGCAAAAGGGGATCACATGATCCCAGGGCACTGCAACTGTCATAAATATGAACCAGATACCAAGCGTATGAATTTTGATCACATGATCATGGGGATACTGCAAAAGTCGTAACTATGAAAAACAGTCATAAGTCACATTTTTCAGTGCCATTTAACTTTGAACGGTCACCAAACCATCTATTGTAAGTCGAGGACTACCTATATATAACAATTGATTACTTTTCTCAGCATTTCTCACCAAAGGAGGTTAAGATTCATCCTTCAGGTTTGTAGAAAGCATACATCGTTTTCAAACCATGACCTTTACTTTCCTTAATTCATTTCCTCTGATAATGGTTAAGAAATCAATGCATGCAAAAAACCCTGATTACAAGACCACCCCAGAAAGGAAAGTAGTTGAAGCCAAATCCCAGGATTCCTTTGAAACTAGAATGTTACACTACCATACAGAAGTGTAAAAGTTTTCAAGGACTGTGATTAAAAATGGTTCCCAAAACATCGGCCCAAAGAAAACTAATGGCATCCAGACCTAAACTATAAACTTGCCAGAGAAGCCATTTTGCTACAGGTCTAGGAAAGTTTATTCAGGGTTATATTTGGTGGCTTCCTATGCATGCTGGATTGCAAGCAGATATTTCAATTTCTCTGCAAATTCTGAGGGATGACTTTTGGGGACACTAGCAATAGCATTTAGACTTATGTACCACTTCCATAGTGCTTCACAAACAGTTTACAGAGTTGGCATATTGCCCTCAACAACCTGGGTCCTCATTTTACCAACCTCGGAAGGATGGAAGGCGGCAAGGATCAAACTGCTAGCAGTCAGCAGAATTAGCCTGCAATACTGCATTCTAATCACTGCACCACGGTTCTTATGAGGCACTATATTAAGGACACTACACTACACAGCACTATATTGACACATACACATACACAATTCACACTAAATCCCAGAGATTCCTTCCACCTATGTAACCATCAATTACCACATCAAGCCTATAAAAGGATGGTGGAAGATCTGTAAATCTAGCATCCTGCTTCCATGACAGCTCAGATGCCTTCAGGATTCCCAAGATGGCCTCCTCCCCCTACTGGGATGAGGTATTACTCAGAGAGATTGCTAAATGAAATCTATGTGCTGATCGTGGCTTATACTTATTGACTGATTACCTGCTTTTTGAGAATCAACTGAAATCTCATTTCAAAGCCTGCTAAGTTTTTAACAGCCAATCCCATAAAGTCAATATACACTGTGTAAAATCCATTTCCATTTAAAAGCAATTTTCCCTAAATGAGACCTCCAGACTACCAGACTGGGTAAAGTTTTGAGGTTTTTTTAAACATCCACTTGATCTATTTTATTGGATGATCAATGTTTGTACAGTCCTTCCTTCCTTCCTTCCTTCCTTCCTTCCTTCCTTCCTTCCTTCCCTCCCTCCCTTATGATTCTATGAAATAATAATAATAATAATAATAATAAAGTTGGAAGGGACCTTGGAGGTCATCGAGTCCAACCCCCTGCTCAGGCAGGAAACCCTATACCATTTCAGACAAATGGCTGTCCAGTCTCTTCTTAAAAACTTCCAGTGTTGGAGCATTCACCGCTTCTGGAGGCAGGTTGTTCCACTGGTTAATTGTTCTAACCGTCAGGAAGTTTCTCCTCAGTTCCAGGTTGCTTCTTTCCTTGACTAGTTTCCATCCATTACTTCTTGTCCTGCCCTCAGGCGCCTTGGAGAATAGCTTGACTCCCTCTTCTTTGTGGCAACCCCTGAGATATTGGAATACTGCTATCATGTCATTTACATCATGTCAATACATTTCTCCTTGGGGGGGAACCACTTACCGGAGTGAGGAGCTCTGGGGTGGAGATGGGAGAACAATCACCATTCAGCTTGATCCCACTTCCTAAATCAAAATCACAGATTTTCACCGGAGACACCTGGTGTTGGAGACAAATGCGGGCAGAGGGAGAGAATGGGGGAGGGGAGAAAGGTCATCTCTTTTGGAAGGAAACTCCATGCTAAATGGAATTTAACATTATGTCATAAATTCAATCCCCGTTTGTTACGCAGAATCTAAACAGTCCGTGTTTGTACTTTATTAGCCCACTTATCAGAGTATCCTGCATCAGCAAGTTCCTTCAATCTCCCTATCCTGCAGCACATGTGACCCCCTCAGACACTGGGAAGTAATCAAGGAGCAATTAAACTACTGCTTACCTGATTTGAACTCTCACAGAGAATATTTTCTGGTTTTAAATCTCTATGTGCTATTCCTGTAATAAAAGAAAGAAAGAAAGAAGCTTAACGTTAGCAGTTAATACTTTCTGCTTTTGACTGGAAGAACATGACCGAGCAGCTGCCGGAGTGGAAAAGACAACGGAAAAGTTGAGCCAAGTTATGTAATCTGATCATGCTGAAAGAAGCCATAATTCTATCTAACCAAGCATCAAGCCATGGTCAGCACAAACACCCTTAACACCTACTGTTTACAGAAGCCAGAAGGGTCCTGTCCCTTGTTTTATTCCAGATCCCTTTTAGAAAGCTACTTAGGAAGCAAAGAGGAGGCTTAATTAAAAAATCTTCCATCTGTCTCTTCTTCACATGGAACTGAATACTCCCAACAGTTCTCTCCAGTGGCCTGGCTCTAGCATTTGCCATTCAGAGACAAGCATAGAGGGTTCATTTATTAGTTTAGGTCATTGGTCCCCAACATTTGTGGCTTGGCGGCGCGGGGGGGGGGGAAGAGGGGAACCAGTGGGCCGGCAGGCGCGTGCGCAGCTCCTCTCACGCAAGAGAAGACTTTGGGGCACAGTTTCGCACTCCTTCAGGCACCAAAAGCTTTTGCACAGGGATTGAAGGCCTGAAGCAGCACGAGATTGCTCCCCAAAGCCTTTCGTCCATTTGCAAAAGCTTTTGGCATGGAGAAGCCTTTGAGGGCACAGTCTCATGCTCCTTCAGACTCACCGAGGCTGCCCGATGCTCCCAAAGCAGATCGGGTGTCCTGTGCAGGCAGCCTCGGTGAGTCAGCCAAGCTGAGCAGGGCCCGCTAATCCCACTCAGCCTCTGCTCTCACCACTCCGTTTTTGGAATATCGGGAGCAGGTGGCTTGGCGGCCCAGCTGGGGGAGGAAAGGGGAACCAGGGCGTGAGAACGGAGAGACGGCGCACACGCGCAGCTCCACTCACACGAGAGAGAAGCCTTTGGGGAGGCCGCTCGCGCAAGTGGAGCTGCACATGTATGCCGGCCCACTGTTCACGTGGCCCGGTTCTGAAGAGGCTCCGCCCAGTAGTGGGCCGTGGGCCGGGGGTTGAGGACCCCTGGTTTAGGTGAGAGCCCCCAAGCAGGTGTTATTTAAAAATATTTATATTCCACCTTATTAGTGACAACACCTAATGTAGTTTTTGTTATTGGGGTAAACTTTAAAAAAAACCCACATATCTTAAAAACAGATTATTCGAGATATCAACATTAAGCTCAGCTGATAGGCTCATTAAAATAAAATAAAATTTAAAAACTGGCTGAGGAATTCTGGGACTTGAAGTCCACAGGTGCTAAAGTTACCAAGGCTGGAAACTCCTGGCTTACTGGACTGCAAAGAGACTTAAGTTGCGCAATGCTTTGGAAAACCAAAAAAAAAATACTTTGCCCCCAGCATTCATTTTTACCCACCTTTATTGTGCAAGAAATTAAGGGCACTGGCTATGTCGTGCACCACCATGCTGGCCTCTAGCTCATTGAAATGGCGTTGACGATGGATATGGGTTAAGATGGAGCCTGAAAAGATATGTTGAAAGGCCCAATTAAAGCCATGGACCAATATCTGAGGCTTAAAGATTTAGATAAAATGTGTCCAATTTTGGCAATTTTAAGACCTGTGGATTTCAACTGGCTGGGGAATTCTGGGAGTCGTAGTTCACAGGTCTTAAAATTGCCAAGGCTGGACACCCCTGATGTAGATTATATATGGACAAGTACAACATGTACAATTTATAGTTTTTCTCTCATTTAAACTGGAAAAAAAATGGGTTTTTAAAAATAAGACTCTCCTACCTAAAATCCCACTCATTTTGGCCAGTGACTGACTCACCTCCTCTCATCTTCTCAAACACGAGGTAGAACCGGTCCTCTTCTTCAAAAAACTCAATCAGCTCCAGGATGTTTCTAAAGAAAAGACAAGGGAGGGCGGGACATAATTAGGGATAAGAAGAGACAGGCTAAGAAGAAAGAAATTAAATCCATTACATTTTCATTCAAAAATAAATCCTGATGATCAACCTATTTTCTCCCATGGCAGGCAAAACACCTCTCAACAGTCACAACGCAGAGAATGAAGTCCATACTTTCCTTTCCGTAGACTAGAGCTAATATTCAGGGGTAGAGTGCCCCTTGATATGGAAGTACAGATAATCCTCGACTTACAACCATTAGTTTAGTGACTATTCAAAGTTACAATGGCACTGGAAAAAGTGACTTATGACTGTTTTCGCAGCATCCCCGTAGTCACGTGATCAAAATTTGGGTGCTTGATAACCGGCAGATATTTATGACAGCTGCATTCTCCTCGGGTCAACGTGAGCACCATTTGTAACCTTCCCAACCAGCTTCCGACAAGCAATAACAATGGGAGAAGCCGGATTCACTTAACAACTGCAGGATTCACTTAACAACCACAGTGATTTGCTTAAGAGCTGTGATAAAAAAAGGTCATGAAATGGGACTCAGCTCACTTTAGCAACTGTGTTGCTTAGCAAGAGAAATTTTGGACTCTATTGTGATCGTTAAGTCGAGGATTACCTTCTGGGAGGAGGCTTCGTGGTATCCGTAGCAGAACATCCAGATTCAGCCATAGTTTCATTCCATACAGCGTTAACCTTGCGAACTCTCAAGCTTCCTCCTTCCGTTATATATTCAAGATGGACAGTATTTAATATTTATTTGCTACGTATATGTAGGGGTGTGGGTCTATACATATGTTGTTCATAGTATGTTTAGGTGTGTGTCATGTATGTGTTTCACTTTGAGAGCGGGCAACTAAATTTCATTTTTGATGTGTGCCATTGTGCCCACAGTAAAAAAATGACAATAAAGGTTATCTTATCTGATTACAGGTAGTTCTTGACTTACAACAGTCCATTTAATGACCGTTCGAAGTTGTAACGGCACTGAAAAAAGGGACTTATGGCTGTTTTTTACACATACGACCTCATGGTCACATGATCAAAATTCAGATGTTTGGCAACTGACTCATTTTATGATGGGGAAGCCAGATTCACTTAACAGCCGGGTTACTAACTTATCAACTGCAGCGATGGCAAGAAAGGTCATAAAATGGAGCAAAATTCACTTAACAAATGTCTCACTTAGCCACAGAAATTGTGGGCTCCATTGTGATTGTAAGTCGAGGACTACCTGATTACTGCAGTCAGCGTTAGGATACAACCGAATACAAGGATACAAAAATCAAGCTTAAAACTGGCTCGCCTCTGCCCAGTACCTGTGTCCTTGGCACTGATACAGCATTTCCACTTCTCGAAATACCCGATTTCGGATGTGTCCAAGACGCTTCTCAATTATCTTTAAAAAAAAAACAACAAAAAAGGGAAAGGGTACAGTTACAACAAGGTCAAGCTGAAGCAAATATTCTGAGCAGGTATGTTGCGTTCAAAAGTTTGCTTCTTTCAACAAATAAAACGAGCAATGATTTTGACATCAAGCATATAACGCTTCTCAAACTTGGCCCCCCTCCAACTGCTGTTCAATCCTCTCTGGGATGGGGAGGGCTGATCTGAAGTAATATTCCATGGGGAGGGGGCGGTATCAGCTATTATGCTCTATGATCCTGTATGAAGCATGAGCAAAGTACAACAGGCGCTGGAGATAACGTTTATGGAGGCATTTACAAGATAGTTTTGAAGCCAACCCAAGCTCCAAACTCATAAACATCCCAAACTTTAGAGAACTAGGGAAACCAATTCTATAAAATATTAGTTTTTCCTATGCAAAGAAAAGTAGGCTCTTTCTTTATTCAATTTTATACCCAATGAAGAAAAGGTCATTTTTTTCAACTGGTAATTTAAAAAACTCAAACCCATCTACTTAAGGTATAGAACTGAATATTTCTTTTTCACAAAAATAGTTTCCTAGCATCTCAAACACTAACACAGAAGGGCGAGTTAAATTCCTCCCCAGCCTCAGATGATTTCTCTGCTTGCAATTCTCATGCCCTCTTTTCTTCCCATCCCCTGCCTCCTCAATCCCCCCACCACTGCCCCACCTCCCTTCCTAATCCCTTTAGCTTCTTGCAATCTGTAGAACAAATTGGGCCTTTTGACTCAGAATGGCAAGATTCCACCTGTGAAACTGTACTCAAGAGTCTGGGGAAGCAGACATGCATCTGGCAAGTCTCTGCGCTCCCCCAGCCTTGCACAATAACAACAACAGTAACCTCACTGACTTATTCAGAAGAACAGGGAGGGAAGGGATTCTCCAGCTGTTCTCCAAGTGGCTGATTTTTTCTTTCTTTCTCTCCCTTCCTTCCTTCCCTTCCCTTTTCTTCTTTCCTTTCTTCCCTTTTTTTCCTTTTCTTTCCTTTTCTTTCTTTCCTTTTTCTCTTTCTCCCTTCCTTTCTTACTTCCTTCCCTTCTTTCTCTTTTTTCCTTTTCTTTTTTCTTCCCTTTTTTCTCCTTTCTTCCTTTCCTTCCTTCTTTCCTTCCTTCCTTGAAATGTCCCAAGGATTTTTTCACCAGCCTACCCCTTTGCAACTGCAGCAATGTGCAAACGGCTGGGTATGAAACTCGAAGAGCAAAAGGGTGGGAAAAGGATTATCTATGGGGCCCCACACTTCTCTGCTCCCCAAGTTGCCACTTGCAGCCTGCAATGAATGAAAGAGCTGTTGTTTCTCGCCGTCTGCCAACTTAAAAAAAAAAAAAAAAGCCACCCTCCCCAGAGAGGCAGGAACGCAGCAGCGTGAAGCAGCTGTGTTCTCCTCCCTCTGCCCTGGGAGGTTTTCAACATCACCACCCTTTTGGCTTCTCTTTCCTCCATCAGATTTACAACTGTCCTCTTCTCCTTTCCCCGAAGCCATGGCATCTGCGCAACACAAACACACACACAAGCACACACAAACGGGCTGGTGCCAGGTTCTCCCTGTCCCGTTTTAGATCATCTGCGTCACTGTTCCTGCCCTAATACAAGCTGGCAGGAGGGATTAAGGGGGGGGGAAAGGCTGGGGGAGGAACAATTGGGTTTGAAAAGAAGAAAAGGTCAAGCTGGGAGAGGCAGCTGAGACAGACGCCTTTCAGTGAAATTTTAAACAGAAAACTAATTTTTAGGCCTTTTGGTAGAGAGCTGCTGCAGGGGAATTGGGGGGGGGGATTGCCTGCTTTGTTAATTTTTTTTTATCAAGTTGTCTATTTACCGAAACAACTGATTTAAAGAGATTAAGTCCACCATAAATTAATGGAAGAAATCTAGGCTGAATTGAGCTGTAAGCATCTTGGACCAAGGACATGAATCGTGGGGTCCTGTGTGTGGAAGAAGTCATGTAGCATTCAATTCTCTGCTCAGAAAAAGAACAATAGTACAGATGGCTAGACCCGGCCACCACAGGGTAGCTCACTGCCTTTCTGGGAACTGCTTCCACTGGGAATCTGTCTTTGTCATATGGGTTTGATAAATTAATAGTTAAAAAGCTTCCCCCCCCCCAATGTTCACACATTCATTTCTTGGAACCATCCCTTGCCATACAGGCCAAGATTTGTAGTTTAAGCTCTTCTGGAAGATGCTAGCTTGGGGACGGGGGCCGAGGTTCAACAAATGTACAGTATTTATTTTATTAAATTTACTTGTTGCCCATCTCATTTTGAAGTGTCTCTAGCAGGCGAAGAATAGAATAGAATAGAATAGAATAGAATAGAATAGAATAGAATAGAATAGAATAGAATAGAATAGAATAGAATAGAATAGAATAGAATAGAATAGGAATAGAATAGAAATAGGAATAGAAATAGAAAT
The DNA here is from genome assembly GCA_023970755.1 of Azemiops feae. Classification (NCBI taxonomy): domain Eukaryota; kingdom Metazoa; phylum Chordata; class Lepidosauria; order Squamata; family Viperidae; genus Azemiops; species Azemiops feae. The sequence continues at coordinate 672,109 of JALGBA010000077.1, read as the reverse complement.
AGAAATAGGAATAGAATAGGTGAAGGGATTTTATTGTGCTTATGATTTTAGTATGTTTAAGTTTGACATTAGCATTTATTTTATATATAGTAACCATTTTATATTGATACTTATAGTGTTATTATGTAATCATTGTTTTGTTATTTTGTAATCATTATTTTGTAGTCAATTGCCTGATTAGATGCTTTATATATATATATATATATATATTGGAAAAGGGCTTCATGCTTTAGGTACAGGTGATTGCTTATATGAAAAGAGCACAGTAAGGGGAGGGGGAAAAGGAGTTACGGATGGAGCCTGGGTTGATGTGTATGAGTCATCATCCAAGAATTATTTTTTTGTGCCATCTTATGCCTGGTACCAAGACCTGATCTTTTTGTTCTGGAAAGGTATAAAAGGTGGAAGACATCTTTTCTGGTTGTTGCCTTCATTCCTCTACCAGCCACGAGGAGGAATCAGGCAGCCCCTCTCTGTTTTGATCAAAATAAAGTTGTAATTTTTGTTGAAACCTCGGCTCAGGAGTTTCTTTGGCTCTTTTAAATTCCTGAGTAACGCTGGGGCAATTGTGAGGCTAAGTGGAAAACCTTACAATAGAATAGACCAGGGGTAGGCAACCTTGGCTCTTTTATGACTCGTGGACTTCAACTCCCAGAATTCCTGAGCCAGCATGGCTCAGCTTGGAAACTCTCCCTTTCCCCTCAGCATGGCTGGCTCAGGAATTCTGGGAGTTGAAGTCCACGAGTCATAAAAGAGCCAAGGTTGCCTACCCCTGGAATAGACTATAGAATAGACTATAGAATAGAATAGAATATAGAATAGACTATAGAATAGAATATAGAATAGAATATAGAATAGAATATAGAATAGAATATAGAATAGAATATAGAATATAGAATATAGAATATAGAATAGAATAGAATAGAATAGAATAGAATAGAATAGAATAGAATAGAATAGAATAGAATAGAATAGAATAGAATGGAATAGAATAGAATAATAGAAATTATTATAAATTTAAATAAATTGCCAGCTTTAGATCCTAAAAGTTTCTGCCATCATCTCTTTGTTAGTCTGGCACCAACCGTGACATCCTGCTTGCTCCCACTTGTAACTGACTAAATACAGGTATTCATTTAAGAATTCAAAAGCAAGCCTGATTTTATGTTAATTTCTTAGGCAGGGGAATCACGGGGCAGTTTTCCCAAGCAGGTTTTAAAAAATAAAAATAAAAATGGAGAGGCAGAGGAAAGGAAGGGACTGGACAATCTTAATCATTTTTCTCAAGACTGAGAAGACAGACGTCCTGTTTATTTTAGGCAGCAGCAGGCCTTTCAAAAGAAGCTAGGAACAGAAGAGCTGTTTCATTCTTATTAATCATGCACTTATGTGGTCGGCGTGTTATTATTAGAGGAATCAGCTAATCAGCTGATATGTAAAGCAGACCTCTCTTGCATACAAATTGTATTTGCATCTGCCTAATGCTTGAACAGCTTCAATAAATATAAATAATAAATATACTCTGGAAGGAAGGATCAATCCTTATTTTCCAGATCATGAAATAAATATCCTGATGCCTTGGCAATGCCAATTAGCCACATTTCCAACTCACTACAGCCAACTCCCAGTGTGACAACTCACCACAGCCAACTCACAGCGAGACACCTGGCTGTGGGATAATTTAACAATTCAATTTTAATTGTTTAACATAAATAAAAAAAACTATTTTAATTTTTGTCATTCGCATTTCATTTTGTCCTTCCTTTTGCATCCTTTCTTTACTGGTTCTACTCCACCATTTCTTTTGATATTGGTGTAAGTCTTGTCCCAAGGCGAGTGAGCTGTGGTGAATTGTCAGATAGACCCTTTCCAAAAGATGGTGGTAATTATTAAAAAGAAACTCTATTAACTCTACACTTTAAAAAAAAAAAAAAAAGACTATTATCTTTCTGGAAGTAAGCAGCTAGCATTCCAGAGAATGAACCAAACTAACTTTCTACTTGCAGAGATTCTTTTTCAACATTCAGTTATGCTAGGGGTCTTCAAGCGTGGCCCTTTTATGACTTGTGGACTTCAACTCCCAGAATTCCTCAGCCAGCGGGCCTAAATCTTAACATTTAATATATTATATCACTGCTTCTAGCACAGTGATGGCGAACCTTTTAGAGACTGAGTGCCCAAACTGCAACCCAAAACCCACGTATGCATCATCGAGTGCCGGGTGGGTGTGGCCCATTGGCTGGGTGTGGCCAATTGGGTGGGCGTGGCCCATTGGGTGGGCGTGGCTGCAGTGGTAATGGCAGACTGGGTGGGACTAAAAAGTTCAATCAATTCCAATTTTGCAAGATCTTTTTTTCCCCACGAGAAGTTGAAATTGACTGATTGAACCTTTTTTTTTTTTTTGCACACGGCGGAGGCCTAAAGCGAAAAGGTTTTAGAAAACCCAGCTGAAGGCCTAGGACTGGGGCGACGGCGCGTGTGCCCACAGAGAGGGCTCTGAGTGCCGCCTCTGGCACCCGTGCCATAGGTTCACCACCATTGTTCTAGCACATGCATATTAAAGAGAGAGAAAGAGTGCATTACAGGATTTAGAGTCCATCACCCCAACAGCTGCTTCAATCACATCATTTCTGGTCATTGCAACTGGCATCAAGTTCAGGTAGTCCTCGACTTACAACAGTTCATTTAGTGACCGTTCAAAGTTACATCACTGAAAAAAAGTGACTTATGACTGTTTTTCACCTTTATTTCACCCCATGGTGATGTGATCGAAATTTGGATGCTTGGCAACCGATTCCTATTTATGACGTTTAGGGTGTCCATACATGTGATCGCCTTTTGCAACCTTCTGACCATCAAAGTCAATGGCAAAGCTTTATTCACTTAACAACCATGTCACTAACTTAGCAACTGCAGTGATTCACTTGAACAACTGTGGCAAAAAAAAGATCGTACAATGGGGCAATTCACTTAACAAATGCCTCACTTAGCAACAGAAATTTTGGGCTCAATTGTGTTCGTACGTTGAGGACTATATTTTAAATAACACAATCAAGGTTTGAAGAAGGAAACCTCTAGGTAGCAGGACAGTTCATCTACCATTTCAGAGAATTACTATCTTTACTAAAACCTTCTTCACCACCCTGATGTCTTTGAAATGTTCTCAACCATCCTGTAAGGTAGGAAAGATTAACATGACAAAACCAACTGCCTCCCAAGTCCAACTATATGATTAAAGACTTCGTGTACATTTCTGCTTGCATCAGCCAAAGCCTCCAAACAAGCGGTAGATGTGACACAGACGTAGGCAAACTGGAACTGGAGTTTTATTTACAAAGCTAGATTAAGGTTAAGAACCCAAGTATACCAAGATCAAAGCAAATTGCCTAGTGCTTGGAAGCTAGTTACGAATCCCGGCTCCACTCTTCAATCAAAATGAACTTTTTTGCAAAGCCTGCCACAGGTTTTGTAGCACTTCAGCATTTTCCTCAAATAGTTTGGGGTAGATTAGAGGGGATAGGCTGTAAAGAGCAGAACCACTGAGAACAAACAGGAATCTTGGTGTTACCCAGTCCTCAAGTCACTTTCTCCAATGCCCAAGAACTACAAAGCATTTCTCAAAAACATGTCTGCTGACTATAATGCACCAGGATTCTATTATTGCAGAAGACCAAAATTCAGATATTCCCATTCATGTATACATTTCAGCTCAACTCTTTTGGCTTCAGTGTTTGGGAAACAACAGGCCTTATTACTTCCCAGAATTCCCTTTCCTCAGAGAAGCCACTATGACCAAGGATTCATACCTTCACTGCGTACTCCTTATTAGTAATGAGGTTAACACAGGCCTGGACTTTTGCATGTGCTCCTTCTCCGAGGATCTCTTCTTGGAGCTGGTAAACATCTGAATGTGGTGGCAGAAAGAGAAGGGCAGGGAGAGAAAGCATATCCCAAAATCAGATTTCAACAGAGTGTTCAGACAGCACCCCCACTGATCTGGGGGGGAAACCCACAAAAGACCAAAAATGCAAAGGTAACCATTCCAGAATTCACCCACATCTAAGTTCTCCAGTTTCTAGTTTTGTTTCAACGAATGTAGCTTCACTCTACTTAATTGCTAAACAACATCGATCCAATCGGATCAGAGTCAACCAATCCAGCCCCATGCAAGAATCCAAATAAAACCTCCTCCACCAATTATTCTCCAGTTTGTTTGAAGACATCCAGGGGAGTAAATGGTTCTACTCTGAGATTACTTTAACAACTATGAGGGGGAAGCTTTATTCTTACATTTAACCAAAATCACCTCATCCTCATAACTTAACCCATGATTCTGTCTTCCACCTTCTGCACGGCGAAGAACATCTGTATCTCCTTTCAAAGTATGCTACCATATAGTTCCTCGGTCTTCTCTTTTTAAGGCCTAATATTTTCGATTCCTTATCTTGTCTTAGGACGTATGTCTCACTCATCCAGCTTGCCCATTTATGAACCTGCTTCAGGTTTATCACTGGAAACAATTCTCCAGGTGGGATCTGACTGTATAAACAATGATGGCACAAGCCAATGACATTTACTTGTTCTTCCTGTGAACAGGAAAGCTACAGACATAAGCTCTGTCCGTGGCTTATATAGCATGTTGTTTGAGTGTGTTTTGGTGCAAAATTAAAGAACAGTGTAAACTGAAGATAACCAAACCTAACAAAGAAATCTCAGGCTAACTCTTTTCAGATCACCTTCTAGTTGATGAGTTGAGGGCAATAGTACACTACCTTGTTGTGTGTCTATTTTAGTGTATACATGCTTGGGGTAAAACTAAGCGACAGTTGCATCTACAGCAAGCTAACCAAAATATATCAATATACAAATATACAAATATAAAAATAACAGTTTACAAGTAGTCTTTGTTTAGCAACCTTTCGCAGTTACAATCATAAGGGAAAAAATAACTTTACGACCAATATTTGCATTTACGACCTCTGCAGATCTGTAAGCAAAGGAAAGCTGAAATAATTAAGCACAGTTGTGATTTCACTTAGTGACCGCTCGGCTTAACCTCCAAGATGCTGGTCCCGACTATGGTTGCTAAACAAGGACTAACCGTATTGCACGTTTGGTGATTCAGAAACCACATATGATGAAGTGAATAGGGTTGAACTATGGAGTGTTTTGTGCAAATATGAAGGTTAGTTGCTGAAGATAGTATAAGATGGAAATAAACTATGACAATCAGCAGGACACTTAGCAAATGACTCAACTTCAAAGAAAGACTAAGACAAAGGTGTGTCATGTCCCTTTAGTTGTTTAATGTACAAGTACTTGTGGTGATCTTAGATGTTGACTAAATGGGGATATTGTGTTGTTGTCTGAGAATATTGCTGAAAATGTTACCCTTCCGTGATGCAACAAGCAACAAAGCATCTGAAGATCAATGTATCAAAATATCGATAGTTGGGTCTGATAGGGCAAATGAAATTATATACTCACTGTAAAAAACAACAACCAACTAACTCAAGCCGATGGATCTGGGCTCCCTGGTCCAACGTTTACTAAATATGGGAATGTGGTTGAAATTTATGCATTCAAACGCTATTAGAAACGTTGTGGGCAGTTTGTAGCTTGTGGCAAGGAACATATATATATATATATATATATATATATATATATATATATATATATATATATATATATATATATATATATATATATATATTGGTCAAGCCAAGTGAAAAGGGCCAAATACAGCATGGCTCAGTTCACTCTGTCACACGGAAGTAGGGTACGTCAGGAGAAGCACAAAAATAAGCCGAAAGTGGTGAGAATGGGTTGTCATGGGTGTGTACTGAAACACAACCGAGAAAGGGTCAAGGATGAGTAAGTTCCAAATTAACTGAATACAAAAGGGAGTGATCACTGGAAAGCACACTGACATCACAGAGACAACAAATGAGAACTCAATTGCAGAAACAAATACAAAAAGAAAGACTGAATGGGCTGAGAGAGAGAGAAAAATGGAAGAAACTGTGGCTGGCTGGATCTAGTAGGGTGATCTTGGGGTACGCTAATTTTTACTTATGTTTCCTTTTTTTAAAATTCCCCGCCTTTAATTTCTTTGCTATTTCTTCTTCTGTTTTGTACTTTGCATTATCTTGTTTTCTCCAAAAGGGAGCAGCTTGATGGGTATTTATATAACCAGATATGGAAATCAGAAACACTATCTTGTCTGCAAGCAAGCTGGCTGGCCTTGGTATATGAAAAAAATCCAGTGAAAATGAGAGAAGATCCGTAAGGATTTTCCCAGTTAGCTTACTGAAAACAGGTTAACAAGTTCTTGTTATTGTTCTTTTCAGTTCTTTGGGTTGAATTTTAAATTAACCTAGTTTCTTTTCTGGCCCATGAATAGATTTCATCATTTTGCCAGTTGTCAGTTCCTTCTTTTAGTTTGGATTCTTCAGAAAACCGCCTGTTTGTTTTAGTTTGTGAACCGTTTTGGAAATCAGTATATAAATACACTTATGAACTTCCTCTTCTACAACAGGAATCGAGACAATACCCTCATAGATATGTGAGCCGACACTGAAGCTTAAAATAAAATATTTTTACAAGAAGAGGTTCAGAGCCATCTGACTTTTTCCCACGCCTGGAGACTTAACAATGTGGACTAGTGACTTGGCTATGTTCACCTCACCTTCAAACCTCCCTGAAAAGCTGTCCGTTGCTCTACAGCGTTTTTTCTTCTTGTTTCTTTTCTTGGCATTGGGGATGTCGATGGGCTGACTCGAAGGCATATCTGTCAACAAATATTGCGTTTTTAAAGGAAGATGAAAAGCTAGAAGCATTACAATAAGGATAACATTCAAACTTAGAAGCAATTAACACGCCACAATTATAGGCAAGCCAGATCTTGAAGACAAGCTTACATTTTGCCCATAAACTAGGACATGGGGAGGAGCTTCTTTCTCAGGCTAGCATTTCTCACCAATTGCAGAAAGGGGAAGAGCCCCCCTCGAGTGCAGCCTTAGCATCCTTTGTAAAGATCTTAATTCAACCACATGTCCCAAGCTTATAGACGACAGGTTTCATCAGCATTCACCACTGAGCCAAAGGGAAGTCCACCTCAATCAGATTAGATGGCCGTACGATCCCACACGCCAATTCCCAATACAGGTAGTCCTCGACTTAATGACCACAATTGAGCCCAGCCTTTTTGTTGCTGAGAGGCAGTTGTTAAATGAATTTCCCCCCATTTTACACCCTTTCTTGCCGCAGTTGTTAAGTGAATCACTGCAGGTGTTCAGTTAATAACACAGTTGTTAAGTGAACCTGGCTTCCCCCGTTGACTTTGCTTCCCAGAAGGTCACAAAAGGGGATCATATGATCACGGGACACTGCCACTGTCCTAAATAGGAGCCAGTTGCCAAGCGTCCGAACTTTGATCAGCTGACCATGGGGATATTGCAACAGTTGGAAGTGTGAGAAACAGTCAGAAGTCACTTTTTCCAGTGCCGTTGTAATTTCGAAAGGTCACCAAACAAACTGTTCTAAGTCAAGGATTACCTGTAGCCAGATTTCAACCCATTTCCCAGGGCTCAGAAGCAACATGCTAGCTGTGAAAATACACAATGATCCAATTTCTCCACAATGGATTAAAACAGACTCACTTTGGAATGCAAAAAACAGGAAGGAGACCCCAGTTCTTTGGGTAGCCCTATGAATTTGATAAATGCATACATTCATTCCTAACAAGCCTTCATCCCAGGCCTGGCCTGGCATTATACAGCTGCCAAGGCCACATCTGGCCCTTTGGCTCTCCCTATCCAACCTACATGGGTTGCTTTTATTTTAAAGGCAACTGCTATTTCCCCCCCCCCCCAATTTACTTATGTTTGCATCTGCATGCCTACACACCTTCACAGCCCAACTAGTTCAGCCCTGCACAACAGTCCTAGTTTCTCACATGGCCCCCTGGAAAAATTAACTGCCCACCTCTGCTTCACCCTGTCCCTCCCACTGCTTTTTCAAAGGCAAACGGAGCTCACCGGGCCGAGAGGAACATTCAAAATTGAAGACAGATTCCAGGTGAGTGGACTGAGAGAATTCCAGGTCGAAAGGATTCTGGCCCTGGTAAAATGGAAAGAAAGAAAAGAAAAAGGTGATGTAAAAGTTTTTTTTTTTAAAAAAAGATATCAGTTGAAATAGCGTTAGAAGAGCAGGCAATCTCCCTACAGGATTTTCTTTCTAAAAACCAGTTGGATCACAACCAAATCCAGTTGCTGGAAAAAGACAAACGTAACTGCTGTCAGTCCCAGTTATGGTTTTTCAAAGCTGTCAAGAATGCTCTCTTGACAATTCTGGCTTACTGAACTCGACTTTTAACAGTTGCTTGTTATGAACATGTAATAAAGACCTGCAGCAGATCCTTGTGTATTTAAGAAACCCTACCCCATTAAAATCTATATATATATATTTCTTCTAACAAGCATGCATAGGCCAGGTGGGTATCATGCATATTTAAATCATTTCACTGCAGGAGGAAGAGAATACTTTCATTTTTCCTGTAAATCATTTTGCATATTTTTCTATTTATGATCTTAATGTCACCTAGTGGAGGCCTCTCTAGTGGGACTCTACAAAGGGGGGGAGGAGCCTGTTCCATGGTGGGACCCCATTTACCCGAGGGAGGCTCAATCGATAAACCAGTGAGCATCAGTTTGGTGACAAGTGAAGACTTTTCCTATTTTCCCAGGCTTTTTAATTGGCTTTCAGTAGTATTTTAATCAATTTTTCTACGACTGACGTGCTGCTGGACTAGTTTATACAGGTAGTCCTTGACTTACGATCACAAGGGAGCCCAACGTTTCCACTGCTAAGCAAGGGAGTTGTTAACTGAGTTGTATCCCATTTTACTACCACAGTTGTTAAGCAAATCACTGCAATTGTTAAATGAGTCATGAGATCGTTATGTGGATCTGACTTTCCCCCCACTGACTTTGCTTGTCAGAAGCCAGCTGGGAAGGTTACCAATGGTGCTCAGATGACCCTGGGAACAGTGCAAATGTCATAAATAGAGGCCAGTTGCCAAGGGCCTTGATTTTGATCACATGACCACGGAGAGGCTGCTACAGTTGTAACTCTGAAAAATGGACATAGGCCACTTTTTTTCAGTGCCATTGCAACCATTTAATGGTGACCAAACAAATGGTTGTAAGTCTGTACAGTGCTTTTATTTCACATTTTTTTATTTTACGGTGCGTGCTTTTATTCAGATTGTATTTGTAGTGTACTTAGTCATACATGATCAACAGAGTTTGAGCTACTGGGCAGTTTAAAAGCTTCAGTTAAGTAAGACACGATATTATAAAAGGACGTTCTTGTGGACTAGTAACATGCTGGGGATTGGATTGGTGTTTCTTAAGATGGGGGAACCTTGACATACCAACTAGGTTCAAACATGTCAAAGAAAGAAAGAAATATAATGAGAAAGGGCCATTCCCGAAAGGTGGTCACTGGGAAGAAGGCGACGCTATAGGGCAGAACAAGCCACAGGCTTGTCTAACAAGCTGGAACACCTTCCTGCCAGCTTCCCAGAGCCATCCCAAAAGGAGGAGAAGGTTTATTTAGAATAGATAAGCTTCAAGGAAATCTCCCAGGCGCTTCCAAGGCCACTATCAAACATCAGGTGATTCATTTGGGGAAGGCAATTGGCGTTTGCTACACCCAAAACCCAGCTTTCCCCAACTTGGCACTTTTCAGGTGTGCTGGGATTGCAACCCTTGGAATTCCGACTGAGAATTTAAGTGGAGAACCCCAGAAGAGGGAAGGGCACCCCATCTACACATTCCACAGAAGCAGCTGGTAGAGTCTCTCTCCAACTTGCTTTCTTTACATGTTTATATTTATTTATGAATGTATCAAATTTATATGGCTGCTCATCACCGAAAAAGTGACTCTGGGTGGCAGAAAAACAATTAACATGTAAGAAGTCATTATTAGAATGCAAAAAAAAAACACCAACCCCTAAGACAGGGGTCTTCAAACTTGGCCCTTTTATGACTTGTGGACTTCAACTCCCAGAATTCCTCAGCCGGCGTGCCAAGTTTGAAGACCCCTGCCCTAAGGCATAAGAGAGAGTAGTAAATGTTAACCCTGTACAGGTACTCCTCGACTTAGGACGACTGAGCCAACATTTCTGTTGCTAAGTGAGACATTTGTTAAATGAGTTTTGCCCCAGTTGTTAAGTGAATCATTGCAGTTATTAAGTCACTAAAATGGTTGTTAAATGAATCTGGCTTCCCCATTAACTTTGCTTTTCAGAAGGTCGCAAAAGGGATCACATGATCTTGGGACGCTGCAACCATTATAAATATGAATCAGTTGCCAAGCTTCCGAATTTTGAGATCATGTGACCATGAGGATGCTGCAACGGTGGTAAAGTGTGAAAAATAGTCATAAATCACTTTTTTCCAGTGATGTTGTAACTTCAAACTGTCACTAAACAAACTGTTGTAAGTCAAGGACTACCTGCAATGGAGCCACCGGAAGATCTTACCGGTCCTCTGAAGCCCCCAAACTTGATGACATGCCAAGCCTTGAGGGACTTCAGGAATACTTGAATTAATACAGTTGAATTAATTTATTCAACTGGTAGATTTGTATCCTGCCACACAAGACCTCAAGGTCGTCTCTATTGCAGTGTTTGCCAACATTGGCCACGATGATGTGTGGACTTCAGCTGCCAGAATTCCCCAGCCAGAATTCTGGGAGTTGAAGTCCACACAGCTTCAAGTTTAAGTTTGAAAAACATTGCCTTAACTGCTTCAGCACACTAGTATCATTTCTGAGTGCAACAAGGAAAAAGCAGTTTTGCCTAGCTGCATTTTTACATGGAAGGATTTTTATTTCAAATAACCCTTATCAGCATTTCCAAAAGGAAAAAGAGCATAATTATTATTATTACTTTTGTGAGAAAGTAATAGACTATATTGCTGGAATTGGTTATGTCTAGTTTAATGAAAAGAAGGACTAGGATTGACATAATGTGTTCCAGTATCTCAGGGGTTGCCACAAAGAAGAGGGAGTCAAGCTATTCTCCAAAGCACCTGGAGGGCAGGACAAGAAGAAATGGATGGAAACTAATAAAAGAGAGAAGCAACCTAGAACTAAGGAGAAATTTCTTTCTCTCTCTCGTCTTTTTTTTCTTTGTTTTTCTTTTGTGTCTTTTTTTTACTTACTTTTTAAGACATGAAAATAGATTTAAATACTTTAAGGTAATTAACCTTGGGAAAATTTTAACCAGTAAGAATGTTTTGAACATTGTAGGGAAAATAAATTTAAATTTCCTGACAGTTAGAACAATTAATCAGTGGAACAACCTGCCTCCAGAAGTTGTGAAGGCTCCAACACTGGAAGTTTTATTTAAGAGACTGGACAGACAACAGGGGGTTGGACTAGAAGACCTCCAAGGTCCCTTCCAACTCTATTGTTGTTGTTGTTGTTGTTGTTGTTGTTGTTATTAATGTGACCATGCAAGAAACCCTAAAACTTTTAGAGGATAGTATTTTATTGAATTACATGCCTAGTATATGGAATTTGACAACTGGACAACTTAAATTGATTCTCCAGGCCCTTATTATAAGTAACAAGCTGATATTGCAACATTGGAAAGATAAATGTATGAATAAAATTTAAGGAAATATGGGATTCATTTATAAGCATGATAGTCATATAAATGCAATAAAAACATACACACTTACTTGAATGTTTATATTCGATAATTGTAGATAGAATTGTAACCATTGTTCCAGCAACACATTGTTCTCTGTATCTTGTTTTTGCTTTATTTTTTCAGCACTTGTATATTTTTTGACAATGTATATATTTTGGTGTTTTGTTTTTTGCTTGTTATTATTTTAAAAGCAAAAAATTAATATACAGGTAGTCCTCGGCTTTCAACCACGATTGAGCCCAAAATTTATGTTGTTAAATGAGACATTTGTTAAGTGGATTTTGCTCCAATTTATATTTGTTAAGTGAATCACTGCTATAGTTGTTAAGTGAATCACTGCAGTTGTTAAGTTAGTAACACGGTTGTTAAGCGAACCTGACTTCCCCATTGACTTTTGTCTGAAGATCACAAAAGAGGATCACATGACCTTGGGACACTGCAACCGCCATAAATATGAACCAGTTGCCAAGCATCTGAATTTTGATCACGTGACCATGGGGATGCTTCAATGGTCGTGTGAAAATGGTCATAAGTGTGAAAAATGGTCATAAGTCATTTTTTTCAGTGCCGTTGTAACTTTGAATGATCATTAAACAAACAGTTGTAAGTTGAGGACTACCTGTTTTAAAAAGAATTGTACTCCAGTCATATACAAACAGGAGCAAATACCTCATTAATTTTGTCAATCAAAGGGACTCCTTGAGTGCCCCAAACAATTCTGTAAATCACACAATCATCTCTTCAGCTCTAATACAGCTAAGAGTTAATAAGAGCTGACAGGAGAACTAGCCACCACATTTTAAGAGCCTTTCATATATTGTTGCCCAATGTCCACATAAAGCTGGAAAAGGACACACTAACCTTATCCCAGTCTGATTGAAAAATCTATGTAAAAAGTCGTGGAAGTGCGTAAGAACAAGTATGGCACTGCCAGTTCAGTAAGATTTCCTGTCAATAAATAAACGTTATTGACTCACAACCTACATACAAACACTCTTACAAAATCTGCTGAGGTGAGGCAGAACTGCGCAGAAAAAATAAATAAAAACTCAACGAACTAATAGGTTCGTTGATGAGGACACCAGCCCAGACTTAGCAGTATCAGATAGTCAGACACACTTGGGAACTATTGCTTCACTATCTAGAAATTTCATATGTGCTTTCACAGGCCAACGCGCGCACCCCCACACACAGACAGACACACGAGAGATTTGCATGAGCACCACTAAGCCAGGAGAAAAAGCTGACCAGAACAGTCCACAAATCCCATAATGCTTTGCTTGGGGATTAAAATAATTATTACAGAAGATAAAATAAAAACCAAGACAGTACTAGGAAGGGAACTGTTTAGAAGGCCTGGGTGTATTAAAATATAAAATTAGAAAAAGCTCTCGCCATGCTTATGGGAGATGCAGGAGACAATCTTGGCATTAGAGAGAAGCAAGGTTCAGAAGTAAACAAGGCATTTAGGTTGGGGCCAGGGGGTGTGATATGCAGCACATTGTGTTCTTGGGCAATCCCCATGCAAAATTACACGTCACAATTGCAGTCCTGGCTTGATCGCTTCTTACCGCTTTTTAATCCAGTCTGCACAACTGCTCTAAAGCTGGGGCAGCCAACCTTAGCAACTTTTAAGACTTGTGGACTTCAAGTCCCAGAATTCCCCAGCCATCATAAAGGTTGGCTGCCCTTGCTTTAAATGTTGATAGCTTCAGCCATCAAACTGCAATTGTGAGGCTCTGCTTAGCCTCCTGGCATAGCCTCAGACACCACTTGTGACTTTCTTCTTCTTCTTTTTCTTCTTCTTTTTTTTTTACAAAAGACCTAATAAGGTTTCTCCTATTTCAAGTCCTGCTACCCTCTGGTGGTCCCACGTGTCCAGAAAATATTTCTGGGTGGTTGTTTTTTCTCCTTTCCTAGCATCCGCTTTCTCCTGCAGGAAAAGCTAGGCCCAACATTGCAGAACGCAAAGGGAGCTTACATAACATACTGGCTCCACCCACCCACCCACCCCTTCCAGGGCCTCGCTGGCATCCAAACCACAAGGTATAACAGAAGTTACATCAACACAAGTAGCTTTTTTTTTAAAAAAAGTGTGGACACCCACAGGGAGGCAAACAGCAGCACCAGGACACACACAAACGTAAGCACGTCCATTCATTTGGGACCTCCCAGCCCCCCCCACCCCTCCCAGTCTTTTCCTTCCAGCTGCTCTCCACCACAACGCACTCATAAACCCAGAACTTTACAACCACACTGCTGTTTGGTTCCACGCCAGGAAGCTATGCCATTTAAACAAAAACAGAAAACGACTGCACCCGACAGGAATTTTGCAGCAAAATTCCCCCACCCCTGAAAACACACAGACGCACACATACACCACAACCAATGCACCAAAGTATCTACCTTGATTGGCTCTTTAAAAAAAAAAAAAAAAAAGCCAACAACACAACAGTGCTAAATTAAGGTTAGGCAGTAAAAACAGGTTGGTAATACCCACAAGGCAACTGGAGCAATTATAAACCTGATGGAAAAACACCAGCAAGAAATTCAAGTTACTGCCCAAAATGTTCAGTGCAGCCAACCCAAACCAAATTCCGTGATCAAATTCAGAGTCCAGAGTGAAGGGAATGGGTATTATATAATGCAGATTTAATTTGCAAAAAGGACATCAGGAGAACGAGCCACTGATTCAGCAAAGACTTTGGAGAAAGGGGAGGAAAAATGCAAACAGACTGTGTGTTCATGAATACCCCAAATTTGCAAGGAAGAAAAAAACCAGATGATTTGGTTCTTCCAGAATCAAGATTCCAATTCTGAATTAATTTTCTGCCTCTGTGGCATGAAGCTATTTGCTCTTTTTGTGGAGTAACTGGGGATATGAAAATAAAATATTCATTGTACCCTTTTCCCTAGACATCATAGTTAACTTTGCAATTCCTGCCCCTTTTATTCTCTTACTAGATAGGCCAGTGGTGGCGAACCTATGGCACGGGTGCCAGAGGCGGCACTCAGAGCCCTCTCTGTGGGCACGCGCACCGTCGCCCCAGTCCTAGGCCTTCAGCTGGGTTTTATAAAACCTTTTCGCTTTAGGCCTCCACCACCATGTGCAAAAAAAAAAAAAAAAAGTTCAATCAGTCAATTTCAACTTCTTGCGGGAAAAAAAAAAGATCTTGCAAAGTTGGAATTGATTGAACTTTTTAGTCCCACCCAGTCTGCCGTTACCACCACAGCCATGCCCACCCAATGGGCCACGCCCACCCAATGGGCCACACCCACCCGGCACTCGATGATGCATAAGTGGGTTTTGGGTTGCAGTTTGGGCACTCGGTCTCTAAAAGGTTCGCCATCACTGAGATAGGCTAAAATTGATTGAAACCTTAAAATAATGCAAAGGGTTTGAACCTGGATCTCCTTAATGGTGAAATGACAAATTAAGACAACATTGTTTCCTTTAACAGGAGTATTAGTGTCCTACATCGTCTATTTATTTATTTGCTGAAAGGCCATGGGCCAAAAGAGGGGGAAATGTATTTGAATTCAGGTCTGGAGTGTGTTACTTTCTCGGTTACTTCTAGCTAGTGCTTTGAATTTTGACTGGGAACAAGGATGACAAATTCTCATTCAACCATAATATTCCAAGGACGTCAACCTTACGTAAGCCCTGGCTAGGTCTTCATGGTTTCTACTGGCTGAAAAAGCCACAGCAGCTGAGTTTTACTACAGAGTTAGCTAGGGCCCAACAAATTTAGTTCACTTTAACTGTTCTCTGTCTCTCAAATCTCTCTGTAGACTACCTCACAAGGTTGTGAGAGTAAAAGGCAGTCTTCATGGAATAAACTACAAAAGAGAGCATTTCTTGTCAAAATTCACAAGCCCTCCCTAAGCAAGGGAGTTTGAACCCTAACTAGCAGGAGTTTAAGCTAAACTAGGATCTTGAAACTTAATGTCAGAGCATCATTGCTTAATAAGTACCAACAAAATCTAAAATGGCCTATTCAATGAAACCTTAATCTAAGACAGGATTTGTCCATCTTAGCAACTTTTAACATTGTGTGGACTTCAACTCCCAGAATTCTGGCCAGGGAATTCTGGAAGTTGAAGTCCATGCATCTTAAAGTTGTCAAGGTTGAGAAATTCTGGTCTAAGATGAAGCAGGTTGTCTGAGTATCCACAAAACCAGCACTAGTAGTTACACTGCAAAAATCATTTGGAGAACTTGGGAGAACCTGGGATGAAGGGTGACTTATCCTATTGTCACATCACAATTACCAAATAGAATTAAATCTCTCTATATCCTCCAACTACAGTTATAGTAGTAAACCAGTATACTGTATATATTGCATAGTATATACAGTAAACCAGGATGGTCTGTTACCACATGCCTACAATCAAAGGAGCATTATCTGGGCTCTAGGAAGGTTTCTGCAAATTTCAAAGGCTGCCCCCATGCTCAATTCTTGACAGTCATCTATTATTCAGAAGTGCCCCATCAGGCCTAGCAACTTGCCGTTGAAATCACACACACACACACACAAAAAGCCCAGGTGGGAGCTATTTTAACCTGTGTGCCAGCTTGCAAACAAATGTCCCAAAGAATAGAATAGAATTCTTTATTGGCCAAGTGTGATTGGACTCACAAGGAATTTGTCTCAGGTGCATAAGCTCTCAGTGTACATACAAGCAACAAGTGATAAATCATGATCACAAAATACAATAATCATAAATCTTAAGATACAACACTCCATGATACAAAGAGAAAAGGCATTCCAAGTACAATTATGCACCTTCTAGTTCAGCTTGTGTGATGAAGACAAGCAATTACCCAGCTTTCAAGGAGGGCAAACCCAACTTAAGCCACAGAAGCTTCTATTAAACAGTAGAGACCGGCTCAACTGCCCTACATCAGTGCCCAACAGTGCCAGCCCACACACACATGCTGCCAACCAGGATGCCAACATCCCGTAATTAGGAGCAGCCATCAGCCAGCAAAAGATGAACATGGACTGACAGGAAAGAGGAGAAATCCTCATAGGTTGAACCCTGTGCTTTGAGCAAAGTGCTGACTGTCATCCCTGCAGGGTAGAATTCATAAGCAGGACAGGTTTTGAACTGGCTGGGAGGCTCTCTCAGGCTCAGTTACTCCACCTGCACAATGGGAACAAGGCAGCTAGCAGCAAATTGGAAGAGACAGGCCGGCAAGCCCACAATTGCACTGTTGCAATTTCTGTTCTCCAAAGGCCACCAGGCACAAACTATGCACATCACACCTATAAATAACTTGGAATTTCTACCTGACAGTATAGGAGCACAGAATAAATGAATAAATGCTTATTATTTTCACACAAGGCTTCCATTACTTTACTGACGTATTTTGCCAGACATACCCCTCTTTCGTATCCCCCAAGAAGGGGCCTTCAATCTGCATTCTTCAAACCCTATTGGTGTTTTTTCAGCTACCCACATAGCATTAGTATATCCCCGAATCTTCAGGCATGTTTGAACATGTCAGCAATAAGCTTTCTTTACATCATTCAAAAGAACTAGAAGCTTAATTTTTACATTTGGGGGTGCGCAAACAGAATTTCAAGCCACAGTTACTCCAACAAAGAAAGAGGTAAAAGGGACTCTTTGCAAAATGAATCAAAAATTGGAGTTTGAACAATTGAAAATTATCATTTAAAAAAAACTGGTGAGCTTGCTGGCATTACAAACATGCTCTTGGGTCTCTCTGCAAAGTCAAGAGGTTGCAATAGCCACATTAGGGCTAAAATTGCAAATCACAGCCTAGAATGACACTTAGTCAAGCTTCCTCAAAAGCAAGACAAGACAAACAAGGATATATCCTCTTTAAAATCCAAGCCAAGTTTTTTTCTTGTTGAGTCCAGAAAAGGCACACTGAAACCCACTGCTATGGAAAAACAAATTAAACTGATTTGTAGCCAAAATTATAATCTCTAAACACATATCATGTTGAGAGCACATGTTATAAACACTGTAGCTGTGTTCACCAGCAAACTAAGCCAGAGTTGATTAACTGCACTGTACTAACTACACATGGCTAAAATCACATTTATTAACCCACAGACCAGGGTTTACAAAGCTCGCTGGGTTGGTAACACAACAGCATAATTACTGATAAGCAAACCACACCATGTCTTTAGCTGAATGTGTGAATCCAACCTGCAATGTCCTAAACATACTTTTTTTTTCTTCTATTCAACACCTACAGAAGCCTTTATTGTATTTTGCTTTAAAATCTGCAATTTGCTTTCTCAACATTGTTGTTCCTTAACTTTCTCTATTCCTGCCCCTCCCCACAAACTTATTTCTTATTAAAATAAAATATATACTTGGAAGTCAGGGCTCACTTGGTTCACAAAGTAACAGCTTTTGATATAGCAAATTGAACTGGGGTTTGGAAACCATGATTAATAGCACAGAACTTGTCTTATACATGGTTAAGCAAACTAGGAATTAGTCTAATGTTCTTTAACAATAGTGCCATTCTAAATTGCAACAATCATTTGATATATACCAAACCTGATCACAGGAAATTCTGAACATCAAGGTCTAAGATAGCATTGGAAGATTACAAATTGGGATAGACCTGTATTTCTGAATATTGGCAGTTTGAAAATGTATGGACTTCAACTCTCAGAATTCCCCAGCCAGCATGGGAGTTGAGGTTCACAAGTCTTTAAGCTGCCAAGATTGAGAAATACTGGGATAGATTGTGCTATGTAAATAATATACTGTACCACTTTTGGCACCAGGTATTTGCAAAGTATTGGCAAGAACAAGAATAGTTAAGAAGGTAAATGGTGGTGTAGTAAGGATTTAATGATTCATATCCATGATCTGATTTTACAACGAGCATGTAACATTGAGACTACAGGTAGTCCTCGACTTACAACAGTTCATTTAGTTACAACAGCACTGAAAAAATGATTTATGACCATTTTTCACTTATGACCCTTGCAGCATCCCCATGGTCACATGATAAAAATTCAGATGCTTGGCAGCTGGTTCCTATTTACGACGGCCACAGTGTTCCAGGTTCATGTGATCCACTTTTGCAACCTTCTGACAAGCAAAGTCAATGGGGAAGCCAGATTCACTTAACTACTGTGTTACCAACTTAACAACTGCAATGATTCACTTAACTGTGGCAAGAAAAGTCGTAAAAATGGGGCAAAACTCACTTCACAAATTAGCAACATAAATTTGGGGCTCAGTTGTGGTCATAAGTCAAGGACTATCTGTATTTGGGAATCCTGACCATTCCAGTTCTTCCCTAGGAATCTAAGTGCCACATTCGCAAATTTAGTACCACTTCAAATGTAAAGTGACAGAACACAAACTCCTTTCTACAAAACCAAGAAACCTTGAGTACCAACAACACTGAATAGGGAAGGTGTCCATTAAATGTATTTTACAAAAAATTACAAATGCCCCAATGGAAACAGAGCCTATTCAGTAGTTACAAAATATACAACAGGATGGAGAACATCAAGAAATTTGGAGAAACGGATCACTTGCAACATTTTGCAGAAACACCTGTAAACTTCTACCTGTTGTAAATATTTTAGGAAATATTATGTATTCCCAAGGGACAGCAACCTCACTTCTTCAGAGATTAACTCTTTGGTGTGAGTCAGAAATTTGCAAGCACAACCAACAAAAGTGTAGTTTCTTCCCCACTTCCTCTTTTATTAACAACAGCCTTTCTCTCCCTGCCATTTGCTAGAGAGAAAACTAAATATGCCCATGGCTCATTTTTACAACCAAAAGCAAAGTAGCAAAGATTTAAAACAAAAGGAATTCATCTGATTTTATACCATTTAAAAAAAAAAAATGAAATAGTCACAACTGTACCTTAAAAGAACGGTGGAAGCCTTTAAGCTCAGTTTTCTTCTGCACCATCTTGAGATTTTAAAAATGCAGGAATATTCCAAATAAGAGAATGGGAGAAAAATAGTAAAAGAAACAAGGAAGGGAGGAGAGAGAAAAAAATTTGGATGAAGCTAGTCCGGATTGGTTGAAAAAGACCCTGGAAGAGAGGAGGGGAAAAAAAATAAAGACAAATGTCAGGATTCATAGAACAATTTTTGGCTGGATTAAACAGCTGCTAAAAGAATGATCAGACTAACCAAAACAAGACAGTGAAACATATAAAGTCTATAAACACACAGAGGACAAAGAAGAGCTAGAAAGAGAACCAGAAAAAGGCACCCATCCCTCCAAGTAAGTGAATTCTGCCCTCCCCCCCCAAACAAACACACAGACACACACTCAGTCACAACCCTGCTCTTTTTTAGGGGTGAGAGTTACAATGGAAGCTACACAGATGTTTCCTAATGTGCATAGCTAAGAGGCACTTTACTCTGCAAAAAAACCCCATCTTTTTAAAATGACCTTTGCATTCTTTTAGGGGGCAACATACTGAAAAAATGTTCTTCAAAACATAATAGGAGGCATCCAAATCCCCCACCTCAAAAACATTTTTCCTCTGATCTGTTGAACCCAGGGACCTTTTTTTTTTTTTTTTACAGAGCAAAGTAGATGGAAGGGGGTGTGAGAAGATTGCAGTAGGTTTGTATTCCTTTGTGTAGCAATGCACCCAATGGGAGATATATTTTTGGTTCCTTTAGTAGATCTGCAGTGTTGTGTACAGTATTATTCGAGCAAATTTAGACGGCAGGGGGAGAGGGACATCCTAAAAGAAGGGGGCGTGTACAATATACACACCTCTTTTTTAATTTACAAAATGACCGTCGGAAAATACATCCACCGATTTTGTAAAATAATTACTTAAAAAAAAAAAAAAAGACAACAAATATCCCAAAGGCTATATAGGAGTACATACGGACACATATATAGCATAATCTGGAAAGGGAAAAATCCGTAAATTTTCGGAGGGAGGGATAGTCGCCAAGTCTAGAAAACCAAACCAACTGCTCCAAGCCCCCCCCTTTCTGCATCAGCAATAGGGCGATCTCTTGGCGGTAGACCTATAATCCCCGATTTCCAATGGGAGTGGACTTTTTTTGCAATAATGCATCTTCTTTTAAATCCAAGTATCCCCCCCCCAAATCTCCTCCTCCGCGCATATATCCTACCGTAGATGAAAGGGGGCGTGATCACTCTCATTTTCTATTATATACTTAAGTGAAAGGGGGGGAATACCCGGCATGATATCGAGAACTAGAGGTAGGGGGGGACACCTACGCTCCCCCAAACCTCAGGCTCGTAAGAAAATCAATTTCTAGCTATGAATTTCGCCTAAGAAGATGGGATGCGAGACAGAAAGCAAGGGAGCCTCCAGCCCCGTCCTTTGCAAAGACCTTCATTATTCCCCCAGGAAATGATGGGGGGGGGAGAAGAGAGAGAACCTCCTCAATGCTAAATAATCGGGGGGGGGGACGAAACTGTTTCCCCAGCCTGCCTCCATTCCACACAGCAAGCTCCCTTGCAAGACTCAAACGCACCGAGAAACCCAGCTCTTTTTATTTCTTTGCAACGCTACGAAATTTGCAACCGCATAAAAGGAGGGGGGAAGAGTTGCGAGAGCGGTAGGTCGAGTTGGGGGTTGTTGTTGTTTTTTGGAACGGGGGGGGGAAACCCATTCTCGCCGTCTCGCCCCCCCCCCGTTTCCGTGCAAGAATATCTTCGGAATGCAGCTTTTTTTTTTTTTAAAGGAAAGCCGCGCAGTTGCTTTTGCAAAAACCAGGGCAGCGTTGCAAGGATGAGGTCGGAAGATGCACAATTTTAGCCAGCCGTCTCTCGGCCCCCTTCGCGCCCGCCTACCCCCCCCCCCCCTCGTCCCGTCCGGCTTGCCTACCGAGCTCGGGCCCCGCAGCGCTGGCGCCACTGCTGATGGAAAGGCACCCAGCCCGCCTCTGGCGGCTCGAAGACACGGGAAGGGAGGTTCCGCGGCGGGGGCGCCTCGAGCTCGGCTTATATAGGCAGCGGCGGGGAGGGCCGCTTGCATCAGCTGAGCCGCTCGCCTATTCAGCCAAGCCAGGCGGCGAGGCGGAGCCGACCGCGGAACCCGTGCAACGCCTCCGCTTCTCCTCCTCTCTTCCCCTCTCCTCCTCCGGGAGAAAAGCCAGCCAGAGACAAAGGACTTCCGAGCATGTGCAAAGTGGCTTCGCCCCAGCCTGCGCATCTCCCCCAGCGCAGGGAAAGAGAACCGCGCCAAATAAAGCCGATTAACTTTCAAGCAGGCGCAGAGCGTTTCTTTGATTGCCCGACTTTCCCATTCAGCCAGATAAGCGGGGTGTATAAGAGTAGTTCTCGAGCATGTGCAGAGCGCTTCTGTCCTTGTCATAACTGCAGAAAGGGAAGGAAAAAAAGGGGTGGGAGAGAACGAGGAACTGTTATGGTTTGTTTGCCAAGATAAACATGCTCCCTTCCTTACGCGCGCACCCTGCTTTCGGGGAGAGGTGTGCACGTGTAGCGTCTCTGCCGTCTTCACACGACGCATAAAGCCCTGGAACGTTTTGCCGCGGCTTGTGGAATTGCTAACGCTTGGTTGGGATTTGCGCCAAGAGGCAAAGCACGGTCCTATTTAGCACGGATTGGCCTTTTGCAAAGAAAAACCAGCGTCCCATTACAGTATATTGTTTTATCTGAAAGGGGCAGCTTTGATTTCCCCCGGATTAATTTACTATTTGAAGCGGAACGGGCGTCACACACGCGTTGAGAATATACCAAGGACAAACGAGACTTATCATTTTTCCTCATTTCCTTTTTCTGCCAAGACAGCCGTCCAGCACGAGCTTCTTCCAGGGGGATCACAAGACTGACTTTTAAGACAAGAGGCAAAAGAATCAAGTCCTTTCTCTGGGCGCTTTCGCACGAAATGCTGGACGTGCTTAACGCAAGGGGGGGTTTACTCAACCCCGTTCCTGAATTCGTACGAAACCCTGAACTGTAAAAGTGGCAGAGGCACGGCCTGGAGGGAGCTTCCCTGCGGATTCAGCGCGCCGTGCGAAGCAGCTTCCCCTCTGTAAACACAAACGGGCCTGTGCGTGTGCGTGCGGGCACGTAAAACCAACTCTCCCTTGCAATTAAGTAGATGGTCCTGCCCGCCCCCTTCAGGGCTGCGAAGAGCGCGCATTTCCTCCCACCCGGCCTTTGAAGACTGCGAAGGACCAATTTACACCGTGCAAATTTCACCCACCCCCCTGGAATTAACTCCAGCTGCAAAGGCCTCCTCGCCTTTCTCCCCCACCCCCGGGCCCCCTCCGGCTCCCTTCCCTTTGCACAAGAGTCACGAGAATCTACCCTCACTCATTCTGAAGAGAAGGTGCGTGCCCGCCGGCGAGTATGCACTAATTCACGTCTGCAACAAGAACAGCGATTGTACGAAGGGGTCACTGAGACCAGCGTCTCATTTGTCATAGTGGATAAGCAGGAGTTTTAAGGAAGCCCCCCCCCACCCGGAGCAAAGCATGGGGAAGAAGAAAATGCTTCGTTCCTGCTATAAAATGTAAAGCTATACAGATAGTCCTCGACTTACAGCTACAATTGAGCTCAAAATTTCTATTGCAAAGTGAGACATTGGGTTAAGTGAGTTTTGCCCCATTTCCCGACCTTTCTTGCCACAGTTGTTAAGTGGATCACTGCAGTTGTTAAGTTAGTAACATGGTTGTTAAGTGAATCTGGCTTCCTTATTGACTTTGCTTGGCAGAAGGTTGCAAAAGGGGATCACGTGATCCCAAGACACTGCCACCCTCATAAATAGAAGTAGGTTGCCAAAGCATTTGAATTTTGATCACATGACCATGGGAAAGCTGCAACAGTCATAAGTGAAAAACCGTCATAAGTCACTTTTTTCGGCGCTATTGTAATTTTGAACCGTCACTAAATGAAATGTTTTAAGTCGATGACTACCTGTATTGCATCTGAACGTGGAAGTTCCACTTCCCAGGCTAGTTAATAGCTGATGGACCAAATAATTGTATAGGCTACATAGGTGTAAGGGTAATGTCCACAAACGTGTACAATTTCATTTGGCCAGGTTCACCACAAACTAGCTTTGTTGTAATCGAGATTGTTTACTTGGCCTGCAGTTTATAGGTTAATACTGTAGTGGTGCCTGTATCCTTAAACAACTTAATGGAGAACACAATACACAAAACCTTAAACCAAAGAAACAATGTGCTAAGCAAAAATCCAAAACTATTTCCCGGCATACTGGCTGGGGAATTCTGGGAGCTGAAATACAAAGTTATTGAAGTTGTAAATATTGATTGAACTGAGTCAAGGAAACTTCTGCAAGGATTCCGAAGTACTGAATCTGATATCTTGTCTTCCTGCTTTAAATTATTGTCTGCCCCTAATACTACAGACTGAGATCTAATTCAGAAAATTCCAGAGTAAAACACAGATTATTAAAAGAACTTCACTCCATACCTGCATGGGTGCACTACATCAAAATTCACTGTGCTGGTGATTTTTTTAAAAAATGTCCTGAAAAGAAGCAAATATGCCATAGGTGTCCATCTCTGACATCTAGCCTTTCTCAAAGTTAGCTAACTTGGACAAATCAAATCATATCAGGGCTACAAATCCATGGACCACCATTAGATGTCAGCAAATGGTCTTCAATTACTGACTTTGCTGCCATCTAGTGGTATATATGTTTGCAGTCCAGATTTGGTACAGTAATAATGGTAATCCTATAACAAGGCAAGAATGAAGGTAGTCCTTGACTTACAACCATTTGTTTAGTGACTCTTTGAAATTACAACATCATTGAAAAAAGTGACTTACAACGGGTCCTTGCACTTACGACCATCAGAACATTCCATGGTCATTAAATAAAAATTCAGGCACTTGACAACTCGCGTTATTTACTATGGTTGCAACATCCTGGGGTGGTGTGAGAGCTCCATTTGTGACCTTCCTGTGCTTTTGACAAGCAAAGACAACGGGGGAAGCTGAGTTTGCTTTAACGATCATGTGATTCACTTAACAACTGCAGTGATTTGCTTAACAACTGTGGCAAGAGAGGTTGTAAAATCAGGCAAGAGTCACTGAATAACTAACTGCCTTGCTTAGCAATGGAAATTCCGGTTCCATTTGTGGTTGTAAGTCGAGGACTAACTGTAATTATAATTCAAAACAAGAATCTCCAAGTATTAAACTTTCTCCTGATGAACCTTTTCCTGTAAGGAAAGCTAAGTATTTATAGCAACAACAAAAAAAGGAGGGGGAAATCCTCATTCATCCTTATGCTATCTTTAAGACAGTTTTGGGAAGGCGTTTTCTTTTTCACATTTAACGGGAATTGAGACAGCATCTGCAGTAGTGTAAGATCGCCTTTCTCCATAATTACAGCCCAGTATGCGTTGGATCATCCCTCAGTCAGTCCCAATCAGGCAGAGTTAAATTACAGAGAAAACGTTTCTTGATGCAATTCAGCATGAGTTGCCATTCTCCATGTGCCCCCTTCCGAGTTTTCCATTTTAGTTCCTTCCGAGTTACATTTTCCCATTTTAATATATCAATTAATATTTGATAAGTTTGAACAATGAGGCTTTGGGCTATCCCTAAACCCCTTTCTTTGTCTTCTACTAATCCAAACCTTGAGCCAAAACTCAGTTTGATTGTGATTGGATCATCCCTCAGTCTGTCCTCAAGAGGCGGGGCTGAATTGCCTACACTTCCAGCACTTACTCACTCACTCAATTAGAATAGAGCTGGAAGGGACCTTGGAGGTCTTCTAGTCCAACCCCCTGCACAAGCAGGAGACCCGGCCTATACCATTTCATACTGGCTGTCCAGTCTTTTCTTTAAAACCTCTAGTGATGGAGCACCCATAACTTCTGAAGGCAAGCCATTCCACTGGTTAATTGTTCTCACTGTTAGGAAGTTTCTCCTTAATTCCAGGTTGCTTCTCTCCTTGAGTAGTTTCCATCCATTACTTCTTGTCTTGCCTTCTGGTGCTTTGGAAAATAAGTCAACCCCCTCTTCTTTATGGCAGCCCCTCAAATACTGGAATGCTGCTATCATGTCACCCCTAGACCTTCTTTTCTCTAGACTATCCGTACCCAATTCCTGTTCTTCGTATGTTTTTGTCTCCAAGTCTTTAATCATCTTAGTTGCTCTTCTCTGAACTTTTTCCAAAGTCTCAACGTCTTTTTTGTAATGTGGTGACGTTACTGATGCGTGTGTGTGTGTGTGTGTATCTCCAAGTCTACACTTCTATTGCATAAACATCTGGGAAATGTTTGTTTATTCATTTAAATAAATACATGCACGGGCAGGAATTTCCTAAGTGCAGTGCTTAAGGACACCCCATTCCTTTCATTGCATCTCCCTTCTTGCAAGTTCTGCTTTCTGTTGCAAGTTCTGTTTTCTGTCTTGCACAAGAGGCTTCAGCCCCTCACCCCACCCCACCCCATCTTGCCTTTCCTTTCCCCCGGGGAAACCAGGGACGGTTTGTTTCCTTTGCTTCCCAGCGTCATGTCTCTCTGAACACGTACCGCCTGGTTCCTGCTTCTGACGTCTCATAGCTACACCTGGGCCTGTTTTCCTTACAGCTGTTAGCCCAGCCGCTGGTCTCTCTGATCCTTTTCCTGGGGGGAGCAGGACAGGACCTCAAGTAGAGGAGGAAAGGGAACAGAAATGGTGTCCCTACAGAATCTGAAAGACCCACCTGGAAAGGAACATGCTGTTCCGAAGCAAAGCCTTTCAAGAAACCTGTGCTGGATTAGAAAACAAAAGTTTGTGGGGAAATTCTATAATCATAGTTTGGAAAGTGGATTCACTTTCTTTCTGTTTCCAAAAGGAGGCTATGAGGTTTGTTGGGTAGCCCTTGGTTTTTGACTGCCACTGAACCCAAAATGTCTACTACTAAGCAAGACAGTTGTTAAGTGAGTTTTACTCCATTTTACAAGCTTTCTTGCCACAGCTGTGAAGTGAATTGCTGCAGTTGTTAAATTAGGAACACGTAAATTAGTAACATGGTTGTGAAGTGAATCTGGCTTCCCCCATTGACTTTGCTTATCAGGTCACAAAAGGGGATCATATGACCCTGGGACACTGCAACCATCATAAATATGAGCCAGTTGCCAAATGTCCAAATTTTGATCATGTGACTGGGGGGAATGTTACAACGGTTGGAAGTGTGAAAAACAGTCATAAGTCACTTTTTTTCAGTGCTATTGTAACTTTGAACAGTCACTAAGCGAATGGTTGTAAGTCAAGGACTGCCTGTAGTCAAAACAGAACCACTTGAAATAGGTTTAGAGGAAAATGTGAGGTTTGCAGAAGAAACTTGCCAACACTGAGAAAAAAGTCAGCAGAACAGACCAAATCTTCCACAGTTTTGAGGGTGCCACAGAATGGATGTCCAAGTTGATGTGTCCACACTGGAGGGTCTGGCCGAGAGAGAATGTTTGGGGTGCAACCTCCAAAGGATTTGGGGAGCCCCATTTTCTGCAAAAGCTTGTCCCTAAAGATGTGCTCCTTCCTTTATGACCTTCAGAAAAAGCAACAGATCTCTTTCAAAGGGTCTTTTGTAATTTGACAGATGGAAATTTTGTCAGTGTGCAGATATTCTAAATG
This sequence comes from Azemiops feae, assembly GCA_023970755.1. NCBI lineage: Eukaryota > Metazoa > Chordata > Lepidosauria > Squamata > Viperidae > Azemiops > Azemiops feae. The sequence continues at coordinate 644,802 of JALGBA010000077.1, read as the reverse complement.
CTATCCAAGGCTCTTTGATATGGCAGTCAATGGGCCAATAACCACTGGGACCACTAAAATCTTTCACTTTATTGTTGGCATTATCCCTCAAATATACTTCTCTTTCCAAATAGAGATAGCTGATCGGTCACATATAAGAGATCTGTTTGCTATGTAAATATTTGAACCTCAGAGATTACTTTCTGTGATTTAGAAAAGTTTATGCAGAACTAAATGAAAATTTGTGGCTATTTAAGATGACCCCAAGACACATAAATATGAGCCAGTTGCCGAGTGTCTGAATTTTGATCACGTGACCATAGGGATGCTGCATTGGTCGTGTGAAAAATAGTCATGTCACTTTTTTCGGTGCCATTGTAACTCTGAACGGTCGCTAAATGAACTGTTGTAAGTCAAGGACTACCTGTATAGTAAAAATCATTTCTAGGTAGAAAGTGGAATTGCCTCCCTTCAAATAGTGTTCCATGTCAGAAGTAGCCTGGAAAAAAGTGAGAAGGGCAAGGCCATCTACAATATAACTAAGCATTGTTTTTTCCTGGATGAAGTAATTAGGAAAAAAGCAGGAAGAATTGAATTCAAATCCTCAGCTTTGACTCTCGTTGATCTGAGTGCTTTGCACTCTCTCTTAATTAACCTACCTCACAAGGTTGTGCGATGCGAGATTGATAAGAGGGATGTCATTGTGAACACCCCTGCCCAAATTCCTTAGAGGAAGGGGCTGGGACAATGAAATAATATACAGGTAGTTCTTGACTCACAACCACAATGGGACCAGAATTTCAGTTGCTAAGTAAGGCAGTTGTTAAGTGAGTTAGGCCCAATTTTACAACCTCTTGCCCCAGTTGTTACGCGAATCACTGCAGTTGTTAAGTGATTCACGCAGTTGCTAAGCAAATCCGCATCTCCCCTTGACTTTGTCAGAAGCCAGTGGGATGATCGCAAATGGCGATCGCATGATCTTGGGACACCGCAAACATCATAAACACACGCCGGTTTCCAGGTTTGCAAATTTTGATCATATGACTGTGGGGATGGTGCAATGCTTGTAAATGCAAGGACCAGTCATAAGTCACTTTTTTTTAGTGCCGTTGTAACCTCAAACAATCCCTAAATGAATGGCTGTAAGTCTAGGACTAGGAATAAACCCAGCAGAGGCTCATTCAGAAAAGCAGCAAGTAACCTCAGAAGTGTCTTTTTGGCTCACACAAACCTGACATCGATTTCTCATGCCACGTGCAATTTGGGAACCAGTATTTGTGAAATAAGATTATGGATTGGAGAAAACAAGGTCACTTGGCAGCACCTCCCAGTCACAGGTGTGGCACCTAAGAACTCACAAAGAAGTGGCAGGAAACCACCTTTAGCTTGATTGCTGGCTTAATTGCTGTCGCTCAAACATAATCTTCTCAGTATGTGGGGCGTGTATGTATGCAGGGGTTTGCCAGAGCTCCTGAGCAAGTTCTCCCTGTCTGCAAGTCCCATTCCCTGGTGATAAAATTATATGTCATGGTTCTTGCTGTTCTTATTACATTATTTTGAGCATTCAGTGAAATGCTGTAAATGACACACTGGCAATGCCTTGTCCCAAATGGGCAACAATCTACTTAAGATGAAATAACAATAACAAACATTCATTTCTGTATTTATTTATATTTTCCTGTTGGTTTGTCTCCTGCCTTTATTACTTTTTACAAGCAACCCAAAGCAGCAAACATTTATAATAATAATAATAATAATAATAATAATAATAATAATAATAATAATAATAATAATAATAATAATAATAATAATAATAATAATAATAATAATAATAATTAATAATGTTGGAAGGGACCTTGGAGGTCATCTAGTCCAACCCCCTGCTCAGGCAGAAAACCCTATACCATTTCAGACAAATGGCTGTCCAGTCTCTTCTTGAAAACGTCCAGTGTTGGAGCATTCACAGCTTCTGGAGGCAGGTTGTTCCACTGGTTAATTGTTCTCACTGTTAGGAAATTTCTCCTTAGTTCTAGGTTGCTTCTCTCCTTGATATTCATCACAGCTTCTTCCTCCTATTTTCCCCACAACAACAACTCTATGAGGTGGATTGGGCTAAAAAAGAATGACTGGCCCAAAGTCACCCAACCGCCTTTAATGGCTAAGGTGGGACTTGAACTCGTGGTCTCCTGCTTTCTAGCCTGGTGCCTATTATGCTAGTACTAGTATCATAAGAGCCGTGGTGGTGCAGGGTTTAGAATGCAGTGTTGCTAACTCACTACTCACTCCAGTTCCATTCTGAGCGGCTCAAGGTTGACTCAGCCTTCCATTCTTCCGCGGTTGGTAAAATGAGGACCCAGATTGTTGGGGACAATAGGCTGACTCTGTAAAACAGCTTAGAGAGGGCTGTAAAGCACTGAAGTGGTACATAAGTCAAAATGCTATTGCTATTCTTATAGGTGTATAACAACAACAACAACAACAACAACAACAAAACAACAACAACAACAAAACAACAACAACAACAAAACAACAACAACAACAACAACAACAATAATAATAATAATAATAATAATAATAATAATATAATAATAATAATAATAATAATAATAATAATAATAATAATAATAATAATAATAATAAAAGTTGGAAGGGACCTTGGAGGTCATCAAGTCCAACCCCCTGCTCAGGCAGGTAACCCTATACCATTTCGGACAAATGGCTGTCCAGTTTCTTCTTAAAAACTTCCAGTGTTGGAGCATTCACCGCTTCTGGAGGCAGGTTGTTCCACTGGTTAATTGTTCTAACTGTCAGGAAGTTTCTCCTGAGTTCTAGCTTGCTTCTCTCCTTGATTAGTTTCCATCCGTTGCTTCTTGTCCTGCCTTCAGATGCTTTGGAGAATAGCTTGACTCCCTCTTCTTTGTGGCAGCCCCTGAGGTATTGGAACACTGCTATCATGTCCCCCCTCGTCCTTCTCTTCATTAAACTAGACATACCCAATTCCAGCAACCGTTCCTTGTATGTTTTAACCTCCAGTCCCCTAATCATCTTTGTTGCTCTTCTCTGCCCTCTTTCTAGAGTCTCAACATCTTTTTTACATCGTGGTGACCAAAATCATTGTTATTCATTATATACCAGTATTTCCCAAACTTAGCAGAATAATACAGAATAATAACTTAGTTCGGCACACGATTCAAACTTTAAATCAATGAAGAATAGAACCTTTTAACTGTACAACAATTTTAAAATCTTCCATTCCTGCATAATTGGAGGAGTGGGTGGGTAAAAAAATGAATATGCAAGCTGCCCTTTGTTATAAATACCCCCTGTGAAACATCCAATTCTTACAAAGACTAGAAATAAGTGCCATTGTTCTAAATATGGTGGTCCTCGACTTACAACTATAATTGAGCCAACAATTTTGGTCGTAAGTTGTGACAATTGTAGAGTGAGTTGCCGTATGACTGGACCTGTTTCTATGACTGTGGATTGACGTAATGATTGTGCTGATTTGTTTACCACAAAAAAAAAGATTGTAAAATCAGGTTGGCCACGTGATGACCCACTTTGCCACCATCACAACTTATGATTGTAATGGGCAGGTTCCATTTACAACCACAACTGAGCCCCAAGCTTCTGTTGCTCAGTGAGACAATTGTTAAGTGAGCTTTGCCCCATTTTACGACCTTTCTTGCCACAGTTGTTAACCAAATCACTGCAGTTGTTAAGATAGTAACAAGGGGTTGTTACAGTAGGTGGATCTGGCTTCCCCACTGACTTTGCTTATCAGAAGGTTGCAAAGGCTGATCACATGACTGTGGGACCCTGCAACCGTCATAAGTACGAACCAGTTGTTCAAGCATCTGAATTTTGATCACGTGACCATGGGGATGCTGCAATGGTCATAAGGGTGAAAAACGGTCGTAAGTCACTTTTTTTGTGTGCCGTTGTAACTTCAAACGGTCACTAAACAAACTGCTGTAAATCGAGGACTACCTGTATCCAAAGTCAGCAAACAGCCTTCCAGGAGAAAAAGCAAGGTAGCAAAGCAGCTCTACAGGCAGCTGTCAATCAGCTTTGGTGGCTTTCCTGTTGCTCCAGCTGCAGGAAACACCCCTTCCTTGGACCTTGGCTTCAGTTCCTTTGCCTGCCTTTCTGCAGGATAAGACAAGCCTTGGACCCTGCATACGTAAAGTGATGATAGTTATCTGTATATACACAGAGGCAGCCCGTTCCTGAACAGCTGCCAAATATTACCTAACCAGAGGGTTTACCACAAGACAAAGCACACGAAAGTCCATAATAATAACATGTAGCTTTGCCAGGGTGCACTGTGTAAGCAGGCAGGTGGAGAATGCCAGCCCGTACATCTCCTGTAAGGAAACAATGCTTTGTTGGCATCCAAATGCAAGCCTAGATAATTAAGCCGATTTCAAGGGATTAACTGAACTCAAATGCGTTTCCCATTTGAAATCTGCAGACTTCTGTCTTTTGCAAGGTGCTTAGTTCATGCAAGCAATATATTCTTTGCCAAAAAGTCCAACCCTCTTTAAAATTACAATGAAAGATGGCACATGCTTGATAAGACAGACATCAATGTAAAGTACATGTATGTTTTAGCAAATGTCAACTTTAGAAACTGGGCTTGGCATGTTTTCAAAAATGATAAGCGTGCTTTTCCTCTTCATTTTCCCAGATAACCCAGATGCTAAGGGATTTTGTTTGCGTTAGTTTTCTATAATCTGAGAATATAAAACAAATATAACATTAGAAAGGAGTAGGTAGGTAGACCAACAGACAGTCAAAATTAAGGCTGTTAAGGCCTAGAGCAGTGGTGGTGAACCTATGGCACGGGTGCCAGAGGCGGCACTCAGAGCCTTCTCTGTGGGCACACGTGCTGTCGCCCCAGTCCTAGGCCTTCAAGCTGGGTTTCATAAAACCTTTTCGCTTTAGGCCTCCGCCGCCGTGTGCAAAAAAAAAAAAAGGTTCAATCAGTCAATTTCAACTTCTTGCGGGAAAAAAAAAGACCTTGCAAAGTTGGAATTGATTGATTGAACTTTTTAGTCCCACCCTGTCTGCCGTTACCACCGCAGCCACACCCACCCAATGGGCCACACCTAGCCAATGGGCCACACCCACCCGGCGCTCGACGATGCATAAGTGGGTTTTGGGTTGCAGTTTGGGCACTCAGTCTCTAAAAGATTCGCCATCACTGAAAAAAAGCACGGGGGAAAAAAGCAACCCCATCTTTTGAAAGGAATCGAACAAATCTGCTTTATTCAAATGAAAGATTTATCCTTTAAGATGTGTGGACTTTGGCTTCCAGAATTTTCCGGCCAACACATTGAGAAACACTGCACTAAATCATTTCATCTGCCCATTAGCTAGGTTGGCTGAGCATTTGTTTATTCAATTTATATACAGCTAGTCCTCAGCATATAAGAGCCGTGTGTGGTGAAGTGGTTAGAATGCAGTATTGCAGGCTAATTCTGCTGCTTGCTGACTGCCAGCAGTTCGACAGTTCGAGTCTCACCAGCTAAAGGTTGACTCAGCCTTCCATCCTTCCGAGGTCGGTAAAATGAGGACCCAGATTGTTGGGGGCAATAGGCTGACTCTGTAAACCGCTCAGAGAGGGCTGTAAAGCACTATGAAGTGGTATATAAGTCTAAGTGCTATTGCTATTATAACCAGTCACTTAGCATCTGGTTGAAGTTCTGACAGACTCCCTAAAAGAGAGGTCCCACGGCCCAGACTGCCTTTCAGATGCTTGGCAACTGGCCTGCATTGACAACTGATTGCAGCACCCCGCAACCACATGACTGCAATGTACAATGTTTTTTTTGCTAAAAACCGTCCTTTACTTCCAGTTTCGGGAAAAAAAATGGCCCCATAACAAAAACAATGAGTTTGCTAAATGACCACCGGAAAAAAATATTGTAAAATCAGGTCGATCATATCGTGACCCGTCTTACGACCATTATGGGCAGTCTCCATTATAGACCTATGTCGAGGACTACCTGTAACGGCCCATTTCGAACCAGTGACTCTGGGCAGCAAACCGTCATTAAAACTGTTAAAAACACGATGCGAAAAAGAAATTGAGGACAATGGGAGTTGTAGGACAAGACTCTTGGATGGTGCCAGGATAGGAGAAGCTAATTCAGAGGATGAGGATAATTTGATAGATCAGCAGATGGAGGTGGAGGAATAAAACCTAAGCTTCTGAAATTCTTACTAGCATTCGTATTTATTCCATGTGGAGAATACAGGTACTCCTCGACTTACGACCCTAATTGAACCCAACATTTCTGTTGCTAAGTGAGATATTTGTTAAGTTTTGCCCCATTTTATGACCTCTTTTGCCACCATTGTTCAATGAATCACTGCATTGTTAAGTTACTAACACAGTTATAAAGTGAATCTGGCTTCCCCACTGATTTTGCTGGTTAGGAGGTCGCAAAAGGGGGTCATGTGACCCCCTGGGACACTGCAACCGTCATAAATATGAGTCAGTTGCCAAGCGTCTGAATTTTGATCACGTGACCCTGGGGATGCTGCAATGGCCATAAGTGTGAAAAACGGTCACAAGTCATTTTTCCCCCAGTACTGTTGTGACTTGAAATGGTCATTAAATGAACTGCTGTAAGGTGAGGAATAGGTCCAGAAGATTGGCTTAAGATACAGAAGGATCTTGACAGACCTGAACAATGGGTGCTATCTAACAAAATGAAATTCAATGGTGAAAAAAGTGAAGTTCTACACTCAGGCAACTAAATGCACAGGTATAATATAGGTCAATAGTAGTAACTATGAGAGGGTCTTGGAGGCCTAGTGGACAATCACTTAAATATGACCCCGCAGTGTGCTGCAGCTGCTGAAAAAGCTGACACAGTCCTGGGCTGCATTAACAGAGGGATAGAATCAAAATCACGTGAAGTGTTAATACTACTTTATAATGCCTTGTTAAGACCACACTTGGAATACTGCATCCAGTTCTGATTGCCTTGATGTAAAACAGGTGTTGAGACTCTAGAAAGAGTACAGAGAAGAGCAACAAAGATGAATAGGGGACTGGAGGCTAAAACATATGAAGAACCGTTGCAGAAATTGGGTATGTCTGCAACTGCCAATAAAGCCAACACAGTTCTAGGCTGCATTCATAGAGGGATACAATCAAGATCACGTGAAGTGTTAATATCACTTTACAATGCCCTGGTAAGACCACACTTGGAATACTGCCTCCAGTTTGGTCACCACAACGTAAAAAAAAATGTTGAGACTCTAGAAAGAGTGCAGAGAAGAGCAACAAAGATGATTAGGGGACTGGAGGCTAAAACATATAAAGAACGGTTGCTGGAATTAAGTATGTCTAGTTTAATGAAAAGAGGGACCAGGGGTGACATGATAGTGTTCCAATATCTCAGGGGTTGCCACAAAGAAGAGGGAGTCGAGCTATTCTCCAAAACACCTGAAGGCAGGACAGGAAGCAACGGATGGAAACTAATCAAGGGGAGAAGCAAGCTAGAACTAAGAAGAAATTTCCTGGCAGTTAGAACAATTAATCAGTGGAATAACTTGCCTCCAGAAGTTGTGGGTGCTCCAACACTGGAGGTTTTTAAGAAGAGATTGGGCATCCATTTGACTGAAATGGTATATAGGGTTTCCTGCCTAAGCAGTGGGTTGGACTAGAAGACCTCCAAGGTCCCTTCCAACTGTTATTCTGTTGTAAATTCATTCTTTCAATGAAAAGTGTTTAGCACTTTCACATTCATGAGCTGCTGTCAAAGGCTTAGAAGTTAAGCAAGACAAAGATAGAAAGCTTGATTTGTTCTGGGAGGAAGTTCCCCTCCAGGGGCGAAAGACTGTGGAGACAGAGATCCAATCTGTATATTTATTATTTGAAGCAAGCAGCCACGAGGAGGAGCTGACCGTTTGCTCCCTCCCATTGGCTTCCTCCCCTTCCAGCCTCTGGCCCGCCCTCCACAAGCCAGCAAAACATGTTTTCATCAAGAACTCGGAACAGAGCTGAGAGACCAAGTTGGGTTTCTGAGAAATGGAGGAGCCCTGGAATGAGGCTGACCTTCTCCATAAAAGCACTTAGGAAGATCGCTTGGAGCAGCTGAAGCAATAAATTCTGAAGCCCTCCATCCAGAGAGGAGGCTTCCCTCCGTGCCTCTGTATGATGCCTTGCTCATTTGATGATTCCTTCTGATACAAAATGGGGAGTCTTCTGCTGCTTTCTAGCGGCAAATTACCCCCACTCTTCCATGCAGGAACACAGCAGAATGGCTGGTTCTTAATAAAAGTTTCCCTGTGTTAGCCTTTTATTTATCTATTATTTAATTAATTATTTAAGTATTATTTAAGTATCTAATCAAGGAGAGAAGCAGCTCCAACACTGCAGGTTTTTAAGAAGAGATTGGACAAACATTTGTCTGAAATGGTACATGGTCTCCTGCTTGAGCAGGGGGTTGGACTAGAAGACCTTCAAGATCCCGTCCAACTCTGTTATTCTGTTAAAAGTTTTTCTTCTTTCATCGGACCACATGGGAAATCTCAATAATGCATATAATTTACGCTATAATACCAGCTATCACTGAATTATCCCGTAATTCCCCTTGCAAAGACTTGGTTCTCTGCAAAGGGGGTCTGTTGCAGCTCTCTATGAGTCACTGTCCAGGGCTCATCTCTCCAGTTGGGAGCCACACCTAGCTCAGTGATTCATGAAAAAATATAAAATAAACACAGACGCACACTCAAATACACCTACACTATTCTTTGATTTCTTCAGACTTAATTGCCCCAAGGGAAAACGCAAACTGATTCCTAGGAGCATCAATTAGAGACAACAACATTATGAAATCCATCTCTGATCTGAGAGAGAGAGAGAGAGAGAGAAGCTGTGTCAGCTGAAGAGAAGGATCTCCGTGATCTTCCCCATAAGAAAAATATTGTCAAGTCAAATCCAGTGTCTGATACTGTTTCCAAGAAGCCTATAAGTTTGGCATGAAGATTACTGCCCTGCTCTGCTCTGCTACTTATCCTCCATATCAACTAAAATTTAAAATTACATTCTTGAGGGGAGGGGGCTGCTCAAGACTTTGCTATAGTCCAATCTTCAGCTATTAAGTACAGGTAGTCCTCAACCTAGGACCACAACTGAGCCCAAAATTTCCGTTGCTAAGCAAGCCAGTTATTAAGTGAGTTTTGCTCCATTTTACCACCTTCCTTGCCACAGTTGTCAAGTGAATCACTGCAGTTGTTAAGTTAGTGACCTGGTTGTTAAGTGAATCTGGCTTCCCCATTGACTCTGCTTGACAGAAGGTTGCAAAGGTCGATCACATGACCCTGGGCCATTGCAACCGTCATAAGTACATGCCAGTTGCCAAGCGTCTGAACTTTCATTACGTGAACTACAGCGATGCTGCAATGGTCGTAACTGTGAAAAACAGTCATAAGTCACTTTTTTCAGTGCCATTGTTACTTCAAACGGTCACTAAATAAACAGTTGTAAGTCGATGACTACCTGTATTAAGGAGGTTTTTTTTATTTCCTAGCACTCAGTTGGAATCTACTTTCTGGCAACTTAAAAACCATCTGGATTGTCAAAAGAACAGATCTTGACCTTGTGCGTTCAGTTATTTCAAAGGGTGGTATCATATCCCCTTTTAGTCATCTAATTTCTTAAGGCTAAGCACAATCGCTTTCCCGCAATCTCTCCTTTTAGGATTTAATTTCTATTGGCTCCTCTTTATTGCGCCCATTCCATTTGACAGGATTCATTGTTAAGCTCTGATACTAAGTGCAACACAAGGTGGGTTCTGATATTTTCACTGTTCTTCTCCTATTAGACACAGAGGGGGGGGGTCTCACTTAAAAACATAATCAGGAGTTTGCAGGCCCAGTAACGGTTTGAAGAATTCTCCGCTTGCCTTGGGTGAACAGACAAATCACACTGACTGCTCTTATCTCTCTGTCCAGGTCTGAGGATATTCAAACGTTCGTTGGGAGATGGCATTTCTTCCCAGCAGTTTCCTTTGATGTTACTGGCAAATAATCCTCACAGCATTCCTAATGTTGGCATTAGATAAAGGAGCTTTTTTCGGCTGGGTTGAAGCAGTGGTGGGATTCAAATATGCGAACAACCGGTTCTCTGTGTGGGTGCCGCTTCCGGAAGTCCATTCTGGGCCTGGGCAACAAAAAATCAGCTACCGGTTCTGCCAAACTGGTGCGAACTGGCTGAATCCCACCACTGGGTTGAGGGCATCTCAGACAAAAGCATTGGCCCTTGGCAGGTTCTACTTTATTTATACTCTATTTTCCAAAGCACCTGAAGGCAGGACAAGACGCAACGGGTGGAAACTAATCAAGCAGAGAAGCAACCTAGAACTGAGGAGAAACTTCCTGACAGTTAGAACAATTAACCAGTGGAACAACCTGCCTCCAGAAGCGGTGAATGCTCCAACACTGGAAGTTTTTAAGAAGAGACTGGACCGCCATTTGTCCGAAATGGTATAGGGTTTCCTGCCTGAGCAGGGGGTTGGACTCGATGACCTCCAAGGTCCCTTCCAACTATTATTATTATTATTATTATTATTATTATTATTATTATTATTATTATTATTATTATTATTATTATTATTATTATTATTATTATTATTATTATTATTATTATTATTATTATTATTTGGAAGAGAAAGCAATCTGAAAAACATTATTCCTGCAACATTTTCCAGTGCAGGTTTTCTTTCCTTTGAAGGATGCTTTATTGTAGAATTTGTAGTCTGAGTTTTATGTACCATCAAGTTGGTGGTGACTCTTAATAACTTTCACCAGACTGATTTTTCCCCAATCTAGTCCTTTGGGTCTTCCAGCGGTGCACTCATCAAAGCCTATTCACCTTTGAAGCTGGTTTCTTCTCTTTCCTTCCACTTTCCTAGCATTATGGACCATTCAAGAGAGCTAGATCTTTGCATTATGTGTCTCAAGTATGATATTTTGAGCTTGTTGATTGGGTTTTGAGTGAGAACACTGTATATTGATTTGTGAGCCGTGGTGGCGCAGTGGTTAGAATGCAGTATTGCAGGCTAATTCTGCCGACTGCCAGGACTTCGATCCTGACTGGCTCAAGGTTGACTCAGCCTTCCATCTTTCCAAGATCGGTAAAATGAGGACCCAGATTGTTGGCAATATGATGACTCTGTAAACTGCTTAGAGAAGGTTGTAAAGCACTGTGAAGCGGTATATAAGTCTAAGTGCTATTGCTGTTGATATTTGTTCTGGGATACATTTGTTCGTTTTCTTGGCTATTTATGGGATTCTTGGGAATTTTCTCCAACTCTAAGGTTCAAAAGTGCCAATATTGTTCGTCACCTGCTTTTGCAAAGTCCAACCTTCACTTCTGTGGAGTGTCACAGGGAATACCATAGCTTGCAGAATTCTGATCTTTATAGGTAGTTTTCGACTTACAAACACAGCTGGAGCTAGAACTTCTGCTTCTTAAGTAAGTCATACCCATTTTTTTTTTTTACATTTTCTGCCACAGTTGTTAAGCAAATCACCAGCCTCCCCTATTGACTTTGCTTGTTGAAACCTGGTTGGGAAGGTTGCAAATGGCTATAGTAATGGCAATAGCACTTAGACTTATATACCGCTTCATAGTCCTTTACAGCAGAGGTCACCAACCTTTGTCGGTTGGTGGACCGGAGGAAAAGGGAGGGGGAAGCATTTTACATGCGAGCGTGCGTGCGCGCATGTGTGCACAGGGCCGCGAGCACACGTGTGCCACAAATGGGGTGGGGCTAACACCTGCGTGATACTCACTAGCCCTGCTCCGTTCTTGCATGGCACAGCGCCTTGTTTCCGTGCCCCGTGGCGTGGCAGTGTCCATTTTTGCGCCTTGCAGCGCAGCGACAGCCTGTTTTGTGTCCCACGGTGTGGCGGTACCAATTTTCGTGCCCCGAGGCGCATCATCATCATCCCGTTTTCAAGCCCCGAGGTTCAGAGGTATTCCATTTTCACACCACGAGGTGCAGCAGCGGCCCGTTTTGCGCCCTGCGCTGCAACAGTAGCACAAATGAGGGGGTGTGCACGCACACACATGCACACTGGCCAACCTGTCCCGCGGCCTGGTGGCCAGTAGGCCACGTCCCACTACCGGGCCGCGGCCCATAGGTTGGGGACCCCTGCTTTACAGCACTCTCTAAACGGTTTACAGAGTCAGCATATTACCGCAACAATCTGGATCCTTGTTTACCGACCTTGGAAGGATGGAAGGCTGAGTCAAGCTTGAGCCGGTCAGGATAGAATTCCTGGCAGTGGAATTATGTACTGCATTCTAACCACTGTTCCACCACAGCTCAGTCACATGAACCTGGGGTGCTCTAACTGTCCTAAATATATACTGGTTGCCAAGCACCTGAATTTTGATCTTGTAACTGTGATACTTAGGATCATAGTCCTAAGTGTGAGGATTGGTCTTAAGTCACTTTTTCCAGTTACAACTTTTTAAAACTTTGAACGGGGTACTAAACAAGTCGAGGACTACCTGAGTAGACATACCAGGAACAGATGAATATCTTTCCCAAGGTATCATTGCTACTCTAGAAAGTGAAAATTGCAGCATACTGTATATCCCAATTTCTGCCTTTACTGTTGATATCTGCTGTATACTAAATAGTATACAATTATATGAAGTCCTTGACTTAAAACCACAGTTGGGGCCAGTATTTCTATTGCAAAGGGGGGCAGTTGTTAAGTGAGGCATGCTTGGTTTTTATAATCTTTTTTGCCATGGCTAAGCCAATCACTGCAATTGCTAAGTGAATCATATGGTCATAAAGCAAATATGGTTTCCCCCATTGAATCGGGGTACTATCTGTGCACCAATTGCACTAGTGCAGGGGTAGGCAACCTTGGCTCTTTTATGACTCGAGGACTTCAACTCCCAGAATTCCTGAGCCAGCCATGCTGGCTCAGGAATTCTGGGAGTTGAAGTCCTCGTGTCATAAAAGAGCCAAGGTTGCCTACCCCTGCACTAGGGGAAAATATTGGGTCCGGGAATCCCTCTTGCAGATAAAATAATAGGTAATTATGGCTAAATGTAGCAACTCTAGGAATGGAGTTGGAAGATTAAATGTTCAGAGAATAGGTTAGTGGAGAGACCTATTTCTTTCTTTTTTCTTTTTTGGCCTCCATTTGGGGACGGTGGCAAACGCTCCCAAAGCATTGCTCAACTGCGTGGAATTGTCTGGTGTGACTCTTCCAGGTCACAATGCAATCAAGCCCATACGTTAATATTCCCAATAAAATGCAATACTGTAGAGTAATTTGATCTAAAAGTCAGCAATAAGCAGCAGTTAAAATCCCAAGCAATCAAAACTGTCTCGCCTGGGTCCCCACGGAGAAGCACAGCCTTTAGAGAGAGTGTTGCACAAGGAGAGGAGCAATCACGACAAAAGGGGTTCTTCGCTAATTATTACAGGTAAAGGAATAAAAGCAATTAGTATATTGCAGAATTATAATGGTTGAAAGAAACTCAAGCAGTTGATGCACTCTTGGTAGGAATCAGATTTTTTTAATTTAAAGTCACTAAACTCCATAAGCTGGCATACAATAAACATTTGCATTTTCCCCCACTGGACTGAGATGTTACCTTTTTGATGGCCAGGTCAAAACAAACTCAGATTAAGTCCTTACAAGCCAGAGTTGTCGTTTGCTGGGGATTGATTATTTTATCCCAGTTCCATCTTTGTCTCTGGGCACAGTCCCATCCTCCCTAAAGGAACTTGTGTCAGACCTGCCCCAACTTGATCCTTTAGGCAAGAAAGACCCTCAACCCCATTTGTAGTCAAAGGTATATTTTTACTAAAAGCCAAGTGGATTACAATATAGCAAACCCAGAACTGAAATTCTCACGCCAAAAGTTCCCGGTTAACTTCCTCTCCTCCCCTGGTCCCTCATTGTCCAATTATATCTAAAACATACGAAGAACAGCTACGGGACTTGGGTTTGGCTAGTCTAAAGAAAAGAAGAAATAGGGGAGACATGATAGCAATATTCCAGTATCTGAGGGGCTGCCACAAGGTAGAGGGGGCCAGGTTGTTCACCAAAGCACCAGAGGGAAGGACGAGGAACAATGGTTGGAAACTGATCAAAGAGAGAAGCAACTTGGAATTAAGGAGAAACTTCCTGACAGTGAGGACAATCAACCAGTGGGACAGCTTGCCTCCAGAAATCATGGGAACTCCATCACTGGAGATTTTCAAGAAGAGACTGGACATCCACATGTCTGGGATGGTATAGGTTCTTCTGCTTGAGCAGGGGGCTGGACTAGAAGATCTCCAAGGTCCCTTCCAGCTCTATTCTATTATAAATATTTGAATAATTTGTTTTGGAAACAGTCTCTTCAATGGTGGGCTAATTGGTGAGCTGTTGCATTCCCAGGGTTTTGACCTTGACAAAGTGTCTCTGGAAGGTACGATGAGTAGTTTTCCCCTCCTGTCCACTCCCTCCCCCCATAGTTCATGGCAGACGGACAGCTAGTGAATGCGAAGCTCACACGAAGGATGGCAGTTTTAACAATATGTCCGCAGTATAGCGGTCATCTTGGAGTTCCTAACAGAACAGAAGAAGCTTTGCTCCATTTTGCCACAGTGACTCCTGTCATCATCACCACATACCTAACCTACTCTAATACTCTCTACATGGAGCTGTCCCGGAAGTCAACTCAGAAGCTCCAACTGGTCCAAAATGTAGAAGTCCATCTGTTGAAGTAGCAGATGCAACTGTGTGACAATACAGTGTTGACTGCATTGGTCATCTGTTTGCTTCCAGGCTCAATCCAATGTTCGTTCCCCCTCTAAAGACCCTCTTAAGGCCCATACTGGTAGCTTGGATACTTAGAGACTACAGCTACATTTTCCCGACCCAGATTTGCCCCATCATGTGGGATCTTCCAAGGGAGGTGCCCACCTCATGGGAGAGTCAAGGAGTCAGGACTTGAGAGTGCACCTTCTAATAGCAACCCTCATTTTTGGAGGACATGGCCCCCAACCCCCCAGCCTTAATAATATGAATCCTCATTTTCGGAAAACATGGATTCCAATTGGTAAGGATGAACCCCAATCCCCCAGTACTAAGTAGGCCTTGAGAACTCTTGTTCCACAGGGTTATTGGAGGAGTCAAACAATTCAACCTGCCCGTCACCCGCATGTCATCCTAATTCCGACTCTTTTTTGCATGTGTCATAGGTTATTTGCATCTGTTGTAGGTTGGTTAGATTGAATTACTAGATTGCTTCGTTTACTGTAGTGGTCTATAAATACACAGATATATAAATTATGGGAAATAAGTACGCTCGCCACGAATGCTTTACTTTGCAGTAGGCAAACTCATTTATTTTTTTTAAAAAAACAGATTGGACAAAATAACATTAATAGGGTCATGAAGTCTGTTAAGCACCAACAAAAGTTTATTTTGAGGACTAGGATGAAAGCTAATAAAAGAAACTATTCCAGATACATAGTTCTAGAGACAGAACGTAAAGTAAAGTGGGGAATTAGTCCAGTTTGAGGAAATTCTGGAGGAAAGAGAAATTGTTAAGTTCTATTTTGCCACCTAAAAATTAGAGATTTAATTTTCTCCCATCCTTTTCCTATTATAAACAGTACAGGAATTCCTCAGCTTACAACCATTTGTTTAGCAACCGTTCAAAGTTACAGAGACTCTGAAAAAAGTGGCTTACAACCAGTCCTCATACTCATGACCATCGCAGCATCCTCAGAGTTGTGTGATCAAAATTCAGGTGCTTGGTACTCCACATATATTTATGACAGTTGCAGCATCCTGGAGTCATGTGATCCCCATTTGTGACCTTCCCAGCCAGCTTCCGACAAGCAAAGTCAATGGTGGAATCTGGATTCGGTTAACAATCATGTGATTAACTTAACAACTGCAGTGATTCACTTAACAACCATGGCAAAAATATTATAAAATTGAGCGCGACTCACTTGATAACTGCCTTACTTAGCAACAGAATGTCTGGTCCCAATTGTGCTTGCAAGTCGAGAACTATCTGTAAATCCGGCTCTTGTAAAAAGCAAGACCACGATGTAGAAAAGATGTTGAGACTCTAGAAAGAATACAGAGAAGAGCAACAAAGATGATTAGGGGACTGGAGGCTAAAACATATAAGGAACGGTTGATGGAATTGGGTATGTCTAGTTTAATGAAGAGAAGGACGAGGGGGGACATGATAGCCGCGTTCCAATATCTCAGGGGCTGCCCCAAAGAAGAGGGAGTGAAGCTATTCTCCAAAGCGCCTGAAGGCAGAAAAAGAAGCAACGGATGGAAACTAATCAAGGAGAGAAGCAACCTAGAACTAAGGAGAAATTTCCTGACAGTTAGAACAATTAACCAGTGGAACAACCTGCCTCCAGAAGCTGTGAAGGCTCCAACACTGGAAGTCTTTAAGAAGAGATTGGACAGCCATTTGTCTGAAATGGTATAGGGTTTCCTGCCTGAGCAGGGGGTTGGACTAGATGACCTCCAAGCTACCTTCCAACTTTTTTATTATTATTATTATTATTATTATTATTATTATTATTATTATTATTATTATTATTATTATTATTATTATTATTATTATTATTATTATTATTATTATTATTATTATTATTATTCCACTCCCGCCTCTCTCTAAGGATCATTTTGCAGAAAAGTTGCATTTGTCTCAGAACACAATTATTGTTGTTGTTGTTGTTGTTTAAGAACCAAAACAAAACCCAAAGAAACCAGAAACTTGTCAGTTGTCACAGAGTCCCAACACAGGAACACAGGTGGTGACATTCCCTGACTTGAATTCTGCCAGCCCAAGGTCGAAATGCTGCAGTTCCACCCCTCTTAGGATGCTGGGGAGATTCTGTTTGTGTGTTTGGCAGAGAGCCTAGTTGGAAAACCCGTAGTCCATCAAGTTGCTGGCAACCGGGCGGTCCAGAGCATATGACCCTGTGGAAACAGAACGTTCTGAAGGATACGCCAAAGCGTGGGGCCACGTCCGGGACACTGCTTGGCTCAACTGCTTCCAAAGCTGCCGTTTTTTGTGTTCAAAAGCAACCATCTCTCCCCCCCACCCCCCACACACACTTTCCCCCCCCAGTGGGCAAAATAGCCAAGGAATGCAAATTGACTTCACTATGACCTTTGCAAAATTGCAACCAGGGGAAAATTGCTGTGGATCAGTGGAACCCAAATTGTCCACGTTGATTTGTTGGTATTTGCAAAATTCCCGGGAGAATGGCCAAAGCGGGTGGGAGCTTGAAGAAATAGAACAGACCCCACAAGTCTGCAGTTTGTTTTCAAACTTTCTGGGTCTGAGCATTTCTGATACGTGCAGAGAAATCCTCCCAGCAGGAGCAGAGAAGGGCAGACATATTTCCATGAAAGATCTAAAATAAGGTATGTTCCTCAACAGAGACACAGTGTACATTTGTCCTATTATAAATTGATATAGATCCATTTATCCACAGCTTTAATTTTTGTCCTTTGCACACATCTTGAAAAGTGCAGTTGCTTCAAATTCGGATTAATAGTGTTTTTGTTAAAAAAAACAAGAATTAGCTGCAAAATTCTTGTGCTACTATGTGCAAGAGAAAAAAAAACCAAGGCAACATAGGAAAACCATCAGATTAGTAATTATAGGTTTCTCTAGCCTTTATTTGCAGAACTCCAATTTAAGAAAAACGTTAGCACTAAGAGAAGCAGGCCTGCCTCCACATATTTTTGTGCCTGGCTCAAATCACTCTCACAGTTTTACACGCCAGCCTGTAGATGTGCAATTATAATAAAATTGTGAGATGTTCACCTTGCAAGGAGAATAAAGTTGGGTAGTCTGTATCCACACACACAAGATTAATTAGCTAGCTGAGTAAACTCACATATGGTTTCCTAAAGCAAGTTTCATTGCTTACGTCTCTAAACCTGTTTTTCTGGTATTTTTTTTCCTGGCCATTTCTGAAGAGGGAAACTCATGAAAACAGTGCGAACCTAAAATAGGCATGGCACAAGGGAAAAATAATTGCAAAAACTGAAATCTTATCCAAAACAAAATCAACTTGAAGAGCTAAGCCATGCCAGATCTGCATACAGTACTTACGTACAGAGTCATTTGTTGAGCTGGGCAACTACAGATAGTCCTCGACTTAGGACCGCAATTGAGCTTCAAATTTCTATTAAGTGAGACATTTGTAAAGTGAGCTTTGCCCCATTTTATGACCTTTCTTGCCACAGTTGTTAAGTGAATCTGGCTTCCCCATTGACTTTGCTTGTCAGAAGGTCACAAAAGTTGATCATATGACCTTGGGACACAGCAACGGTCATAAATATGAACCAGTTGCCAAGCGGCTGAATTTTGATTACGTGATCATAGAGATGTCGCAAAAAGTTGTAACTTTGAAAAACGGTCATGTTACATTTTTTCAGTGCCGTTGTAACTTTGAACGGTCACTAAACGAACTGTTGTAAGTCGAGGACTACTTGTATACAATTAATTAATGAACTGGGACAGCCCCTCCCGATTTTCAAAACCCTTAAAATTTAGCTCCCCGCAAAGCACACATGTGGATTAAAGCTTTAATTTTGGGCTTACTGGAACTGTATGCCTGTGCTTACATGTTTTCCTGTATCACAGTTTATGAAGTTAACTCCATTGCCTGGATTCCCAAAACGCTAAGAAAAACACCAAGGCTGGGTTTACACCAAATGCTAGGCAAAAATGTTTAGGTTTGTGGTTCACCATTGGAACCCAAATTTGGCAGGATGCCTCATGGCATCAAAATAGTTTCTGGTCTTCACATCTCCAGGAACAAACATTAGAGGGATTGAGAAAATCTTCCGGAAGACAGTCACCCATCAAGGAAATGTTAGTCAACTAAAAATGTACCAATAATTTCATGTGATAAAAAGCCCTGGCTTCCTGTGTTGAAATCCATATGCCCTCTTGCATTAATAACAATCATAGATAGATAATGAACCTAAGATGATAATTTGTCTGAGTTTACGATTTTGTAAAGAACTGACAGGAATATCAAGCAATATTTTATAAACAAGATGGCGGCCAAAGAATGTCTTTCAGAGGAGTTTGGACTTCATCTCCCAGAATTCCCTCATGATTAAACACTCCCGGGAAGATACAGGGGTGAGTTAGAACTTAACAGTGAAAAAAGTAAAGGACATGTGCTGATTTAGGATTCTGGTGGAAAGACAAGAAAGAAATCTAGCACAGAAGTATGTGAAATGAATAAAATATTGGTGCAGGGCGGCCTTTTGCACTACAGAAATAAGTTTTGCTTTGGAAATCGGGGTCAGATCAAAATATCTTACCCACCCACTCGTCATGTCCTTGGCCTCCTTCAGATGATACAATCAGCAAGGTTTCTCCCAGAAGACAGCAGCACTTAGTTGGGCTTAGAAACTAACCCAAATCTAACCTGGTTAGGACCGCAGTGGGAAACTCTCAGGAAATCTCGGGGCGGCTGTTTTGCTTGGAAGAAGGCAGCCACCTATCAATAATCAAAGAAAATGAGGTGTCATCAGGCATGACGCTCGACTCATAAAACTGCAGTGTGATTTTTTTCCCTATAGGTTTCAAAGCACATGAGTGATGAAGCAGATGCTTTATGCTGAATCCCCCCTTTGGTTTTCAAACTTAATTTTAGATCCTGGGGTCGCTGCAGCTCCCTGTGAAATGCCAGTCTGAATGCAGGCATCAATGTGAGCATCCTTGCGATGGCTGCTTCTCCAGGTGGAGAAACTTTTGTAGGTCACTCTTGTAGGTCACTCTTCCCCAGTGTCAGATAACCAGCAAACAGCTGCCACTGGGTTGTGCTGAGAGAGAATGACTGCCAGCTTTTATACTAAGACAGGATTGGAACTCACAGTCTCCTGGCAATTGGTCCAAAGCAGGATTTCAGTTGCACAGACATGCCCACCATCTTGACTTTTTTGACCGGCCTGCAGATGCTCCTGTTATGTGAAATACATTAAGCATATAACAGAGTTGGAAGAGACCTTGGAGGTCTTCTAATCCAACTTCCCTGCTCTGGCAGGAAATCCTATGCCATTTCAGACAGATGGTTGTTCAGTCTCTTCTTAAAAACCTCCAGTGTTGGAGCACCAACAACTTTTGGAGGCAAGTCGTTCCATTGATTAATTGCTCTCATTGACAGGAACTTTCTCCTTCGTTCTAGATTGGTTCTCTTCTTGATTAGTTTCCACCTGTTACTTCCTGCCCTCAAGTTCTTTGGAGAATAGGTTGACCCCCTCTTCTTTGTGGCAGCCCCTTTGTGGGTATCTAAAAGGTTAAATCATGGCAACTGGACCAAAGTTTATTAAAACTGAGACATTTCGTTACTCATCAAGTAACTTCTTCAGTCAAAATGGTGGTGTAAAACAATTTGCAAAGCAACATCCGAAGCAGAGAATTTCCTGTTGCCTCTATACTTGTGCACGCACAAGTGCATGCACACTTGGGCGCAACAAACCCAAATGTGGGGTGGTAGTGCTGCTTGAGCCAATCACCTGCTTAACCCATGTCTTAGCAACAACAATACAGCAATCATGAAAATCCGCCTGCTTGGCTTTTCTTCATGGAAAGATTCTCCCCAATCCTTTTCCCCCTGGAAACTTCTAGCTACATAAAGGACAGCCTGTGTGGCTGCCAACAAAATCCGCATCAGTGAATTGCAAAAGGCAGCTTTACTTGGAACAGCTTACAATACCTTTAATAGCTTTAATATCACTTTAATACCACCAAGCAACCACATCTGCCTATCCCAGGTCCTTGGGAAGGACTTGATAGGTGGATAAAAATGCCAAATCCAGTCTGAACATCTGACTATGATGAACCATAATAATAATAATAATAATAATAATAATAATAATAATAATAATAATAATAATAATAATAATAATAATAATAATAATAATAATAATAACAACAACAACAACAACAACAACAACAATAACAACAACAACAACAATAATAATAACAACAACAAATAATAATAGTAATAGTAACAACAACAACAATAACAATAACAACAACAACAATAACAACAACAACAACAACAATAACAACAAATAATAATAGTAGTAATAGTAACAACAACAACAACAACAACAACAACAACAACAATAATAATAATAATAATAATAATAATAGTTGGAAGGGGCTGGAAGAACTGATGGGATCACAACATAGAAAAAGTAATAGAAAATGAAGAATAACAGAAGCTAAAGAAGCTACAGTGTTCTGGGATTTTAGAATTTGAACAGAGAAGCACCTGCCACATAACACCCCAGACATAATAATTGTTGATAAGAAAGACAAAAAAGTCTGGATAGTGGACCGTGCAGTACTTGGAAACAGCAGAAGAGAAGAGAAAGAACTGGAGAAAATCACAAAACACAAAGACCTGCAAATAGAAATAGAATGACTGTGGCAATAAAAAGCAAAGGTAGCACCAATAGTAATAGGTGCCTTGGATGCAATCCCAAGAGATCTGGAGCACCACTTGAGCGCTATCAGCATCAATAACTTCTCCATCAGACAATTGCAAAAGGCAGCTTGACTTGCCACAGCTGACATCCTGCTACCATACATTTAGTGCCATCAAATAACAACATTTGCCTATCCCAAGTCCTTGGGAAGAACTCAACAGGTGGATATAAAATGGCTAAATCCAGTCTACACCAGTGGCTGACTATGAGACTGACCATAATAATAATTTGTTTAAATTGGTATTAATACTTTTTTTATCCCAGGTGTGAAGAGACAATGAGACCTTACCAAATTCTCAGCCCTGAGAGCACCTGGGGAGCAGAGATGCAGTACATGCCATGTAGAGTTCCATTTCGCAATTGTAGTTAATAACATCTAACGATAGAGACTAAAACATATGAAGAAAGGCTGCAGGACCTGGGTTTGGCTAGTCTAAAGAAAAGAAGAAATAGGGGTGACATGATAGCAGTATTCCAGTATCTGAGGATCTGCCACAAAAAGGAGAGGGTCAAATTATTCTCCAAAGCACCAGAGGGCAGGACAAGAAACAATGGTTGGAAACTGATCAAAGAGAGAAGCAACCTGGAACTAAGGAGAAACTTCCTGACAGTGAGGACAATTAACCAGTGGAACAGCTTGCCTCCAGACCTCGTGGGCACTCCATCACTGGAGGTTTTTAAGAAGAGATTGGACAGTCACTTGTCTGAGATGGTATAGGTCAGGGGTCTTCAAACCTGGCCCTTTTATGACTTGTGGACTTCAACTCTCAGAATTCCTCAGCCAGCGTGCCTGGCTGAAGAATTCTGGGAGTTGAAGTCCACAAGTCATAAAAGGGCCAAGTTTGAAGACCCCTGCTATAGGTTCTCCTGCTTGAGCAGGGAGCTGGACTAGAAGACCTCCAAGGTCCCTTCCAGCTCTATCCTATCCTATCCTATCCTATCCTATCCTATCCTATCCTATCCTATCCTATCCTATCCTATCCTATCCTATCATGTGTATGCTGATTTAAACCACAGTGGGGTTAAAATCTTTTGAAAAGGGGAGCTATTCCCACATCATGTGGCACAAAGAAGCCGTTTATCTTGTCGGTCCCAAATTGCAGCCTTCCGTCCCTGCTCAGAATCTGCAATGAGATGAGGAAAGCACTCTGCATGCATCTAGAGGTTATGTTATTCCCTATTGCTTTCTCCGTGCTGCTGCGGAAGCCAGTAGAAGGGGGATGGGATTGAGCCTACAAGTGAGACAGACAGCGATGGAAAAGAAATTTAGTTCCCTGCGCCAGCTGTTCTTCTGCTCTGCGACATCTCCCTTTTCGTGGTTAACCACGCCTGGCCTTCTCCAAGGCCACAATCCAAGTGCCCAAAGCTTCCCCCCCCCTCAGCCAATCAGGATGAATCATCAACCTACCAGCTCCAATTTCTTTCTGAGAAGGAAACAGTAGACACCCATCCTCCTGATTCTAGGAATTCTGGCTCATGAGCCACGAAGACAAAGTTCAGAGGAAGCCCGGCCAGCGTGTTGCCTTCGAGCCATACATGGCCACGGGGTCCCCAAAACAGAACCGAGAGAGGGGAAACGGGGGCAAGGTGGATCTAATTCCCACCTTGAACTGGGGGTGGGGTCAGTCACTCATGTCATCAAATAACGGGATTCTGCTGCCAGACAATGTGCTTGCAAGAGCCACATTGAAATAGGGCCAGCGTTGATAAAAAAAGGAATCTTCTGTAGCAAGGCGGAAAGCGAAAGCTCAGATAGGATCAACACACACCTAAAGACCCTTAATACACAGAGATTAGTCTAAGGGTTTGCAAACACACAGACACACACAGGGGACACACAAACAGACACACAGAAATTGTTTTACAGGGTGTTTTTTTCCCCCCCTGTTCAGTCATGTCTGATTCTTGGAGACTGACTGGACAGGTCCCTGCAGTTTTCTTGGCAAGTTTTTTTTCTCCCAGAAGTGATTTGGCATTGCCTCCTTCCCAGGGCTGAGGTAAAGCGACTGGCCCGGCGCCATTCAGCAGGTTTTGTGCCTAAGGCACAACTAGAACTCGCAGCCTCCTGGTTTTTAACCTGATGCCTATATTCAGTACACCAAACTGGCTCTTCGCATAACATTCAAACAAACTCCAGTCTTACTGTGCCCACCTACGTACTTTAAACTCATTTTTCACAGATGCACATACAAACCAGACGAATGGTACAGGCACATATTTACTTCTACATGGCTTCCCAGTTAAAATGGGTCGGGGTTGTTTAGATCAAAGTCTAATTTTAAATAAAAATTCAGATCGCAAACGGCCAATGGGAAGATGAACCAGTGGAAAAGGCTTTTAATCGATTTAAAAAATGTTCTGGATTAAATTGCCTTTGGGAATGAGTGGCATGCAAATGAAGCACATTAAACAAACAAATAAAGAAAGAAAGAAATAGCGACTGTTGAAACAAAAATAATTGTCAGGCAAGAAATCAGGAATCAGGGCATGAAGGGACTCCAAGGTGATGACGTGCTTGACCCCCCCCCCTCGGGCTCAGCCTGGTCACCTCCTACAATAACTTTCTTGTACTCATTTAAGCACTTGTAAGCATCCATGGCTTTTCCAAGCTAAGGGATGAAATATCTCTCCTCTCATTGGTGAAGGGAACCAAATGATTCAAAAGGAGATATTTCCTGGGTTTTTTTCTGCCACAAAGGGAATACCTCTTCTCCAATCCCCTTTTGTTGTCAGATGGAGGCAAAGGAATGTGCTGAGAAGACATATCTCCTGTTCGTTCTGCCAGAATAGGGAATGCTTCTTCCATGGGGAAGAGGCATTCTCCTTTTCCTATCGAGGAATGAGAGAGAGAGAGAATGTTTCCTGGAGAGGCATTTTCTGGTGGACTACAGTGAAGTGGCATTTTCCCAGGAAAGAGGGAGCACAGTTCAAGGAGAGGGGTACAACAAGAAGCAACACAGTCCAGAACTGGATAGAAGACAAAGGAAGAGAGTTAGGATAGCCACTTCATAGAATCTCCCAGGGTATATCCATTAGACCAGAGGTCACCAACCTTTGTCAGTTAGCGGACCGGAGGAAAAGGGAGGGGGAAGCATTTTACACGTGTATGCCGCAAACGGGGTAGGGCTAGTGCCCGCGTGATATTCACTAGCCCTGCCCCGTTCTTGCGCTTTGTTTCTGCACCCTGTGGCGCAGCGGCAGCCATTTTTGTACCTTGCAGCGCAGCGGCAGCCTGTTTTTGTGTCCCGTGGTGCAGCGGTGCCCCGTTTTTGCACCCCGCAGCACAGCAGTGGCCCATTTCCGCGCCCCACGTCATGGCAGCATCCATTTTTGCGCCCTGTAGTGCAGCGGCAGCCATTTTTGTACCTTGCAGCGCAGCGGCAGCCCGTTTTTGTGCCCTGTGGTGCAGCGGTGCCCCGTTTTTGCACCCCGCAGCACAGCAGTGGCCCATTTCCGCACCCCGCGTCGTGGCAGCATCCATTTTTGCGCCCTGTAGTGCAGCGGCAGCCATTTTTGTACCTTGCAGCGCAGCGGCAGCCCGTTTTTGTGCCCTGTGGTGCAGCGGTGCCCCGTTTTTGCACCCCGCAGCACAGCAGTGGCCCATTTCCGCACCCCGCATCGTGGCGGCATCCATTTTTGCGCCCTGTAGTGCAGTGTCCATTTTCACGCCTCAACATGCGTCGTCCCATTTTCACGCCCCGAGGTGCAGCGGCGGCCCATTTTTTGCGCCATGCGGCCGCGGTACTACCCCAAGTGAGGGGATGTGCATGCACACGCGCGCACAGTGGCCAGCCTGTCCCGCAGCCCGGTGGCCAGCAAGCCATAGCCAACTATCGGGCTGCGGCCCATAGGTTGGGGACCCCTGCATTAGACTGAGAGCGGTATAGGTTTAACCTGGCAAGATTCTGTCTATTGGTTATAAGCAAATAAAAAAATGAACTTTGACTGGATTGTTCTGTCGTTCTTGGGCTGGGTCTAACATATTTTCTCTTCTTCCTGCGACAGATGTGACAGAATGTAGTCTGGATTCCCAGGAGGAAGGGGCTGTATTCCAGAGGAGCAAGAAACATTATAGTTTAGATAGTTTGTGTGGGAGAAAGAAAGTGAAGATGGCTCCTAATACAGTTGTCCCTTGGTACTCAACTACTTTGAAACTCGTCGAATTTGGTACTCGATGCATTTTCACACAAATTTTTTGTCCCGGTACTCATCGTTTGTTTGGTATTTGATGCGCAAGCTAGAACTTGTCATTTATTCCCTGTACCTAATAAGCATTGACTGTTACCACAGCAAAACAAAACAATAGGATCAGAATAATGTCATAAATGAATATGCATTTTTAACTATCATTCGGTCACCAGTGAGCCTGGGCCAACATATTTGCTTGAATTTATAATTTCCTGTATGTATATGAACACATACACAACATGCTAACTGGGAATAGAAGTCCACGTGTCTTAAAGTTGCCAACTTTGAAAAACTGCTGTACTAAAGTGAGCAAATGGCTTTGATTATTTTTTTCCCTGCTTTATGTATTATCATGATAGGCATTGCCCCCTAGAGGTGAAATCATGATATGACCATTGAAAGTTTGATGGGACATAAGCTCTGTCCTTGGAACACCCCTTTTCCTAGAAACAGAATTATTAGGACACCAGAGAGAGTTTATCTGTTTTACAATTTGGAAGGCCAAAGGATGAAATGTGGGGTAGAAAATTGGTTGTGCAAGTGATTTTATTTTGAAATCTCTTTGTTTTCTTTTCGACAGGTTTTAATACTGTTTAGTACACTTGCTTGCTTTCGAATTGTGGTGTTGGAAAAGACCCTTGAGAGTCCCTGGGATTGCAAGGAGATCAAATCAGTCAATCTTAAAGGAAATTAACCCTGACTGTTCTTTGGAAGGACAGATAACTTAAATTGAAGCTCAAATACTTCGGCCACCTAATGAAAAGAGAGGATTCATTGGGAAAGACCCTGATGTTGGGAAAGATGGAAGGCAAAAGGAGAAAGGGACGGATGGCAGAGGATGAGATGGTTAGATAGTGTCAGCGTTGCAATGAACATGAATTTGGGCAAACTCTGGGAGACAATGGGGGACAGATGGGCCTGGCCTGGCATACTATGGCTTCATTACCCTTAGTAAGCTGTAAGTAGGTTGTAAGATACCTCCATCATAACTTTGAAGAGTGGCTAAGCATAAGTCGAAGACTATCCTATCTTGCTCTTTAAAATAGACACGGTGTCACGAAATCAGAATATACCAAACTGGACTTTTGAAAAATACAGTATAATCCTCTTCCTCAGCCAACAGAAATCACAAGTGTGGAAATGATGCTGCTTGCTCAGGAAACAAAATCACCCCCCCCCCAAATCAGAGCAACAAAAAAGCATTTAAACACCTAGAATAATCCTAAAAAAACGAGTTTCTAAAGTGCTTCCAGCTGTTGATTCAGTAATTACACATGACTTGCTTCTAGAAGCTGTTCCTGGTATGGCTACAGCTGCTCTTTCCAGAAGGAAGCGTTGCTGGCACACCGAAGTGGCTCAGAAGCGTTTATAGGAAATTGGACACTCCCTGCTGGAATGTCCCTCAATCCGAGAAGTGAGTGGCGAGGGGAATTTTTCAGGGGAAAGACCCAAGGAAACACCATTTATCTCCCAAGGAAACACCATTTATCTCCCAACTTCCATTCAAATTGCCTCCAGTGCAATTAGCTGAGGAAAGCTGGGTTGGGGTTTCCCAACGTGGTACAGGTAGTCCTCAACGTATGATCCAAATTAAGCCCAAAATTTCTGTTGCTAAGTGAGACAATTCTTAAATGAGTTTTGCCCCATTTTGCAATCTTTCTTGCCACAGTTAAGGGAATCGCTGCAGATAGTAACATGGTTGTTAAATCAAATCTGGCTTCCCCCTTGACTTTGCTTGTCAGAAAGTTGCAAAAGGTGATCACGTGACCCCTGGGACATTGCAACTGTCATAAATATGAGTCAGTTGCCAAGCATCTGAATTTTGATCTCGTGACCATGCGGCAACGGTTGTGTGAAAATAGCAATAGCACTTAGATTTATATACCGCTTCATAGTGCTTTACAGCCCTATCTAAGCAGTTCACAGAATCAGCATATTTTCCCCAACAATCTGGGTCCTCATTTTTCTGACCTCGGAAGGATGAAAGGCTGAGCCGATGAGACTCAAACTGCTGAACTGCGGGCATCGGCATTCAGCAGAATTAGCCTGCAGTACCGTATTCCGGGAGTCTTCAAACTTGTCCCTTTTATGACTTGTGGACTTCAAACTCCCAGAATTCCTCAGCCAGGCATGCTGGCTGAGGAATTCTGGGAGTTGAAGTCCACAAGTCATAAAAGGGACAAGTTTGAAGACCCCTGCCGTATTCTAACCGCTGCGCCACCACGGCTCTTAAAACTGCAATAAGTTACTTTTTTCAGCGCTGTTCTAACTTTGAATGGTCACTAAATGAATTATTGTAAGTCAAGGATGACCTGTAGTGTTTCTCCAGAATATCAAAAGTTTTAAAACCAGTGGTATTTGCTTGAGCTAAATACTAAATGAACTGTTGTAAGTGGAGGTCTACCTGTATAACCCCATTGGCTGAGTTTACCAGGATCATGAGCTCTAAACATGATTTTCAAGGCACCATGACTGACTTCATACTTCATACGCTGAAGTACTAACACGGAAGCCACAGTATTTGCTTTGCGTCAGGGGGAGGGAACTGAATCAACGGCCAGGTTCAGATTTTAGCAATAAAGTTCCACAGTCTCCAACGTTCATTAAAATAAAAATAGAGACATTGGAAGTTGTGCAGTGGTGCTTAAAAGTATGTGGACCCTTTTGAATCTTCAGCATTTCCACATAAACATGACCTAAAATATGTTCTATTTGCCACACAAATCCTAAAATTAGATAGCGAAGCCATTAAACTGATGAGTCAAAAACATTATACTTGTTTATTGATTTATTGACGAGAGTGATTCAAAGCTATGTATTTAGTTTTAGGATGTGTGCAGAAATGTTGAAAATTCAAGAGTTCGCCAACATTTAAGCACTGCCGTAGATATCCGTCATAGAATACAGGTGGTCCTCGACTTACAACCTTTCATTTAGTGACCGTTCAAAGTTACAATGGCACTGAAAAAATGACCATTTTTCACACACTTATTGGAGCCCCAAATCTCTGCTGCTCAGTGAGACATCTGTTAAGAAAATTTTGCCCCAATGTACAACCTTTCTTGTCACAGTTGTTAACTCTCCGATTGGTAAGTTAGTAACACGGTTGTTAAGTGAAACTGGCTTCCTCACTGATTTTGCTTGTCAGAAGGTCACAAATGTGACCACATGATTCCGGGACGTTGCAACTGTCATAAATATGAGACAGTTGTCAAGCATTTGAAGTTGGATCACGTGACCATGGGGATGCTGCAATGGTTGTTAAGTGTGAAAAATGGTCACGAATCTCCTTTTTCAGTGCGGTTGTAACTTCATATGGTCACCAAACAAACCGTTGTAAGTCGAGGACTACCTATCATTTGGCTCACTGCACGTGACCAAAAAGGGAAAGGTTAAATTGCCACAAGATAATTTCTGTTCATCTTCTTGGGAGAACAGGAAGCAGAGCCGCTACATACACATTCCAACAGGAGATTTCAAGTGAAAGAAGTGCTAAAACTTTATTTTATTTTTTGCAACACAGTTGATTCCAATTAATGGCCTAAGCAGACTCCTAAGCTACTTACATGTGTGTCAGTGGATTTTTCCTCATTTCAGTTGGTTGCTTGCTTGATCCCACAAGTGTTGACTTCCGATGGCCAGGTGATTTTGGCGGGAAACCTCAAAACAACACTTCCAAATCAGCACACCCCCCCTCCGGCCACGTGACACGAGAAGAAAGACATGGAGATCTAAAGGATGCCTTACATTTATCGGTGTTCTTTTCTTTCTTAAACGAACGTACATACTTCAATCATCCAACAATCAGAGTGATTTTACAAAACATTTCATTACAAGAGCTTGGGAAAGCTCTTTTTTTTAAAAAACAAAAAACCAAAAAACAGAGGTGTATAAAAATGGAAGTCCCTCCAGATCATAAGATCTTGTCTGGTGGGCAGGGATGGTCTTCAATCCAGAGCCAGGTTTTCTGACGGCATCGGCTTGAAAGACGGCAGACAAATTCTCAAGACGTCAGTGACACATCCGCGAAGTCATGTCCTTCTGTCAAAGAGAGGACAGTTAAATATCACTTAGAAATCACATTTCTAAAAAAAAATATGTTATTACAGGTAGTCCTCGACTTATGACTATAATTGAGCCCAAAATTTCTCTTGCTAAGTGAAGCAGTTGTTAAGTGAGTTTTGCCCCATTTTACCTTTTTTTTTTGCCCACTGTTTTTATGTGAATCACTGCAGTTGTTAAATTAGTAATATGATTGTTAAGTGAATCGGGTTTCCCCATTGATTTTGTTTGTCAAAAGATTATAAAAGGTGATCACAGGAGTCCGGGACACTGCAACCGTCATAAATATGAGTCAGTCGCCAAGCGTCTGAATTTTGATCAGGTGATCATGGGGATGCTACCACGGTCATGTGAAAAACAGTCATAAGTGACTTTTTTCAGTATTGTTGTAATTTGGAACGGTTACTTAATGAACCATTGTAAGTTAAGGACTACCTGTATACTGAACTAAAGTAGCCCTTGAATTACAACTGGTCACTTAATAACCATTCAAAGTTCTGATAGCCCTTCCTGTGGGCACTTATGACCCCATTTTGAAGTCAAAATGGCCACCTCCCCTCCTAGGTCATGTGACTGCACTCTGGGCACTTGGCAACCGGACCATATCAATGACTATTGGCAGAGTCCTGGGGTCACAATGTCGTGTTTTACAACAGTTTTGCCGAAAAGTTGCATTTATTTCTGGTTTTCAGCAAAGCCAGCCCATAGCAAACCACTGATTTGCTTAACAACCACCAAAAAAAATAAGTCATTAAACCAGGTTGGTCACGTAAGTGACCTGATTTTCAACCATCAAAGTAATGACCGTGATAGGCAGGCTTCATTATGGTTGTAACTTGAGGACTACTTGTAATTCAAGGAAGTATGAGGGGTCCTTGGTGCTCTTTGATCTTGGTTGCTGTCGGGTCCACCATCGTACTCTGGTGTCCTGTCATCGTGCTGAGGGGGGACAGGGGATGGCATGCTTGGGATTTTTCCGCTTCTGCTGTTCGCTTGGGAATTAGGGAGTGGGACTCTCTTCAGAGACGGGACAGAGCTCTTCTCAGCTGGTTTTCGTGCCCTGAGTGTGAATTGTTATCTGCCTAGCACCTCAGCGTTCTCAAAACGTCTTCTTGGATCACACTAGTTGCCGGTGGGCTGGTCGGAGGGGTTGGGACTGGGGAAACCAAAAGAATTGCTTTGTGCTTTGCGCGAGACCCTCAGATTCCGCCTGACTTTACTGCATTCAGTTTCTCTCAGTAAAAGTTCTTTTGATTCAAGTCAATGGATTCAAGAGTCTTGCTTTCCTGAGGGGACCGACTGGGGCAGGTCAGACGTCAGGCGGAATCTGAGTCCCACACAAAGTGTAAAGCAATTATTTTGCTTTCCCAGTGACCTACGTGCAGGAGTATGGCTCCAAAATACCCACTGAAGGCGCTAAGGTGAGGAACGTCACCCTGGCACTGGAAGGAGGGCAACTCAAGGGGTGCTTCATTCTGGGAGCCACTGTAAAGTTTAGAGTCTCGGTATGGCCCCCTATCAGCCATCCTGGACTAAGGTTGCACCAAATGTTTCTTGCAGACGTTTCATTACTTAACTTAGGTAACATCATCAGGGCTAGTATATATCCATACCACAGGATCTCAAAATTAATGCAATTAAAAAAAAAAAAAGCAGAGTTGTCATTTGACCCTTGTGCCAATGACAACTCAAGAAAAGCAAACAAACTCATGTAGAACTGATGGGTACAACAGAAGCCGCCCTGCATGTGGGAATTACATTCAGAGTAAAATAAAGGTAGTCATTGACTTACAAGCATTCTTTTAGTGACCATTCGAAGTTACTGCGGCACTAAAAAAAAGGACTTATGACCATTGTTCACACATACGACCGTTGCAGCATCCCCATGGCTACATGATCCAAATTTGGGTGCTTGGTAACTGGGATGAATTTACGACAGTTCCACTGTCCCGGGATCGTTGATCTTCATTTGTAACCTTCCTAGTTGGCTTCCAACAAAGTCAATGGAGGAAGTCAGATTCACTTAACCACCACATATTACAACTGCAGCAATTCGCTTAACAGTTGTGTCAAAAAAGGTCGCAAAACGGGGCAAAACTCAGTTAACAACTGCCTTGCTTACCAATAGAAATTTTGGGCTCGATTGTGGTTGTAAGTCAAGGACTACCTGTATTTATTTTTTAAAAACAGCCCGTTAGCCTTTCTGCAGGCTAATTTCAATGTAGGGAACAGTTGGGTAGGACTACAGCTGACAATGCCATTTTAATTCCTTTCTATGCCAAAGAAGGCAGCCCACCTAAACAGTGCTGGGTTCAGAGTGCAGAACACCATCACAACCTGGTGCCAGGGTTAAATGGGCATCTCCTCCAGCCTTTCTTTCCATTCTCTGTAGTCACATTGTCAAGGTAGTTCTGGGTGCAATTCAAGCTGCTGGTTATCACCTTTACAGCCCTGCAAGGTAGTACTTATGAGATTATCTACCTCCATCCCATATTTGCCCATCCCACACGATTTGAGAGGGCTGGAGCACTCCAGGTCCATTCCATTGAACACCATTGTCTTCTGAAACCAAGAAAATGTCCCTTCTCTCTTGTGGCATTTGCCTTATGGAATAGTCTCAACTTTAAGAAGTGTGGACTTCAACTCCCAAAATTCCTCAGCCAGCGTACTGGCTGGGGAATTCTGGGAGTTGAAGTCCAGACATCCTCACGTTGCTAAGGTTGAGAAACACTGGATTATATAATGTATCCATTATTATATGATAATTTTCATTCTGTTTTTTGGTTTTGTCTATAGAGATTTTATTGTTTTTCGCTGATAGCTCTTAGCGGCCTAAAGTTACATAGCTAAGATAGGTAGCCATATACATTTTCTAAATAAATAAAATGAATAAACTTCAATAGTCCAATGTCGTTTATTCCACCTTGTCAGCCATAAAACTGTTGGAAGGATTGTCCAGTTATGGATGGAAAGCACCTGGGTGTGCCTCCCTTTCCTTCCTTGTTTCTCTTTTTCTTCTGCAGAGGTATTAATGTTTATTCAACATTGTTCAATATCGAATGCCAATTAATAAGTAAATACAAAACCTCAAGTTGATGACATGCATTTTATGCATCAGGGAAACTGAAGTGGAATAAATACTGTATATCCTTTTTATATTCATTTTTAAAAACACTCTTCCATGGTCTTATTTATTTGTCGTCTCCCTTGTTTTTAATAGATGTAAGAGCTGTTTTGTTTTATGGTAAGCCACTCAAAAATGGGTGGTTATATAAATTAATATACTAAGCTTCAGCAATAACCCGTCCTAATGAACACTGTGCCTTAAATAAAAATGTACCTTTTTTTCTTAAAACAACCCAACTCTTTAGAGATTGCCAAATACCACTGGTTCTGGATGAAATTGTGCCATACTTTGGGTAGCTCAGGAGGGGGAGCCCTCCACCCCCCAAAATGACACTCATCAGGTATCCGAACCACGGCTCCCAAAGTGGGATGCCAGCAAAAGCAGCCCCAACCCTGCACTCACCAGAGGCTCCAATTCCTTGTTGTCTATGAGATTGAACTCTTTTACAAAATAGTAGAAGTGCTTGTAGCAGGTATTCACATGGGCTTCCGAGCCCATTTGGGCGATACGATCAAAGTGGTGGATGTAGACATGGACAAAGACGCGGAAGAGACGGGAGAGGATCTTTTTCACAACTTGGAGGAAGTTCTTAGGAAATGGAGTACCTGTGGAAGACCATGACAATTAATCTTCCTTCCTTCCCTTTCCTTCTTTCCTCCCTCCTTTCCTTCCTTCCTTCCTTCCTTCCTTCCTTCCTTCCTTCCTTCCTTCCTTCCTTCCTTCCTTCCTTCCTTCCTTCCTTCCTTCCCTCCCTCCCTCCCTCCCACAATTTATTTAATCAATTTATCATATCCATGGCAGGAAAGATGGCAGACAATTTAGGTGACTAGGCCAATATTATCTATGCAAGTTGTATATTTCCAAAATTGGAGTATCCCTTTCCAGCACCAAGGAAGAAGAAAGAAAATAAGGAAAAGCTACCACAAGGAGAGTTGGGCTACATCCTCTGCAGCCAAAATAGGCAACTATAATTTAAGATTTCACCAAGATATAAACTGA
This sequence comes from Azemiops feae, assembly GCA_023970755.1. Classification (NCBI taxonomy): domain Eukaryota; kingdom Metazoa; phylum Chordata; class Lepidosauria; order Squamata; family Viperidae; genus Azemiops; species Azemiops feae. Next base: position 610,892 of record JALGBA010000077.1, on the reverse strand, counting down.
GTTCAGAGTACTGTGCTGAACACTAACCTGAGATTCTGTTTAATCAACAGACTAGAATTGAGCAAGCCAGAGCTGAGTGTAAAGGCAGCTGTAGAGAAGATGAAGCAAGGAGAACTGGATTTCAATACAACTCCCTCTCAATATCCATCCATTATGGTGTGAGGGGTGTGTGTGGAATTAACAGAAGGGAATGAGGGAGGCTGCTTGCTTATGAAGTTTGACAAAGAACATCGTGGATTATATATTGTCTGAAACCCAGTTATCTGAGTTCCAGTTTGAAATTTAACAATTTTATTTATTAAATCTGTCTGCTGCCCTACCCTCAACCAATGAGCATTTTTCCCCTTTTCATCTCCTGACCTGAAGTCTCCAATCTCAGGAATAATCAAGATATCAAGATTCTGATCTTTTTTTACAAAACATTCCGGGCCCCATAGCTATTGCACAAAGTCACGTAATGAAATGGAACACTTCGTCAAAATTCCTTTCTAAATGTAAATGGCTCCATTCTTGAACTGCTTTCATTGTTCAGAAATTGCTCCTAGGTTCAGCCAAGATTTGCCTTCGGGAATTTTAAGTTCCTTAAGAGCTGCCCCTGCCCATTTAGGTATCAATCCACCTGTTTTTATTTTCATGTTTTTAACAACTTATAAAGGGGTCCTTACAGAGGCCTCAACCCACTGCATTTGTTCAGCCTCCTGCTGGCATCGTCAGTGACACGCCTAAAAACCAGTTTCAATCACACCATTCCTGCTATGACCATCTTGATGCTTTTGAACATACCACAAAGCCCATGTATCTACCACTTCATCCAGGTTTAGGTCTCATCCCCCCAAATATCTAATTACCATAACATAAAAGCAGAGTTTAATAACTACAAGTAGTCCTCGACTTAAAACCACTTATTTGGTGACCGTTCAACGTTACAATGGCACAAAAAAAGTGACTTACTACCGGTTCTCACACTTACGACTGTTGCAGCATCTCTCCTGTCATGTGATTAGAATTCAGGCATTTGGCAACTGTTGTTTATCTATGAGAGTTGCAGTGTCCTGGGATCATGTGGTTGCCATTTGCACCCTTCCCAGCTTGATAAGCAAAGTGAATAGAGGAAACTGGATTCATTTAAGAACTGCATGATTCACTTAACAACTATAGTGACTCGCTTAACAACTGCGGCAAAAAAAATGTCATAAAATTGGGTGTGATTCACTTAACTACTGCCTTCTTTAGCAATAGAAATTCTGGTCCCAGGTGTGGTTGTAAGTTAGAGGAGTATAGGTAATCCTCAACCTATGATCACAATTGAGCCCAAATTTATGTCACTAAGTGAGACATTTGTTAAGCGTCTTTTGCCCCATTTTATGATCTTTCTTGCCGCAGTTGTTAAGTGAATCACTGCAATCAAGTTAGTAACACTGTTGTTAAGTGAAGCAGGCTTCCCCACTGACTTTGCTTGTCAGGAGGTCGCAAAGGGATATCATGTGACCCAGGGACTCTGCAACCGTCATAAATATGAACCAATTCCCAGCTTCTGAATTTTTAATCACCTGACCATGGGGATACTGCAGGGGTTGTAAGTACCGTGTTTCCCCGAAAATAAGACCGGGTCTTTCTTTTCTTTTTTTGCCTCCAAAAGAGACACCAGGTCTTATTTTCAGGGTAGGCCTTACCTCACCTCCGGCAGCGACAGCCCCACCCAGCTGGTCCACTTCTTCTGGGGCTGAAATTCTGCAGCTGCTTTTGGGCCTGCATTTTGCAGTCAGGCCTTTTCAGAAGGCCTAAGCAGCTGAGTACCAAGCTATGGATTCAATCCATACTTTGGTGCTCGGCTGCTGAGGTCTTGCAGAACCGAGCTATGGATTGAATCAACCCTGTGACTGAGAAATGCAGGCCTGGCTGCAGAAGAGGCCGCAAAAGAAGTGGGCCAGCAAGGAGAGGCCTGGCTGCAAGATAAGTGGGTGCGGGGCGGGTGGGGCAGCTCCCCATCCCCTTAGCTTGATTTTTAGGTGTGTGCCTCACCCCAAAAATAGGGCTTATTTTTGGGATAGGGCTTATATTAGGCCCACACCCCAAAATCAAGCTAGGGCTTATTGTTGGTATAGGCCTTACTTTCAGGGAAACACAGTATGAAAAACGGTCATGTCACTTTTTTCAGTGCCGTTGTAGCTCTGAACAGTCACTAAATGAACTGTTGTAACTCGAGGACTACCTGCACTTGTAATTCCATGACTATTAAGTATACAGTTGCATTAGCCATTTTTGCCTAAAGCTCATGTTCATTTTATGATCAATTCTCTAATTTTCTTCCCGGCCTGTTCAACCTCTTCCCATCAAACTCACCAACATTTGTAGGGAAGAGATCCTCGTTGTTGATCTGTACTTCAATCCAATCCATGAGAAGGTTCATGTATTTAGGCGCAGAAAGGGCAGTGGGCTTGCGGTATTTCTCATCCTGCCACCGATACTCATACTTTGGGCCACCGGACATGACCGGACAGGACTTTTCTGTGCAATAATCACTTACTGTCCCATAAATGAGGTTGATGCGGTTGAAAAAGTCCACCACGTGAACAGCCACCCAATCGTTCAGTTCCTCATCATGTGGGAGCTGCACAGCCAGCTTTAAATCCAGCCCAGCATTAAGGGATGCCTGGGCCTTTTTGTGAAGCTCAAAGCGCTGTGTCCCGGGTTCAAATTTCCGTTTAGGCCGGAAGGTCCGATCCTTATTAAAAACTTGTTTCAAAGGGTTGGCCATCTCCTGCTCCCCAAAGTTTCTGAGATCTAGGAAACCACCACCACCACGACGTGCCTTCCAGGGATGACTGCTATAACCAACACCTTTAAATCTCCTTTTGAATTCCACTGGTGAACTTCGTAATCTGCAAGACAAAAATATATACAAAGAAGTTTGAGGGAGGTGGGAAAGGAAAGAAATCTAAAGGACGGTCTCAAAATAAATTCTAAAATATGGTTCTTTGGATACTTCTTTTGTATTCTATTCAAATTCCCATTTAAAAAAAAACAAGGTAGTATTTACACATATGGCTGGGTCAAAAAACTTGCCTTAGTGGAAATGCAACTTTGAGAAAAAGACAGTAACAATAGTAAGATGGACACAACAGCAATAGAAATAGCTCTCAATTTATGATCCTAATGTAGCCTGCCTATTATGGTTGTAAGTCGTGTCAGTCATAAAGCAGGTCATCCAAGGTTGCCTGACTGAGAAAAAAAAGGGGGAGGTTAACAAGAGGTTAACACCTCCTCTTCCCCTCCCTTCTAAAATCAGCTATTTAATTCCTTTAAGTTTCCTTTAATTGCTTCCCACTCAGTGGCCTTATAAGAATCTGTCTGATAATTTTCCTGGGGTGGTGTCTGAATTTAAAATAATCATATCCAAAGTCCTTCCAGTCCAGCATCTGGTATCCCCCACGGGATACTTGCCAGGACAAGTGAGCAAAGCTTAAAGTTCATTCCCAGTACTGATAGACTTACTCTGAATATGGGAGTTTCCTTATCTGCTTCTCAGCCCTGGATAGACCCAGCACCAATCAATCCAAGTTCCCTTGGGACTACCTCCATTGGCTGCCAAAGCCACACAGGGCCAGTTTCTCCTTTCCACAAACCGGTATGCACAGATAGACACCTCCTAATGTTGGACCTTCCACCGATCCTGTTTGTGGGGAACCTATTGGCCAGGTATAAAAATCCCAACGAACTCCTCACCCAATCTCATCCAGAAAGCCACATTTTGAGAAGACTCCCCTAATTCTCCAAAAGGCCTCTCATCAGATGCAGTATGGGAGCAAGTAGGGAGAAGGCAGCAGCAGCAGCCGGATGCTGTGACTCCCCGATTACTAAGAAACCAGTCACCGCATCCTGTAAGCACCCATTTCAGTTCTGTTAAGAAAGCGGAAATCCAGTGAATGTTTACCCAACTTGCAAAAAGGAGAAGATAGCGAGGATCTCCTTTTGAAGCTCAAGACAACAAGTTACTAATTTTCTTCCGAAATGAACCTGTTTGCTGCAGTTTAGCTCAGTCTTTCCCAACCCAGTTGTCTCTCTCCAGAAAAGCTGATTCCAATAACCATAATCCACAGCAACACCAAAGAGCTTGGCAAGCTGGCCTTATGGGATGCTGGAGGAATTGGAGAAGGCATGGCTGGGCTTAACCTACCTTACAGGGTTGTTAGTAATAGGAAAAAAATAGGGAGAGGGAGTGCTCTAGATGCCATTTTAAGCTCCTCTAGGAAAGGGAGAATATAACTTCAGCAAACAAACAATACCTGTATTACAGAAATTAAGGCATCTGGGGTAAGAAAAACCATATCTTGTTTACATCTGTTTGGTTCTGGCTTCAGATTTCCAGGAAATGCATAAGCAAGGCTTAAAAGCAATATCCTTCCCTTCTTGAACGATGTGCTAACTAAGGTAGACTGCCTCTGGTCAGAGTGGTTCCATTCCATTGTCAAATCCATCCATCTATCTATCGGGTTTCCCCAAAAATAAGACCCGGTTTTATACTTTTTTGCCTTCAATAGAGGCAGAGGGCTTATTTTCGGGGGCTGTCTTATTTTTTTCCCCGACACCTGCCTTGCCTTGCGGCGGCGGCAGCAACAGCCCCGTCCAGCAAGAGGCCGCGTGGCTGGTGGCCTATTTCTGTGGCCGGTCTCGGTAGGAGGCTGCGTGGCGAGGCAGTTGGGGGTGGGGGTAGAGCTGCCCCATAGGCCCCATTCGCTCGGTTCCCAAGTGCCCCATAAGGACCCAAACACTTTTCTCCCAAATGGAGATCTGACGGAGACTGGAATCTTTGTCTGCTTGTGAATGGGGCGCTTTGAAAGGGAGCTAATCGCTCCGTTTCAAAGCGCCCCATTCGCAAGCAGACGAAGTTCCAAGCGCCCCACAGGTGCCCAAACAGTTCCCCCCCACCTCCGCATGCAGACTTACCTGCTCTGCGCCAAGGGGCCAGCGGGCTGTGGCTGCTGCTGGACACCATCGGCCCCTGTGTGCCCGCCACTTATGCTGGCCATGCCCACCTCCCCAGGCTTATTTTTGGGGTAGGGCTTATATTAGGCCCACCCCAAAAAACCAGGCTAGGGCTTATTTTCGGGTAGGTCTTATTTTTGTCAAAACACGGTATCTATCTATCTATCTATCTATCTATCTATCTATCTATCTATCTATCTATCTATCTATCTATCTATCTATCTATCTATCTATCTATCTATCTATCTATCTATCTATCTATCTATCTATCTATCTATCTATCTATCTATCTATCTATCTATCTATCTATCTATCTATCTATCTATCTATCTATCTATCATCTATCCATCCATCCATCCATCCATCCATCCATAACAACCCTGTGAAGTGGGTTGGGCTAAGAGAAGTGACTGGCCCGAAGTCATCCAGCTGGCTGGACGAGAACTCACAGTGTCCCCTGCTTTCTAGGCCAGCATCTTAGCCACTACTCTAAACTGGCTCTCCATCATACAACACATGCACATTTCAGTGCATTCTGAAATCCTCCTCCTTTGATTTTGGACAATACAAGGTAGTGTGCATAATGCTGCCATCCATTTCCCCACAACATCAACCCTGTGAGGCGGATTCAGCTGAGAGGGAGGGATTGTCTCAAAGTCATTCAGCTGGTGTTGATGCCTAAGGAAGACTAAGACTCACGGTCTTCCAGTTTCTGGGCCAGCATCTTATCCAGGGCTACACCAGGGCTCTGGTCATGGTCCACTGCAACTATACTGGCTGGGGAATTCTGGGAGTTGCAAGTCCACAAATCTTAAAGTTGCCAAGTTTGGAGACTCCAAACCGGCTCTCGGTTTGAATAACACCAATGAGAAATTCAGAAGGGCACCGATCCCAGATTAAACAGAGACAGCATAATTTATCTCGATCTGCTGACCAGGCAACACATTTTTTTATTGACTGTGTTTCTAAGCAACCCCACATCTGTGGTTCTCCGGATGCTGTACACAACTATTGAGGCTTATTTTATAGAGAGAAAACTGCACCACCAAAAACATCAGAAACTAAGAAACAAAAAACTGGTGCAAAAGTAATTGTTGTGAGACCCATGCCATTGCACCAATAAAATATAAAAAACGTAAGTTCCAGAGATAGATGGTTATGAACACACTTGAGAACAAAAGGGCCACATTGTAGGTGTTCCTGAGTGCCAATTCAAACTAGTGCAGTGTTTCTCAGCCTTGGAAGTTTATCGTAAAGTTGCCAAGATTGAGAAACACTGGACTAGTGATTAAAGGGTGGACTGGAAATCAGGAGTCCATGAGTTCTAATCCTGCTTTAGGCAGAGAAGCCAGCTGGGAAACTTTAGGCCAGTTTTTCTATCTCAGCCGAAGGAAGAAGCCAATGACAAACCACTTCTGAAAAAGTTGCTAAGAAAACAGCATTTACTTGTCCGGGTAGCTGCCAGGAGTCAAGACACCAAAAAGAGATGCTCCTGTTAAAAAGGTGTTTTCATCCTTGAGCCTCAGCTATGCCCCACAGGAGAAATGAAACTTAAATCAAATTAAATAGTTTGTAAGCCGCCCAGAGTCTGTGGTTCTATGGCCTTACAGAGGAGATAGGCTGCATAAAAATTTAATTAAACAAACAAACAAAAACAAAGCCATTCCTCTTAATGGCTGGGAAATTCTGGGAGTTGAAGTCCACACAGCTTAAAATTGCTAAGGTTGAGAAATCCTGATTTACAGAGATAAACAGGCGAAGCAATCAATTTACAAAAACACATTCAAAATGCAGGTGTACAGCAGAGGCAAAAAATGCATAGAAGCGACTGAGGAAGAGTGTCAAAGTGTTTTTTTTTCCCTATCAACCCCCAACTTGAAGTTCCTCAATTCAGTTGAACTGATGCAAAACCTCAATGAGTAATGCCACTGAAGTGCATTGGCGGGGACAGCTGCCCTCCACCAAAAAGCCACTGAAAAGGGGAATAAAAAATTAAAAACCTAGTAACCTTATTTATATAGAAGGGCCACTTCCTCTGCCATTTAATCTTTCTGAAAGAGGGTGTGTTGGCCTTTGGCCAACACAACAGCAGGACCCGAAAACAACAGCAAAGTTGAAGGGGGAAGAGAAGACTTACAGAAAAGAGCCAGTTTAAAGGGGGAAGGGAAGATCACCCTTCTCGCCTTATTTTGTAAGTAAAAATCCCACTGGAGTGACAGAGTGAAGGGAACCTCAAGGTCATCAAGGCCAACCTCCTCCTATCAATAGCATAGCTGAGATATGGCTGTCCCATTTCAGCTTAAGCTGAGTTTAGTGCCACCCTGCCAAACAGCTCTTAATTCAATAGCTACATAATGCATGTCAGGTCATTGATTGTTGCTTATTCACATGAATAATAATAAAATTACACTATAATCAATTCTCATGGCTTCTCTGGATGAGTTCCCATATCTGAAGAGAGGAACAATCTTATCATAATTAGCAGTTACTCTTTCTGTCTTACTACAGGTAGTCCTCGGTTTACAACATTACATTTAGTGACCATTTGACGTTACGCCACTGAAAAAAGTGACTTATGACCAGTTTTCACACTTATGACCTTTGCAGCATCCCCATGGTCACGTGATTTACATGCAGATGCTTGGCAACTGGTTCATATTTATGACTGTTGCAGTGTCCCCGGGCCCTGTGATCACCTTTTGCGACTTTCTGACCAGCAAAGTCAATGGGGAAACCAGATTCACTTAACAACTGTGTCACTAATTTAACAACTGCAGTGATTTGCTTAACAAATGTGGCAAGAAAAGTTGTAAAAGGGGACAAAATTCACTTGACAAATTTCTTACTTAGCAACATAAACTCTGGGCTCACTTGTGGTCATAAGTCGAGAACTACCTGTACTAGATTGACTCACTCCATCTGGGGTTGGAGGAAGATTTGAACACTTCCAGTATGTGTATAATCATTTAGGCACCATTACATGTGAATTATGTGAATTGGACACTTGACAATCAGCTTGCATTTCTGACGGTTACAGCATCCCAGGGTAACATGATCTACATTGGTGACCTTCCTATGGGGCTTCCAACAAGCAAAATTAATGGGGGAAACCATTTAATGATCACATGATTTGGGTTTTATGGATTTTCCCCTTATCCCTAGTAAAAGATGATGGAACGAAGAGGAGGGGAAGGTATTTTAATAGCTCACTTTTTAAAGAAGGAGAAATAGATATTGGTCCTCAGAAAAGTAGAAAAATGTTGGGATCTCCCTTTCCAGCATACCAAAACCACATCTTGTTATTTTTTTAAAAAAAACAAAAACAAAACTAAGGCTTTGAATAATTGGACTTCTGGCTTCTTAATAGTTTATTGAAATGATCACATTTTCAAGATGAGTTTCAGCTACAGGAAATTCTTTGGGTATTTCTAAGTGGAACTCAGCCAGGTTTTTCAGAGAAAATCTTATTCCCTCCATCATGTTAGTAATGACACCCCAGCAGGATGTTGGTTTGGATAGATTCTACTCTGCTTTTCCAGAATACAGTACAGAGAATTTAGCCTGCAATCTTAGATAGCCAAAACTTCTGGTGTGAATTTCCAGATGGCCCTAACTCAACCTCAGGATTCACTACCTGAAAAATAGGGTTACTAGTAAGTACTTAGAGGGCACAGGCAGTATGAGGTAATATGAACGGCTAGGATAGATAATAAGTCACTTAGTAAAAAAAAATACTTATCATTTTTAGAACACAAAACAACAATTTGCTGAAGCTCATGAGGTTATTTTGAATTGTGTGTACACAAGATAGGATAACTGCCAAAACTCCAAACTTGGCACTTATGAAGAACACATTAAATAGCATTGAGCTAAATATAAGCAGCCATATAAAGAGCCCCATAATATACACTCACTGACTCAATACACCAGGCAAGAGTACGTTAAAATGGAATAGGATAGTTGGCAGATCAACATACAATGGGAACCCAAACACTGTTTTAAGAGGTTGTAGGAACTTTGTATTAAACAGGAGTATTAGTTCTGGGTTACAAAGCTCAAAATACGATTAGCTGTTGTCTAGATTTACACAGACCTGATCTGGCAGCCTATGTCAGTGATCGCGAACCTTTTAGAGACCGAGTGCCCAAAAACCACCACCCCACCCCTGCCCCCACTCCGCCGTGCCCGCTGGACCACCCACCACCTCCACGGCCCGCCACAGATCACCCAGGCAGCCCAGCAGCACCATGGTGGCCACGCCCTCCGCCCGTGCCCTGCAGCATCATCTGCGCGTGATGGGGTGCAAGGGCGGAGTCTTGTCCCAGCTGCCCGGCTACATGTCCTTGGTTGCACAGCATTGCGTGGGCCGTGCCCGGGAGCGACTCTCCTCCGGAGGGCTGCTGGTGAGGAGGGGGCCATGGGAGGAGGCGGGGCTGGGGCGACGGTGCGTGTGCCCACAGAGGTGGCTCCGAGTGCCGCCTCTGGCACGCGTGCCATAGGTTCGCCACCACTGGCCTATGTCAATACACTGAGTATACCAGTGGTTAGAAGAAAGCAAAACATATTTGTTAACTTAGTTTTAGTTTGTTGTTTGAAACCTAGCAACTGTGAATGAAGGCAGGAGAATCCATTCAGAATTCCTGAACTTTCAAGAGATATTGAAATTCCTGCAAGTCTCTTTCCCAATAGAGCTCCACCCCAGTGCCAAGGAAATCTGGAAACATATTAAGCAACAACATTCACAAGCCTGCTGTCCTCCAGATTTGTTAAACTATAACTCTCATCGTCCTCCACCATCTTGGCTGTCTGACAAGAAAGCAGAGCTACCAGGCTGGGATTTTGAGATGGCCAGATTTACAACCCATCACATTTGAGAAGGGGGGCAACAAAGCTTTTATCTTTCTTCTCTCAGGACCCTTCCCCACTTACAAAAATCATGGAAAACCCCTAAAGAGGTTTTATTTATATGGGTTATATTTACTGATATTTACCATATTGAAAATTAAAACTGCTGCCCCTGTTGCTTCTCATGATTGTTTGATGGGAATTCTTTAATAGGCTAATAATTTTGATTTTTGTGGACCCCTGAAAGGTCTTGGGCAGGGGTAGGCAACCTTGGCTCTTTTATGACTCGTGGACTTCAACTCCCAGAATTCCTGAGCCAGCCATGCTGAGGGGACAGGGAGAGTTTCCAAGCTGAGCCATGCTGGCTCAGGAATTCTGGGAGTTGAAGTCCACGAGTCATAAAAGAGCCAAGGTTGCCTACCCCTGGTCTTGGGGGACCTTCAGGGGTCCTGGGACCACACTTTCCGAAGTTCTAAAGATTGCCAAGACCCTTAGCATCATCGAAGTAAAAATGTTTGTACTATTTCAATCAGCAATCAAAATCATTTTGCAAATGCTGTTAGTAAAGGCATGGGTCACGAAAAGAAAAAAAAGGAACAGAAAATTAGCAACCTGTAAGATGGATGGACTTCAATCCCCAGAATTCCCCCGTGCTGGTTGGGGAGTTCTGGGAGTTGAAGTCCACCCATCTTAAAGTTGCCAAGGCTGAGAAACAGAGCTTTAGAAAGATCGCCTTAAGGTCAGGAAAGCAACACACCGCCTCCACATCACGGATATTCACAGCTATTTAATCGCAGAAACCAGCTTGTAAAACTTTCCATACCACGGAGGTAAAGAGGATTAACCGATCCGGAGTAAGAAATGTTGTGAGGTCGGGCAGATTTTTCCCAGTCAGTTGCCAATCTAATTAAGAAAAGCGCACGAGGGGCGATCAAGGTATCCTTGGCGGAAAGCATTTCTTTTTCTTTGTGCCCTTCATCCTAAAGGGCCCCTTGGAGCCGTTGTTCCTCTGTTATGCCTTTACTAACCCGGCGGGCAAGGAGGGCTGATTGGGACAGAAGACAGCAGAAATCTAGCTGCACGAGGCGCTGCTCTTCATTGCAACACCGGAACGAAGAGAGCTGGCGATAGTACTTTTGCTGGGGGGGGGGGGAATGCAATATAAGCGAAAGAAAGCAAAAAGGCAGATCCTCACGTGCATCCATACCTGCCTGTGTCTTGACGAACCTTCCCAACGCGTGAGAAAAGCCTCGCTCTCTCCGCAGCCCGAAACGGCGTCCGCCCTGCAGGCAAGATTTGAACCAAGCGCCACCCCTTCCGCCTCTCCTTACCGTCAGCCAGGCTTCCTTCCCTTAAACGGGTAAGACCCTATCTTTTGCTTGTAAGGATGGCATGGGGTGGGGAATTCCTTTCCCGGAAATACTTCGCTGGAAAAATCAAACGTTTTCTATTGCCCTGCACGGCCTCTCGTGGACAGATGAGATAGATGGGTGAAGGTTTATTTTTATTTTGCTAGATTTCTGTTCTGCTTTTTTTTTTTTTTTTTTTGCTTACTCTTCCTGGTGGCTCTTTTTATTCCTCCCCCCCCCCAACTACAGCAGCGAAGGACTAAAGGATAATATCATAGTTAAAAACCCTTAAATTAAGTTGCCGCTTAAATTCATTAACACTTGTATTAAATTTGTTAGATTATCAGGGAGCCCAATTTCGAAAGATAGCCAAAGGACTTACAAAAAAAGCTTAGACATTATTCTAGCAACTCCCCAGCTCAGAATCTCTGGAAAATGAAATATCTAAAAAATAGAAGGTGAAAATTATGGTTTCATTCTGTGTCACATTGCTCTTCGCATTTATATTCATTCTTTTAATTCATATTATTGTACTCTCCTTTATTGTTATATTGTTTTGCAATTGTTATGTTAATTTTTTTAATTATTTTTTCTGTTTTACTGTTATAAGACACAAGATGGGCAGCAAATACATTTATCAAATACATAAATAAATTTAACAAATTCATCGACCCAGAACTAGTGAAAGCATCCAAGACGGCAGTTTGGATAGTACTCTACTATCACCTGTCCAGCCTAGACGAGTTCAAATCACCAGGACCAGATGGATTATACCCCAAGGTTCTCAAGGAACTGGCAGATGTGATCTCAGAACCACTGAACTATATTTTTCAAAGATCCTGGAGCACTGGGGAACTACCAGAGGATTGGAAAAGAGCTGACGTAGTTCCTATCTTCAAAAAAGGAAAACAAAATGGATCCAGGAAATTACAGACCTATCAGCCTGACCTCAATACCTGGGAAGATTCTGGAAAAGATAATCAAACAACAAACCAGCGAACACCTAGAGGCAAACAAAATCACTACTAAAAGCCAACATGGGTTTGTCAAAAACAGATCATGCCAGACAAATCTTATCGCATTCTTTGACCAAGTGACAAAATTAGAGGATCAGAGGAATGCTGTGGATATAATTTACTTGGACTTCAGTAAGGCATTTGATAAAGTAGATCACAACCTACTACTTGATAAGATAGAAAAATGTGGGTTAGACAGCATCACCACCAGATGGATTCGTAGCTGGCTGACCGGCCGTACTCAGCGTGTGGTCCTCAATGGAACCGCATCTACATGGAGGGAAGTGTGCAGTGGGGTGCCACCCCTTCCGCCTCTCCTTACCGTCAGCCAGGCTTCCTTCCCTTAAACGGGTAAGACCCTATCTTTTGCTTGTAAGGATGGCATGAGGTGGGGAATTCCTTTCCCGGAAATACTTCGCTGGAAAAATCAAACGTTTTCTATTGCCCTGCACGGCCTCTCCACGTGGACAGATGAGATAGATGGGTGAAGGTTTATTTTTATTTTGCTAGATTTCTGTTCTGCTTTTTTTTTTTTTTTTTTTGCTTACTCTTCCTGGTGGCTCTTTTTATTCCTCCCCCCCCCCAACTACAGCAGCGAAGGACTAAAGGATAATATCATAGTTAAAAACCCTTAAATTAAGTTGCCGCTTAAATTCATTAACACTTGTATTAAATTTGTTAGATTATCAGGGAGCCCAATTTCGAAAGATAGCCAAAGGACTTACAAAAAAAGCTTAGACATTATTCTAGCAACTCCCCAGCTCAGAATCTCTGGAAAATGAAATATCTAAAAAATAGAAGGTGAAAATTATGGTTTCATTCTGTGTCACATTGCTCTTCGCATTTATATTCATTCTTTTAATTCATATTATTGTACTCTCCTTTATTGTTATATTGTTTTGCAATTGTTATGTTAATTTTTTTAATTATTTTTTCTGTTTTACTGTTATAAGACACAAGATGGGCAGCAAATACATTTATCAAATACATAAATAAATTTAACAAATTCATCGACCCAGAACTAGTGAAAGCATCCAAGACGGCAGTTTAGATAGTACTCTACTATCACCTGTCCAGCCTAGACGAGTTCAAATCACCAGGACCAGATGGATTACACCCCAAGGTTCTCAAGGAACTGGCAGATGTGATCTCAGAACCACTGAACTATATTTTTCAAAGATCCTGGAGCACTGGGGAACTACCAGAGGACTGGAAAAGAGCTGACGTAGTTCCTATCTTCAAAAAAGGAAAACAAAATGGATCCAGGAAATTACAGACCTATCAGCCTGACCTCAATACCTGGGAAGATTCTGGAAAAGATAATCAAACAACAAACCAGCGAACACCTAGAGGCAAACAAAATCACTACTAAAAGCCAACATGGGTTTGTCAAAAACAGATCATGCCAGACAAATCTTATCGCATTCTTTGACAAGTGACAAGTGAATGCTGTGGACTTGGACTTCAGTAAGGCATTTGATAAAGTAGATCACAACCTACTACTTGATAAGATAGAAAAATGTGGGTTAGACAGCATCACCACCAGATGGATTCGTAGCTGGCTGACCGGCCGTACTCAGCGTGTGGTCCTCAATGGAACCGCATCTACATGGAGGGAAGGGTGCAGTGGGGTGCCCCAGGGCTCTGTTCTGGGCCCAGTGCTCTTCAACATCTTCATCAACGATTTGGACGAGGGGATACATGGGGAACTCATCAAATTTGCGGATGACACCAAGCTGGCAGGAATAGCCAACACTCCAGAAGTCAGGCTTAAGATACAGGAGGACCTGGACAGACTTGAACAGTGGGCGCTATCTAACAAAATGAAATTCAATGGTGAAAAAAGTAAGGTTCTACATTTAGGCAAGAAAAACCAAATGTACAGATATAGTATAGGGGGTACCTTGCTCAATAGCAGTAACTGTGAGAGGGATCTCGGAGTCCTAGTGGACAATCACTTAAATATGAGCCAGCAGTGGTGCTGCAGATGCAAAAAAAAGCCAACACAGTGCTGGTCTGCATTAACAGAGGGATAGAATCAAGATCACGTGAAGTATTAATACCACTTTACAATGCCTTGGTAAGGCCACACTTGGAATACTGCATCCAGTTTTGGTCACCACGATGTAAAAAAGATGTTGAGACTCTGGAAAGAGTGCAGAGAAGGGCAACAAAGATGATTAGGGGACTGGAGGCTAAAACATATAAGAAACGGTTGCTGGAATTGGGTATGTCTAGTTTAATGAAGAGAAGGACGAGGGGGGACATGATAGCAGTGTTCCAATATCTCAGGGGCTGCCACAAAGAAGAGGGAGTCAACCATGGCAAAAAATATTATAAAATTAAGTGCGACTCACTTGATAACTGCCTTATTTAGCAACAGAATGTCTGGTCCCAATTGTGCTTGCAAGTCGAGAACTATCTGTAATTCCGGCTCTTATAAAAAGCAAGACCACGATGTAGAAAAGATGTTGAGACTCTAGAAAGAGTACAGAGAAGAGCAACAAAGATGATTAGGGGACTGGAGGCTAAAACATATAAAGAAAGGTTGCTGGAATTGGGTATGTCTGCAGCTGCCAATAAAGCAGTCTAATGACGAGAAGGATGAGGGGTGACAGGAGAGCAGTGTTCCAATATCTCAGGGGCTGCCACAAAGAAGAGGGAGTCAAGCTATTCTCCAAAGTGCCTGAAGGCAGGACAAGAAGCAACGGATGGAAACTAATCAAGGAGAGAAGCAACCTAGAACTAAGGAGAAACTTCCTGACAGTTTGAACAATTAACCAGTGGAACAACCTGCCTCCAGAAGCGGTGAATGCTCCAACACTGGAAGTTTTTAAGAAGAGACTGGACAGCCATTTGTCTGAAATGGTATAGGGTTTCCTGCCTGAGCAGGGGGTTGGACTAGATAACCTCCAAGGTCCCTTCCAACTTTATTATTATTATTACTATTATTATTACTATTATTATTACTATTATTATTATTATTATTATTACTATTATTATTACTATTATTATTATTATTATTATTATTATTATTATTATTATTATCTACCTATTTGAACTTATGATGTTCTTTCCTCCCCCTGCAGTCACATGACCATATTTTGGCTTCTCAACAACCAGCCTTAATTTATGGCCAAATACAGCACCTGGGGCATGTAATTACAATTTATAATAATAATAATAATAAAGTTGGAAGGGACCTTGGAGGTCATCGAGTCCAACCCCCTGCTCAGGCAGGAAACCCTATACCATTTCAGACAAATGGCTGTCCAGTCTCTTCTTAAAAACTTCCAGTGTTGGAGCATTCACCACTTCTGGAGGCAGGTTGTCCACTGGTTATTGTTCTAACTGTCAGGAAGTTTCCCTCAGTTCCAGGTTGCTTCTTTCTTGACTAGTTTCCATCCATTACTTCTTGTCCTGCCCTCAGGCGCCTTGGAGAATAGCTGACTCCTCTTCTTTGTGGCAGCCCCTGAGATATTGGAATACTGCTATCATGTCCACCCTAGTCCTTCTTTTCATTAAATTAGACATACCAATTCCAGCAAACGTTCTTGATATGCTTTAGCCTCCAGTCCCCTAATCATCTTTGTTGCCCTTCTCTGCACTCTTTCTAGAGTCTCAACATCTTTTTTACATCGGTGACCAAAACTGGATGCAGTATTCCAAGTGTGGCCTTACCAAGGCATTGTAAAGTGGTATTAATACTTCACGTGATCTTGATTCTATCCCTCTGTTAATGCAGCCCAGCACTGTGTTGGCTTTTTTGGCAGCTGCAGCACACTGCTGGCTCATATTTAAGTGATTGTCCACTAGGACTCCGAGATCCCTCTCACAGTTACTACTATTGAGCAAGGTACACCCTATACTATACCTGTACATTTGGTTTTTCTTGCCTAAATGTAGAACCTTACTTTTTTCACCATTGAATTTCATTTTGTTAGATAGCGCCCAATCTTCAAGTCTGTCCAGGTCCTCCTGTATCTTAAGCCTTTATGAAGGTTTTGCTGAAAAATGGCATTTACTTCCTGTTGCTGGCAAAACCCACCCTATAGCGAAAAATGGATTTGCTTAATGAGTACTGTGTTTCTTTAAAATTACTGCAAAAAGATTGTAAAATTGAGTCTGGTCATGTAACCCCCTTTATGACCATCATGACTTATGACCGCAATTTCCAAGTTCAATTACGGTCATAACTCAAGGACTACTTGTACAACACAACACATCCGAACTAGTCAAATAGAACCAGATTGAAATATCTAGAACAGGGGTGTCAAACTGCCGGCCTGCGGGCCAGATGCGTCACGCCAAAACCGCGCCCACCCATTGCCGGCAATGGGAAAAAAGTCCTGATACATTGCAACACGTCATGTGATGTTGTGAGTTTGACACCCGTGATCTAGAATCATGGACACATCAATTGCTGCCTCACCACTTATTTTCGGCTTGATGGACCTATATGCCAACAAATCAGAACCTTCCATAAAATCACCACTCTCATAATTCATAGAAGAAACCATAATGCAGTGTCTAGAAACTATAACACTCCCACACATGGAACCAAAAGTATGGCTCTGGTATGTATATGACTCCTTTATTGTAATAAAAAAGGAACAACTAAAGACACATGAAGCAAACAACATTTTCAAAGGAATAAAATTCACAATGGAAGACGAAAACAACCCGCTACCTTTCCTAGCTTCCTCATTAGCAGAGGAAATAATGGCAAATTAGAAATGCAAGTCTATTGAGAAACATCCCACATTAAACAAGTGTTCTGCTACCAATGAGGAGCTGTGTAACAATATTATTCAATTCACAAACACACTAAAGCAACCCGGAATACCAGAAAAGGGAAAAGATCACCTATACAACATTTTCCAACAAAATGGATATTCACCCAACTTTTATCAAAAAGTGTCTGACCACATTGAAGACAACTATACCAGAACAAATACGGGGATCTGGTCTATCAGGGCGACAACCTAATGATTATAAATGGGCCAGATCTTTCAGAAAATTGGCAATTAGATAGTCTCCGTCAATCCAAGTAACATACACAAGAATGAAGGGAGATCTATTCGACAAATTAAAAGCATTGGTATGGAAGCCTGGTTGGCAGAAGAAGAAAGCTAGAATTAGGTTGAAAAATTGGGGCTTTTTGGCTTACTAGAGAAGATCCTAAACTGTCAACTAGTGGGCTAAAGGGAGATTTTGAAACAAAGGGAAATGTGATTACTAGATTTAAAATAGTTGGAAAATAGTAAAAAATAAGGGATTAATTTGTCTAATACTGAGGATTTAGATTTATAAGGGAAAGGTAAACTAACTATTAGGAAATAGCCTTGAATTATTGACTAGCCCAGATAATATAGATGACGGATTTGAACTAATAAAGGATATTTTACTATTAAGGTGATGATGTATTAGGATGAGAAATAGAAAATGTTTACGAAATAGAATAAGACTATATTTAAGTAATTAATATGTGTATTTTAGACATTATAATTTTTATGAAGTGAGATAAAGGAAATTTGGGTTACCTGAAAGTTAAATACTATGGATATTAAAGATTAAATTGGAATACTGTAATTAAAAATAAAAATTAGGTAAAATTTAACAACAGGACATGAATTGTTTATCAAGATTTATTAAGATATGTATGTATAAGCAAAAAAAATGTATTTATAAATGCGATAATGAAGTTTTTACTGAGTTTGATACAATTAGAAATTTACTAGCTTAAATATGAAATAGCAAATGTTAAGGGAAACAGAGAAGAAATATTTGATGATGTAACCCAAGATACCTACTAAAGATTTTGTTATTGAATTGTTTAACCCAATCACCACATTGCTTTCTAAATACTCAAATGTAAAACTGGAAAACTAATAAAAAAAATTTTTTTAAAGTGTCTGACCACTACAGCACAACCACTACAAACTATGAAAAGGATAACACTCCCATTTTTTTAATTTAACAAATTTGTATAGCCCCCCCCAATTCAAATACAATGACTCCAAAACATCAAAAACATGTCAGAAACAAATAACAGACTATTACAACCATATAGCACACAACTAAAGCCATTCAAAACATCTTAAGTAAAACATGCAATCCAGTAGCCCAATAATAAAAATAGGAGCCATCTACAACACACAATGTGAGGATTGTAACAGCCACTGATTTTATTTATTACATTTATTAAATTTATATGCCATTTAGGAGAGACAGGCAGAAAACTAATAGAGTGCTCTTAGTTTGTGATTAGAATGTGCTAATACAGCACATTCATGAACACCAACTAGCAATCAGAAGGCACAGTGAAAACTACTTAATCTCACAACACAAAAGACCAGAACACATCCCCTCCTGCAGTGAACAACTACCGTAAGACCTACCCCGAAAATAAACCCTAGCTTGATTTTTGGGGGTGGGCCTAATATAAGCCCTACCCAAAAATAAGTCCTAGTTTTGGGGCGCACGTGCCTAAAAATCAAGCTAGGGCGGGAGTGGGGGAGTGGAGCTACCCCATGTGCCCTTCACCCACTTACCATTGCAGCCAGGCCTCCCATGAATCGACACCTGCCTCGCCGGCCCACTTCTGTGGCCGCTCACTGCCGCTTGTGCGCATTGCCCCCGGCCTCCATTTTACCGTCAGAGGCCTTCCGGAAAGGCTTCTGCGGCCGAGAACCGAGCTACAGATTGAATCCGTAGCTCGGCTCTCGGCAGCAGAGGCCTTTCCGGAAGCCTCTGACAGCGAAATGCAGGCCGGGGGGTGCCGGGTTCGTCAATCCAGAGCTCCATTCTCAGTTGCAGAGGCATTTCCTGAAGGCCTCTGATGGCAAATGAAGGCCAGGGGCAGCGCGCGCAAGGAGCAGCAAGCAACTGCAGAAGAAGTCGGCCGGCGGCCAGGGCTGTCAATGCCACTGCCACGAGTTGAGACCATGAAAAAGACACCCCCCGAAAATAAGACCTGGTGCCTCTTTGGGAGGCAAAAAAAAAAAAAGACCGGGTCTTATTTTCAGGGAAACACGGTAGATAAGCAGGGATTAATACCAGACAAACAGTCAAGTAGAAAACAGTATCCTAATCTTTATCTCAATCTTCCTTTCAAAAAAGAAAGAAACAGCCAGGATTCTTCCATATGTTTCAAAATATGTTATTATTTGGTGCTCCGTATTCTTGAAACATCTAAGGCAACTTCAGCATGCTGGCTGGGGAATTCTGGGAGCTGAAGTCCACACATCTTAAAATTACCAAGTTTGAGAAACATTCAGTTAAGGGCTCTTGAACAGTCATCTTCAATGACTCCAAAGTCATTGATCTTTTGCTCCCAGAATTCCTGCCTGCCCTTTCTGTGGAGAATTCTGGGAATTGAAGTTCAAAGTTCTTACAGGACACCAGACTGGGTGTGGCTGTTCTGGAACACTGCATCTGTTCTGGAGAGTTCTATGGAAGCAGAATGCCCCACCAGGGTCCCCATTGTCTGGTCTAGAGATGTCATGTTCTGGAATAAGGAACGCAGCCAAGAATGGGTTGTGAAAACCTGTCTGTGTCCTTAGCAATTGTTCTGCTTCTTGAGCCTTGCCTTTCTCTGGCTTGCTTGCAGTGCGACCCCAATTTTGCTAGCCACTTTTCCTCTTATGCCCCAAACTTGAGTCGCAAGTCTTGGGGGCTCGGGGTGGTGCCAGCGGCAGGACGAAGGCTGCGGGGCTGGGTTCAAGACACTCTTCAGGGATTGAACCTCAAGATTCCCCCCGACATCAGTGAGTTGTCTCCCAGGCAAGGCCGGCCCATATATCTATTTCTTCTGGGCTTCAAGCAAAGCTCAGCCTGAGATTCTCCAAACCAACCTATAACTAGGGTTGTCAACTCATTCTGGCTCATAGAACCAGGTTAAAAGAAGGTCCTCCCCTTTTTTTATGAGTCACTGGATCTCTCCAATATAGTAGCCGAATCCAGTTGGATTTCTGCTTGTTGCAAGATACTTAAGATGTAACAAACCAGCTTAATATGTGGGAATGGGGTGTTCTAAGCTAGCGATGTCCAATTTTTCCTTCTTTGTGGACCAGCGCGGGGGGGGGAGGGTATGTTTCTGTGTGAGCAACTGGCGCGTGTGCGCTCACCCACCCTCTCTGTGTGCAAGTGGAGCTGCGTGTGCACTCACTTGCCCGCCACTTCCTAGGCCCAGTTCTGAACAGGCTGTGGGCTGGTAGTGGGCTGTGGCCCAGGGGTTGGGGACCCCTGTTCTAAGCACTGCTGACAGTTCAAGGTCTAGGGCTATTTCCCAACCTGGAGCATATTGCTGCCTGTTGAAATAGTCAGTATTCTGCCTCTGTAAAACAGAAGGCCCTTTAACAGAATAATAGTTCAGCTTGTGAAACTGATTGCCACAAGAATTAATCCTCAGAATTTGAAGAAAATGAATGTTTCAAGACAATACCTTGCTCAATAGTAGCAACTGTGAGAGGGATCTTGGAGTCCTAGTGGACAATCACTTAGATATGAGCCAGCAGTGTGCTGCAGCTGCCAAAAACCAACACAGTGCTAGGCTGCATTAACAGAGGGTTAGAATCAAGATCACGTGAAGTATTAATACCACTTTACAATGTCTTGGGAAGGCCACACTTGGAATACGGCATCCAGTTTTGGTCACCACGATGTAAAAAAGATGTTGAGACTTTAGAAAGAGTACAGAGAAGAGCAACAAAGATGATTAGAGGACTGGAGGCTAAAACATATAAGAAACGGTTGCTGGAATTGGGTATGTCTAGTTTAATGAAGAGAAGGACGAGGGGGGACATGATAGCAGTGTTCCAATATCTCAGGGGCTGCCACAAAGAAGAAGAGGGAGTCAAGCTATTCTCCAAAGCACCTGAAGGCAGGACAGGAAGCAATGGATGGAAAGTAACCAAAGAGAGAAGCAACCTAGAACTAAGGAGAAATTTTCTGACAGTTAAAACAATTAATCAGTGGAACAACCTGCCTCCAGAAGCGGTGAATGCTCCAACACTGGAAGTTTTTAAGAAGAGACTGGACAGCCATTTGTCTGAAATGGTATAGGGTTTCCTGCCTGAGCAGGGGTTTGGACTAGATGACCTCCAAGGTCCCTTCCAACATTATTATTATTATTATTATTATTATTATTATTATTATTATTATTATTATTATTATTATTATTATTATTATTATTATTATTATTATTATTATTATTATTATTATTATTATTATTATTTAGCATACTGCCACTTTCATAAAGCATTGAGTGACTTCAGATATTCCCCCAAGAAACTCTAGATGGAGATGGGTTGGATGTTTACAATTCTCTTGCTTTCTCTCCTTCCCCCACCCCAACCACCTCTCTCCAGCTAAGGAGAAGTTGCACACCATAGCTACCACGGTGTATGAAAAACTTGACATGTTGTTCAAAAACCACACCTTCAAACCTGGTAAATATACAGGGACAGATTACTACAGCTCATAATCATTTTCTTGCCTTCATAGTGAACTACCTTTGCTATATTTAATCATCAGGTAGATGCAAATGCTTTTACCTGGTTTGGTATGAAATTTACTTAACTCACCTTTCAACTTGCCTGCTCTCCTTCTGTCTGTGTGTATTAACTTTAAGCTATTTTCCTCTTGTCTTCTATGGTTTGCAAGACACACAGAACTACAAGCTAGCATCCTGTGTAAGTTCAAATCATGATTGATGAGTAAATGTAAGGAGTGTTGAGTCAATATTGATTCCTGGTCACTGCCTTAACCAGTCCCTGCAGTTTTCTTGGCAAGATTTCAGAATTAGTTGCATTGACTCCTTCCTAGGACTGAGAGAGAGTGACTGGCCCAAGGTCATCCAGCTGAATGTCTGTGGAGATTCTCAGTCATCCAGGTCATTGTTGTCCCAAAGGTGCTTTTCCCAAGAGGCAACTGGACTTTCTTTGTTTTTCCTTGAAGATGTTTTGCTTCTCATCCAAGAAACCTCTTCAGTTCTGACTGAATGGGGGAGGATGGTTTTATATTCCTTGGAGTCATCTGGTCATTGGCCCTCTCTCTGAGAGCCATTGGAGGCTGCCCAGTTGACTTTGTGCCTAAGGCAGGATTAGTCTCCTGGTTTCTAGCCTAGAAATCCAAATTAACCACAATATTACTATTAAATTCAAATAGTAAAAAATCCTGACATTCTGAAGGCATGCTGTCTGAGTGTGTAAAGAGATTTGGATTTTTCCCCGCTACCTGGCGCAGTAATTGAATCATCATGCTACAATTTCCAGGGTCAGAACAGAAATGACAGAGGAACAGTAATGCTTAAAAAAGAGAATAGATGGAGAAATTCTATAGGTACAGCATTGCGTTAAGTCAAAACAACTAAATCATATTATGGCTGGCTCAGTATGGCGTGTAATCTCGGCCATTATCTCCCTAAATCAAGGGGATTTTGTAAATCCGGTTGCTCAACTGTCCAAATTCTGGGAGAGCTGAGAATCCTATGATCCGGATATATTCTGCATCTTTACTAAATACTTTTAAATTTCAGCAGAGCTGTTACCAAACATTCCTGCATTGGAATGCTTTGTCATCAGCAATTGAGTCGTGTCCAGCCCTTGCCATTCTATGGATCAGCACTCTCCATGCCCCTCTGTCTCGCCCTGCCTCCTTCAGATCCTCTATGGTCATCCCGGTTTCATCCTGTATAGCAGAGGTCCCCAACCTTTTGGGCACCAGGGACCGGTTCTGTGGAGAGAGGTTTTTCTGTGGACCGGAGGGGGCGTGGTTTTGTGTGCTGCCTGTATCCCACGGATGGGGCTTTGCTTGTTTGTGTGGAGCAGTTGCTGGCATGGTACCGGTCCACAGACCAGGGGTTGGGGACCCCTGCTTTATAGTGTTCAGCCAGTGGGTACTAGGGCAGCCCCTTTGTCTTTTTCCACTGATCACTCCCAACCTGATGGACTTTTCCAGTGAGTCAGTTCACATGACACAGCCAAAGTATGATAACCTTTGTATGGTGATTTTGAGTTCAAGTGATATTTTTGGTGAGGTTTGGTCTAGGACTTTATTGCAGCCTATGAGATGTGTAATGATCGTCTCCAGCACCACAGTGCAAAGGCGTCCACACTTCTCCTATCTGCCTTTTTCCTAGTCCAGGTTTCGCAGCCATAAATAGCAGTGAAAAGAAATTATTGTGTTGTGCCTTTGGTTTTTCCTGCCTAAATGTAAGACTTTGCTTTTCTCCACATTGAAACTCATTTTGTTGGTTGGTTGGAAAGCAGATATTTCGACAATAATGCTAGTTAGTTGTTTTGGTTGTGTGTTCTCATATTTTTGACCTGTTGGATGTCTTGGTTTCCCAGGTGATCTTCCAAAAAACCTGGACTCTATTTTTGAAGAACAAATCAAAATGCTACAGGACGCCATCATTGAAAGTGAGCTTTCCTTGATCTGTTCTGAATTAGTTTGATAGCTGATGAGAATGCCTCTTCTAAGGCAATGCCTGCTTTAATATGAGCCATGAAGCAGAGATGCCTCTTCTAAAACAGAGCATCCTCTAATGCCAGGCCGGTGGAATCTCCCAAGATGGGTTGCTGACCTGCCCCTTCTAAGATGGCACCTGGTGGGTATCTTTCCCTTAATAGAGCAACTGGCTATAATTCTTCAGAAATGAAATCCTCTTTTGATATGGCAGTTGGTAAGAATGCTTCTTCCAAGGTAAAACTTATTGAAGATAATTCAGATAAATGCAATTGAAAATAATGGACCTTCTGCCTCTTGAGTGGCTCCTTGGTTACCTATCCAAAAACTTTAAAAATTGCAGTGGGATTTACTTCTGAGTAGATCTGCAAAGGAGTACACAATGAATGAATAGAATGCCTCAGCTTGGTTAACTATTGAAATGCTTTTCTCCTCTCTCTTAGGCAGAATCAAGTGCGAAAACCACTGTGGTAAGTGGGGGAGGAGAGCTATTCTTTAAAACAACTGAGAGATTCTGCACATGTATGATAGTTTCATACATGGTCTCCTCAGAACCATACTGTCTCTGAATGTTCCGGTGGCACCTTCCTTGCAGTGATTCAGAAGACATGAATGAAGACAAATATATGTGTCCCAGGATAATGTTGCTGGATCCAATCTAGGGTTGATCACTGGACCAGAGGTTTAGTCTTCCGAGATTTCGGACTCTTGCTGGAACCCATCCTCGGGGAACTTTTCTCTCACTTGGTTGTCTTGTTCAGAAGACAACCAAGACTGGTGTTTGGTGGGGGAAGTACACAGGATTTCTCTCTCACCGGGATTTAATATTGATTTGTGTGGATTTTTGCTGTGAGTCTGTTGCAGTCAGTGGTCTATTAAGTCTGATCAATGAGTAGGCAAGCCAGGGTTTGATCTCTTGCAGTTGCTTTGGTTCAAGGGAGAGCTTCTCACCTACCAACTCAGCTACAGAGCTGAGGGATCTGAAGGCAAAAATGTTTGTTGGTGTGTCCAGCTATGAGGGGTACCTGTAGGATTTGGTCAAAACAGTAACGATGGCACAAATGATGCACCTAAAAAACAAGGCCTTTTGATCACAGAGATGTGGTCACCACCTTGGCTTTTTTGGCCACACTCTGTGGACACTCCTGGTAGGGATGTATGTCTGGTGCCTGTCCCCAGGTCCTTAAACCAAATGGGTCTTTTCTTGGGATTCTGCTTCAGTGAAGAGCCATGCTGATGCAGTTGCTTTAAGGAGTTCCGGAAAGGAGTTCCAGGTCCATGCCTTCTAAAGCAGGGCTTTTCAACCTGTGGTATGCCTACCATTTGTGGTACATTAATGAGTGGCAGGTGGTACGCAGCCCTGCCTAGCCAAGTGTAGTGGGGAAGGGAAAGAGCCAGCACAGGCAAGGACTTACAGTGAGAGAGTTCTCTGGAGCTGCAGATTTTACTTATGAATGGAGCCATTTGGGGAGGCTGCCTTAGCCGGCAGCCAGTACTTACATTTTTTTTTTCTTTAAGTGCCAGCTGGGCTCCTTACTTTCCTTTCTAGCCAGTAGCTAATTCTTAAAGGGGAAGTGCCTTTTTAAGCTAGTTCACTCAGCAGCTTGTCTTTTCTGTCTTTGGAGGCCTTTCCTTGTTTGATCAATATATGGAAGAGGGAAAATATGGGGGGGTTCAAATTCTTCCTTCAGAAGGAGATGGGAATGAGAAAAAGGGAGGCAGGGAAGGGAGGGAGGCAGGGAAGGGAGGGAGGGAGGGAAGGAAGTCCCGCCTTAGCAGTTGGCCACCAGCAGCTCTGCCATTGACTTTGCTTGTCAAAAGGTTGCAGAAGGGGATCACATGACCCTGGGACACTGTGACCATCATAAATATGAATCAGTTGCCAAGCATCCAAATATAAATCACATGACCCTGTTGCTACAATGGTCATAAGTGTGAAAAATGGTCATAAGTCATTTCAGTGCAATTGCAACTTTGAACAGGTTTTTTTTTTGTCACCAAGTTTTTGACACCTTGCTAGGTGGTACTCGAATATTGCCGTATCCTAAAAGTGGTACAATCGGTAAAAAGGTTGAAAAGCCCTGTTCTAAAACACCTTCCGCTCATGAACCCAGCCCACTGCACTGCCTTAATAGCTCTCTCTTCCATCCGAAGGAGAAGAGCATTTATGAAATACAAAAAACAAACACACAAACAAACAAACAGCTCTCCAAGATTCCAGAAAGGCTCTGTTTCCCAGCTCTGTAACATTTTTGGTGTGCAGAACATTTATTCTTT
The DNA here is from genome assembly GCA_023970755.1 of Azemiops feae. NCBI lineage: Eukaryota > Metazoa > Chordata > Lepidosauria > Squamata > Viperidae > Azemiops > Azemiops feae. The sequence continues at coordinate 584,947 of JALGBA010000077.1, read as the reverse complement.
TATTGAGCATAGTGTCTGTGTGCGTGTGCATGTGTATATTTGATAGAAAATATTACACCTTTTCTTTGGTCATCGATTAGTTTGCCCTTTTTTCTTCTTTTTCCAGGCATAAACCACTATGAAGCTATCTCCTGTGAGACATGCAACGTAACCAAACCAACTTGCTTTGGCTATAGCTGCGAGTATGTTATCATTTTTCTCTTTCTTTCTTTCTTTCTTTCTTTCTTTCTTTCTTTCTTTCTTTCTTTCTTTCTTTCTTTCTTTCTTTCTTTCTTTCTTTCTTTCTTTCTTTCTTCCTTCCTTCCTTCCCTCCCTCCCTCCCTCCCTCCCTCCCTCCCTCCTTCCTTCCTTCCTTCCTTCCTTCCTTCCTTCCTTCCTTCCTTCCAATTATTGAGATGTTTGAACTTTGGGGCTGGAAAAAATAGCTCTTATAATTTCATAAACCATATACAGTGAGAAAAATGGCATATGTGGACCAATATATTGTATATTTTGTGTAATCTGTTCTATTTTGGCCAAAGGTTTAGTATGGCATGTACCAGTTCTGTCAAGCCTCACCCAGCTAGGCAAGATCAAGAAAACAAGAATTATTGTTTCTTGTCACTTGGGCTAAGTGACAAGTAAAATAATCCTGCAACTCTCTCACCTTTTATTTTTTGATTGTTTAGTCCAGTGTTTTTCAAACTCAGCAACTTTAAGGTATGTGGAGTTCAACTTCCAGAATTCTGGGAGTTGAGGTCCACATATCTTAAAGTTGCCAGGGTTAAAAAACACTGATTTAGATCCAGTCTCTCTTTAATTACTTTCCCTGTCTTCCCGCAGTCTCCATGCTATTAACATAAACATTCCAAAGGCATCATCTTACTGATTCATGATTAGGTTTCCAGCTTTCTTGATGCAATGGTGATATCCCCAAACCTCAGAAGAGGGAAAGTCCTCCTAAGGCAGCTTTGGGGCAATTGTGCAGCTCAACAAGCCAAGGATGAAATTGTCTACAAATAAGGTAGACCGGAAGGAAACTATTGAAGATAACCATGAAATGGTTTGAAAACACGCAAATAAACAGTTTGGGGGAGGACTCAAATGACCATTTCTCAGATCCACAAACATCGTCCACTTGACTTTGAAGGAGGACAGGACTGGGGGAGATATAGTTTAATGTCACTAATTGCCACTCTTTCCTTTGACAGGCTGAATAACATTGCTAACATTGCCCTTTCTTGTAACTCCCTCAGGCATTAACCTCCCCCTTGAAGGATTGTCTTTTCCCAGTTATATCTACCTGACCCACCAGAGCAGGGAGGCAGGGCCTGTTACAGGTCCCCTCTCTTAAAAAGATCCATCTAGTGCAGGGGTAGGGAACCTTGGCTCTTTTATGACTCGTGGACTTCAACTCCCAGACTTCCTGAGCCAGCATGGCTCAGCTTGGAAACCTCTCCCTTTCCCCTCAGCATGGCTGGCTCAGGAATTCTGGGAGTTGAAGTCCACGAGTCATAAAAGAGCCAAGGTTGCCTACCCCTGATCTAGTGGGACCAAGAAAAAGGGCCTTCTCCATGGTGGCTCCCTCCCTGTGGAACATCATTCCTGGAGAAATAAAATGGGCCCCATTTTGACAATCTTTCAATTAAATGGTTAATTTAAGATTAGGATTTTATATGTCCTTGTGATGTTTTGCACAACTTCTCACTTATATGTCTGTGTTTTCTGTTCCTTTTCTGCAGGTCCTCAAAAAAATGGAAAGATGCCTTGAATGACCTCTATGATTACGTGTAAGTCTCAAGGCATTGTACTAAGTTCTGGTCACAAAATAAAATCTTGAAGGTTGAAGGCCCAAAAGAACCTAGAGCAGCCATGGCCAAAAGAAAGGATAGAAATGGCCCATCCAGGTGAGACCATAAGATCTGGCAGCATCTCTTTGGATTATCTGCAGTATTTCAAGGTCTCAGGTATCACCTGCAAATTGATCCTTTTGACTAGAGATATCAAGGATTGAACTCCTTCTATTTCCTTTTGATTCATTTATTAATGATTTTGCTTTTATCCCATCCTTATTTTGGGAGCGCCCAGCCTCATAGGAAGTGGGTTGAGATGAGTAATCGTCACATAACTCTCCAAGATACTAGTTTATTTAGCCAACCAGATTTAGCCTAGGGGGTTATTCAAATCTCCCCATTGGTTGGGTGAGCCCAGAGAACTGTTGAGTAAATCATGTTTAAGCAAACCTTAGAGTAGCTTGTAGTGCAAAAACTATGATTTGTCAAAATCATGCAGTGATGTCTATGGATTAACCAAAAACACAAGCTGGTTTTTGATTTTGTTTTTCCAAATATATTTTTTATTATTTTTATGGGGATAAAAAAGGGAAAGGTGGGTAAAGGTATAACATAGGGTGAAAAAACAAGGATTAGGGGTAGGGATAGATACAATAATGGGGTTACCCCCAACAGTAAATCACCGCTTTAGCAAGCAGACTATCGTCCGGGTATACGTATTAAATGTGCATAGTTAACATAATACTAAAAAGCTATAGTAAATAAATTTGTCACTAATAATAATAAAAACTTAACCAATACATATCATTCATTCTATCAATAACAATAATCAGTATACTATTAATAATATATTACTAACTAAATATAGTTACATATAAATACCAATATATTGGTGGTTTTTGATTTTTTAATGAGGGAAGGAGGCACATGATGAGAGTCAGCTTGATATAGTAATTATGGTGCTGGCCTACAAACCAAGAGGTTGTTACTTCTAATCTTCCCATAGCATGAACTAGATGTATGACTTCAGGCAAATCTAAGTATAATAAATTTAATAATAAAATAAAAATTAAAAATGATATTGTACACGGGGCATACATATATATAACAGAAAAAGAGAAAAACATACATCCAACAACAAAAGCAACAAAAAAGAAAAAAATGGTGTACAAGAAAGGAAGGAAAATGACCCAAATATCAAATGAATTTAACATTAAACATATAGAATCCACCCTGGCTGATGCTGAAAAAAAAAGAAAGAAAGAAAAATAAAAAATGATAAATTCTCTTCCTCTTTACATAATGGCTTTATAACTAGTTATAAGCATTGGGCTTCTTTTAATTTTAAATGTATTTAACCTGCTTTAGAGCATGCATAGCGTTTTTTGTACTTTTCCTGCCTCAGAATGGAATACATTGTAAGAACGATGTACTGTGTGTATTACATTTCTCAAAACTGGAATGGAAGCAATGGATGACATTTATTTAAATAATATAATGATCTATTGCATTTGTGAGCCAGTTTTTCCCCTGCATTCATGTGTGGTGTGCAGATTAAGTTATCACCACAAGACCTAGGCTAGCCATGAGGACTGTCTCCCTGATTTTAATGGGTACTTCTCAAGGGTGACATAATTTGAATGCTTTCCCATAGAAAGCAACCATAATATATTTAAAATGCAGCATGAAAAAAATAGAGAAGCTAATAATCAACTCTCAATTTCTACACGTGCAGTTTGATTAAAGTTGTTTTGGGGTAGTTATGGGCCCTGTCTGGCAAGAATAATGATTTTTGTTTACTTGAAGAAGTACATATACATGTACATGCATTTAATTCTAAGCGAGAAACAAAGAACTGATAGCACACATAGCCATGTAGGTAGAAGATCAGATTTTGCACCAACCATTCTGTGCAAATTTAGCCATTTTTCAATGTTCAAGCAAGTTAGAAACAGGATGCAGTAACATTTCTCAGTTATATGCTTTTTTTCTTTTCTTTTTTTCAGGAAGAATTTGAACACGTAAGTTGGGAATTATCTGCCAATGAGTATAGGCCTTTAATTAAATGGAGAACTTGATTTTATCCAGATTTATTTGGCAAACATCTGCAAAACTCATTGCTGCTAAAGATTCCTCTTTAGAAAATTTAGACGAGGCAGTGGAGGATGGGTGGAGGAGGTGTTTTGCAGTTGGAACTGGACACTTGGCAGTAAACCACCAATTAACCCTTTGTCAACTGCCTTGGCAGCTGGTTAACCGACTCAGCTTGGCTAGATTAGACTCCTTAGTGCAGACAAGAGAACAAACCCTCAGACATAGAAACAATTGGATTCAGAAGCTTATATTTCCCCCCCCCCCAAAGCTTAAACGGGTGTTTTGCAAATTTGGCAACTTTAAGATGTCCAATTCCCAGCTGCTTAACTGCCAACATCTTAATGTTGCCAAGTTTGAAAAACATTGGTTTAAACCAGAGGTCCCCAACCTTTTGCGCACCAGGGACCGGTGCGGTGGAGAAAGGTTTTTCCATGGACCAAAGGGGTTGTGGTTTTGTGTACTGCCTGCATCCTGTGGATGGGGTTTTGCTTGTTGTGTGGCCCAGTTGCTGGCATGCTGCGGACCGGTGCTGGTCCACGGACTGGGGGGTTGGAGACCCCTGGTTTAAACGCTAGGTGCCTTTGAAATTAGTGGATACTTGGATGTGTATAGAATTGAGAGAAAAGAAAGAAAGATACTCTTACCCTTGGAAGTAATCCTACCCGATTAGGGTGATCTTCGGAGATAGCTTACTTGGGATTACTTAGATCTACTTGGGGCGTCTTTGGAGATTATTTGTAACAGCACAAAATGTAGCTGCATGTTTGCAAATATCAGAGAGATATTGCATGAGAGATACAATTCAAGGTGCTGGTAGTCCTTGACTTACAACCATAACTGGGATAAGAAATTCCGTTGCTAAGCAAGGGGGTTGTTAAGTAAGTTGCACCCAATTTTATGACCTGTTTTGCCACAGTTGTTAAGCAAATCACTGCAGTGGTTAAGTGAATCACCTGGTCATTAAGCAAATCTGGCTTCCCTCATTGACTTTGCCTGCTGGAAGCTGGCTGGGAAGGTCCTAAATGGTGATCACACAGATGCTGCAACCGTCGTAAATACCTGCCAGTTGCCAATTTTGATCACATGACTGTGGGGATGCTGTGATGGCCATAAATGCAAGGACCTGTTGTAAGTCAGTTTTTCATTGCCATAATTTTGAATGGTCGCTAAACAAATCATCGTAGGTTGAAGGCTGCCTGTAAAACATTTTCACTTTGGGTCCTCTGTTCATTTCCTTTGAACAGAATCTTTCCAGCCAGTCTACAGGTAGTCCTCAACTTAACGCAGCAACTGAGCCCCAAATTTCTGTTGTCAAGTGAGACATTTGTTTTGCCCCATTTTACGACCTTCCTTGCCACAGTCGTTAAGGGAGTCACTGCAGTTGATAAGCTAGTAACCCGGTTGTTAAGTGACTCTGGCTTCCCCATTGACTTAGCTTGTCAGAAGGTTGCAAAAGGGGATCACACGACCCTGGGCCGTATGAGCCAGTTGCCAAGCGGCTGAATTTTGATCACGTGACCATGGGGATGCTGCAAAGGTTGTAAGTGTGAAAGATGGTCATAAGTCCCTTTTTTAGTGCCGTTGTAACTTTGAACAATGAACCGTTGTAAGTCGAGGCCTCCCTGTATTTGATTCAGGAAGGTGTGATGGTGATTCAGTTTCCCCTGACAGTTTTCAGGAGAGGAATGTGAGGGAAACTTTTTCTTTGATTGTCTATGGACAGTCAAAGAGAATGTGTGGACAAACTTTCTCTTTGAATGTGTCCCTGGCCCTCTGGAAATTCTTTTCTCCCTGAGCTAGGATGGCTGGACCTCCCTTGCAGTCATGCAGGAAGCTGACGAAAGCTCCTATTTTCCATCAAGTCATAATGATCAAGATTGGAGGCGATGATTCTATTTGATACTTAATATGCTTCCGGTGGATTCATTTGTTACTGATGGAAGAGAATATTTGTAGCGCAGGGTTGAACTATGGGGTCCTTGGTGCTCCGAGTTTGGATATCTGTCTGTTCTTACAATTTACGTTGCTTGATATTTTCATGTTTTAATCACTCTGAGCTGCCCAGAATCTCTGATTGGGTGACATAGAAACAGGGTGAAATAAGCAACAGCCTCTTGTGACATCATCTGATGGTTGTATCCACAGGGAACCAGGGGAGTGGGCAACGGCCCTAAGACAAGTCCCTGCATTTAGGTAAGCACCTGTAAATGGGGTAAATGGAGAGCTTTGCTCTGCAAAAAAGCAGTTGGTACGGACAGGGAAAATGGGAGGAAGAGAACTAAGCACCCAGGGAATTCTGGGTGCAGGATGAGGTGTTGAATAGATATTGCAAAAGCTACAAAACTAGACTGAGACCCCTTGAGGCAACACTGGAATGACTCTCACAATGCAATCTCCATTTCTTTATGATCACCCCATCCAGGAAACAGCTTCCCCTACCTAACACCCTCCGACTAAGTCTAGGTACCTTGTGCCTCTCCAAAAGATGTTAGACTACAAATCCCAGCAGCCAGTGCTACGGGACACTGGAAGCTGTGGGTCAGCCAAGTCTGGAGGGGCCCAGCATACCCTCACCGGATACTTTTCTGCAATATGCATTTGGCTGAATCCAGTTCCTTTTTAGTGCTTCATGTGTCAAAAATGCTGATGGGCTGGTTCCTGGGGTGATATATATTTCGGCATATTAATTCAGTTCTCCCAAAGATGCTTTTCAAATGGCAACTGGACTTTCTTGATTTTTTTTTCTCTCCTTGAAAACATTTCGCTTCTCATCCAAGAAGCTTCTTCAGTTTTGACTGAAGTTCTGATTCAGTTCTGACTGAACCGAAAAGTTTTCAAGCAGAGGGGGAAAAAAACCTAAGAAAGTCCAGCTGCTTTTTGAAAAGCACCTTTGGGACAACCATGACCTGGATGATGGAGAACCTCCATAGACATTAATTTAGTTCCTTAGAAAGGAGCATGCATCTTAACAGTTGCTAGGTTGAGAAACACTAGTCTAGGGTGACCTTTAAGAGGTTTTTAAAATTAAAGGGTTAGGGAAACTTACTCTTTCTTTACTTACTCTTTATAGGTAGTCCTCAACTTACAGCAACAATTGAGCCCAAATTTTCTGTTGCTAAATGAGACAGTTGTTAAGTGAATTTTGCCCCATTTTACTAACTTTCTTGACACAGTGGTTAAGTGAATCACTGCAGTTCTGAAGTTAGTAACACGGTTGTTAAGTGAATCTGGTTTCCCCATTGACTTTGCTTGTCAGAAGGTCACAAAAGTTGATCACATGACCCCAGGACACGGCAACCGTCATAAATGACTTAGATGAGAGAATAGAAGGGGAGCTCATCAACTTTGCAGATGACACCAAATTGGCAGGAGTAGCCAACACCCCAGAAGACAAACTCAGGATCCAAAAAGATCTTGACCAACTTGAACAATGGGCCCTGTCTAACAAAATGTGTTTCAGTGTGGAGAAAAGCAAAGTCTTACATTTAGGCAGGAAAAACCAAAGGCACAAATACAGATTGGGCGAGACCTGGCTTAAAAACAGTAACTGTGAGAGGGACCTTGGAGTCCTAATGGACGATCACTTGACTATGAGCCAGCAGTGTACAGCAGCAACATAAAAGCTAATGCAATCCTGGGTTGTATAAACAGAGGCATAGAATCAAGATCACGCTAAGTAATATTACCGCTTTATAAAGCCCTAGTAAGACCACACCTGGAATACTGCAACCAATTTTGGTCACCATATCACAAAAAAGATGTTGAGAGTTTGGAAAAAATTCAGAGAAGAGCAACTAAGATGATCAGGGGCCTGGAGACTAAAACACACGAAGAACGGCTATGGGACTTGGGTTTGGCTAGTCTAAAGAAAAGAAGAAATAGGGGAGACATGATAACAGTGTTCCAGTATCTGAGGGGCTGCCACAAGGCAGAGGGGGCCAGGTTGTTCACCAGAGCACCAGAGGGAAGGACGAGAAACAATGGTTGGAAACTGATCAAAGAGAGAAACAACCTGGAATTAAGGAGAAACTTCCTGACAGTGAGGACAATCAACCAATGGAACAGCTTACCCCCAGAAATCGTGGGCGCTCCATCACTGGAGATTTTTAAGAGGAGACTGGACATTCACCTGTATGAGATGGTATAGGATCTCCTACTTGAGCAGGGGGCTGGACTAGAAGATCTCCAAGGTCCCTTCCATTCTATTCTATTCTTCTATTCTAAATATGAGTCAGTTCCCAAACTTCCGAATTTTGGTCATGTGACTGTGGGGATGCTGCAATACTGTAGTTGTCAATGTGAAAAGCGGTCACAAGTCACTTTTTTCAATGGCATTGTAACTTTGAATGGTCACTAAATGAACTGTTGTAAGTCGAGGACTACCTGGACAGATTTAAAAAAAAACTAATTATGGAACCTGCTAAGCAAAAATGAGGTCAGTAAATAGTTGAATCATCTACAAGAAGCCAAACAAACCAAAACAATAATAAAAAAAAAACCAATCACCCATGGATTCAAAATAGGGGCTGAACTGATATCTCTAATGACTAAAATTATGTTTCTCTGTTTGCCTTTCAGTCACTGTACTGCCAAAAGGTAAGGAGTGATAGCAAGGAAGAATGTCTAGGGTTAAATGGGATTGGGTTTGTTTCTTAGTTCATGCATTATTCAAGTGACTAGCTGAAATAAAAACAAAATCTAGTTGTAGGTTACTCAAGCAAGTAAGCCAAACTGTATAGCATTCATTCATTCATTTTCTGTAGCTGCCGATTTCAGACAACTGACTCTTTGGTATGTGGTGTCCTTAGTGCTCTCTGAGCTTGGTGGTTTTCTTGCAGGTGTTTCATTACCAAATTAGGTAACGTCACCAATGCCAGCAGTGCTCTTTGATATGTGTTGTTCTCCTTTAATTTTTTTTAATTGTGAGCCACCCAGGGTGGCCGTGGTGTCCAGCAGCCTTGAAACTGAAGAATAAAAAAATAAAATAAGTTATTTGATAGAAAGTATGTGACACTGCCTCTTGCCCAATCAGATGCTTGTTCCATTTTCTGTATGCCCAATCAAATCATGTCCTAGTGGAGGTAGGAAACCTGGGGTCACATGGACTCCAGAAAAACATGTTGCTGAAATTCCAATGCGGAATATTGGAGGAGTGATTTTTAAGTAAAAATAAAAATGGAGGTGGCTGCAGGAATGAATGTAAAACCCCTTTATAATAAAGCATTCCCATTCCCACCCTTATTTCCCGCCCCCCCCAACCCGCTCCCTGCCAGGAAAAAGGCCCACAATATTTAGTTCGGCCTCTTCAGTGGTATTTCCCAAAGTGTTCCCATGTTAGCTAGCTGGGGAGGGTGATTTGATATATAGACCACAAGCATCCAGTAGAAGACATGAGGCTGTCACAAGTATTTTGATTCGCAAAGAATGGAATTTGGGTCAGGCTAGGATTGATGTACATGACACCATTACATGATGGTCCTTTTCTTGAGATGCCTAACTACAAACTCAAGACTCAGTTTTCATTTAGATTGAAGAAGTTACTTGGATGAATAACGAAATGTCTGAGTTTTAATAAAACTTTGGTCCAGTTGCCATGATTTCAGATACCCACAAAGGGGCTGCCACAAAGAGGAGGAGGTCAACCTATTCTCCAAAGAACCTGAGGGCAGGGCAGGAAGTAACAGGTGGAAACGAATCAAGGAGAGAACCAACCTAGAACTGAGGAGAAATTTCCTGATACAACAATTAATAGTACAATAGCTTGCCTCCAAAAGTTGTTGGTGCTCCAATACTGGAGATTTTAAAGAAGAGATTGCACAATCATTTGTCTGAAATGGTACTATAGGCTCTCCTGCTTGAGCAGGGGGGTTGGACTGGAAGGCCTCCAAGGTCCCTTCCAACTCTGTTATTTTGTTACCCCAAAGTTTGCCCATTCCCAATGCAGTCCTGGCATCTGGTGGCCAAAAATCAGGCAGAATCAAGTACAGCTATTCACACACTTATAACTGGAACGGAGCCCACCGTTTTGGTTGTAAATTGTGACAGTCATAAAGTAGGTCACCACGTGATTGTGCCCAATTTTACCTTTTTTGCAGCAGTCTTTAAACAAATGCTGCAGTTGTTAAATAAACCAGTCGATCGCTATGGGTCATTTTTTGCCAGAAACTAGAAGTAAATCCTGGTTTCTGGCAAAAATGTCATTAAATCAGGGTCATGGGATGCTGCAAACAGCTGTAAATGCAGACTGGTTGCTGAGTGGCCAAAAAGTGATCAGGTGACCATGGGGGTGGGACGGGGAGCAGACATCGGAACTTCAAATCTGGGTCATGGTAGCTTTTTCAGGATCCATCAGAACTTTAAATGGTTGTTAAAGTGATTGGTCTTAATCGAGGACTATCTGTGCAAACCCCAAACTGGATTTAAACTTAATCTGAGCATATCCAATAAAAGAGAATATCTGTAGCTCAGGTTGAACTGTGGGGTCCTTGGTGCTCACTGAGTTTGATTGTTTTCTTGTAGATGCTTCATTACCCAAACTAAGTAAGTTGCTAGCACAGTGAAACCTTTGAAAGGAAACAATTACACTCAGAGAGCACCAAGGACCCGTAATCTGAATGTAAATTAAGCGATCATTCACTCAATCATGTTAATACAATTTCTCCTTATGGCTTTCGTAATTGTCCTGTTGTCATGGTTCCGACTAATGGAACACTTCAAAGAACTTCCAGGCATTGTTTATGCTAAAAGTCTTTAATCAGTGGACACAGCGTCACGGCATGGATGCCAAGATCTGAATTTCCCTTTCTTTGCACATAACATTCCAGGCTATTCCCCTCCCCTATTTTGCAGTCATAATTCACATTTTCCAATCAGCCTGAAGGGCAAAGATTCACTTCCGTTCCTTATCCCCTCATTCCTTATCTTTCTCCTCCCCTCCCACCATCATCTGAATTAACTCTAAAAATACGACAGTTCTGCATATCTTGTCAAAGCAATAATATCCAATATTAGCAGCGTTGACACCTGTTTTGTCACATGAAATATTACAGTTGAGTGACAACTTTGGGAAGGCTCTGGCAGCCACACCCAAAGATTTGGAAAAGGCAGAATTGCTGTTTTTGCATACATTGGCTTCAGCGTTTCAAGTTTGAGATATTTTTTTTCTTGTTCCGAAATGCATGGGATTGAATCTCCCACCACAGAGAACAGCACAACTCATAGTGACTGCACAGCACTTAGTACTATTAAACTAGCTAGCTACATTTCAGCCTAATTGTGGGCTGTGCATATTGCCTTAATGTGATATGTTTATGATTTGGTGTGTCACATGAACCCAGAAAATTCTAGCCATGGACACAGAAGAAATTCAAGAGGCCTTTTTGTTAAGCCCGGATATCACAAAGTCCTTCAGCAAAGGCTCTTTGTAAAGAGAAAAATGTAACGATTTTAGATCAAGGGGTAGACATTTTTTCCCAATTACTTGTCTATGATAACAGGAAATTCCAGAATAAATGGATAAGTTTTCTGATTGGAGAGACATAAAAACTGGGGATCAGAGCCGCTTTTCAATTTGTTGATGAACCATTTGGAGTTAAGAGGAGGTTAAAGGGAGAAAAAGTTTGCTGATGGTCCCAAGCTGTTCAAGGTAAAAAAAAAAAAAAAAGTGAAGGAATTGCAGAGAGAACCACAAAGATACATCTACACCGGTTGACTGGAGCTCTGTATGGGACAGTGAGGTTAAGAACCTAGCTGGTTGCTCTGGAAACATTGCAAATGTCTTACATACTGTACTTAGATATTTCAGCATCATTTAGATCAATAGCCAACTAAAGACTGTGATGTAAGATAGTGTTTCTCAACCTTGGCAGCTTGAAGATGTGTGGACTTCAACTGCCAGAATTCTGGCTGGGGAATTCTGGGAGTTGAAGTCCACACATCTTCAAGCTGCCAAGGTTGAAAAACACAGTTTTAGGACACTTTTTCCTCGTTGCTGAGGGCAAACAAGGACCGCTATTAGGGATGTCCGCAGGATTTGGTCCAAAAAGTCAAGGGGTTGCCACAAAGAAGAGGGAGTCAAGCTATTCTCCAAGGTGCCTGAGGGCAGGACAAGAAGTAATGGATGGAAACTAGTCAAGGAGAGAAGCAACCTGGAACTGAGGAGAAACTTCCTGACAGTTAGAACAATTAACCAGTGGAACAACCTGCCTCCAGAAGCAGTGAATGCTCCAACACTGGAAGTTTTTAAGAAGAGACTGGACAGCCATTTGTCCGAAATGGTATAGGGTTTCCTGCCTGAGCAGGGGGTTGGACTCGATGACCTCCAAGGTTCCTTCCAACTTTATTATTATTATTATTAAAAGAAGACAGTGGTGTGATCAAAGTTCTGTCCGTTCTGTGCAATCACACCATCTTCTTTGACCATAACCCTGTGGACACCCCCTGTAGGACAACATCTTCCCATTTTTACTTTTGTGATATTCAGTGAATAGAATTCCCTTTGCAGGTGATGCTTGATTCAGAAAACATTCTTCTTTGTTGTTTGTATTTACCCTTCTCCAGACTTCCTTTAATACACTATTAACTTTTCTTTCCTCCTTTCTCTAGCCCGGAGACACTGAATTTTACAAGTAAGTTTCAAGAGCATGAAGACTTAATTCCTACAAAGAATGAGTTTCAGAGGTCCAGAGTTTTTTTGTAATTTGTAATTGTTTAACATGCAGTGTTACCAGTTTAGTTGTCCCTACAAATGGGGGCAGGGGGGAATTCTTCAACCCCCCCAACCTAAAACTAACTCCAATGTGATACAGTTTTTCATCAACTTACAGACATTTGAGATCACACCCTGCTAAATTATGATTTGCTTAACTGTGGTCTGAGTAAAACGCAATAGCTGAGTTTACAAATTCACTGATCCAAAACGGATTACTGCAGGTGGAATGTGTGCCTTTATCAATGCCTGATCTAATTTTACATTTAAAGAATCTCCAAGTATCAACTTTAGCGAGGCAGTTTTTGGGAAAGCTGTTTCAGACTGCTGATTCTTACGTAAGCAAGGTTATGTTATTTTAGGCCACGCTATTACTAATTTACTATACGTTACTTTACTTGATTACTTTCATTTGACTGGTTACATTTACAAATCTTTACTAATGAGGAACAAAGTCCTAGGAATGATATTTTAGGAATGACACTGAGAAACTGGATCTCCTTTAGAAGAAGGTAGAAGAACTGTAGACTCCCTTGATGTTCTCGGCCTTGTTTGCTTGCTTGCAGACGTTTCATTGCCCAGCTACGTAACACCATCAGTGCTCCTGGGTGTAGGGTTTATAATGAAGAGAAGAGCTACAGAAGGAAAATGTAGGAAGAATGATTGGAAATGGATGTTTTGCCTGGAGAAGACAACAAAGAGACATGATAGCTCTATTTAATTTGTTGTTATGTAGAACATAGGGCAAAACTGTTCAGTTTTTCCAGAAAAGAGAACAAGAAACAACATTTAAATTATGAGGAAGTAGATCTTTGTTGGATACCAGGAACTATTTCCCAGCAGTAAAGGCTGCTTAACAATGTAATAGGCGTCCTTGGGAAGAAGACCACACCCATTGGACATTTTTAATCAGAAGCTAGATAACTACCTATTTAGAATCTTGTTAATGATGAATTCCAACCCTGGGCAGAGTTGGGCTAGAAGATCTCTAAATTCCCTTCCAATTTTTACCTACCACAATTCCAAACATTCTGTACACCTCACAGAGACAGAAGATCATAATGGACTATCACTCATATTATTCCCAACTGTTATGCTAGCTAGGGTTGAAGGAAGTTGAGATCTAATTTCATGGGTCAGGCACCAGGTTACCCATAGCGGGTGCAAGAAGGAATGCCTTAAGTCAATTTTCTTTTCAACCATAGCAACTTGCAGATACAGGTAGCCTTCAATTTATGACCACAATTGAGACCATTGCTAAGCAAGACAGTTATTAAGTGGGTTTTATCCCATTTTATGACCTTTTTGTCACAGTTGTTAAGCAAATCACTGCAATTAAATGAATCATACTGTCATTAAGCGAATCTGGCTTGACTTTGCTTGACGGAGGTTGGCTGGGAAGTTACACATGGTGATCATGGGACCCCAGGACAGTGCAACTGTCATAAATACATGTCGGTTGCCAAATGCCCAAATTTTGATTATGCGACCATGGGGATGCTACAGTGGTTGTGTGAGAACTGGTCATAAGTCCTTTTTTCAGTGCCGTTGTAACTTTGAATGGTCACTAAACAAATGGTTGTAACTTGAGGACTACCTGTATGTGGAGTTCTGAGTTTGAAGTCCATGTATCTTCAAGGCGGCAAGACTGAGAAAGATTCCCTTTAGAAAAGATCAGCATTTTTTTTCTTGAGAGCCTATGAAATTCAGAACCTAATTTAAAACACCCTTTGAAAGCGGCCACATCTGCCAAACGAGGCTGTATTTTGCCGAGACCGAAGTGGAAGAGGCTGATCTAGCTCTTCTTGATTTACACTGTCCAGCAACAATCCCCAGTAGACTGTTCCCAAGAAGTGTGGCCTTCAAAACAAATCCCCCACAAAGTAGACTTTTTTTGATGTCTGCTTGCGCCAGGCTATATAGCAACATTTATACATTTGTATTTTCATTCAGCACTTTTTCAAAATGGCTTCTCTTCCGTCAAATTTGGCTAACTTTATCAAACACCACGTTGTTGCCAAAGCTGCTGACTGGGAAGATTTTAAAAAGGGATCATTCAGACCCCTCCCTGGAGCAATCAGTATCTAACTGGACCTTTTAGTCTAGGGGTATTCAACCTTGGCCACTTTTAAGATTTGTGGACTTCAACTCCCAGAATTCCCCAGCTGACTGGGGAATTCTGGGAGTTGAAGTCCACAAGTCTTAAAAGTGAATAAAAGCAAATATGTATGTCCCAGGATAATGTTGCAGGATCCAATCTGAGTTGATCACTGGGACCTTTGGTGACTGACTCAGATTATATCCTACAGATCTTAAAGTGGCCAAGGTTGGACATGCTTGCTTTAGTTAAAGGCAGCATTCAAGTGAATCACAGCAAGTGGGATTGAATCTGAGCCATTGGTAATTAAAAATCACATATTTTAATTAGAGGTAATCTACAGGGGGAAAGCATATCTAATTGCTTTGGATTGGGCTAAATGTGTGGTCCTCACCTAACAAATATGAGGCCGTGGGAAGAGACCGACACCCAGTTACTAATAATATATGTGGGTTTCCTCTCTCTTGTTCATAGGTATAGGAGATACTCTGTCAAAAAACTGGCTCAAATTGATGGCTTTGAAGAATATGGAAGAAGATGCAGCTCTCTTACAACTACTTGAGCCTAGTTGTTGAACTGTTGAGTTGCTGTTTCTTTTGTGTTAACACAAATGTGACACACAAAATAAAATGAAGAGATCTGTCCAAACTGCTATCCTGATGATTAATGCCGCTATATTCACATGCACACTGAAGGTTATTTTCTTAATGTCCCTGTTCCCTAGCAGCGTGAGAAATGTCTGGATCCTTTCTGAAACAAAATGGATGAAAAAGAAAAATAATGGTGGGCTCCCTCTTACTGGTCAGATTAAAGTGATTGGGAGCCATCCAGCATTCGATACAATATTGACTGCTATATAAATATTTTAAATAAATAATACCCAGCTAGAGAATAATAATTTAATGCAGAGATAAACCATCTTTTTCAACTGGTGTGTGTGTGTCGCCTTGGAATTTTGAGAGCTTTCCAAAATGGCTTCCATGGTGGATGTGACCAATTGCAAAGCATCCGTTTACTAGAAAGGCAAGTTGCTGAAGTTGTTTAACTTTGTCATACACTTTTCAAACAGGAAGGTACAGGTGGTCTTCCACTTACAACCGTTCATTTAGTGACCGTCCAAAGTTACAACAGCACGGAAAAAAGTGATATTTTTCACACTTACCAGTGCAGCATCCCCATAGTTACGTGATCAAAATTCAGATGCTTGGCAACTGATTCATATTTATGACATTTCCAGTGTCCCAGTGTCATGTCATCACCTTTTGCGACGTTCTGACAAGCAAAGTCAATGGGGAAGCCAGATTCACTTAACAACCACATTACTAACTTAATAGCTGCAGTGAATCACTTAACAACTGTGGCAAGAAAATTCGTAAAATGGGGCAAAATTTATTTAACATGTCTCATTTAATAACAGAAATTTTGAGCTCAATTATAGTCATAAGTTGAGGACTACCTGTATACTTGAGTTGTAGCCACTGTCATTTTCTATGAATGCCTACAGAGTTATAGCAATAGCACTTAGACTTATATACTGCCCCATAATGCTTTGTAGCACTCTCTTGATGGTTTACATTACAATGTCAGCCTATCCCCCCCCCCCAACAATCTGGGTCCTCATTTTACAGACCTTGAAAGGATGGAAGGCTGAGTCAACCTGGAGCCAGTGGTGGGATTCAGCCGGTTTGCACCACTTCGGCAGAACCGGTAGCTAATTTTTTGTTGCCCAGGCCCAGAATGGACTTCTAGAAGCGGCATCCACACAGAGAACCGGTTGTTCACGTATTTGAATCCCACCACTGCCTGGAGCCCTGTCAGGATTGAAGTCCAGCAATGATGCCTATTCGCAATCTTACCAACTGCACTAAAATGAACCACGATTAAAACTCCTTTAAAATCTGGAGTTCAATCCACTATCCGTTGTTCAGGGCCAAGCGGAAAGGGGCTTGAATACCCTCACACATTCTGCATTCAACCATTAAGAGTCAGGCACAATTCAAAAGATTTTCAAATTCTGTAAGTTTTGAAATTTTATTCGATCATCTGGACACAAAAAATTCTTACAGCAGCTTTGTGGTATGTGTTTTGTGGGGGAATGTTGACAGTAAATAAGTTGGTTTTTTTTTTTTAAACATAACATATTGTACAATTTTCAGAAGATTTTTAGAATCACTTAAGAGAACAGATTCTACATGCTAAAGTGACAAGTTTTTATCCAGGAATATATATATATATATAGATATATATATAGATATATATATTTAAAATCCACTAACTTCAAGGAGCATTTGCCCTTTTAAGACATTTCTGAATATGCGC
The DNA here is from genome assembly GCA_023970755.1 of Azemiops feae. Classification (NCBI taxonomy): domain Eukaryota; kingdom Metazoa; phylum Chordata; class Lepidosauria; order Squamata; family Viperidae; genus Azemiops; species Azemiops feae. The sequence goes on along the minus strand of JALGBA010000077.1, from coordinate 567,957 downwards.
AGATTTCCCAACCATCAACAAAATCTGCACTAATCCACAAAAAGTCAACAAATAACACTCCCCCGCCTTGCTCCTTGCAATATACTGCTTCACCAACCTCTGCTGCAATATTGGCAGAACGCTAAATTATTCTCAGTAAATCTTGCAGCTCGGCTCCCAACAGACATAATTACTGTACTGATATTTTAAAAAAAGACCCCCTGACCACACAGAAGAATATTGAGGCACCAAATGTCTTGAAACAGAGGACATAAAGCAAGCCAGAGAACAAAGGGTTCTGTTTGTTCCATCCTGCTCCCCCCCCCCGGTCCCCTGACCCCCCCACCCCCAAGTTCAGGAATCTAAATATCAGTGTTTGGAATATCCGATAGTGAAGTTTCATTGTGGGAGAATTGAAAAAAAATGAGTTAAGGGCTGCCGTGGTCCAATTTCTCATCAACTTTTAACAACAATCAAGGTGTGCCACCCTATTTGTAACTGATCATCACTAACATCTTCCAATCTTGCAGAAGAGAAAAAGAAAAGTTTGCCAAAAAAGAGAGAGAGAGAGAGAGAGAGAGAGAAACCACTGGCTGCAACGATGGAGTGAGGACACTTTCAAAAACAAACTGTCACTAGGTTGGGCCATCTGCTTAAGTATAGGCTTTGTAAAAGCTGGGCATGGCAGATTGGCTCTACTGTAGGATTGTTAAAAATAACATAGAAGAAAGGAAGAATCACAGTACCCCCAAATCCACACAGACACAATGACTTTGGACTTCTAATTAGGCTACTTTTTGTAATTCCAGGAATGAGATATTGCGTTGGGACTTTAAACGCTCCTGTGAGAAACCACCCCGATGGGAGAGGATCAACCAATCCCCAGCCTGGGGCAGCAGGAATGTTCTGGAACAGCCATAGGGAAGGAGGGAAGACACATCCCAATTGGTTGCAGAGGAGAGACATTCTGACCTTTTTCTCCTTTTTAGCGCGGGCAGTTTAAAATGATAAATGGAATTGACCTGCTCTCTCACACCAGGCATGCGCAAGCACACCCAGGGATGCTGTTGGGTTTCCAATGTGGATCCTGCATCTCCTCTACCCCGTTTTCTCCTTGCCAGGATGTTCAATCCAGTCGGGGAATCTCTTTTGCTATGGTCGGACCGTGAAAAACAGAGGAGAGAGGAGAGCACAGTTCTCAGATGTGTAAACCGCAACAAAATTAAAACAAAAATAGAACGAATACAACAACCCAGGAGGGAGAGGAAATGGAAAACACATGCCCTGGGAGATCAAACATGCGCACAGAGGGAGAGAAATCGAATGCTCCACTGGTCTCAGTCCGTGAGCCTCGGGATGCTGCTCGTCTGGAGGGACAGAAGGACGAGGGACTGTGCCTGATTCCGAGAGCACTCAGCATTTTGACAGGGTTTCTTTGAATTCTGACAGCAGATTTCCCAATAAGGTTGAATCGTCGCATTTTCCATCAATGGACACAGAGTTTTCTCCCTGCCAAAGGATTCATTGAAAGGGGGGGGGGGGAGAGAAAAAATAATATCTTTTTAGGGTTAGATAGCATGATTCTTGGCTCTTCCCTATCCAGGCTCTCTGTTTGTTTGTTTGTATCCCTTTATTACATCCAATGCAACTTCCTCCTCCTATTTTTCCCAGAACAAGAACCCTTTCAGGTGAGTTGGGCTGTGACAGAGACTGGCTAAAAGTTACCAGCCAGCTTTCATGGCTAAGGAGGGACTAGGCCAGGGGTAGGCAACCTTGGCTCTTTTATGACTCGTGGACTTCAACTCCCAGAATTCCTGAGCCAGCCATGCTGAGGGGAAAGGGAGAGGTTTCCAAGCTGAGCCATGCTGGCTCAGGAATTCTGGGAGTTGAAGTCCACGAGTCATAAAAGAGCCAAGGTTGCCTACCCCTGCACTAGACCAAACTGGCTCATTTGGCAATTAGCCCAAAGTCACTCAGCCGGCTTTCATGCCTAAGATGGGGACTAAAACTAGTTTCCCCATTTCTAGTCTGGTGCCTTAACCACTAGATCAAACTGTTGCTCATGGTCATCTTTCCTCTCATGGAAACTGAATCATGTTTGTTCTTTTCCCCTATTCTTACAAGGAGGTGTCAAGATTCATCTGTCTGTTAGGATTTCTAGAAGCAACTTCCTTTCTCCCCTGCTGAAGGGCGGGCAATCCACATGATGGATTTAGCAGGGAGTCAGATTGAGAGGTGTTGAACAGACAAGATTAACTTACTCTCTTTAAAAAGCAAATCCAAGTTGGAAGTTGACAAAATATACAACGCTACTAATGTCACTACCTGTCATCTGATGGCCACCTTTGCTTTCTGTAAATGGTGTGTTTAAAGGAATAGATGCATGTAAGTCAGGGGGCCCTAACTCCCAGTCCGTGGACCGGCATCGGTCCGCGGCATGCCAGCAATTGATCTGCACAAACAAGCAAAGCCCCATCCATGGGATGCAGGCAGCACACAAAACCACGCACTCTCCGGTCCGTGGAAAAACCTTTCTCCATGGAACTGGTCCCTGGTACCCAAAAGGTTGGGGACCTCTGAGGTAAGTATTATTGCAAATACTGAATAATTACAAGAGCAACACCCATTGTGTCGACTCCAAAATAATTAAACAGTTTCTTTTGCATTGACTGTTGGAACTGATTTATTATTTAATACTGAAATTCTAACTAAGGGTATTATTAGGAGTGCAGGTAGACCTCACTTAATGGCCATTTGTTTAGGGGCCATTCAAAGTTATGATGGTGCTGGAAAAAAAATGGATTTACATCCAGTCTTTGAAGTTGTGATCATGACGCAGGTGCTCAGCAACCCTCAGCACCTTTATGGTAGCTGCAGCTTCCTGTGGTCATGTGATGTAATGAATGGCCTTAGGGAAAGAGGAGAAGAGATGCTGCCCAGGAAACAATCAGCCAAGAGAAGCAGGAGCCCCCAGCGGCCTAAGGGTCAAAAAAGGAATCTTAGTAAGGACTGGTCCTAATTGTTCAAATGGCAGGGATGGGGGGGGGGGAGTCTGTACTTTCAGACTTCCAAGTTTCTGATAATGTACAATAAAGTACAATTTGTTTGTCTAACCATGTATCCTTTTGGTTTACCTGGGAGAGCGGATCACATTTTGCGACCCTCATAGCCGTCTTCTGACGAGCAAAGTCCATGGGAAAGCTGGCAAAAGGCTGCAAGTCAGTCAAGGGACGTCTCGCTTAAATCCCCATGTGTGGGATTCGCTGAACAAATGCAACCGGAAGTGCCAAAGCTTCCATTGTAAGCTGGTGTGGTCATGTGATTTTCTGCTGTCTGATCACATCGCTTAGTGAAGAGGGTTGCCATTTTGAATTAGAGTCATTAAGTGAGGACTACTTAAGATATTTTCATTTTACTGAGGAAGTTAAAAAACATCTAGAGGTGAGAAAAGTCACTACCTACTACTGAATGCCTGTGTTACAATATCTGGTTTCTGCAATGCGTCATATGCACAGTGGGACAGTGTCCTATTATGCTTCAGCATTTGTAGCTGACTGATTATACATATGCCAATGCTATCGTGTATCGGTTGTACAATGTAGTGCTTTGTGCTTTGTTTTTGGATTCACCTTTTTCACGAGTAGGCAGACATGATGGCCCTGGATAGAACGGCTATACATGGATGCACAGGCCCCCATACGTTCAACAACTGAAAGAAAAAAAGAAAGTGGTTAAAGGGTTTTCATCCCTCCCCCAAATAAGGCTTTTAGATTAAAAAAAAAAGAGAGGGAATTGCACAGCTTTAAGGAGTGCATATCTGCATGCGCCACTGATCTAACTAGATCACTAGCCAGTCACTCAGGCAGAAAAAGTAACAAATGATGGAAAGAGGGAAGAATCCCAAGTGCCAAAAATCAGGTTTATCTGACTATTTTTATTGAGAGTTGGGTTTGTTCCACTCTTTTTAGTGTCTGCTTTCCTCTTCCATTGCTCAGAAAAGAAACAAGCCATTTTTCCCCCCAGGGCACCTCATTCTCACATAACCCTGGATTTTAATGACATCACATTGGTGCAGATGCAGCAAAATTACTGAGCCCCAGCAAGGTAATTGCATTGAGACAGTCAGCACAGCGAATCAGCTACAGTGAAGCACCTCCTGTAAGAAGAGATGCTTTTGGCTCACCTAATTACCAGTTTTCTCATGGGAAGTCATTTGAGAAGCACAAGCAATTACATTTCTCCTTCTAATAATGAGACAAAACTAGCACAGCAACTCACACAATGTTATAATAAGAAGCCTCCTGCAAGCTTGCATGGTTTTTTATGCCCTTTTTAAAACCTCAAGATACCTCTCTAGGATTTATTTATTTACAAACTAGCAAGAACAATTTGCCTTTACGTATAGAATATGAGCAAGTAGTCTTTTTAGCAGGAACTCACTAGAGAAATGATGGTTGAAGCAAATTTTTGCCAGGAGGTGATGGAAAGGGATGGTGATGCCATCAACTTTAATTGAGCTGGCATGCAGGTCCCCCAACTCCAACAGCTTGGCGAAAGCATCACTGTGGAAAACACAAAAGAGGAAGAAGCTTAGATGAGCAGTAGGGGAAGTTGGAAATTGCAGAATGGCTAACTTCTACCTTGACCTGTCTGATATTGCCTTAGAGGGGATTTCAAAACTTCTTTCGTAACTCAGCCCATTTTTACTTTCTGTAATTCAAATAGAAGAAAAATATATGTAACTCGGGGTTGAACTGTGGAGTCCTTGGTGCTTGCTCTCTGGGTTGATTGTTCGCTTGCAAACATTGCCTGATTGGATGATGTTACCTAGTTGCACACTGAAACATCTGCAAAGCAAACACCCAAGCTCAGAAAGCACCGAGGACTACACACTTTCTGCAATCTTTGGGGATGCTGCCTCTATTAGTCATCTCCTCAGTGTGTTCTTTAGAGAACAATAGAAAAAGCAGATCCAAGAAATAATATGAAAGGTGTTATCATTTGGTTGACAGTCAAAATCCTCCAGACAGCTATCTCCATTTATTCATCTACAGCAGGGGTGTCAAACTGCTGGCCTGCAGGCCGAATGCATCATAGCGAAACCGTGCCCAACCGTGCAATGGCAAAAAAGTTGTGATACGTCGCGACACGTCACGTGACGTTGCGAGTTTGACACCCCTAACCTACAGGCTCACTGCTGTAACACAAGATGTCTGAAATTGCTACAATATTTTATGCTTTACACCCAAATAATTTATTACTCAACAGTAATCATCTGATCTTTTTCTAATTACATTATACTCTGAATTCTGCACATTCTGAGTGTGTGCTAATTTTAATGAAAAACCCAACTATTTCCATTAATTTTCCCACTGAGGTGTTCTCATGGATACAACTAAGTATTCAGGGAGGGTCTCTAGGACAACTTGCTACGGCCAACTTGCCTGGGTCATTTCACTGTGGCCAACTTCCCGTGGCCAACTTGCCACATGATAATTTACTGTGCCCAACTTGCCGTGGGACAATCCACATAGGATAACTCAATGCGATAAATATTATCCACCACTGTTTCTTCTACATTGCTTCCATTTTTGTCAAGGGAAATAGTGTCAAAGGAAACAGCGGCAGGTAATATTTATTGCACTGAGTTATCCCGCCTGGAATTATCCCACAGCGAGTTGGCCATGGTGAAACGGCAGCGGCGAGGCGGCCAGGCTGCAATGGCTGCAGCAAGATGGCACCGGCAAGTTGGCCATGGCGAGTTGGCTGCAGCGCGTTGGCCACGGTGAATTGTCCCATTCCAACTCAGGGATGGATGCTGTGAAGGGAAACATCCTCTGTTCATACACTTTTAACACTTCCAAGATTTCCTAAAAGGTTCTACCTTGCACACTTGGACATCTCCCAGCATGCATGCGTGCATCTTGCTGCTTTTTCTTCAAAACTTTCTGCAAATCCCACAATGACTCTGAAAACACTGACACATTCTGCTACTTTCCATTAATGGCCAGGCATTAATTACTCTTCCCCTAAATGTACTAAATCTTTCTAGACTGCTGCAGTTGATGAGATTTTTTAGCTTTTCCATTCTGAAATCCTGCATGAGAACGTAAGCGTTTGCAAGTTTTACAAATGTCGGCCTTTTTCTGTGCAATTACCCAAAGCTCAAAAGACGTGGACCCTTCTTAAAAGAAACGTGTTCATTTTAAGGATGCGTAGGGGTAATTTTGGGCTGTGACAAATACTCATAGGAATTATGCTATGGACCTCTGTAATTAAGTTTGTGTGTCTGTAACTGAAGTAACACGATATTCTTCCCCTACTCAATGATACATTCATTCTTCTTACTTTCTCACTGAATTTTGGCTGGAAATTCATCAGGTCACACCAACAGCATTGCCAGAGTTAACAATGCTGACCTATAGGTAATAGCATCAGTAAACATTTCTTTCAACAAGTGAAGAACAAATTGCTTTTCTTCAGGAAGTAGCGCGACCTACCTGTAACAGGGTGTCGTAATTAGGTAAGAGGCACAACTGAAGTACAGCTTAAAGTCTAACTTTTCATGTGTTGAGCCTTCATCATCCTGCAGCATAATGACAAATGGAGATAAATCACAGGAGCAAAACCAGCTGTCCAACAAAAGTGGGTGAGACTTAAGTTTAAACCTTCCTAAAAGAACACCAAGCCGATCCTTGGAAGGGGAGGGAGTCAGAAGGTTACACAGGCTTTAAAGTACATCATTATCCCAGACAAGGCCAACTTGCCTCTTGATAAAACCCAGATATTTGATCTCCCTAATATAGGTAGTCCTCAACGTATGGCCACAACTGAGCCTAAAATTTCTGTTGCTAAGTGAGACATTTGTTAGGTGAGTTTTGCCCCATTTTACGACTTTTCTTGCCACATTTGTTAAGCGAATCACTCCAGTTCTTAAGTTAGTAACACGGCTGTTAGGTGACTCTGGCTTCCCCATCGACCAGGCTTGTCAGAAGGTCGCAAAAGGTGATTACTTGATCCCAGGACACTGCGACCGTCATAAATACGAGTCGGTTGCCAAGCATCTTGAGTTTGGGTCACACGACCATGGGGATGCTGTAACAGTGGTTAAGTGTAAAAAACGGTCGTTAAGTCAGGTTCTTCAGTGCCGTTGTAACTTCAAATGGCTACGAAATGAACTGCTGTAAATCGAGGACTACCTGCATGGCTAAATGTTCGGATCTGGTTCTCTCCTCACACGCAGCAAGAAAGCCAATCCCATCCTCCCTCACTGCCTAGAACAGGGTCTTTCAAACTTGGCAACTTTTAAGATGCGGATATTAAAGCTCATCTCCGACATCCTTTGGGAACATAGTTCTACTCTTCTGGGAGAGAGTTGCTACAACAGGAGGAAGCCTCAACAAACAGCTGCAGGGAGCTCATTTCCTACTTCCTTGAGGGAAATATCTCTCTCCACCTATCAGTTGCCCCAAAGTTCAAATACAAGTAGTCCTTGACTTACAACCATTTGTTTAGTGACTATTCGAAGTTACAACGGTACTGAAAAAAAGTGATTTATAACAATTTTTCACACGTAACGCCCATTGCAGCATCCCCATGGTCACGTGATTATCAAAATCCGGATGCCTGGCAACTGGCATGCATTTGTGATTGGTTGCAGTGTCCTGGGGCCATGAGATCCCCTTTTGCGACCTTCTGACAAGCAAAATCAATGGGGAAGCCAGATTCACTTAGTAACTCTGTTACTAACTTAACAACTGCAGTGATTCAACAACTGTGGGCATAAAATGTCGTAAAATGGGGCAAAACTCACTTAACAACTGTCTTGCTTAGCAATGGAAATTTGGGCCATAGGTCGAGGCTTACCTGTATGGACAAGGACTCTGGCTTCTGTCTTTGACTGGAGGAACAAAGCCTTCTGGAGTATCACATCACCTTTATTCAAGCAAAGCCATAAGCAGAAGATATCTAGGATAGGCCCAACTCTAGAAGAATGTACTGGTCAATAGGTCACCGAGTCTTGCATTAATTTCTTTAGATTTGCAAACTTCTCTGTGCCTTCTCTTTAATGGATGTGAGCTATTTCTGAAGTTTATGTTTGTCTGAAAAGCATGTTTAAAAATATGTCGATTTGGCAATACGACAAAGAAGCCACAAGCTGATTATTACAACTCCTTTAGAAGGATCAGGCTAGGATGAAAAACAATTCACTCAAGCGAACTAGTGAGTGGTATCTCTTCTGAGAAATAAAAAAAGGTGATGTTAATGTCTCTTTAATCCCTTTAATATTTTCCCAGCATTAGCAAAGGATAATAGGCTCTTACTTTGACTATAAATGACAAGGTCCCTTTTAGTTTCTGTGCCATGGCGATACTCTGCAGGGTGAACACAAACTGGGCTTCATTTGAGACTCCTAAATTTGGGGAAAGACAGAAAAGTTTAAAATAGGATAACAGGATTTACTTAGATTTATATAACCCCCCCCCCCCGAAGTGAGAATTATGATTTTAAAATCTTATTTCTCACACAGATATCTTTAAAATATTTAACCATTTTCTCCACTAAAGAGTACAAAGTATTAGCAGTTTAACAATAAGCAATATCAATCAATCAATCAACATTATTTTAATATGTACTAAAGGCAGGACAGAGAACTGCTAGAGAAAACTACCACCACAGTGCAAATGCGTTTGTCATTGTTCACTTTAACTCAGATAGTCATTCACCTTTAGAAAATACTCTGTATTTTGGAAACCAATTAAAAGCACTGTTCCCAGGATATGTCAATGGCGTCATACTCTAGTCCTCAGGAATACTCTTACAAAGATAAGTGTGTCATGATCTGACATCCAACATCTTCTGGGGATTACTTGGGCTGAAAAATGGACCCGCAATGGCAAGAAGCTATTCGATTCTGAATACACACCTTTGAAAATTAGTCCCATAAACTGAAACACAAACAAGGAGAGGCTATGTCGCTCTAGAAAATTAAGGTAAACTTCAAAGGTTTGGCTCAGATATAACTGTGATACACACTCATAGCGAGATATGCCCTGTCCTCCAGGATTCTTTGCAAAGGCATCTTTGGAGAGCTCACTCCCATCCCCTCTCACCAGGAAGCAGAAGCCCTACCAGGAGGCAGCTGAAAAGGGACAGGTATCCCATCGTGGATGGAGGATCCTTCCGGCCGCAGCATTTTAGTATTCAGAGAGTCCAAAACATTCAGCTCCATACTCTTCAGGAAACTGCTGCTCTTATTCTCAAAGATCACAGAAACGGTAACCTGGCTATCGTTCTGGAGGTTTCCTTGGATATCGTAGGTCTGCAAAAAAGAATCATTGGAAGGGAGAGGACACGAGAGAAGCTAGGAGCTCCTTGCTGTTGCTAAAAACTGGTATGGAAGACAAGAGCAAGTCGCAGTAGGTGGTTCAAAGAAATCAAGATAAACCCAAAATTGGAACTACTCACCATTTTAATGTATGGGTTTTCAGCAAGGAGGCTATAGCTTGACATGGGCTGGGAAAGAGGGAAAGAGGAAAAATCAAGGCAAGGAAAAAGGAAAGGAAAGAATGGTGTAACGGGAGCTACCTAGACAGCAAAGCAGTGGGACTGTGGCTTCAACTTAACAACCAGATAATGCTTGATTACAGTCCCAATAACCTCAACCAGGGGATGGGGAACTGGTACCCAACACGTCTGTAAAGTACCACATGCTGGGCAAGGCTGCTGCAGAGCCATGCCGGAGCTCAGGTCTTCTGGAGTCTCAGTACCCCAGTTGTTGAATGATTACAACCTCTCTGCACTGAGCAAATTTCTCACCGGCAGTGGTTCTTCCTCCAGAGTTCCGTTCTGCACAGATTCCGTCTGCGGCTCATCCCCTCTGTCACGATGCTTTGGAAGCTTCTTCTCTTTGGATTTTTCCTCCTTCTTATGCTTCTTCTTTTTATGCTTGGATTTCTGTAAGTCCACATAACCCAAAAGTCAGCTTCCTGGTTCCTCAGCTGCCTCTTGGCTCATCAGTAAAAGCTGTTTGCCTTGGACAAGTCATGTATCTGCCAGAAACTGCTGCTAAAATTCATGCTAGCCAACCTAGCCCTCTGCCTGTTGATCAAAGACAGCTCAGAAATTATAGCAGATTCAAACCAGGCTGAAAATATTCCCAGGTAAGATAAGATACAGGGTGCCATTACCAGAGACTAGCCGAGAAGCATCAGTTCCCAGGCAAAATACAGAAAAGTGGAATTCTCCTGGGCAACTCACCTTTCCTTCGTCTTCTTCCTGAAGTTCCTCCTCTTTCTTAGGTTCTTCGGGTTCCGTTGGATCTACACTGACTTCAGGCAGCTTCTGCTAAAGAAACAAACTGGGATAATAAAAGCCGGCTTGGTTTAAGGGACCATATCTGGGAACATCACAGAAAATCTGTGGGTCAAGTCATCCAGGTATGATTCCCTGTTCATATTAGTCCAAAGTCCTAAACGTAGTCAGCCTAATTCTCTGGGCCTCTTTGGAAATGGGCCACACAAAGGAGCCCACCAACTGAAAGTCCAGGCCAGCATCTTTGCTCTCATTTAATGGGGTCACCAAGTCTACTCAAAGCACATCCTAAAGCTGTAAGGCAGAAAAGGGCAACCTTGTTTGTAGCCAGAGACTGCAGGTGTGTATGAAAATGACATAGGTGAAAGAGGCAGGGCTAGATTTTCCATATCCTTTTTTTTTTGCATTTGGCTTTCTGGTGTTTTGGCTAAAGTAGAAATGTTAGGACTTTTTTACTGCTTAGTTTTGTAAAAAAAAAAAGAAAGAAAGAAAGAAAGAAAGAAAAAGAAACACCAAATAAATTAAACCACCTTCTCATAATTTGAAAGTTTGTCTCCAAAATTCAGTAGTATAATCACGGGGAACTCGGTGAGCTGTAAAAAAAAAAGTGACTGAGAAGGGGTTGCCTGTCCCAGTTATAAGACAGTTCTCAATTTGTAATCAATGGCCACAACTCCAACTATGAGTTCACAAAAAGATACTCTGCCTTATTGGTTGCTCTCCTTTTCTGTTAACCAGGTCTCCTTAGGACGGGGGTAGGCAACCTTGGCTCTTTTATGACTCGTGGACTTCAACTCCCAGAATTCCTGAGCCAGCATGGCTCAGCTTGGAAACCTCTCCCTTTCCCCTCAGCATGGCTGGCTCAGGAATTCTGGGAGTTGAAGTCCACGAGTCATAAAAGAGCCAAGGTTGCCTACCCCTGCCTTAGGATAAAGGTCATCAGCATGTGCAAAGGGCAGGGATTTCTCTCAGTTGTAATGAGTCTTGGAGAAAATAAGCGAACAGCAGGGGGAAAAAAAATCTCCTCTCCCAACCTAGATACACGCACCTCTGCATTTTAGGAAATGCAAAAGCATCATCTGTTAATAATGATATAAAAGGTACGGGGAAGAAATCACTGTTTTTGTTTTTTTTTAATTGCAGGGGATAATACTTCCTCTGAAGTTGCAGTTGTTGTTGGGAGGGAGGGGAGAGAGAGGGGAGAACCTCCCACAGGAAATGGAATACTTCCACCTAAGGGAGATGATGCTTTAAAGAAGAACGTTTTTTTTCCTTAAGATCACTTCACTTCTCTGCACTCTTTTGAGATCAAAACACTCAACACTGCTAATGCTCCCCCCCCAAAAAAAAATCTGTAGATTAAATGCAAAGATCAATGTAACGTCGTATTTAATTTGGATCCAAAATAGCAAGGGAAGGGAAGGGAAAGATGCTATGAATCGCCTTTCTGTGGCGTAGTACATTAATTATTTACCCAGTTCGCCTGGATTTTCTTCCCGTGGCAAATGGGAACCGATTATTTCTGCCTATCTCCTCCTCCTCTAGATAAGGAAATGTTTTTCAGAGGTTCTGCTGCACATTCTATAAGGAGAGACTAACCTTTGCCTCCATGGCAGGGACAGGTGGTGGGGTATCAGAAAGCCACAGGTCCACGTCTTGAGGCTGGAACAACCATCCAGAAAGTATTATTGTTATGGGACAATTTCAAGCACTCAAAGCACATGTTCTTCTATAAGGCTCACAAACTGCACTAGGCATAATGTTGTTTGCTTTGTTTGAGCATAGCAAGAGATATGAGCTCAGCCACTGTGATCTGGAATAAGCATTATGTTTGGAATAAACACTATGTGCCCCAGGACTGTATTCCTTAAAGCTATTCTTAATGTTACAGGGGCAACAGTTGCCACTATCTGTCAGTTTATGTTTATCTACTGGGTTATATGCATTTGAACTTCAAGGTATAGTAATTTAAATGCAAATCTAGAATTCTGGTTATATTTGCAAATATACCATGCCTGTTCGGAAATATCTGAGCATCCTTATTATTTGCATTATGAATATTTATAATAAATACATGCATAAATATTATAAATACTATGTATAAGTTTTTATTATGTCAGAATCTTTGAAACGGGCTGCATTTCACTGCTCCTTGTGGGCACCTATGCCTATTGAGAATCTTCATTGGACTTCTACTATTGTAAATAATATGGTAGGTAGAAGCAAGGACCTTTTTGTTGTCTTCGTCTGTTTTTCTTTCTCGCTCTTTTCTTTTTTCTTTCTCCCTCTCTTTCTCTTTGTGTTTCTTTTCCTTCTTCTTGGGCTTCTTGCTTTTCTTTTCAACCGGGGGAGCTTGCGTTTCTTGGGGAGATTTAAGATTGTCAGCGTTTCGATGCCTCTGCACAGGAAGTGCCTCACTATCTGTTAAAGGCCTTAATAAAAAAAAGATGGTAAGATGTTGAATGAAATCCCACCAAATGTCTATCCCAACTTCCAACAGCAGTTCAGGGTCAGCACAGCATGTCAAAGTGAATTGGTTCCACTACATATGATGAAATATAATTGAACGCAATCTAAAGAGGATCACATGAAATTAAACGACATTTATTGAACAAAATTGTTAAGAATTCTATTCGTACAATTCTTCGACGTAAAAGCAAGCAATTTCTTTAGGCGCTGGAATAAATTCCAGAAAGTGAAGACTGAGAAAATTTCATGTGGCATTTTCCCAGATGCCAAGGTGCAACATTTTAAAAATTCGGATCATTTTAAATCTAGAGTTGTGTGGTCTGAAAAAGAAGAACACGGCTTCTGTCCTGATTATTTTTGCCGTCGCATTCAGAAAGCTTGGAAATGTTCCCCAATGCAAATATAGTAAACTTTTTATTTGCTCACTTTTAACTTTTTCAGATCAGAATTACAATTCATTCATTCCCCCCTATCCCTGGGTTCCTCATGGTCAGAATTTCTGCTGTTAATGACAAATACAGAACTTCTGTGAAAAAGTTTGTCAGCCTTTATTAAGTGGAAAAACAATTGAGAAAAGAAAAGTATCGCCCACTTGAAATGCATAATTTTAATCTTCCTATCAATTCTGCAATTTGTTGCATTCATCTTGAAGCAATTGGAGGTTCCTCTTTGGTACAAAATTTTAATCTTGAATCTCATTTTACAGGAAGTGGGAGGAGGAGGAGAGGAAAAGGAACAGCTCACACTGTAAAGCCCAACACGTCTCTCAAAATATCAGTTTCTCAAATCTCTGCTCAAAGATTGGGAACGTGTGTAAATGTAGTGGCAGGGCCACTATTCTTTGGCTTAAATAAGATTGACGATAGGATTCAGTGGTTGTGCAACTAATCATCATAGACTGGCTATTTTATTCCAGACTATAAATGTAGAGATTTAGTGTAAGTTTAAAGATTTGGTGTAAACGTTTCTGCATAAACAGCTGACATTTACCATGTTGTGTTTTACAGTGTTGAACAGAAGCAATTAGCCTTCCACGCTGTCAAAGAGGGAACTTACCTGCCAGAACTCCCTGAAATCAGACTGTGTATGAGAAACAGACAGACAGAAAGAAAAACAACATGACTACAGGATATGACAACTTCTGGGAATGGAAATAATCCAAAGGCAAAATAAGAGAAATTCTACGAGATTCCAACAATGCCTCCTGGAACAATGTTGAAAAACAAACATATTTGTGCCTCCATTTGAAATTTAGGTAACTAGTATAGTAAGATTCTGAAACTAATTGCCCTCTGTTAGTTGAACTCCAATTCCCATCAAGACTAATGAGCATGGTTAAGGCTCGGGACAGAAGAGATGCAATCTAGAAACATCTGGAAAGCTGCAGGTTTCTCCATTCCTTCTTTAATGGCACAAGGAAGATCCAAGCCTGCAACTCTCCCTTTGGAAGGCCCTAATAGCAACAGCAATAGCACTTAGACTTATATAGCACCCTACAATGCTTTACAGTCCTCTCTAAGCGATTTACAGAGTCAGCATATTGCCCCTAACAATCTGGGCCTTCGTTTTACCGATCTCGGAAGGACAGAAGATTGAATCAACTTTGAGCCGGTCAGGATTAAACTCCTGGCAGTGGGCAGAGCTTGCAATACTGCATTCTAACCACTGTGCCATTACCACTCTTGAATTCCTCTAATGCATCTTCATATTCAGATCTCAGATGTACCGAGATAACATTCAAGCTGCCATTCTATAATTTAAATTTGTAAAACCAGGAGTTTAGGAATCAAAGCCCAAATCTTTAGCTTGTCTACTTTAATTTATGTAGAGCATAGTGAGTACACCATGTTCAGCATTCAATGAATTCCGCTCTCTGTCACAGTCAGCGCTACATTTAGGCATGAATTTTAGAGGATTGTGCAAGAGCCAAGATTTGTACTCACTTATCTAAATCAATATCCAGTGCCTTGTAGGGATCATTTGGATCCTTGTCATCCTCATCACTGGGAAGAGCATTCTAAATAGAGGCAGAAGAGGCAGAAAATGAGTTTACATAAAAGGTATCCATTCTCAAAGGAAAAGATAGTGTGATCCCTGTTTGATTTATAGACAAAGGCTTCTATTACGTTACCTAGAGCAGGGGTCCCCAACCCCCGGTCCAAGGACCAGTACCGGGCCGCGGCATGCCAGCAACCGCTCCGCACAAACAAGGAAAGCCCCATCTGCAGGATGCAGGCAGCACACAAAACCACATCCCCTCCGGTCCGCGGAAAAACCTCTCTTCACCTAACTGGTCCATGGTGCCCAAAAGGTTGGGGACCTCTGACCTAGAGTAATTTAGTAACAGTTTTAGTAAATTATTCATTTTAAAGACGTAGATGGCCACTGGAAAATTGAAATACTGTCTCTCCCTGCCTACTAAATCATTAGGAAATTTACATCAGAACAAAAATACACACACACAAACAAACTACCAATAAAGAGATATAAAAAGTACAAGATTGGGAGACCAAAATTAGAGAGTGTGCAACAATGGCAAAATTTGACAGTATTTAGGTTCCTGTTCCTCAAGGGTGCTTTAGGTTTATTCTGTTTATGGTGTTCTAAACCAATCAGTCCCATTTCTATAATTCCCCCCCCCCCTTTGATCAAGCAGTTTTGTTGACGAAAGCAACACTGGAAAAAGCACTTGTTGGCTGAAGTTCACATTTGCTTCATTCTTTGGTACGTGACTTGCCGAGTACCATCTTTGGTGGCAAGGAGACATGAATGCCGGGAAAACAGTCTTGTTTCGTTGAAAAAACAAACATCCATCTACAAGCTGTGCCATCCTTGTAAAATCTATCAACAACAGGATAGCTTAATTTTGAATAACTTTAGGCCTCATTCAAAATCTCTCTAACAGTGGTCAATCTGAACCTGTGGCAGGTATTTCTTCCCTGGGGAGACTAAGAGAAAGAAGGAAAAAAGGGGATTTAGAAAGAGAGAATGAGCAACTGTATCTACTTGAGGCTGTGCTCCATCCTTTATTATAGCCAGGCCCTGCCCACCATTCACAGGGCTAGGCCCAGACCTAGCAGTTGGCTTAAGGGTCACACAATGGAGCAGGAATGTGAACCAAAGTGCCCTTCATTTAGTTATTTATTTTTTGTTGTTGTTAGTTGCGAAGTCGTGTCCGACCCATCACCGACACCATGGACAACGTTCCTCCAGGCCTTCCTGTCCTCTACCATCTTCTGGAGTCCATTTAAGCTCACGCCTACTGCTTCAGTGACTCCATCCAGCCACCTCATTCTCTGTCGTCCCCTTCTTCTCTTGCCCTCAATCTTTCCCAGCATTAGGCTCTTCTCCAGTGAGTCCTTCCTTCTCATTAGGTGGCCAAAGTATTTGAGTTTCAACTTCAGGATCTGGCCTTCTAAGGAGCAGTCAGAGTTGATCTCCTCTAGGACTGACCGGTTTGATCGCCTTGCAGTCCAGGGGACTTGCAGGAGTCTTCTCCAGCACCATAGTTCAAAGGCCTCAATTCTTTGGCGTTCAGCCTTTCTTATGGTCCAACTTTCACAGCCATACATTGCAACTGGGAAAACCACGGCCTTGACTTTTGTTGGCAGGGTGATGTCTCTGCTTTTTAGTATGCTGTCTAGATTTGCCATAGCTTTCCTCCCCAGGAGCAAGCGTCTTCTAATTTCTTGGCTGCAGTCCCCATCTGCGGTGATCTTGGAGCCCAAGTTATTTATAATCAGCCCTTATTATTTTTATAAGTAACTCAAGGCGAGGAATATACCTAATACCCTTTCCTCCTATTTTCATGCCTAAAATGGGACTAGCTCTCTCAATCTCCTGGTTTCTAGCCTGGTGGATGGAGGTTTAAGGAAGGCTTAAAGCCCTGCGGCACTTACTTCTGGCATCTCCTCTGTGATAATATCCACATGCTGGGCAGGTGCAATATCCTCATCGCTCTCTGTGTGCAGGGAATTGTGGCGACGGTTCTTGCCCCATTTTTCTTTCTTCTGCTTCTTTTTCTTCTTGTCTTTCTCCAGTTTCTGTTGGTGCCGTCGCTCTTCTTCCAACTTCACATATTGGTCGGATGCTGGTAAACCTGACAAGACCAGAAGAGAGAAAAGTAGCCTCCAGAAGGGATTGTATGGAGGCTGGCTACTGCCTTAAAGGCAGTTTAGAAAGGAAAATTTTCACTTGATTAAGGTGCTGTCAAAAGCAACCTGGTTTAAATTCCAAGAAAAAGTGACAAATTTTGAACAAACTACAAACTTTGCTAATAAGATGATGAGCAGATACATCACTGATCATCCTGCATGAGAGAAGGGAAAATATCTAACTGTATCATTCTCACCTGCAATCTTTATAATTACGTAAGACAGTGTTTCTCAACCTGGGCCGCTTTAAGATGTGTGGACTTCAACTCCCAGAATTCCCCAGCCAGCTTTGCTGGCTGGGGAATTCTGGGAGTTGAAGTCCACACATCTTAAAGCGGCCCAGGTCGAGAAACACTGACATAACACTAAGAAAAAGTTGAGATCTCTCAACTGTCACATACCAGCAGTCATTTCATAAAGGTATTTGAAATATTTCATTATATAGAGCCATGATAAAGATTATAACCTGGAAGTATCCAAACTTGCTTATTTTTCTTTTTCCCCCCTTCCTCCTTTTCTCCTTGTGTATTATGTCTTCTAGAGCAGGGGTCCCCAACCCCAGGCAACAGCCCTCTACCAGGCCGTGGAACTGGGCCGTGCGAGTGGCTGGCCGGCACATGTGCACAGCTTGACTTGAGCAAGCAACGGTCTGATGCGCATAAACAACTGGACTTGTGCAAGGAGAGGGCCGGTTCCTCTTCCCCCCCCCCCGCCAGGCCACCAACCCATAAAGGTTGGGGACCGCTGTTTTAGATTTTAAAATTCTGAATGGAGATTGTCACAGTACAGATACTTGTTGAGTTACGACTGTAATGGATCCTGCCTTTTACGGTCTTAAGTCTTAACAGTTGCACGACTGAATCGATTTTATGACCTTTTTGTGACAGTTGTTAAATGAACACTGTGGTCATTAAGCAAATCCATGGTTTGCTATTGGTGCAGTTTTGCCGAAAACCGGAACTGCTGGTTTTCAGCAAAAGCATTGTAAAATGCGGTCACATGACTGTGAGATACTGCAAACAGCCATAAATGTGACTTAGCTGCGGGTTATCGGCGATTACTGGAATTTCGGGTCCAGACTGTAAGTTCCCCTTTTCTGGTTGGTTATAACTTCAAATAGTCACTAAGTCGAGGACTACTATTTTTAAAGCTGGTTAGGAAGTTTTTGACTGAAAAGCAGGATGTAAACTGACTGATTTAGCTAACCAGTTACATACTGCAGTCCTTGAACTGCTGTTTTAAATTTAATTGTTTGTCTCTATGTTGCACTCTGTTTTTAAGAATTCCAGTTGATTGTATTATATTCTACAGGACATTAAATGCTTTTTAACCAAAGTACATTTTTTAAAAAAATTACTCTTGATAAAAAACCAATATAGACCAAATTCAGAAGGTTCATGAATTGCCCTGACCATAGCAACTTATGCCTTGAACATTACACCGTTGGATTACTGCAATAGACTCTAGGGGGCCAGACCTTAGAGTTGAGATATACGTGTTACGTCGGGCACAACTATGCCCAAATTTATTTTGCCCATCCAGGTTGGTGGCCTTTTTTGTAGTGGCCCCTCACTCGGGAAAGTGTTTCTTTCAGAAATACATGCAGCCCTGTCTTTCCATGCCTTCTGCAAAATGGTTAAAATTTGTTTATTCTATCATGGTTTCGGTCCGAAATGAAAGTCATACACTTGAGGTATATGTATTACACGCACCCATGTGCGTTTGTGTTAAGAAACATAAATAGGCCTGGAAAGGGCAAGAATGCTGGGAATTGACTTTCACAGAGAAACAGCGGAAACTGTGCCCCCACTCTAAGCAGCCAGAATTCTCTATTAACTATGCTCAATCCTCGTGACCTGATTTTCAGATTCCTGTACCAGATTTTTTTTTTTTTAACTTCTGAAAACCTTGAGGTCTCTCCAAGCTTCCTAACATCTCCCCACTTTTGAGTGATGGTTATATAAACAATGGTCTTCAAGTCTGACCAATGAATATAGACAAGATACTGAGCAAATGATGCTGAAATCCCGCCATAAAATTCTCTTACCAGGAACTTTTAAAGGAACAGTGAGATCAATCTGAACCACAGGTATGTGCTCAACACCGGGGCTCTCCTGGTATCTCTGGAGAGAGCAAAAGAAGAGGAATTTAGCACTAATGTACAGACACAGCAGTCAGGCAGATGCATGCAAACACTTAAAAAGAAAATCAATTGTTACATATGTTTCACTATCACTAAGTCACTATTTGATTCCCCCAAATAAGCCTTGCTTACCTTTTGTGGAGATGGAGAACTTTTAATGTAGAATGGATTGTTTGCCTGCTCCTGTTTCCTAACTTCTCGACGCTTTTAAAACAAAAAAGCAAACAAACAAAAATAAGGAAATTCAAATATGTTTCCTCTCCCACTTGAATAAAGACTAAGAATCCCAGATTAAGGTAGAAAAGTCACTTGCATTGTTAAAGAGCCGGTACAGACCGAACAAGATCCAACCAGTCAAACAGCTTCAGTATCTCAATCAAAGAACCAGAACTATTTTAGTGCATTTCCCCATTAAAAAAAAAAAAAACGAGTAAAAATGATTACGATCTTGTAAAATGATGAAATGTTGTGAGAACCTGGCAATCACACACGCAAAGTTCCTGGGGGTCCTTCAGGACAATTTTTTTTTAAAAAAAATGCAATGAACTTTGAAGCTTGCCTCCAGGCATCTTATGCAGCCTGGAATTGCCCCAGCTTACCCTGGCCAGCTCCTCCTCATCCACTTCAGGCTGCCGTTGCTTCGAATGCCTTTGCTCTTCATCGTGGAATATGGTCCTTGGTTTTTCATCTTCAGAGTCGCTGTCTGAAGGAGGCTCATTGATCCAAGCATCGAGATCCAAACTATGAAAGGAACGAATCTCTGTTTCAGGTTATGTGAGAAGATGGCAGCCCATCTTTTAATCTTCGTCCTGTTGTTAAAACAGAGGTTGCCAAGCACCCCACCCCACATAAACATCATCTGCTGGTTCTTGTAAGCTCTATGGCTATGAGATGGGTCTAGGCTACTTATGCTACGGAGTTGGAAAAAATGCAGAGCATCTTACCCTTCTGGGACTGGAACTTTCTTCTGAGCTTTAGGGGCTACTGGGTTAAGCTCCCCGGCAAATAAGGCAGTCACCTCTTCGGCCACAGGGACCTCTTTGATCTGAAGCTTCTGGATGTACTTCATGAGCTGGAGGATGCAGGAAGCCTAAAGATAAGGAAAGGAAAGGAAAGGAAAGGAAAGGAAAGGAAAAGAAAGGAAAGGGAAGGGAAAGGGGAAGGGGAAGGGGAAGGAAGGGAAAGGAAAGGAAAGGAAAGGAAAGGAAAGGAAAAGAAAGGAAAGGGAAGGGAAAGGGGAAGGGGAAGGAAGGGAAAGGAAAGGAAAGGAAAGGAAAGGAAAGGAAAGGAAAGGAAAGGAAAGGAAAGGAAAGGAAAGGAAAAGGGATTTTATTTCATTCCAAACTCAGCAAAATGCAAAGCTGAAAACCCAATTTGGCAAAAATAATAATAATAAAAAAAGAGCCTGGTTTTTCTTACTCTCTCCTGGACTTCAAGATCCGCGCTCTGCACAAACTGTGGCAGACGGTCAATCATCATCTGGGTTGCCTCCTGGGCCACTTCCTTCTCGCCAGCCTGTTCTTTTTGCTGCAGAATTGAGGCATAAAGCTTCACCATGTTTTGGACATAAACCGCTTGGATGTGGCCTGGAAGCGTGGTCACTTTCGGCCGCAGCATGGCTTCAAGGGTCTGCTGGGGTTCTTCAAGGTGTCTGAAGTAAAGAGGAAAGCTTAGGGAGTTTCTTTCCCTCTTGTTCAGGACAGGAAAAGGGGCGTCACAAGAAACGCTTCAGGCATCAAGGATAAGAGAGAACCTGGCCTCTGGAAAACCCTTCCTTTTCAAACAACTAGATTCCCGAGCACTTACTCTGAGAACTCTCCACATATCCAAGCTGCAGCGTACAGCACCTCGCAGATTCCGTTCCTCTGCGTGTTGCTGGCTAGCAAGTGAGCATTGTCTAGAAGCATGGCCATCTGGGACACAGCAAACCTGCGGATGGCCTTCACTCGGATTGCCACGTCTAACATCTGGGAGGCAATGAGATGGCCATGCCTTGTACCTTCCAGCCGTGTCAGCTCCACTAAGATGCTGATGTACCTGAAGCAAATAAGAAGAGGTACCAATGTGCAAGCAGAGAAACCAAGGGGAGACTATTATTATAAACAGGAGGCTTATCGGCAAGTTTCATGCACAACTTCGTATACACTGAAACTTTCGACAATTCCAGTGTTAATATCTCTATTATCCTTACAGCTTCTACACACTCAAATACTCTCCTTACCGCTTGTTAATGTCTTCCTCAGCTTGTTTTTGGGTTTCAAACTCTAGTTCCCAGCCTAGTTCCCAAATAATTATATGGTGATTGGCAGCTTCTGCTTTCTCTGTTTCTCTCTTTGTTTATTCTGCCTTGCCTTTATCAGAATGGCTCAAAAGCAGATAGCTACAGATATAAGGATGGGGGCCACATTTGGGGAAGACATGCTATCCACAAAAGAGAAACGGAGAAGAAGCAATAGGATATATATATATATAGTATGTGGTTTATTAGCTGTTCTTTGGTTCAAGAGCCCTCCGCACCACACCTCCTTTATGGGAATTTTGTTCATGTGCCCCATGGGGGTGCTGCAATGGCTGGAATTTCAAAGACTGGTTGCAAGTCCCTTTGTTCAGCACCGCCATAACTTTGAACAGTGCTGAACAAATGGACATTAAGTGAGAATTACCTCTATTATGCAAGATTTAAACTTTATTTTGGAGGAAAACATTGTATAACCTTCTGAAATCCTCCTGAGGCTATAAAGCAGCGCCTAAGTATGTGGTAATACTGACCATTCAAAATTTGTGATGTACTGGTAATTGGACTGGCTACATATATCAATGATTTTGGTTAGCAGCTCATCCCTGTAAGTTGTTCCTTCAGCTTTGTCCACATGGATCATCAGCTTCTTTACAATTTCCATCAAATTCTTCTTGGACACCTGTAGCAAGGACCCAAACAAACAGAAACTCAGGCACCAGTCAGCAAATGTTGGTCTCTCTACAGGACATGGGAAGATGCCCATTTGATGAAGCTTGGCAGAAAACCCATGAGCTACACCAGATACTTCATTCTGGAAACTTTTGACTTGCCAGTTCCTTTGCTGCCTTGAAAGTGGCTTAGGGATAAAACTGCTTAAACAAATTAATAGGCTATCTTAGATTCATTTTTCCCATCCCATTATTAGCACGACCGTATTAGCCACTCTACTATATGGGAAGAGTTTACTATTTAGAGAAACGAATTAGCCAGGATGCACAGTAAGTACAAAACCTACCATTCCATACAGAAGATCCAAGGCTCGGAGGCGGATGGACTCATCCTTATCATCCAAGCACTGGAGAATGAGATCCTTATGAGACTGTACCGATTTAGGATGTGTTTTCAAGATTTTGGACATTGCCAGCAATCCCAAATACTTCACTGGTGTAAAGAAATAACACATACACACACAAAAGAAAACACAATTCAAAAAACTCCTTGTAAGGGCCCTCTCCATTTCTGCAAGAACAACATGTACACATGGTGAAAAATGGATCGAATTCCAGGAGTGGTCTGAAGTTTTATTCTGATATAGAGGGTTAACTTTACCCATGTCTGTTGGATCTAGTGCATCTACTACATCAGCAGAAGGAACATATGCATTTATCTTACATTGGTCTTATTGCTCTGACCAGTTCTGTATTTTCTATTTAGACTTGCCTCCGAGGCTCTCCACTGTTTTCAGACAGGAGTGCTTGCTAATACTACTCGGAGATGCCAGGACTAGGGAGGCACATGTAACTGATTCTTCTTCATTATCATGATCTTACCAAGATCACCAATGATGTTAAAAGAGCACCATTTTGCATTTATCAATGGTAACAACAAAGAAAAAGAAAGTCCCCATTGTGCAGTTTTCTCAAATCTGAAATCCTCTAGATCACAGAACTCTTTGAATTCCCAATCATAGTGTCTGCTAAAGGTAACACATTTAAAAAGCACCAGCTTGGGGAAGGCTAACATACTAGAAGCTGTTTTATAACCTCTCTGAGTGCCAAAAGAAGAGCACATTTGTCATTCTTAAATCAACGTTTCCCCTTCCTTTCTTCCTTTGATAAAACATTCTTTTTCATCTCCTTTCTTTAGCAGACACTATGATTACCTATCACCTTACTTCTTTGGGGGATAACACACCCAACTTTCACTTCCATTTAACAATTGTGGACAAAAGCACAGCCTTAGGCTATTTTGGCATCTTTTGATAAATTGCATTCTTACATATTATCCACATTTTTCTAAAGCATATATGCATTTCAAAATTCCCCATCCATTTTCCCATCTGTGGCAAAATTTCTGCTATGCAAATTCATGTGCTCTGGGTTTATGTGCAGCAGTTACTTCATGTTCCCTGTCAAACCTAACAATTTTGGCTTCTGTTACATTCTTTTTTAGATCCATGCTCCTGGTTGCATTACACCAGCAATCTAACATTCATTGAATTTCACTTAAGTTCTCAGACAGCAAACACATATCATCTGCATACTGGTGTACATATATATATATCCCAAATTAATACATCATTAACATCACTAAACCATTCAATAAACTGAGCAACCAAGGGAACATTACACATCTGTGACTTACTCCTTGCTCAATGCTGAACCATTCACTAATCACTGTATTATATTTTACTATAATTATATACTGCCATTTATTACATTCAGCAAAACATTCCATAATTTAAGCCTATTCACTTTACCACAGGCTTTCTCTAAACTCACAAGTGGGAGAGAAAGAGCATCACCAGAAGCAAAATGAATGTGGTTTTTTCCCCTTCATTTTAGCTCTTTCAATTTTAGAATACAAAGCAGTACAGTTTCTTGACCTTAATTACTACTACCTTCCAAGATGGCAGCATACTTACAGTTTTGGTCTGAGTCTTCTATCAGTATCCTCAGCTTCTGCACACAGAGCTGCAGAGACAACGAATATTATTAACCTCTTCTGCAAAGCCAAGGATTTTGCTCCCTCTACTTCTTAAGCATTTCTATTCTTTAGTAAACGTCAGTAATTTTTTGCTAATGGTGGAAGACCATTCTATAACAACTCCTGGTGGGGCAGTACAGGGGGACACACAGGGGGACCTGCTCTAATCTCAACATGGGTAGGCAGCCCAGTTCTACTGAGGGCTCAGTTTCCTTAGGGGAGCTGCATGATAGGGCTACAGAAAGAAGTCGATATGGCCATAACAATAGGAATCAGTTTGGTCTAATGATTAAGGCACCAGGCTAGAAACCAGGAGATTGCAAGTTTTGGTCCACCTTAAGCATGAAAGCCAACTGGGTGGCTTTGGGTCAGTCCCTCTTTCAGCCCAACACACATCACAGAGTTATTGTTGTGGGGGAAATAGGAGGAGGAAGGAGTATTAGATTGCCTTGAGTTGTTTATAAAAAGAATAAAGGCGGGATAAAAAAAAATCTAAAATAATAAAAATACAGTAAGTAATAATAAAAGTGGATGGAACAGCCTTTCATTCTCTCTAACACCCTCAGCATTCTTTCCACCACTTAGTCTCAGTCACTTTCATTTTCCTTCTAATGCATGTCCTCTAAAACAGTACAGAAAAGAAATATATTTCCTGTCAATGATCTGAATGGATCTAATGCAGGGGAGGTTATTTTTTTTTTTAATATCTGTCCATCCATCCATCTCAATCAAATAGGACTAAGGGTTTCATACAAATAAAAACCAAAGCTTAATGTTAAAATTAAAGCCATTGTAAAACAGCAATAAGACAAATTTCATACAAGGCAACACATACAGTCTATACTAATGCAAAAAATCAAGATGGATATAACAACCTGGAGGACGAGTCAGGCCTTAAGAGTTTTATGAAAAGCAGACAGGGTAGCCATCAATGGGAGGAGGGGGGGAGGAGGGGGCTGTTCCACAGGGCAGGCACAGTGTCAGAGAAGGGTAGTCTCCTGGGTTTTGTCAGATGACATTGCTTAAATGATGGGACAGGCTCTCTTGTCAGTTCGTATTGGATGGGCTGAATTTAAAATTAAGTTAAGGGACATGTGAAATTAGTTTACGGCACAAATGGATTGGGTTCTGAGTCTGCCTTGGCAAACTGGTATTAGCTCTAATAATAAACAAAGTAATGCTATCATTTAACAGCCAGTTGCCAGAATGATCCAATGACATATGTACGATCACCTCCAAACGACTATGTGCTATAACCTCTGAATTCCATACAGTAGAAAATCCTGAGAACCATCAGTGAAGCATAAAAGCATCTGCATGCCTTCCTCCCTCCCTCCTTGACCCAGGCAAACTTGTACTTGGGATACTGCTGGTATACGCTGAATATAAAATTTTATTCCACTATCATAGTCAATATTTTTAATGGCCTACTCTGCTGTGAACATATGTCTAACCTTGACATGGGACAGCGTTCCTATTTTGGCTCCTACTGACTTTGTTTACAATTAGACAGCAGCCATACATGGAGAATCTTCCTAACGATCCCTCAAGAGTATGTTGTCACTGTATACATGGGAATTGTGATGACATCCCTATGTCCCACATATTGCTGAAATTACATTGCTAAGCTGGACCATCTGCTCCTGAATTCTTTGGTGTGTTTTGGGGATACTCAAATGTAAAATAGGAACCATCTAGCCACCTGCACAGATTGTAACATGTCCTCTCTAGAATATGCATCCACTCTAGGTGTGTAATTAAGACACAACATCAAAGCCAACACAAAATAAGAAACAGACACCAAAAGTGAAAGCCTGTTACCTGGATGCTTGCACTGTGGTTGGGCATTCCCGAGGAAAGAGAGATTAACACTGTGAAAGAGTTAAGGATACACATGTTTAATTTCCAGTCTACTTTTCTGGAAAAAGTTAACTCTCAAAGGGATATTTATAAAAGTATCTGCTTTTCTTTTTTATTATTTAGAAAATGTAATGTCCCTCAATGACATTTCTCTTACCTGCTATTACTGTGTTCACACACTCGTAAAGGAGTGACATGGCTGAAGTGCTGAAGAAAAAAGACACTTTAAGTTACTACATTATGAGATACAGTTAGCCCCAGAAAAAGATCAGAAAAATGACTGTATGTAAGGTGTGTAAAACACACTAAGGTGTGTAAAGCATTGGAAGAAAAAAAGCCCTTTGATTTTTGCACTTTTTAACAACCTGGTTTCAAATAAAATATGAATTTTAAAAAACAAAAGGTAGGCTACATTTTTCATTTGTAACTAGATTCTTAAAACCCCAATCAACAAATTTAAACAAATCCACTCTGTGTACTCAAATGTACTCATTATTGCATCAGAGAATCTTATTCACAGTCATCCATGATTTAGTCATCTCTTGTCTAAATTATTGTAAAGTCTACGTGAGCTGCCCTTGAAAACCACAGAGGACTTCCAGTTCCGGTCGCAGCGCCTGCGGTCGGGCAAAGAGTATGTTCTCTTTGCCGACTGGTTTCCCCCCGCCGGTAGACCCTGGACAGGGTCGAAAGTCGCCCCGGAGAGGCGACCACCGTGGAGGAGGACACTCGTCTGATCGTGGAGGGAGCGGTAGCTCCCTCTGCGATCCGAGAAATCACCTTTGGGCCGACGGGGAAAAGATCGGCCAGTAACATGGCCGATCACTTAGCTGCTCCAGCCGAAAGTCACAGCAACATCTAAGCATAAAGAACCACCGTGGAAGATCCGAGTGAGACCTTTCCTTCCCTCTTGTTATCTTATTTACTTCCCTGTGAAAAGCTTCTAGAAACTATTCCCTCCCTTGAAAAAGCAGCGTTTGAATACTTGGGGAAACGAGCTTTGGGAAAAAAAATAACTAATTTTTATTGTTTATTTGAACTGTTGGAATTCGGGGGATCCTGAAAAAAAAGAAGAAGAAAAAAAGCCTTACTGTGACTCTCTCTCTCTGGCTGTTTTTTTTCAGCTTAAGTGGAAATTTTTAGGGAGGGGGGTGGAGTGTTTCTTTTCCTCCCCCCCTTCTGAACATTTTTATCTACTTTAAAAAGAAAAAAAACCCTCTTTGGCTGTCTGGGCTGATTTATGTGGATTGTATGGTTACAATGTATCCCGGAACTTGGCTTGAAGCCCAGAAAGCCTTATCGTAACAATGTAACCATTTGCAGCTGAACTGCTGAACTTGGTGTCACGCCCAGACACTGGTATATCTTTTGGAACTTACTTAATCTTCTACTTCTAGTTCGTTTGACTTTATAATATAAAATATACCTACTAGAAAAATGGATTTTCTTTCGTTTGAGGATTACATTATAATAATTGACTTTTAAGACATCCTTTTCTATTATCACTTTGGATTATAAACTAGATACTCACAACACTGACTGGGACTATTGTTGTCTTTATCTTTCTGCTGGGTTTGATTGTTTGTTTTCCTTTTTTCTTTTTCTATTCCTGTTTGGATTTTATATTTTATAATATTGTAATCTATTTTTTAAGCTGAACTTTCACTATAAAAAAAAGAAGAAGAAGAATGGGATCCCACTCACAGCTTAACTATGGACTCATACTAGAAAAATTTTTGGAAATGAAAGAGGAATTAAGAGAGCATTTCAGGATGCTCAGGAAAGAGGATGTTCCAGAGTTAAAAATTGAATCTCAAACTTTAACTGATCATAACACACAACTAGATTTACAACTTAATGAGATGGAGGATTTATATCTACAACCTACTGAAGAGGAAGATGTTACACCTTATATACAAATGATGGAGATTTCTGAGGACCAAAGGCAGAATTCAACTAAAACATCCATAATCTTAAAAACAACAGAAATGGACTTTCAAACACGAGACATTAAAAATGCTGACAATATATACAAACAACGAATAATCACCATACTGACTAAGACTGATTACATAGTGCAGACAATATTGGGAAAAAGAGAAGAAGACTATGATCAGACGCAACTGTGGGAAAATGTGTACAGTCAAATATTAAGATGGGAGGAGCTAAAGGCCCTATTGTGGAAACCTGCTTGGCATAAAAAGAAAGCTAGAATTAGGTTTAAAAATGAGTGTTAAAACTTTATTTGACGGGTAAAATGGTTTTTAGAGACTTCAAGTGAGCTAATATTTTTGAGATTTCTAAGGTCTAAGATTTTAGTCTGAGTTAATATTGATGTAAATTATGGATTTGATTATGGTCTGGAATGGCAATTATGGAAAATTGGAAAAGTTAAAACTAAAGGAGTTGTATTGAGACTGGTGAAATATTACTGATATTTTTACTTGCAATGATTGAAGGTTGGATTGATTTATAAAAATGTTTGATAGAGTATAGGAAATAGAATATATATATAATATATATATATATAATAGTTACATTATATGTTTGTTTTAGAAATAATTAGAAATAATTTAGGCTAATGTAAAATGGTTTTAAAAAAAACTTAAAGTCATGTTCATTTATAAAATATGTATGTGAAACAGAATAGAATAAGAGATAGAATTTAATTGAGAAGTATAAAGTGAATAATTGGAGTAATAGGTATAGGTTAGGAATAATCTATATTATATGGATACCCGAATTGTATACTATATGTTTATGTAATGCCAAATTGGAATATGTTAATGGAAGTTAATTAAGCTCGAAAACGGGTGGAAATATTATTGATAGTTTTGTTTTTGTTTTGTTTTTGTTTTTTCTTGATTGATAAAATAGAGAGGGAAATTTTAAAGAAGTAACTTAAATTGTTCATGTATGATTATATTTTCTATTTTGTTCTATGGAGTGCCCTATCTCCACGATGAGTCCTAAGCACTTGGTTGCAAAACAAAAAAATTCAATAAAACTTGCTATATATAAAAGAAAAAGAAAATCACTCAGAAGCTTCAGCTACTTCAAAATGTGACTCCACCAGCAGTCAAGGGCATGCCATGATATTAATCTCCATTAAACACGTTGGTTATCAATAGGCTCTCAGGGTGCAATTCAGGGTGCTAGTTGTCAACTACAGGTAGTCCTCAACTTACAACCACAATTGAGCCCCAAATTTCTGTTGTTGAGACATTTGTTAAGTGAGTTTTGCCCCATTTTATGACTTTTCTTGCTACAGTTGTTAAGTGAATCACTCCAGTTGATAAGTTAGTAACATAGTTGTTAAGGGAATCTGGCTTCCCCATTGATTTTGCTTGTCAAAAGGTTGCAAAAGGTGATCACATGACGTTGGGACACAGCAACAGTCATAAGTATGAACCAACTGCCAAGCATCTGAACTTTGATCACATGATCATGGGGATGCAACAGAGGTTGTAAGTGTAAAAAATGGTCATAAGCCACTTTTTTCAGTGCCGTTGTAACTCCGAAAGGTCACTAAATGAAGTGTTGTAAGTCAAGGACTACCTGTATAAACCTTATTTGAGGCTTCATCTTTATTCTATTATGTCTGCCCACTTGTAAGATCTGACAGAGTTTGCATGCTTTGAGTCACATCTATTAAGACCATTTGATGAGTCCCAGGAGACAGGCCTTCTTGGCTGTACCATCTGCTCTTTGGATCACCAATCCCTCCCCACCCCGGGGATCCAAACAGCTCCGATCCCACTCTTTTTTAGATGAGTGGGGCCATGAGCCCCCACAAAGCTCACGTGAGTGAGCCCCGAGCCCCTGCGATGCTTGCGCACATCAGCCAGCCACTCACACAGCCCTGTTGCAAATAGGCCACGGACTGGTAGTGGGCCATGGCTCACAGGTTGGGGACCCCTGGTCAAGAGTATACATACTGTCCATTTTGCTTCATTTCTTGGAAGCAGACTACTTTTTAAAATATTGATAAAATTGCCATGAATTCTATCCACTTTAGAAAGTTGACTTTGTGAAAGAAAACAGGATTAAATTTACATTTCTTTCTTCCATCTAGTCTACAGGTAGTTCTGATGGCCGCATTCATCCCCTTTGCAGTTACATGATCCCATTTTGGGCATTTGGCCCAGCTCACATTTACGATCATTTGCAGTATCCCACAGTCACATCACCACAATCTGCAGCACTTTTTTTTGCTGATTTCCAGCATTTACTTCTGGTTTTCAGCAAAAAATGCCCATTGCGGAACACTAGTTCACTTAACGACAGCTGCAAAAAAGGATGTAAAATTACCCAGTCACACTTCACAACAGCCACAACTTACAACCATAATCCCAGGCTCAATTACAGTCATAAATTGAAGACTACCTGTACTACCTTCAAAGGGATAAAACAACATTCTTCTTTGGTGCTGTCTGGGGGGAACCATGTTTAAAAATTACACAATGGTGGCAAATGGAAAAGTCAACCAAACCAATGTCAATACACAGATACCAATGACTAACCTTACCCAGAAGCACAAATATTTTTACTGAATTATTTAATACTGACATTAAAATATACAGAGCTGATTAGAGCCATCTCCCCCAACCATCAACTTAAAAGATCTAGAAGAATTAGCTGACTTACCTGTGTATTAGATTGGTCAGGGGTTCTATCAATTTCTTTCCTAGCCTGGGTTCCAAAGGGGTGAGAGCACCAAACTAATGGAAAAAGAAAGGAAATTATTTGGTAAGTTGCCTCAGCGTATTTGCTAATTCTGTAAAAGTGATTAGACATACAGCAATAGATAAGAACTGAACTGCTTCAGAAAACTACAGTATTAGGGAAATTCTAACTGTCGACAAATGAATTGGCACAGTGCTCAGCCTAATCTTAACCATAAAATGATTCGCTCGGTTTTAGCTCAGGGTGATAGGCAAGCCTATGAATTGTTTAGCATAAATAATGTGTGGGAACTTTCAAGGAATGATGTAAACCAACCTTTGTAAGCCAAACCACAGGGTTTAGCAGGATGGGTGAAACTATCCAGTATTACTTGTCACAATAATTACATTATTTCCATCAACAGTAGCAGGATTCCTCTCTTATGCATTAGCTCAGAAAGAGAAGAGTTATATTATAGTTATCTCTTGTCTGTTGGCTTCCCACTGGTATCTGGTTGCATAGTGTAGAAAGGCATGGCTGGATTACACAGATCTTTGATCTGATCAGCATACTTCTACTCTGTGGAGACCAGGGAGATAATTAGCAGGCTAACAAAAATTGTTTGGATTTAAAAACCAGCCTTTGACCTTAAACAGTGATTGCAGAAAATAAAGGAGGATTCCAGAATTCTGCTAGATTATAAGGAAGGTCAGTCAATCCATTATCTTTCCATTATTGTCAGAAAGATATCTCTGAGAAGCCCACAACAAGGACATATAAGCAAAAACCCATCCAACAATGGCTCAGTAGCAACTGATAATCAGAGAGATACTTATGTTCAAACACGGAAGTTCCATCTGGCTATTAATGATTAATAAACAAATAATTGTTTTATTATTCACCCCAAAATGCCTAGCACCCTTTCAAAGCCATTATTGTAAACTATACAGCAAATTTTATGAGAATTTTAGTCTTGGGTTTAGTATGCTGTTACATTGTATTATATGACCAAAGAGAGAAGCAGCCTGGAATTAAGGAGAAACTTCCTAGCAGTGAGGACAATTAACCAGTGAAACAGCTTGTCTTCAGAAATCGTGGGCGCTGGAAGTTTTTAAGAAGAGACTGGACAGTCACTTGTCTGAAATGGTATAGGTTCTCCTGCTTAAGCAGGGGGCTGGACTAGAAGATCTCCAAGGTCCCTTCCTGCTCTATTCTATTCTAATATAGAGATCAAAAGGGAAAATATTATCTATACCACGGGTGTCAAACTCGCCACGTCATGTGGGCGCGGCTTCGGTAAGATGAAACCGGCCCGCAGGCTGGCAGTTTGACATCCCTGATCTATACTACAGCTTTCTAAAGTTAAAGACCATTTTTTCTTAAAAAAAAAAAAGTATTTTTGCCTTAATCATCTGCACCTCCTTCAGCCATTTTTAGAAATTAGATACCCCAGACTTCTTAATCCTATTCTTCCTTACACACACTGCAGAAAGTATAGAGTTGCAGACATCTTCATTTTTGCTATTCTATAATGGCCAAAGATACGACTCCAGAACATTCACACTGGCAGCATGAAGGTCAACATCTATCATTTAAAACTTGTCTGCTTCGTTCTCCCAGGGGACACACATAGATATAGAACATAGAATAACAAGAGCTGGAAGGGACCTCAGAGATCTTGTAGTCCAATCCCCTGCTTGAGCAGGACACTCTATAATAATTCAGACAAACGATTGTCCAGTCTCTTTTTTAAAGCCTCCAGTGATGGAATACCCACAACTTCTGGAGACAAGCTATTCCATTGGTTGATTGCTCTCACCATTAGGAAATTTCTTTTCTCCTTAGTTCTAGGTTGCTTCTCTCCTTGGTCAGTTTCCAGCCATTGTTTCTTGTCTTGTCTTTTGGTGCTTGGGAAAATAATTTGACCCCCTTATCTTTGTAGGAGCCCCTCAAATATTGGAACAGTGCTATCATGTCACTCCCTAGTCCTTCTTTTCATTAGACTAGACATACCCAATTCCTGTAACCGTTCATTGTATGTTTTAGCCTCCAGCTCCCTAATATTTTTTGTTGTTCTTCTCTGCACTCTTTCCAGAGTCTCAATATCTTTTTTATATTGTGGTGACCAGAACAGAATGCAGTATTCCAGGTGTGGTCTTACTAAAGATTTGTAAGTGCAGTACAGATATTTAACAACAACTGTCTAAAAAGTCCTCCATCCATGATACAGTCACACCCATCACATTTATTATTTTTTATATTTCTATTACTGCCTGCCACCTCCAGTCTAGCAAAATGACAAACTTTTATAAAGATATCGTAGCAAGGAGTCTTTTAAGGGAGAGAGCTATTACTTATCGGAGTTTATAGCAAACTCATTTTTTAGGGTATTGTACTGAAATTCATAAAACTACAAAACGAAAGCTAGATTTCCTTTTCCTCTCTTATCAGCAACTAGAAGAGCAGCAGAAGCTTAAAGGAGATTTAAGACTATGAGAAAAAAACTACAGTGAAAAGGCCATATCTCAAAGGCAAAAATATTTGTCCTGGGGGTATAAAGCCCTAGCACAGTGGTGGCGAACCTATGGCACGGGTGCCAGAGGCGGCACTCAGAGCCCTCTCTGTGGGCACGCACGCCGTCACCCCAGTCCTAGGCCTTCAGCTGGGTTTTATAAAACTTTTTCGCTTCAGGCCTCCGCCGCCGTGTGCAAAAAAAAAAGAAGGTTCAGTCAATCAGTCAATTTCAACTTCTTGCGGGGAAAAAAAAGATCTTGCAAAGTTGGAATTGATTGATTGAACTTTTTAGTCCCACCCAGTCTGCCTTTACCACCGCAGCCACACCCACCCAATGGACCACACCCACCCGGCACCCGACGATGCATAAATGGGTTTTGGGTTGCAGTTTGGGCACTCAGTCTCTAAAAGGTTCGCCATCACTGCCCTAGCATATGCAGCCACAGCAATCTTAGGTACTAAGCTATAAGAGGTCCATGAAAAGCTACTGCCAGTCAAAGTAGATTTGGGCTGAATGTGCTTCAAAACCTATTTGAACGATATGCTTCCAAATGTGTGGGAGCATGCATCTTGCTAAAGCAGCTGTATCTTTTTTTCAGAATTCCATGGTAGCCTAATAAAAGATACAACTGTTTTAAAGAGGCGCTGTCTCTGTATTCCTACTTCATCCTAATAATTTTTAAAATATATACAGCTCCAGAATAAATTGCAGGCTATAGGATTTGACCATCCTGTAAGGTTCACCACTTGCTTGCTCCAGCCGTATCTTTGCTGGCTAATTAAAGCAGCCACTTTGTGATTGACTCCACAGTTCAGGGCAGGGATCCTTGAAAGTGGAATCTGCCACTTGCACACTAAGACCATTGTTGAAAAAGCCCTTCCTTGACCCAGAAGAACTTTCAAATTAGAGGCTGGTCTTAAATGTCTAAACTTTCGAGAGGTTATTGGTAGCTTCACCCCTCCCATTATGAAATTACTCAGCAGGAGAAGTCTTGACCATTCCCTCAGAAGTATGGTATCAAATATGCAGGAAAAGATTTTATCCTATGTAGCTCACATGCTATGGAATGGGAGCACGTTCAGTTTCAATATTTAGGGCAATGATAAAAAAATCTGTCTTTATTAAATTATTATTCTGCTTATTTTAAGGGCTCATTTTAACTGTATTAATATTGTTACTGTTATTTTTTTTTTTTGCATTGTTATTGCTATAAGATTTAAATTTTAAATCTTGGCATAAAGAGAGAGATGGGATAAAATTCGACAATAAATCAAATAAAATGAATTCTGTGTGAATTCACAGTCATGTTTTTAAGGTAGAAAAGAGTCTATGTTTCATATCAAAACACAAGTTCTTTTCCCTGTTTCAGCAATCATACAGGTATTGGGGAAGCTCTTTCTATCCAAGACACCAGACAGCAGCTGCCAGCCACAACTCTGCTCCCCCCAGTACCTGAGCTACCTGCCTAGACTCTGGTACTGTGAACACCATAAAGTAGTGCTTGATTTACAACCAGTTGCTTAGTGACCGTTCAGAGTTATGCCAGACTTTACCTTGGGGCTACTTATGATCCAGATTCACGACGGTCACCTCTTCCATGATCATATGACCAAAATTTAGGTGCTTGGCAACATGGCTGCATTTATGGCCATTTGCAGCATCCTGCAGTCACACGACAAGTTTATAAGAGTTTTGCTGAAAACCAGCACTTACTTTTTTTTTTGACAAAACTGTGCCCATAGCAAACTATGGGTTTGTTTAACAAATGTCACAGAAAATGTCATGACCAACCCCTTCTACGACTATCAAGACTAACCATGATGGGTAAACTCCATTATGGTCATAAGTCGAGGACTACCTGTATATGATCAACAGACTCAAGTCCATGTATTACTGACTATGCAAACTCAATCTGTTGTTAATTCATAATTTTGTTTTTTTGTAACTATGATGCTTTTGGAAATAAAGATGAGAAATTAAAAACAACCAATAATGGAATCACCAGCAAGCAGAATCTTTTCTGCTCATTCTTGCTTTGCAATCTCACATTTCTACCGGCCTATCAGATTTCTACTAGTTCTTGCCTAAAAATGAACAATTCCCCTCCAAAGCCAGTTTTACAGCCTGCTGCTTTCCCCTCCTATCTGTCTGTATCAGCTGCTACACCTCTGAAGTGACAGGATTGTGTTTTTCACACCACATATACTGATAAGAGACACCAGCTACCAGGACGTGCTAATACTTGCCAATTTTATAATTTTAATAAGGACCCAGTTGTTGGTGGATGATGTCATCAGCTTAAAAAAGAGTGGAGCAAGAGAAAGATAATTCTTTGGATTGCGTCTGGCTAGCTCACATATAACATTCACAGCAGCTGACTGGACACCTGGAGAAAAAAAGAGGGTGGAATATCTCAGTAAGAGGGGCTGTGGGGCTCATGCACAGCAATTACAGCAACATTTTTTTCTTAATTAATGTGCAAGATAATCCATGTAAAACAACTTAGAAGTATTTGGAGATAAAAGAAGTCTATCCGATTCTTGCCCCCACAGGAATGTTCCAATGATACGTGAAAGGAGATTTCTAACTGTACAGTATTTGAAATACAGACATGCTCACAAGATATAGTTCAAACCTGAAAGCCATCTCATTTCCACTATGCTACTGTTTAAACTGGCAAAGCATTTAAGTTCTTTACCCTAATGGAAATGTGAAGGCTGAGTAGCTTGCTCACAGTCAATGAGAGCTTCATGGCTACCAGTGGAATCCATGCCAAAGTCCTGCATTTAGATACAACTGTATATCCCAACCTTCCTATAACTTGGTCTTCCAGATGCACTGAACTATAACAGCCAGCATGCCCTAAAGCTTGAGAGCACTAAGTTGGGGAAAAGGCGAGCTAGCCCTCACGCTGTAAGGACAGAGTGTAAAACGGGGAAGATGGTAACCAGGAGTTGGTAACCCTGAGTTTCTTCCTAGAAAAAAGCATGGGGTGGGTAGTATTAAGTTAGAAGGCAGAAAAGTAGAACATTAGGGGACCTTGGCGTAGAAAATAGAACATTCCCCTCCCCAGTTCAATAACAGACTGTTTTAAAAGAGCAGCAAATACTGATCTGAGAGAAAACGCATATCTATTGTCTTCTCACGTTCTAAATTTAATTAAAAAAACAACAACACTTATGCATATCCCCACATCAAAATTTTCTACCTGTCAAGGCGTATTTCGTATTTCACAGAGGTTTAATGAGGGAAATGGGGACATAAGGTACAAAGCTGCTGTGGTATGTAACAGCTGTGCCAATCGGCATATTTAATTCAGCTCCAGCAATGATCCTAATAAACTATTTTTGGGAAGCAAGATAAAGCTTTGAGAGCTTGATGAGTTAATCTGTCCTACATTTTCTTTTGCACTTCACAATCACCCTGTGCATATGCGTAAATAAATGGCGCACAAAGCTGTTTATTTTGGTCCTAGAATGTTATAGCATCCCCAGTAGAAAAATATGGAATCTGGTATACAAGTAACATCTCTATTACTGCAAAAGAACCTTATCCAGATTTATTTAAATGTACACCTTCTTCCCAGGTCAAGAGTCCCAAACAGCTTAGAATCTTCTGGATCACTAACCAGCATCTGGGTCTTCCAGTTTTTCCTTCAGGCGGGGAAATGCAGGCCGAAGGGATTCGGGATACTTCAAAAACACTTTATACATGATTAACACTGCCTTCTTCCTGATGTAAGGCTTTGTGTGAGACATCTGCAGAGAGAAAAAGCTTTTGACACATATTTTTGCAGCAATTAACCCAAGACTCCTTCATTTAATCCTTCAGAAAACACTCCTCGCACTAAAGTTCAGAGGGGTTTCTTTGCTGTGGTAAGAAGGAAGGCATCCATTTTAATGTGATTTCAAGCCATGATGTTATTTGTTATCAGCTAGATAGCCTGCATTGAGAAGTTTATCACATCTAAAATCTGGAGATTTTCACAGCTTTTAATAATCTTTGAGGTTTCACAGCCTGGGAGGAACAGCTTCCTAATTAGATTTGCAGCATATTAAACCTTGGAATCTAATTCAATGCACATATATTGTACATGCACCATGCACAAGTGTCTGACCATAGGTTTTAGCAAACAGGCCTTCTGAAGGTTGCTTTGGGGGGGCAGAATGAAAGGAAAAGAACACTATGCGACCTGTCAAAAGAACTGGTGACAATAGATAGTTTGCTCTAGCTTAGGGACTAACAATTTGCTACCTTAAGTATATATATAAATACACTGATAATTTTAAAGAATCCAAATGTAATATTTCTGCTAAGAAAGACGTCTGAATAAAAAGGTCATACATTAGGAATTGCTATTTATAACTAAAAAGATAACTGTTATGGTTCCGAAAGCAGAAGCTTTTCAAAGAAACTTGAGGCATTGTTTTCCTTTAAGAATCTTTTAATGGCAACATAGCTTCGGCACATACATAAGCGAAGCCAAAATCTGAAACCTCCTACTTCATCCCACAGTATCTGAGCACATTTCCCTCCCTCATTTGACAGTCATTAATCACATTATCCAATTGGTTTAAAGTGTGAACTTTCCCTCCCGTTCCATAACTTTATCTCCTCACATTACATCCAGCCTTGAAGAGGCTCTACTGAAATATTGTCATGGCTAACTAGTTCCCAAGCACATTCTTCCACTCCCCTCTCCGTGCCATCTAATACTGGCTCTAAAGTAATACACAGGTTAAATAGTAAATATCTGCATCCTCATATATGTCAGGCAAAAACATCCGATGTTTGCAGCATTGACATCAACATTTAAATAAAAGTATGTTAAATTAATGGATGCTATTTATTCTTCAAATAACATTTGAATAAAGTTTGGTTGCCTTGAAAAAAAAATCAATTTGTGTCATGTGAAACTAGACTGGAATCCCATTAGTAATTGAATTAATCCTATGAAATCTTGACAATTTCCCATTCTTTGACTTTATTATATTTATTTACGTCAAGGTTTCCCAAATTGTGGGGCGTTCCGCCCTGGGGGGAAAATGTAGACAGAAGCCAAGAAAGGTATGAAGGACCTTTTAAAAAATGTTTTTATGTCTTTATTAAAAATAAAAGTTCCATTGTATTGCTTTCATTGTTAATTTGTGTTCATTTTGATGTTGGATTTTTAGAGGTGTGTACATTAAGAGTACACTAAAGGGAGATGTGACTGCATAAAGTTTAGGAACCCATGCTCTACAGGTTTAAAATTTAGATGATCAAAGAATGGGAGGATTAAGCACCAGAAATCTATTTTCTTACCCAGTCAGTCTCAAAACACTCAGTAGGTTTGGACCCGATTAATACTTGGACAGGAGAAAAACAGAAAATCCTAGAGCTGTGGTTTGTACTGGAAAGACTAAAAAATTCCACAAAGGAATAGCAATAATGCCTATACTGTTGCCAAGAAACTCTACAAACCTGTTGTTATAATCACTAGGTGTCAAATTTAATTTAGGGCATCTTTAAAAAACCATTTTTATTTTATGTACGTAACCCTTGTTTTCTGCAACATTTCACTGCGTGTGACTGAGCCACAAAATGCATCTCCACTGCTCCTATAGTCAGCTGCTCTTAATATTCATTCGCTTTGAAAACATTTCTTCCTCATTTGGAACTTCAAAGAGCTTGGCTCAGAGTGAACAATGCAGGTAGTGTGGACCGCCACTCTCCAGCTACTCACCAGAGTCATGATGTCGTTTGCCAAATCTCTAGCAAGATCGGGAGTCACAAAACAGGACAAACCCGTTAGCGCAACTCCAGTATCATACTGATTGGGGCTACTCAAGTCCTAGAACAGTAAGGTAGGAAGGTGGGAGAAAGAGAGGGGACATGAGAAAAAAAAAAAAGAATTTTTAAATTTTTGGAAGTATGCTACAGATTTAATATTCACGTTCAAAATTCGCTGTCAATCACATACACTTTTGAAAATGTCAATTACTAAAGGGCCCACTCTCCAAAACATAATGTATCATATATAAAAACTCTTTTTGGCTTTTAGAATAGAATAGAAATAATTAGAATTAACAGAATTAAAATTATTAGAATTATTAGAATAAGAACAGAATAGAGTGGAATAAAATCATCAGAGTGGAAGGAATTTTGGAAGTTTCTAGTCCAACCAACTGCCCAAGGCAGGAGACTTTATACCAGTGGTGGCGAACCTATGGCACGAACCTCTCTGTTGGCATGCGTGCTGTTGCCCCAGTCCTAGGCCTTCAGCTGGGTTTTATAAAACCTTTTCGCTTTAGGCCTCCGCTGCCGTGTGCAAAAAAAAAAAAAAGGTTCAATCAGTCAATTTCAACTTCTTGCGGAAAAAAAAAAGATCTTGCAAAGTTGGAATTGATTGATTGAACTTTTTAGTCCCACCCTCTCTGCCATTACCACCGCAGCCACGCCCACCCAATTGGCCATGCCCACCCAATTGGCCACACCCAGCCAATGGGCCACACCCACCCGGCACTCGACGATGCATAAGTGGGTTTTGGGTTGCAGTTTGGGCACTCGGTCTCTAAAAGGTTCGCCATCACTGCTTTATACCATCCCGGACAAATAGTTGTCCAATCTTTTCTTGAAAGTCTCCAGCGATGTTTCACTGATTATTCTCACTATTAGGAAACTTCTCTTTAGTTCCAGGATGGATTTTTCTTTGATGAAATTCCGCCCACTGCTTCTTGTCCTGCTCTCAGGTGTTTGGGAGTCACCCCCTCTTTGTGCAGCCCCTCATGTCCTGGAAGACAGCTATTATGTCACCCCTAAGACTTCTCTTTGTTAGGCTGGCTAGACATACCTAGTTCCCTTAACTGTTCATCGTTTTAAATATCCAGAAACTCTTCTTAATGACTGTTCACTCAGATGAATCTGTTTGCTTACTGATGTCATCTCTGGAGACCCTTCTTGGTGCTCTGCTTTCTGAGAAGAAGTTAGAGGCAATGAAGATTGGGCTTTTCAACTATAGTGTTCCTCATTTCTACTGTCATTGCCTCAGTGCAGACAAACAGTCTTTTTTGAAAGAACTTGAATTGTTTCCAACCCTATCACATTGAAAATAGAGTCAAACAAAGCTCTGACTTTATGATGTCTACTTTTAAAGTGTTTTGATGAGTACAGCCCGGCATTAAGTGTAATGCAGGTGATGCAAGCCTCTTTTGGGGAATTTACCTTTCGGATCTGGTTAGTTGTCAGCATTATAACATCTGTCCCTTCATGAAAGCACTGAGAGGCAGCCAAATATCCAATCCTCTGCAAAATGAATAAAAAGTAATCACTATCTAAGACTCAATAGAGTTGTGGCCAGCATCTGAGAAACAAGGAGTCTAGTAAAATATAGACTGCAGTTGGTACAAAAGAGTTGCATTAGGGCAACAGTTGGGACTGTCAATAAACCGCAATTTAATAGATATAAAATGACAGGGGAGAAATACAGAAATGGTTCTGGATGTATAGTTTAGCTTTCTAGACTTAACTGTAAAAGTATATTTAAATATATGGGCAATATCAAAATTACAAAATTAGAAAGGGACCCAAAAGAAGGCATCTAGCAATGATGGGGGTTCAATGCCCTGCATAGCTTCTGACACATCTTACTGACTAGCAATATCAGAATTTTGTAAAGTGAATATTATTTTGTTGACACAAACCAAGATTGTACAATAACTTTTACTGAGTAGAACTTAGCCCGCTTTTACACTTTGATTTTTTTTTTTTTAAAAAAGAGACACAAACTGTTATGGTCCCAGCTTCGACAAGCAAAGGTCATTCTGCACAGAATTTAAAGTCCTCAGTAACAACAATTCTTGATGGTTTCTAACACTCCAACTTTTATGTTGTTGTTGTTAGTTGCGAAGTCGTGTCCGACTTCAAATTGTTGGCAATTTGATCTCTAGTTCCTCTGCCTCTTCGAAATCCTGCCTGTACTTCTGGAAGTTCTCGATCCACATACTGCTGGAGTCTAGCTTGTAGGATTTTAAGCATAACTTTACTTGCATGTGAAATGAGTGCAATGGTGCGATAGTTTGAACATTCTTTGGCATTGCCTTTCTTTGGAATTGGAATGTAAACTGACCTTTTCCAATCCTGTGGCCACTGTTGAGTTTTCCAAATTTGCTGGCAAATTGAGTGTAGCACTTTTACTGCATCGTCTTTTAAGATTTTGAATAGCTCAGCTGGAATACTGTCACCTCCACTAGCTTTGTTGTTGCTCAGCTTTCCTAAGGCCCATTTCACTTCACATTCTAGGATGTCTGGCTCGAGGTCAGTGACCACCCCATCGTGGTTATCAGGGATGCTAAGCTCATTCTTGTATAGTTCTTCTGTGTAATTTTGCCACCTCTTCTTAATCTCTTCTGCCTCTGTTAGGTCCCTGCCATTTTGGTCCTTTATCATGCCCAACTTTTATATAGACCACTTACTTTAAAAGTGAACTTGGATGCACTCATGACTTCAATGATGTTGAATGCTGCCCAGCTGATATCATACCCCAGCATCTGCAACTATTAAAGGGATGAGATGTGGGAGGAGAAACAAGGCATTAATCTCAAAACAAAGGACAAATCAAAGTTCAAATATATTTTAATGTATAAAATAATTGCCTGAATATTTTAACCTGAGTCTATATAGGAATATTTTCTGATTGTTGAGTTATGGGCCACATATTTTGTTTGCAAGATAGCCTCTACATCAGAAACTTAGTTTGCACAGAGCAATGTAAGCATATCCTGATTAAAGCTGTGCTTGTGTTGTCCTTCTGGCATACTGACCAAGATGTACTCAAACTGTTCAATAATGTCTTTATAGTTAGCTGAGCTGGGATGATGGTCAATGTTTAAGAGCTCATTAGCTGACAACTATGGCATATGAAGAATTTTAACTTGTAATAAAAAAGGAATAAATTGTAAAAACATCAATTAATGAATAA
Organism: Azemiops feae; assembly: GCA_023970755.1. Lineage (NCBI taxonomy): Eukaryota > Metazoa > Chordata > Lepidosauria > Squamata > Viperidae > Azemiops > Azemiops feae. The sequence goes on along the minus strand of JALGBA010000077.1, from coordinate 525,954 downwards.
ATAAAAAATAAAAGTGTTACATGATTGGGAAACAGTCTGAGCTTATAGAGTGATTAATACATGTATTGTTCATTATTCATTAATACATATGTATTTACAATACATAAAGTGAAGGTGTGGATTTAATTATGAATGAAAGGATGAAAATGTATGTCAAAAAAGAATGAATTTGCATAATCTACCTTGTTATGGTGCATATGAAATTAGGAATTCACAGGTAACAGAACATGTGGGTATGAAAAGTGGAAAGGAAATACAGGGCCAACTATTTTTATACACATAGAAAAAAAATCTAGAATAAAAAGGTGAGTTTGTGTACCTTAGTACAGGGGTCCCCAACCCCTGGGCCACAGCCCATTATCTGGCCGTGGGCTATTCGTAACTGGGCCGCGTGTGCAACTTGGCTTGCACAAGCAGCAGGCCAGCGTGCGTGAACACACAGCTCAACTTGCACAAGACAAGTTGTGTGCGCATGCGCGGCGCTCCACCGCTCACATGGCACGGTTCCCCTATCCCCCCACAGCCAGGCGGCCAAGCCACAAAGGTTGAGGACCACTGCTTTACTAGATGGAATAACTTATTAATTTTAAGTCATGTAAATACTAGTAGAAAAGTAGTTTATTACAATAATACTTTTTGAAAAAAGGAGAAATTTGTATATATTAGAGTAAGCTTCTGCCGATTTTATGATAAAGAAATTATCTTGTATGTCGAAAGTTGTGAGTAGGAGCTTGTTTAACAATCTAAAATCCTTGCTTAATGACAGCAACTAGGAATGCAAGGATTACCATTGCTAAGCGATGTGGTCACGTGATGTCACACTTTTCAACTGCATTATTTAGTGATGGAAATTCTGGCTCCAATTGTCATCCTAATTCAAAAACTACTTGTAAAAGGCAATATATGAAGAAGCATACAAATGTGGTAGAAGCAAGGACGGTTTGCAACAATGGAAAAGTGTGTGTGTGTGTGTGTGTGTGTGTGTGTGTGTGTGTGTGTGTGTGTGTGTGTGTGGTGCTGGTGATTTCCTTTTATTCATTCTTCATTCCATTAGTTTCTTTTGCTATATTTCTTACTCTTCTTACTCTTTCCTGGACTTTGCATAATGATGCTTAGAGCAAAGGACATACATGTCTTTATATTTATAACCAAAAGCTATGCCAAAACATAAAGAAGAACACAATCAATATAAAACACAAGCTTCTAAATTAAGGGGACTGCGTATTATTATTACTTGAAATTTATTATAGCTGCCCACTTCTATAGACTGAGCTTCTTATAAATATAAATTAAAAATAATAAAAACCATTGAAAACATACAACCCCATAGGCAATCCAGATTAAAACAATCAAACTATTACAAATCAACCCATATGGCCACATAACATTTCTGCCTTAGCGATCTTTCAAAAGTTGCTGCCAAACTGTATTTTTAAAATGATTGAAGGAGAAATGATTAAACACAAGGAAGTTGGGCAAACTTAGTCACTTATATAGCTGATTAGCTTTAACCTAGCGAGTCTAAAAGAATCTTAATTGACTGGACCCAGAGAAAGCCAACGCTGCCAGATCTTACAGGATGGGCAGAAATCATAATAGATAGGCGGTTGCTTAAATAAATAGGCCCTATGCCATTTAAAGTATCAAAGATAACAATCTTAACTTTGAATTGCACCAGGAAGTCAATTGGTAACCAGGGCAGCACACAGAACACGGGCACTGCATGGCTACCCATCCATCACTGCTTGTACTGATATGTGCTGTACCAGTGTAGCTTCCAAATGCTTTTCAAAGGCAGACACATATAGAATGCACTGCAATAGCTCAACCACAAAGCGATCACATCTTTTACCAGATTTTCCAAGAAATAAAATGCTATTAATATATCAATGAACAACTCTGGATCATTCAATGTTCTGTCTTAGGACATTCTCCAATCAATGAAGAAAATACTCACATAGGTGAGTTTGCAAACAGCATTTGCTTTCACAGCAATATTATCCTGCTTCAATTCTTGTTTGATCTCATCAATGCATTGAGAAATGTACTTTGCCTGGAAAAGAAAAAGAAAAAGAAAAGTGAGATCATTGGTTATAAATAGGTTTCAATCAAGCCAGAACTACCCAAATTACTGATAGCTATAAAACAATGCACAAATATTAAGTTTGGCTGCCCTAAGCACACAGATAACAATTTCTATACTGAAATGCAGCAGGACTGTTATCTTTAAGAGTTTGTCTGTTATCTCTATGATTAATTCTGATATTGCAAATTTTTCCAAATATCAAGAAACTCAGCATTAGAAATCCTCTCACAAAGAGAGTAAACTGTCTCCAGCAAGGATAGGTGACTTTAAAATTTTCTGCATTAGGTGCGATTAAAATATCTAATTAACTATATAAACACATAATCTTTTTTTGCTCTTCAACAAGGGAATAGAAGAAGGCAGCCACAACTGGCAGGATAGGAAAAATATGATCTTACCAAAAGTCCTCACTTAGAGATCTCTCATCACTGACTGAAATTTTCAAAGTTACGATGGCACTAAACAAAGAGGCTTCTGACCAGTCCTCAAAGTTGTGGCCGTCACAGTGTTCCTATGGTCATGTGATGATTCGAGTGCTTGGCAACCAATGAGCATTTAGGATGGCTTCAGTGTCCTGCAATCATGTGACTGACATTTACGACCTTCTCTAATGGCTATCAAACAAGCAAATGGGGAAGCCAGCAGGAAGCTGCAAATCGCGATCGTGTAATGTTGCACAACAATTGTACATGATTTGCTTATTACAACTAGAATTGCCCAAGCTGCTGGAATTACGGTTACAAGTTGGTGCAGTCATGTGATTTTTCATTTTATGACCGTATTGGTTAGTGAGGGAGTTCCTGGTCCCAATTATGCTTGAAAACTGAGAACTACCTGTACTATATTACAGATAGCTGTGCTAGGCTGTGGCCAGTAATGTGGTGCTTCCAGGAAGGTTCTTCATTAGAAAACCTACCTTTGCCATGAAAATATCCAAGGAATACATTAATAAATTTGACTTAACATGTAGTTTTAAAAAATGCACAATGTTCATTTTAGATGCTAAACAACCGACTAAAGTATTTGGAACTGAAATTAAGAAGTATTGAAGGAGCCATTGTGGGCTTTCGGTTGTCGGCAGCTCTTTTCCAATACTTCATCTCCGGCTTGCAGAATACTGGGAGGATTATACAAACTTGCAGTTAATCCAACTATACCGTTATCTGACTCGGCCAAAATGGTTTCAGATTTCTGCCAACCACACCCAAGACTATGGACTCTCCCATCATTTGCCTTTTGGAAAATGCTTTCAGTCACAGGATTTTGTCCTATCGACTTACTGAAGCATGTGAAGTGATTGGTGAAAAGCCAGATAAAGAAATACAAGCTTTACCACCCTCGGTAAGAATTACAAGTCAGGGAAAGTAACATAGATTTAAGACAGAATTTTTCGAACTTCAGGAAAGAGTACAACAGCTCTATTCTAAAGCATAAGCCCTAAACGCAGTCATAGGTTCCACTGGTGAAACGGCTTAGGTAGCAAGACAGAAGCCCCTTCTTTAGCATGATATCCTGGGGAGCCATTGCCTGTTAAAATAAACAATACTGGACCAGACAAATAGTCCAACTAGAATTCATTTTTTAATCCATTTCCCATATTCTGGGAGATTTTTGATTAAAAATTAGGAAAAAATATTGATAAATAACTGGCCATTCATGTTTGACACTCAGAAGGCCAGACCAGGAACCACACTAAGATAAAACAAGCAGCCTCCTCCTGTGTGTTATTGGTAACTGAACAATTCAGCCTAGACAAAATAATCAGAGCAATGATTCACATGGAAATGTGTATAGACTATAGAAAATTCTTCTATGATAGGGAGTGTTTGGGCTTAAGGAACTCTTAATTTCTCAGGACATACTGTACCTGGGCAACTATTGACTTAAGAATGTGCAACTAATAATTCTGATTACATTTCAATACCATGTTTCATATCAGGCAAATCAAAAGCTACTAGATTTGGATTATAGTGCAAACATCTGAATGCCTGTGAGATAGTATTTTATGCACCTCTTTGCTCAGGATAGCTTTTTTTAAGAGTGGGTAGTTATATCTAAGTCTCAGTTCATGACCTTTTAGAACCTTTGCTAATGAATTGATGAAACACAACATATTCCACGTTCTTGCTTAACCATCAAATTCTCTGGATGACTTTACAGAATCACTGGACTTCAGGGAGTACTTTCTTGCCATGTTAATTCCAGGGATATAAAAAAAGATAACTCCATGGGCGCTGATTCGAGATACTGCTGGACATACTCCATTGTTTTTAAATTTTGAAACAAACAAAAAGACTCAAGTTTCACGTCCCTTCAATTCCACCTGGAATATGTGATGCTGAGAGAACTCCTTCTTCAATATGCAACAGATCTTTTAGTATATAATTCTTCACACTAAATATTTGATGGCTATGTCACAGCGGGAGCATACAGATGCTATGGAATCCATTGCTCGCATATCTAATTCTCCAGATCAGGCTAAACAGTACTTGTACTTGCCAAGAAAACTGCAGCTCTTGCTCTTACTAAGTGTGCTATTCCCAAAGCCACAGCAAAATGTGTGGATAACAATACAGGTACCGGTAGTTCAACTTGTTAACAGCAAATGGATGGAAACTAATCAAGGAGAGAAGCAACCTAGAACTAAGGAGAAACTTCCTGACAGTTAGAACAATTAACCAGTGGAACAACCTGCCTCCAGAAGCGGTGAATGCTCCAACACTGGAGGTTTTTAAGAAGAGACTGGACAGCCATTTGTCTGAAATGGGTTGGACTAGATGACCTCCAAGGTCCCTTCCAATTTTTATTATTATTATTATTATTATTATTATTATTATTATTATTATTATTATTATTATTATTACCCACAAGTGAAAAAACTTCACCTCTGAATCTAATACAAATCTGAGCAAAACCAATCTGATATTTATGTAAGTGTTGGGAAATATCCAGTCTGGCAGAGAGAAGGGTCAAGCATGGAGCTAGCCTGGAGTCATGGCGCAACCAGCAAAAGGGCTAGGACCGACCCCCGACCCCCAGTTCCTTGGAGTCTTATCTAATTGTTCCAAGAGTGGGTTTCCAGAACAAGAAGATTCCTGTATTATAGATACAACATAATAGTTAGCTTGAGCTCTACATGTGTGGTTCTGAAATAAAGCACTTAAACAAAAGCCAAAGGCAGCTGCCCCCCACGAAAAAAACCACCAGCAAGAATTCTGACATTAGCAAGAAAAAAAAACAGGAAAAATGCATATGAAATTTAGAAAAACCGTAATACACTTTTCCTTTAATGGATGCGGACTAAGCAAGTCAGCCCAGAAATTCCACTGAGTGGTCTAAGGCAGGAGTAGGCAACCTTGGCTCTTTTATGACTCGTGGACTTCAACTTCCAGAATTCCTGAGCCAGCATGGCTCAGCTTGGAAACCTCTCCCTTTTCCCTCAGCATGGCTGGCTCAGGAATTCTGGGAGTTGAAGTCCATGAGTCATAAAAGAGCCAAGGTTGCCTACCCCTGGTCTAAGGGAATAGTCAAAGACTTCACTTACAATGAGAGGTCCTTGGTACTCTCTGAGCCTGCTTGTTTTCTTGCAGACGTTTCATTACCCTAACTAGGTAACATCATCACCTTCAGACCAACAATCAAGTAAGCGATACCCCAATCAAGAAACTGCCAAAGAGCCATTAGTAAACAGCCCAACCAAAGAATCCCTAAGACTGGCACCCAGACAGGCAACACACCAGAATATAAACTGACAACAAACAGCACTCCTTACTAGCACTGATGATGTTACCTAGTTAGGGTAATGAAACGTCTGCAAAAAAAACAAGCAAGCTCAGAGAACACCAAGGACCCTTCATTTCAGTCCTGAGCTACAAATATTCTCCTTCATTGGTACTTCACTGGATTTTGAGGTGGGACCTAAAGAAAAGAACAATCCATGGAACCTTTCTGCAATGGAATATGAAGCAACAATTTGAATAGCTGAGGGGGTGCTAGTAGTAGCGAAGTAATACACATAAAAAAATTCAAGTTCTTCTTATTGCCAGCCTTATCTGCAAAAGTTACATATATACGGTAGATCTCAATAAATGATCTGCGATAGCTATATCTGAAAAGCATGCACACAGATATATCTATATATCTCGGCTTTTTCGAAAACAGAGACTAATTCTGGTAGCAAGTTTAAGTTTTCTCTCACCATTTTTGTGTATGTTTTCGAGTCAGCCTGGACTCCTGGTGACTAACTGGATTAGTCCCTGAAATTTTCTTGGCAAGATTTTCAGAAATGGCTTGTCACTGTCTTTTTCCTAGGGTTGAGAGTGAGTGATTGGTTCAAAGTTACCCAGCTGGCTTTGTGCCCAAAGAAAGACTATAACTTACGGTCTCCTAGTTCCTAGCCTGGTGCCTTAACCACTACATCAAACTCGCTCTCTTCTCTGACCATTGAGAATGCTATGCACTCTGGAGAAAATATAGTATAATATGTGCTCAGGAAAACATCCAAATATTATGACTGAAATATGGATCAACAATGTTCAGGACACAGTATCTCAAAGGCAGTGTCATTTCCCTATCAAACACAGATTCTTCCTAGGATGGAGCAATAGCTATGGAGACTTGGAGCTTTTCAATGAAAATATAAAGTATCATGAGAACACTATATGGAGGAGGAACAGTATTAGCAAGAAGAAAGATCTGCCTTTTCCCCTCACCATCATACTTTGTTCTCACATGTGAAGTTGCTGAAGGTCAAGTGTGATTTTTAACACTCTTAAACAAAGAGTCATACTGAATTGCAATTGGCCCACTGTGGAATATATTCCTGCATATTTTACAGTGCATATTAATCAGCTGGGCAATAGCAACTCATGGCAGCTACAGAAACATTAATCTAAAACATATTAAGATGTATTTCAGACATGGCATCACCAAGGCAATTTATACTCTTTTCTGTTTACTGAAGGTCAAAGCATGTACATTAACTAAAACAATGGCCTAAAGCTAGGCAGCCATTTGGCATTAGATCAAAATTTAATTCTGGCAAACCACATTAAATCCTGAATGAGACCTAGAGAAGAAGGGAGAGAACTGAATGTCATTGTGGGACAGAGGAGGGGACAGGTAGAAGCCATTCAGATAACAGTAAGCAAGAGGTTTAAGAGCCTAAAAAAGTTGGGAAATGATCAGGTTGGGAAGGGGAATGAAAGTGGAAGGGAAGAGTTAATAGGAGAAGCCATCTGAACAGCCAATTTCTATTAGCTTAATAAATAATCCATCATCCTGATAAAGACCGTATGAGCTAAGATACAGGTATTTTTTTACTGTAATTCCAGTAATTGTTCTCAGAGGCCAAAGGTGACTGCTGGTTGAACCCATTAAAAATGGGATGATAAATATAAAACATTTCACCCGTCTCTAATTTTTAGGCTTGGAGCAGAAAGCACAATTTTGCTCTCCCAGTTCCACTGTAGATTTTCATTGATCTTTCCCATATCAAATATTTTCTAGAACAAGTAGGATCGTATAAAATTCCAGTCTGCATTTCTTTTTGCAAAACACAGAGCAAGGAAATGTACTATGCCCATCACCCAGATGATAATTAGAATAGACAGCAGAGATCTTTGGAGAACTGCACTTATTTAAATGTAACGGCTAGATGTGACATGGTGAGAAGTCAACTTTCTTGGAACATCAAGCAAAACAAAAGAATCAAAATTCTCATTTCTTATGCATGCCTTACAGCTTCATATATTTTTGAAGAATGATCTTGTTTTGAAGAATGGATTTTGTAATTGTAACATACTTTTTTAAGCACTCAAAGCGCATACTCAAAAGTTTAGTCCCCCCCCCCCCCAGACGTCTAGGGAAGCCACTGTCAAAAAGTCAAGTTACTTTAATGAATAGCAGGAGGTCTTGCACTTATACGAGGTCCAAAGCACTTTTTCTGAGTAAATTTTAAAGCACGTTCAATTCTTATTTCTTTTTGTGACACCATTCTGATAAGTTGGTCACATCATATACATACACAATGGCATCCAACGGCAGTAATATTTCTGGAGCCTAAGAGCCACGTGAGAATTCAATCAGCATGAAGATATTACCTTATGCAGAATGTCTTCATGCTGATTGTAGAGACCACAATTGGAAAAATATGCATTAAGCCTAGGAAACAGAAAAAACTTAAGGAGCTCAAACTGTCTCCTTCCTATTTGACTAGTATAAAAAGGAGTCAGGGAAGAGAAAACTCAATCAGACTTTCAATATTCAGTTATGATGACAGTTTCAGACTTAACCCTGACTTGGCCTTCCTCAAAGGGCTCACATTTTAATATATTTTTGGGGTCATTCAGTCTAAAGTATCAAGCCTACGGAGTCATAAGACTTAGGGGATTAAAAATGAAAGATGTTATTTTTTCAATGTGTTGAATCTTCATAAAATTCCCACTTTTGGAGTTGGTAAATTCTTTTATATTTCCAAGAGGAAATTGAACAACCATTTTTAGTTGTCAATCAAAGTTTTACAAGACTTTCAGCATAAAAATCCAGGGGAAATGTGAAATGTAATTCTTCATCCATAAGCAACTTTGACTTAAAAGAGCTTTTAATTTATTAATTTATTTTATTTAACATTCAAAATCCTAAGGCTATGTAGTAACGTAGTCCTCCTTTTTACTCCATGGCATATTTGTGGGATCAGAAAATGAGCAACTTGCTGTTCTGGATGTCATAACTTTATCTTCATATGGAAGCTGCTAATAAGCTCTAACAGTTTCAATATGGGGATAACCTAGTAACAACTGTCTCCTTCAAAGAATCAAGCTATAGTCAATATAAAAGCACATAGCAGGAAATAGATGGCTGATGTCGCACAATGAAACATGCAATGTCATACTTAGAGTCGTTAAAAGCTCTCTGTGCACAATTACATCACTTTCTCTCCCAAATTTCCAATGGCAATTCCCAATCTAGCAGTGAATCTTGTATATATGTCTACCATTTCATTCTAATCCCAAATGAAGCACGTAAGTCTGCAATGTCACATTTTTGAAAATGCCTCATGTGGTAAATATGACAATGCCATAGAAAAAAGATTTCTGTGCTAAAAGTTTCTGCAAATCTTACACAACCACAAATCACTACCAGTAAATATCCAACATGGTGAAAGGAGCCTGCTAAATTGAACTTTACAGAAAGAGTCGCTGTAACAGTGAGATAGGTGGCATATAAATTTAATAAATAAAAAATAAAACTTTACAGTAAACTAAAAAAAGTCTTAAATAGAAAAACATTACTTGCTCAAACACATCTACTCAGAAATAATTTCACTGAATCTAATCTAAAGCCTACTGGTTATATGTCATTATGATAATGCCAGAGGTTGCAATCCAGTTTTAATACCAGTTCGGGAAAGACATAAATAAGTATTGCACATTAATGGCCCAAATGGATTTTCTTTTATTTCTGAATTCCTTCTATAATTATTAACAATTATGTTTACTTTGTACAGAAGAGATGATTTTGGTTTCACTCATCCGCCGCTCACCTCTAGCTGTGCGGTCTGATTGGGGACCCGTTTTAATTCATGTTGCTGTACTTCATTATTTATTTTTATCATTTCATTGTTTTTCAATTGTTATATTTACATTTTTTATAATTTGATGTTTGCTGTTGCAAGCCACCGGAGGGGGGGGGCAAGTGTAATAATAAATAAAAATAAATAAATAAAAATTTACAACAAAGCTGGATCAGAAGGATGCAATAAAACACAAAAGAATCATACAACCAGCATAAAAACCATTTTCAAACCATTTTCTTGCTCCAAAGCAAGACTTTCCTCAATACATGAAAATTCACATTTACTGTGAATGTGTGGGTATGGCTAATTACAATAGTTTACTATAGGTAAACTATTGTACCTAATGAGAAGGAAGGACCCACTGGAGAAGAGCTTAATGCTGGGAAAGATTGAGGGCAATAGAAGAAGGGGACGACAGAGAATGAGGTGGCTGGATGGAGTCACTGAAGCAGTAAGCGTGAGCTTAAATGGACTCCAGAAGATGGTAAGAGGACAGGAAGGCCTGGAGGAACGTTGTCCATGGGGTCGCGATGGGTCGGACACGACTTCGCAACTAACAACAACAACAACTATGGGTAAACTACTTACCCACAAACTACAAGACAGGCAGACATCAAAAGCCAAGCCCTCTCTCATATAGCCAATACTTTTACTTTCTTTATATAGGTAGTCCTCGACTTACGACCACAATTGAGCCCAAAATTTCTGTTGCTAAACAAAACATTTCTAAGTGAATTTTCCCCAACTTGGCACAGTTGTTAAATGAATCATTGCAGTTGTTACGTTAGTAGCATGGTTGTTAAGTAAATCTGGCTTTCCCATTTATTTGGTTTATCAGGACACAAAAGGTGGTTACATGACCCTGGGACACTGCAACCATCATAAATATGAATCAGTTGCCAAGCATCTGAATTTTATTCATGTGACCATGGGGATGCTGCAAAGGTTATAAGTGTGGTCACTTTTTTTAGTATTGTAACTTTCAACTGTTACTAAATGAACTGTTGTAAGTCGAGGACTACCTGTAGTGATTTGTGGTATGATTTTCTTACTGAATTTTTTAAAAAAGTAGTTTGAGTGGGATATGGTTAGATCAATTCTTCACAAGACTTTTATTTTAAAAAATACAATTCTGTAACCACAGAAGAGGTAAACAAGCAAAAAACTTAACAGTAGCAGAGATGCTGCTCCATCAGTAGGTCTGCTTTACAACTCATATACTGAAGTCTTATTCATTACTAATTGCCACTGAGGCATATAAGTTCAAACAACATGGTTGTAAATAAGATAACAAAAAACTAAGAAATGGTTTAAGACTTTAAGGCATTTTTCTTTAAACACAGTTTAATTTACGGGTACTACACAGTTTAGCTTATTAAAATAAAACAGATGTGCAATTTGTTTGAAAAAAAGAAAGTATATTTAAATATTAGAAGTTAGAACAGTGGTGGCGAACCTATGGCACGGGTGCCAGAGGCGGCACTCTGAGCCCTTTCTCTGGGCACGTGTGCCGTTGCCCCAGTCCTAGGCCTTCAGCTGGGTTTTATAAAACCTTTTCACTTTAGGCCTCCGCCGCCGTGTGCAAAAAAAAAAAAAAAAGTTCTATCAGTCAATTTCAACTTCTCGCGGGAAAAAAAAAGATCTTGCAAAGTTGGAATTGATTGATTGAACTTTTTAGTCCCACCCAGTCTGCCGTTACCACCGCAGCCCCGCCCACCCAATGGGCCACACCCAGCCAATGGGCCACACCCACCCGGCACCCGAGGATGCATAAGTGGGTTTTGGGTTGCAGTTTGGGCACTCGGTCTCTAAAAGGTTCGCCATCATTGCGTTAGAAGATCTGAAAGCCACCTCATAATGGAGAAAATGTATGTGGTTGCTAGCAGTTGACAGTGACTTAATGGCACATAATCCAAAACTTCAAATGCTAATGTGGAAAGCTAACATAAACTACCCAAGGTTAAGAGTAATGATATAGTAGTCCTTGCCTTATGACTGGTCGCTGAACGACCACTCAAAGATATGACTCAAAATTACGTATGACCAAGTTTCAAAGTTCCTACAGCCATGCTGCCTGCAGTCACGTGATCACATGTTGAGCATTTAGCAAATGGTCATATGACTACAATTTTTTTGCATTTACTTCTGATTTCTGGCAAAAAAAAATATCCATTGGCTAAAATGGGTTCATTTTATAATTGCTGCACAAAAGGGCATAAAATTGGGTGCAATCACATGGTGACTCAATTAATGACCACAACATACAACTATAACTTCTGTAGTTTGGAATTCATACATAAATTTAAATTTAATTTCTTCACATGCTTGTGGTAAATAAGAGAAAGGTAGATGAACACAGGAAAGCTTGGCTAATTATGATATATTATTTGTTAATTGCATCAGAAGCCTAAGTGTTCATGTTGTAAAGGATATAAGATTCAGACATTTCCTCCTTTTAGGGGGTAGGCATATCAGGAGTCATTAAAAAACAAAGTACAAATAGTTTCTCACCCAAGGGCAGCTGGGAAACCAATACAATGTAGTAAGCGCTACATTCCTTAAATGTATTTTGTGCAATAGATACATAGCAAAAAAATTTCAAGGATGCAAGCTTTGCAAAAAAAAAAAATTGAGATAGCTTTGTTAAAGCTTCTTCCTACATATGCCCATATAAAATTTGTAAGATGGATATAAGTAAACATTTTTGGTAGAGGTAGAACATAGATAAGAATGCTATATATGCTTCTAAAGAAAAGGAAGGATATAAATCTAACAAATACTGGATACTAGCAAAAAAAAAAAGATGGGATTTCCAGGGAAATGTTTTAAAATCAAAGCATAAACTACACTTTCCTTAATTGTACCTGAATCCTGAGATAGGAACCTGTTCCACACTAAACCATGGCTTGCTTAACCATTTTAAATTCAGTACCTGAGACATAAAATAGATTGAGTGGCCATTTGGTGGCCAGGGCTGCACTTAACAGTTTTGGGAAGGATCAAAACCACAATGAGTGGGATGATGAAATAAAGAGGGCATGTAACGGTGGAGTCATTCTTCCCTACCTCCCATGTTAGAGGTTTTCTTTAATTTTGGCCTACAATATAGCTTACAGTACAATTTTCCTATATTTTTAATCATGAAAGAATAGAAAGCCATTCTGTGAAGGCAGAAAGTCATAGTGTGAAATTTTAATAATTTTGATTGAAGTAACATACAGGGGCTGCAAAGGACAGTTTTGCAGGCCATATATAGCAACCACTAGTCATGTTTGACTACACTCTTCTTTTAGCACACGGGTGTCAAACTCGATTGTGTCACGTGACGTATTGTGATGTATTGCGATGTTTTTTGCCTTTGCGGAGCCGGGATGGGCGTGGCCTGTGCGTGATGCATCCGGCCCGCGGCCCGCCAGTTTGATACCCGTTTTAGCACATTCAACAAATGGTTTCAGTCTTTATCTTGAGGAACAAGTAAAAAAAGTTATTCCAGTATTATCTCGAGATGGTGGTTAAGTGTGTAATTGCAGCTATGTGAGAGGACAGAAAATTGTTGCCACAGGTTAGTTAGCTACAGTGATCAAATAGATTCATATTTCCCAGAAGACCCCTCCCCCCCAAATATTAGGCATGAAGGTAAGATATCTCCCTTCCTCACTGTCCTCAATACAGGAAATTCAGCAATGAACCACCTTTGTTAATTGGATAGCTTTACTGCAAACTTATCAGGCTGCATTAGAAAAGCTACTTCTCCCAGCCTCAAGCCCTGTTTCCACACACTTCAATCAATGGCTGTATTTGCATAGCATGTTTATAATGAACTAAACCACAGTTTAGATAATTTTATGAGTTCATACAATATACTGAACCATAAATTAGCCACAGAGGATGGGTTTATTCAACACAACAGGCTAAAATGTGGCTGGCTAGTTCATAGTAGCTGTGGCATGCAAACACAGCCATACTCATTTAGTCTGATCACACATGTATTTACAATGGTTACTTATCTTTAAAAGCATATATGTAAAATAGTTGCATTAATAGGAATGTGTTATGACTATTAGATACTGGCAACGTTCTTGGGGAACTTTAAAATCTATAGTTTGAATTCATTTGCAAGAATTCAACCCATGATCTTGGGTAAGTTGAGGATGTAGTGACCTGTTACAGGACTGTTGAAAGACAAGATAAATAATACAATGGTACATTCAAACACAAGCAGAATAAAGATGTTTATTCCTGAATGTTAGAATGATGTAGTAAAGTACTTTGAACTAGGGAGATCAAAGTTCAAGTCCACCCTTATCCCACAGAGGAACTATTGTGAGGAAAATTGAAGAAGTGCTATGTATGCCACTTTCAGTTCTTTGTGGAAGAAGAGTTTGCAACACTGGTCTACTTTACTGACTAAATGTGAAGTAAACGAATTATATATCAGTGATAAAGGTCTCCCGATTCTTTGTTTGGTCAATGTATTTTGCTGACTTTTGTTACTGAAGGCAGGGGTTTATACAACTATAAGACCACAAAACGTATTAGTCTAGTGAGAACTTGTGGTAAAACAATTTGGCTTGGCATTTGTGCTGGTAGAGAGATTGCAGTACCTCATCTTTAATAGATCCCCACAGATAAAATTCTATTTGGTATTTCAATATGAAACTACTATGCAATTTGATTCAAATCAACCTAAGCACTTTCTATGTCACGCACACACACACACACACACAAATAAATAAATAAAATTATTTGGTTATTCACCAAGATCTTCATAAAAAATTGCCACAGCATAGTGGCCAAGTCACTGAGATGCAACCCAGAAAGCCTCTGTCCAAATTTATCTTTCTAGTTACAATGGATGGCCTTTAAAAAGTTACAACTTTATTTATAAAATTTATCTCCCATTCCCTTTCAGAAGCATAAGACTCTGTCTTCCAACTTTATACCCACAACAACCATGCTTGAATAGGCTGGGCTGAGAGACTGTGATTGGCCCAAATGAAAGATTTTTAACAGAACGTTCACATAATGACAATATTACCAACTTACCTTGCAAAGCTACAGTTATGGAAACTGAATAATGTCAATAAGTTGAAAATGTAAGACCACTATTTATCATTAAGCATATTTTACCTTTCTTTTATCAGAAAGGATCCTAAAAAGGACTGCAAAAAGCAATAATACAGCACAGTTCCTGTTCCAGGGTTTTAATGTAAAAAATACATTTATCGGAATCAAAGGGAGAGGAATAACAAAATTCAAGCACAAGGTCCAAAGGGAGATCTTCTTTCACTATTATACTAATGAAGAAATCTTGCACAACTCTTCTCTTTCCTTCCTTAACAGAGCTACTAAAATTAGAAACAAAGATGGAAGGTCAGAAAAACCTAAGATGTAAAAAAAAAGGAAGAAGAAATCATCTCCTTTTATCCTAAGGGACAAAACAGATTTATAGAGAGCAAGTTCTCTGGTTGAGCCACTCCCCACATTTGGTGTTCCCCGAGGGAAACAAAGGGTACAAATTCCATATGCAAAAAACAAAAACAAAAGGGAGAGAGAGAGAGAAGGCAGTGTATATATGGAGTAGGAGGAACAGCAACAAATGCACCCACCGATGCTTAAATCAGCCTTGTCCTTAATTTGGCTCCTTGCAGAAGCCTCGGGCTTCAATTCGCATGACATCCAGCTAGCATGCAACCACTGGCTGGGGCTGAGGGACCCGACAGTCTTAACACATCTGAATCATCAGGTTGGGGGAACTTGTGACTTCAAATCTGACAGATGCTGGAGAGGGATGCGCTATCACCGACATTATGGCCTAGCCCACCCTTCACGTCGCCTGCCCCCCCCCCCGTAGGCTGCCAGCCTCCTCCTTCTCACCTCATCCTCCTTATGGTTGCGGATGCCCCGCACCAGGTCCTGCAGGTTCTTGTCAAACATGCGGTCGATGCTCCCCTTCACCATCTTCAACGCCATCGTGGAGAGTAGCGGGAGAAGCCAAACTAAATGGAAAAGAAGGCAGCGTTCCGCCTAGAAAGGAAGACACGCCACAGGAGTCAGGAATCAGGCAGAAAAAGGGAGGTCGGCGGCGGGTCACATCCCGCGTGCTTGAAAGAGCGTCCTGGTTGCCCACCTGCTCCCCCTTTCCTTTTTCTCGCCTCCCGCCCCACCGGCGCTTTTCTGAGGTAAACGCCGGAGCGGCGGACAAAATGGCGGACAGTCAGCTGAGTGGACGCAGGCCACACCTCCTATCCTCCCGGCCAGCCTCCAGTCCCAGCATCACGACCGTCTTGTGAAGACGCGGCGTTCAAGTTTAATGAACTATAGGAACTGTCTGAAATCTATGGTTGTTCCATAGTTAGTGATGATAGTGAACTGCGTCACATCCGCCTGCCGTTCTCTCCTTTGCTTTCTCCGTCTCTATCACTAACTTTGTTCATTGGGCCGTTTCAGTCCACGCGTCAACTGAGCTGGCTTCTTATTCTCCTACGCTTAGATGCGAGAACAATGGCTCGAGAAGCACGCCCAAAACCTCTTGAACATTTTCAACGTTTTTTATACCATATGACTGCAAGAGAGGGACAGGGATATCCCGCAGTAGTTGCCTGTCTTCAGCGTAGTACTGAACCACTCGCAGTCTAGCATGTTGTATGAAATCAACCCCCGTGGTTAGTTTCATGGTTTAATGCCAAGCAGTTTAGTCAGCTTAACTTTCTGGGTTTCTAGGATAGGAATAAGAAATCTAGATGACCATTAGAGCTGAAGCCCGTATTTGCTTTTATTCTCTAGTGATTTTGGAATATTTTGCTACCGTGAATCTAGAAAACAAGATTAAAATTAGAAGAACAGTTAACCCACTAGTATCGGCTTCATATGCTGGGACATCACATAACTTAGCTAGAACAAGGTTGGGTATTTTGTGTTCTTGGACCGACTGCTATTACTGTTTTGTTTGTGTTTGTTTTCCTTTAGTTTTAGAGTACTGCTTTAATGATACTTTTATTATGCATTTTGTTTTTATTTCTGAATTCAGATTGGTTTCAATTGTTTTACCTAGTGAAAAAGTGAGATTATAAATTATTGTAGTTACATTTTAATATATCCTGCATTTCATTCAAACATTTTGTTTCACTCTGCAGTTTTACTAACAATGTAAATGGAGAAAAAAAGCATAATACCAATTCTTAAAAGTGAAATATTATTAGCTGGTTATATTTCAGGAAAAGTAGGCATCTGCTGAAGGTAGTTATCAGCAAGGATAAAGAGACTTTCTCATTTCAATTCTAGTTGGTTTACAAATCTGGTAAATGGGACATATCTATTTTGGACTGCAAACTCATTGAAGCGGGTACTTCTAAAACTTACATAGATATACTGGATTAGTTTGCACTAAAATCAGTCTTAAAAACTTTTCTTAGACAGAACCAGGCCTTTCTCCTAATATAACCACTCTGCTGTTGCTCTAATTCAATCTAAAAAAAAACTGAGCTAAACCAAAATACAGCATATCTTGGTTCCACTATTCTATCTCAATGACAGCGAGTCTTTTAAGAAGTAGGCATAGCACCAATTTTTTCTTAGTTACTAGCTATACCATAATGCTGGATAATTAATTTCATTTTGAATTCTCCTTTTCTGAGGCTTCAGGGATTTTTCAATCCAGACCAATATAGACATTTCTGAATTGAGCAAACTTGCTTTAAAATGGTGGGTGGCTGTAGTCTTAAGAGACTGGCTGCAGCAATACTGTTCAGAGATCAAGATACCAGTACTAACTAGTACATGGCTTTATGGGACTTGTCTATAGTCTGTAATCCAGATTTAATTTCAATGGAACCTCTGACAGTGTGGATTTTGTTGTTGTTTTTTTCTTTCCCTCTACATTACAATTCTATTGAATCAAAATACAATTTCCAGTTTGGAAGGGTCATGTCATAGAAAGTAACAGTCACATTTTCAACTGAGTTTAATTCAAATTTCTCAACATCCCTTTTGTATTCAATGGAATTATTTTTATGGTAGTTGTGTTTAGGACAAAAGCCCCCAAAGAATAAGTGTATATCACTTCTGTAATTTGATTCAGATGTCCTATACCTTGGATTGATTTAATAGGGACAAGTTGCCTGTTATGCTAAATTATAAGCCATCATATCTAGAATAGAATAGAATAGAATAGAGCTGGAAGGGACCTTGGAGGCCTTCTAGTCCAGCCCCCTGCTCGAGCAGGAGAACCTATACCATCTCAGACAAGTGACTGTCCAGTCTCTTCTTAAAAACCTCCAGTGATGGAGCACCCACGATTTCTGAAGGCAAGCTGTTCCACTGGTTAATTGTCCTCGCTGTTAGGAAGTTTCTCCTTAATTCCAGGTTGCTTCTCTCTTTGGTCAGTTTCCAACCATTGTTTCTTGTCCTGCCCTCTGGTGCTTTGGAGAATAGTTTGATGAGAATAGTTTCCTGGACATAGGTTATTTTTTACAATCTCCCTCCTAATCATGTAACCCCAAATTCTAGCTACTACATGCTTTGCAGTTTGTTTGCTGCCTTGTTTTAACCAGTTCCTTTGCTGGTATAGGGATTTTTGGAAATTTGATAATAACCAGAAAGCATGTTGAATATTATACATAAATGTAACTATGAATGCTAGTTAAAACCATTCGTTATTAATTTCCATGGAATACACCGTTCCTTTGCTTCTAAAGTTGGGAAGAAGAATCCCCTCTTCACAATCGTCCACCTACTGTATGTTCAAGAGAACTGATTATTATTTTTAGTTATTATCAAGTATGAATTAACCAAATTCCTGATCTTATTTCAACAACATGTGTTAAAAAAAGGAGGATAAAACTAAAGTGCTGATTTTTAAAGGACCTTTTTAAAAATGGAGTATTTTGCAAACTGTTTGATTATTCCCTTGCACTTGGCTTCAGCTCTGACCTATGCACCGGATACCTTGAAACTAATGAAGAGAAACAGGGACTGAAAAAATAGGGTCTAGGTAACCTTGGACTGAGGTCTTTTATACTTAAATCAAATTCTACTTCCAAGATCCCTTGAATTTAGTACCCTCCATATATGAGGGAGCATAGTACCCATATGGACAACTTGAAGCTTCCCAAATCCACCACTAAAATCGACACTAAAGGATTAATATTTGGGACAATTATATTAATACTATTTAATTCATTAAATTGCAAGGTAATCGTATTTAATCAAATTTAGTTTTCACTCTACTCCCTTCCTATTTGGGACATGCATCTCTTGGCATATCACTCAAAAGTTTATAGTTGGCCATACAGGAATTGGGCACCTGTCAAGAAGCACACAGATTAGTACCTGGCAGAGTAACAGTGAAGATCTTGAAAAAGTATGTCAGATATTGGTGGATAATGGAGCATACTTTTGCTTTCAGTAGTTCTCTATCTTCCGGATAAATTTGATCTAGAATTTAATGGCTATTCTATACAATATGATAAATCAGAACCAAGCACAGACTTAGGCAGCTCTTCTGTGTACATTTTTGTTGAACAGGTATAGCTTTTCAGTAAATACACAATTTTAGCATTCGTGTCAACATACTTGTATTACTTTTTCCTATAGCCCCCTTATTTATAGATTGATTCAATTAAAACTATGCAGGACAGATTATGTAGTTAAAAATAACTAAAACCAGTAAACGTGATATGCTTTTGAAAGTCAAGTGCACTTTAGGAAAGTAATTAGAATTGTACGCTTCAGTACAATATCCTGGCCTTTCCCAGCCCATGCATCTTTTGAACTACAACTTCCTTCCTCCCCGGCACAACTAGAGGGCACTAAGCTGGAAATGGCAGTTAAATATGATGCCAGTATAGTTTTGCTTATTTGTTCCAGCTGAGGGCAGTACAACACAAACCCATGGAAACCTGTCTTTAAAAGCAGTATTTTGGATTGTTGCATTGTTGCCTGGGTAGACAGACCTGTGGAAAAGGGACTGTTCTTTTCATTTATTATAAAATGGCGAGTTGAAATAATACAAAATTACAACACATGCTTAACATTGCAGTGAGCCATGGTCAGATGATTGTGATCTGATCTAATTTATATAGCTACCAATCTCACCAAAAGTGACTCTGGGTGGTGAATAATAAAGCTAAAAGAGTGGGAAAATACATAAATGTATTCATTTATTAATTACAAAAACATTTAAAAACATAAAAAACAGAACAAACAAGGAAATAAGAGAGAAATCGATGTTAATAAGTTTACCTGTCCTCTGGGATCCCCAGGCTTGCTGGCATAACCAGGTTTTAAGGGATCATCAGAAGTGATTCGGCCAACCTCATTTCAGGGGGAAGAAGATTCCACAATGTGGGTGCCACTTCAGAAAAGGCATGCTGCCTAGAGCTTGCCAAATGCAGTTCCCTAGCTGACAGAACCCAGAGCTTTCTCTGCTGGATCTAGCTGGAAGAGGCAGTCCCTCAGTCTAGTCCCATGCTGTGATGATTTTGAAGATCAACACCAGCTCCTTGGATTGGACCTGGAAACAAACTGGTAACCAATGCAGCTCTCAAAGCAAAAGTGTAACGTGTGTTCTGCCATATAATCGCTTGTGCCACCACATTTTGCATCAGCTGAAATTTTTTGAAACTCTTCAAGGGCCCCATGTAGAATGCGTAGCAGTAGTCTAGCCGGGCGAGGTGAAGAACAGGGAATGGATGACCCAAGTTTTCAGAAGCAAGATCAATGGGGAAGCTGGTAGGACGTTGGAAGTTATGGTCACATGTGGTCCTCCCTTAATGATGGTAACTGAGATTATTAGAGCTGCTGTTGCTAAGCAGCAGGGTCATGTAACATGCTTTATGACCACATTGCTTAGTAATGGCCAATTTTGAACCAATTCTCACAAGATTGTTGCTGGAGAAAAATAGAAGTAGGGAGCACTATTTCTCTTATTTTTGAGATCCTAAATGAAAGCCGGAGTACAGGTAGCCCTCTGCTTATAATGGCCAATGATCCCAATTGCCATTATAAGCAGAGGGCTACCTGTACTCCGGCTTTCATTTAGGATCTCAAAAACAAGAGAAATAGTGCTCCCTACTTCTATTTTTCCCCAGCAACAATCTTGTGAGAATTGGTTCAAAATAACCCAGGGAGCTTCTGTGGCTGAGAGTACGTAGAACAGTGGTGGCGAACCTATGGCACGGGTGCCAGAGGCGGCACTCAGAGCCCTCTCTGTGGGCACGCGTGCTGTCGCCCCAGTCCTAGGCCTTCAGTTGGGTTTTATAAAACCTTTTCGCTTTAGGCCTCCGCCGCCATGTGCAAAAAAAAAAAAAGGTCCAATCAGTCAATTTCAACTTCTCACGGGGAAAAAAAAGATCTTGCAAAGTTGGAATTGATTGAACTTTTTAGTCCCACCCAGTCTGCCGTTACCACCACAGCCATGCCCACCCAATGGGCCATGCCCACCCAATGGGCCACACCTACCCGGCACTCGACGATGCATAAGTGGGTTTGGGGTTGCAGTTTGGGCACTAAAAGGTTCGCCATCACTGACATAGAACCAGCATCAATCAGCTCTTGGTCTAATACTGTAACCATTACATCACACTGGCTGCTCCCCAGTTGATGGAGATGGTTATACTTCTTTTCCCCCGTCACTGCTGTCAGATTTCTTGCTACAGTACAAAATTTCATGGGGGTAGTAATATCCTGGTTTTAAATATGTCATCTAAATTCAACCAGGCAGAATTTTCTAAAATGGATGATGTTTAGAGTTTAGGGAGAAGAAAATGTTCTCGTCTCCAAATTCTGGCTCTTGTTCAAGAAATAGAAGTGTTTCTAGGTTTGATCAGTATTTTTCTAATTGTGTGATTTTTCCTTGTAGAATATGAAAAAATACAACAAAAACCTTTTGCCCTGTATTTTCCTTCACATCCCAGGATGGGAAGTTGAGAATTCATAATCTTGAAAGATAAGAGAGACGAGAAGACTAAAGCAGAGGTCACCAACCTTTTCATGCTGGTGGCCCGGAGGGAAAGGGAGCAGCTGGGCAATTCGTGTGTGCGCGCGAACGGGGCTGCATGCACCTGCACGGCGCTAGTGGTCCCGTTTGTGCATGCAAACGCGGCTAGCATCCACGTGCATGCGCAAATGGGCCGGGCAACCCCCACACACGCTAGCGGTCCCATTTATGCAGGTGCTAGCCGCTGTCGTTAGCCCCGCGTGCATGCGCAAATGGGTCCACGGGCGCTAGTGTGAGTGGGGGTGAGTGCACACACGTGCACGCACTGGCCAGCCTGTCCTGTGGCCAGTAGGCCACGGCCCGGTAGTGGGCTGCGGCCCATAGGTTGGGGACCCCTGAACTAAAGGATAAAATACAGTCACTAAAAAAATTAAGATACTTTTCTGTGTTTAAGCTCATGTATATTTGAAGAGATGCAGGGTAGCCATAGTTTCTCCCTGGTACCGCTCTTGAGCTTTTAATAGTTCAACTATCTGTAGAAATTGTATCAATGAAGTTTCCCAGCTCAGAACTGAGAGGAGCTAAATTGGAGGTTCTCGAGATATATGATTAAAACCAAAGGTTGGGCTGGTGCTGGTGGAACCTATGTATCCTATCATAGCTGCACAAATTCATGTGTCCAGTTGTGTACTGATTGTAAAACTGATCAAAGATGACTATTTTGATTAGCTTTTTTAACCAGGGGAAAGAATTACCTCCTTGCAGTTCTCTGTCTCTGAGTTGCACAATATGTTTAACCATGGTTTATTGAATAAACATAGTTGGCTGGCTTTTAGAGTATGGTAAAGCCTTAAATAATTACTTACAAACCTCAATGGCAAGATCTGCACAATGTTCCAAGGAACAATAAACAAAGCAACACCACTCCAAAATATACAATATATAGTATACCATATACTGAAACACACCAAATTCAGCAAGTTGTGTGAATGCAATGTGTGTTAGATTGATGGGACTTTAATAGGCCTGCTTAATAAACAAGATTGTTGGCATGAATTCCTCAAAGATAAATCATGAAAGCATTTATGATACAAAGCAGATATCTACTGGAACATGCTTCTGCACCATATGTGTGAAGAAGCAGATAAAGGAGAAGAAAGCTGAGAAGAAAGAATAAGAAGAAAAAACTTTCTAGCTTCAGTCAGCAACCAGCTGCTCCAGAGAGTGTCATGTTTTCCAACATGAAATTCACTAATCTTGAAAGGTGACTCGCTCTTATAGTCATCTACAGCATCAGAACATTGGAAGCTATTTTCTGCTACAATGTCTATGGAGATTCTTAATCATTCACATCATGGTTGTCGCACAGGTGCTTTTTCCAAAAGATAATGGGACTTCCTTGGTTTTTTCCTTTGAAAACGTTTTGCTTTTCATCCAAGAAGCTTCTTCAGTTAAGGGGGACTTCTGCTATAGTGTTTTCTCAAGGGGGTTCTTGCTACATATTTAGAGAAAACAGCCTTCAACTGTTAGATTTCCCCAGCCACTATAGCTAATCCTAAGATTCCTAGTTGATAGACTCAAAGAATAATGAGGCCAGCTCCCTCATGAGACACTCCTGACCGTTAGCTAGATCACTTCACTTGAACATATCCAGTGTTGAGGGGCACACTACCTCTAATTGCTTTTACTAGTAGTTATGTCAGAACTACTCTGATATTTAGAACTTTTTCCTATACTACTAAATTGGAATGTCATGTAAATATTACCAACTGTTTTCTCTGTAGGCCTTAGTTCCTAGTCCCCCATTCATTTTTGTTGCCCTTCCCTGAAACTGTTCTAATTTCTAATTCATCTTTAGGCGTAGTGTCCAGAACAGTTTTTGAGAGGAGATCTGACCAAAGTAAAATGAAATGGAATTATTATATCCCTTTATTTGGAAATGATACTTCATCTGATACAGCCTAAAATTGCAATAGCTGTTTTTGGAGCCACATCAGATTGCTGACTCATATTCAGTTTGTAATCAACTATTTCAACTGTCTTTTTTGCAAGAATTTATTTCATTTTATTGGATGTAGAGGCTGCCTGACTTCCAAAGACTGTGAGTGGCTTGCATCTCCAAAATAGGAAACAAAAGAAAGAAGAAATGCACATCCAGAACAGATCAACTGAAAAATAATAGAGGATTGACAGTTATCCTAACCCCAGACAGGTAGCAAATCCAGATATTCAAAGACTTGTAGAACAGCAGTGGGGTGGGAGCAATACAGATCTGTGGGGACACTGTTCCACAGTGCAGCTGTCATGAGAAGGTGTGTTCCCTAAGTCAAGTATGTCAAACTGTCGGCCTGCGGGCCGGATACGTCACGCCGAAATCGCGCCTACCCCATTGCCAGCAATGGGGAAAACTTCGCGATACATCGCGTGACGTCACATGTTATCGCGAGTTTGACATGCCTGCCCGAAGTCATGTAGATATTTTTTTAGTTGGTGGGATCTGGAGTGTGATTACTCTTATCTGCTCTTACTGGGCAGGCAGAAACTACTGAAGCTAGGTGGACCCTCAAAGAACCTAGCTTATTCCATGAAAGTGATAACCAGCACCTAAAATTGCACTTGGAAATAACTAGCAATAAGTACAGCTCACAAAGCAACAGTGATACATCTGCTCATCACTGGCTATGTTGCTGTATTCTGGACCAGCTGTAGCTTCTGAGCAGTCTTCAAGGGCAACCTCATTTTGAAAGCATTGTAGTAATCTAATTAAGAGATGACTAAAGCATGAGTAACTATTACCATTCCAGATTTCCAAATCCTATGAATTTGATTTTTGTTTTGTTTCCTAAGTGAAAGTAAAGGACTAGGCTGTGCTGTTGTCTGTTAAATTTAATATTTCAGTCCATTTCTCAAGTCATTGATACCACTCATCTGGGGAGCATCAATGTTGGAAAAGATTGTTCTACTGGCTTGGTTCATGAAACAATTAAGCCATGGATTGTTGAAAAAAAGCTTATTGCTTAGATGTACACAACAAAAATACCTAGTTAAACTAGCTCTAGCCATTTAGCTATGCTGGGAAAATACCAAAATCCATTGACCTATTTTGTATATCAAGAAAAAGATTTGGACTGAAAAAGTCCCAGCCAAACCCCCAGGTCTATTCATTAAGAATTCACTGCCAAAGTCTTGCAGCTCAGAATATATTTTTAATAATGACTGGCTGCAGCAGTCAAATTATGTTTACTGTTGAATTCCTAACAATGGGAAGGAGCTAGTTATCATTTTGGATTTACAGAAACCAAAGTTTAAGATTAATGTTTGAACTCTTCAGATTTTGGATTCCCTACACTCAAATGATGATTGTTCCAGATTTTGACTTCACTGTTCCACAGAAAGCCAATTTGGTGTGGTGGTTAAGGCATCAGCCTAGAAACTGTGAGTTGTAATTCCGCCTTAGGCACAAAGCCAGCTAGGTAATCTTGGGCTAGTCACTTTCAATCCTAGGAAGGAAGCGATGGCAAACCACTTCTGAAAAATCTTGCCAAGAAAGCTGCAGGGACTTGTCTAGGCAGTCTCTGAAAATCAGACATGATTGAATGAAAGGAAAAAAAGCTCTAGATATGGATATACTTCCAAACTATAATTTTGACATTAGAAAAGCAATAAACATGTGGATTGGCAGTGTTTTGTGTAATATGGACAATGCAAGGGGTATGGCGGAGTAACACAACATATTAAGCCATAATATGATCTTTTAATTTTGATGAAATATATTGTTTGAATCCAATCTTACAATAAATCCCATTATATAAGTTGTTTGGGGATAATGCAGTAACCATGATTAACTGAACCATAATTTACTGAATTACCCTAATTTCTTATTTACACCTGTAAAGGTAGGCTAAAACAGTGCCAATTCTACCATTCAATAGAATTGCTTCTTAGGTAGGTAAAGCTATACAGTGTGGAGAACAAAACCTTTAGATAGATAACCTTTATTGTCATTTTTATATTGTGGGCACAATGGCACACATAAAAATGAAATTTAGTTGCCCGCTCTCAAAGTGAAACATATACATGACACACCCCTAAACATACTATGTACAACATATATATAGACCCGCATCCCTACATATACGTAGCAAATAAATATTAAATACTGTCCATCTTGAATATATAACGCAAGGAGGAAGTTTGAGAGTTCGCAAGGTTAATGCTGTATGGAATGAAACTATGGCTGAATCTGGATGTTTTGCTACGGATACCACGAAGCCTCCTCCTCCCAGAAGGTAACAAGGAAAACAGGTCGTGAAGAGGATGTGTAGTGTCCCAGATAATCTTACGGACCCTGCTCAAGCAGCGCTTCTGTGCTATGTCCTGGATGGGAGGGAGGGAACTGCCAATGATCTTTTCGGCCATTCTCATCACTCTCTGCACCGCCTTCCTGTCTGAAGCAGTGATGCCTCCAAACCAGACTGTGATGCTGTATGACAGGATGCTCTCGATTGTCCCCCTGTAGAAAGTGGTCAGGACAGGGGAAGGAAGATGTGCTTTTCTCATGCGGCGCAGAAAATGCAGGCGCTGCTGTGCCCGCTTCACCAGTTTCTCACTGTTCACCAAGTCAGCCTACTCGTTAGCTGCACACCCAGGAATTTGATGCTGGTAACCATCTCCACAGGTGAATCATTAATGCACAGAGAAGTGTGGCTGTGCCTGCCTTTTCTGAAATCAACAATGATCTCTTTGGTTTTTCCTGTATTTAAAACTAGGCTGTTTTCCTTACACCAGTTCACCAACCCCTCAACCTCCTTGCGGTAAGCTTCCACCTTGTCATCCTGAATAAGGCCCACTACTGTTGTATCATCTGCGAACTTCACAATATGGTTGGTGGCAAACCTAGCACAGCAGTCATGGGTCAACAGGGTGAACAGCAGCGGACTTAAGACGCAGCCCTGAGGAGAACCTGTGCTCAAGAAAATGGTATTAGAGGTATTTGTTCCAACTCGCACATATTGGGGTCTGTTGGTAAGAAAATCCAGAATCCAGTTGCACAAAGGAGTGTTTAAGCCTAAAAGGCCCAGTTTGTCTACTAGATGCTGGGGAATGATTGTGTTAAATGCCGAACTGAAGTCGACAAACGGCAAACGCACATGAGTATTTCCTTTATGCCACTTTGAAATCTGCTAAGAGGCAATACTGACTGAAAGTAATGGGAGCTGCTTCATGTGGAGAGCACCAATTTTGGAGACTACCTTGAGCCAAGATTCCTTAGTAAAAGACATGATATATATCTTTAGCTAAATTAACCAACTCTTAGAGTCATTTTATTATCAAGGGGGATTAATGGAGTCTAAGGGGCTGAGGGCAGCCATATTTTCCTAAATTCAGTGAATACCAGAATTTAAACCTGAAAAAGTTTAATTTTGTTGAAACTATTCTATCTCATAGAAACATTTTGAAGATAAAAGAATGGGAGTTGGTATACTATTTTGAGATTTGGAGGAAGTGCAGGTTAAACATGTAATTTCAGTAATATTAAACTCTGATGTTCACATAGCCTTAGAACTATTTAAACTACAGTATTGCCATGAATAAAAAAGTGTAGAGAGAATGGGAAGGAGAGGTTATGTTAATATTTATTGCCTGTTATATGTTTCAAAAGCAAAAGTGGAAAACCTTTGAAATGTAAACCACTAGATTTGAATTTTGAGAGCACTGATAAATTTTGCTATGAATTTGAAAAGGAAACATTCTCAGTGCCACCTATCCTTTGTTTAGCTTTAAACATGCAACAATAAAGGTTGGTTTATTTAAATTCACATACATGTGCAGAAATAGTTGTGATCTTGAACACAGAAGGACTCTTTGGAATTGTCCTTGAGCAGATGCTACAGAGAGACTGAACAGATATGCTTCACTCCTTATCAGCAAGAAATGCTGACACAGTTTGAACAGCTTCTCAATGACGTCTCCTTTCAAATGTTCTGTACCAACAGCTGCAGGGAGCATCTGCCTGCACGTTCCAAGCATCCCCATTTCCCTTTGCAATGTGCCATGAAATCTCAAATTTACTAACCAGAAAGCAGTAAACAAAAGAGGCAGATAGATGGAAAGCTGCAATCCTATGCCTAGTTCTGAAATTATGTCTCTTGAACACAGTAAATAGGGTACCACTGTTATTGATGTGGAAAACACTGCAGAATAGTACTTGTTTTAGATTCTTAGTATACACTTTTTTTTATTCCTACATGTACACTTTTCTGCTTCCAGAATAGTCACATTAATTCACATAGAGATGCAGAGAAAAGAAACAATGACCACTAGTTCAAATAACTAAAAATGGGGGGGGGGGAGAGAAATGTAATTAGCCAAATACCCACTTCTAGGAAATGCTTCTGTATTCTCATTAAGTCTATTTTTTAACATAAATTGCTTAGGAGAAACAAAAAAGATTTGCTATTTTCATCTTCTTTTGGAGGCTTACGTGGACCTCTAGCCTGATTTAATTTGACAATTGCTTGCATTCCCGGGTATAGTTTGATGGAAACTTCATGTTCAGATGCAGTCCACCTCTAAATAATAGTTGCTAGGGAGGGCAGTTTAATGGAAGAATTGCCTTTACAAGCCCACCTTTTCTCCAAGAAATGTTTTGCTCTTCCCAAGCTCAACATTTATCCTCACAACAATCTTGTGAGGTAATTTAATTGGTATTTTCCCTCCAAATGTATGCATTACCTGGACTTAGTTCTGAGGATGCCCCCAGCAGCTGCCAGCAAATATGAAGAATTATTTGGTATTTTAACCTCAAAAGTCGAAAGCAGATTTCCATCGGAAATAAGACACTTGCATCATGACTTCACTAGTGCTGTTTTTATTCTCCTTTAGGTATTTGTAAATACGTGTAATATATGGCAGGTCGTTTTCTCGGGGCAAAGAAAGGGATCCAATTGTCCTTATGTCCCTGCTACCCCTCAGAATAAACACCGAATTGCTACAGCATTAATTATGGTGTATTATTATCTCTGTGGCGGCGCGGGGGAAGCGTCACAGCAACAGGGCAATTTTGAGACAAGACGCAGCCAAAGAAGCCCAAAACACGAAACCTCTCCATCTGGAAAAGCAGCCGCTTTTATTCAGAGGGAGGTAGATTGTGCTTAATTTAAGGCAGGAAGTCAAATCTTTCCAGGATTGCCTTGTCATCTTTTCCATGTCTCCCCCCCCACACCTCCCCCGTTCTACGTGTGAACGTAGTCTGCATTGCGTGTGTCTATTTATAAGTCAAATACATACCTGAGGAAAATCTGACGTGCGCGTCGTGACTTCCCGCGCGAGTAGGATTGCCCGATGAATCGCTTTGTTTGTGTGTGTGTGTGTGTGTGTGTGTTTGTTTGAAAACACGACTGTAACGATTATGGGGCTCATTGAGATTTCGGCGTGACCATTACTATTTTCTTCGTGCGCCTCGTGCGTTGGGGGGGGGGAGAACTTCGTGAGGAGGAGGCGGCGTTCGCGCACCGAGAGAGGGGGAGGAGACGAAATGGGGGGAGGGCTTGGGCGCTCGAGGAGGCGGAGGAAGCGTGAGCGCGCGGCCGCCGCAGCCGGGGCCTCCTCTTGAGGGCAAGTGAGGACAAGGAGGCGCACGCGCTCTGGCCAAGGCGGACAGATCCGGGCCCGCTTTTTTTTTTTTTTTAAATTCACTCCGAGACTCGCGCTCTTTTTTAATCCAACGAACCTCCTTCTTAGTGTATATAGGAAAAAAAAAAGGCTGGATGGGGGAGAGCGAGGGGGGGGAAGGAGGTACAGTAAATGAGCTAGGACGAAGGCGGGCGTTCTTCCTTTTATGTTGGAGGCCGCGCGCCTCTTCGTCTTAGTTCTGCGCGCGCGTCCCTCCCCTCTCTCTCCCTTCACCCAGGGGCTTCTCTCGAATAATTCAGTTACATCTGGGACTTGCGTGCGTGCGTGCGTACCCTTAAGGAGCCCAAGCGCGTGCGCGCCAATCTGTTATTTTCCCTCCCCTCCGCCCCTCGTCGCGCGCAACGCTGCTTCCCCCCTGCTTCTCTACGTGAGGCTATACTTTTCCTTAACAGCGGTGGAGTGAAGGACAGAAGACGAGCAATAAAAGCTGTACTGATACATTTTGGGTTGACGTTCTCCGCCCGCGCGGAGTTTTTTTTTATTTTATTTGCCCTCCCTCTCCCTTCTCGCTGTTACCGTCATCGCCCTCATCATTACCACCACCTCCACTGGGCGGCCCCTGCCTTTGACGCCGGCGGGGGCGGCCCAAAATGGCGGCGGCGCTGCTGCTGCTGCTGCTATTGCTGACGAAAAGCCCGGCCCGGCGCGAGCGACAATAGAGAAGAGAGCGCGTGAAGGGAAGGAGCGGCCACTCGCTCGCGGGCTGGTCCTCCTCAGCCGCCGCCGCCGCCGGTTCCCTCTCCGCCGCCCGCCGGTCTAGCATGGTGCGGGTCCGCCGCCACTTGCTCCCTTTGGCCGCCCCGAGCTGACCTATCCTCTCACAGACTCTGCTCTGCTCGCTCTCTTCCGCCGCCAGCATGGGCGAGAGGTTGGAGCTCAGGCTGAAGTCGCCAGTGGGAGCGGAGCCGGCCGTCTACCCCTGGCCCCTGCCCGTTTATGTGAGTGTGCCTGGAGAGAGAGTCGTCCTTGGGCGCCCCGGTGGGGAGGAGATGAAGGAGATCGGGGTGTCACGGGAATGGGGGTCTTCTGAAGGAGCAGGGAGTCCCAGGAGGGTTACTTTTATGGGCATGGTAGGAAATGAGAAGTACCTTTTTGAGAGGCGAGGAGCCCTGCGGGAATAATTTTAGTAAAGTAAAAAAGGAATTTGGAGGAGAAAATTAACCTGGGGGGGGGGAGATGCAAAGGAAAATCCGGGTACAATTATTCGGTGTCATGGATGGCACGTCTGCTGGGAGTTATTAGAAATAAAGGGGGATAAAAGTTTGGGAAAGGTAAAGAGTGGGAATCTCAAGGTTTTTTGTATGAGAGAACTGGAGGCTGAAGTGAAATCAGCTATAAGATAGCCTCATGGAAAGAACAAGAGTGTTATGTGGAGGGAGAGCGAAATAATGTGCTGTCATTGTAGTGAAGTGCATTATAAAACTGAGTTGGGGAGGATTGACAGGCAGCTGTTTGGTGTCACTTCAGCAGGTTTTCATTTAAGATTATATGGAGGGAACCGAGCTAGTGAGAATTACCTTTGAATTCCTGCTAAACAGAAAATGAAAAAGGTATTTTTGTGCTGGGGAAATTTAGTAACATTTATTACAGAGTACAGTATTGTGCAAGGAGCCTTTGGTTGGGTGCATTGTGGGGCTATTATGTAAGGCATAAGAAATGGGGGAGATCTGATTGCATTGTGATAGAAAAACTATGGGGTGCTAGTACCCTTGTTCCCTCCCTTCTAGTTCCTTTTCTTTCTGACGAAGGAGAAAATTATGAAACTTCACCTTCAATATTTTGTCTTCATCTGTCTACACCATCTTTTCTCATCCTCCCAGACTTTTTTGTCCCAGGCACTCGTCCTGGGTTGACCTCCTCATAACCTAAGTTCTCAACTGTCTTCTAAACCAGATATATTTGGAGTTGTCCTTGAGTTATATTGCTGCCAATTTTCTTCATGCTAGTACAGTATGTGTTCTGAAAATGTGCTGTGTTTTTTTTCTGCTTCCCTTTTTCAGGCTTTAGGTTTTCCTTTTGATTGATTACCTTAATAAAAACTTCCTTTCTTTCTTAACACATTTACAATGGTTTTTATAATTTGCTATCACAATCTGTATGCAACAGCTTCTAATGTACATATTTTTACTAGGAAATTAGACAAATTAATACAGAATAAGCACGTTTATCCTTATCAAGGAGTTCAAAAGATAAACTCTTAAAGGTAGTCCATCTCTTGAATGTCAATTTTTGGATGCAACTATGAGAGAGGGTCTTTAGGATTAATGAGGACATTTTATCAAACTACTGGCTGCATTCAGAGTACATATGACATTTAAATGTGTGAACTCCGCGGTGTATGTTATGGGAATTCAGGAAATAGAATTTAACCTTTTAATAGTTCAGTTAATCAAGGCTGTGTGTGACAAACAGCCACTGTGGAAAACAGGATTATGGATTTGATGAAACTTTGGTCTATTCTTGCAAAGTAGCTCTTGCATTCTGTTGAAAGTACTGTATTTTATATATTTTGTGTTCTTGATGCCTCTTTTGCAGTCTTTATTTCTTGTTTGTTAATCATAGCATTGGAAAGTTGGAAGGTCATCTAGTAACTAAAGTTCTTGATGAATTCAGGTTTATGGAATGCAGAAAGAGCTGCATTCCTGATGGACAGTTGCCTACATTCAATGTAGCTTTTCCATTGCCTTGGGACTTATTTTATTCTTTTATTCTCACTGCTATTGTGATAATCTATCTTCAGAGAAGGGGTGTCCTCCTTACAATTTAATTGTTGCCTGCCAAACTCTGGAATTTGCTTTAGCCCCCAAATCCTCAGTTGACCCACAGATAGCTGGCCTCCCTCAGGACACTGTGTTGTTGCTTTCTTGGTTCTCTGCCAACTCTTTGGTATTTCCCACCCTGTCACTTTTTTTTTTACTTGCAAACATTCCTTACATCCTAGGCCAGCCATTTTAAAATAATCCTACTTTTCCTGTTGTGGGTGACTCATTACTTGCAGATACTCCCTGTCCACACCCAAACAATATTTGTTCCATTATGTTCCACCCCCCTGTCTTTTCTCCACTCCATAATCTCTGTCGGTAGCCCTGCTCAACAGTCTCATGTTTATATTTTCATGTTGAACTACTCTTGATTAAAGGTTTTATCTTTTTTTCTCTTTTCTTTTTCTAAGCACCTTAAGTAACCAGACAGTGGGTTTAAGAAGGGTTGTAATTTGGAACAATTGTTTCTGTATGAATTAGAGTATTTGTATAAAGACTAGGATATTATTTCTATTCTAGGTAACAGTTTTGAAGAGATAGAAGACTGATGATGACTAAATAAAAAATAACTGGAAAACTGATTAGGTTTTCTTTTACTTCCTTTCTTCAGGCCTACATTTTTTGGAATTGCTTTGGACTGAAATATAGAAGAATGTACAAAGTTAACTTTCTGACTGTATTGAATGAGGAATATGTTTCATTTTCCTCCTGTTTTAAAAAGGAAATGAAACAGTAGTGGGAGGAGGAAGATAGAACAGAAACCTTAATAAAGGATACTCTGCAAATTTCTCTTTCCTCTATTTAATGATAACTGCACAAATTCATTTTCCTTAATTCTGTAATTGCAGGTCCATATTTGGTTACTGCACACATCAGTGATGACGCTTCAGTTTTGTAATGCCTTAGCTGCATAATATTGTACACATTTCACAAATTTTGGCCAACTTTTTCTAATGAATCATTGTGTTTTGTAATGAGGCGACCCTGGGAAATGACAGTTACGAATACACAATGTGTTTGTGGGGGTGTCAGAGAGAGAGAGTGTGTGTATGTGTAAATCTTCACATACTTGCCATACCGTGTGTTTGCTATCTTAGCAGGGGTGGGGAATTGCATTCATGTTGGAGAATGGGAGTATAGTATTTTTTTTTTAAACTTGGCATGGAACTGTTTGGCTATTCTTGCACTGTGTGGCATTTCTCCATTTGTATTCCATATTTCACAATGTAAAGAAGGTAGGGTGTACAATATATCGAGTTTAAGTGATGCAGATCAGAACTGGGCATCTTTTTTTTTTCTTTTTTTTTTGAACCAGGGGAGGAACCATAGCTTTTCTGCCTCCAAAGCTAGTTAAAATGGCTACCTGATGCATTACTGGAAGAGGTGGGTTCAGCCTGATTTTTACCTTGGGGAGGGTTTAAGAGTGGGAATGGAAACATATTGCTTCAAAAAGGCTATGTGTTTCCATTTTCAACCAAAGAACCACTGAGGCTCAACTTTCACCCAGCGAAAACCATGCTACTGCCCCTAAATGAGGTATTTTGCTATTGAATTTCAGTGACCTGATCTTGAGTTGCCAGAAAGTCATATGGCGTAGATATTTGTACTGCATTTCAGCAGATGATATGAGGAATTAGAATAGCTTGTTTTGTGGAAAGATGAATAAAATCTTTGTGCTATCATTGGCCTTAAGTCATCTTGGCTCATTGGTTATCTGGTTTCTAAAACTTCCTGCTTATTTAGGAGGGTGAGCTATTTTTGACTGCCAGTCCCAGAGACCATGGAGCCTGCAGTTGTTCATGTGTGAGAGAGGTGCACACATAACTGGTGTGCTTTTTACTTTATTTTCAATTTCAGTATAAAGCCTACAGTAATTGCTATCCACCTTGGCTGTAATCCTAAGTAAATGTACATGGGAGTAAGTGCTATTAAACTCTGCAGATCTTCTTAGTAGGCATGTAGTACATTAGAACCTCTATTATCATAGAGTACTGGAATCATTTCCACAGAGCATATTTTGTTTAAGGTGTGATCATTACAAAACATTGTTTTCTTTCTGTATATTAGTGTTTACTAATGTTTGAAATTTTGATTTTTTTTCAAAGCTAGAGGCACATATTTTAAAGAAAAATATAGCAAAAAATACAAGGATATACTTTTCTAAGCACGAGGTGGAGACAGGTTGCTCAGTGCAATGTAGTGAAGCAAGTCCAATTAAAAGGATTAGAAAGTAGTTAATAAAAAAACAAACTCTTTGTTGTAGGGCTGTTTCTAGTCAGCAAAGACAAAATCCACTAGCTAGGCAAAATATAATCTGGCCTGGTGCACAGAAGCTTTTTCCTTCATCTCCAAAAGATCAGGCCAGTGGTTTATCTAATCTAGAAGTCTCTTTACTGTGATTAACATTATAGTAGGTCAGTGATATCTAGAGGACTATATTTGTCTATCCATTGCTTCTTAGAAAGAAATGAATGCAAGCATTTCAGAATTTTATTCTCCCTTTATTCACTAAAGATGTGAGCCATAAAATGTCTGCTGTGCTGTGGTGCCTGCTACAAGTCCCCGGGGAATTAATATGCTTCGGTTGCTCCGTGGCAACTATCTGCAATTGGTTTGACTGGGTTTCCCACAAAATAGTTCCTACTGATGAATGGAGTGCATTCAGTTTGTAAGTCTACTCAAGCTCTTGTAGAAGTTGTAGCAATCTATTAAGGACAGAACATTTATTTTAATGGGATCTCATCTTGAATGTGACAGTTCTGTGGCATCCTTCCTTAGAATCCGTCATATTTCAGAATCTGTTGTTGTTGTTGTAATGTAAAGTAGTCTATTGTGATTGTCCAATCCTGGCTGTCTTTATGATCACCAAATAAATCTTTAACATCTTTGCTGAATCAAAGTATCTGGTTTCCAACAATAGGCAATCTAGATATTCTTGAAAAATTCACAAGTCCACAGCCTACCTAGCTGAAATATCTGTTTAGTGATTTGGCTAATCACTGCCAGCTTAATTAGTCCTCCATATTTATTTTACTTACTTATTTTCTATCCTGCCTTTATTATTATAAATAACTCAAGGCAGCAAACATACTCCTTTCTTGTCCTATTTTCCCCACAACAACAACAGCAGCAACCTTGTGAGTTGGGCTGAGCTGCCACAAAGTGACTGCTACCCAGTTAGCTTTCATGACTAAGTCAAGACTAGAATTCACAGCCTCTTGGTTTTTAGCCTGGTATCTCAATTAACTAAACCAAACTGGTTCTCATGTTGTCTGTCTAATTCATTTTTAAATCTGTCTAAGTCCTTTGTCATCACAATATCTCATGACAGGGAGTTCCACAAAATTGTGTCAAGAAGTATTTTCTATCCAAATGTCAAACTCCCAGCATTGGGAGGAGCCTTTTTCAAATTGCACTGAAATGGCTGCAGACAGAGAGAGCAAGGCAAGCCATTTACAGCAGAAATGTGCAAAATCTTTTTTTTTTCTTTTGGAAAACAATCTTGGAAACCAAAGCAACTAGAGGGATATTGTACTGTAGTCAAATGGAGACTTTATTTTTCATTCTCTCTCTTCCCCCCTTCTCCTCCTCTGGTATAGAAGCTATTTGGCATCAAGGGGAAGAGGGGTCTGCTGTGGTTTTGGAGCTTAGCTCTCTGACGTCAACAAAATGTCTTTTAGTTTCACTGCTCTATTTCTTCCTGTTTCTTAGGCAACAAAGTGGAAACTACCTGTGTTATATGTGGCAGGTAACGAGAGTGTTCCATACAAAAGGCCAGGTTTGAATTTTTTGGCAACAGGACACCTCAGGAGACTGGAGAAGAAATTTCAGTTTCTTAGAGGAATATCCCCTTATACACGGTCCTATCTTACAATTTTCTGCTTTGCCATAAAAGCAGTTTCTGATGACATAGCCATTTTGCAAGATGGAGCTTGTACCTAAATTACATAAGACACAACACAGATTTTCCAGGTTTTTTTTTAAGTGTGGCAAACTATTTTTCTTAATCATGGTTGACTCTAGCCTGATCTAACCAGATCTCCTAGATCACTGAAAGGTTTCTACCAGCTCTGCTAATGCAAGAGCTATAAAGCAGAGAAGCAGAATATTAAACTTTGGACCTTTGCTTGCCTAGTAGGCATTCTGCTACTAAGTTACCAGCAAGGATTTGTTTGTATGTTGGGATTATTTCAAGTTCCAGATTCATATGAGTTGCTAATTACATTGGCAATGTCTGTTAGAAATTCAGTATTTTTTCAGTGGCAAAGAATGGAATATCAATACTGTGACCACTAGTTATCCAGAACAGCCAACTAGCTGTTTATTATAATCATGTGTCATTCTTCTTTGAAAAAGCTTGTGACAGTGAATAGTTCCCTTTTTTCCTACCTCTCCCCTTTCCTTGTGTAGTAGCATAGTTTAAGAGAGGAAGTTTACTCTGGTAGATTTTCATGGCTGCCTGAAGATTTGAACAAAATTCTCCCAGTGGTAATCCTAACACTGGCTTTCTCATCTGCTGCTCTCATTTTCTTAGAAGTCATGTTGGGTTGGAATGATGAGTAATAGTTGGAGTTTCTTTAAAAAAAGTTTAAAAAGCCAATTTATGACTCTACATGCATCCAGAGTTTATTGGATAATCTACATGTGCATCATAGTGATAAAAACTGAGACTAGTGCTAGAGACAGTAATATTTGCATAATTGCTTAGCTGACAGAGGGAAAGGCTGGTGTCACGATGTTGGTTGTTAAGAGCCTGGGAGGATGATGTGAAATGTGTATTCCCCTGCAAGGCTAATTAAGGCTGTGGGAGAAGGGTGTCTTGGTGTTCCAGATGCAGTCCTCCCACTGGCTTTCATGTCAAAGGGAAGCGTGTATGACTCTGCCTCCCACCTTCAGGTTTCCTGAAAAGGGATGTAGAGGGTTTTTCTGATGAATCAGAAGTGAGTATTTTTTTTAAAAACAGAGTAGGATGACTCTTACAGGGTTGAATGATCTTCCCCATCTCCCTCAGTGACTCAGAAAATATTTTCTGAAGTTGACCCCTGGCATTCAAAACATTTGCATGGGAAGTAGAAGTGGGGGTTTTTGCTTGCTTTCTGGCCATTTGTGAAAGCCTTCCATTATGCCCCCAACCTTTTGCAATGATAAGCAAGCAGGGTGAGAAATTATGTAGGTTCTTCATAGTCACTGGGATTAAAAGGTTATTTCCCTGAATGTCTTCTAGGACAGGAGGAGTATATATTTCTTCCCTTGAGAACAGCAAAAAAAGAAAAAAAAAGCTTTTGAATGAAATTCTTGGATGCATCTGTGCAGTTTTCTTGTAGTAGTATAGAAATGACCTGTTATTCCTTTTTTTCAGGGTGGCTTTTTTTTTTTTTAACTTCCCAAACTAAACTGT
This sequence comes from Azemiops feae, assembly GCA_023970755.1. Lineage (NCBI taxonomy): Eukaryota > Metazoa > Chordata > Lepidosauria > Squamata > Viperidae > Azemiops > Azemiops feae. Next base: position 488,499 of record JALGBA010000077.1, on the reverse strand, counting down.
AGCTCTGGTATTCGCTTGTAGTCTCCCCTCCAAATGCAGGTGGTCCTCAACTTACAACCATTCATTTAGTGACCAAAGTTACAATGGCACTGAAAAATGACTTACGACGGTTTTTCACACTTACGACTGGAGTGTGAAAAATGCAGCATTCTCATAGTCACATGAGATCAAAATTTGGACACTTGGCAACTGGCATGTATTTATGATGGTTGTAGTGTCCCGGGTCATGTTACCCCCCATTTGCAACCTTCTGACAAGCAGAGTCAATGGGGAAGCCAGATTCACTTAACAACCATGTTACCAAGTTAACAACTGCAGTGATTCACTTAACAATTGTGGCAAGAAAGGTTGGGAAATGGGGCAAAATTTACTTAATAACTGTCTTGCTTAGCAATGGAAATTTTGGGTTCAGTTGTGGTCGTAAGTCGAGAACTACCTATAGTCTGACTTCTGACTTGGTCTGCTGGAACCTGCCATCTGCTGAGCCTGAGAATAGCAATAGTTGGCTGGAAATTGGGCTATTCCATGAATTTTATTTCCCTGGGATGTTTCAGGATTTCTTCAGAGAATATTGTAGGTTCTTCAGTTGGGAAAGAATAAAAGAGAAAGATAATTACTTAAGGTTTTCTTCATCTAAAAGCTCCAGCAGAAGCAGAGAGTAGATGATGGACAGCAATGAAGGGCAGTAATAAGGCCCAGCATGTTGATTGAACCTTATCAACTCCAGGCTATACTCCAAAAATTCTTTGTAAAACACTTCTGAGGCATATGTATGAGTTAGCACTATATAGCAGTGGTTTTACAGTTCATGGATGGTGTGAAAAGGGGGCTGTGGAAGGTTAACCAAAATTTTCAGAATCTTTTTACATTGTCATAATTTCAGACCATTGCTAAATAAAGCCATTGGTAGGTGAGGACTGTCTGTAATATTGAGTATTTAAATAATAAAAGCACCTGGCTTTTTTATTTATTATATTTTTAAACCATCAGTAATTTCAAGTGCAACATTTGTATATGAGACTAGACAACCCACGACCTCTTGGGTCATTCTTTCCCAGATATTTTCTTACCAGATTCCTCAACGACTTCAATAATGATAGAGCTTCTAATCTCCTGCCTTCACTTGAAAAACTGAGATATATTCAGAGATGTATCTCCCCTGAAAATAGCCCAGGTTGAACTGTATAGCATAATCAAACATTGGCACAGGAAATGTTTTATGACATATTATGTCATAGCAATAGAAATAGCTGTAGACTTATACAGGTAGTCCTTGACTTACAACAGTTCATTTAGTAGCTGTTCTAAGTTATATCATTGAAAAAAGTAAGTTATGACCCTTTTTCATACAATTGTAGCAGCATCCCCTTGGTCACATGATCAATATTCAGATGCTTGGCAACTGACTCATTTATGACGGTTGCAGTATCCCAGGGTCATGTGATCCCCTTTTGTGACCTTTGGACAATCAAATTCAATGGGAAAGCCAGATTCACTTAACACCTATGTAACTAACTTAACAATGCAGGGATTCACTTAACAACTGTGGCAAAAGAGGTCGTAAAATGGGGCAAAATTCAATTAACAACTGTCTTGTTTTGGACTCAATTGTGGTTGTAAGTCAGACTACCCGTATACCATCCCATAGTGCTTTATAACACTCTCTGGACGGTTTACAACGTCAGCTTACAGTATTGTCCCCAACAATCTGGGTCCTCATTTTACTGACCTTGGAAGGATGGAAGGCTGAGTCAACCTTGAGCCTGTCAGGATCAAACTCCTGGCGGTGGACAGAGTTAGCCTGCAATACTGCCTTCTAACCACTCCACCACCAGGGCTCATACACTGTTTTATCATAATTTTTGTGTCATAAAATGTTTTATAAAATTTGCCAAATTTCATTTCCATTGGAGTCATGATGTGTCTTGTATTTTTAGATGTATTCTGTCAGTTAGCTAGTTTGAGGTACCTTGGATCAAAAGGTTTTGTTCTATGGTGCACCATTTTGTCCAGTTATAGATTACAGGAATCAGAATTTTAATAATATGTGAATACTGTCTGCACCTAGGAGAATCTGCCTATTCTTTGATGAGGAAGGGAGCTGTTCGATGGGTATTTGGAAATACAGTACAGTATTAAACTGAACTGGGACTAGAACTTTTGAAAGATGACCTTGGTACAAAGTCTACTTTTTAGAAGTTTGCTTATCTTTGATAATCAAAGTTTGAAGATAGGATGAATTAATTTAAACCAGAGCAGTTAAAAAGTCTGATTCAAACAAGAAACTAAGATTTCTAATTCTGTATTTCCTAAAGTAATGGTTCCTAAAATCTGATCCATAGTAGTGTACAAGTGGAAGTCTAGTACATGTGGCAAAACAGAATTAAAAATAATGTTTAAAATGTAGCCAGAATCAGAGGAGACAGCTAAAGTTGTTTATTTAGATGTGTATGCATCATGTGTCTCAAAAGAGAAAAAAAACTTTTTAAAATGTAGCCAGAATTGAAGGAGACGACTAAAGTTATTTGCTTATGCCTCTAAATCCAAACAGACCCTTTTGAACACAAACATCTCATTAGGTTTGGCTGTTTTTTTAATGATGTAGATATGTCCAGGGGAGGACAATTGTATCATAGCATTGGTAAGTACCATGCTACCAGTCCTTATTTATTGGCTCCTAAAAACTTTCAATAATAATGTAGCGATCCACATAAAGAAAATGCTGAGTAAAGAATAACACATCTATCCAATATGGGAGTTTTCCAGATGACCTTTTTGTCAAGTCAAAAGTTTGTTGATAGTCTGAGTTTTCCTTGTCCATTAAGCTCTCCACCACTCACCTAGGAAGCTTTCTGACTTGAATACCATAAAGAACCTAATGCTGGCTTATCTTAAAAGTGTGGTTTCCTAGGCAGATTGAAGCAACATTTTCATCAAATTGAAATGCCAATGTTTCTTAGGAATAATACTAATAAATTTGAGAAAGGATCAAAATGGCTCTTTACTCTGGGGAAAGTGCCTTTATCTCAATTGTAGGGATACTGATTCTGTTAAGAAATAAAATGTATCACCAATATCCTTATCTTTAGTTATACTCATCTGTTGATTCTATAAGAAATGTAATATTTACATCTCTAAGATAAAAAATACTATAACTCAATGATTTTTTAAAACATTGATTTTTATTAATTTCTCACTTAATACCCATTCCTAATTTTGAAAGAACGCTATTTTAATACTTTGAAAATGATAAGAGTGCTATTTATAGTACTACCATTACAGAGATTTTCATGTGACTCATATGCTGCTTGATTCCAGTTTATCTGAAAGTCTTTGTATACAGCTGTTCACATGATCATCTGTTAGAGTTATTCACAATATATGAATAGAAAGTCAGAAGGAGGAGCTATATGTCCTGCATACATAAAGGATGGAGTTTTTCAGTGAAGTTCTGCATACCACATAATGAATTCAGTTCATGAGTACTTTAGATAATGGTTCAAAATCTCTTCTGGTTCAGAAAAAAAAATGTTGTTTTTGTTTTAAATTTGAAATCAAATGAAAATATGGAGGGCTAAAAACACAACATTTGAAAGCAGACTTTCCCATCAAACAAATGCCTCTTCTAACTTTCTAATATTTTTAAGCGTATTGTTTGAATTCTTAAGCTTTTACATTTGAGATTCTTCACATTCATCTAATTAAAAGACTTGTGAGTCAAGATATTCCCATTTCTAATCTCATCATTGTCTTGAATTCACTAGGAATATGGAAAGCTTAATCAGATTCTATCTGTAGCTTCTATGTTTTTGAATTCAGTAAAGAGACCAGGTGTTAATTTCTAATTATTTGTTACTAAAAGTGGATAGTTGAAATAAAAAGGACTCATAAGTAAGGCTATTCTTTTGCGTTAGAATTTTAGAACAATATTGTGGGGGTTTTATGAGACGCGGTTTTTATTAAGAATTTTGATTATGATAGTAAAATCTAATGTAAACCAATCTTAAAGAAAGAGAAGCAAATAGAAAAGAGTAAAAAGTGAAAAAGAGAGAAAAGAATATAATAGAGGAAGAATATATATATATATATATATTTCCAACCATCATCAAAATAAATAGAAACAAATTTAGTGACTTTTCACCTCCTCTAAATTTAGAAACATTTATCTCTTCGTTCCATATCCCCTTTCTTATTTATAAACAAATCCATAAAACATTGATAATGTTGGTGTTAGCAGAAAGTCCATAAAGGGTTGCCAGAAATTATAACATCTTCTTTTAACCTAGATCAAATAAACCAACTTTACATTCTTTCCTTTTATTTCTAAAAGGCTTGACTTTTAGTTTATTCAGATATTGTTGTAGGATTTGGTTTCTCTTCATTTCTTCTTTGTTGCATCACACAGAACATTTCAAAGCTCTAACAAGCCTCTTTAAATCTAATAGGAAAAAGTTATCTAAGTCACTCTCTTGGTTTATCATTTGCATTTCCCTTTTGAACCTCAGCCAGTTTCTTTTATAAAATCTAATGAAACACCCTTTTCTAAGTCATTATCTTGCCCTGTCAGTTGTAAATCCACCTTCAATGCCATCTCTGTTTTGTCAGATGAAATTTGTTTTATGTTTGTTATTTCTTCAACAGTGTAGAAGCAGATATTACTGACATTGTTGAAATTGTGGTTACTATTTTCTGATTCTCTTCTTCAAAGTTTCCTTCAATATTTCATTGTTAAACATTTTGCAACATTTTATAAGCTTATACCTACAAATGTTAGCTCCCTTAGTATTGCAATTTTTGAAATCCTGAAATTGTTTGTCTTGTAAAAACCAAAACAGAGAAGCTGCTTGTTCTTTAGAATTAATTCCAAGATCTTATGAAAAAACTTCAATATTCCGATTTTACCTGTACCCCTTAGACAATTTATAACTTTCTAAGATTAAAATCTTACTTAGCTTTTTGCTGCTTATTTCAGTTTCTTTAAATATATAAGTTTATTATTATTATTATTATTTTAATTCAGGATTGAAGGTAGAGTCACCAGGTGTTTTCAAACCCGTTGTTCTCTAATAGCTTAGAAGTAATTAATGAGAGGTTTCCGAAAGTGATTAGAAAGTGAGATCTGCGAATTTAAGTATCCTTTAAAACTCTCTGTCTTGCTTGTAAGCAAGAAGGCAGATCCCTTTGTCTCCCAGTGCTCAATCCAGGGGAAATTGCTATCCTCATGGACTCCTCATGAGGAGCAGCTGTTTGAAGTATATGTGGGCAATCTCCTGTCCTCTGTTTATCTGAATAGGTTCCAAGCATCTGAATAGGTTCCAAGCATCACCAATTCCTTGGTCTTTGCTGCAGTCATTGGCTCTGCGTCTTCACCCTACCGTCCCCAGAAGTCATCAGGAATCTTGTTAGTTTTGACTAAGGATCCAACTAATCTATATTTCTGCTTTCCACAATTAAGCAGATGCCCCCAATGGCCCCAAGAAGGATATAAATGCAACAGCTTACCCTTGCTGTCTTTCCCTAGCATCTGGAAATCTATAGAGCAGGGGTCCCCAATCCCCGGGCTGTGGACCGCCACTGGTCTGCAGCATGGCAGAAACTGGGCTGGGCAAATGAGCGAAACCCCATCCGCACATGCACGGTGTACAAGGCAGTGCGTGAAACTATTCTCCCTCAAGTTCACGGTCCCTGGTGCCCAAAAGGTTAAGGGCCACTGCTGTAGAGACAACATGACAAGCATCAGTTTCTACTTTTGCATATTACTATATAAAATAGTACATAGTTTTTTTTTGACATGGCTGCATACAAAATTTGAAGATAAACTATAAAGAAGCCTTATTATTCCCTTTTGTTTCAAAATGCTGAAATGAAATAAAATTGGCCTATGGATTTGGAGGGACTGACCTCCTTCCATTTTGGAAGTGGAACTAGCTTCCTCTGTTCCACTGAATGCAACTGGCAGCATTTAGCATAGCTTTCATCGTTCTGTGGTGCCCTGAGATAGGATTGCAATAGGTTGATCTAGTGTTGTGCAGATGATATAAATTGGATACTTTTCACACAAATGTATTCTTAGTCGGGGACAAATAGGAAGCATAGAATTTGTGTTGTTGTTATTCTTGATAAAATGTTTTAATACAGGAGGTTAAGTTTCCTTTCTCTGCACTTGCAAACAATGTTTATTAAAGCAAATGACTCTTGTACTGACAGCCAACATGGATGATGTCACTTCCTAGATGTCCTGAAGCCACCTCTTTTCTGTTTTTTTTTTGTTGTTTCAGGACAAACACCATGATGCTGCTCACGAAATCATTGAGACAATTCGGTAGGTGTTAAGGCAAATATGCACTGCACAGCTTTCTCTCCCTTATGCTCCCAGGGCTGCATCTCAAAACAGCAAGTGAGTCTTCTGATAGGGAAGAGATGAAGAATGGAAACTTGGTTGTCGTTAGGATTCTATGCTTGGTGTGTAATCTCAAATTCTTATGATATGGTATGCTTTTCCATACAGACTTAAAATACCATTTCTGGGTTCCATTAAAAAGAATGAAACAAAAGAATATAGGACATATAGGACATATATTGTGGTAAACTATTGTTTTGTTACCCTGGTTTATTGGCTGGATTCATTCGTGTTGCCAAATCATAAATTATGGTGAACAAACTATTTGACCTAGTCACACAACATCCCAGTCCAAAACTAAATCCCATTCTGATGTCGGAATGGGGCAACTCGCCGCAGCCATCTTGCTGCGGCCAACTCACCACGGGACAACGCGACATGGCCAGCTCGCCGCGGGACAACAATTCAATTTAATTACTTAAAATAATTTTTATTTTTTTTTAAATTGTCATTCACATTTCATTTTGTTCCTCCTTTGGCATCCTTTCTTTAATGATTCTGTTTCACTATTTATTCGATATTAGTGTAACTCTTGTCCCACAGCGAGTTGTCCCACGGCCAGTTGGCCGTGGCGAGTTGTCGTAGACCCTCTGATGTAGTTACGTTGTATGCATCATCTAGTCACAGATTTAGTATAAATCTGATTTAGTATAAGGGGGAGTAACTCGGTGGAGGTGATTGGTAGATTAACAACAAATCCCCCCCCTCCTGCTCCCCCCCTCCCCATCTTTTAATTGGGGCGCAGTATTTGGATCTTTACAGTATTTTATTTATTTTAGCTGTTGTATCGTTTTTATCTTTTTAAGCTTGTAAGCCGCCCAGAATTACCCTGTGGTAAGACTGGGCAGCCAGTAAATTTTGCAAACAAACAAATAAGGCAGCCTCTTAATTGCAGCCCTAGAGTTTCCAGCAATAGTCTTTCACGTCACCTGCAGTCTGATTCTTCGTGTATAAATTCTATGCTTTGCATTGGAGCTATATTCTTTTCCAGTTGAGGACATTCTTCAGTGTTTCCCAGTGCCAAGAATAACAACGTATCTGTGTACAGGTTCAAAGGTGATCATGTACCTCAATCACTTTGGCTGCTAGTGAGGCAGATGATGCAATATGTCTCCTTGGTTTTTCCCCTCAGTAATTATAGCTGTGCATCTACTTTGGGAATTGGATAGTAGGCAATGGACTAGATTCTCTGTATCCCAGTTTAGTATACATTGCTTGTAGTCCATCCTTTTATCCTAGGACATAGAGAGGCATGGGATCTTTGTTCATTATTCTGGTTGTGTAGGTAGGTCTGCATGCTGACAATATTTCTGACTAGTCTGCAGGTTGCTCAAGTGTGCTATATTCTGACTGAAAATGTGCATTAAAAGTAGATTTAACCTGTCCTCTGAACAACAGATTTATTACTGTTATGTGTAAGGCCTACAAAGCTTGAAATACATTCACTAAAGATGATCATATCCTACCGTAGTTGTATAGGATCAGAGCAGATCCCTTTGTCACTTTTGCAGACTGATGGTTAGTTTGTCAGGATTAGGTTTAGAGAAATGAAATTTGCAGACATTCTGAAACTGGAGGAAAAAGCAGATTTTGAGGACACATTGAAATAAATTAGATATGAACTTAATACACGTAACATAAATGAACTTAAAATGAATGTATCATTAACATATTTATGAAATTTACAGAATACGTTACAGTCTACATTTCTTTTAATGGTGCTTATAATTTGAGCAAAACACAATAGCAACCTAAAACTGTGGACATCCTATTTTTGTTCAGAAGAGAGAAAAAGTGTGCAACAAACTACTGCATCGTATGTAAAGATCTGAGGTTTTACTTTTGGAGAAATAGGAATAAATAAAAATTGAAAAGAAATTATTTGTTTTGTATTAAAACAGTATATTTGAATAATATACAAGTACAGTATAAAGGACTAAGAACATATTTGATGTATTTCTGTATTCACAAATTATTTTTGATGCTTATTTATATGGATTTGACAGACTTGAACATTGGGCACTATCTAAAAAATGAAATTCAATGGTGAAAAAAGTAAGGTTCTACATTTAGGCAAGAAAAACCAAATGCACAGGTATAGTATAGGTGGTACCTTGCTCAATAGTAGTAACTGTGAAAGGGATCTCGGAGTCCTAGTGGACAATCACTTAAATAGGAGCCAGCAGTGTGCTGCAGCTGCCAAAAAAGCCGACACAGTGCTAGGCTGCATTATCAGAGGGACAGAATCAAGATCACGTGAATCAAGATCACTTTACAATGCCTTGGTAAGGCCACACTTGGAATAAAGCATCCAGTTTTGGTCACCACGATGTAAAAAAGACGTTGAGACTCTAGAAAGAGTACAGGGAAGAGCAACAAAGATGATTAGGGGACTGGAGGCTAAAACATATAAGGAACGGTTGCTGGAATTGGGTATGTCTAGTTTAATGAAGAGAAGGACGAGGGGGGACAGGATAGCAGTGTTCCAATATCTCAGGGGCTGCCAGAAAGAAGAGGGAGTCAAGCTATTCTCCAAAGCGCCTGAGGGCAGAACAAGAAGCAACGGATAGAAACTAATCAAGGAGAGAAGCAACCTAGAACTAAGGAGAAATTCCCTGACAGAACAATTAATCAGTGGAACAACCTGCCTCCAGAAGCTGTGAATGCTCCAACACTGGAAGTCTTTAAGAAGAGACTGCACAGCCATTTTCTGAAAAGAAAATGAGCAGGGGGTTGGACTAGATGACATTATTATTATTATTATTATTATTATTATTATTATTATTATTATTATTATTATTATTATTATTATTATTATTATTATTATTATTATTATCAGCATTAGTGCACATGTATGCCTGTACATGCACACGTGCTTATCCTTACACGCTCCTTTGGCAGGAACATTACTATTGAGAGCAAGACTTTCTCTACTAACTAGTGACAAGACTGAGATTTTACCTCAAAAGAGGAAACCAAGTATGTTGCTTTGAATATTAACGGGGCCAGAAAAGATTCAATCCTTCATGTATGGGAATTATTTCACCTTTGGTCCAATAGCTTGATTTTAATAGTGCAGCAATTGTCTTACGTAGCTGCTCAAATAATCTTAGCTGGATTCTATCAGAAACTTCCTTCTAACTATGCCTATTGTTGTTCCTCTTTCTGATTGCATTAAGTAGCATTCTGTCAAAAGATCTCATTGACTCTGTTATGAATCACAAATGGCTATCTTGTAGAAAAACCACTGAATCTAAGCCTTCAGATAACTCCTTTCTTTGGCCCAGAGGGATGTGGTTTTAAGTTTCTTGGGCAAAGCAGCATTGCCTCATTCCCATTGCTATTGCCTTCTAGCATTGTTGATGCAATACAGAAGATAACCTTTTATGGGACTCTCAAGTGAGGGATAAGCTCCAAATTGCCTTGCCCAATAACTGGCCCCTCTGTCTGACACAACCTGGCTATTTAGAATATTATCAGTTTTTGAGGCTAAGGCTTATCAAAACAGTTCACTGAGAAGAAAGCAAAAAAACATAGGTACCTTTAAGAGTTCCTTCCCTAGGTCTTCCATGAGTGGTTAAGGCGCCAAACTAGAAAATGGGAGATCATGAGTTCTAGTCCCAACTTAGCATGAAAGCCAGCTGGGGGACTTCAAGCCAATACTTTTCTCTCAGCCCAACCCACCCTCACAGGGTTGTTATGGGGAAAATGGGAGGAGGAAGGAGTGCACATTCACTGCCTTGAATTATTTGTAAAAATAATAAAGATGGAATATAAATAAATAAAACAATTAACTATGCATGATATGGAGATTCTCAGTTGTCCAGGTCATGGTTGTCCCAAAGGTGCTTCTTCAAGAGGCAACTGGTCTCTCAACAAGAGGGTGAGGGATACAACATCATCTATCTCCAGTCTACAACACAGTCTTTTCAGCAGTTCCAAGAAGGTTCCCACACCCCTTTGCATTACTCAGGTGACCCTGAAGACACAAATAAACCTCCAAGTGGCCTCATTGATTCTCTAAAAGAATGCAAATGACCAGCTGTCTGCAAGGAATATAAATCCTTCCATCCTCCAAAATTCAGTCAGAACTGAAAAAGCTTCTTGGATGAGAAGTGAAACGTCTTCGAAGAAAAACAAGAAAGTCCAGTTGCCTCTTGAAAAAACACCCTTGAGATATGCATGATATGGATCAAGGAAGAAGGGAGATACAACAGAAAAAGTAGTTTCTCTTTCTGAGAATTTTCTGTGTGCCTCAAGACATAAACACAAATACATGGCTAATAAGTTAAAACAATCGGTAACTTATAGTGCTCAAAGCCAGTGACCATTGTCTCTCCAGAAGAGGAATAGTAATTTGTGTGGGTTGCCTCTTATCTCATTGTATCTTGTTTTGATATCACTTCTCCCCACTGTGTTAACCTGGTATCTCCAGGCTGAAAAAACCACCATTTTCCAGACTCCGCTTCAGTAGAATGCAAGTCATATTGCTCCTTAAAGCTTCCATTGATATTACAGGGTAGGCCTACATGAGCTGCTTATGGACTAACTGTTGGGGAGGAAGGCTGAAGGTTTTTTTTTCTTGCAATAAGTTTTTGCTTGCCAGCATAAACATCTGTCCTTGTTGATGGCGATACGCAAACATTTTTTCTCCTTTAATTTAGAGCTCTCCCAGTGAATAACTTATCATTTTAGTTTCTATTACCCCAAATCTTCAGCCTTTACGGTACAGGTAGTCCTCAACTTACAACCACAATTGAGCCCAACATTTCTGTTGTTAAGTTGATAAATTAGTAACCCAGTTGTTAAGTGAACCTGGCTTCCCCATTGACTTTGCTCGCAAAAGGTGATCACGTGACCTTGGGACACAGCAACGGTCATAAGTATGAGCCAGTTTGCCAAGCATCTGAATTTTGATCACATGATCCTGGGGATGCTGCAAAGGTCATAACTGAAAAACAGTCACAAGTCACATTTTTCAGCGGTCACTAAACAAACTGTTGTAAGTTGAGGACTACCTGCATTTAGCATTGCTGCTTTGTTGCAGCATTGCAAAAAAACACAAAATGTTGTACACATCAGGAAGGAGGAGCCATACCGCAGTAGTTAACCTCTGCTCTGAATGAGGAAGTCGAAGATGACAATCCCTGGCACTCTCCCAATTCCAAGGATATGCGGTAGCGGGCAGGTGGTGGTGATGAAAATGCCATTTAGTACTACCAGGATTAGACCATGTTGGTCTCCGTGGGCTTATATTGTATGGCAAGGTTCTTATTTCAAAGAAATGAGAGCAACTGAGCATTTAGTTGTTTGCATTATTCTTCATGGATGTTGTTAAGGAGTGTTCCTGGAAAAATAGGCATAAAATAGATTAGTAGAAGGTCCCCTTTCCACCCCATCAATGCACTGGTTCTTTTGATCTGTTTTAATACTAATGTTAATATTTTAACTTTTAATGAATGATGTTTTAATGTTTTAATACAGTAATTATTTTATTCTATTAATTACGGTATTGTAAGCCACCCAGTTGTTTGGCAGAGAGACGGGTGGCATACAGATTTCATAAATAAAATAATATTAACTACTTTAAATTTATTTCTTGGAGATTTGAAAATAGCTATTACTCAATACCTGACAAGTAAGAATATTTCTTTCCTTTAGTTGAATAAGCATTCTTTTTTTCCCTCAGACTGCCAGTGAGCCCCAAATGATGAATTGTAAATGTATTTGGACTGGCAGGGATCTTTTTTTTTTTAATAAAAAAACCCCAGGAAGTAATATAGGAATTTAGGAGATTTGTTTGTAAGATTAATTGATTTTCTTTGTTTTTGTTTTTCAGGTGGGTCTGTGAAGAAATTCCAGACCTCAAGCTTGCTATGGAAAACTATGTTTTAATTGACTATGATACTAAAAGGTGAGAAAGTGATAATCTTATTTAATTCTTCAGTAGGGGTAACTTATTGTAGCAGGACTAAATGCAGCAATTACAGTAGGCTTGTGAATTACTGTTGCAGTTACAAAAGGCATTTGGATAATTGATACCTGGTATAGAATTAGTCTCAGATTCTGTAAAAAATAATTTTAAAAAATATAAATAATGCTTTTGAATATTTCTGTTATATTTTACCATGAATACAGCAGCTGTTTACGTAATACAGGTAATCTTTGGTTAACAATGGCAGTTGGGACCAGAATTGCAGTCACTAAGTGATACAGTTGTAAAGTGCGATGTAACATGAAGTGTTGCTTAGCAACAATTCCAGCAGTCCTGATTGCCATCATTAACCAAGGACTGCATGCGTCAGTCACCAAGGACCTCACATGATTGCAACTTCCGACTTCCTGCAGGCTTTCCTTGGGGGAACTTGGCAGGGAACATTGGAAATCGTGATCATGTGATTGTGGGGACACTTTTATGCGTAGAACTCTGAAGATTGATTGCAACTAGCACTTGTTCGGTGCCCTTTTAAATTTGAACAGTCACTGAACTAATTGCATGTGGAGCAAGCAGCAAGGAGCTTAAAAAATCCTTGAGAACAAGTAAACACCAATTGCTGGCAAAGATTTTCACTTTTATTACATCCCACCAAATCTGAATGATTGCATGGATCCAAAGGTCTTCTTTGGTTGTAGTGTGCTTTGAAACTTCCTGCATAACAAAACCTGTTCTATTCCCTTGTTAGCTTCCGTTTGGCAGGATGCTTTATCTGCTGAGTTGCAGATTTAGTATTGATGAATTATTTTACTGAATCCAAAAATACAATTTGTTTTGAGAATGTATTTTATTGGCTTTTTATTTTTCTTTACATTGTCAGCATTTTTGAACATATTTGCTAAAAGGCAGGTAAAAAATACTTTAATAAATAATAGCCACTGTATGACACACACTCCTTTTTTAAAAAAACTTTTGCTGCGAAACACCAAGCAATAAATGAGTAGTCTGACTGCCGCTTTGTGTTTTCTCTCCTAAGGCATGTAACCAAAATTGGCATTAATGAAGGTCTTTGACGGAATCCTGGTTTCGTTGTTAGGGATTGTTCCCTTTCCACTTAAAGTAACTTCAAACAGTAAATTTGAAGCAGATGTTATCAAAATGAACCACAGCAGCTTTTTTATTTATATCTCTGTTAGGAGATACAATGCAGCTTAAAGATGACTTTGGCCCCTTAAATGTTATTCTGCTGTGAGTTTATCTGGAGCAGTAGTCCAAAGTGTACTGGGCTGTACTGCCAAAATAGCCTTAGGGAGCTTTAGCTTATCAATTACTCTGCAATTCCTGTCAAGCAATCCTAACTGCATCTTTTAGGCAAGGCTACAGTTAATAAACTTTAGATTTCTTATATTTAGAATAATAAAACCATAGGATTGTAGAGTTAGAAGGGACTAAGGATCATCACCCCTCTGCTGTGTTCAGGAAAACCACTTCTACCATAATTGAGAGATGGCTGTATCGCTATTATGTGTGCCCAAAATCTTCTTTTCCTCAGACTGATCATTCCTACCTCTTCTCAAGTCTCTGTATCACCTTTGTTGCCAACTCTCTAACCCCAAATCCTTGGAAGTGTACAGTATTCCAGGTGTGGTTTCGTTGGTAGCCAGTACAGAGGAATAATAACTTCCTGTTTCTTTGGTACAATGCTTCTTGTAATGCAGCCCAAGATTACATTGCTCTTGTAGCAACTGTCTCTCACATGTTTGTGTTGATTAATGTTCATTGACAATGACCACACCCAAATCTTCCTCAGGTTCAAACCACAAACTCTCCATCTTATATGCGTGCCCTATATTTTTTCCCCTAAATGTAATTACATTTCTCCCAGCTGAATGATGTCTTGTTCTTCTCTGTCCAGACTTACAGATCTCATTCTGCCATCCTGAATGTTGGCTGAACTTGCAGTGAAAACATATTGTCATTACTTACGATAGTTCATGGTATCTTCCTTAACTAGTTGTCCTTCCCATTGACAATGAAAATTGTGGCCTAACCTCTGGCAGTGGAATGGGACAGCTCACTGCGGCCAGCTCGCCACAGCCATCTTGCCATGGTCAGTTCACCGCAGCCAACTTGCCACTGGACCACTCACCATGGGCAACTCGCCATGGGACAATTCAATTTAATCGTTTAAAATAATTAAAGCATTATTTTAATTTTGGTCATTTACATTTCATTTCTGTCCCTCCTTTGGCATCCTTTCTTTAATGATTCTATTCCACCATTTATTTGATAATTAGTGTAACTCTTGTCCCGTGGTGAGTTGCCCTGTGGCAAGTTGGCCATGGGGAGTGGTCCCACAGTAAGTTGGCTGTGGCAAATTGGCTGTGGTGAGTTGTCCTAGACCAGGGGTAGGCAACCTTGGCTCTTTTATGACTCGTGGACCTCAACTCCCAGAATTCCTGAGCCAGCCATGCTGAGGGGAAAGGGAGAGGTTTCCATGCTGAGCCATGCTGGCTCAGGAATTCTGGGAGTTGAAGTCCACGAGTCATAAAAGAGCCAAGGTTGCCTACCCCTGTCCTAGACCCCTCTGGAAGACATCAGGTTTAAGAAAGCTACTTTGATCTCCTTTCTTTGTAAATAACTCATTGAGCTTTTCCTTGTTTTTTATTAATTCTTTGTGTAATTTTTTTGATATCTTGCCTCTAAGTCCTAGAAAGCCTAAGTGGCTAACAATACTAAGGACAGCAACCCATATGATAACCACACATGAAAAGCAAACAAAACAGCAGATAAAATTATTAATCGGATTAACTAGATTAATTTTTAAGCTGCTGTGAAACAAATAGCTTTCAAAGAAACAATATGATATATATTTAAGGAAACTGTTAAACAGATTTCCTGGGACAGAAGAGTTCTGTCCCATATTAAAAGAGGAATACATATAAAGGGTATATACAAAGAAATCCCTTCAGCTGATTTCAGTGGCAAGGCAGGATCCTTCAGCATTTAATTAAGGAGACCCTAAAAATAAATTTGCAGCTAGCACAGTTGAAAGAGTAGTCACTTTTTTTTTACCATGACTCTTTCTGCACATATGCTGATTGTCGATTATTTGAACTTCACTTTTTTTTAGCAAGAATTGGAGAAATTTAGTTTGAGCATTGACCTTAATAAATTCTGGAATGGGGTGGAGGTTGTTCATTTGCACTTTTGTAGAAAAAGTGATTGAGTTGTTTGCATGCTATTCTTCCTTTGCGAAATGACAAAATGAATACTAAATCTTGCATGTCATCTTCAGCCTATCAAGGACCTGTGTTAAATATTAACTGGCAGGACTCTTTACAAGCCTTTGCAGCACACATGGGGATATAGTTTCAGAGTATAATCTGTGTCACTCCATTCTAATTCATGAGCCTTTTTTTCCCAAGAGAAGCAAACATTTTAACTTTGACAAACTCTCTTCATGGATTAATCCTCCAGCACTGAATGCTTCAGTATAATACCTAGGGGCTATTATTATGCTTTTAGGATATTGGTTAATGCTATCCCGTTTGTCAATAATTGCACAATACAATGGACATTCTTGGCAAACGAGATTGCTGTTCATTATCAGTTTGACTCAGGGGTCTTTGAACTTGGCCCTTTTATGACTGGCACGCTGGCTGAGGAATTCTGGAAGTTGAAGTCCACAAGTCATAAAAGGGCCAAGTTTGAAGACCCCTGGTTTAACTGTTGGTGAATATCATGAGTCAATTAATTTGGTAAACTTTTCATCTGGGTTTTTTTTTTTTCCTTGTGCTTTCTCTCTGTACCTTGCACTTTGAATGTGTAGATAGGCACGTTTACTAGATGTACTTTGTTCTTTTATTAAAATTCTGTGATCTTGCCTGGCTGTGCTTTAGTTAGATCATGCCCTCTCTTTTGCATTTGAACCTGTCTTCCCTGGTTCCTGATTTCTCACACTTCAAACAGTACATCACACTGAAGGACAGATTTGCACAAGTGAATGCAAGCAGCAACTACAGAAATAGTTAGCAGTGTCAGAGACAAAGAGATTTTCCAGATCAGGGGTCCTCAACCGTGGCAACTTTAAGATTTGTGGACTTCAACTCCCAGAATTCCTCAGCCAGCTTTGCTGGCTGAGGAATTCTGGGAGTTGAAGTCCACAAGTCTTAAAGTTGCCAAGGTTGGAGACCCCTGTTCCAGATGCTGATGTGCCTGTTCCGAACATATGGATTCCAATGTTTATGGAAACTCTAGGCTTTTTTTCTGTATGGAAAAAAAGTGCTTCTGCATTCTCATTGCAAGAGTTAGATAAGCCATTGGACTTTTTCCAAATAGAGGGAGTGTGCTACTGTGAATGCCACTGAGGTATCCTGGGAAACCTTTTGAAAATACAAACACAACAGGAGATAAATTGGAAATTGACCACACACCCTTGGGATTAGGCCAACAGTATTGGTGACTGTTCAGTTACAAAGTCAAATTTATTGCTGACATGCTCCAATATGCTCTCCCATTGCTTTGGAGTAGCTGCTGCAAAGCTCTTTGCACTGAAGCTTGAAATCTGATTATGCAGTGGACATGTGACTGCCATGTCCCTCCCTTCTTTCCTCCCCCTCTATCCTCATGACCTGAGATGATTCTTTAATTCTTTCATCCTCAGTTAAGTTGCCTGATTTGAGGGGGGGGGGGAAAGCATTAGTCCAACCAGCTCATGTGATGAATCTTGTATGTCTACAGCAGCATTTCTCTAATCTGGTGCCCTCCGGGTGTTCCTGGGATTACAATTTGCAGACTATTCAGCTGGTCTTGGCATCGGAGGGCACCAGGTTGGAAAACGGGTATCGTTTCCTTAGGCAATCAAGGTTCCCCTAGGAGAACTTTGACACTGAAGGATTTCGAAATGCTGCTTCTGGAAATCAGAATTATTAGCACAAATAAGGGTGCACCTGTGTCCATGCATTTTAATGCTGACACGTTAAGCAATGTAGAAGTTAATGAATTGCGCTATGTTAATTGTTGTAAACGTTTCAGTAGAACATAAATTTCAAATGAAAAAGTAATTTTATTTGCAATTCTAAAGTTTCTATCATCTTATGTCTGATTGAGCCGCTATGAATTCAGTAGAACTAATTTCTGAATGTACAGGACGATGTCACAAGGGTATTTTCATTTAAAGCTTTTTCTAGACAAATATTTCAGTTGATTTACTTACAAATATTTTCAGTTGATTCCCCTGGGAATAGGTAGTTTAGATGTATTTACTGACAGCTTGTATTTAAATATATATCCAACCTGTTGATCCTATAACCTTTAAGGAATTAGAAGATACTTCAGAAAAAACTTTCTGGAGAGTTATAATAATAATAATAAAGTTGGAAGGGACCTTGGAAGTCATCTAGTCCAACCCCCTGCTCAGGCAGGAAACCCTATACCATTTCAGACAAATGGCTGTCCAGTCTCTTCTTAAAAACTTCCAGTGTTGGAGCATTCACCGCTTCTGAAGGCAGGTTGTTCCACTGGTTAATTGTTCTAACTGTCAGGAAGTTTCCTTAGTTCTAGGTTGCTTCTCTCCTTGATTAGTTTCCATCCGTTGCTTCTTGTCCTGCCTTCAGGCGCCTTGGAAAATAGCTTCACTCCCTCTTCTTTGTGGCAGCCCCTGAGATATTGGAAGACTGCTATTATGTCACCCCTCGTCCTTCTCTTCATTAGACTAGACCAGGGGTAGGCAACCTTGGCTCTTTTATGACTCGTGGACTTCAACTCCCAGAATTCCTGAGCCAGCCATGCTGAGGGAAAAAGGAGAGGTTTCCAAGCTGAGCCATGCTAGCTCAGGAATTCTGGAAGTTGAAGTCCACGAGTCATAAAAGAGCCGAGGTTGCCTACCCCTGGACTAGACATACCCAATTCCAGCAGCCGTTCCTTATATGCTTTAGCCTCCAGTCCCCTGATCATCTTTGTTGCTCTTCTCTGTACTTTTGTACTTGGTCAAAGGTATAATTAATACAGCTTTTATAGGATGTTTGTGGCTGGGCAGACAATTGTAAGAATATTGAGAGAATATGTATGTGCCTAACTGATGTCTCTTGTCTTTCTGTCTCATTATTTTAGCTTTGAAAGCATGCAAAGACTTTGTGACAAATACAACCGAGCTATTGACAGCATTCACCAGTTGGTATGTGTTCCTTGTTGTTTTGTTGCCATTTTTTTGCCATTTGCTTGGGCAATTGGTTTCAAGGACATCAAGCAGAGCAGCTCACTTTGCTGATTCACTACAGGTGTGAGATTTTAAAAGTGGCTCACTTGACCAGTAACTGTCTGATTTAGGATCAATCAATCAATAGCTAACTAGCAGCCAAATCAATCCCCAAATTTCGTATGTGTGGGGATGAATAGGGAGATTTCAGTCTTTACCTATCGGCCACCACAAGACATAAGAAGAGGTCTTGCTGGACAGCTTCCCTATTCCAGCATACTATTTTCAGCAGTAGTATTCTTGATTACCTGTCTTCAAAAAAGTCTAAAAAGAAAGATCCATGCACAGTCCTTGAATTAAAATGACTGGTTGCTTAGTGACCGTTTGAAGTTATGACAAAAAGCTATGGTTCTGACTTTCACCCCCTCCAGTCAGGTAATGGCATTTTGGGTGCTTGGCAACCGGCCCTTATTTATGCAGCGCTCCATGATCTCATAAAAGCAATTTTTGATATATATATTTTTTCTGGAAACCAGCATTTACTTCCAGTTTCCAGGGAAAAAAAGCCCCATAATGAACAATGAGTTTGCTTAATGACCATTGAGCTTGTTTAATGACTCCCACACACACAAAAAGGCATAAAATTGGGTCCGGTCACTTTACAACTCACAATTTATGACCATAATTGCCAGGCTCAATTAAGTTGAGTAAGTTGAGGACTACCTGCATTCATTGTACTACAGTATCTGATATTCTGTGGCAAACTATCTCTGGGCATAAAGTTCTGTAATTGATACCTTCCCAAAACAAATAGGACCAAGGATTGATATATCCCTGTAATAACAAAGGAAGTGATTTCATAGGGAGGCTTGGTTCTAAACCAGGGGTTTAGGGGGTAGGCAACCTTGGCTCTTTTATGACTCATGGACTTCAACTCCCAGAATTCCTGAGCCAGCTATGCTATGAATTCTGGGAGTTGAAGTCCACGAGTCATAAAAGAGCCAAGGTTGCCTACCCCTGTTCTAAACTGTCGATTTACCAAACATTGGTCTAATATTTTACCTTGCACCTAACCTTAACTATTGCAGTAATTGATATGAATGTTAAACTGATTAATCCTCATATCAATTCTTCAAACGATACTGCTGTTGCTTTTCCAATAACATTTAGTTTAGCATTTATTTTACAGAAATTGTACATGAATTATTAAGCATACATGGTTATCAGCGGCTTATAGATTTTAAAAAAATAATTCCTTAGAGTTACATCATGGTAACAATATGTGGTTATGAAGAATACCTTGACTTCATTAATGTGGTGAGATAAAGTAAAAATCTGCTTCATGTGGTCTTGTGATAGATGAGCCACCCGGAGTCATTGGGACTAAGGGGGCATACAAATTTAATTAATAGTAATAATAGTGAATAATGAGGCAGGAGAGCTAAGCTATATTCTATATTTTAATACTGGAATATCTTAAATTTTTAATTTCAGCATCTGTATACCACTTTTGCATAAATTACTGTAAAACGATACAAAGTATAATAACATCAAATATTGATATTAATCAATTAGAAATATTCATTGTGGTAAGTAAAACAACTGAATAAACAGATAAATCCAACATTTATTTATAAATTTATATTTATATTACCTTTCCTGTAGAGGACCAAGTATAATACTTAGTTAATCTTTTTTCTTCCACCCTTTCCCCATTTTGCCTTAAAAAACATTGTGAAACACCTTAAATTGAGAAACAGAATGGCAGGTGAACTTCAAAATGGTGTGGGGATTTGAACTTGGGTCTCCCCAGGAGGAAAATGATACCGGTAATCAAGAGGACTTTTGCCTTATAGTTTTGCCTACAATTTGATAAAGTTAGAACAAAAATCAAACCTGTCAAGCTGATTTGAGACACCAGACAAATTCATAGTGAGATATAGTAGCCATTATCTTATATGTCTACTGCAGTGATGGCGAACCTTTTAAAGACCGAGTGCCCAAAAACCGCCCCCGCTCCGCCTCCCGCTCTGCCTGCTCCGCTCCCGCCTGCCCGCCCGCAGGGCCACGCACCGCCTCCATGGCCCGCTGCAGATTGCCCAGGCAGCCCTGCAGTGCCATGGCAGCCACGCCCTCCGCCCACACCCCGCAGCATCATCTGTACGCTATGGGGCGCAAGGGCGGAGTCTTGTCCCTGCTGCGCGGCTATGTCCTTGGCTGCGCTGCTCCGTGCGGGCCGCACCCGGGGGCAACTCTCCTCCAGGAGGGCTGTGGGGGAGGCGGGACTGGGGCGACGGCACGCGTGCCCATAGAGAGGGCTCCGCGTGCCATAGGTTTGCCACCACTGGTCTACTGCATAGAGGAGGAAAGATTGATCAGTGACAATTAGCCATAAAGATTGTAGGGAATCTGTGATTTTAGAGACAGCCTGTCTTTGAATATGAGTAGCTACGTGCATGCATGACAAAGAAAGCCTTTGTTTATATGCTTTTCAAAAGCAACATGTTGGCCAACATAGAATGTTGCTCAGCTCAGGAATGCTGAGCAAAGGGGAAAAAAAGAGCCGCAAACCATAGTTTGTCTACTGTTTAGAAATCACAGACCATGATGTATATGATGTCCGTTACTGCCAACAGTGCACTTTGTTAGAATTTTGGTAGCACACATGCTTTACTTAATTAAAGTGGGTTAGATGTAAGTTGACTCTACTGTGGTTAATGTTTATATGGTAAGTCTAGTAACATGGCAGATGTTTGTATATTGAGAAATCAGGGCAACATAGGTCACACAGTGAAGGATTTACACAGTCACTTCAACTTTTCCAGCCTACCTCTTCTTTATTCAAAGAATGTTCTTGGTGCTGTTGGTGTTGTGAACAAGCGTTGAGAGTTTTAAAAGGTTTTTCTGCTTTTAAAAGCTGTTTTTGCTATAAGGAACAAATTGTGATTGAGATAAATTTCTTGTTTCATTCTTCAGTGGAAAGGAACCACCCAGCCCATGAAACTGAATACCCGCCCTTCCAATGGGCTTCTGCGCCATATCCTACAGCAAGTATATAACCACTCAGTGACGGACCCAGAAAAACTCAACAACTATGAACCCTTTTCCCCAGAAGTGTATGGAGAGACTTCTTTTGACTTGGTGGCCCAGATGATAGATGAAATAAAAATGACTGAAGATGACCTTTTTGTAGACTTAGGCAGTGGTGAGTGTTCAGTATCCAGTTCTCTTTTCTGACTCGACTCAAAATAGTTCAAGCAGAACTGTTACGTGTTTTGTGAATAACCAAACCATAGCTTGAAATTCATGTTTTGTTCACTGACAAATGATGTTCTTTGGCATTTACCTACTTAATGTCTTGGTGAGCTATGGTGTTGGCTTCCAATAGACAGCACCAAGTTGGAAATACTATTTACTGTAATGCAAAGCTTGGTGACTGGAATTGGAAACCATAGTGGTTTTCCAATTTTGACTTGATGGAAATAGATCATAATTGTGGCAGTTGACATCATCAGTGTCCAACTAGGTTCCTGAGAACCACAAAATGAGGGAGGTAACTAGAGAGTGTGGGAATCGGTGTGTGTCTGTGTCTGTGTGTGTGTGTAAAGAAAAATAATAGCATGTGACATCAACTCTGGCCAGCCAATTGTTGTGATATTATGCCTCCAGCATGTGTAGTTTTACCCATGTGAATTTATTTTTGCCTTAACATCTAGTACAGGAGTGTCAAACTGCCGGCCCACGGGCCGGACGCATCATCCGGAAGCTGCGTCCACCCCATTGCCGGCAATGGCGAAACCGTCCCGCTACGTTGCGCGACGTCACGTGACGTCGCGAGTTTGACACCCCTGATCTAGTACTTCTATTTAAATCTCTAGGTGGTTCCAATACTATATTCCTTTTATGTGTTCTTCCTATGCTTCCAAGAAGTGTTCGGGTTCATTTGTTTGATTTGAAAAAGACCTAAGTTTAATATTTCTTGTAAATTGCAAATTTTAAAATAGCGTTGCCGATTTTCACTAAAAGCAGAGCATAAAATTCACTTAAATGGAATCTAGTAGTTGGAGAAGCAGGAACTTTAGCTAATGCAGCTAATAGCATTTCTATGGCCCTGTCACTGTGGATTCACCCACCTCCTCCCTGCTTAGCTTTTACTTAGCTCAGGAAAACCAGACAGTGGATGGCTGTTGTGGGTAACTAGGGAGGGGCTGAACCTTCCTCTGTTGAAGAGCAGTTCCCTGTGCCATATAGCAAACCAATAGTGAAACTGAGAGGAATGTTGCAAATCAGTATGGGGAAAAAACTACTATGCAAACTCAAGTTGTTGGATTCATCTAGAGCAGGGGTCCCCAACCTATGGGCCGCGGCCTGGTACCGTGCCGCGGGCTCTTGGCCAGTGGACTGCAGAAATGGCTGGCCAGGGCGCACACACGTGGGCGCACATTCCCCCCACTCGCACTAGCGCCTATGGCCCTGTTTGCACATGCGCACGGGCGTGAACGGGAACGCTAGCGCGGGGGGCATGCACGCCCCGTTTGTGCATGCGCAAATGGGCCGCTAGCACAGGGGTTTGTGTGTGTGCGGCCCATTTGCGCATGCGCGAACGGGCGCTAGCTGCCGTGGGGGGTGCGCAGCTGTTCACACATGCGTGAACGCAGCCGCTAGTGCGGTGCCAGTGGGCACGGCCCCATTTGCGTGCGTGCATGCGTGCATGCGCACACTCAGTAATTTGGAAGCTGCTCTTCCCTCCGGGCCGCAAGCCGGGAAAGGTTGGAGAACTCTGATCTAGAATAGTTTTTTCGGCTGAATGATTCCTTCTCTTGCAGTTAAGTAATTAGTTAAAGGACAGTGGGAAGTTAAAGTTCCTGGAGTCTTTCTTTAGTCTTTGGACTCCCTGCTGATTCTGCTGCGTGGATTCTTATTTTTCCAGCTATTATCTCATGATAACGTGAAATCTTAATATATTTTTGACTAATGTATTTCCCTATTACTTCTGGATGGGCAATAAAATTAGCAACAATGTCATGCCTTGACATTTATTATTATAGTTGGTTTATGTATTCATCTATTTATTTGTAGCCTGCCTTTATTATTTTTACAAATAACTCCAGGAGGTAAACATACCCAACATGCCTTCCTCCTCCTACTTTCCATACAATAACCCTGTGAGGCTGGCTGGGTGGGGAGTGACTGGCTCAAAGTCACTCAGTTTCCTGCAGTCTTGTCGATGAAAAAAGAGCCACAAGTGCTTTCTCCTCTCTTTCTCTCTCTCTCTGTTGGTGATTGTTTTGGGTTTTTTTGTTTTGTTTTTTAAAAAAAGGAAAGCAAAGTTGCATTTGGAACATTTTCATGAGCTGATAATATGGGATTGTAGGCTAAATAAACCATGGCTTGGAGAAAAAGGCAACATCTGCAGAAATCTAGTTCTGAAATGTCAGTGGCATTAAGTGCACACAGATCTGTCCATGTATTTCTGAAAACAGTCTTGGCTTTAATTATCTAGACCAGAGGTCGGCAACCTTAAACACTCAAAGAGCCACTTGGACCCATTTCCCACAGAAAAGAAAACACTGGGAGCCGCAAAACTCACGCACATGTGCGCGCGCACGCAGGAGGGGGGGCTTGATTGAAGAGTTTAATTAAAAAGAAATAGAGGCTGCTGTGCATGAGTTCTCTCTCTCTCTCTCTCTCCCTCCCTCCCTCCCTCCCTCCCTCCCTCTCTCCCTCCTCCCCCTCCCTCTCCTCCCTCTCCCTCCCTCTCTCTCTCTTCCTCTCTCTCTCTCCCCCCCTCTCTCCGATCTTCTGCTCACCTGGCAAGCTGGCTTCACGCTGAGAGAGAGAGAGAGGAGAGACAGAGAGAGAGAGAGAGAGAGAGAGAGAGAGAGAGAGAGAGACAGAGAGAGAGAGAGAGCCAGAGCCAGAGCCAGAGCCAGAGCCAGAGCCAGAGGAGAAGGCTCAAAGAGCCACATGCGGCTCTGGAGCCGCGGGTTGCCGACCCGTGAAAACAGCTCTGGAAACTTCAGTGGACTGAGAATCTGACAGCCTGTCTGTCTGTCTGACATATAGAACCTGAAATGTTTCACTCTTGTCTTATGTCAGCAATACTGGTGACCATTTTTGTTTCAATCTCAGATTAAAGAGTTGGTTTTGGCATTGAAACCTAGTTCTGTATGTTAACCTGCATTTCAAATGTGCAGCTTTAAGAAAAATTCTGGACTTTGTGAGCCAAGTATTGATTGTTTAAATCAGTCTACTTTCTGACATACATTCTGATACAGAAAATAACACGTTTAGAAGTTCACTAATATCCTTGCAGTTCTTATGTAAACTTCTTACTCCAAATTTAGCTTCTTTTGTGATATTGTGGCAGTTGTCCTAACTGTAGTCCTGTTGTCTTCTCTTAGGTGTTGGTCAAGTTGTGCTCCAGGTGGCTGCAGCAACAAACTGCAAGCATCACTATGGTGTGGAGAAAGCTGATATTCCGGCCAAATACGCTGAGGTAACATAGTACTTTGGGTTAAAATTGTAATATATGTTAGAAATCTGGCCAGAGTGATTATATACCATTTTTAAAAACACCATCTTCAACATCCAGTGCTTAGATCAGCCTCAGCAACTTTTAAGATGTGTCGATTTCAATTCGCAGAATACCCGAGTTAGCATGCTGGTTGGGGAATTCTGGGAGTTGAAGTCCACTGAGGTTGAAAAACACTGGCTTCGATGCTCAGTTTTATAGCCTGTGGTGACTGTTAAATAAATAGCGTCCCCAAGAGTAGAAAAAGGGGACAGAGACTAACCTCCAAGAATGCAAATGACCAGCTGTCTGCAAGGAATATAAATCCTTGCATTCCCCGCCATCCAGTTAGAGCTGAAGAAGCTTCTTGGATGAGAAGTGAAACATCTTCAAAGAAAAACGAGAAAATTTAGTTGCCTCTTGGAAAAATACCTTTGGGACAACCATGATCTGGATGACAGAATCTCCATAGACATTTATGGATCCTAAAGTTATTCAGAATCGTTTTGGCTTCTAAAATTACAGCCCACTATCAAACATGTCAGGGCTAAGAACTTTGTCAGCTTAAACGTGGCAGCTCAGGTACAGATTCTGGGCTCAATACTTTATTATTTGTTACCAAACTGCATCTTATAGTGCCCTGATTGTAACAATTCCAACATAGACCTGGCCTTACAGAAGGTGAAACCTTAACTTGTGAAGTAGCTGCCCAATCTACTTTAATATCGGCTGATTTTTTCCCCCAAAGTGCTTGTCGTCTGAATTAAGCCGTGCCAGGGATGTTTTTCTGAAATTCTATCAAATGGAGGAATTTGGGTAGTTTTCAACTTATGACCACAGTTGGGGGCAGAATTTCCATTGCTACACAAAGCAGTTTTTCAGTGATTTAGACTTGATTTTACAACTTTTTTTTTTGCTATGGATGTCAAGTAAATCACTGCAGTTCTTAAGTGAATGACCCGGTCGTTAAGTGAATCTGGTTTCCCCCATTAACTTTGCTTGCCAGACGTTGGCTGGGAAGGTTGCAGATGATGATCCCATGACTCTGGGACTCTGAAGCCATTCTACATATATGCTGATTGCAAAGCGCCTGAATTTTAATCACACGACTGGGGGATGCAGCAATGGTTGGAAGCATGAGGGCTGGTCATAAGTCTCTTTTTCCAGTGCCATCATAACTTCAGATAGTTGCTAACCAAATAGTTGTAAGTCGAGGACTACCTGTAAGTTTCCTTGTGCCAAGTAGGCTGCTACTCGGAAAGACACTACAAGTCTTGAATTTCTCAAGCGGTAAACCCAAAACCTGTTCAACGTGTTTGGCTGCTAATTTCACCACGCTCCTGTAAAGTTAAGATTACATTCAGCTATCTTCCACATCCGAAAATGTTACGTTAATGGCAGTGCAACTTTGTGTACTGTAGCAGTCTCTCATTAGACACTCTCATAGTTAACTATTTTCTTCTATTTGTGGAAACATAGTCTCTGGATTTTTTAAAAATAATAATCTCTTTTTCTTTCTTCCACCCTTTCTAGACAATGGACAAAGAATTCAGAAAGTGGATGAAATGGTATGGGAAAAAACATGCAGATTACACAGTGAGTGAAACTAAACCACCAAGTTCCTTTTAAAACCAGGCAAACCTCCTTTCTCTAACCCTAATGTGGATAATGACATTTTATTTTAGTGTAGGGGTTTCTGAGAATTACCTTTGCAGCCAGTTACAGATTAAAATTAAATTGGGTCTGAAAAAGTCAAAGGAGCTGTAGTCCTTTTGGTGATGAAGAAAACTTTAATAAACCAGAATATGAATTAATCGTTGGCCAGTTTAGGCAACTTGTGTGCTCTTTAATTAAAGTCGAGTTACATTTCTTTTTTGTTTGGACTCATCTACGTTTTGACTTGTGGCTTATGGCTTGTCCATCAAAACCCAAATGCGGCTCTCACCCTGAAAAAACGGACCAGGAAATGATGTACAAATATGGCCATTGAGCCAAGAGCTCAGAGGATATAGTACTGTTCTGACCTTTGTAAATTTTGTCTTTGAATATGTAATAAAAGAGAGCTACTTCCTTTACAATTTAGACCAGCATTTCTCAAATTTTACAACTTTAAGATGTGTGGACTTCAACTCCCAGATTCTAGAATTCTGGAAGTCTACACATCTTAATAACAACAACAACAACAACAATAATAATAATAATAATAAAGTTGGAAGGGGCCTTGGAGGTCATCGAGTCCAACCCCCTGCTCAGGCAGGAAACCCTACACCATTTCGGACAAATGGCTGTCCAGTCTCTTCTTAAAAACTTCCAGTGTTGGGGCATTCACAGCTTCTGGAGGCAGGTTGTTCCACTGGTTAATTGTTCTAACTGTCAGGAAGTTTCTCCTTAGTTCTAGGTTGCTTCTCTCCTTGATTAGTTTCCATCCGTTGCTTCCTGTCCTGCCTTCAGGCGCTTTGGAGAATAGCTTGACTCCCTCTTCTTTGTGGCAACCCCTGAGATATTGGAACACTGCTATCATGTCAACCCTCGTCTTTCTTTTCATTAAACTAGACATACCCAATTCCAGCAACCGTTCCTTATATGCTTTAGCCTCCAGTCCCCTGATCATCTTTGTTGCTCTTCTCTGTACTCTTTCTAGAGTCTCAACATCTTCTAGAGTCTCAACATCTTGAAATTACCAAGGTTGAGAAACACTGTTTTAGACAGGTTATTTAGAGTTTAGCATTGATATATGTCTGGGAATTTCTTCTCGTGCTTTGAGTTAAGACTCAAACCTCCTTGTTGTAATTCATGTAAGCTGATGGCCGGGAAGTATCACCATAGGTGGCAAGCTATGCAGGTACCTCTGGGTGTATTGGTATGAAACCACTTAGATCCGAGAGCTGTTTCTAGAATCTTTTTCTTAAGGAAGTCATCCCTCCCTTCCCTGAATGCTTTCCATGTGTCATTTCTCCCTCTCAATTTTCCTAATAAGTTATGTTCCAAGTCATTAAAAAGAAATAGAGATGGACTTAATAAAATGGCATAATTTGCAATAAAATGTACAATCAGCTAGTAGGTTATAACTTTGCCTTAAAATGCTTGGATTAGGGAGATGATCGGGTTTAATGTCTCTTTGTACAATCATTAGCCAGGAATTTTAAAGTGTTGAACAAGCCATTGCTCATACATCATGCTAATTCAAAAATTGACACATTAATGCTCAAGGCAGCTGTCTCCAAGGCCTGGGGGAAAAAATTGCTTAGCTGTGTTATATATGAACAGGCCATTATGTCTACTCCTACTTTTTTGGTTCCTTGTTGAGTGAAAAATAATGAAAAAAGTAAATGAGGCTGTCAGGAAAAAAGTCAAGTGAGATTATGTGCCACCAAGTCTCTTAGAAATCACATAGACATAGAAAGATAAGTCAAGTGAATTATTAAACCCTTTTATCTGAGTTAAGAAGAGAATTACCCAAAATGGGTAATTCCTTCCTTCCTTCCTTCCTTCCTTCCTTCCTTCCTTCCTTCCTTCCTTCCTTCCTTCCTTCCTTCCTTCCTTCCTTCCTTCCTTCCATTGCCACCTACCTTCCCAAGTGACTCCGGGCAGCAAACAATTTTTTTAAAAAATAAAAACAATTAAAATCCCCATCTCCATCCCCTTTCTTTTTGTTTCTCACTTGTTTTCCCTCAGTTAATAGCAACATCATAGCTTTCTCTCTGCTCATCTACCCTGTGCAAGGACTGTTTAACAGATCTACTCTTTTTGCCACCAAAAAAAAAGCCAGCAGAATATTTACTTGTTTCTAGATGAATATATTTGCCGCCCATTTTTCAGCGGGAACTTCAGCCCGCTCAGATATTTGAAAAACTCTCCAGTCCCTCCTGTGGTTTTGAAACAGAGCCATGTTTAGCAGTTTTCTTTTTTTTATTATTATTTTAAAAATAGCTGCATGTGTTTTTCCAGGCAGAACAATTCTTTGTGAGCCAAGTATATTAAACAGTGGCTGTTGGAATGAAACTGTGTGTGTGTGTGTGTGTTTGTGTGTGTGGTATTATATACACAGGCAGCCAGCCAGGTCTTGGTTCTTCCTACTGTGAGGGTGTGTTACATTTGCTGTGGGTAGATTTCTTATCTCAAATTTATTTTTGAGCTCTAAACTCCAGAAAAGCAGTCTTCTTGGAAAGGTACCGGTTTCTTAAATGTGATTAGCCCTCTAGTCATAATGTCGTTTTAGTGCTCCTACTTGGGATCCCAGCTGCCTCTTTGGCTGGATTCTTTAGTTGCCATGAATATAATTCCCTTAGTCTTCAGCAGGTAGGCCTGGCATTGGCATATGCATAGAAACCTGAATCAAAAACTTTTGCTAAGTTTAGAATAGTCCTGCTGAATTAGAAAACGCTTGCTGAATGTTTAACTAAACAGTATTGTAGAAGGAGACATGTGTCAGTTTCTGGCTGTAAAAAAGTCAGGAGTCCGGTAGAATCTTTTAATAAAATTTGTTACAAGTAGTCTTCACTTAATGACCAGTCGTTTAGCAGCTGTTTGAAATTACGACGGACCTCTTTAGAGTTACTTACGACCCATTTTCCACACACACAGACACCCACACACCCACACCATGGTTACCTGATCACATTTTGGGCACTTGACAACTGGCTTGCATTTAGAGCCATTTGCAGCATCCCATAGTCAGGTGACTATGATTTTTGGCATTTTTTTTTTTTTTTTGCCAATTTCCGACCTTCACTTCTGGTTTCTGACAAAAACGTCCATTGGGGAAAACAGGTTCACTTAACAACCAAGATGTTCACTTAATGACTACTGCAAAAAGGATCATAAAGTCAGGTGCAGTCGCGTGGTAAGCGCTTAATGAATGCCATAACATGCAACAGTAATTGTGGGCTTAATTATGGTCATAAATTAAGGACTACTCATAATCAGAAAACTATCAAACTCTTCCTGATTTTGAAATAAGTAGCAGTAACTGGCCTGGATCCTCTAGTTAAAAGGTTGGTTATTTCTGTTTTGGCATACTGTATATTGTTGACCATGATTAAAAAGTTGATGTGCCAAACCTTT
Source organism: Azemiops feae (assembly GCA_023970755.1). Lineage (NCBI taxonomy): Eukaryota > Metazoa > Chordata > Lepidosauria > Squamata > Viperidae > Azemiops > Azemiops feae. The sequence goes on along the minus strand of JALGBA010000077.1, from coordinate 458,387 downwards.
TCTCTTGTGTGGCTGTTCTCACAACTGTTTGGTTTGCACAACATATAAGCCACAAAGTGCTATTATCCTATGTCTGGGCCCCATATCTGTGCTCAGATTCTCAATACCTGTTTTAGGTAATGGTAAATTAATGGTAAAATTACCTAAAATGCAATTGGTGGCTGTTTAACTCTTTCACCTGTTCGGAAGTCTTTTCCCTTTTGGGACAGAAGGTAGGATGGGGAAATGAGAATTTGGAATGGAGGAAAAGGTTTAAGCATCTACTTCATTCCTCGTCTAATAATTATAGCTTGTGCAGTTGCTTGTGTGTTATTAATGTTGGGGGGGGGGGGAAACAGCCTTGTATGTCCTTTGGATTTACATAGGCTTAGACTTCTCTTGAAACAAGTAACTGGTTATATTAGAATCACAAATGAACTTTGCAAATGGATTATGTTCTGTTTCCTACCATGTTTTTGATGCCTTAACATTCGACAATAAAAAGCATAGATTCTCCCTCTTCCCTCTTCTATGTTGTAATAGATACGTTTGGATTAGACATCTAAAAAGTGGCTTAGTTTAAATTCGAATTTCAAGCTCCTTTTTTCTTTAATTTATTTTTAGCTGGAAAGAGGTGATTTCCTCTCAGAAGAATGGCGAGAAAGAATCGCAAACACAAGGTACAATTTTAACCTGGGCTTCCGGGGCTGCCATCCTAAATATAAAATTGTTTGATAAAAAGTTAGTCTCATCTCCCATTTTGAGGATTGCTATTCAGTATCCCTTCTGCTCCTTTGATTTGTTAAATAATATTAACATTGTTCCTTATTTCTTGGAATTTTAAGGACAGTATTCCCTGGGGTTGAGGATATTCTGTATGGGAAAACAGTGTAGAATTTAAGCACAGCTTTCATGGTTTTGGAGTCAATTCCCCAGGGAGGTGGTGGACATCCATGCCTTTAATGGATATGTCCAAGCGTTGGCTAATCATTCATCTGTTGGGAATGCTTTAATTTGGACTTCTGCCCTAAGTGGGGTTGGATTAAATAGCCTAAATGATCCCTTGATTTTGCTATCTTTATATGTTTATTTACAAAACTAAATGAAGCCAAAGGATATACATTGCTGTTCAATGGCAGATTCATTATTGCCACAATATAGCTTCAGAGCAATAGCACTTAGATTTATATACTGCGTCACAATGTTTTATAGCCCTCTCTAAACAGTTTACAGAGTCAGCCTATTGCCCCCAACAATCTGGGTCCTCATTTTACCGACCTTGGAAGGATGGAAGGCTGAGTCAACCTTGAGCCAGTCAGGATCAAACTCCTGGCAGTGAGCCGAGTCAGTCTGAAATACAGCATTGTAACCATTGCGCCATTACAGAGAGGCCCTCTTTTCTGAAAAATTCTCTCAGCCCATTCTTTAAGCATTTCTAATTGTACACCACCCAGAGTTGCTCTGAGAATGTGGTGGGTGGTCTCTAAATTTGATAAATAAATAAATTCTTCTGCCTACGCAGGCAAACACTTTTAGACCTTAGATAGGATGGAGGAGTTCTGTTCTCAGAAGGCTGTGTCATTCCAATGTGCCAAACTCCAGTGATCTCTCAAACATTAGTTTCCATTTAGTGTAAGTTCTGTGGAGTATTTGAACACAAATACTTTTCTGAAGAAGGAAAAAAAAAAACCTCCCACCACTAAAAAAGGGAACGAGGCCTTAGTCTGTTTATTTTTTGGAAAGATTTCACTCAATGTAGGTCAGGGAATAGTAAATAATCTGAATTCTAGTACAGGGTTGGACAAAATGTGGATCCAGATCTGTTGATAGATCTCAGAAGGGATTATAATATGATTAAAAAAGGATTTATATTTCCCAAATATTTAACAACAGCAGCAAAATGGCAAAAAGACCTCCATTCTTAGATATACTGTTGGGATTAAAAATACTTAGGGAAACTTGGTTTGCATATTTATGTAGAAGATTCTGTGGGCTTCATTTTTAGTCCTGATACTCAAACCAACATCGGGGCTTAGAATGCTTTAATTGACTTGAATGTGTTTTGTACCAAATTTCAGTTGGTGGAACTCTAGAAAAGAAAGCTCCAGAAAATTAGGGAAATTACATAGTTTCTTGAAGTTGGTCTGCTTTCATTCTAGTTCTTCTCCTTCCTGAAATTTAAAAGAAAATAGAATTGTACACTGGCACATAATTAATTGCTATTACAGTACCCTTTTTATGCTGCACAGTTGTCATGCAAGGCACTTTATCAAAAGCCATATGTGATTTAAAGTAGTCCTTGACTTTTGACCATGGACCTAGCTTGGGACTATTTATGACCCAGACAGTGAGGGGCGCTGCCCCCCCCCCCGGACACGTGATTGAACTTTGGGTGCTTAGCAAGACGGATTTTATTCACTGCCATTTGGATATCCTGCAGTCACATGACTCTTTTAGAACAGTTTTGCTGAAATGTACCTCTTTGTTTTCACAAAACTGTTTCCATAGCAAACTATTGGTTCACTTTAACTATCACAGGGCTTACTTAATTACTACTGCAAAAAAGGTTGTAAAATTGGGGGAGTCATGTGACCAATCAGTTTTACAATCTTTGTGACTCACATCCATGATGGGCAGGCTCCATTATGGTCATAAGTCAAAGACTTCCTGTATTCAGTTCTTTTACAAATAAAAGAATATTTTGTAAGTTTTTCTGGCTTTATTTGGTATAGTCAGTTAAATTTTGTAAGAGGTAAATATTCCTGTCACTAGAAATCTTTTTTAAGCCTTAATGGGAAACCAAGATGTTTTTCCTTGTTTGCTAACACACTGTTACTTTGCAGTGTTATCTTTGTGAATAACTTTGCTTTTGGTCCTGAAGTGGATCACCAGTTGAAGGAGCGATTCGCAAATATGAAGGAAGGTAATAAATTCAATATTCTTTTATCAAGACTTTCTTGAGTTAAATACACATACACACATACATATTGTACATAGCAAACCCAAGCTGGAATGTAGCTACAGGTATGGGTTTTTTTCTTTTTGACTCGTGATTGTAACCATGAGGTTTATATAAACTTGACTGTGCCTTTAGTTTCAAATGTTGCTTCCTAGAGCTGATGTCTTTTATTTATCTTTTCTTGCCTTTGTCTCTTCCAAGATTGTAAACTCTCTCAGTTATCTTGTATGAATACTAACTCATAAAGCTTAATATACATGGAAGCAATCAGTATTAGTAATATCAGGGATGTCATATTCTTTATATCTTCTGAATATATTCAATAATGCAATTACGTAATTTTAGGCTCTGAACTTCTGAGCATTCTCCCCCTTAACAAATACTTTTTATATGTTATTTTTACTGGCTCTATCCTTCTCCCTCCCTCATTTCATTGAACAAAGCCTTGGGCTTTTGACCTGTTACCTTGAAGCAATAATATCATTTGATCTTGAAACCCATGTAAACTACTTTGCTTTCTCTTGAGACAGGAGTCTCCAACCTTGGCAACTTTTAAGACTTGTGGACTTCAACTCCCAGAATTCCTCAGCCAGCTTTGCAAGTCTTAAAGTTGCCAAGGTTGAGGACCCCTGTTCTAAGAGAAACCTTAAAGCTCTAAGAACTCTCTGCTATAACCTCCTCTTTAGCATCATTTGCTCTATAACCACAAATTTCAGAGTTCCTCAAATTCCTATGAAAACAAACCAGAGCAGTTTGGTTTAATGCCAGCTACAAAGCCCTTTAGTATATTGGTGAGCACCCAGAACTGTGAGTGCCCACTTAAGAATTCGTGTGCCAGCATGCTTTCAGCTAGATTATTGTGGAGTCCTTGGCACTCTCTGAACTTGGCTGTTTTCTTGTAGACATTTTATTACTCAACTAGGCGACGTCATCAGTGGCAGAAGGAAGTGGGATTTGCTCTCTGTTTATATACAAGTGCAAGAAAACAGCCAAGCTCAGAGAGCACCAAGGACCCCATAGTTCAACCCTGAGTTACAAATATTCTCTTCTGTTGGCATAGGTTACTATACAGTGCTTTTTTTGTAAAAAAAAAAAAGGTGCTGGAACTCACACATCTCATACAACCCACTTTGCCTACCCTACAAGGTTCCATCCAAAAAAGGTGCCGGAACTCCGTTCTGAGCGTTCTATGAGAAAAAAAGCCCTGTTACTATATATGTGTTATTTTCTCTACAGTGAGGGTTGTGGGTAGTAATCAAGGGAATCAGATTTTGTTCAGAACCTTGAGACTGTGACGATGGTCGATTTATTTGCCATCTTTATAGAGCTCACTTTACATTAAAAGCATTCAGAGTAATATCTCTTGGCTATGTTTGCATTTTGCACCTGAGCCTGGTAACCTTATTGGCCATCTGCAGCTTTGATGAAGAACAAGGTGCTCAGGCAAGCGAGTGGGAGGCCTCTCACTTTGGCAAGAGGAAGTTGTTAAATTAAATAAGCTTGATCTGATCTATTAGGGCAGCTTTTAAGTACTACTCTTGGAACGAACACTCCGGTCTTCATCCTTAGCCAGAAACCTGACTTAGGTTTGCCTTACCTTATAATTTATTTTAATTACCAAGGAGAGATTTGGCATCTGTTCTTGAAATGTGATCCACTGCACAGTCCTAGAGCTATTCAATTTCTTCTCTGCTGCTTATTCTAAATAAAGCTTTTTTACTTCACCTGCCAGGGAGCTGCCCTGTATTCGAATCCTCTTGGGTGTGGCCTTTGGAGCTATTTTATAGCTAGCTGTTCCCTTTCAATAGGCTATTCATTTGTTAAGCCATCAAGATCTCGAAAGCTCCCCCATTCTCGGCATAAACCAAAAAGTTTCTGAAAGGCAGATTCACAGTAAAGCTGCTGAGCTGGTTTCCTTACAGATGTAGTGCTGTTAAGACCTGTGCTTAACAGGGATTACGAGTGGCTGAGTAATTATCCCTATTTAACCATTTTACTCATCTGTTAGACGAAACAATGAAAAGTCATGTAGCGCCTTTTAGACTAAATTCTTTTATGGCTTAACCTTTCAATGGCTGTAGCCTATGACTGCAATCCACCCCTTTCACCAGATGCATTAAATGTTGTGCTGAGTCATAGTTAGAGGAATTGTCAACTGCAAGGGAAACAATATATGCATGGCTAATAAAAGTATACATATGGTAATGTATTCAGGCATTAAGCCATACATTGTGGCATTTGGGTACATGAAAATTTCCAAGCCATTATCTGAGCTATAATTCATCCAGAAGTTTAGCTTTGTCTCTTATGTCCTAGCATCCAACGATCATATCACTGTTATAATCCAGCTATTTTATGAATTTTTCCTATATTTTTCTTAATCTTGAACTGGTCAGGCCATAGACCATATGCATCCCCTATTACTCCCTTCTCTCCCCCCCCCCCAAAAATGCCTTTTTTGCTCTGTATTGTTGGAGATTTGGGGAGGAGATTAAAGGAAAATAGGAAATTTCTCCCTGAAAAGTACCCAGTTCTCCACAACCTGGTCGGTTACCGCTCTGTTTCATGGAGGGGTTTAAATAGCAAATATATATATATATATATATATATATATATATCAAACCTCAGATTTTGCCCCTCAATCCTCCAGCTTCAAATAGTAAAACCTGCCAACCCTTTGCTGCCCTAAGGAGCCAAAGCAATGAAATTGCGGTCCTCCTAATGTACGAAATGTTTTCACTGAATCACATTCATTGTACATAAATGTTGCTTTTGTGAAGAACAAAATATCCTAAGAGTGATTCTTTATGATTTCCCTTTTTATGCAATCGGGGTGTCCCAACCTTGGCAACTTTAAGACTTGGGGATGGGTAATTCTGGGAGTTGAAATCCACAAGTCTTAAAAGTTGCCATGTTTGCACATCCCTGCAGTAAATTATCATTGGAGCTTTCTATAAACATCAAATTGATGCAGGATAAATGGCTCAGTCTTGCTGTCTGTCTTTCCCAGTTCATTGTTGTTTTCCAGGAAGATAGGTAGTTCTGCTTTGTTTTATTTTCTCCTGTATTCTCTGTGGTTTTCTTGCAGTTTAGATGTGTTTCTCTGTTTAACAGATGGGATATTTACATATATAGAGATTTATTTTTCAAAAGAAACTTAATAGTTTTCTGTTTTGCCCTTTTCCCTTTCCTTCAACTATTAAGACAGAATCTCAGAGTTCTGGCTGCCAATTTTATCTACAGGTAGTCTTCGACTTACGACCATAATTGAGCCCAAAATTTCTATGTTGCTAATTGAAACAGTTGTTAAGTATGTTTCGCCCCATTTTACAACCATTCTGGCCACACTTGTTAAGTGAATCATTGCAGTTGTTAAGTGAATCTGGCTGCAAAAGATGATCACATGATCCTGGGACACTACAATCATCATAAATATGAACCAGTTGCCAAGTGTCCAAATTTTGATCACATGACCCTGAGGAGGCTGCCAGTGGTTGTGTGAAAATTGTCATACGTCACTTTTTTCAGTGCCATTGTAACTTTAAATGGTCACTAAACAAATGGTTGTAAGTCAGGGACTACCTGTACTTCCAACTTATCCTCTGTTATTAAACTCGGCGCTCATATATATCATTTAAAAACATCACTGACTGCTAAAATGACCAGATATGTTAAGCTCATCGGATAGGAACATACGTGAAAAGATACATGTATCTTTATGATATAGAAGTAAATAAATTTACACATTTTTTTTTCCTAACTTTGTCACTGCTAAGGGAAATTAACCTGTAGCATCACTTTTTTTTTCCCAGGTGGTCAGATAGTATCCTCAAAACCTTTTGCACCATTAAACTTTAGAATAAACAGCCGAAACTTGAGTGGTAAGTTTTCTTCTATATTTTGTTGTGTTTTAAGCTGCGCATTGAGAAGCAAAACAATGGGCACAGTTGTGAACTTTTAAAGTGCTATTTAGTGCTTTATTTATTTATTAGATTTTATCCCTCCTTTAGTACTTTATAAGTAACTCGAGGTGGCAAACATTCCTAATATTCCTCCCTCCCTCCTATTTCCCCCCCACAATAACCCTGTGAGATGACTTGGGCTGAGAGAGAACAACTGGCCCAAAGTCACCCATGCCTAAGGCGGGACTAGAACTCAAAATCTCCTGCTGATTGGCCCAAAGTCACCTAGCTGGCTTTCATATCTTAAGGCGGGACTAGAACTCAAGAGTCTCCTGTTTCTAGGGTAGCATCTTAAGCACTCCACCTATGCCCTCTAGGTGTTTTGGACTCTAAGCATGTTTGCAAAACCTGTTCCTCCCTCCTTCCCCAGTGAACCTATCCTAAACGTCATGTGTTTATGAGTGAGGCCTGAAGGAGGCTTTTATATACTTGGACCACAAGAAAAAGCTTCTGTGTAATTAGGAATAAAGCAACATTCTTCACTAGGTGGGAGTTGGGTGAACACAAATACAAACTCACTTCAGTCCTTCCTGTTGAAAGCAGAGATCTGACAGGATTGGGACACGGGGGGGGGGGGGGGACTTCCATGAGCACCCCTGGGTCCGCTCTCCATCCTTTCAGTTCTTTCAGTCCTAACGTGGGATATGTGATTGCCCCCTTTGGGTTTTGCTGCATCTAAATTTAGATACAGTTGGTTGCCATTGTATATAACTGCTTTTTCACTCCCAAGGATTCTACTCCCACATATTAGAGTTAAGAATACCTAGCTTGTGTTGGTGGTTTTGCTGCAGTGGCCTAATATAGCTGCCTTTACAAAATCTTAATTACGTCTACATGTAATTACATAATCTAATTATAGTAGAAAGCTTCCTAATTCTGTTCAGCTTTTCTTTCTTTCTTTCTTTCTTTCTTTCAAAGATATTGGCACTATAATGAGAGTTGTAGAATTGTCACCACTAAAAGGATCTGTCTCATGGACCGGGAAACCAGTTTCTTACTACCTGCATACTATTGATCGAACCATAGTGAGTATTGATACAAGCTGCACTGAATGCCAATCGATTTCCTAGTCCAATTCAAGATGTTGGTTATTATCTATAAAGCCCTAAGTGGCCTGGTTATTTGAAGGACCAGCTATCTCCAATGGTCTCTGCCCGCCTGGTATGTTCCAGCAGTACAGGTGCCATGGCAAGTTTTATTTTCTAAAGTAATTAGCATGGTATCCTGAGTGAATAAAAGATTTCATAATTTACATTCCTAAAAAGCCAAGTATCATTTAAAAAGAACCCTTTGCCTAATTACACCTGATTGGCTCAGTATGAAATTTTATTGTTGTTTTCTTGTAAGTATTCTTTAGAAAGCTGGGGAAAAAATATGTACAGGGGGCTTTTGATTTCTAAGTACGTTTCCACTATTTTCTATCTCTTTGTTGAAATGCACTATAAACCTCTAAAATGTTTCTTCGGATGCCCATTTGTCACTTTCATTTTTGTTTTTCATTTCAGCTTGAAAACTACTTCTCTAGTCTCAAAAATCCAAAACTCAGGGTAAGTTATTGTTATTGTCAACAAACCTTATTCCTGCAAAGTAGAAAACAATGAAAGCATTAAATGTTACCCCTTCTGATTTTGGAAGCCTTTGTTTTCCTGTAAGATAATGAAGTAGACACAGCCCTTACGTGTCCATAGAATTGCATCAACTTGTATGGATGTTCCAGTTCTGTGATGGCATAGAAAAATAGCAGAATATGGAACTAGCTTTGAATGCCTGTAGCTAGCAGATATATTTTTTACTATTATGAGCATTCATTTTAAAATCAGGAGGAAAGATAAACAAAGATGCCTTTAACCCTTTAAAAGTAATGATACATAGGAACGTATTACTTGTATAACTTTTGCATATAAGTCACCAATTGGTGAATACAGATGTATGCATTTCATTAAACAATACTAAGATGTTTTGGATTTAGAAGACCAGGACTGTCACTTTCAATGGAGTCTGGGTAAAGATTAGCAACTAATGTATTGGTTGGCGGATCATAAGAATGCAGTTTAATTCAATTTTCTGTTCTAAAAATACTTGAATAACAGTAAGAGGTTAATCTAGAGCAGGGGTGTCAAACTGCCGGCCCACGGGCCGGATGCGTCACGCGGAAGCCGCACCCACCCCAGCTCCGGCAAGGGGAAAAAAGTCACGATGCGTCGCGACACGTCACGTGATGTGGCAAATTTGACACCCCTGATCTAGAGCCCTTGCCCTCGATTATCTGGGGGACAGTACAGTATTTCACCCACTCGACTATTTCCTTTATTTTATTTTCTGCAGGAAGAACAAGAGGCAGCTAGACGTCGACAGCAAAGAGAAAACAAGAGTAACACAACAACTCCAACAAAAGTCCAAGAAAATAAGGTCTGATTCCATTAAGGCTTCCTTACATGTCACTATTTACTGATAATCTATATAAATCACACACACAAAATTCTACAGAAAAGAATCTAGAATCTGCATTAAAGGAATACCTTCATTAGGGGGTAAATGATACAGATCAGTTCTTCTCAAAACATCAGTGGATAAATTTCAGTTAATAGCTACTTGTGTCATCTGCTTTCTGTAAGAAGTAGGCTCCTATCCTGGCTGTCTCTTTGAAATTGTGAGAGCTGATTTTGAAAACATGATAAAACTGCTTTAGGCGTGTGAGACATTTTTGTGTTGCCAACGGTGAATGATGATACCCTTCAGGATTTCAGACCTAAGAACGCCAGGGTTCTTGGGTTCTTCCTCCTAGCACAGCAGGCATTCCTATGAAATTGCAGTTCTTCCAGCGTTCCAACAGTAGAATAGTGACTTGGCTGATAAAATGGTCTAGAAAGAGACAGGAGAAGAAGGCACCATTTGTGATGGCAGAATAGGTGAGGTGAACAGTAAGTCAGTACAGGTTGTCCTTGACTTATGAACACAGTTGCTAAGCAGAGCAGTGGTTAAATGAGTCGTACCCAATTTTACGATTTACAATTTCTCGTCACTGTTGTAAGTGAATCACTGTAGTGGTTAAGTGAATTGCATGGTTGTTAAATGAATCCAGCATCCCACATCAACTTCCTGCTTGTCGGAAAGGGAAAGTTGCAGAAGGGGATCGCATGATCCCAGAATGCTTCAGTCGTTGTAAATACATGTTGCCCCTGAATTTTGATCACATGACTGTGGGATGCTGTGACGGTCGTAAGTGCAAGGATCGATTGTCAGTTGCCATTGTAGCTTTGAATGGTCGTTAAATGAACGGTTGTAAGTCAAGGACCACCTGTATTTGTGGCAAGCACACCCTGATTGCCAGCCAGCTCGAAGCTCTGGGAGTTATTATATTACAGTGCCTGCTATGGAGAGTGGAGGAGTTTTAACATCGTTATGCATGCCTTTGGAGCAGTATTCCCCAATCATATATTCTTCAGAAGTGTAAGGCTTAGAATCGATTGGGGTATTGATTGGGATTTGTACTCCAATGGGTCCAGAGGCTGCATTTAAAGGTCAAGCCACCCAGTTCTCTGTTTCATAGATAATTACTCTAAGCCATATATTGAATTGTCTATTTGACCTCTGATTCCTTTAGAGATTACTTTAAAAACAAAAGCCACACATCTCTCAGGGGTGAAAGGTTATAATAACCTTCCATGGCACAATAGGCTTATACAGGAAGGCAGTTATTAATATGCTATTTCCTTCTAGCCTAGTTGGTCTTCTCTGATTGATGGCGGCTGTGCAGGGTCTCCTTCAGAAAGAGAACTTGTATAGTTCTGCTTGTTGGTAGTACAGGTAATCCTCGACTTATGGCTGCAATTGAGCCCGAGCCCAAGTCGAGGACTACCTGTACTAAAGATTGAATTTGGGATGTTCTTTTCGACTATCCTCCATAAGGAGAAAGAACCTTTTTTTTTTTTTTCCCCTTTCTCAAAGTTGCCTTTTCTCTCCTTATTTCTTTCTTTCTTTCTTTTTAAAGGACGATGGTGCTGAAGAAGACAAGAACCTCGGGGCCAACACTGTCAAAAAGCCATCTCCCTCCAAAGCACGCAAGAAGAAGCTGAGCAAAAAGGGAAGGAAAATGGCTGGTAGGAAGCGTGGGCGCCCCAAGAAAATGAACGTGGTGAATGCCGAGCGCAAGATCAAGAAGAACCAAACTGCGCTGGACCTTCTCCATGCTCAAACTGTATCACAAACAAATTCATCCTCTCCTCAGGGTAAGCCTTACAGCTGGGGAATGCTAATCCCCTTAGAAAAGATCTTCTTTGTGTCAGTTTAGGCCAGTGTTTCTCAATCTCAGTGACTTTTAACTACGTGGACTTCAGCTCCCAGAATTCCCCAGCCAGCCATACAGTTAAAAGTTACTGAGGCTGAGAGACATTGATTTAAAATCATCTAACTCAAAAGCTATTGTGCAGCAGCATCCCCTTATAGGAACACAATTTTATGATGTGGGCCGATCTTAGGTTCTTTATCAATAATCTTACTGCAAGATAAATGGGGATGTGGTCCATTGGTATGCAGACTTCCACGTGGGAAATTAGCATACCAAATGGACTTTAGCTTAAAATGTACCAGTGCTAAGAACCTGTAGCATTTATTTGTTAAGTTTGTTTTTGTTCAGATGTTATTCCTGAATTTGGAGCAGCTGTTAGTTTGAAATTCAGTTGCCGGGAATGGCCCATGTGTTAAACCTGACCTCAATGGTATATTTGAACTGACTGAAATTTCAAAGTCCTTGCCCAATTGAGCATAGATGGGCAAGGACCAGTCTGCTGAGATCCCCACCCTTGATCGGTTTTTATCTTGCTGCGATTGGATGTAGTTATAGTACAGGTAGTCCTCGACTTACAACCATTCATTTAGTGACTTTTCAAAGTTACAGTGGCACTGAAAAAAGAGGCTTATGACCATTTGGCATGTTTACGACCGTTGAAGCCATCCCCATGGTCACATGATCAAAATTTGGGCACTTGGCAATTGGCATGTATTTATGACCGTTGCCCTGCCCTGAGGTCACGTGATCGCCATTTGCAATCTTCCCAACCGGCTTCCAACAAGCAGTCAAAAGGCGAAGCTGGATTCACTTAACAACCATGTGATTCACTTAATGACTGCAGTGATTCACTTAACAATGGTGGCAAAAAAAGGTCGTAAAATGGGGCGCAAGTCACTTAACTGACTTAGCAGCGGAAATTTTGGGCTCAATGGTGGTCGTAAGTCGGGGACTGCCTATAATGTATTTTTAAAACTGAACTACTTTTAAATCACACTGGGAGAAATTATGTCACAGGCCAATAATTATATCAAACGGGAATGATGAACATATAATCCCAGGCTGCCAAATGGACTCCTTCCTATAGAAAGAAGCTTAATGGACCCGTGTTCTCTTTCCACCCAGATGCATATAGGTCACCTCATAGTCCATTTTACCAGCTACCTCCTAAAGTGCAACGGCATTCGTCCAACCAGCTCTTGATTACTCCTACTCCACCTGCACTACAGAAGCTGCTAGGTAAGGGCATTTCTCCCATTTTGTTGAGACACAGCATCTGCTGAAGGTGTAAAAAGAAAGGCTGTGTGCTCTGATCTTGCTCACAGTTTTAATTGTTTTTTTAAATAAATCTTTATGACCCCTGCCAGACTTTTCTGAAGATTCACCTAAGCTTCAGGATCCCTCTTCCCACATGGGTGAATTCATGCACTTGCATATCTCCATCACAACCTATAAAAAATAATCTGCGCATTTGTCTTCTTAATTAATGGGATGAAAAGAGTGGCTGAAGATAACCCAAAATAGATAATGTGAAGCCTGCCAGAAGGAGAATGGTGCAAAATTATTTGACAGATTCAATTGTAGACATCTGAAGCTCTGAAGGAAAACAGCTTTGGTTGTAGAATAAAAGGACAAAGGTCCTCTTAAATCCAATCCTGGAATTTGTTTTCACTTCCTGAACTGAATGTACATTTCTTTTATATAAAAAACGAGTTCTATTTTTTTTTAAATAACATTTTTTGTTTCTCTCCATTCTGGTTTTCTTTGTTTTAGGGATTTAACTTAATGAAGTCATTTTTAAAATTTTGTTATTAGGAGTTATCAATCCTTGCTGCACTATTGTAGATTCCAATCAGATTTTTGCCTGTTTAGTATCTCCACTACAAGGCAGGGTGTTTTAAGATTCATGATAACCATATCACGTCATACTGAAAGTACATACATATCTCTGTTTCTTATCTCCTATTCCAGATAAATTCAGAATATGAAAAGTACCTTTCAGCATATCTCTTGGGAGTTGCCAGACAAAGCAGGAGAAAAACAAGTTCTTTCACTAGAGCCTCTGTGTATAAATAAGGTTTATTTTCTAATACAAGGAGGGAGAGAACAGGTCAGAGGTCAACAGATTGCTTATCTGGATCTGCTAATAGATTGCAGAGTGACTAGCAGGAGATTGTTGACAATTTCTGATCCTTACTTGATTAATAATAGCATGAAAATTTTCTTTTAAATTAAAAGAGCTGGAATGTGTGAAGTTTTAGTAATCCAGGAGTATATTTTGGTATTTGTGTATTCCTAGTTTAGATGCAACAAGCTGAAGTTGTACAAAAGATTGATGTATGAATACTGCTTGCAGGCTGTTCATGTTGGTTTTTTTCTGTCTCCTTCACTTACAGACTCTTTTAAGATCCAGTACATGCAGTTCATGGCTTATATGAAAACAAATCAATATAAGGCAACTCTTCAGCAGTTATTGGAACAGGAAAAGGTAGGCTTTTTTTAAAAAAAGGATTGCCAATTAACTGACAGTAGAATCAGGTCACCCCAGAGTTGATCTTCCGACAGTCTAGAAAGTCCTTTTCAATTCTGCTTCTAAGATTCTGATCTTATTACATTTGTCTCCCTCCAATCCTTCTCAGCCTATAGTATCTATATGCTTGTAATACTGTTATGTCATGTTTCAAGGTATGACACACAGGTAGTCCTCAAATTACAACCACAATTGAGCCCAAAATGTCTGTTGTTAAGTGAGACATTTGTTAAGTGAGTTTTGCCCCATTTTACGACCTAGCTTGCCACAGTTGTTAAGTGAATCACTGCAGTTCATAAGTTAGTAACCCGGTTGTTCAGTGAAACTGGCTTCCCCATTGACTTCGCTTGTCAAAAGGTGGCAAAGGTTGACCACATGACCTTGGGACACAGCAGTGGTCATAAGTATGAACCAGTTGCCAAGCATCTGAATTTTGATCCCGCAATCATGGGGGTGCGGCAAAGGTTGTAACTGTGAAAAATGGTCGTGTCACTTTTTCCAGTGCTGTTGTAATTTTGAACAGTCATTAAGTGAACTGTTGTAAGTCGAGGACTACCTGTATTTACTTTTCTGAAGTATTGGCGTTTCCTTCCCTTTTTTTGTTCCTTAGGAAAAGAATACTCAGTTAATGGGAAAGGCCCAGCAGTTGTTTACTCACTGCCAGGCTCAGAAAGAAGAAATCAAACGACTCTTCCAGCAGAAGCTAGATGAGGTACAGTGTTGTTGTTAGTTGCGAAGTCGTGTCCGACCCATTGCGACCCCATGGACAACGTTCCTCCAGGCCTTCCTGTCCTCTACCATCTCCTGGAGTCCATTTAAGCTCACGCCTACTGCTTTAGTGACTCCATCCAGCCACCTCATTCTCTGTCGTCCCCTTCTTCTATTGCCCTCAATCTTTCCCAGCATCAGGCTCTTCTCCAGTGAGTCCTTCCTTCTCATTAGGTGGCCAAAGTACAGTGAGGAATGAGCTATTGTACAGATTGCAGAGCAAAAGGGAAAGGTCTTTCATGCTTCGATGCTGTGGATTGTAAGGTAGCTTGAACTGCACCCCAGCCAAGGAAAAAGGCAGGGTTGATTCCTAACAGGGATTCCTAACTGGGAATTGGTCCAAATCTGAAAATAAAGCATGTAACGAATTGGACGTTTTTAGAAGTTCAATTGCCAAAGTTCAAGGGGCATGAGTGTAATTATGGGCTTTCTTTCATTAATAACATGTGTCTAACAGTTGTGATAATGGTGGGCTAAAATTTAAACCATGAAAATTAATTAGTACCTGAAGTAGGTGCGAAGTAAGTTTAAGACTTCACTGAGTATAACTTTGAGGAATCACTCAGTTTTGGATAGAGTTCTTTTAATCTGGATGGTGCTTTTCCAGTGGTTTAGTCTTCACGTATTTTTGATAGGGGAAATGAAATCAATATATAACATCAAATTTTGTTGTTCTGAGTAAAATAAAAAAGCAAAAACAAATCAAGAGCAGTTCTTAATGCAGTAGTGCAAAGACATTATACATACCAAGGCACTGTATTAATTGCCCTTTCTATTTTATTGCAGTGTAAACAGAAGTTTTGTTTCTTTTTGTTTCATTGGTATCTTTGAGTCAGTCTTAACTCCTGGTAAATGTCTGGACCTGTCCTTCAGTTTGCTTGGCAAATGTTGGCTTGTTGTTGCCTTCTTCTAGGGCTGAAGTAGCCTGAAGTCATCCAAATGGCTTTGTGCCTAAGGCAGAACTAGAACTCACAGTCTCCTGATTTCTAGAATGGTGCTTTTAGCCAATACACCAAACTGAATAGTACATAATAATTACAACTCAGTTGATTCTAAGGAATCACTGAACAAATGCTGATCAAAACTTATGGTTTTTAATACATGGTAACGCTATAATTCAAAATAACTCATACTGTATACAGTCTCAAATAATATCAGTACCAGTCTTTTAAAATCGGCAAATGCTATGCAACATGTCCTTAAAACAATAGAGTGTATTAGTGTAACTGGCTTAACTAAAAGAGGTAAATTATTTGGAGAATAAAGCAATGATAGAATACTTGTAGTTCTTCCGATTGGTTCAATTGTACTACACCTCAAATAATGTGATAATCTGTCGCTATTATGAGTTTAAAAAAAAACTTGAGAAAAAGGTGACAGAGCTGACAGGGTTTCTAATATTCAACAAAATCATTGCCTTTTTGTTGTTGGGAAAATAGTGGTTCTAACTGCTCTGTCCTCTCCCTTTTCCTTTGCAGCTGGGTGTTAAGGCACTGACATACAACGATCTTATCCAGGCCCAGAAAGAAATTTCTGCTCACAACCAGCAGCTGAAAGAGCAGACCAAACAGCTGGAGAAAGATAACGGTGAACTCAGGAATCAGAGTTTACAGCTGGTTCGTATTCCTAGATGCATCGGGCCACAGTTTTATCTCATTTTGAAATCAATCACAAATTCCAGTTCTGCCGTTAATGTTAATTAGGATTATCATCCTCCCTGGGCGTCTATTCCAAAAACTGTAAGATTAGTGATTAAAAAATAGGCTTTGCGTTTAGGAGATTCCGGGAACATGGAGACTTGCCCCCAGTTGAAGACAGACTATGGTGGGTTAGATGTAACAGGCTAGTGTGAAACTGTACGTAGGTGTGAGCCAAAGTCTGTAGCTGGACGACTTTTAGCCAGCTGAGCTATAATCAGTTGCAGAACACAGTGCTTTAAAAGGGTGAAGTTCTTGGAATTTTTCTGTCACTCGGGTCTTATCTAGCAGACCCTACCTAAGACAGCCAGACAGAAGAAGCTGTCAGTGGAACTGATGATCTAATGTGGGATACATCACATTTTATATCAAGCGCTGAAATATAACTTAGATTTATACGGCACACAAAGGTTTAGTTTTGACAGTATTATGTAACATTTCCCAAATAATATATCTCCCTGTTCTTTTTCTGCATTCTTCCAGCTGAAAGCTAGATGTGAAGAACTGAAGTTGGACTGGTCAACACTTTCACTGGAAAATCTTCTCAAAGAAAAGCAAGCGTTAAAAAATCAGATTTCTGAGAAGCAAAAACACTGCTTGGAATTGCAGGTAGCGCAATTTGTTGCAATTGATTTCTAACGTTGCCTTTTAAAAAAACTGGGCGATGGGTTCTAGTAACCAGGTGCTTCACATGACTCATACCTTATCTTCAGAGGGGATTACAAGGAATGGGGCAGTTCAGGCAAGATAGGCCAGCATATTGGGCAAGGAGCATTCTTCCACAGCATGGTTTACTTTCCTAAATGGAAGAAAATGGGGCAGGGTTGCTGGCTTCTTAGAGGAGTCAAAGGAGCTTCAGGATCGAAAAATGGAAGGGATTGTTATTCCTAAAATATCTTATAATAACCTCAAAGGTTCTTTTCAAAAGGCAACTGGACTTTCTTGGGTTTTTTTTCCCTTGAAAACGTTTTGCTTCTCGTCCGAGGAGCGTCTTCAATTCTGACTGAACGGTGGGGAATAGAAGGATTTATATTCTTTGTAGTCGTCTGCTCGTTAGCACTCATTAGCACTCCTTCTATTCCTTACCATTCAGTCAGAACTGAAGAAGCTTCTTGGATGAGAAGCGAAAGGCTTTCGAGGAAAAAAAACAACAACACAAGAAAATCCTACTGGCTTTTGGAAAAGCACCTGTGGGACAACCGTGATCTGGATGATGGAGAATCTCCATAGATACTTAATGATAATAACCTTTAACGATGTTCTTTTTGTCTCCTGTCATTTTAAAGATCAGCATAGTGGAGCTTGAGAAAAGCCAGAGGCAGCAGGAGCTTTTGCAGCTGAAATCCTACATGCCCTCTGACGAATCGTTGCCAGCCCAGCCACGCCATAAAAACCATTTGACCCGGGAGGCAGAGCCTGACCACAATACATTTCACTTGGAGCTAGAGTGCCCCAGGTTTCCCGTGCCCCAGGTCAATGGCATGAGCCCGGAACTGTCCATAAATGGCCATGCCACCTCCTACGAAATTCACAATGCACTCAGCCGACCAGCTTCTAAACAGACTACTCCTCAATACCCACCGGCCCACGTGGACCAAGACATAATTCCTTGCACCCCAATCCATAGCTGCAGACAGAAGCTGGACAAAGGCTCAAACTTATCCCTGCCAGATTATACCAGGTTTTCTCCAGCTAAGATCGCCCTCCGGAGGCATTTGAACCAAGACCACATAGGCAGTGGGAAAACAGCACCCAGTGAGAACCATCAGAGGTGAGGAGCAGAGTGGTTAGATCATGTGTTTCTCCCCTAGGTGATAACCTTGACTGAATTATCACTGCAGGTAGTCCTCGACTTACGACCACAATTCAGCCCAAAATTTCCTTTGCTAAGCGAAACAGTCGTTAGGTGAATTTTGCCCCATTTTACAGCTTTTCTTGTCATAGTACTTAAGTGAATCATTGCAGTTGTTAAGTTAGTAACATGATTGTTAAGTGAATCTGGCTTCCCCATTTTCTTTGCTTGTCAGAAGGTTGCAAAAAGTGATCACATGACCCCCCCAGGACACTGCAACTGTCATAAATATGAGTCAGTTGCCAAGCCTGAATTTTGATCACATGACCATGGGATGCTACAATGGATGTAAGTGTGAAAAATGGTCGTAAGTCACTGTTTTCGGTTCTGTTGTAACTTCGAACGGTCACTAAATGAACTGCTGTAAGACGAGGACTTCCTGTACGTCCTGGTTCAAATAACGGTTTGCTTAGCTGCATGAAAAAGGGAACACACGCCTCCCTAATTCTGGTGCTGCCTGCTATGAACCAATTGAGGCTTTGAGGGTATGCATTTATATTATCGCCAATGTTTCAATTCAGTTTGTTCCAACAACCTCCCTTGGTTCAGTCACTTTGGAGGGGAATTGGAAAATATTTGTTGGGTTCTTGATGTTTTCTAAGCTTGATTGTTTTCCTGCAGATATTTTGACAATGCAAGGAAGAGTAAAGCTTGCTGGTTGTTAATATATAGTCGCTTGCCCTGCCAATCTTGGTTAGGATGTGGTTTCTTCTTTGAAAGTTCCTGGACTAATACATTATTTCTTCCCTGATCGTTTATCTGGTGCTGTTTCCCGCTTATCTGGGTGTCAGTTGCTAGGAAGGATGTGGGGGGTTTGGTTCCTTCCTTAACTTTTGGTTGTGTCTTTTCAGTGGTACGCATGTATGGTTTATATGTTAGTTGATGGCCGATTTGTCAGAATGCCAAGCTTCCAAGAATTCCCTAGGATTTTTGAATTTGTCTTGATATAAAATGCCCAGCAGTTCCCCAGTTGAAACTGCGGCCAAATTTGTCTGTGTTAAGAGATGATGGAATTTTCATGTCTTCTGATTGCCAGTTGATGTTTATGAATGCGTTCTGCCAATTTTCTACCTGTCTTTCATGCATGGAAATAGGCGCAAATTACTGTATATAACTAACCAGTAAACTTCGCTTTCCCGTGCAGTGATCATGTTAGTGGTTAATGAAACATCTGCAGAAAAACAAGCGAAGTAGGATTGAAAATAAACAAACCCAGAGAACAGCAAGAATTTTATATATTTGTCCGAAATGGTATAGGGTTTCCTGCCTGAGCAGGGGGTTGGACTAGACGACCTCCAAGGTCCCTTCCAACTTTATTATTATTATTATTATTATTATTATTATTATTATTATTATTATTATTATTATTATTATTATTATTATTATTATTATTATTAGACTTTTTATTCTGCCTTTATTACTTCATAAGCAACTCAAAGCGCTGAACAGACTCCTTTCCCCTTCTATTTTCCCCACAACGACAACCCTATGAGGTGAGTTGGGCTGAGAGAGAGTGACTGGTCCATGGTCATCCAGCTAGGTTTCCTGTCTTAAGGTGGGACTAGAACTCACAGTTTCCTGGTTTCCAAGCCTGCACCTTAACCGTTACACCAAGTTCGCGTTCTCAATACTACAACCAGGAACCATATATACCAGTGATGGCGAACCTTTTAGAGACTGAGTGCCCAAACTGCAACCCAAAACCCACTTATGCATCGTCGAGTGCCGGGTGGGTGTGGCCCATTGGCTGGGTGTGGCCAATTGGGTGGGCGTGGCTGCGGTGGTAACGGCAGACTGGGTGGGACTAAAAAGTTCAATCATATCAATTCCAACTTTGCAAGATCTTTTTTTTTTCCGCAAGAAGTTGAAATTGAGTGATTGAGCCTTTTTTTTTTTTTTGCACACGGCGGCGGAGGCCTAAAGCGAAAAGGTTTTATAAAACCCAGCTGAAGGCCTAGGACTGGGGCGACGGCGCACATGCCCACAGAGAGGGCTCTGAGTGCCGCCTCTGGCACCTGTGCCATCGGTTCGCCACCACTGATATATACGCTCTAGGATTGGAGATTACCTCTGGGGTAACAGTGGCAATCTGGATAGCTGTGCAGGATGGAGACTCTGTTCGTGGGTGCTACCTTTTAATTGAATGCTGAATGAAGAAACTGTAAAAAAATGTGGGACGTTGGCAGGTGGCAAATCAGAGCTGTACCCTCTAGACTCATTTTTATTATCAAGAGGGAAGCTGCATTCTAATTCTTGGTGGAAAGCCTGCTTACATGCTGTACTCAATAGTCAGCAGGAGAACCAGAAAGCATTCTGTGGATAGAAGAGAGAGAGGGTGGCTGACAGCATTCTTTGAAATTAGTTATACCTCATCCCCCCCACCCCCCTAATCTCTTCTTTAGCAGCCATTTTGTGCATAGATAACTGTTGGTCTGGGATGGAGCCTGCAGTGTTTTTTTACAATTTTCAAAAGGCACAACAGTTCTACTATCTGATGCATCAAATATTATCTAACGAACCATTTCTTTTCTTAAAAATCCGTTAAGATCTGAGAGATAGGTCCTTTTGAAGATAACCAAGCTATCAGAAGCCTATCTTTCTGACACGTGAAAGAGGGCCCTTCCTCTGCATTTCTTTCTCACTGTAGAATACACCTAAAAATCATTGTTTTTAACAAAATAGAAGCCTTCAAAAGCTTTTATTTTTTACGTTTCAGAGCTGAACATTTAAAAGAAAACGGCCTTCCATTTCAAAGCCCTTTAGCATCAAACGGCATGAAGATGAGCCCTCTGGAAGACAGAGCCTCTTCCCCAGCAGCCTTCCCAGCTGGGAATGAGAAGGTAAGGAATTGTAGGATGATGCCTCTGAACCTCTTGGGGCAGTTCTTATACTGAGCAGCAGCGACTGAATGGGTAGTTTTTGCTGTAAATTGGTAGCCTCCTGGGGCTTGAAAATTAACAGCGTTGTACATTTATGGGGTGCAGAGAAAAACACTGAGTAATGAAGATAGAAAAACTGGATGCAGGTAGCCTGTGACTTACGGCCGGTCGCTTAGGACTGTTTGAAGTTACAATGGACTCTCAAAAAGGTACTTAGGACCCAGTTCCAAAGTTCTGAGAGCCCCCTCCCCATAGTCACATGAATGCATGTCAGACATTCGGCAACCGGCCTGCATTTACAGCCTTTGCAAGCATCCCATGATCACGTAATTGCATTTTACAACAGTTTTGCTGAAAACCAGCATTTACTTCTGGTTTCTCACAAAAATACTCCATAGAGAACAATGGATATGCTTTATGGCCACCGTGTTTGCTTATGGACCACCACAAAATAGGGTCAATCACGAAGGTGACCTGCTTTACCACCATCAAGACTTACGACCATAATGGTCAGGTTCCATTACAGTTGTAAGTTGAGGACTATTTAGAGCATCTTGAAGTTTCAACACAAATACTTCTGTAACTATATTTATGAATAACACTCAATTAGAAATAAATCAGATTATGAACAGTGCATTGACGCAAGTACTGTAGCTGTTTACTCTTATGAAGTAAATAGTGTGGGAGGGATAGCAGTGAGAAGGAAGAAAACTTTGCATCATGTCTCAACCGGATATCATGATTACATTCATCCCAACTAATTTTTTATAATTACAGCCTAATTATATTAATAATTTCAGGTTTAGATACAATTTGGGACCAAATGGGTTGTGTGCAACAAGCATACATTTCCTTTATTAAATTTATAATACTTTGTTAAACCAGGTCTCTTGGACTTGAGTTCTGTCCAAGTCTGATCAGTATTTTTTCCTAGCCAAAATGAGATGGAGAAAAAAATGTAAAAAGATCAGATTAAAGTCCCAATATTTAAAGATCTTAATGTGAAATACACTTGTCTTGTGCTTAATTATGTTTGAAGAACCGGCACAATGTTTATTGTCGATGAGGTGTGGAAGAGGGAGAGAGTGCATCTTGTTTTGCATCTCCTTCGAGTTTAAATGGGCTTCATAACCGAGTACCTTATTGTAATCAGGCTTGATTAAAAAATGAGGCTTAATTTGTTTGCAAATTAAAGTAAACATGATTGCATAACTATTTTTAATCAGATGCTCCGTTGTAGAAACAGGTGCAGGTAAATTCCTGAACTCCAAAGCACAGCTGTGTGATGGGCAGCCTGATACCAAATCTAGTTCCCTTCCCTTCCCTTCCATGGTTTCCTTTAATCATAGTATAGCCAAGGAACCAATTCCTCCATTAGTTGATGAATTATAACTCCCAGCACCCTTCACTTGCATTTATCTGACAGCGTTCGAACTATAAGTCTGCCATCCCGGAATTTATTTGTTTGAATGTATAAATTCAATTTATACATCGAATTTATTATTCAGTGTATATGCCATGCATCTTGTTATCAAGCAGCTGAGCGAATTACAACATGAAATGATTGCATTTTCTTGACCATAATTCACATCAGTGGCAATCTGAATTCCCTTAAAACAGGGGTGTCAAACTGCCGGCCCGCGGGCCAGATGCATCATAGTGAAACCGCGCCCACCCCATTGCCAGCAATGGTAAAAAAGTCACGATACGTCGCGACACGTCACGTGACGTTGCGAGTTTGACACCCCTGCCTTAAAACCAAGTTTGCCATTTCATTGTAGGGTCTGGCTTTGCAGGTAATCATACATAGACATAACAGACTTGCTCTTTTCTAACTGTAATAATTTCTTCATTTTGGACTATAATGTTATTCCCTCTTGTGTGCTTATTGCTTGACAAATCCTTTTTTCAAACTCTTTGCATTTTTTTAAATGCATGCTATTCCCTATTACACTAGAGTTTGCAAATTATTTTTTGTAATAATAGTGTATTCTCAAGAATCCTTTTTTTGTAAATTACATACACTGTATCTATCTTTTTTTAATTGCAACCTGCACCACAGAATTCTTGAAAGTGCAGACATCAGAGTTTCCTTAATGTTAATAAGTGGATTCCTAAAAACATTAGCATCTTTTTTTTCAGGCTTGCCCAGAAGCCAAAATAAAATTAAATTAAAAAATAGTTGGACTTCTTTAAAAAGCAGAAAAGAAGTGCTGTGTTTGTGTCTGCAGAAGGAGGAAATCATTTTCAAATCATGTGCAGCCCTAAGAGACTGCTATATTTGTATCCTGTACATGTATATGGTTACCTGATGGCTAGAGTAAACCATGGAAGATAGGCAGTATTCTTCAGACTTAGATTCTCACTCCTTGTGTCCTAACCAGAGTTAGAATTGTGTTCTGCACAATGTGTGTTATTATTATTATTCAATCAGCAATCAATAATATCTTGCTCAGACTTCCACAGCCTGGATCCCTCTAGAGATGTTAGAAGTACAATTCTGTAATTCCCAGTTGGTAAAGCCAATGGGTTGTGATCCCAACTAAAGGGCATAAGTTTGGAGAAAAGGTGAACGATCTATTGTGCAATACGACTTACGTAGCTCTTGTGTTGTAAATTTACTATATATACTTTGCCATAGTGACACAAGGTTATGGAAATGTTTCCTCATGCACCATAGCAATCCCAAACACAGCTGCTAAGTACAAATACTTGGCACAGTAAGTGTTTTAGTTGGGCGAGAGACATCGTTGTGGTTATATTTCCCTATTAGATCGTTAAGTAAAACATGAACTGTTTGTGTGGTGTGCGTGTCTATGTTGGCTGGCTGATGCAATTGACCTTGTCTGCATCTGTAGGAACATTTTTTGGGGGGTTTGACGGATGGGGAAATGCTTGCAATTTTTCAGAACGCCTCTTTGCACCGAGTACTCGGGCCTACAGCCATGGCCCAGAAGCGCTGGCTGATGACGCAAGCTGCATTTTTGGCATTGTCTGCTTTGTGTGTTTGCAGGCTTTGCGCGAGAGGACGTCTGCGAATAATGGGGAGACGATCACCAGCCTTCCCATCAGTATCCCCCTCAGCACAGTGCAGCCCAATAAACTCCCTGTTAGCATTCCTTTGGCCAGCGTAGTCCTTCCTAGCCGTGTTGAGAAGGTGGTGAGTAAGGGTACTTTGTTTTCTCCCATAATCTGTGCCGTAAAGCCAATTGTACCATGTTAGAATGAATTTGTAGCATTATTTAAGTGTGGTGCAAGGTAATGGAGCATGCTTCCCTTGGGTACTTTATTTATCTATTTTATCCTGCTTTTATTATTTGTATAAAATAACTGAAGGTGGCAAATATACCTAATATTCCTTTCTCCTGTTTTCCCCACAACTATGTTATGTGGTGGGCTGGGCTAAGAGAGAGCGACTGGCCCAAAGTCACCCAGCCACTCTCATCCCTAACGCAGAACTAGAACCCACAGTCTCCCACTTTCCAGATTGGTGCCTTAACCACTGACTAGACCACATAGTTCTGTTTCTTGCTGTCTCTTAACTGAACTTACTAAACCATTTCTAAAATCTTTTTAAGTTTTATACATGACACTGATTCCTAAGTAATTACACCTTTTTGCTTTTTTAAATAACTCTTATAGTCCTCATTTATTCAGTATATCTATTAGCTTTCTATGCATGTGCTAAGAGGAGATTGTTAAATCTGTGTTCAGTCCTTAAGCTACCTTGAGCAGCTTTGTTCTAGCTTCTGGTTTTGTTATTGAGATTGTCAAGCTGTTAAAAAGTAACTATTTGAATAAAGGCTAGTTTAAATATTTGGTATGTGAATCAAAATAACCCTGTGGTTGATATGGATTGTGTAGAACATTATTTTCCCTAGATAAAGCAGCTGTAGCTGAATGACTGAGCACAACTTTTGCATATAGGACATCCCAGGTTCAGTCCTGACCTCAGTGGCTAGGATGAGGATAAACAATCCTTTAGTGGCTCTGGATTGCATTTAAATTTTTTGTGGAGACTGAGGGCAGCAGCGCATGGAGCAATGCTTTATAGTGAGCGGACTGCATCACACATGTCCAGAGCCTGATTTTTCCATGTTTCTCACAGTTTGGTTTTGCTTCTTAAATTATGTCATTGCTATTAAGGCCTGACACTCTAGCACAGGGGTCTTCAAACTTGGCCCTTTTATAACTTGTGGATTTCAACTCCCAGAATTCCTCAGCCAGCGTGCCTAGCTGAGGAATCCTGGGAGTTGACGTCCACAAGTCATAAAAGGGCCAAGTTTGAAGACGCCTGCTCTAGCATGTACGTGTGCACACCTCAGTATGGTGGGAGGCCATGCCATTAGTTTGTGGCCATCACAGTTACAGGTTCTCTGAGGGCTTCGAAAAGAGATGTGACCACATATAATCCATGGGTTAGAATGTTAGGTCATGGTTGATGGGCAGAGAAATGACTGCTAAGCAGAGTAGACAACTGGGATGGATAAATAGTTTGACATAGTTTAAAACTGCTGCTGTCATCTGCAGAGAGAAATGGTTCCTCCTGGAAAAATAGAGTCCTGAATGTAACTGTATTTTACTTCCTTTCTGACTACTACTTACCAGCAGTCTAACCTTACAGAAGAGCGGCAATTTTAAAAAGTACTTGTTTTAACCAAAACTAATTTTATTATGCTTGCTTTTCCAACCATCTCCTTTTTCCCCCTTTCTTCTTTCAGAGAAGCACACCTAGCCCTGTCCATCAGAACCGAGATTCCTTTTCAACACTTGAAAAACAATATGGTGCTAGTTCTTATAACAGCATTAGCACTGCTGCTGGTAACAAGCCACTGACCTTGGCTACCTCAGGTGAGCTCCTTCCTTTCCCACTGCTGTTTTCCAACTTACAGTAGGTGTGTTTGAGCGTGTCAGCCGCTCAGAGATTAAAATGCATGTGCGTGCGAACCAGGTGCAGTGATGCTTAAAAGTTTTGTGAATTTTCAACATTTCTGCATAAATGTGAACAAAACGCGGTCTGTTTTCCACACATCCTAAAATTGGATCAAGACGTCCCAAGTAAAGAAATGAATCATAAATGTTATCCTTGTTCTTTTGTTTATTGAGGAATAAATTATTAAAGCTTGGAGCTGGAACCCAACGTTTAGGTTCTGACCAAGTTAAGCAATGTCTCTTAGTTTGAGTCAAAGTCTCTGGTGATTTCAGACAGGTGGTGCTATCAGTCAAAGAATTTATTTCATTGTTTCCTCCTTAATATTTTTCCATGGAAATGAAAAAGGTGAAAGCAATAGGAAATGCTCAGGAGCGTTGGGCAATTGTATCACAGAATCAGAGAGTTTGAAGGGGCAGACAGAGTCTGTTTCTTAATACATGAATTCAAATCCACTTTCACTTATATATAGCTAGTGAAGATGAATCCACCTTCAGTCTGGTTAATTGATTCCAGAGATAAATTGGTAAGAAGCTCATTGGCAATATTCAAAGTAATACCCATTCACACCAAAGTATCCTATACTGTTTAGTCTTCTCAAATCTAAGCATTTCTAGTTCCTTTATACTTTTGGGCTGTCATGGTTTTTAGCCCCCTTATTCGCCTCATTGATTTATTTTGAACCTGTTCCTTTAAGAGAAGTTTGGACTGACTCTTATACTGAAGAAAGGCAAGGCATATTATCTCTTATTCTAGAATTCAGGATTTGGGCTATTGAATTTATTAAACTGCAGGAAGACTGATTCCATTTGAATGTTAGCTTTGCTCTAACAAAAAGAACAGTTTGAAAGTAAGAAACAATTACCCAGAGATATGTTTGGTTTTTCTTCACTGGATATCTTCAGATGGAGGCTATATAACTATTTATTGAGGATTTTTTAAATTGGATTATTACATTGAGCAAAAGATTGGACTTAGTAGTCTGTTTTGACTCTA
Source organism: Azemiops feae (assembly GCA_023970755.1). NCBI lineage: Eukaryota > Metazoa > Chordata > Lepidosauria > Squamata > Viperidae > Azemiops > Azemiops feae. The sequence goes on along the minus strand of JALGBA010000077.1, from coordinate 431,547 downwards.
TGTTTTGAAACATGGATGAGGGCAGGAAGAACCAAATGACAAGGGTAGGGATCAGTTGATCCACTTTGGAGAGAATGCCTCTTATTCATTGTAAATAGTGTGAAGAAAGCTATTTCTCCAGGATTTAGCCTCTGGTGAACTCTTAATGCCAGGAATATCTGTAAAGAACCTCTGTGGAAGATCTTAATTTACAGAGCAGGATATATGCATTTATTTTATTTATTCAATTTTTATGCCACCCGTCTCCCCTCTTATGCATAGTTTTAAATTTTTAATTTGCAGAGTTTAAATGTTTTTAATTTACATAGGTTTTAAATTGTTAACTGCTTTTTCTATCTATCTTTCTACGATTTGTAAGCTGTCTATCGGAGGGATGGGCAGCATATATATTTAATGAATAAACAAAATGGCCAAACCAATTAACTGATTCCTCTGATGATCTAATTTTCTTCATTCCACATTCCACAGGTTTTTCTTACATGTCTGGCTCTGCACCAGTTGGTGGGACTGTTCCAAATAGCCCTGGCCCATTGAACCCGGCTGCTGACAGTGCAGCTATGGAGGAGGTATCCAGTTCAGGAAGCTTGTTCAACTCCACGGGGTCTCGAAGCTCTACTCCACAGCATCCCTCCTTGCTTACGTCGTCTTCGCGGAATTCTGGGCAAAACTCGCCTGCACACCAGCATTCCGCCAGCCCTAGGTTGAACGGCATCACCCAGAGCCTGGGAGGGGTACTGCAGTACATAGAGACTCAAAAAATGTTTGCCGAAAACGCCAGAGGAGACCCCCCATTCGACCCTGCCTTTTCTGACCCTGAGAGCGAGAGCAAACGAAGGATCATTTTCACCATCTCCCCTGCTACAGGAACCCTCAAACATTCTCCATCAAACAAGCACAGCCCCCTCACCGCAAGTATCCGGGCAGATTGTGGCCAGGCATACATGCAAGATGGAAAGAAGCGTGGCCGGAGGAAGCGGTCCTCCACAGGAACGCCGTGCGTGAACTCCGGGGTGTCACCCAAACGCAAATCATTGCCCCCCATGGCTGGGCTCTTTGCTCAGCCTTCTGGATCTCCCCTTAATATCAACTCCATGGTGAGAATCAAGGTTTGAGCTCTGCAGTTTTAAGACCAGATTATTTTGCCCACCTAAAATAAGTGAGAGGCCTTAACCAGAGGACCAAGAGTAAAAAATTATTTTTGAATATGGATGTTAGGTTATTGACTGATTTGTTTTGTTAGTAGAAGATTCTAGGTTAAATCCCAGCATCAGTCAATCCATTTTTTTTAATTTGAGCGATGATTACAAAATTATATGAAAACATAATTAAAAACAATTTTCAAACCTGCGTAAGCTGAATCCCTCGGGCCTGCTGTTGAAGAGTTCAAACCTTCAGCTCCAGAAGAATGTTTATCATGGGAAATGATGCTGAAGTTGATAAACATATAGCCTACTTGGCCTAAGGTAGCTTCCAATATAATTAGAAACTGTTTCCTGAATGATGGTCAATAGAATTTTTCATAGACCGGTGATCTTTTGGAAATTCACAAGTAGTTCTTGACTTAAAACAGTTCATTTAGTGACCATTCAAGTTATAACGTCACTGAAAAAGTGACTTATGACCATTATTCACGCTTACCACTGCGGTCTTCCCATGGTCATGTGATAAAAATTCAGATGCTTGGCAACTGATTCATATTTGTGACGGTTGCAGTGTCCTTGGGTCACGTGATTCCCTTTTGCAGCCTTCTGACAAAGTCAGTGGGGAAACCAGATTCATTTAACAACTGGGTTACTAACTTGTCAACTGCAGTGATTGAGTTAACAATTATTGCAAGAAAGGTTGTAAAATGGAGCAAAACTCACAACACTTGTCTCGCTTAGCAACAGAAAGTTTGGGCTCAGTTTGTGGTCGTAAATTGAGGACTACCTGTATTTGAATAGCTGGATAAATAGCATGCATATGGTTTTATCATGCGCCAAAGATAATTGTATAGCTCCCTTTGAGAATCTGTTAATGAGGGAGCTATAAAAAGTTGGGAAAGTCCTGTTTTGAACAGTCTCCTTAGTGTTTCTTGTAATCCCATGCATTAATTTCTGACATCGTAACTGTGAATGAAATTAAGCTGCTTTTCTATATGCATAGGAAGAGGCAAGGAATAGCGCTCACTTTCTCCCGTAGAGGGAGAGATGTGACAGGTTGGGTTCTTCCTTGAGGTTTTATAATCTAAAATCAAAGGCCTTCTCAGCTGAGTTTGGCTCCTATGGCACAAGTTCCTAATAACTTGGGCAAGTTATTCATCCTATCAAACCCAGCTGGTATGGCACAGATTTCCCACCCTTCCCTAAAGAATTGTAAACTGTTGCAGGTTGCATTGTAATGCAGGAGTGGGCAACTATGGCCCCTCAAGACCTGTGAACGTCTGGAAATTGAAGTCCATAGGTCGTAAAGGGGCCATAGTTGCCCACCCCTAGTTTAAAGAAAGATTTTGTAGAGATGGGTAAGAAGCTGATTAGGACTAAAATTACTTCATAGAAACATGGAGCCAGTGAATTAAAGTTGGGCCAGCCAGCAGATAGCTCATGAGATCATTTTTATTTAGGCCTGAATGCTTATTATAGATATGTGATTGGACAATGGAGTTGACACTTCCCATTCTAGAAAGGAAAAACATGTCCAGAAAAAGATTTGACACATGAGAGGGATTGAGCCATGTTTCAAGGGTTGGGGGGGTTGCATTTCCATCCACCTAAATTTTTGAAGAGCTGCAGGAAGAAACCTGCAGAATCTAGTGGTTTGTTAGAATGATAAAATGAAGTTGTGAAGTTGTGACACTCTGACCCTGCACATACAAAAGGTGAGGATCTTGCTTTGCAACACTTGCTTCATCATTGCCCTACACCAGGGGTAGGCAACCTTGGCTCTTTTATGACTCGTGGACTTCAACTCCCAGAATTCCTGAGCCAGCATGGCTCAGCTTGGAAACCTCTCCCTTTCCCCTCAGCATGGCTGGCTCAGGAATTCTGGGAGTTGAAGTCCAAGGTTGCCTACCCCTGGCCTAGAGAGTGCTGTAATACACTATGAAGCGGTATATAAGTCTAAGTGCTATTGCTATTGTCAAGCACCCGGACTGCAATTACAGGACTGTGGAATGCTAGGACAGTTATATGTGTGAGGAACACTCGTAAGTCACTTTTTTCAGCACTGTCATAACTTTAAATGGTCACTTAAGTGAATGATCCTAAGTTGAGGACTACTTGTAATAACTTCCTGCCTGTTTCTCTTCCCCAAAGCTGAGCAAATCCCTAGAAACACAGTTAGCTCTTTCTTCCTGTCCCTTGCCTTTTTTTTCAATCCTTAATGTTTTGTTTTTGTCTTCCCTCCTCAGGTCAGTAACATTAACCAGCCTTTAGAAATAACGGCCATTTCTTCCCCTGAAAATTCCCTGAAGAATTCTCCTATTCCATACCAGGACAATGATCAGCCACCTGTGCTGAAAAAGGAGAAGCCTCTAATTCAGACCAATGGCATCCATTACTCCCCGCTAACCTCTGATGAAGAACAGAGTCTGGAGGACGACCATAACAGCACCAGGTGAGAAGTAGCAACATATGATCTCAGATCCACAGCGCATCCTTCCCCAACATTAAACTGATGCTTAACTTTGAAAGTATGTTTGAGGTTTCTTTACCAGGTAATAATACTGCGCATTTGTAATATATTACATATGTTACACTTTTGATGTGGCTTTTGGAAGTATTACTTCCCCCTTATGTCTCCTTATTAAAATCACGCCCTAGTGATGTTTGCAGTCCTGTAGGGGCTGATTTAAGTTTTCAGCATTTACAGATAGTCCTTGATTTACAACCAGACGCTTAATGACTATTTGAAATTATCTCCCCAGAACTACTTACAACCCGTTTTCAAAGTTACGTACACCTAGTGGTCCCGTGATTGCATTTTGTGCACTTGGCAACTGACTCCCTTTTGTATCTGTTTGCCTGTAGACGTTTTGGCCACTTTCCAGCATTTACTTCCAGTTTCTATAAAAAAAAAATGCTCAGTGGACAAACAGATTGTCTTCACGACTGTTGTGTTCCCTTAACAACCACCACTGTGGTCACTTAAGATCATGGTGTCCTCTTAATGATTGCCACAAAAAACGTTAAAAAAAAAAATCAGGTCTTGTCACCTGATGCCTTGCCTTGCAACCTCAGTGACTGATGATTGTAATTCTGGGTTCAATTACTGTCATAATGTAATGGTCTTTCTAATAATATCTAACCTATCATCATTCTTAATTATTGTCTGATTTTCTCTCAGTAAGGGGAGGAAAAGAACACATTAGAAACCATAACAAACCGTAGCGTGTTAAATGAAATTCCTGAAGGGCACCAAGGCCTTAGGGAAAATTCCCTGGCTTCACAGTAAAGAAGACTTATGAATGTAGTGTTTAGTTTTTCATTCTAAAAGTATAATAAATAATTAATAATTAATAATTAATAATTAATAATTAATAATTAATAATTAATAATAATTATTAATAATAATAATAATAATAATAATAATAATAATAATAATAAAGTTGGAAGGGACCTTGGAGGTCATTGAGTCCAACCCCCTGCTCAGGCAGGAAACCCTATACCATTTCGGACAAATGGCTGTCCAGTTTCTTCTTAAAAACTTCCAGTGTTGGAGCATTCACAGCTTCTGGAGGTAGGTTGTTCCACTGGTTAATTGCTCTAACTGTCAGGAAATTTCTCCTTAGTTCCAGGTTGCTTCTCTCCTTGGTTAGTTTCCATCCGTTGCTTCTTGTCCTGCCTTCAGGCGCCTTGGAGAATAGCTTGACTCCCTCTTCTTTGTGGCAACCCCTGAGATATTGGAATACTGCTATCATGTCACCCCTAGTCCTTCTTTTCATTAAACTAGATCCATAAACTAATCCATAGTCCCAGAATCTCAGACTCAGATGATGGTGAGGGCTTCCCTATTTAGTTTGCTTGAAATGTCTCAAAGAGCAACCAGGACGCTATTATTATTAGTTCAGCCCTGAGCTACAAATATTTCCCTTCTTTTGGTAGTTTGCTTGTTTGCTTCTTTTGGTAGTTTGCCAAGAGGCAGTCACAAGTCATGGTCACATGGTGTCCTCGCTTAATGACAGCAGTGGGGGCTGGGATTGCTGTCACCATGATGTCATGCCTCATCACACTTTACAATTGCATCACTTAGCAATGCAAATTTCGGTCCCGATTACCATAGTAACCTGAGGACTACCTGTAATTATTGGTCCCCCGACCTAATATTTTGTAGCACACTGTTTTGAGGCAATAACTGCCATCAGGTGCTTTCTGAAGCTCCAGTGGCAGTGGGTTGTTTTTTTTTCTTCCTTTATATTTATTGACTGCCCAACTCCAGTTGTCTTAGATGAGGAAACTCCCAACCGTGAGTTTGGGCTCTTTCCGTGGATGTTGCATTGGATTCAGATCAGGATTCATAGCAGGCCATTTCAGAACAGTCTTAATATTAGATTTTCAACCATTTTTGGGGTTCTCTTAGGTGTATGTTTTGCGTCATTATCCTGCTGGAGGACCTGTGACAGAGACTGTGCTTTCTAACCCGTCTGTATATTAAATCAAATAATCCTCTTTTTCCTTCCTAGAATTGAGAGAAAAATTGCAACAATATCACTGGAAAGCAAATCTCCACAAAAGCCGCTGGAAAATAGTAAGTTTATAGACCAGTAAGTGGGCATTTGATAAGACAAAAGGGATTGATCAGGACAAGAATAAAAATAAACTTGACCACTTGTGCTGCTCACCCTGTTGACCCATGATTGCTGTGCTAGGTTTGCCACCAACCATATTGTGAAGTTCGCAGATGATACAACAGTAGTGGGCCTTATTCAGGATAACAAGGTGGAAGCTTACTGCAAGGAGGTTGAGGGGTTGGTGAACTGGTGTAAGGAAAACAGCCTGGTTTTAAATACCGGAAAGACCAAAGAGATCATTGTTGATTTCAGAAAAGGCAGGCACAGGCACACTTCTCTGTGCATTATTGATTCATCTGTGGAGATGGTTACCAGCATCAAATTCCTGGGTGTGCAGCTAACGAGTAGGCTGGCTTGGTCGCTCAACAGTGAGAAACTGGTGAAGCGGGCACAGCAGCGCCTGCATTTTCTACGTTGCATGAGAAAAGCACATCTTCCTTCCCCTGTCCTGACCACTTTCTACAGGGGGACGATCGAGAGCATCCTGTCATACAGCATCACAGTCTGGTTTGGAAGCATCACTGCTTCAGACAGGAAGGCGGTGCAGAGAGTGGTGAGGATGGCGGAAAAGATCATTGGCAGTTCCCTCCCTCCCATCCAGGACATAGCACAGAAGCGTTGCTTGAGCAGGGTCCGTAAGATTATCTGGGACACTACACATCCTCTTCACGACCTGTTTTCCTTGTTACCTTCTGGGAGGAGGCTTCGTGGTATCCGTAGCAGAACATCCAGATTCAGCCATAGTTTCATTCCATACAGCATTAACCTTGCGAACTCTCAAGCTTCCTCCTTGCATTATATATTGAAGATGGACAGTATTTAATATTTATTTGCTACGTATATGTAGGGATGTGGGTCTATACATACGTCGTTCATAGTATGTTTAGGTGTGTGTCACGTATGTGTTTCACTTTGAGAGCGGGCAACTAAATTTCATTTTTGATGTGTGGCGTTGTGCCCACAGTAAAAAAAATGACAATAAAGGTTATCTTATCTTATCTACTTCTCATAAAGGCTTTCTGGCCCCGAAATGGTTCAGGAAAGGAAGGAGCCACAAACTGTGGGCCTTGTTTGTAGCCCAGCTCCCCATTTTTCCCTCAGCTTGAGTCTGGTAGGGAGGTTGGTTATGCTGACAGTTATGCTTTTTGTTTTGTCCTGCTGCTGTAGATTTAGAATAGATGTAGGGTTTCTGTAAAAATAAAAATAAAAAACTAAAAAAGAACTGCAAAACATTTGCCAGCGTTACGCAGTTCACCCGAACCATCACGATCCAATAGCTGTCACTGAAACCAAAATGTGTGAATTCACTGTGAAGTGTTTTAAAAATAAATAAATAGGTGAGCATCTAAGTTTAGGTAGTGACGGAAATACTATTTCAAAAGATGCGATGATGGCTACTGGCCCTCAGTTTTAATTACTGAGTTCATGGCTGAGTTCAGATAGCTTGTGCTCTTGTTCTAAGGCAGTCTATCTCTTGTGGTGTATGAATCTGGGTGACTATTTTCAGAAGCCATAGTGCTGGACTAAATGGATTTTTATCCAAGCAAGATAGGCTGCTGTTCTCTAATTGTGATGAACGCAGAAGTTACTCTCCTTCCGTTACGAGTCCTTGCGCCGCAGACGATTTAGTTGCCTCTGTGTGGCAGTTCCTGGCTGCAGAATTCTGGCAGACAGTCCAGTTACCCGCTGCCTTTTCTCCTTGGGATCAAGAAAGCTAACCCTGTTTAAAAACAGGGTCCTCATTTAATTTTATTACTCGGCCAAAAGGGAAACCACGTCCTCTTGAGCTGACGCCTACATTTTGCTGTCTTTGCAGGCATCAACTCAGTTGGGAGAAAGCAGGCTACTGAAAGCATGAACAGCAGCAAGTGGAAATCAACCTTTTCCCCAATTTCTGACATCAATCTTTCCAAAACGGCAGATAGTCCTTTGCCAGCGTCGGCGTCATCCCTGAATCAGAACACCCTCTTTGCCTTCAGACAATCCTCTGATGACAACGTGGCAGGCGACAGGGCTGGCACGCATGTGAGGAAACACACAACTGCGTCTGAGGGGCTCGCCCCAAATACCCTGAACGGATTTGCTTACAACGGCGGGCTGTCGGCAGATGTCGGTTTACATAGCTTTACTGATGGTGCTTCGCTTTCTCACAAAACTGCTGACGTGATGATGGCTCTGGGGGGCTCCTCAATGGGTTTCCTGATACAAAGGAACAAAGAGGCCGGCGTCCCTGAGACAAATCCATTCTTGGGCAAGAGGCAGCTAGAAAGCCTTGGCGGTGGGAAAGGGGAAGATTTAAACTGGTCAGGACTGAAAGGCAAAGAGGCCAACGAACTGAGTGTCCGGCTGGGAGGCTCTTCAGACAAGGCTTCGGTGCTAAACAACAAATTCGGCAAAGGACGGGAACGAGATGTGGAGTTCAAGAACGGCCACAACCTGTTCATTGCTGCCGCTGCTGCCGCTGCTGCTGCTGTCCCCTCTGGTGGCCTTCTCAACGGCAAAAGCCTCTCTGCAGCCAACTCTGGCAAGTCGCCCAGCATGGCCTCCTCTGCTCAGACCCACCACCCTTTCTTGAACTCCTTAACCCCCGGCACGCAGTTTCCCCTGGGCCCCATGGTAACAAACTCCTCGGTACTGCAGTCCTTATTTAATTCGATGCCAGCCGCCAGCCTAGTGCATGTATCATCAGCTGCCACCCGCCTGACCAACTCACACACGATGGGGAACTTCTCTCCTGGGATGACAGGTGGAACAGTTGGAGGTAAGCTAAACTTTATTCGTGGCCACACCGTGACCGAAAGGAACACACTTGTCGGGTGCAAGGGAGCAAGAGTGACAGGATGAATGGTTCAGAGTAGTTTCTTCATTGCTGTTCGCCCATAGACAGGAATCTCGCCAGGCTAAAGCACACGCTGCATAACTATCTGATAAATCCTACGAAGGCTAGGGTGGATCTTTCTGCATGCCAGGGACTCAAGGCTGATTTCTCTCGTTAGTTCCTCGGGAAGGAGCCCCTCCATTCTGAATTCAGCGGCAGGTTCCACCAGCCTTCCTGGTATTTCATACCCCACCCCACCCCCATCCCAATGGCAGACATTTTTAATCGTTTTCCATCTGGGTTTCCATCTCCCGAGGAATCCTGGTGAATCCCTGTCATGCAGCCAAATTTCTCGAGCATCTTTTAATCGGTCCTGTGAGAAATTTCTATGAGCTGGGATGAGGAGAGGCTTGGAACATTTTGCAGCATTATATATTTTAGCCTTTTCTGTGAACTCAGGCATCTGAGAATCTCAGGGAATCTCATTTCCCCCCCCCCCCAAGTGTGCCTGCATGTATCTTGAGAATGGGCCTAGAATGAATGGTAGCCTTTCAGACGATTCTGACTACTTGGGGTCCATGTGTCGATCTCCGCTGGGGGTTCTGTTGGGGTATTGAGTTCAGCCACGGAGTTCCCCCCTTGGTGCTTCTAGAGCGTGAGCAAGGAAGAGGTAAGTGCGTCTCTCTTCTGCTAGGTTGTTGTTGTTGTTTTTTTGTTTTAACTGCCACTGCCCATCGCCTGCTGCTGTTGTCATACTGCATTATTGCTTGCCTGCCTGCTTTTGTTTTGCTTCTCTTGCTGTGAGCTGTATAAAGTCCATCTGCTGAGGGTTTTTTTCTCTCCTGTTTGCAGGTATTTTTAACCATGTGGTGCCTTCTGCCTCCTCCTCTTCCTCCTCCGCTCCCTCCTCCTCCACTTCCTCTTTTTCATCCTCCACCTCCTCTCTCCATTTTGGCAACGGTGCTGTTTCCAGCTGTACCCTCTTAAGCTTAAATCCTCTGCAGGTCGCCGCCAGCTCCCCATCATTCCATGTGTCCCCCAACCCAGCGCCATCTAACGATGCCCAGCACCTCACCCGCCCCCCAGCACGTGCCGCTCTTCGGACTCCACCACCTCCTCCTCCTCCTCCTCCTAACGTTTCATTGCCACCACCTCCGCCCCTCCTCACCTCTAACTCCGATCCTGTCCTCCTACAGAGTTTGTCATCCCTGCCAGTTTCAGAGTCTTTCCTGCCGCCATCTTCCACTGCTAACTCCGCTTTGTCTATTAAACTAGCTTCTCTTCAGCACAAAACCTCCCGTCCCTCCTTCACCGTCCACCACCCACCTTTGCCCCGCTTGGCGCTGGCCCAAGCCGCGCCTGGGATCCCACAGTCCAACACGGCTGGCACGCCTGCTATGTGGGTCACCCTTGGCATGCAGTCTCCTTACGCTTCACATCTCTCTGGAGTTAAGCCACGATAACGAGCTAGGCTTAGCTTTTGAGCACTGGTGCTCTGTAAGGTAAGGCTGGTGTGGGTTGTCTTGGGTGAGGCAAGGGTGGTGAGCAGGAGATTGGTGCTCTGACATGCTAAGACAGGGGTCCTCAACCGTGGCAACTTTTAAGACTTGTGGACTTCAACTCCCAGAATTCTGGGAGTTGAAGTCCAGAAGTCTTAAAAGTTGCCAAGGTTGGAGACCCCTATGCTAAGTTGTATGGAATCACACATCTCTCCTTTCCGATCTGTGCTTTGCCTTTGCTTTCCCTGTGATGGAAAGCCTTAAGAGGTGAAGCTCAATAGCAGAGTGTGTTTTTTTTTTACCAACAGAAGCTCCCCAAATTTAATTCCTGCCATGTTCTGTTTGGAAAGTCCAGTAGCAGGAGTGAGAAAAACCCTGGAGAGCTGCTGCCCTTCAGATACAAGCCTTGGGGACGGTCCCTAACTTAAGTAGTGAGGTCCAGGGTTTTATCCAGAGAGGTGGCTGGACATTCCTCCCAAAGATTAGGGTGGGTGACCTCTCCAGGATGCAAACAGCCTCCAGAACACTCTCAGATTTGCAGGTATTAAGCAAAAAAAAAAAAAAAGGTGGGAGTGGGGGCTTTGCAAAGTTGGATCTTAATTCCTTCACCCTCCAAAGCACACAACACTCTTCCAATGATAGGACTACTCCCCTGAGCATGCCTTTTGTTTGTTTTTAAATGGAAATCGGGGTCCCTTCTCGCAAGGGCTGCCCCTCCCTGCCCATAAAGTCTTAGGATTAAAAATATACATGAAGTTGACCTGAAAATCTTTGCACGTTAAAGGCAGGCAGTAACGAGCTAGGTGGGCCAGCTTAGTGATAAAATGGTGATTAAAATCAGGTCCGGTCACATAATGACTCACTTAGTGACCAACGTTCTGGTCCCATTTGTGGTCCTAAGCCGAGGACTATCTGTAACTTACTTCACGGTTCAGGGCATTGAACACAAGACAGAACACACAGGGAAACGATAACAATCCTTGCCGTGGATCCTGACTTGAACGTTCACGCAGGTAGGAGCCACGCAGATGTCTTGGGAGTGTGAAAATAATGCTGCAGATCTGGAGTGTTTCTGAAGTTGCAGTAGCGCTAAAGGCGTTTAACCTTAGCTGAAGCTGTATGGAAAGACAGTGGGGCAATGGAGGGCTTGTGTCACTCATTTGTCTTCTGATGTTCTCTGTACAAGCTTAATGGATAATTTAGGCAACTTGGGCTCATGACTAAGACCCGAAATAGGAAAAACGTACCCTGTATCACGCAGACGTGTACTGTAGTTCTTCACAGAGGCTTTGGGCTGTCGAGGCTTAGGTCGAGGGAAGAGATGTGGTTGAGAAGCTTCTCAGTGCCAGGAAAAGGGTGAGTGGGTGTGAGCATGAAGACAAAGATGAAGACCGCAAGAAGGAAAGAAAAGATAAAAGCAGACGAGCAGCAAAGAAATAAGGAAATAAGAGGCTTTCAACAGCAGAAAAGACAACAGGAGGAAAAAGAAGGTTCTCAGGATCTGCTTGACAAGTTGGTGGCAGCTGTGCCCTTTGCCCAGTTTTGGTTTTGGTTACCAGTTGTGCCCGTTCCTGGACCGGGGAGACCCTCTTTCCATCGCTCATGCCTTGGTTATCTTGTGTGTAGATTATTGCTGTGCATTCTACATAGGGCTGCCCTGGAAGACCACATAGAACAGACATGTCAAACACAAGGCCCGGGGGCTGTATGCGGCCCGCGAAGTGGTTTCATGTGGCCCACGAAGCCATCCTGGAAACAGTGAGGGAACGGCCCCTGCTGCCTTGGCCCTGGCCCAGGCCGGCCGGGAGCCAATGTACAATTTTGTGGTGGCCATCTATGCTGAAACGCATTCAGTCTTAGCTCCACAAGGCCGTCTGGAAACAGTGAGGAACGTCAAACAGCGTCGGCCCCGCCCCCTGGGTGCATGCTGGGGAGGCTCCTCCAGTGGACCATGCCTTGGCACTTGCCCTGGTCCCACCCTCTTCTGCCAGAGACCCTCAGATCTGTCCCACTCCTGCCCAGGCCCCCACAGACCCCCTTGACACGAACGATGTAGAGCTGGCCATGCCCACCCAGTAGGCCACACCCACTCCAGCCACGCCCACCCAGTAGGCCGCACACACCCCCGGGCCCCCCGAGGGCAACCGCAATGCTGATGCGGCCCTCAATGAAATTGAGTTTGACACCCCTGACATAGAAGCTCCAGTTGATCCAGAAAGTTAACAATGTGAGCCGCTACAGGCAGGTCTTATTATGTCTGTATAGCACTGATTACTACTAAGCTTTTGGGGAACAATTCCGGTGCTTGTTGTTATGTATAAACACCTACATGGCACGGGGCCTAGTTGTATAAGAGACCAAACATTTGGACAGGGTGAAACTCAGTATTCTGTGGGCTGTGTGGTTAGAGCACAGGAAGTTATTCTTTAGATGTGGGCCTTTATAGTTTTTTTTTTTTATTTTATTGTCTCATTGGGTGAGCCACCCAGAGTTATGGCAGGTAAGAGAGGCACAGCCTTAGAAATTTTATCAGTCAGTCTCACATGTCTTCTCCCTATCCTGTGTAATCGGGGATGAGACACAGATGCAGGTGCTAAAACAGAGTTGGCATGCTCAGGATCTCATGGATTAAATTGTTATCTAGCTAGCAGACCCAAGAAGCATCTCTTCTCCGTTTCAGCACCTGCCCTCTGGGCACCCCCCCCCTCCCCAAGAGATTCAAACTGCCCTTATTCTGCCTGCCTTTTAAAGAGCCTTTAAAAAAACTCGTCTCAAGTCTAGGACTAGGATGGTTATTCAGCTTTTTTAGTCAGGTGTGGTACAGGCAATAGCAAGAGCACTTATAAACTGCTCCACAGTGCTTTGCAGCCCTCTCTAAGCGGTTTACAGAGTCAGCCTATTGCCCCCAATAACCTGGGTCCTCATTTTACCGACCTCGGAAGGATGGAAGGCTGAGTCAACCTTGAGCTGGTCAGGATCGAACTTCTGGCAGTCGGCAGAGTTTGCCTTCAATGCTGCATTCTAACCATTGCGCCACCACTGAAGAGGGTTTCATTGTTCCCTGGGCGGCTATAATTCTTTTTTTAAATTTGTCAACCGTTTCAGAAGCAGGCACCTCTAGAAATGAGTTTTATAATTAAGAATTGTACTGGCACAAAGTAGGTGAGGCAAAGAGAAAGGAAAGAAGCTGCATCAGACCTATGTACATCTATGCCAGGGGTCTTCAAACTTGGCCCTTTTATGACTTGTGGACTTCAACTCCCAGAATTCCTCAGCCAGGCACGCGTGCCTGGCTGAGGAATTCTGGGAGTTGAAGTCCACAAGTCATAAAAGGGCCAAGTTTGAAGACCCCTGATCTATGCTATGAAATACACAAGCTGGATGCATACAGTATAATAAGCCAAAGAAAAGTAATCAATATTATGGCTTGGTGTTAATATTTTAATTGGCCTATGACGGCATGAGTGAATTCCAAGCTTGATTCAGTCTAACATATCCTTATACTTGAGCAGAATGCCAGGTCCATCAGTCCAAACTGGGAGTGGAGACAGATGATTCAGACGGAGGATCTGTTTATTAATCTTCGGGATTACCTAACTATTGGGCTTGCTTAACTATGATTGTTGAATAATCAATTGACTAGGTTCACACAGTATACTAAGTCAGGCCTGGAGTTAGGATGTTTGGGAAGCCCCTGTTGATTGTTTCCCCCTGAATGTTATTTATGTCATGTTTCTTTAATTCTTTAATTCGTTTATTTATGATTTGATTGAATTTAGGGACTGCCCAACTCCAGCTGAATCATGTGTGGTTTTAAATGTTGTAAGCCTCCCAGAGTCTATTTGCAGTTGGGCGGCCTCAATATCCAATAAATAAATAGATAGATAGATAAAAACATTGTGCAACTTCATTATATAGTAACCGATGAGCTTTTATCTGGGATGTTTTGTAAATTCTAATACAAATTTTATTTAGGCCAGATCAGGAATTCTTTGAGGTTTACTCAGCTTGTTGGAGGTAGATAGGGAGCCTTTTTGTTACAAGTATTGTTAAATCATTGGAAGCAGTCAGTCAGCAGGAAGTCATCATAAATTTGCTCTTCATTCCCATCAACCTTCTGCATGTTGACAGTACAGTGCAAAAACTGTAGAAAGTTCTAAGTCCATCTTGCTTGTTTGCTGAGAACTTTACTTTAGACCTCTCACCCTGTTGTTTGGCAGTCTGGAAAGAATTACTTAATGTAGAAAAAAAAAAGTCATCGTTAACCTTTGGGGCTCTTGTTTAAAATGCCTACCTAAAGTTCAATCTTGTCCTTCCCTTTCTTTCTTTCCTTCCTTCCTTCCTCTTTTGCAGGTAACTAGGACTTCTACCTCAACCTGATGTGACCTATGCAAGGACAACATGGACCAACTTCTCTCAGCTCCCACTGAAGGTGCTTGCCTCTATGGCTTAAGGGTTTCCCCCCCCACCCAACTTCTCTTTTACTACTGGACTCAAACCTAAGTCATAAACAAAACCAGAGGAAAGAAAATGCTACTGTGAATCTTAAGTTAAATATATATTCAGACTGCAGAAGAAAATGCTTAGAAACAGCTTCCAGTTTGTACTGTCGATAGAGTAGATATTTATATATTTTTAAATGTTTAAAACACAGGCACCCCTTGACAACATTTGTGTTCCACCTAAAGTTGTAGAACTGAAAGAAGAAGAAGAAAAAAAAAAAGAGGAAGGGAACTTTAACAACAAAACCACCATTTTCTCTGAAATAAAAAGACTGGCACATCAGCAGAGATGTAACAGAGCTTCTCTTGGTGCTATTGACATCTGACAAAATGTGCCTCTCCAGTTCTGTACTCATGGTGCTTTTTCTTTTCTTTTTTTTTTAATTTTTGGCCTGGTGGGGATGATCAACATGAAATTTTGTGATTCCTGTACATCACCTGGCTTCTTTTATTCCTCCTGCTACCATTGGACACATGCCAACTGGCTAGTTTTTATATTGAAATCAAGAAAGCAATGGATGTGGGAGAAGGGAGGGGGGATAGCTCTTTTGAAAACTTTATTTTTTAATGATTCCGACATTGATGTAATTTATATTGCAAGCCACGATCAGCTGTCTCTCTCCCTCCCTTCCTTCTTTAGCCTTTCCTGGTGGAATTCAGCTGCGGTGCTCATGTTGGGCTCTCCACCAGTGTTCTTCAGACATGCAGTGGTTGTTTGGAAGGGGGTACTCTGCCTTAATTGTGTGAAAGCCAAAGGGTTGCATTAAAATTTGGAGGGGCTGAGTCACTGGTGAAAAGAAATTGTATCTTTTATGAATATGGATGGTTTATTAAAATGATCCTTGCCATTCCAGGTGGTTGGTTTACTTTGGGCAATCAAGTATCAGAATCAGGTTGTTGACTTGTCAAGTCTCATAGTTGCCATGCAGGCTGACTCTGTGAAGCTGTGAGTAGACTAGCCTCTGCCTTTGTTTTCCAGATCGTGTTTTTTTTGTTTTGTTCTTTTTTGTC
This sequence comes from Azemiops feae, assembly GCA_023970755.1. Lineage (NCBI taxonomy): Eukaryota > Metazoa > Chordata > Lepidosauria > Squamata > Viperidae > Azemiops > Azemiops feae. Next base: position 415,950 of record JALGBA010000077.1, on the reverse strand, counting down.
TTGTGTGAAGGCCTTCCAGGATCATTAGATCCCAGCCCTCCTCAGTCCCAGCTGGCTGTCGGTCAAGGATGATGTGATTTGCCATCATCTGGAGGGCCATTGGGTTCTTGGCTGGTAATTAGGAACGTTTTCTCTTTCTCTCCCTCTTTGTTTAGGGCTTTTGGCGTTGCATCTTCTGGGGTTCATATTGTTTGAAAATTAATTTGTAAGAAAGGAAGGTCATCCAGCCAGCTAGTTTGCCTTTTACACCTTCCCCTTGGGAATACCTGGTGAGCTTATTATGCATTTGCAGATCTCTAGGAACTTATCTAGGAGCTAGATAGGAAGAGAATATTCCTATCTAGCTTCATCTTCTCTGTAACCACCTCCCTTGTTCAGAGGGAGTTGCCTACATTTTACAAAGGCATATATGTCCTTTGATGTTGGTCTGACTGTTTCTCTGTCAAACTTGAGAAGTCAAGGCAGCTGAATCTTGCGTCAAGAATGGGCTGTCCTCAGGTTCGTTCCTCTGTTGAGTTGATCTGTTTGAAGTACAGTGTATTTTTTTAATTAGCAAGATGTTAATACTTGATTGAGAAGCAGCTTTGGGTTTTGTTTTATCCAATTGAACACAGTGCTGGTTTTGATATATATGATGGCATTTGCTTTTAATGAAGCTTTTAATATCATTTACTTTCACATTAGAGGAAACAAACCACAACACTCAAAAGTTAATTTTTATTATTACGCTGAGTATATTTTTTAAGGGAAAAAAAAAATCAAATCTGTGATTTGGGAGTTATCAGTTTACAGAGGAAAATATAAGGCACACAGTTTGGGAAAAGCAACAAATATTTTGTAGAAAATGACAAGTGACTTCTCGTTTATTTTTGTATCAGACTGTTCATAGTAAAATAGGAAGAGGGATATAGAGTCTGGTTTAATTTTTTTTTCAAGCATGTAAAAGCAAGTGTGAAAGGAAAGGGAAACTTTGGTGTAAACCTTGGAACAGAAAGGAGCAAGAATCATGAGTGGAAGTACAAGTTGTATGAAGAGCAACGTTAAAAACATGTCAGTGTTCCATTCAGTGAGAATCAGTCGATCATATTAAAACCCCCAATACCTTTTTCAAGCTTAGAAAATACACGCATGCAGGCTTAAAAGCTCTGGATAACGCTACAGTAATTCCATTTTTGCCTTTTTGGTTCCACAATGCATACATATCCTTCTGGCTATTTTATACTACTGCTTCTCTTAATCTCAGCAAAGCCTCACCAAAGTTGAATGAAATTGTGAGAACAGGTGAAGGAAACCAGGCTGGGTGGGAAAAATGCTTTAGAAAGAAAGATGAGCTTTCTGGTGATGATACTTAAAAACACCCCAGGCGTTGCCTGATTTCTGCATTTGTTGCCTTTGAGCCGAAAGAGGAGGAGATAAGGAAAAAAATGGCCAAACTCAGTTTCCCTTGGGAAGAGAAAGGATTTTACACCAATCACATAGCTTGGAAGAGAAGGCTTTGAGACACTTTGCAACCTGGAACAAACCCCACAAACAATTCTGTATAATTGAGATTCCAGGGTGATGTATCACCTTGATTCAGCTGACTTCTTTCTCTTCCCCCCCCTTCCCTTCCCCCAAGGATATTCCATTTGAGAGGGGATGCTTTGCTGCTTAAGAAATCTTTCCAATAAGCTTGCCTTCTCTGTAGAAAGACCTGTGTCTCTGTGGAAAATCATAGTGTTGAGCTTGTTGGCAGGCCCAAGATGGTCCACCAGGATTCTAGGTATCTTACGTTTCTAAGAGAGAGGAAGTTTCATGCATTTTTCATAGAATGTGACTTCTTTATGTGGGTGCTTTTCTTCCTTCTCAATGTGAATGAAGAGCTAGCTTGACCTAGACCAGTGTTTCCCAACCTTAGCCATTTTAAGATGTGTGGACTTCAACTCTCAGAATACCCCAGCCAACTTCTGGACAGCCCACCCATTTTAAAGGTGGGGAAATACTCGACACAGACTTTATTTAACTCAGCAGAAGTGGAGCAAGACTTCTTTTAGAAAGCCTGGATCTTGTGTTAATTCTTCTAAAAGTCTATGGAGATTCTCAGTCATCCGACGTGTCATATTTGTCTCAAAAGGCAACTGGACTTCGTTTTTCCTTGAAGACGTTTCGCTTCTCATCCAAAAAGCTTCTTCAGTTCTCTCATCCAGAACTGAAGAAGCTCCTTGGAGGAGAAGCGAAACGTCTTCCAAGGAAAAACAAAGTCCAGTTGTCTTTTGAAAAAGTACCTTTGGGACAATTCTTCTAAAAGAAAAATAACCTGCATCCAACTTTTTCATATGCGTGGAGTTATCAGAGCTTATACCAGGGGTCTTCCAACTTGGTCCTTTTATGACTTGTGGACTTCAGCTCCCAGAATTCCTGCCTGGCTGAGGAATTCTGGGAGTTGAAGTCCACAAGTCATAAAAGGGCCAAGTTTGAAGACCCCTGGCTTATACCCTGAAACCTGCTCACTCTTAGATTCTCATCTGATATTGGTGGAGAGAAAGGAAGGAGAGGAAGCAGCTCATTATTTGTTAAGGGCTTCTTTTGAGGAAATAATCCCAGGTTTTCTTCACGATAGTGCCAGAATCTTGACTGTCTCTCTCTCTCTCGTGATCTTGCTAGAATAATTCTGCATTGTCACTTAACTTCTGCTCAGTTTTTCATTAGGTTTGAAAGGAATAATTTCTTTTCTAGGGTTTTATACAGCCTCCTCCACAGTCTCTTTGTCTTCCATTAGGAATTAGGTATTTTTGTCCTTTATTGGCAGATTTCACTCCAAATGCAGACACTGAGCTGCAAATTGGCATCTAGAGCAAAGGAAGAATGTGAGCCAAAAGTGTCTGCAGGGCATTCTCTGTCTCTTAAGCTCTTTTTCAGGCTTTGTGCTATTTAAAAGTGTGTTGGGAACTCCCGTGAGTTAGCTTTTGCATTCTGCAGCTGTCCTGTAATTGGTTTCAAATCTGTCCTGAAACAACTGGGTGTATCAGCTTCTATTTTCTATATGTTACCCTATATATAGGGTATATGAAGAGCTGTCAAGGATAACCTTCAGATATATAAATTAGGTCCCCCCGCTTCCCCCCCCCCCCCCGTTCAACAACTTCAGACATTCTTTAAAAGTTGGCAGTTTAATATTATATACTTCTCTGCACGGGAATAGCACAGACATAATAGCGGGATGGCTATTTTTCCTAGCTTGCCCTAAGGAAAGGAAGATGATTAGGAAATGACGACCTATTTGAGTCCCTAGATTTTAAGGCACAGGAACATGGAGTTCCAGTCTTTGTCCATCTCAGCAACTTGTTAACTTTTAAGATGCGTGGACTTCAAGGCTGGCTGGGGAATTCTGAGAGAGGAAGTCCACGTCTTAAAAGTTGCTGAATTTTGAGAAACATTTGCACAAGAGGGCTGTTGTGTTCTGGCTGGGTATAAAGGAGAGGAAAGGATTTTTCATACTTGATATAAGAGTTAACAGTATAACTTGAAGCATGTATAGCATATTCACCTGCATTCTTTAAAATCTCCCTTTCTCAATTCTCTCTCTGTTGTGGTTGCAAGGGCAAGCTCCGGGGTGTGTGTGGCGGCATCTTATCAGTTTTTTTTCTATTTTCCGTCCCCTATCTATCTTAGAAAGCCTAATAAATCCCCACTTTTGTTGTTCTATTGCCTTCCCCTAATAAATCCCCAGTTTTGTTGTTCTATTGCCTTCCCCTAATAAATCCCCAGTTTTGTTGTTCTATTGCCTTCCCCTGAAAAGTTTAAACAAGGGGCCATGGATTAGGAACCACTTCAGAATATATTTGAGCTACAGAATAACACAGCATATGGTTAAATTTTTTTTTTTTAAAAAAAAGGGCGTGCTGATCTAAATACATATTCAATGAAATTGATTTTAATAGAGCACCTATTACATAATTAGTTGGCTGTTTGTCTTTGGACGAGCAAGATTCCAGAAGAGGGGGCTATGAAGCTATCTTCCCCAAGCAGTCTGCCTTATTCCACGATGAGCATTTAATTTCTTGTTGGTGCTGGTCAAGTGTAAGAAATGCATAATGCAAGAAGTTGGATTTATGAAGCCTAACTGTTGTGAAATGTTCTCTCCAGCTACATGGCTGAGCACTTGGATTCTCTCACTATTTCTGAGGCCGAGAGAAATCTCTATGGTGCTCCAATCAGTTCTTTGCACTACTGGGTATCGGGAAATAAAACTTGTACCCTTTTCGACGTGGAGTTTGTCCTGGCTGAGAAGAAAATTAATGCCTAAGAACTCTTTGGAACATTTCTGGGTCACTTGGGATGTTTTAAGTGGAGTGAGCTAGTCATATTCCCTCCTAGGCACTTCAATGCTTGCTGAGTATTTGTGGGTATTATTCCTGCATGTATCCAATCTCAGCTGCATCCTGGATGCAGCTAAAGAAAGAAACCAGATCTTACCTGTGAAGTATTTTTCAACCTATAAATGCACAGAAAATTAATTTTAAGCTGATTAGAAAATCACCGCCTGTATTTCCCGCAATTACATTTTCAGGAGAACAAGCGCAAACATTCAGCCCAACCCCCATTTCAACATAGGTTATGGTGCTATTAATCTGGGTGCTTTTCTCAGGCCAGCCTGGGATCTGTCTTATCCATGTTTCTTCTTACGTTTCTTCCAAGCATAGGTACAGCTGATCTGTCACTGTTATAGATAATCTTGTTTGTTGTTTGTTCTAGTGTAAGGTTCTTGTCCTGGATTGATTAATGAAATGTGGCTTTCTCAGTGCTGAGTGTCTTGATGGCGCCCCTTTCATCTGTGTACTGGGAAGCGTGCAGTCTTGAAATATAACCATTTCATGTCTTTTGCTTCCCTTCGTCTGCCTTGAAATATCTTCGACTATCTTGCATCTTCTCTTTGGCCTGATATGTAAGCTTTTTTTTAAAATTTATGCTCAGAGCCCCAAATCAGTGAATGAAATAACTGTCTACAATTGGATGAAATTGGAGGGTTTGGGGAGGGGATGTTGTGCAAATTCATGTGTAAATTCACAGCAGCAAAAATCAAGAGAAAACTTGCATTCGAGGGACATAATTGTTTGAAAGTAAGAGAACCGAGGGGAGGGCGTGTGTTCTCCCGAGAGATATTATCTATGCAGGGACCTACAGATGATGGAGCAGACTAAAACTGAGGAATCTGACCTGGTTTTTTTTCATGCAGGAGGCTGAACATTAAGGTTTCGTCCCCAAAGTTTCTAAATTAGCTTGTAATATCCAGGGAGATCTTTTAAAAATCTGCCCAAAGTTCACAAGAGTTGCAGTTTATAACACCCAGTAATAATTTGGGGATATGGGGAGAGTAACTCAGTTTAGGGGGACTCTCTGGATTCCAGGGTGGCAGCCTTTTCAAATGCCTGGTTCAAGCTGAAGTGGTCCCCTGTGCAAATTTCAGGAACTGAATGAGGGGGGATTTTCACATTAATTTATTTTCTCCCATATGCTTCTCTCCTACCCCCCGCACCCCCACATTGGTCATGCTGCAGGTATTCAAAGATTACCCTTGCTAACTTTTTAACTTTCTGGGATTTTTTTTCTTTTCTTTTTTTTAAAAAGAGGGGGGGAAAAGATGGGTAAGACAAGTCTAGTCTGGTGACTTGTGTCAGCGTTTTTGCATTTTTGAGCCTTTTGGATATATTCTCCGCAGAATGGAATGGAAGTCTGTGTTGGAGTTGAAGGGGAACTTCAGTCAGTAATGGAAATTGCTGCTGCTCAGGAATTCATTTGTAAAATAGTAAAAAAAAAAAATATATATAAAATCCATTTGTAAAATGGATTGAAGAGAGTATCCATTTTCTTAAAAGGTGGCAATATGGGATGTTTTTTTTCCTAGGGTCTAGGAATTGATTTGTATACATTAGCCCATGAACATGACGTTTATTTAAAAATCAAATTTTCCGCTGTGGTAGGACTACATAGGTCTGAGCTGCAAAGAACCAGATGACGGCAAAGATGCAGAAATCTCCTTGCTGCCTTCTAGTGGCTGTCCAGAGCCTTGCAGTCCAGATCGGATAATCCTAGTCCACTGTATCTTTGTCTCGTCTTGTTTTTTAAACTTTGCTCCTTACGTTTTATCTGCCATTCTTCCATAAAAGTCCCATGAAAAATTCTGGCATGTGTATATATGTATGTAATAATAAGCTTATCTATATATTTTCCACTCTTCTGATCTTTCCAGTTCTAGAATTTCCATTCTAATCTTCTCTTTGAATCTTCCCACACTTCACTTTGATTTGTAAATGAAAGAAAAATGGCTTTGAAGTTTGTCTTTATATTAAAAATGTATGTATTTTAATACACTGTACTAATGTGGTGCTTCAATTCATTTTAAAGTTGGCTTGGGATTTCCCCCCCCCCAAACGCAGGACGCTGTATTATGAATTCTTTGCCATGAAATGCAGTTGTGGCCATGACTTTTATGTGGCTCTAATTGCTAAGCAAATGTAATGACGAAGACAGATTTAGCAATTATATTATATAAACATAAAATATAAAAGTCTTCCACAGCCTTATGTGGCTTTTGACTGGGGTCAAATATCAGATAGCCATCATTGATATTTCCTGGGAATGTTTGTTGTCATTAGCATGCTGAACTAGAGAAGGCTTTGCAGAAACTATAATGTACCGAATGCCGTACCTTAGGGCAGAGGTAGGGAACTATGGCCCTTTTATGACTTGTGGACTTCAACTCCCATGGCAGGCTCAGAAATTCTGGGAGTTGAAGTCCACAAATCATAAAGGGGCCGTAGTTCCCCACCTCTACCTTAGAGCAAGGATGGTGAGCCTTTTGGGCTCAGTGTATCCAAAATTAGGAAAATGCCTACCTTGACTCTGTTGGCATATAACACACACGGACACAGACAAAAGAGGCCTCTCTGGACCTCCTCTCCAGACCATTTGGAAGTTTCATGAAAAGACTTACAAGGTTTTTAGATGCTTCAGAGGCTGCATGAGAGCAAGACCATCTCACATGACTTGCAGAGGGACTGGAAGCCTGGTGTGTCATCTGTGACATCTGTGTTATTTATTTATATCCCGCCTTTATTTTTTTTTATAAACAACTCAAGGCGGCAAACATATCTAATACTCCTTCCTCCTCCTATTTCCCCCACAACAGCAACCTTGTGAGGTAAGTCGGGCTGAGAGAGAAGGACTAGCCCTAGTCAGCTAGCTGGCTTTCATGGCTAAGACTCGGTCTCCTGGTTTCTAGCCTGATGCTTAGAAAGGTTTGCCATCACTGCCTTAGAGCCATTCTATCAAAGGACCTGCTTGCCTCCCACCTTTTCACTCTAATGTCCAGATACCACTAATTCTATCAATTATGGTCAATGGCAGAATCGGCTAACTTCTTGCCTTCAGATGCTGAGTCCTGTCAGAATCCGCAAACATGGCCAATATTGAGACAGTCTGGGGGATTTAGTTTAAAACATTTGGAAAGTATCGGGTTGCTCACCCTTAAAATTTTGACTTCTTGTCATTTCAGTGACAAATTTAAGACTGCAGATGGGCTTGAGGTTAAATGTTGGAGACATTAAAATTCTCGGGTGCATGGCAGTTTTCCCTATCTACAAATAATATGGCTCTGCCCAAATAACCTTTTTCGTTCTCTTCTCCTGATCTGCAAGAATTCTTGCTCCAATTATAGCTTCGGGGGGGGGGGGGGGGGGAGATTCTCAAGGAAAGTGTCGGAGAAATGTGTTTTGTCCTGAGAATAGGTAGTTAAGTAAGTAACTGGAAGAGTTTACAGAAAGCATGAATTGTGCTTTATAAGCCACACAACCTGTTACATCACAAAGAAGCAAACTGGTTTTGACTTGATGTGTTTTGTTGCCAACTCAGACCGTGCTTCTGGCTTGACCACTTGGTTGATAAGACTGGACAACCACTTGTCAGAAATGGTATAGGGCATGGGTCGGCAACCCGCGGCTCCAGAGCCGCATGTGGTTCTTTGAGCCTTCTCCTGCGGCTCCCAGCCTCCTCCGCCATTTGCAGAGACAGAGACAGAGAGAGGCACTTGCGCTTCCCTTCTCTCTCTCTCTCTCTTTGTAAAAAAGAGTGGCCTCTCACTGTTCTCGGGACAAGCTGACAAGCTTATTGGGCGGGGTTCCTGCCTTTGCTGCGTCTCCGCAGAAAGCAGCAGCTCTCTCTCTCTCTCTCTCACACACACACACACACACGCTCACACTGAATGGGAGAAGAGGACTGGCAGACCAAGGGCAGGAGAGAGCCAGCCCAATAAGAATGTGTGTCAGCTTGTCGGAGAACAGCGTGAAGCAGAAGATCGGAGAGGGGGAGAGCAGAAGATCAGAGAGAGGGAGAGAACTCATGCACAGCAGCCTCTATTTCTTTTTAATTAAATTCTTCAATCAAGCTCCCCCCCCCCTCCTGTGTGGCTCCCAGTGTTTTCTTTTCTCTGGGAAATGGGTCCAGTGGCTCTTTGAGTGTGTAAGATTGCCAACCCCTGGTATAGGGTCTCCTTGAGCAGATGGACTAGATGACCTATAAGGACCCTTCCAACTCTGTTATTCTGTACAAGGGTCTGACAGATTACATCCCAGAGTTCTGAAGGAGCTGGCAGATATTATCTCAGAACCATTGTACCATATCTTTCAACGTATGCAAGATTGCTGATTCAATACGTCTAGGGTGCCCTTCACTAGACCTCAGCAAGTTTCTTTCCTAAATATTTACCTATCCTGAAGGACACGTATATAATAAGTCACTAAATAAAGATTTGTTGAAAGCCCAAAGCTCCTACTCATTGACAAATTCTTTTAAGAGTAATGGCAGAACAGCAGAAAATAAAAGCAGGTAATTAAGGCAAAATAAGTAAGCCCATCAATGGAAAAGTAATTGCTTTTTTTATTATACAGAGATGGAATGGTAGGGGAAGAGAAGGGAGATTTGAGGGTGTAAAATGTAGTACAGTACATCTTGAATTTCTAAAGGCTCTCAACGCTTTTCTAAATAACCACAGGCATTCTATTTGAGAAGCGTTTTCCCGTTTCTTGATAAAATTAAGAAAACTTTTAAAATGCCTGAAGAAATTTCACATGTCTTAAAATACATTCAGCTGCCAGTTCCCAAAGTTGGACAGGAAAGATACTGGAAGAAGCAACAGAAGGACTGAGTAACACCAAGGACAAATCGCACCCGAATGTGGCGGATAAAAAGAGAAATTTTACAGACACCAGAGGATTTAGGAGTGCATCTTCACGGCTGCTGTGAACCACTACACCTGTCACCCATAACTTAAAACACCAAGCATGGAAGATTGAAAAAGAGTCTCTAGGTTCCCTTTTTATTCTTGCAGGAAATAATTACTACTGATTGTAAGGCTGCCAGCGATGCCAAATGATCTGTTTACCGCATCAGAGGCTGAAGATCTCCTGTTGAATCTATTGTTTCAGATCAGCATGCCTGGCCCTATCTAATTTTGGACACTGATTAACATTGACAGCCCTATGTTCAAAGAGGCACAGCGCTTGGTTCATGTAGCAGCCAGCCTCCCACTTAAAACACTTCACATCTAGAATAGGTTAAGGACTGCCTATCCATTTTGTGTCTGGGAGAAATTGCTGACCTTGGTAAGCTTCATGATTGATTGCAGTAACTCCTGAAAGTCTCTCCATCCTGTAGGCAGGTAAATACAGTATCTGCTCTGTTCTTCCGGTCTGAATCAAATGCTTAATTAGACCCAATGCAGGGAGATGGTAGGAAGACCACATCTGAGAGACGTTTGGGAGGATCTGGGAGTGTGAACACTGCAGAACTAGGATACCTATTAAATTTATCTCTGCTGATGGACTAGAGTAACATTCTGCCATCTTCACTAAAACCTCAGTGCCTTACCAAGGGGCATTGAAAAGAGCATTAAAATCAAGGCCTCCTTCCAAATGTGAAGCTCCCTTTCCCCATTTCCTTCATTTTTGCAAGCGTATTTGCTCTGCACACGTGTATATAACAACAGAGGCAGAACTAATAAAATTAACCCAGCCACAAAACTGACCCTCCTTACCAATAATAATCTTTTCATTATAGCTGTGGCTATTGGTAGTAGCAAAACTGAAGATCACAAAGCAGTGGAAGGGATAGAGTGTATGTGGGCAGTGTGGATGGTGGGTTTTTTTTGTTTTTTTTTAAAGAAACAAGATTCCCTTTCCCCTCCCTTCAGTTCATAAAAAAAAAATACGAGAATTTACTCTTGTTGACGTTTCAGCAGTTGGGAGTTCCTGTGTTCACCTTAGGTGGGTTAAAGTTTCCGTGCCCCCAGCTGGAAACGGGCTTCCTCTGAGATGCCATATTGTTCCAAGGGGTCCTGCAGCCAAAGAAGCAAGAAGGTGGAAGGTTGACAGTTTGCTCCAGCAAGTCATTTGTGTTCTCTTCTATGCTGGTTAAAATTGTCAGCTACCTACATTCGTCTGCCATATGTTCCACTGAGCTCATCTGTATCTCCTTCCAAGTTAGCAGATGCCTTGGCTTGGTGGTGAAAAACACGGCATGTTGCCTTTTGCTCCTGTACCTCATCTGAGAATCATAACTCGGACTTTGGAGGACTTTAAACATTAGATGCTTGTACGATTTCAGCTTGATTTATACCCCAGTCCAGGGGTAGGCAACCTTGGCTCTTTTATGACTCGTGGACTTCAACTCCCAGAATTCCTGAGCCAGCAACAGCTCAGCTTGGAAACCTCTCCCTTTCCCCTCAGCATGGCTGGCTCAGGAATTCTGGGAGTTGAAGTCCACGAGTCATAAAAGAGCCAAGGTTGCCTACCCCTGCCCCAGTCTCTTGAAATCACATTTCCGAGTAAGTATACAATTGTGATCTATATTCACATGAGAATAGGAGCAGAAAGCTATTCATGCCTTCCCTGTCTTGCTTCAATTGCTATCTTCTAGCCCAGTGTTTCCCAACCTTAAGCCATTTTGAGATGTGTGGACTCACAACTCCCAGAATACCCCAGCCAACACTGTTCTAGCCAGTAAATGTTCTCAAATGCCTTCAGAAAAGAAGCTGCCTTATATGGCCCATTCTAAGAGGAAGCACTCCAAAGCCCCCCTCAAACAGCATCAGAAACTAACTTCAAGCCACTCAAATCATGAGTTTACCCTTGCAGTGGAGGTAAGCCAATTTTATTAGCTAAGCCATAATTGGCTGGGTTCACACAACCACAGAAGTCTATACCGTGATTTACAAACAAGAACTGCATTCACACAACATACACCCCCCCCAAATTAAAATAATTCACAGTGCAGCTTGGTGGGAAGTGTGTGAATCTGGCTGGTGCGTATATCTCAAAGGCCTTAAATATCCTTAGCAATCGGGATGCTCTGGAATAAGAACTGTCATTTGCAGCCACTGGCTTACCTTCCCGGTCATCTTCTGGATCTCATTCCGATAAAAGATCAAGCTGCTTCTCATGAATTCGTAACTGTAGGATCGAAGGAGAAGAGGAGAACTGAAAGAACCGATCCAAGATTTGTTTGTTGGGAAGAGACCATTTTGCTCTCTGATGGTTAAGAAAGAAATGCCACCCAGCAGAAATGAACCTATTTTCTCCCTTGCTTTTCCAAAGCAGCCCCAATGTAGGCAGTGAACGTTTTTAAGGCAACACAGCTATAGTTCCTAAATCTGTTGCAGGTGCCAAATAAAAATTAAAATATATCAGATATAATATTGTTTCTGCCTTCAGGCTTGCCCTTAATTGGTACTCTCCAAATAGATAAGACAAACAGATGGATAGATAAATAAGATTTATCAACCTTCAGATGACGAGTTGAATCTCACCTGGCCTTGCGAAGGACCTCAATCCATTCCTGGCACTGCTCTTCTGTGTCACATTCGAAGTAGTATTTCCTCTCCGGCTCTTCAAGGAAGCCTAGAAAAACAAGCCCACAAAACAGTCATCCTGACTGCTTCTGTTGCTTTAACTCAACTTTCCTGGAACAGGGGAAGTGTGTTACGGACCCCGTTGGTTAAAGAATTTCAACTGTCGGTGTCCAGGAAGAGACCCTTCTCTGCCATTACCCCTACCCTAGGGAACATCCTTCAGAGATGAGGTTGGCCTCCACTCTCTTGGCACGCAATCCTGGGGGCATTACTACCCTGAAAACACTCCCATTAGCTTTTAGTTTTTTTACTTATTTTATCTGTAAAAAAGATGTTGAGACTCTAGAAAGAGTACAGAGAAGAGCAACACAGATGATTAGGGGACTGGAGGCTAAAACATATAAGGAACGGTTGCTGGAATTGGGCATGTCTAGTTTAATTAAAAGAAGGACTAGGGGGGACATGATAGCCGTATTCCAATATCTCAGGGGCTGCCAGAAAGAAGAGGGAGTCAAGCTATTCTCCAAAGCGCCTGAAGGCAGGACAAGAAGCAACGGATGGAAACTAATCAAGCAGAGAAGCAACCTAGAACTAAGGAGAAACTTCCTGACAGTTAGAACAATTAACCAGTGGAACAACCTGCCTCCAGAAGCAGTGAATGCTCCAACACTGGAGGTTTTTAAGAAGAGACTGGACAGCCATTTGTCCGAAATGGTATAGGGTTTCCTGCCTGAGCAGGGGGTTGGACTAGATGACCTCCAAGGTCCCTTCCAACTTGATTATATTATTATTATTGTTGTTGTTGTTATTGTGTTTTTACTTGGCTCCTATTTTACTGAACTTGGTGTCCTGTGTTTTTATATGGTTTTTTTTTTATCTGTAAACCACACAGAGTCACTCTGAAGAGTGAGATGGGCGGTATCTAAACTCCCCCCCCCCTAAATAATGTGGTAGTGAAAACTCTTAATCTGACAACCATTTACCCAGAAGACAGATACTGACCTAAGCAAAGGCTAATGGGCCAACTAATTAGGGGCCATGCTGATTTTCAAGCCCAGATGCAAAGGATTCTGATGTCTTCCCATCATGATCAGCTGAGACATTGGCAAAAGACTCCCATTACGCTCAGCAACATTGCTGTTTATTTTGAGTGCTTGACAACAGAATCTTTAAATGCATTATTTTCCCCAGGGTCTCTGTTCCCCACTTCCAATCAGAGGCCTCCCACCAAACCGCCCCCAAATCAGCCCCACCTTTCCTGTGACCTCCTTGCTATTCATATTCCTACTCTTGGGGAAAATTGGCCATTCCTGGTTTATGATTTAATCATCTATCAACCCTGCCAGAAAATTACAGCAATCCAAGCAGGATCAAACTAAAGCTTGCTTTATTAAAACGATAAAAACGTTACCTATTGGAGGAACATCCTGGATTATCATATCAAGAGAATTCAATTAAAATGTGACTTTTTTGCCACCAGAAGAAATGTAGTATATTCTGCGGCCGACAGAAGAGAATATTTGTAGCTCAGGATTGAACTTTAGTGTCTTTGGTGCTCACTGAGCTTGGTTTTTTGTAGATGTTTCATTATCCAACTAGGTAATGTCATCAGTGCTAGTTCCCCACCACCACCACCACCATTTTCTTGTGGTTTTTATGCAGGGGTACCCACAGAGCTGAAAATTATTTGAAGGGTTCCTCCAGAGTAAAAAGATGGAGAAAGGTTTCGATCTCAAGCTACAGATATCTGCTTTGAAACTGGAATGACCACAACTCTACACAATATTGCAGTTGTGATCATGGACTGATGAGTTTTCACCCGAACTAGCTGTCTTCTCCCCAAGTCCCGTTCCCCGGTTAGTCACTCTCAAGACCTTCCTCTCTCTCTCACCCAGCTACATGAGGTTTCCCCAGCTTCCCCCAAGTTAGGGAAGAGGAGAAGCAGCTGTTCTACTGCTGCCTGAAAAGGGAGTGTATGGAGCAAATGTTTTGACTCATCTTCCTCCCCCTCAAGTCCCACTACTAGGAAGAGATTGGGAAAAAAATGTAGAAATAACTGTCTATGGAGATTCTCAGTCATCCAGGTCATGGTTTGTCCCAAAGGTGCTTTTTCAAAAGGCAACTGGACTTTTTTTTCCCCTTGAAGACATTTCACTTCTCATCCAAGAAGCTTCTTCAGTTCTGACTGAATGGTGGAGGATGGAAGGATTTATATTCCTTGCAGTCATCTAGTCATTAGCACTCTTTCTGAGAGTCATTGAGGCCACTTGGAGGTTTATCTGTGCCCTCAGGGTCACCTGAATAGCACAAATGGGTGTGTATAAGTAACTGTATACATAGGGAAAGCAGCTGACAGTTAGAGCCAGCAAATCTAGAGTGAATGGATCAGTGACATTGCTATGTTCTCAGTGTTAAAAATAAAAGGCTGCCAATTTGCTAGGGGAAAAAATTTGCTCCTGACAGGAACATCTCAACAACTCTTTCTAAAGCACTTACTGATGGAAAAGACATTTTCCTCTTCTTTGCTGATCTTGCAGTGTTCCAACAATAAAGCACCAATGGGCTGAAGAGAGACAAAGGGGTAGGGAAAGAAAAAAAAATCAGATCTGCTTTTCAATTAAGATGGAAATGTTTACAGGTAGTCCTTGACTTACAGATACAATGGAGCCCAAAATTTTGGTCGTCAGTCATTATGGTTGTAAGTCGAGGCACCATGTGACTGGACTCAATTTTACAACTCTTTCTACGATGCCTATAAAGTAAGTCACAGTGGACATTAAGCGAACCTACGTGATAATTAAGCAAACCACATGGTGTTAAATGAATCCAGCATATCCAATGGTTTGGGTTTTTTTGCCATTTTCTGCCACTGACCACAGAACACTACAACCCCTCACACACACACACACACAAAATGCTCAGAACTGGCTTAGGTTGAACTTAAAAACACATTCCAACTCCCTAGTTTTATTACAGGAGTAGGCAACCTTATTGTTCCAGATAAATTGGATATTTTGATTTTTATTAGTCTCAGAAAGCATGACCAACAATTCAATTATAGCTGAAGGGCCATGGACTCCTTTATCCCAGTTGATGGCCAAATACTGGGAATTTTTTTTTTAGTGATCACCCAATAAAAATATCAATCTAACTACTGCAAGAAGTACTCACCCCTTAGGCTGAGTAACTTAAGATGCAATTCATATCACTTTTCAGAACAATTGCTAACTACAGGTAGTCCTTGACTTACAACCACAATTTCTGTTGTTAAGTGAGACATTTGTTAAGTGAGTTTTTCCCATTTTACAACATTATTTGCCACGGTTGTTAAGTGAATCACTGCAGTTGATAAGTTAGTAACCTGGTTGTTAAGTGAATCTGGCTTCCATTGAGGTTTGCTTGTCAGAAGGTCGCAAAAAAGGATCACATGACCGTGGAAGACTGCAACGGTCATAAGTATGAACCAGTTGCCAAAGCATCTGAATTTTGATCACATGATCATGGGGATGCTGCAAAGATTGTAAGTGTGAAAAACGGTCCTAAGTCAAATTTTTCAGTGCCGTTGTAACTTTGAACAGTCACTAAATGAACTGTTGTAAGTCGAGGACTATCTGTTTACTCTTACCTCAGCCTCGTCTGTTCGGAAGTAAAAGAGAAAGTTGACCACTAACTTCACCAGGCGCTTCTTCAAGGCTGCAAAGAGAAAACAGACACAACAAACAGTTTTTATTTTATTTACTTATTTATTTATTCAATTTCTATGGCTGCCCAACTCAACCAAGTGACTCTGGGCAGCCATAGTTTGATAGCTGGGTTGTCAGCAGGAAGCTTGTAAGCAGCCCTTGAGTTTGGAATAGCATAGCTCAACATCTGCCATACCCCAGCAGATCCATGCTGTGCACCTGAGACCAGTTATAATCAAAGGATGCTCCATAGGTAGCACATTAAATGCAACCGTTAAAGCAGGGGTCTTCAAACTTGGCCCTTTTATGACTTGTGGACTTCAACTCCCAGAATTCCTCCGCCAGGCACACTGGCTGAGGAATTCTGGGAGTTGAAGTCCACAAGTCATAAAAGGGCCAAGTTTGAAGACCCCTGCTTTAAACTACTATTAGCTTTAGCATATGACACAATACCTCTGTCTCCCTACCAGTGTCAGTTAATGGCAAAGAGTGGTTAGAATAGTAGTTTATGACTGGCAGAACTGACTTCTAATCCTCAGTCACAACATTCATTAAATGATCTGGTACTACTCACTCCTCTCTTGGCCTTATCTGTCTTATAGGATGAATATCAAGAAGTGGGTTGGCTGACAAATATGTCAACCTGAGTTTCTTGGAGGAAGGATGTCATGTAAATAAAAAAGCTTTTTACCCTCAAAAGTGGCCCTAAGAATATTTAGCTCCCTAATGAAATCAGTTCCACTTGATGTTATAACAAATGAGTCTATTCTGTCTTGTAGATTCAGAATGCCTTAGGGCAGTTTTTTCCCTGCACTTTAATAATTCTCTTTCTGGAGACTCACACTAAGAAAATTAAATCTGGAGGAATCAAAAAAAGGGCATTAAAAAGTCATTAAAATCAAATATGTGTATCATACTGGATTACAACAGAGGATGGGGGGGAGTGAGGAATTACAATCCAACATAATTGAGGGGACATCATAATAATTGGAAAGGGGTTATTGTATGGTTTTGGTAAGGAGGTGCTAAGAAGGAGTCTATTTATTAATCCCCGATGCAATAATGCTGTATTTATACAAGCATATGAATAAGCAAAATAGCCAAACTGTTCACTTAAACTGAATGACTTTAGTGTTCACAGTGGCACAGCAAGTTACCAATTGTCACATACAGTGCTGACATCACTCAATAAGCGAACAGTGAACTTAATTCTCCAAATACAGCATCTTCTGAAATCAGGACAGCCAAAGTACCCCAGAGACCTGACCTAAAACAAACCTCTGAGTTGACAGCCGCATTATGATGGGGAGAATCTCTCAAGTCATCCCTCCCAAGGACTGAGTGGGCTAAGAGACTAGGGAATATTAGGTCAGTGCTAGGAAATAGGAAACGGAAACATTACAGGAAAGGTACGGAGCAGAGCACCCTGCTTTGACAGATGGGCCTTCTGAGTACAGAAGCCTCTGCATAGAGATTTGTGCATTTATATTTATAGTTATATAACTTTATGATAAAACAGCCAAATTAAGCAAGGGGATTTTAATATGTGTGACTCAAGAAAGTATTTTTAAATTAATTCCATCTAATGGAATTAATTTAAAAATACTTTCTTGAATAGCTTGAAGTAGCTTGTCAGTCAGAGTTATCAAAAATTACCCAGTAGCTTGTGGCACCTTAAAGCTGCACCCTTTTATTATAAATTTATTACATTTTGGTGCCAAGAAGCATTAGGCAAAAGGCATACATTTATAAAGTATAAAGGGAAAATCGGTAAGTGAATCAGTCATCGTGAAAATCAACAAGAGAATACGGAAGGCAAAAATTGCGTAGAAGCTGGAACTGAAGACTAATAACCACAGTGCTGATAAAAAGCCATTCAAGCGCCTAGTCCTCAGTGAGGGCAGTTACGCCAGAGAGGCGCTTGAACGTTTCGCTTCCTTTTCCCCATCGCCCTCAGATGACGCAATTAGCTTTCCCGATCTCATGTCGTCACATCCCCCTCCCTTTCGCGCCGTGACGTCACTGCCCCTTCTCCTTACCGCTTCCTTTCTTGGGGGCGCGCATGAGAACCTCTGCCGCCTTTTCGGCCGGTTGCCGGGAGAGCGACAGCAGCTCCCTTTCGTTGTACCGCATCGCTTCCACCGCAGCCCTGCCCTGCCCCGCCCCGCCCCCTCAGCCCTCCGGCCTCTCGGATCGATGGCCTTCTCCCTCTTACTTCCGCCATGGATTTCTCACGAACCGGAATTACCCTTACGTAGCACTTCCGGGACCGATTCTCCCTGCCTCCTGGCCAGTTGGTCACTCTCTGATCATCTTCCATTCCTAGAGCAGACGCCTGAGAAGTTTCCCCTCTTCTTCGGCCCTCCGCTTGGTATACTTCCGGGAGAATATCCGGGCCGACGGTAATCCAATCCGGAAGTGAAAGCCAGTACCGCTTTTGGCCTGGCACTTCCAGCGGCGATAAGAACCACTTGGTCGCTCGGGCGATTCGGTGTCCCTCGGCGGCCGATGAAGCGAGAGGGAGTCGGAACAGCACGGGTGAGGAAGAGGGAGAGAGAGTGCCAGCCTTGAGATAAGTGCAGAGCTAGGAGGCCATGATGGGGAATTAAACCAGGGGGTGAGAGACATGCGGGAGGATATAACTAAGTGGTGGTGAGGCTGGAGTGGGAGCAGCAGGACTGTTGGGAGGAGAAAACAGGCCCCAAAACTTAGCGAGAACTCAGCCAGTCGTGGGAAGGGGGGCAACAGAGGCAAATGCCCTGCCTTGGAGGAAGGAAGACCTGCATTGCCAGCACGGGAGTAGACGAACAAGCTTGTAATCGTGCAAAAGGCGGGGAATAACAGAATAAGAGTGTTGGAAGGGACCCCCTGCTTAGGCGGGAAACCCTATACCATTTCAGACAAATGATTGTCCAATCTCTTCTTGAAAACCTCCAGTATTGGAGCACTTACAACTTCTGGAGGCAAGCAGTTCCACTGATTAATTGTTCTAACTGTCAGGAAGTTTCTCCTTAGTTGCAGGTTGCTTCTTTCCTTGATTACTTTCCATCCGTTGCTTCTTGTCCAGCCCTCAGGTGCTTTGGAGAATAGGTTGACGTCAGAGGATAATGTTCATCGGATAATGAATGACAGTTAATGGGACTGGAAACACTGGAGGCAGAGTGGAAAGTGGAGGTACACTATTGAGCAGAGAGGAGAGAGATTGCATGGCAAGGGAAGGAGGCAGAATGATTGTAGATGTAGCAGAGGCCAGAGTTTTGACTGGAAGGAAGAAGGTAAAGCAGTGGAGAAATATTTTCTGTCTTCCTGCACACCGTGGAGGAGAAGTAGCCAAGGGAGAATGAAAGCTTAGCCTGGAAGAGTTGAAATGGGAATGAGCACTGAAGTAGAGGAGAATGGTACAAACCTCTATGGCAGCACCAAGCACAGGAAAGATCAGGTTTTGTCATCTTAGAGACAGATTGTAGTGTATGAATGTGTACACTACACAAGTTTGCTAGTTGCAGCATTTTTCTTTTGAGCTCTTATTCTTGGTATAATGATTATTAATTGGATTCATTATAGTCACCCACGCCAAAAGACTTGCCTTCTCACTTAGGTTAAGGCTCCTCCTCGCATGTCATGCTAGTGTCCTAGTGAAAGGTCATTATTTTGCTTTTGTGTCAGGATGACTACATTCCAGTCTATTAGGAAACCTTGTTATTAAAATTTGTTTTTAATTTTTATTCTTTCTGCCTTTCCGTTTGTCTAAACAATTAAAGTTTCTTATAACAATTAAGAGGGGTGGCACAATGGCTCAGGGTAAGATGCTGGGCTTGTCAGTTAGAAGGTTGACAGCCCAGGTTCGGGACCCAAGTGTTATGCAACAGTATAAACTCCCGTTTTTGCCCCAGCTCTTGCCAACCTAGTAGTTCAAAAGCATGCAAAATATGAGTAGATAAATAGTACCACTTCGGGGGGGGGGGGAAGGTATCATGCTGGCCACATGACTGTGGAAATGTCTTTGGACAGTGCTGGCTGAATGGCCTTGAAAAGGAGATGAGCACCACCCCCTAAAGTCAAGTACAACTAGCAGAATGAAATCTGCAGGGATTCCTTTTTATAACAATTGAGATACAATGCTTACCTATTTGATTTTACCTGTTTTAATTTTTGTGCAGATTTTCCTTGTTTTCTCAGGATATATTAAGACCAAGACCATTTAGGCAGCACCTGAGTCTAGAGTGACTCTGGGCAGATCACAGTGTAAAATACAATATAGATAGTCCTTCGCTTATCACCATTCAAGTACACCAACTTAAATTTCTCTGTCTCTGGTTCCCAGCGTTTTGAAGCACAAAGACTTCAGTCATGGATTTTCAGCACCGTCCAGGTGGAAAAACAGGGAGTGGAGGTGTTGCCTCAGCCTCAGAAAGCAACAGGGACCGCAGAGAGAGGTTGAGGCAACTAGCCTTGGAAACAATAGATATCAATAAGGTGAGCTTCTACCTTTTTGTTGTGTGGTGAATGAAAAGTATAACATAATGAATAAAGGACTGATTAATCTATTGGTCCATAGCCACCATCATTCAACTGTTAGGGTGTTACGCTCAGACTGAGAAGACCAGGTGCAAGTCCATCCTCTGCCACAAGAGCCCACTGCATGACTTCTGCTGTACACGCTCATCTCAATCTCACCAGCTGTTTGCAAGGATCAAATTAAGGGGGGGGGGGAAGTGTGATGCATGCCACAATGAACTCCTGGAGGAAAAGCAGTATGTACACTTAATAAAGAACGGCCTACTTAAGACGGAACACATTTTTCAACAGCCTGTCTCTAGTTTAATCCTCATGTCTATAAAATGGCATGTTTACATCAAACATTCAAGGCTCCTCCCCTTTTCCATCAAAACTGCTCTGAACTACATCAAAGTGTGGTTTTGGGGGACACCCAGAATTCCCCAGATGCAGCACCCTAAGAGACCTCTCTTTGATTGGTAGCTACCAATTAGAACAGACAGCAATGGGCTAGTAATGACAGTATGTATTAAATTAAACATCTGCTGGGTGTATGGATCTCTCCATGGATATGCATCACTTTTTATTTTCAAAAATACCATAATAGCAACTCGGATGTAAAAATTACATGTGGGAGGAAGCCACAGTTGGGACACTAGATTTTAGTTCAAAGTACTTCACTTCCAGAAATCATCTGTAGTGGTTTGGTTTGGTTTGGTTTTGTGCCTTTAAGTCCGCACTGACTTCTGGTGACTGCCTGGACAAGTCTCTGCAGTTTTCTTGGGAAAAGTTTTGGAAGTGGTTTGCCATTGTCATCAGCGTTGAGAGAAAATAACCGGCTCAAGGTTGCCTGATTGGCTTTGTGCCCAGGACAAGAGTAATATTTATGGTGTCCTGATTCCTAACCTGGAACCTTAACCATTACACATATATAGCTTGTCTCACATATATAGCTTGTGTGAAGTCTACACCCTGGGGTATGGTACATGTGTACTTTCTATATTGCCTAAACTGAGACTTAACCCTTATTTTTTTTTCCAACAGGATCCCTATTTTATGAAAAATCACTTGGGGTCTTATGAATGCAAACTTTGTCTGACGCTGCACAACAATGAGGTGAGGACTTATTTTTGCAAATGCACTTTATCCACTAAGAAATGATGTAATTTAGCAATAAGTTACTGTGAATGCCCCAGCCTCAGTACAAGTATTTCTGGAAGAATTGAGTCCTGCTACAATCTTTCTAACATTCTAAAACCTGCTGGTTGGTTTAATTATTGACATTGTTTTATTTGGCTATGGTAATTCTTTATTATTTTTATTTATTTATTTATTTGTATCCCACCTTTACTATTTTTGCAAACAATCCCGACATGGCAAAAATATTCAACACGTCTTCCTCCTCCTATTTCCTCCATAGCAGCAACCCTGTGAGGTGGGTTGGGCTGAGAGAGCGAGAGTGACTGGCCCAGTGTTACCCATCTGGCTTTCATGGCCAAGGCAGGATTTGAATTCACAGTCTCCCACTTTGTAGTCTGGTGCCTTAACCATTAAACGACCCTGGCTCTCTTTATATTATTTATCCTTGTATTGTTAATAACTTTGATTATTTGTTTAATTTACATTTTAACTGTTACGGAGGCATTTGTTGATTGTTTTTCAAAATGTTTTGAATCTTGTTTTGGTGTATAACAAATAAATGATAATGTCTTTGAATGGATGTGAAGGAACTTCCTCCAAGTCTGTTTAAAAGGAACCCTTCCTCAGAATCACAGGAACTAGCCAGGGGTAGGCAACCTTGGCTCTTTTATGACTCGTGGACTTCAACTCCAATGCTGGCTCAGGAATTCTGGGAGTTGAAGTCCACGAGTCATAAAAGAGCCCAAGGTTGCCTACCCTTGAACTAGACTGTTAGCCTGGGTTCCCACAATTGTCTATAGCGGGTTGGGAACCTTATTGTTTACAGATGGTTTAGCAAGTGGGAACCCAGCAATTCTCATATTAACTCAGTTTGTTTGATTTTGCAATGCACGTGATGTGAACAGGAATTATGTTTTGTGAACTCATTTCTAGCATATTGTATGGAGTCAGCATTCTCTTTACCTATAGAAAACGTTTAGCTGAGTAGCAAAATATTTCCTGTCCGTATAAAAGATTTACAATGCCTGGCATCTCCAGAGAAGGCAAAGAAAGACACTCATCTGAAACTCTGGAAACTGCTGCCAGTGAAGAGCAGAAAATGTTCGGCTGAATTAACCCAGCAGTCTGAATAAATAGCCCATTTAATTAAAATCTTTTTAAAAACACTTTAGGGAGAAGCTTATCTCAGAATTGGCCCCTTGACAGTGCAGAGTTAAAGCTGAGCTGGAGATCTGAGGTTGCTTGACTTTACTGATTCCCTCCCAGCTCTATTCTTGAGAGGCCAGGCTTGACCTAGAATTTAACTAATCTCACCCACCCCTTCTTCTTATCCGACAGGGAAGCTACTTGGCACATACCCAGGGGAAAAAACACCAGACCAACTTGTAAGTTGCTAATTGCAAGCACCTCTTTTCTTTATTTTATCTAAACTTCTCCCCCCTGTTCCCCTGTTCTTGCATAGGCCAAAAAAACCTATACACTCTTCAAGAGCAAAGAGCGTCTTGGGAACCAGCTAAAAGTTTGCTAGTTACAAAGACACAATTGTCTTTCTCTAGCCTTGGGGCAGTCTACCATGTAGCATTTTTCATGACATCTGTCAGCCTTCCTCCACCTGATAAGAAACTGTCTTAGGAGTGAGTACTCCTGAGGACTTTGGCTGTAGGGACAGTGTGTCTGATTTTTCCTAAGATTGTGCCTCTGTGTGTATGTGGGCGTGAGTGCATTGTCTGAAACTTCCAGTTGAAGGCCAGTTTCACAGTTAAGCTTTACACGAAAGTTTGTTTGATCTCAGAAGCACCCTTATAGTATAGTTTAAAGCAATTTGGATAGTTTTATTTATATGGAGGGAGAACCAAGCCAGAGTATATTATAATGATGATGATGATGATGCAAGGGACCTTGGAGGTCATCTAGCCCAACCCCCTGCTCAGGCAGGAAACCTATACCATTTCAGACAAGTGGCTGTCCAATCTCTTCTTAAAAACTTCCAGTGTTGGAGCATATATTGCCTCTTGTTATTCTGTAATTGTTCTAAGCAGCCTCGGATATTTCTACGAACAGATAGGTTTCCAAGGGTTGTTAATAAAGTGGTGGGACCAATATAAATTGACTTTACTTGACCATCTGGATTTATACTAGACTAGTATTTTTTCAAGGGGGCATATTGGTGGCTCAGCAGTTAAAGACGATGAAAGCTGACAGACTGGGTTCAAGACTTGTGCAGGAATAATGTTAAAGACCTTATGCACAGGTGCTTAAGTATTTACTGTCTCCCTCCCTCAATGGTGGAGAACTCTGTAAAAGAAATCCCCCCCCCCATCTTTTCTCAGAGTGCTTTCATGACTTTGTTCCCCTTCCTTTCGTTTGCAGAGCTCGACGAGCAGCCAAAGAAGCCAAAGAGGCCCCAGCTCAGCCTGCTCCAGAAAAGGTGAAGGTGGAAGTCAAGAAATTTGTGAAAATTGGCCGGCCAGGTTACAAAGGTAGGCATGGCTCTAAGCTACCTGAGACATTGTCTCACCTTGATGGAATCAGCCCGCCCCACTCGTGCTGGCAGAAGGGGCATGCTGCAGACCCTGTCCTCCAGAAGAGGAACCTTTTCTGCCTTGGCTCTGGAACATCCCTCCCTCCCTCTTCCCCCCCCCCCCCCCCCCGTGGTCCGATCTGTTCCCACCCTTTTGACCTTCCAAAAGGCTTTGAAGACACGGCTGTGCCAACTAGCCTGGGAGTGTGACATGTTGGAGGTGGCTAATGCAGTAGAGAACACCCTCCCTCTCTGTCCTGCTTAGTTCTATTTTAATTCAATTTTAAATTTAAAATCTTTATTTCTTGTTTTAATGTTTTATTCTGAATTTTATCCAATGTCTATAAGACGCCTAAAGTCATTTCTGGCGAGATGGGTAGCATACGATAGATAGATGGATGGATGGATGGATGGATGGATGGATGGATGGATGGATGGATGGATGGATGGATGGATTAGATAGATAGATAGATAGATGGATAGATGGATGGATGGATGGATCGATGGATCGATGGATGGATCGATGGATGGTATTAGATAGATAGATAGATAGATTAGATTAGATTAGATTAGATTAGATTAGATTAGATTAACCAGACAGACAGACCACAAAGTATTCCAAAGTATTCCTTTGGAAACAGGTGAATTTGAAATGGGTTATTTCAACCATTTTGGCTTCCAATGTGCCTGAAGCAGCCCTCGTAGTTCTTTGAATGGGACATTCAATAGGAGATTTGGAGCCCAAAGCGGATGAAATAAAGTATCCTGTCGCAAATGCCTGCTTAGCACGCTGTCTCTCTTTTATCCATCCTTTCAGTAACCAAGCAGAGGGACCCAGAAACAGGCCAGCAAAGCCTCCTTTTCCAGGTAAAATACACCTAACTTTCTTTAATTTCTTTAGTAAAAATTATGTGCGGGGTAGTCCTCAACTTAACAACCAGTTGCTTAGCGACAATTTGAAGTTACGACAGACCCACCATGGGGCTACTTCAGGCATTTACAGCCATTTGCCCCATTCCATGGTGACATGACTGAGTTTACAATGGTTTTGCCAAAAACTGGCACTTACTTCTAGTTCACCATTGGTTCGTTCAACAACTGCCACACTCACTTAACTGCCGCAAAAAAGGTGGTAAAATCTGGCCAGTTATGTGACTGACCTGTTTTACGACCATCAAGACTTACCATGATGGGCAGGCTCCATTATGGTCATACATTGAGGACTGCCTGTATATTTTTAAAAAAATAACTTCAATAAGTGACTGGCCCAGTCAAAAAAACAACAACAACCGAAATTTGGGGTCCCTGGTGCTCTCTGAGCTTGATTGTTTCTCCTGTATGCATTTTTCTCTGTCATGCAGGAGACCAGCAAAGCTCAGTGAGCACCAGGGACCCCCACAGTTCAGGCCTGAGCTACAAATATTAATACCACTTTACAATGCCTTGGTAAGGCCACACTTGGAATACTGCATCCAGTTTTGGTCACCACGATGTAAAAAAGATGTTGAGACTCTAGAAAGAGCCCAGAGAAGAGCAACAGAGATGATTAGGGGACTGGAGGCTAAAACATACAAGGAACGGTTGCTGGAATTGGGTATATATAGTTTAATGAAGAGAAGAACTAGGGGGGACATGATAGCAGTGTTCCAATATCTCAGGGGTTGCCACAAAGAAGAGGGAGTCAAGCTATTCCCCAAAGCACCTGAGGGCAGGAAAAGAAGCAACGGATGGAACCTAATCAAGGAGAGAAGCAACCTAGAACTCAGGAGAAACTTCCTGACAGTTAGAACAATTAACCAGTGGAACAACCTGCCTCCAGAAGCTGTGAATGCTCCAACACTGGAAGTTTTTAAGAAGAGACTGGACAGCCATTTGACCGAAATGGTATAGGGTTTCCTGCCTGAGCAGGAGTTGGACTAGATGACCTCCAAGGTCCCTTCCAACATTATTATTATTATTATTATTATTATTATTATTATTATTATTATTATTATTATTATTATTATTATTATTATTATTATATTCTTTTCTGTTGGTACCTCAACTATTATCTATTCGTGAAACTGAGCATAGAAGAGGCCTGCTCTTTCTGTCCCTTCCCTTCTTTTTCTCCTCGGCTATTATCCACATGAGCAGGTAGTTGGATTTGTTGGATTTAAATGGTCCCTCCAGCTTTCTGTTCTTCTGGCTCTGCCCCACACAGATCGATTACCCAGAGATTGCTGAAACCATCATGCCGAGACACCGTTTTATGTCAGCGTATGAGCAGAGAATTGAGCCTCCCGACCGGCGTTGGCAATACCTTTTGATGGCAGCAGAACCCTATGAGACAATCGCTTTCAAGGTAATGTTCTAGTCTAGCCCAGGGGTAGGCAACCTTGGCCCCTTCATGACTTGTGGACTTCAACTCCCAGAATTCCTGAGCCAGCATGGGGAAAACTTTGGCCCCTTCATGACTTGTGGACTTCAACTCCCAGAATTCCTGAGCCAGCATGGGGAAAACTTTGCCCCTGTCTGACTTGTGGACTTCAACTCCCAAATTCCTGACCACATGGAGAAATCTTTGGCCTCGTTCATACTTTTGTTGGACTCAACTCCAGAATTCCCTGAGCCAGCTGGGGAGAACCTTGCCCTTCATGACTTGTGGACTTCACTCCCGAATTCCTGAGCCAGCATGGGGAAAACTTTGGCCCCTTCATGACTTGTGGACTTCAACTCCCAGAATTCCTGAGCCAGCATAGCTGGCTCAGGAATTCTGGGAGTTGAAGTCCACGAATCATAAAAGAGCCAAGGTTGCCTACCCCTGGTCTAGCCTCTTTTGTGCCGTTATTGGGACATTCAAAAGGATAGATTTAGTTATGGAAAGTTAAGTGCTTCTGGAAAGGGATTTGGTTTGAGGGCTTTCAGTTTTGTAAAGGAAAGGAAGGGGAATGACATGAATCAGGAATCTTTTAAGATTAGGGTTTCTATTGAACTTTGTAATGAAAATCAATCTAAGGGTTCTGGAATTTCCATTTGTGTCGAACGTTTGCATCGTGAGATCAAATTCCTGAAAACAGGATTTGATTCTCAAACTTCCCTGGTCGGTTGGTTGTCCCTTCTCAAAGAGACATTTCCTGATGATGGGACGGATCGAATGAGAGATAGTATTAGTTTCTTTCGATTGACAAGTACTGGCTGCTGCTGTGTGTCAGACACAAACACTGGGTGCTGCACTGTGAGTGTTGATGGTTTCCAGCATATTAGTTATGGGGTACAAAACTGGGACCTACCGGTAGTCATACCCCAGTCTGTGAAACAAATTAGGCTAATTTAAAGATCCTGGTTTTTCCTTCTTAGATATGCAAAGTTAATTGCTAAAGACGATGGCAGAGAATGAATACTTGCTTGCACAGGAGATCTTAGCCACTGATGGCAGGGTTGAGGCATGCTAAATTTCCCCTCAGCTTTCCAAGGTAGAAAGCACGAAACAATGAATTCAAGTCTCACCTTAGCCCTGAAAGCCAGCTGAGTGACTTTGGGCCTATCCCAGGAGGCTGGGAGTTCCAGTCCTGCCTTAGACAGGAAAGCCAGCTGGATGATTTTGGGTCAGTCACCAGGAGACTGGGAGTTTTAGTCCCACCTTAAGAATGAAAGCCAGCTGGGTGACTTTGGGTCAGTCACTCTCAGCCCAACTTACCTCACAGGGTTGTTGTTATGGGAAAAATAGGAGGAAGGTGTGTTGGATATTTATTTGTAAGTATAATAAAGGCGTGATACAAACAGACAGACAAATAATGGAGAAATTCCACTATGCTGGAATATATTGGTGTATTGCCCCAATTCCATCAGGATGGCTTGATTTTTCTTCTTTCGACAGATGTAAAATCAAAGCTCCTTCAACTCTTTTCTCTTGGCCTTGATAGAAAAAAGATGGGGTTTTTTTCCCCCCTGCTGCTGTTATCACTTTCAACAAACTGCCTGACTTCTTTCATAAGCTGTTGAACACAGCCTTTGATGTCCTGTGATGCAACGGCTTGGCACCGCTCCTAACCTCTTCTCTTCCTCTTTTGCAGGTGCCCAGTAGGGAGATTGACAAAGCTGAAGGCAAATTCTGGACTCACTGGAACCGAGAAACAAAACAGGTAAACGGTTAAAGAGGTAAAAGCTGCCAACTGCCCTTGTCGAGGGGAGCTGGATAGTTTGAAAAATCCTTTTAAAAACCAACCTTCTTTCGCCTTGGCAGAGGCACGGTTGAGAAGCAATGTAAGTCAAGATCAGAAAACCTAATTAGCATCATTATTAGAGAAGCAAAGATGGCCTTGCTGGATTATAGTTTGTTTAATCCAAGCTGGATTATAGTTTGTTTAATCCAAGCTGGATTATAGTTTGTTTAATCCAAGGGGCAGGCTGGGTGCCTTTAGACACAAGCACCCCCGTGGCTGTTCTGTAGCATAATACTTGGAGGTGGATTCTTTGGAAGCTGGAAAGATCAGGTATCTCCCTCAGAGACAGAATCTCTAGAACAAAATGTATAAAATAATGGATATTTCTGTCTCATATAAATACAGATAGCCCTCAGTTCGTTTAGTGACTATTCAAAGTTACAGTGGCACTGCAAAAAGTGACTTATGACCACTTTTCACAGTTACAACCTTTGTAGGTAGCATATCCATGATCACATGATCAGAATTCAGATGCTCGGCAACCGACTCATATTTCTGACGGTTGCACTGTCCCGGGGTCACGTGATCCCCTTTTGCGTCCTTCTGACAAGCAAAGTCAATGGGGAAGAAGCCAGATTCACTTAACAAACATATTACTAACTTAATAACCAGGTTACTAACTAATGCTTGACAAGTCTGGCAAGAAAGTCGTACAATGGGGCAAAACTCACTTAACAAATGTCTCCCTTAACAGAAACTTTGGGCTCCATTGTGGTCATAAGTTGAGGACTACCTATATCAGTGATGGCGAACCTTTTAGAGACCGAGTGCCCAAACTGCAACCCCAAACCCACTTATGCATCGTCGAGTGCCGGGTGGGTGTGGCCCATTGGCTGGGTGCGGCCAATTTGGGCGTGGCCCATTGGGTGGGCGTGGCTGCGGTGGTAACGGCAGACTGGGTGGGACTAAAAAGTTCAATCAATCAATTCCAACTTTGCAAGATCTTTTTTTTTCCTCGTGAGAAGTTGAAATTGACTGATTGAACCTTCTTTTTTTTTGCACACGGCGGCGGAGGCCTAAAGCGAAAAGGTTTTATAAAACCCAGCTGAAGGCCTAGGACTGGGGCGACGGTGCATGTGCCCACAGAGAGGGCTCTGAGTGCCACCTCTGGCACCCGTGCCATAGGTTCGCCACCACTGACCTATGTCTTGGTATCCTCCAAATCAGTTGGATGGCAGAATTGTTCCCACCCGGCTAGGGATTTTGGGAATCGCAGATTGAATCGATCAGAAGGACTCAAGCAAACTTCTGTGGTGGCTTTTTCCCAGCCCTGGTTTTGAGGAATCCTTTGTGAAGATCTAACTCAGGGGTAGGCAACCTTGTCTCTTTTATGACTCGTGGACTTCAACTCCCAGAATTCCTGAGCCAGCCAAGCTTGGCTGGCTCAGGAATTCTGGGAGTTGAAGTCCACGAGTCATAAAAGAGACAAGGTTGCCTACCCCTGAATTCTAACTGGATCCTTGCAGTCAAGTAAAATCTAATGTTCTCCCCCCTCCATTTTTTTCCCTTTTAGTTCTTCCTTCAGTTTCATTTCAAGATGGAGAAGCCACCTGCTCCTCAAAGTATCCCGCCACCAGCTACTGTGAAGCGGCCTCCCCCGCCCCCTCTCATGAATGGCCTGCCCCCCCGACCACCACTCCCGGATTCCCTCCCACCTCCTCCTCCTGGGGGCATGGCTCTGCCTCCCATGCCTCCCCCGACAGGGCCCTTGCCCCCAGGTCCACCCCAGTTGCCCCCAGCCCCTGGCGTCCCTCCTCCTGCTCCAATGCCCCCGATGATGAGACCCCCTCTCCCCACGGAAGGACCGGGGAGCATTCCTCCACCACCCCCTACCAGTTGAAATGTCCTTTCTCTGGCATTTTTTTTAAAAAGGCTCCTGTTGATCTTGTCTCGTTTCTTCCCTTGTGTATTTTTTAAATACATCCGTGACTTCAGTTCAGAATCCTGTGGCTTCATTAAAAAGACCTCTTCGTCCCTCCCCTTCTGATGAAGAAATATTAATCCAAAACATTCATCCCTAGAGCAGTGTTTCTCAACGTTGTCAACTTTACATGGTACGGAGTTCAACTCCCAGAATTTCCCATGCTAGCGTGGAGAATTGTGGAAGTTGAAGTCCACACATCTTAAAAGTTGCTAAGCTTGAGAAACGCTGCTCTAGACTATTTTAAGTAAAAGAATCTGTTTTGCATTAGAATTTGCTTTCTTAAGGTAGTTCTGTGTGGGGAAACAAATAACCACCAAGATCCTGGTTCCTTCTCTTGCTATCTGGTCTTGCCGTTAGCCTTAGATGTGTGTCCAGAGCTAATCAAATGCAGAAGGCAGCTTCAAGCTTCATTGAAGCTGGTTGCCAGAAATCTTAGAAGAGCACAGCTGGATTTTTGGTTTGTCATTTGCTTTGGATACTGCTGTAATCAGCAAGGGTTCCTGGCAATTAACACCACAATCACACAAAATTAACTCCTGGTGGCACCAATCCAAATATTCTGCAGAGTACTTTGGTTTGACCAGTTTCCACAAATTAGGAGTGAATGTAGCTCAAGGTTGAGGTTCTCTAAAACAGGGTCCAGATGCTGACTTCCCTCTTCATGTAGGTTATTTTTTTATACCTTCCATAACAATCCCTATCATAGAATTTGGTTTTTTGTTTTTTTTCATCTCTGCCCCTATGGGTTGACATTTACATTGAGCTGTTTGCCACAATAATCCCTTTTTTATGTTTGCAAAAACAATTCTGAAAATGAAGTAAAAGTAATTTTTCAACTTATAGTAATGGAGAGTTTGTTCAGGAACTAATAGTTGGGGACATTCCATGGATGGATGGATGGATGGATGGATGGATGGATAGGAAGGAAGAAAGAAAGGTAAGAAAGTAGGTGTAGGAAGGAAAAGTTGCTTTTATATATAGAAAGAATTTGTGGTTACAGAAAAAGCACAGTGGGGTTCAAGATACTGAGATAGAGTTGTCCTAATTTAGCAACCACCTTGTTCAGGGGCTTGTTACAAGGATTATGGGGAAAAAAATAACCTTACAACCAGTGCTCACATTTATGCCGTTTGCAAAGCAAAGAAAAACTGAATTAAGATTGTAAACAGAACTGCAGTTTGCTTAGCAGCCATTTCCTTTAACATCCAAGTTGCCTATTCCAATTGTTGCTAAATGGTGATTTTGCCTCTATCTTGATATCTGCAAACAGTCATTACTGATTGCACCCATTTATAGCCGGATTTCCCAAAGTGGTCAATATTAACCCCAATGGAATTATACAAGGGTCAATAAGTGGGGGTCAAATGGGGGTCAGTAAATATTGGAGGATCAATATGTGGTGACTAAATGATGGAAAGCTGATTGGGGTCAGTTCATCTTTTGGGGTCCCTGTAGACCACCCCGCTCCTTGAAAGTGGGGGGGGGCTAGCAGTGAGACTGACACAGGGCTGAATGGTCAGCCACCAGTGAGAGCAGCCTTGCCTCTATTATTATTTGTAATGCTGTAAAAGTATTAACATTTTTATATGAAAAATGTTTGGAGGTCAATGAACAATCAGAAACTTCATGAAGATTCTGGTGAGTAAAGGGTACGGGGACCTTTGACTTACAGCCACACGACCTCTAACCCAAATTGTACATACTAAATACGGTTAAAGTTGGATGAAATCAAACTTCCTGCCATTTTGAAAAATCAGAGTGCACTGGGGAACATGCATGGTAAAGCCCCAAGAATGCAACATGAGCTGAGCAATACCTGAACTATAGAAGTATGGCAGGTATAGTACATAAACTTGCAGAGATTGCAAGACTAGGATGATGTGGCTTTGAGTGTGAAATAAATTTCTACTACCGTGTGCATGTGCACACACCAAAATACTGTGCAATCGATCAAAAGCCACAATTTGCAAATTAGTGCTGGTTTGGACCAAAAAGTGTGTTGACTAGTTAACGTTCTTTCAGAGTAATGTTTCAGCAACTTTTAAGATGTGGACTTCAATTCCCAGAAATCCCCAGGCTGGCTGGGGAATTCTGGGAGTTGAAGTCCACATGTCGCTGAGGTTGAGAAATACTATTCCCAGGGTAAGGATTTCATTAATGCCGTACCTCTATCCATGGGAGATTCCCAAAAGCAAGGCATGATTAAGGCCTCCTTCCTACAGTTTGCAAACTCGGGGTTAACCACCACAGTTTATCAAATGGGGTCCATTTTCTAGATTTGACCCCAGCGCAGCCTGGATTCCCCCAGTGTGCTCGGTTAAAATGTGGTTGGCTAACGTGTATGTGTTGCAAAAGCCATCTTTCCCACATTCATTTAAAATAAGCTGCAGGACCTTGCCTATGTCCACTTAACCCATAGCTAATCTTTAAGTGGCCAAAAGCTGCACTTAATATTTTGAGGTTGGGAGGTCTACAAAATCAACCAGGACATTTAGTTAGGAGGGGTGGAGATCTTTGTAACTGTTAGGTGGATATTTGAGGGCACGTA
The DNA here is from genome assembly GCA_023970755.1 of Azemiops feae. NCBI lineage: Eukaryota > Metazoa > Chordata > Lepidosauria > Squamata > Viperidae > Azemiops > Azemiops feae. Next base: position 383,551 of record JALGBA010000077.1, on the reverse strand, counting down.
TCTATTTCCCAACTTAAAATGCCTTCTCAGCCAAATGCATTTATTTTATTACCACCACCACCATCTCAATGCATAAAAAAGGGGCTGAAATTTTTTATCCTGTTCCTCCAGTGAAGACTATAGGTTGTCTATTGTCTTGAGATCCTCAGAGGCCAAATTAAAAAAAAAAAAAAAGCTTAGCCTCTGGATAAAAAGAGTTGCTAACTTGATCTGCAGCTCTGAAGGAAAAGGCCGTTAGCACATCTAGTAACAGTGAGTTCCATCGGCTTAGCCTTCCCATGAAGCATCGGAGGCAACCACCAAAGGACAAACAAAATGTCTCTGAACCATTTCCTTCCCAGATTGTTTTAGTAGCTTTTACATTCTTTCACTCCTTTAAGAATTTTTTTTTTCCTCCCGTTCAATTGTGTCTGATTTTCAGACCTCTTTTAACCTACTTCAAGCTATTTAGGCGATAAATATTTAAAGGAACAAATACTTTTTGCTGATAAAAAACAGCCTTTATATAAGATATTAAGGGGTAGAAACATGATAAGCAGACTCTGATACAATGTAAAGACTGAAAGGTTCAAATTGTGTGTGAATGTGGGCTTTGCTTTGCTTTGATCTCTTGAGGGGGAAATATGATAAAAAGTGTTTACATCAAGGTTGAGCCTGCTTGGATGTCTTGCATTTGCTAAAGCATCCAGACTTAAAAGATATCAAAAACCTGCACATAGAATAGGGCGGCTCCTTTGAGCCAGCTTGTTACAAGAATTCTTCCAGGACGGTGTGATCATTCAAGGTCAAATGGGTTGAAGAAAAATTCAGGCCATCTCTTTGTGTCTGCGTGTGCGTGTGTGCCTGTGTGTGTGTTATCCGATGCCTTCACTCCCTTCTGAATTTACTCTGGGGAATCCTGGAGAAGGCTTTAGTTCTTCGGGGAAGCAACCATGCGGCTTCGCCTTGCCAGCATCCTCCTGGGTCTCTGGCTAACAGCTGAGTCCCTCTCTTCACCTGCAAGGGGAAACCTCCACCTAGAAGAAAACCCTCTGAGACAATGGGAGAGTCCCAATTTAGGAGAACTGAAATCCCCAGAAGAAGAGGAAGAACACATCCAGGTTACATTGGATTTCAAGGAAGCCCCTTCAAAAGTCGTGTTGGTTTCCCTGGAGTCAGAAGACAGCCCTGGACGTCTCCCACCCCACCTGCCTTTGGCTGACAAGGAGGCGAGACCCTTGAGTTTATGGCCCCAACCCAGTTCTCAGTCATGGCTAGACGAGAGCTCGGAGGAATCGGTGTGTCACGTGAAGCTGGACGGGGGCAGCTTTTGGGGTCCTAACCATCTGGAGGTGGGGGGCCTCCTCAGCCGTTACGACAGCGGGTTCTTGAAGGCACTGAGCAGATCTGCCTGGAGCAGAGAGGACCTGGAGACCTTTGGGATATGTCCCTCAAGTCCACCCCACAACCTTCTTGGGTCACTCCAGCGTGTGGCTGATTCTCTGGGCAGGCCGGCCGGACACCGTTTCTTCATGCTGCATTTGGAAGAAGGTAGGTGCAGACAGGGAGGGGTAGAAAGACACCGCTTGCATTGTTGCTGCTATTCCCTCTGTCCTCGTTCCGAGGAAGCTTTATTTAGAATTTCTATAACCTCAATGAAGCTTTAGAAGTTTGCCTTGAACCGTGATGACGCTTAGCATAAAATGATAAAACAGTATAAAGCGATAGTAAGAGCATAAAATAGCATAAAGTGATAAAGCGCTTATGTAAAGCACCTGGTGCTTTTTAAAAATTCTTCCTCTCCCTCTCCTTCTCCCAATGTACATTCCTTTGCTTCAGCAATTCTGCGGAATACCAAATTTAAATCTAAAGTACACTAAATCGAAGCCCATTTGTTTTGTAACACCAACAGTGAGATCAATATGCAAGCAGACAATGGGTGTCAAAGGAAAAGGGGGAAATACTTCTTTTTAAGAAAAGAGAAAATAATCTTGAAAAAGAGGAAAAAACGCTCAATCTGTTAAGTAGGACTGAAATAGCTTAAAGGTGCAAAATGCAGATTTCTTGTGGGTTTGGAGTCTTTTTGATCAGACCAAATATGCTGATTGCTCAGAAGTCCAAATCAGATCCTTCGTAGGATTGCTCCTGTCCTACATATCTCTCTCTTTTTTTTATGGTGGTGGGGGGGAGATTTTTCAGAAAGGATCAGGTGCCCTTCTGGAAAGTAAATAGAGATCAGCTGCAGAGATTACAAAGAATAAATATCCATTTCTACCTGTTGCAAATAGTTGGGGGGGGGGGGAAACAGATCTTCCCAATCACTCTGATGATAGTGAAAGTTTCAGCTGCAACTTTAAATTATTGCCTCCAACAAAAGAAAATGACCCCCTCAAATTACATCTGCTAAGCATTAAGCCAAGGGGCTTCAAACTTGGCCCTTTTATGACTTGTGCACTTCAAATCCCAGAATTCCTCAGCTAGGCATGCCTGGCTGAGGAATTCTGGGAGTTGAAGTCCACAAATCATAAAAGGGCCAAGTTTGAAGACCCCTGCATTAAGCAAATCAAGCCTTTTTTTAGTTTTGCAATACTTAATATTTATAAATCTGGATGACACAAGATGCAGGCTCCTGCTCATGAGCAAATGTGAAAGGAAACATTGTAGGATGGAGCAGACAGGGGCTCTGCTTTTCCAAAAGGTGGAAGTAACAAAAGAGGTGGACTAGATGGCCACCAGGCCCTCCTTTTTGAAATTTTATGTCTTTTTCAACCTGTCCGGCATAGTCCACATCTTGCTCTTAGCCATAGACTTAACAAATCCAATTGCTACAACATCAGTACAACATGAGGTAACCCCCCAAATGCACCAAATCACAGAAAGTCCTCAACTTACAATAGTTTGTTTCTTTGTTCAAAGTTACAATGGCACTGGAAAAAGTGACTTATGACCGTTTTTCACACTTACAACCACAGCTGCACTCCCATGGTCACATGATCAAAATTTAGATGCCTGGCAACTGACTCATATTTATGACGGTTGCAGTATCCTGGGGTCATGTGATGCCCTTTTGTGACCTTCTGACAAGCAAAGTCAATGGGGAAGCCAGATTCACTTAACAACCCTGTTACTAACTTAACATCTGTTGTGATTCACTTAACAACTGTGGCAAGGAAGGTCATAAAATGGGACATAATGCCATTTTGTTAAACGAGACATTAACAAATGTCTCACTTAACAAAATGGAGCTTTGCCCCCATTTTATGACCTTTCTTCCCGCAATTGAGCCCAGAATTTCTGTTGCTAAGTGAGACATTAACGAATGTCTCACTTAGCAACAGAAATGTTGGACTCAGTTGTGGTCGTAAGTCGAGGACTACCTTTATGGCATCTTTGAGGACTTGGACTTGTTCATACAATCTGCTAAGTCAGTGACTGGATTCCCCCAATGCACTGAACCACAATCTGTCCTGTTCCACCTCAGCCCCACCAAATATAATGTGTGAATCCACCAGTGTCTGGCTAAAGCTCCTCTCCATCTATCTCTTGTTAACAGAACATACCATTTTTCCTTGAGATGTAAACATGGGTCAATGGTATTGAGGCCAGGGGCACCTGCAGGATACGGTCAAAAAAGCCAACATGGCAGCCATACTATAGTGATAGTCTGACTGAAATTCTGGCCACACCCTGTGGGTGTCCCTGATTCAACTGTTTTCCATTTTCTAAAATTCAGCCAGTTGACTCACAACCATTCATTTAGCAACCATTAGAAGTTACCATGGTGCTGAAAAAAGTGATTTATAACCATTCCTCACTCTTATGACTGTTGCAGCATCCTCATGGTCATGTGATCAAAATTTGTTTGCAATGTCCAGGGGTCACATCATCACCATTTGCAACCTTCCCCACCTGGCTTCCAATAAGCAAAGGGGGGGGAGGGAAGCCGGATTTGCTTAATGACCATGGTAATTCACTTAATGGCTACAGCAAAAAAAAAGATGGTAAAATTGGCCATGCTTCATTTAACAACCTCCTTGCTGACAATGGACATTCCGGTCTCAGTTGTGGTCATACGTTGAGGAGTATCTGTACCATAAAAGAATGAACATTAATTTAAACGTGAGTCAAGGAAGAGCTCAGATGACGGGTCGAAACTCTGATGACTAGGAGAGCGAGAGAAGAGAGCTGGACAATATGAGACAGGGTAGCACCTCAGACGGTTTATTTTTAAGAGAAATGGGAGGTCCTTGCTTTGTATCCCTTTTATTTTTATTTTCTTCTTCTCTTTTGGCAGTGAAATGGGAAGTCAAGACCAAACTCAGGTTTAAGCTGACCTTTCAAAAGGATGTGGAAGAGCCTCTCAGCTCCTTGCAGCTGGTCCTCCTAGTCTTTTACCAAGGAGAAAAGGAACTGGTGCATCACAGGGTCGCAAAGAAATTTCTAATGGGAGGGGAAGGATTACATCAAAAGCAGGTTTGTGGGACAATTCCCCCTCCCCCCCATATTATTCCTAATAGCTCTTGTTCCTCCAAGGAGATCAACATATCATTCCTCCCACAATTTCAACTGCATTTGTTTACTTATATTTCTTTATTTGTATATTTATATCCCACCTGTATTATTTTTACAAATAAATCAAGGCAAATATATCCAACACTCCTATTTTCTCCGTTACAACCCTGTGAGGTGGGTTGGGCTGAGAGAAAGGGACTGGCCCAAAGTCACTCAGTTGGCTTTCATATCTAAGGCGGGACTAGAACTCACAGTCTTTTGGTGATTGGCCCAAAGTCACCCTGCTGGCTTTCATGCCTAAGGCGGGACTAGAACTCACAGTCTTCTGGTGATTGGCCCAAAGTCACTCTGCCTAAGGCAGGACTAGAATTCCTGGTCCCCTGGTGATTGGCCCAAAGTCACCCTGCCAGTTTCTATGCTTAAGGCGGGGCTAGAACTACAATCTCCTGGTTTGTAGCCTGGTGCCTTAACCACTAGACCAAACTGGCCCTCAGTTCTATTTATTTATTTATCTCTAGAGTACTTATATCCCAGCTTTCTTATTTTTATAAACAACTCATGATACGAACATACTTAATATGCTGTCTCTGAGCCCAGCCTACCTTGCAGGCTTGTCGTGGGAAAAACAGGGGGCAGGAATATTAAGTATGTTTGCCAAGTACGTTTGAGTTGACCAAATATTTTTCTAAAAAGGCATGATGATGGTGATGATGTCCTACAATGGATGATTCAAGGAGCTCTTTTGCTTCTTTAGTTCACATTAAGGCAAGTTAAGATAGACACTCTACAGAATACCAAAAATGCTACGTCAAAAGAACCCAAGATAGTGTCCACAATTGTGAAAAGCCCCATGCCTTTTAAAAATACCATTTACACTTGATCTGACACCCCCTCGCTGCATAAAATGCACTCCCACCACCTAATTTTCTCTCTGTTGAAACCAAGGATTTGAAATTTAAAGAAATGAGACTCAGTCTGAACATTAGGGAATGTTTGGAGGTGGGAGTTCCTAGTGGTTGGAGCAGACAATCATTTTAGAGACATGGACTCCACTGGGATTTTTAAATGAAAACTGGACTGCCAGCTGTTCAAGGATAATTTAGTACATTTCTAGAGTTGGTATAGTGTTGGACTAGATGAGGTTTCTCAATACCAGCAACTCAAAAGATGTATGAACTTCAATTCCCAGAATTCCCCAGCCGGCATGCCGGCTGGGGAATTCTGGGAATTGAAGTTCATACATCTTAAAATTGCTAGCAGGAGTTTTTAGCAGACTGCAGGGATTAAATAATTCTTGATCTGAGAATGAAGCATCAAGAGAGCTTCTGCATTTCATTATTCTGCAAATAAATGTTTTGAAGAGGGACTTCAATCAAATATATGAATGTTGGTGTATGTTTATTTTTTAAATTTTCCCCTCCCAGGTTGTTTGCCTTTCCAGAGGAACCCGCTATCTTGTCCTTCAGGGGTCTGTGATGTCCGGGAGACATTCTCCCGGTGAATTAAGCTATGAACTTTCTTTGGAAATCAGGCACCAAAACAATACAGGTAGGTGAGAGTTCCTGGGGGGGTGGGAGAATCTCCTGTTCCTCCATTTGAAAAACACAAATTTAAAGTAAATCTTAAAGCAAATGTTGATTTTAATAACCACTTTGTTAGATGTGCCATTCCAAGAGTTTGGAATAAATATAAAACAAGGTTTTCTATGAGGAGGCCTCTTTGGGTGTCCCCCCAAGGAAGGTTTTTTTTTTCAGAAAAGAAATGCTGGTGAAGCCAGACTGGTGGACTTAGGGTCAAATCATTTATTTTAATTTTAGTGATCCTGTCCTCAAGTCTAAGGAGAAGTTAGAATCAAAAGGACATGTCTGCATATTTTACATATTTACAATTGAAAGAAAGAAAGATTTAAATCAGACAAAAAGAGTTATGGGTTTGACTTTGTCAAAATTGAATTGGAAATCCTACTGTATGGTAGTGATGAACGTATTATTGCTAAGGTGTATAAATTGTTATTGAATTTGAGTTTGGAAAATGAATATGTAAAGCACTGCATGATTCAGTGGGCAAGGAACTTTAGATATAATGTAATGCTTGAACAACGGGAGTTTATGTGGACGAAAGGTTTAAAATTTACACTAAATTATAATTTAAAGTAAAATTTCTATAAGATGATGTATTGCTGGTATTTAACACCAGACAAACTGTCAAGAATGCACGAAGGTATTTCAAATGAATGTTGGAAATGCAAATGTAAAGAAGCGACTTTTTATCATTTGTGGTGGACATGTGACAAAGCAAATAAATATTGGAATAGGATTCACATCCTAATACAGAAGATACTCAAAGTGAATATAAAGATAAAACCAGAAACTTTTCTTTTGGGTTTAATGGAAAAAGACTTGGAATTTTTTTTTGAAACTTTGATGTTATATATGTTGTTGGCAGCAAGACTACCTTATGGAAGGACACTTCCATAAGATTGGACAGCCATTTGTCTGAAATTGTACTATAGGGTTTCCTGCCTGAGCAGGGGGTTGGACTAGATGACCTCCAAGGTCCCTTCCAACTTTTATTATTATTATTATTATTATTATTATTATTATTATTATTATTATTATTATTATTATTATTATTATTGTTGTTGTTGTTGTTGTTGTTGTTGTTGTTGTTGTTGTTGTTATTATTATTATTCCCACAATGGACAAATGGCTGCAAACGTTGATGGAGTTAGTAGAGATGGCTAAACTAACTGCTTTGTTTAAAGAAAAAAAACACAATGACTTTTGTTTCTATTTCAAAACCACTTCTGGACTTTGTACTTGAGATGAAAAAAAAATGAAACTTTGATTTTGGGTTTCACCAATTAGATAGGTTTGTTGCTATAGAAATGGCTAGTTATACTACTATGTAAAAGTAAAAAGTTGAGGTTTGATGTTATTATCTTATTCTACTGCACCAAAGGGAGTTGGAAGTCAACGGCTTTTCTTTCTTTTTCCCATCTTTTCTACACTTTTCCCTCCCTTTTCCCTCCCCTATTTTTCCTATTATCTTCTTCTGTATTTTTGTATTTTATATTACAAAATAATAAAAAAGAAAGAAAAAAGAAAAACACAAATTCTAAACAACTGATCAAAACGCAATGATTTTCTCTGGTATAAAATGGAGCCCTTTGCAAGCAAGAACGTTGTGGACCTCCAAAAGTGCTAAACTACAACTCCCAGCAACCTTTCCCCTATGTGACCAATAGTGAGGAACGCTGGGAATTGTAGTTTAATAACATTTCTCATACATGTTTCCTTGTGTCTATGTACAGGTGGTCCTCGAATTACAAGCATTTGTTTAGTGACCATTCAAAGTTATAGCACCACTGAAAAAAGTGACTTATGACCAGACCCTGTACTTAACGACCATCACTGCTACTCCACAGTCACATGATCATTTCTTGACATGATATGGAAATTTAAGTTTTCAGTGTGTAACTCTGGATTTCCCCAGTATAAATTAAAACCTCACCAATTACGACATGCCCGCAACTTTAAAACAGGTTTATTTATATATTAAATTACCAATTTTGCCAATACTTACATTTTATGGGTTAAAAGCACCTGGAAAGATTTTGGAGCATAATAAGGTGATGCTATACTGCTGATTTTAGCTACTCTCGCCCATTATCAAGTGAGCTACTGCATACAGAGTACAGGTAGCATCGACTTACAACCATTTGTTTAATGACCGTTCAAAGTGACAACGGCACTAAAAAAAGTGACATGACTGTTTTTCACTTATAACTGTTGCAGCATCCCCCACGGTTACGTGATCAACATTTGGATGCTTATGAACTGCTGTAAGTTGAGGACTACCTGAATTAAATATTCAGTGCTTCCCCTATTCTCAACAAACAGCAAATTGAATGTTATTTTTAAACATTCCTGATTAGCATAATGTTTTAATGTTTAATCAGTTTAAACAATTCAATAATCTGTTTGTATTATGTAACCATCTTTGTTTAGATATATTGCTTCAACTATTTCTTACATTGAATTAAAGTTCTGACATCGGGGGGGGAAAACATTTGGATGCTTGGCAACTGACTCGTATCATGTGATCCCCTTTTGCAACCTTCTGATAAGCAAAGTCAATGGGGAAGCCAGATTCACTTAGCAACCGTGTTACTAACTTAACAACTGCAACGATTTACTTAACAAATGTAGCAACTGGAAGGTTGTAAAATGGGGCAAAACTCACTTAACAAATATTTCCCTTAACAACATCAACTTTGGGCTCAGTTATGCTCATAAGTTGAGGACTACCTGTGGTCTTCAAGGGCAGCCCCATCTAAAATACATTGCAGTAATCCAGGTCACCAGGGTGTGTTAACGTTACAAGTTCTCGCAGTTGACACAGTTCATTGTTGTCTTCATGTTTTCTGTACAGATTCCTCCTTTTTCTTTTCCTGGAGAAAAGTCTGTTGTCCTCTTGGTCTCTAGCTTTTTTGGTAACCCTTTTTTTTCCAAACTAATGTCTCCCCAGTTTCCTGGAAAAGGTTTTGTGTTTTCTTCCGATTTCTTTTTCAACTTGTCATGAAAGATTTGAGAGCTCCTATAGCAAAGGTCCCCAACCTTTTTGGGTACCAGGGACCGGTTCCATGGAGAGAGGTTTTTCCGCGGACCGGAGGGTGCGTGGTTTTGTGTGCTGCCTGCATCTTGCGGATGGGGCTTTGCTTGTTTGTGCGGCCCAGTTGCTGGCATGCCGCGGCCTGGTACTGGTCCACGGACCGGGGGTTGGGGACCCCTGTTGTGCTGGACCAGTATGTAGCCATAGCACGAGGCTAGGCTGGGAGCTCCATAGCAACATGTAACATTTACGTAGAATGGGGAAATCCATTATTCTTTTACCTGTGAGATGGGTCCAGATTACAATCTACATTCTGGAAGAACTTCTACAATAACTGTGAGTTAATGTCTTGAGGATACTTGAAATAAAGTAATTTTGCATGACTTATCCACTGAGTTTATTCTGCCTGTTTCAAGTGGACTCCAGCAACCTACTCTGCATGAGACAGGAAACCTGTGCTATAGGGTTAAGGCCTTGAGCCACAGGGAAGATGATAATTCTGAAGTACAACATCCGGGTTACATTTATGGTCTTTTAATTCATTTCCATTGTTTCTCGGGCCTCAGAAATTTACGACAATAGAGGGAGAATCTCATTGCTGGTCCAATACGTCATTTTCTTGTTCCTTTTTTTTTTTTTTTTTTGTATCCTTGCCTCCCAGATGCTGCTGTCTCCTCTGATGAAGCCCAAGATCTTCTGTTTGGCTTTGATGCCAAGTGCTTCACCCGCAGGACCCCGGCTGTCCTGCTGTTGGTGAAGCAGAACTTCGGCGTTGGCTCCCATCCATCCTCTTTCCTCTCTGCGGATGGCAAGTTAGATGTCTTACCATACCTGAAACCCAGGTGAATAGCGTCCTCTAAACTCTGCACCCCATTCTCCACCTGTACGTGGTGAAATTCCAGGCCTGCATGAGAGAACAATTGCACCAACTCTCCCAATATTTGCCTCTCTCAGTGGGTGCGGTTTTCCTTGATTGTGTGGGCTTTTTCCTTGTAATTTATTTATAACCTGCCTTTACAGGTAGTTCTCAACTTATGACTGGTCACTTAGAGACAGCTCGAAGTTACAATGGACCATCCTCCCCCCCCAAAAAAAAAGTACTTATGACCCAGTTGCAAAGTTCTGAAGGAAGAAAAGGTCAAAAAATCGGATCGGTCACGTGATGAACCGCTTTACGACTGATGACTTACGACTGTAATAGGCAGACTCCAGGGCGCTCACAAATTAAGGACTACTACTGTATTGTTTTTATGAATAATTCAAGGCAGAGAACATACCTGATATTCCTTCTTCCTATTATTTCCCCCAAAACAGCCCTATGAGATGAATTAGACTGAGAAAGAGCGATTGGCCCAAAATCACCCAGCTGGCTAAGACAGGACTAGAACTCATAGTCACCTGATTCCTAGCCTGGTACCTTACACAAGTCAAATTGGCTGTACAGCCTGCACATTCTTTACCACTGGCTTTTACACCTGATTTTGTCCGAAAAACAACTACACGATAAATGGAAGGGGGGAAAAATTCTGCTGGATCAGATGGAATCTCCATTCAATCCAGCATCCACATTTCCAATAGTGGTCAGAGAAGTTACTTCTTACATGCTTACATTTTTAAATGGCTAGGTTCTATCGTATAGATCAGGGGTCTCCAAACTTGTCAATTTTAAGACTTGTGGACTTCATCTCCCAGAATTCCTCAGCCAGCCCTGGCTGGCTGAGGAATTCTGGGAGTTGAAGTCCACAACTCTTAAAGTTGCCAAGTTTGAAGACCCTTGGTATCGGGTAGGCAACCTTGGCTCTTTTATGACTCGTGGACTTCAATTCCCAGAATTCCTGAGCCAGCTATGCTGGCTCAGGAATTCTGGGAGTTGAAGTCCACGAGTCATAAAAGAGCCAAGGTTGCCTACCCCTGGTATAGATAGTCCTTAACCATATTTGGCATCAATATTTCCATTGCTAAGCCAGGCAGTTGTTAAGTCAGTTATGCCTGGTTTTATGATCTTTTTTTTTTTGGCCACAGGTGTTAAGCAACTCATTGCAGTTGTTAAGCGAACCACACCGTCATTCAGCAAATCTGGTTCCCCCATCCCCCGCCCCCCCTTGGTCTTGCTTGTCAGAAGCCGGGTGAGAAGGTTGCAAATGGTGATCACAGGATTCCAGGACGCTGCAATCATTGTAAATACATGCTGGTTTCCAAGCACCCAAATTCTGATTACGTGATCGTGGGGGATGCTATGATAGCCATAAGCGCGAGGAATGGTCGTAAGTCTGGACTGTTGTAACTTTAACAGTTGCTAAACGAAGGGTTATAACTCGAGGGCTGTCTGTGCCTGTTGCCAAAACAGAGACAGATAGAAATGAAGCCTCTTTGCCCCAAAGGGAGGGCTGTCCGGCTTATTGCAAAGTTCAAGCAAGACATTTAGACCTCAGTGTTAGCAAGACCTCCTGTGGACACCCAGCACTTTTGCAAAGGCTTTCTGACTTTCCTGAAATAAATTGGACTTCTGAGAAGATCTCAGATTCCTGCGGGGCCCCTTTAATTGCTTCCAATCTAGCCTGCCCAGAAGCCTGATAAGGACTTTGGGAAACCCTTGAAGGGAACATCGTGTCGCTTCCAAGGGCAGCAGCAACGTAAATAAAAGCAGATAAGCACGGTTTCATCGCCCTTTGTTTCCAAAATCTCCTCCGAAAAACGCTGAAATCGTGTTTGATTTTTTTTTGCAAAGTTGAAAGAGCAGGAGGTGCCCAGTGGACTTGGTTGCTTAGGGTTCCTGACAGAAGAGGGCCGTTTTAAAATGTTCGCATAACTTTAATGTGAATGTAATCAACTCATTTAATTACTCTTCATTGAATGTCTGAGGTCTGCGGGCAGGAGGTTCGCAAACCAAAGCTGGGCTAGCTGATGCTATCTTGCGTTGTCTTGATGTTTTCTGCTGTGAAATCGGCTTTGTTTCCCTTTTCTTCCCCTTGAAATGCTTGAGACTCTCTTTCACATTTCTCTTTATGCTTCGGAATTATTTATGATTGGATTTTTTTTATCCCTTTATTATTTTATACGTAACTCAAGGCAGTGAATACACCTAATATTCCTTCCTCCTCCTATTTTCCTCACAACAACCATCCTGTGAGGTGGGTTGTACTGGGAGAGAGGAACTAGCCGGCTTTCACGCCTCAGGTGGGACTAGAACTCACCGTCTCCTGGTGATTGCCCCCAAATTACCTATCCAGCTTTCATGCCTCAGGTGGGACTAGAACTCAACATCTCCTGGTGATTGTTCCAAAATTACCCATCCAGCTTTCATGCCTCAAGTGGGACTAGAACTCACCATCTCCTGGTGATTGCCCCAAAATTACCCATCCAACTTTCATGCCTCAGGTGGGACTAGAACTCACCATCTCCTGGTGATTGCCCCAGAATTACCCATTCAGCTTTCATGCCTCAGGTGGGACTAGAACTCAACGTCTCCTGGTGATTGCCCCAAAATTACCCATCCAGCTTTCATACCTCAGGTGGGACTAGAACTCACTGTCTCCGGGTGATTGCCCCAAAATTATCCATCCAGCTTTCATGCCTCAGGTGGGACTAGAACTCACCGTCTCCTGATGATTACCCCAAAATTACCCATACTGCTTTCATACCTCAGGTGGGACTAGAATTCACTGTCTCCGGGTGATTGCCCCAAAATTACCCATCCAGCTTTCATACCACAGGCGAGACTAGAACTCACTGTCTCCTGGTTTCTAGCGATGCCTCAACCACTAGACCAAACTGGCTCTACTGGAGATTACCAATGATGCCACTGCTAGTCCTGTTGCTGTATATAATCATTAGCACCTCTCTGCTACATTTCTCAAAGTGAAAAAGGTCCCCTGAGAGGGATCCCTTTGGGATGGTTTTGATTTAATTGAGGGGTTGGGTGCTAGTTACTCTACTAACCATCGAGGACATAGGAACCTTCAGAAACTCCTCTTCTTATTTGTACATGCAAGTCCACTGCACTCTACCTCTGAGAGTTTCACTGAAATCCCTTGTTTGGAAAAAAAAAATGCAAAAGCATTTCTTCCATTAAGTTTAACGAGAACTGGTAGGAAATAAACGCAGGCACATTTTCCTACATGGCATTATTATAAACTAGTCCAGGGGTAGGCAACCTTGGCTCTTTTATGACTCGTGGACTTCAACTCCCAGAATTCCTGAGCCAGCTGGCTCAAATTCTGGGAGTTGAAGTCCACGAGTCATAAAAGAGCCAAGGTTGCCTACCCCTGGACTAGTCTAATATAATTGCTAAAGGTTCCGTGGTTGTCTGAGATTTGAACTTGGCTTTCCTCTTTCTAATCCAGGTCTCAGCTGCAGAGCTCAATGGGTTGCTCTCTTTCAGCCCAATCAATTTCAGTGATTTTTTATTGTGGGGATTGAAGGAAGGGAGACCACCCAGTGTAGCCCAAGAAAAGTCAGTCGTCAGTGATAAGTAAACAAACATGGTTTTATGGCTTAGCGTGGAGCGTGAATCTAACTTATTTATGAGCAACTTTACCTTGGTATCCTTGAATGTCTGCATGAGGCATGAATGCAGGGATGAGTTGGGCATATGCAGAACAAGGAGATAGCCAAATAATTAAAAAAATCTTTCTCTCTCTGCACTAGCTTGCTGAGTTCCGGCATAGCCCACACACCTTCTGAGGCTGCCACCATCACTAACCAAACCAACACCACTGCGTCAGTACTCACAAACCCTGGATACTTTTTGGAGACCCTCTCCCAATTTGTCAACAAAGTCCTGAACCCCTCGGGTGAGCCCCCTGTTGCCCAGGGCCACCTCCTGCTGGACTTTGACACAATGGAGGCCCTTCCTCACGAACTGCTCAACTTGTCAGAGAAAGTGGCTTTTGAGCGGCTGGTGCAGTCTGAAAATCACCTCGTGGTCCTTTTTCCTGAGAACAGCCAAGCTTTCATGGAGCGCCAGCTCGGCCAATGGTACCTAGAGGGAAAGTTGCTTCAGCAACTGCTGGAGAAGCTGCATTCGGTGATCCAAGAGCTGAAAGCCATGCCTTCCTTCCAAGCCAACGTCGGCCTCTTCCACACTCTGCTAGCTTTGTGCTACTATCCTTCGAGGGGCTCGGGAAAGCTTCCCGCTAGCGATTCTGCCGAAACGGAGGAAACGCAGACCCGCAGAAAAATCCACAGCCTTCTGTTGCTCAAGGCCCTCCAGGTGATTCGCACCCGTTGGCGAGAGGCCAGGAAGGTGTCCTTACGTGCCAACCGTAGCACTCAAGTCCAGGATGACTACTGCCGGCTGCGAGAGCTCAGGATAAACCTGGTCTCCACCAGGTATATCATTTTACCGGAGTCGTACAATGCCAACAATTGCGTGGGCCCCTGCCAGAGCCCGCTCTCCACCCGCATCCCGGACTATTATTCCCACACCATTTTCCTGCTGCGTATGCATGAACAGGGCATGCCACTGCAGCGAGCCCCTTGCTGTGTCCCTGTGAAATATTCCAAAAGTCTCATGGTCACCTTTACCAGTGATCAAGGGATGATAGTTAAGGCCTACCCAGATATGGTGGCTGAGTCCTGTGGGTGCAGGTAGAAAAGGGCAGGAGAGAGGTGGGATGTTAAATAGCATCCTAATGTCATGGCCAGTATGGGGTACAATTTTAAACAACAGCACCACAGTAAATCGCCGTTCTGGCAATGAAATTTCTGCAGCTGTGTACATAGCAAGCTTGCGACATTGTTCTTGCTTTTCATGATGATAGGGAAAGTTGGACTCCCCCCCGTTTATTTGGAGAGAACCCTAATTAGCAGAGTGTAGGGTGAGAATTATCGCTCCCCCCATTCAGAGGATCTAGAGATGGATGTTTAAGGTCCAAAGGGGCAAATAATGTTTATTAGCGGATGTGCCCCACTAGGAAGCGTGAATCTCTTGAGTTTTCGGGCCTTCTGGTGGGGGAGAAGCAGAAAATTCATTACAGGTGGTCCTCGGTTAATTGGGACTGGGAACTCAGCACAGTCATAAAATGGAAGCTCCTATGGCTGTATCGACGAGATAGCAGTTCTGGCTGCAGTTTTTCAGCCATAAGTCCTTGGTTGCTAAGTGTGACATCACAGGATTGTGACTTGCTGCTGGTTTCCCCCTCGACTTTGCTTCTTTGAAGCAGGCAAGGAAGGTTGCAAATGGAGATCAGATGACTGCAGGGAGCTGCAGCTGTCCTAATCGCATGCGGGTTGCCAAGTGCCCCAAACATAAGGAAGCTGTGATGGCCACAACTTCAAGGACCAGCCTAAGTCTCTTCATTCAGCACCATCATAGCTTCAAATGGTCGCTGAATGACTGGTCACTAAGCGAGGACTACCTGTACTCTTCCTTTAGGAAGTCAGCTATATAGAACAGTTTTCCAATTAGGGAAATAGAGGAATGAGACAATGAGAGGAACAAAGGGCTAATGCTTGCTGTTAATCCCTCTGGTGATCAAGAAGATAAAATGTGATATGCTGGTACAGGTAGTCCTCGACTTACAACCACAGCTGAGCCCCCAAATTGCTGTTGCTAAGTAAGACAATTGTCAAGTGAGTTTTGCCCCATTTTGTTACCTTTCTTGCCACAGTTGTTGAGTGAATCACGGCAACTGTTATTTGAGTAACGTGGTTGTTAAGTGATTCTGACTTCCCTCTTGACTTAGCTTGTCAGAAAGTCGCAAAAGATGCTTACATGACCCCGGGACACTGCAACCGTCATAAGTACATGCCAGTTGCCAAGCATCCAAATTTTGATCACGTGACCATGGGGATGCTGCAACGGCGTGAAAAATGGCCACAAGTCACTAGTTTTCAGTGCTGTTGTAACTTCAAATGGTCACTAAACAAATGGTTGTAAGCCGAGGGCCACCTGTACTTCTAGAGTTGCATTTTCAGCAATAACTACCATTTGCCCGTATTATTCTGGAGTGGCGTAATGATATGTTAGGGAGATTGAAACCTCATTCATCTTCTCACCCTCTCTAGGCATTGGGACGCTTATCCAGATATGCTCTTAATACCCTAACACAGTGATGGCGAACCTTTTAGAGACCGAGTGCCCAAACTGCAACCCAAAACCCACTTATTTATCGCCGGGTGCCAGGTGGGCGTGGCCCACTGGATGGGCGTGGCTGTGGTGGTCATGGCAGATTGGGTGGGTGTGGCCAAGGTGGGCGTGGTCACCTCAATGTTGCTTGTGGGGAGGGATGCCTGTGGGGGGGGTGGGCAGGGGTGGGGGAGATACAGGGGGTCTCTGGCAGGTGCGGTGGTAGGCAGGAGGCTCGTCCTGCAGGGTGAGGCGAGGCAGGGCGGGGCGGGGGTGCCATTGCCATGGGGCAAGGCAAGGGCCAGGACGGCTGCTGCCTGACACCATCGGCCCCCGCACACAGAGGCCAGCGAGCGCATGGGGGCCGACGGTGTCCGTCAGCAGCCACAGCCTGCCGGCCCCTCGACCGGCGCACTCTGGGGCTCTGCAGCCCGCTGCCAGCAGTTCAAAGAAACTGCCTCTGAGCTGGATGGCCGGCCGACAGCTGAGGAGGCGATGCAGTGGGTCATGCCCGGGAAAAGGAAAGCATGCGAGGTCAGGAGGGATGGGACGGGGGGAGGGAAACCAGCCGTCCTGGGATGCATTCGGCCACGTGGGACCTCGGTGAGTTAGTGGGCGGCTGGTTAAAGAGGGACGGTTGCCATCTCCGGGGCATGGCACGCGTGCCCACAGAGAGGGCTCTGAGTGCCACCTCTGGCACGTGTGCCATAGATTCGCCACCACTGCCCTAACATTTTACCCAACAAATTTTCTAATGTATCTTATTCAACACAAGATAAGACCTCAGATCTTGGAAAAAGTTTCCTACCTAGACCTACATGGCTCCTCCTTTCATGCCTTTTAAAAGAAGCTTTGAAAGTTTATTTATTCCAAACTACTTTTCGCCAATAATTGTAATCGCTTGTAATTTCAGTTGCTACTTCTTAATTATGTTTGCAACACATTCCACTATTTTTCCGTTGTATTCTCAGGCTGTTGTTATATTTCTCTGCTGCAACTGAAAATATTTTAGAGAGTCTTGTATTCTACTTGATGATATTAAGATGGGTAATATATTGTTCAGTAGGTTGAATAGGCTTTGAAAGGGTCACCACAACGAAGCTGCCTTAATAAGGCAGGAAATGACCAGACTGCACCAGAGGGAGGGGTTAAACGTGTCATCAGTCTCAAATCCCTTCATGCTCATAAGAAATCTAAGTCCAGCCCACCTTGAATTCCATTGACTCTTATCTACCGCCTCTTTGCTTTGACGATTAGTAGTTCAGATTCTTGTAGAGATCATGCAATAAACCTTTATATTCAATTGAACTGCCTCGACTTCATGATTTTCCTGGGCTTGACAGAAATAAAGGTTAATAATTTGTCACATTTCAAACTATATTTAACATTTCTCGGTGGATGAACTTTGAGTTCACTGCCCTATATATTTTTTTATATATATCTTTTGAAAAATGGCTTGTGATGTTAACTTTTATTAAATGCATTTTATTAGCTAACATCATCATTTTTGCCATAACGTTTCTCAAACTTATCAACTTCCAGATATGTGGACTTCAACTCCCAGAATTCCCCAGCCAGCATGGCTGTCTGGGGAATTCTGGGAATTAAAGTCCACATATCTGAAAGTTGCCAAGGTTGGGGAAATTGCTACAGCCACTTTCAGGGTTCCACAGGGGGTAAAATCATCAGAAGACTTCATATTTTGGAAAAGCCTCATTGCTACTTGAGTCCTGTGGAGGTAGATCCAGGTTGAGTACTTTTGTCTTGCCAAGGGAAGAAAAATCTTAAAACGAATGAGAGTATAAATTCTTTCCATTCCCCCACTAGTTAGTTAGAACTGAGGGAGCTTCTTGGATGAGAAGCAAAATGTCTTAAGGAAAAATTAGAAAGCCAGTATCTTTGGGACAACCATGACCTGGATGGATGAGAACCTCCACAGACTTGTCATGCAGTCTTTTTGTTCCAAGTAAACTATTTAAATATTTTCCCCACTGCCTTTATTATTTTTAAATCATGACAGTGAGCACATCTAATATTCCTCCCTTCTCCTATTTTACCCACAACAACAGGGGTCTTCAAACTTGGCCCTTTTATGACTTGTGGACTTCAACTCCCAGAATTCCTCAGCCAGCATGCCTGGCTGAGGAATTCTGGGAGTTGAAGTCCACAAGTCATAAAAGGGCCAAGTTTGAAGGCCCCTGCACAACAACAACCCTGTGAGATGGGTTGGGCTGAGAAAAAGTAACTAACCCAAAGTCACCCAGCTGGTTTTCGTGCCTAAAGCAGGACTAGAATTCACAATCTCCCGGTTTCTAGCCTGGTGACTTAATTACTAGATCAAATGCAATCCTGATTCAAGCTAAACTTTTATTATTAAGATCTGTCACATCCTGAGGTGTTTTTGAGTCCTATTTCTGCCGATAACTTTCCATGTAGTATGATAAGTAACTGGGAGAGGGAAATAAAAATGACTTTTAAACATAGGGAATTGTCTTGATGGTATTAAATCAAACAAAGCTTTCATGTTATTGGGAGATGTTTTTTACAGGTGAAATCATCCCAATGTGTTAACCTGCTCACACATAGCTATAATTTGATAATTGTATAGTACAATTTCAAATTTTAAAGAGCTTGGTGACTCAATGCAATTCATGGCCGTGCAACAGTTGCCTTGTAACTTAAAAAGCTTCTTGTTCAGTTGATACAACCAGCAACAAATCATCTCAATTCAAGCTTTTTCTTCCCCACTGAAAAATGCAAATTTTCTAGGACAAAATGTTTTAGTTCACATTCCATTTGCTTTTAACAGCTCAAAAAGTCAAAATAATAGCCCAGGCAACGTGGAATACCAAGGACGGTATTGTGGACTGTGCATCCTATTTCTTCCTTATGTTAAAACATGAAAATATTTAAGAAGTTCATAGCTGACATTTATTTCTGAAATTATCATGACTTTTCCCCAATCTAGCTGATTACTTGCTACAATTTCTCTGTGGTAACATTTATTGTAAGAAGAATCAGAGCTGATTTAGCTTCACATTGATAGGCTTCATTTTGTGCAACAGAGGGGGGGGAAATCCAGTTTTCCCACAAAATAGGCAAGAAGCAAACTCTGAGGCGCAGTCTTGCTTTGCTCTTGAAAAGTGACCCAAAAAATTCAGATGTCTATTAATCGAGGTATGGGAGTTGCTAAAAACATCTAAGGTCCATTCCAGCATATAGACTCTTTTGCTGGACTTCTGAATGAAGTATTCCAGTTTAAACACACAGCTTTGGTATCAGCTCAAAAAAAGAAAAGAAAAGAAAACACACACAGTTGTGTACAAGAGAGGCAGTTCACGCATTCCTGTTACAAATCTGTATATAATGAGGGGTTGGGCAATAAGCTCACTGTGTGTGTGTGTGTGTGTGTGTGAGGCTCCTCCAAGTCAAGGACTGAGGTCAGTATAAAGGTTTAAGGCTTCCTCTTTGCTGTGAAACCAACATTAGCACTTCATTTGGAGATAACTGGGCAGGTAAAGCACAAATGGAGGAAGGAGGTGCTTTTTTGAGGTTCTTCAATGACTCTGAGGGGCCAGTGGAGCAGGTAAGACTGATCTGGCTAAGTGACTCCTGTTCCCCTCCTGAGAACTTGGGTTTGCCGGTGCCACCATTATCGGAAGGATAAGGGCACGGCGCAAAAAAAGCATCTCTGCTTCCAACTCCTGGCAAATCTGCCTCTTAAGGCCTAGTCTCAACAGGAGTCACCCAGCTTCAAATCTGGGTGTCTTTGTGTCCCCACACTTTCAGGGAAAGGATGTGCAGGAGTGTGTGTGTGTGTGCGCGTGTGTGCGTGCGTGTGTGTGAGAGAGAGAGAGAGCAGCATAATGCTTGCCACAGTGACATCAAATCGGCAATCCTTGGATCTCAGTCATGCCTTTTCAATTCCTGGGACTTGTGCCGCCCGAATCTCTGGGCACTGTCCTTGGGTGAGGGGAAGAAATTCTTCTGAATCTGCCAGGGCTTCCTATCCTTCGGGTCCCTCTCGTGCTTGAGGTGGCCTTTCCCTTTGCCATGCTCATCCTTGGAGGGCCCCCTTCTTTTATCCAGCGAGGGATGCTCTTCCTTATGCTCCTTCAATAGAGGGGCTGTGTCACCATGTTTGTGGCGATGGGTCTTCCTGTCCTCCTGCTGCTTCTCCTTCCCCTTCCCTTCCCAGCGATGTCTCCTGTCCTTCTTCTCTTCTTCTTCCTTCTCCTGAACTTTGCGGTCTTTCCGGCTTTTACTCTTGGAAGGTGTTTCTCGTTTGATTTTCTCCTGGATTTTCCTGAGGCCCCTCTTTGGGAGTGGTTCTTCCTCTGTTTCTTCCTCTTCCTCTTCTTCTTCCTCTTCTTCCTCTTTGGTTTCTACTGGTGATGTCCCTTCTTCTCCATCTTCCCCATCCTCTAAAGGTGCCTCCTTCTCCTCTTTTTCTTCTTCCTCGACTTCTAAAAGTTCCTCCTCGACTTCCAGGAGTTCCTCCTCCTCTATTTCAGGAGGTTCATCCATGTCCGACCAATCAAACCACCGTTCGTAAAACCACAGCTCCTCCTGGAAAGGAAAAGAAAGATTCAATAGTTTTCATCATAAGTCCTGGCCTGAGATAGTTTAACCTTAAGGGTAATACAAACAGGACTCTTCACGTGCTCGTTGAGTCCTCTGGAGCCATTTTGTCCAGCATCTTGTTTCCTACAGTGGCCAGCTCAATGTTTTTGGAAAAGCCACAGGCAGGAATCTACGAAAATTTGCCTATTCAAAAAGCATCTGAAAGCGATTGTGAAAAGCAACAACTTGTATTTGGCACTGACACGCTACTGCTGGAACACAGAGGGTTGTGTAAATTCATTGTTACTTCAGTAGCACATGTGGTTGAAGGTGGGCAGGAGAGTGGGCAAAACAGGCCCAAGAGGGAGACCTCAGCATTCATCAGGACTACCTTTGCCTTTGAAGGATACGGGGGGGAGAGAGAGAAAAATGTTAAGCAAAGACTCCCCATCACAAAACAGCTCAACAAAGAATGAATTATCCTGAACCAGGATAATTGGAAATCTCTTAAGCCAGGGGTCCCCAACCCCCAGTCCGTGGACCGGTATTGGGCTGTGGCATGCCAGCAACCGGGCCATACAAACAAGCAAAGCCCCATCTGTGGGATGCAGGCAGCACACAAAACCACGCACTCTCCGATCCGCGGAAAAACCTCTCTCCACATAACTGGCTCCTAGTGCCCAAAAGGTTGAAGACTCTGGTCTTAAGCGATTCCAGTTGTATTTAAACCGAAGGTTAAGTTTTTAAAGTAGGTGTTTTTTCGCCTTCTGATGAAATGAGTTTTACTGTGGATTCCTTTGCTCTTCCCCACTTTTAACTCACCTGTTCCCCAGGACTGTCTTCTTGTGTGGTCCAGGCACTCAGCTCTGCCTCAAGAACAGCCCCACCATATTCTACTGCCTCTGTAAAGAAGATGGGATGATGAACAAGCTCCTATAGCAGCATTGTTTTTTTTCTGCATATATTTCTGTGCTTGCTTTTGTCCCGCCTTTATTACTTTTATAAATAAGGCAGCAGACATACCTCATACTCCTTCCTCCTCTTATTCGTCCCACAATAACAACAACCCTGTGAGGTGGGGTTGGGCTGAGATAAAATGACTGGCCCAAGGTCACCCAGCTGGCTTTCATACCTAAGGCAGGGCTAGAAGTCATACTCTCCCGGTCTCTAGTTTGGTGCTTTAACCACTAGGCCAAACTAGCTCCTACATGGTGCTTGAGGTCAAGATGAGGTGAGGAGGGGTATCCCAAAGCTTGAGGATGGAAGATTCAAAGACACAGTGGTGGAGGGGTAGCCTAAAAATTTTAGTTTTTAGAATTATAGATAAGCACCTTTTATCTTTATTTGCAATACTGTATCCAAAGATAAATTCAAAATGTAAGAAATCTTAGAAAAAAAGTATTAATTATTATTTTATTTTTATCTCATCCTTATTATTGTTATAAATAACTCTAAAGGTGGCGCACATATCCACCACACCTTTCTCCTCCTATTTTTCCCACAACAACAGCTCTGTGAGGTGAGTTGGGCTGAGAGAGAATGACTGGCCCAAAGTCACACTGTTGGCTTTTATGGCTAAGACGGGACTTGAACACATGGTCCCCTGCTTTTTAGCCTGATGCCTTAACCACTAGACCAGGGGTCTTCAAACTTGGCCCTTTTATGACTTGTGGACTTCAACTCCCAGAATTCCTCAGCCAGGCACAAATACTACTTGCAGAAACCCATTCAAGACAGGATCTTTCGAAATCCCTCGGAGCAAGATTTGATAGCTAACAACAGCAGAGTGATAGGATTAGAACCAGCAACCCCTCACCCAAAAATCCAACACAGGACATAGTCATCAGCCACAGCCCCAGAGAAGAAGGACATGACCTTTAGGACATAATAGGATTAACTCACCACCATTAGAATACCAGAAGAGCACACTCAGGCTCGGGTCAAAGTTCATGCCACAGGAACAGGAAAACTCCAAACACAAAAGCCCAAGAAGGTATAAAAAACCCACTACTCCCAGCTCCATTTTGTCAGCTGCCCCAGAACTGCATGCTGTTGCTGTTCTGCTCTTCAATAAAGAACCTTCTTTCCAAACAGCCTCCATTTTGTTTATTCCCGGCTTGGACTGGACCTGAAGGTTTTTCTTTCAACACAGTTACACATTCTCTTTGCCAGCTTAGAAGGTTTCCTTTTAACCTTAGGGCCTGATCTCCAATGGAGGCAGCAGCTAAATGAGGTGTGAAGGTGGGGGGGGGGCTTTGTTTGATCCAGGAGAAAGTGCTCTTCTCTCTTACCTTGAACTACCTGACAGCTCACACTGAGGAGAGCCAGGAAAGTTGCCACCAGAATGCATTTGTTCAAAGTCAGAGCTTCCCAAGGCAGCGTGTCCTTAGCAGCTCGGCTTTCTGTTTTTCGCTTCACAGAGACAATCTTCGGTGCTTCAAGCAGAGAAAAGGGAGGGCATTAGCATAGCAGATTGGCTCTCCCACCATAAAGTCTTTTGCCACCAATCCCTGAGTGTTTTGAGGGTGATCTTTGCAATAAACACAGGATAGAAATTCAGGCCAGAGCTATGGAAAGATACATCAATCCCCACAACGGAAGACCCAATGGGAAAAAATAATGGAGCTGGGAGAGGAGGCAAAGTTAACTATTCTAATTAAAGAAAAGAATGTATCCAGCTTTGTTTCTTACTTGGAAACCGCTTCTGGACTGTATGCTCAAAACAGAAGAAAAAAAAATATAAAACTTTGGTTTGGGGTTTTGATGATTAGATTAGTTTGTGGTTATACAAAATGCTAGTATTTACTAAATATGTTAAGAAAAAAGTTGAGGTTGTGACTTGTATTTAACAGCACTGAAAAAAAGGGGAAGTCCCTACTTTTTTCCTTCTTTTCTCTTTTCCTTACACTTCTTTACCTTTGCTCTCCCTCCTATTTCTCTGTTATCTTTGTTTTCATTGTTATTTTATATTATAGTAAAACTTTTAATAATATTAATAAAAAACCTTCCAGCCAGCCTCCACTTTTTTTTTTTTCATGACCAAGCCATCGCTTGGGAGAAACCCATGTGCAGATTGCAAAGTCAGCCACCTTTGCTACTCTTTGGACCAATTATGAAAAATAACAGAATACAGAATAACAGAGGTATAAAGAACTTGGAGGTTTTCTAGTCCAACCCCCTGCTCAAGCAGGAGACCCTATACAGGTGATTCTCGACTTACGACAATTGTAATCCACCAAAATTTCTGTGGACAAGTGAGGCAGTTGTTAACTGAGTTTTACCCCATTTTACAACCTTTCTTGCCACAATTGTTAAGTGAATCACTGCAGTTGTTAAGTCAGTAACATGGTTGTTAAATGAATCTGGCTTCCCTATTAACTTTGCTTGTTAGAAGGTTGCAAAGGGGGATAACATAACCCCGGGACACGGCAACCATCATAAACACGAGTCAGTTGCCAAGTGTATGGATTTTGATCATGTGACCATGGGGATGCTGCAATGGTCATAAAGATAAAAAACGGTCAAAAATCAATTTTTAAAATGCTTTTGTAACTTCAAATGGTCACTAAACAAACTGTTGTAAGTCAAGGACTACTTGTACCATTCTGGACAAATTGCTGCCTAATCTCTTCTTAAAAATCTCCAGTGATGGTATGCCATTCCACTGGTTAATTAGATGAGAGAGAACAAGACACAGAGAGAGAGAGAGAGAGAGAGAGAGAGAGAGAGAGAGAGAGAGAGAGAGAGAGAGAGAGAGAGAGAGAGAGATCTTTCTCTCTCTATCCCCCCTATCACATATCATTTTATAAACCTTCTATCATCAGTACTCATCTTTGTCCCTACAAATCGTCTCCTACAAATCAATCTTCCCCAGTAAAGCCTCCTGCAAATCTTTAGATTTCAACTCCTAGAATTTCTGCCTGTGATGAAAATTGCGGAGAATTCTGGGACTTTCCCCATGTCTCCAAGTTGTCCAGATCTGGAAAAACTGCTCTAAACCAAAAATGAGATGGAAGTCCCACCATACAAAACAACAACAACAACAACAACCCCAGGATTAAGCATTCTCTTCCTTCCTTGCCCTTGGAATCTCCACGGCACCTCCAACATAATGCTTTATTGGCTCAGAGAAACGTCCTACCTGCTAGGTGTGGTTTCTCAGCTGTCTTTTCGGCCCGTACCACCTTCTCCACTTGTGGTGCCTTTTCAACCCTTGGCACTTTCTCTGCCACCTTTTCCAATACTGGTGGTTTTTGTACTCGTTGGGCTCTCTCAACCACCCTTTCAGCCCTCAGGACTTTTTCCGCAACTTGCTCAGCCCGAGGCAATTTTGCAGCAGCCATTTCGGTCACCAGATGCTTCTCTTCGTCTGGTGGTTTCTTAGGAAGCCCAGATGTTGGGACTTCGGTCAGGCTATCCACAAATTCATCGAGATCTTTCTCAACAACGTGGAGCTTGTTTTTCTGTTTCTCCTCTAGACCCTGAAAGAGAAAGGTAACGATGTTCTTACCAGTTTTGAGTAGCCCTGCCTTAGCCGGTAATTTTTTTTTTATAATTTCTCTGATCTCTTTAAAAACATGTCATATTTTCCTATTCTTGTTATTTTTTTCTTTATTTATAAACATATTTGATGGGCCTGTTTCAGCCAAGATTGGAAATCTATCTTCAGTTGTTGTATACCCTTCCACCTTCCTTTGTCTATCATAATACTTTGTTCAAAGGCCATTTGGATTTTTTTCCCATTCTGAAATTATGGGAATATTTCCATTTTCAGTCTCTTATCTCTTCCTGTAGCTCTTAGACTCTTTCACAAAATAAGTGCTGTATCACGTATTATTTCATGTTTTGGATAAATCCCTATCAACTCCACCCACTGAACCATAAACTAACCATAGAGTGGCTGGGTTTGCATATCTTACTGAGTCATAAACTACTAGACAATCATATTTTGACATCTGTTTGATACACATAACAGAGTTGGAAGGGACCTTGGAGGTCTTCTAGTCCACCCCCCTACTCAAGCAGGAGACCCTCTACCATTTCAGACAAATGGCTGTCCAATCTCTTCTTAAAACCTCCAGTGATGGAGCACCCACAACTTCTGGAGGATTGTTTTCACTGATAGGAAATTTCTCCTTATTTCTAGGTTGGTTCTCTCCTTGATTAGTTTTCATCCACTGCTCCTTGTTCTACCTTCAGGTTGGATCTCCTCAATTAGAGAGCCACCCAGCCTTATGGTTGAGAATGCATTTGGGCACTTGTATTTTCAAATCCAATCCCACCATCCAATTCAGTACAGGACAATAATAGAGATTTACTTTAACGGGTACACTGGATAGCATTTATTAATGCTATGTATTATTATTACAGAACAAAGCAATCTTACCCGAGAGACTCAGAGAGAAGGTCAAGCTTTTGTTAAGCATTTTCAAATTCAAAGAGCCAAGGAATAGGTTTTCTTTGTATATTATGGGTTAGACAATAAGTTTCTTTTTATGTGAGTTTGTTCGTGGGTCTGCTTCGCTGGAATTCCAGTGCCCTTGGCTACTTTTCTGTCTCAGATAAAATTCTTTGCATTGTGAGTTCTCCTCTATTTTGACTGCCTAGCACAGGGGTTCCCAACCGGGGGTGCGAGACGATATTCCAGGGGGTGTGAAAACTTGGGTTTTCAAAATTATAATGTATATGCATAATTCATTGCGTTCTAGGGGTGCGGGGTATAGAAAAGGTTGGGAGCTGCTGGCCTAGCGTGTAAGGATTGAAATGTATGGGGTTGTGACCACCACCAAATTCAATATTTAAAGTCAGGTGAAGGAAGTTACTATCTGCTCCTGTTACACTGACTGTTGTATTCTGTTAAATTCCTGTGTTTAACTCAACTCTAAATGTTTAGCTTTTCTTCATTTTGAAGAAAACTGACATCTGGGTCACCAAGTAAAATGCACCAGGACAGTTTACTCTTCGTTACCTAATTTATTATAGCAGTGGAAGAAATCTAAGGGACTGGCTCAAAATTTAAGGGACTGGTTTGGACAAAACTCAGCAACACTTTTTCGTGCGGCTGCTGATAAAAACAGGATCGCCAACGCGATCGCCAACATCCGATAACGGATATGGCACAAGAAGAAGAAGTGGAAGGGGAAAAAAACCACATACATTTGCACCTCATGTGGGAGCTTCATCACTGGAAGCTTTGAAGAAGAGACTGGACTGCCCTCTGTCAGAAATGGTGTAGGGTCTCCTGCTTGGGTGGGAGGGGGGAGGTTGGACCAGATGACCTACAAGGTCCCTTCCAACTCTGTTATTCTATTCCTATTGTATTCTATTCATGAGGTTACCTGTCTATTTGAGTTTTAAATATTGGACAAGTGGTTCTCTCCCAAACTTCCTACGGCAAGTACCTTTAGAAAAAACTTTAGATGGTCATAAAGATAACACCCAGTAACATTTTAAAAAGAGACAAAAAAGGGCATTTTCAAGATTTCTACAAGCAGTACAAGAAGAAAGACAAAGTTGCAAATGACTTGGTCAAATGACTGCGGCTGGTCAGTTTGTGTCCATCATCACTCAGCTCGGCAGGACTGCTTGTCCTCAGCTGGCCTGGAGATTTAGAAGTTCACTTGGCAACAATATTTGGACCAATTGACAATTGTTCCTGTCTTTTTCAGACGTTTAGGGAGAAGGCTCTGAATCAAATGCCAATGATCAACTTGTGCTGTCCAGGGGTGCAAAAAAACCAGAGTCACTCAGTAATGAGATGGGTAGCAAATAACTGTAAATAATAAAATAATTATAAATAATAAAAAAATCTGGTAGCTCAGAAATGCTGGGAAAGATACCAACTAAGTCCCATGTCTTAGCAAGAGGTAAAATTCTCTTGCCGTCATGCTATTTCCCAACTGTTTTATTTGGATAGAGTTAGATGCCCATCACAAAAATGCTGCAATAATCATTCACTCTGGAGGCAAATATCAGGTGTTGGAAGCAAACATTTCTGGTTCAGATTCTTTTAAGAGCTGGAGAGATACCTCCAGGCCTAGAGACAGACATGTCTTGTGAAGCAACTTTTTTAAAACATGCCTCAATGGTAGGCTACTTACGTTTGTGCTGCCCTTCACTTCTTCTTGACTTGCAGGTATCTTGGCATCTGTTAAAACACACCCATCCCTGCATTTATTCATGGTTTTCATTTACTGTGCTTATTGTCCTTATAGAACTGATAGAGTTCTACAAAGGAATTATTGAGTCTGTCATTTGCACCTCTATAACTGTCTGGTTTGGAAGTGCAACCAAACAAGACAGACACAGACTTCAACGAATAGCTAGAACTGCCGAAAAAACAATTGCTACCAGCCTGCCTTCCATTAAGAACCTGTATACTTCACGAGTCAGAAAAAGGGCTGGGAAAATATCTACAGACCCCTGGACATAAACTATTTCAACTTCTTCCCTCAAGATGACGCTATAGGGCATTGCACACCAGAACAATTAGACATAAGGACAGTTTCCCCCCCCCCATGCCCTCACTCTGCTTAACAACTAATTCCTAAAACACTGTCAAACTACTTAGTAAAGCTGCATTACAGTACTATGATACTCCTCATCTTTCCTATTACCTATCATCTTATGTCTATAACAGTGGTGGCGAACCTATGGTACGGGTGCCAGAGGTGGCACTCGGAGCCCTCTCTGTGGGCACACGTGCCGTTGCCCTAGCCTTGCCTCCGCCCGTGACCCCCTTCTCACCAGCAGCCCCCCTGGAGGAGAGTCGGCCCCAAGCGTGGCCCACACGGAGCAGCGCAGCCAAGGACATGGCAGCCAGGCAGCATAGACAAGACTCTGCCCTCATGCCCCAATACGCACAGTTGATGCTGCGGGGCACGGGCAGAGAGCGTGGCTGCCATGGCGCTGCTGGACTGCCTGGATGATCTGCGGCGGGCCGTGGAGGCGGTGAGTGGCCCTGCGGGCAGGCAGGGTGGGGCGGGGCAGGGGCGGGGCAGGGGGTGGGGCAGGGACAGGGCCAGTTTTTGGGCACTCGGTCTCTAAAAGGTTCGCCATCACTGGTCTATAACTTTGTTGCTTGTATCTTGCAATTTATATTGTTTTTTAATATCCTAGTATGGTTTATGTTGTTTGCTTAGCTAGTATTTTATGACTATCACTAAGTGTTGCATCTTATGATTTATGATGAAGTGTTGTATTTTATGATTTATGCTGAATGTATTTTCATGTTGTTTATGATCATGACTATCACTATTACTTCTATGTACACTGAGAACTTATGCACCGGAGACAAATTCCTTGTATGTCCAACCATACCTGGCCAATAAAGAATTCTATTCTATTCTATTCTATTCTATTCTATTCTATTCTATTCTATTCTATTCTATTCTATTCTATTCTATTCTTCCATTCCATTCCATATCTCACTTTTCCTTTGTGAGCTCAGAGCAAATTTTATTGCTTTCCTTCACGCAAACATGAAGAGGCCATTTTTCATGCCCTTTGAGATCTTGGAACTTAGAATCATAGCATTGGAAGGGACCTTGGAGGTCTTCTAGTCCAACCCCCTGCCCAAGCAGGAGACCGTATACCATTCTGGACAAATGGTTGTCCAGTCTCTTCTTAAAAACCTCCAGTGATGGAGCGCCCATGATCTCTGAAGGCAAGCCATGCCACTAATGAATTGTTGTCACTGTCAGGAAATGTTTCCTAGGTTGCTTCTCTCCTTGATCACTTTCTACCCATTACTTTTTGTTCTGCTCTCAGGTGCTTTGGAAAAGAAGTCGACCCTCTCGTTTCAGTGACAGCCCCTCCGACAAAGTCAATGGGAGAAGCTGGATTTGCTTAACAACCGGATGATTCACTTAACATTTACGGTGATTCACTTAACAACCATAAAATTGGGCACAAGTCACTTAAGAACCACCTTGTTTAGCAACAGAAATTCTGATCCCAAATTGTGGCTCTAAGTCAAGGGCTACCACTGTCTGAAAAACCTGCCGGGCCCTGTTCTAACTAAATACATTTGAGAAGTAAAGTTTTCCTTAGCAGGCATGATAAAACAACAACACAACCTTCAAATTACATGTGAACACAGTCCTACCTTTTTTATGGTCTTCTTTCAGATGATTCTGAATGCCTTCCTTCTGGGTGAGAAGCTCTTTCACAAAATCTGGGTGTTCTTCACTTTGTTCCAACTGCTCACTAGGACCTGTGGCCATATCGCCCCCTTGGTATTCTGGCTAAGCAGATGGAAAAATAACACTCAGGCCTTTTAGTACTATTGAGATCTATTTAGTTGGTATTTTAAGGCCAACTCTACACAGTTTTGTGCATCTTAAAAAAACAACAACCCAGAGATGAGGTACAATCATAAATTGGATGTCTTGAACACTTCAATTTTTCCTACTATCCAGGGGAAGCTAGCAGCAACACAACATTGATTTTTGAGACTTTGGGAATGGAGATGGGTGTGTCCAGCAGCTCTAGATGGTGCTGAGTGCTGGGCAATCACCAAATGTGATTGAGTGCTGAGTGCTCTTTACATGTCATGGAAATATGTCTGCTTCGTTAGGTGTTTCTTTCCTTGACTGTGTCAGCAATGACACAATTCAGAAGCAAATGGGCACTGTGCCAATATCAGAGAAATTGCGGGAGAAAAGCCTACAGTGGTATGACTATGTTCTACAAGCAGCACCCTACAACGTAACCTACCTTGCCTTCCACATAGATGGCAAGCACCTGCGTGGAAGCCAAAGCAAAGATGTCAAGAGATAATAAATGTGGACGTGAAAAATGCCCAGTTGGATCCAGATGCTGAGTTTGAACATGCAAGATGGCGCTTATTGGCCCGAAAAGCAGAGCCTGGACCTGCGGGAAAACACGAGGAGGAGGAGGAGGAGGAGAAGGATGGGAATGGAAAGTCTACCATAGATGAGGGAACTGCATAAATGGGAAACAGAAGCAAGATGGCTAGATTTTATTTATTTATTGAATTCAATTTATATAGCTAATCTAATTAGCTGAAGTCTCGATTGGGAGCTAAAAGTCAAAAATATCATTGATTG
The DNA here is from genome assembly GCA_023970755.1 of Azemiops feae. Lineage (NCBI taxonomy): Eukaryota > Metazoa > Chordata > Lepidosauria > Squamata > Viperidae > Azemiops > Azemiops feae. The sequence continues at coordinate 352,744 of JALGBA010000077.1, read as the reverse complement.
GGTAGAAATAAACCAAAGCAACTTGGTTTTTGAGCAGACGTTATTTTCCAACTTGCTGCTGTCCATTTTTGCAAGTTCTCTATGGAGGTTCTCCAGTCACCCAGGTCATGGTTGTCCCAAAGGTGCTTTTTCAAGAGGCAACTGGACTTTCTTGTTTTTCTTTGAAGATGTTTTGCTTCTCACCCAAGAGCTGAAGAAGCTTCTTGGATGAGAAGCGAAACGTCTTCAAAGAAAAACAAGAAAGTCCAGTTGCCTCTTGAAAAAGCATCTTTGGGACATGTTTGCAAGTTCCCACGTTATTTTTTTAAAGGGACACTAAATAAACGTTGGGCCTTGACCTTTTCCTTTTTCTTCCATTTCTTTATGTCTTTATTCAAAAGCTAGAATTCCCCTTGAAAAGAACAGAAAGGCTTTGGAGAAGAACTTTCTCAAGTTTTTAAATAGCAATTGAGCTTCCCTCACTAGATATGCTTCATTCACACTTGGATACATAAAACCAAAGCATCTCCTGCACAGTCATCCTTAAAGCCTCCGCACAGTTTTCTAAGAATAGGGATATGAAATCTAGTATGCTGGCCCTCTTCCAGTCTGGGAAATGCCGTTCTGATTTGGCGATCTGTCAAAACATTAACCAGCCAAGCACAGTTTAGTAAAGACGAGGCTAGTTTTTCAACATTTAAGCTATGCAACATAGGTGAATCTGAATGGCTCTTCAAAATATTTTTTTAAAATCCCATCTTTATTATTTTTATAAATAACTCAAGGTGGTGAACATACCTAATACACTAGCCCCCCCCTTCCTATTTTACCCACAACAACCATCCTGTGAGGTGGGTTGGGCTGAGAGAGAGCGTGATTGGCCCAAAGTGCCTAAGGCGGGACTAGAACTCCTCGTCTTCTCTTGATTGGTCCAAACGTACTCAGCCAGCTTTCATGCCTGAGACGGGACAAGAACTTGGGTTTCCTGGTAATCGGCCCATAGTCACCCAGCGAGCTTTCACGCGCTAAGGTGCGGACTAGAATTCACAATCTCACTAGACCAAGCTAGTTTTCCATTATTATTAGTTTTTGTACTTTGCTCAAGACTAGAAAATAAGTTCCGAATTTGCGACTACACCAGGATAGGCTGTGACCCCAGTTCTCAAGAGGACCCCCTCCCCAGGACCATGTCACTCTCATTTGCTAAGGCCCTGCCATCCAATGTAAAACTGCAAATATCCCTGGGTTCTAAAAAAAAAAAAAAAAGCATCTGGGAAGGTTCTAGTATAAAAATCATATATTAAAACTTTGGGTAAGCTGAGGAACCACGTTCCTTAGTTAAAGACTAATTTAGTCCTGCAGTTTCTTAAAAAAAACATAAACATGGAAGCCTGGCCATGATTGTCCACACAATGGAAATATACCAGCATTTACTCCATGCTAAATCAGTCTATCCAGGGGAACTGAGGTGTGTATTTCTTTAGTCCCAACAGCTGAAAGAAAATTCCACTTTCCCTACACATTCAAACTAGACATGCATTTCAATCTTCTCTATTAAGGAATTTATGCCTCTCTGCATGAGTTCAGAGAATGCAAACTTTAGAGATACAGCTGAGTTTCTGTAACAAGGACTGATGATTTTTTCTAATCACTCAGAACCCCAGAACCACAAATAAATTACTATATCTACCTCCCATCCACAGGATGATTAGAAGTGAATCATTAATGCGACTTGCACTTTGGAGAGCTGGGAATTTTGCTGCATGTGTGCATTAACTAGAAATGACCTTAACTCACCAAAATAGAAAACTGAAAGAATTTTTTTTCATTACAGGTAGTCCTTGACTTACAACCATTTGTTTAGAGACCGTTCAAAGTTACAACAGCACTGCAAAAAGTGACTTTCGACCAGTCCTCATACTTACGACTGTCACAGCATCCCCGTGGTCATGTGGTCAAAATTCGGACGCTTGGCAACTGGCATATATTTACAATGGTTGCAGCATGCTGAGGTCATGTGATCACCATTTGCAACTTTCTCTGCTGGCTTCCGACAAGCAAAGTCAGTGAGGGAATCTGTATTCACTAAATGACCATGTGATTCACTTAACAACGGAAGCGGTTGCCTTAACAACCGTGCCAAAAAAGTTGTAAAATTGGGCATGGCACACTTAAAGGTAAGACCAATTACATTAGAGCTGTTGGATTTCAGTATTAGAGTCCAATTTACAAGCCCAGAGATTGCCTGCAATACTGTACTTTAACCACTGTGGCACAGTGGTAAAAGTCGAGTACTGCAGGCAAACTCTGCCCACAGTCAAGAGTTCGATCCTTCCAAGGTCTTTAAAATGAGGATCCAGATTGTTGGGGGCAATATGCAAATCATGCTTATATTGTAAACTGCCCATAGAGTGCTGTAAATGGGACTCTCCATATATAGGGACGTATAGAAGACTAAATGCTTGCTATGCTAGTATTAGGAAAGAGCTGTTGCATTTCTGTGATTAGAAAATATCTGATCATATCTGCCATATCTGATGCGAAGACTACAGAATTACACTGGCTGGAAATAGACAAGGTCAGAACACTAGAAAATACAGAGCTGCAACAATGCACCTATTCTGTATATTGGTAATTCTGCTCTGTTTCTGTATTAGGAATGACAATTGCTCCCATTGTGGAGACTTGAAAGAATAACTTGCCCTTAAGGGAAGCAACTGGAAAATAGCACAGGTAGAACACAAATCCAATAGAACTATTGGCAGGTAGAAAGGAAAGGATGTGTGAATGTTTAACCATCTTGGCCTAACAGTGTGGGTAAATGTTTAACTGTGTTAAGCTTTAACTAATTATTTGAAAACTAGACCACAAATAGAGCTATTGCAGTGAAAAACAGTGTTTAGCATGTCTTGACATATTTGCAAACATCAAATAGGAAACTAAATCATGTTGTTTTCTTGATCAGGCTTCTAGGATCTTTCTGGGCTTCAAGTTTTCCAGTGCATCTATGCACACATATCAAGGGTAGAAAGGGTTAGGGGCAGTGGTGGGATTCAGCCGGTTCGCAGCATTTCGGAAGAACCGGTAGCTAACTTTTTGTTAGCCCAGGGTCAGAATGGATTTCCGGAAGCGGCATCCACACAGAGAACCGGTTGTTCGCATATTTGAATCCCACCACTGGGTAGGAGTTATGATCCCACAGGTATTTTTCAAAATTAAAATGTAATTTGTTTAATTTTTACTGGGCTCAGGTACATCTCCAGCGGGTGATGAGGAAGATGCAGAAGGAGAGGAGTTGAGAGAATTGAGAAAAAGAAGGGGGAGGAAGCAATTTCTGCATGCGGATAGTTAGTAGTTGTGTGAGAAATCCTTAGTAAATTATACACAGAGCTGTAATTTTGTCCCGAAATGCAGACTTGATGTGCAGAAAGTCCCACATTCTTTTCCAGTGAAAGGAAGTATCAGAGTTGAAAACAATATCAGAAAGCAGCTGTCAGCTAGCCAGTTGTTGATAAGCTGCTTCAGCATATGTTTTTAGTTTTGGGGAGAACTCACAGATAGTGGTATAGCACATGTTTTGCCTGCAGACAATCGCAAAATGAGAAAGGTTTTTCCTAAAGAATCTGCTGCTAAGAAGAGACTATATAGTAACACAACTGAGCTTGCACACTAGTCTTCCTTCCTTCCTTCCTTCCTTCCTTCCTTCCTTCCTTCCTTCCTTCCTTCCTTCCTTCCTTCCTTCCTTTCTTTCTTTTTCTTTCCTCTCTAATTAACCACTGGAAGTCAGAAAAGCTGGTCTACTGCACATTACCCAAAATATAACTGTTTTATACCAGTGGTCTGCCCAGCTCTTTTGTGATTCTCTGCAGTTTTCTAGACGAGTATCAAGGAAAAATCATTTCTGTTCTACTACCTGAGGTCCTTCTAAACTAGAAACTCAACTTAGAAGTAACTAAAATACAAATATAATTAAATTTCAATTTAATTTGAAAAATAAGTCAACACACCCACATCCACATATTTTGTAAAAGCCAATGTGAGTGTACTGGTTACGGTGATGGACTGGAAATAGCGAGGCCCAGGTTTTAATCCTGAGTCATGAATACTGACTTGCTGACTTTGGGACAGTTACTCTTTCTCAGCTCTAGATTCTAAAGTCAAAAAGCATCTGTCCATCAACCCACCCGGGATAAGAATGATAGATCATAGTCTATAAACTTCAGTGAAGAGGCTTCATCCTGTAGTAAATTGACATAGCTATCTACATTTATTTGTCACATATCTACATATCTACATTTTCCAGTCCTTTTAATTAACGTTTATCTGCTTTATTTGGGTGTCATTTTTTAAAAAAAATAATGTTCGGGCACTTCTAGAGATTTTACAAGCTTCTAATCTGCTGCAATATCTTTGAAACACTTTCCAAGCCATTCTGAAAATTCCGATTGAAAGATGGGATATACATCCTTCAAATTAATTAGCATTAAATTAACAAAACATAACTTTTCTCTCCTCCATTCCAGAGACTGTGTTGAGGAAAAAATACATTAAAAAATACATTATGTAGTTACCAAAACAAAACGCAGGATTCGGCAAATGTTCTAAATAAAAACTTAGAGCAAAAAATCTTTTTTTCTTTTTTTTTTAAAGGCAAGATGGTGCTTTATACATGCCCAGGCAAGAACTTTGGCAAACCTCTAACGTGGGGTGGTTCCAGAATGAAGAAACAGCTAATGAAAATACCTCCATTCTTTTGATTGACAGGCTTTCAGAGTGGTGGTGGGATTCAGCCAGTTCGCACCAGTTCGGCAGAAGCGGTAGCTAATTTTTTGTTGCCCAGGCCCAGAATGGACTTCCGGAAGCGGCATCCACACAGAGAACCGGTTGTTCACATATTTGAATCCCACCACTGTTTCAGGGGAGACTTCTAGCAGACCATAATGCATTTCATGCCATTTACTTTAACCACAGACACCCCAGGTTAGCGACTGTATGATTGCAGAAGCAGACAGAATGAAGTATCATGGAGAAGAAAGAGAGTGAGTTTAAAGTTTGACGGAGGTTTCTCTTGGATCTGGGTGAGCTTATCAACTATCAGCACAGAGTAATGCTTTGAGAATTCCTAGGGACAGGATCTAATTGCTTGTTAACACTTCGATAATGCCCTGGAATGACGAGTTGTTGGCAGCGTCTTCTGTGAGAAATTAGTAATTAGGTCCTCTTTGGAGGATTAGGGCGGGAAATTGGGGAGAGGGAAGTCCAAGCTCACCTCACCAGGACATTTGTCTTACAGAGTAGAAGACAAAGAAGAAGGTCCATGTCTAACCATCCTTGTGGTTCTTAACTGGAGCCGACCAATCAGTGATGAGCACAGATTGAGTCTTGCTGATCCTCTCCTCAACTAAGGTCCTTCTCACACATACTGTCTAAGGCAGGGGTCTTCAAACTTGGCCCTTTTATGACTTGTGGACTTCAACTCCCAGAATTCCTCAGCCAGCGTGCCTGGCTAAGGAATTCTGGGAGTTGAAGTCCACAAGTCATAAAAGGGCCAAGTTTGAAGACCCCTGGTCTAAGACCTGCCCACCATCTAAGAATTGCAATGCACATACAGCTACACACTGCTATACTGTCAGCACAGTGACTCAATTCAAATACATATCTCAGCTGCTGGGGACTCTGTGCAGTTCCGTTTCTGGGAACACAGCCACAGATGAGAATCCTACAGGGTGGACAACGGGAGTTTGGAAATTAACAGAGGGACCTCTTTTCAAATCAGTTGAAACCAGCTTTATATGGCAGCTTTGTCAGAGAGAAGCTCTCTTTGCAGGGACACTTCTGTCTACCAGAGCTACAATCGGTTGTAATTTACACTTAGGAAGCAGCTATGTGAGCCTAGAAAAAAAAAAAAAGATGCTGCTTTGACTCCAAAAGTGAGGCTCTGCAGGCACTTTGTCTATGCAACAAATTGCTTTCGGGGAATTTGCACAGTCCTTGTGGACAATGGATCTCTATAGAAAGATATGCCGCATCCCAGCAAGGCTCCCTGCTACACACACAAGTCCATGCACCTTCCATGATAACAATAGCCTTTGCTACTAAATAAGAATAAAATACCACTGCGCTTTCCATAAATCCATTAACTGGCTTGCAAACAGGCAGGTTTACCCCCCGCCCCCCCACATCTCCTCCCAAACTTTCCACCTGCTGTTCATTTTTATTTAGCAAGGGAAAGCCCCACTAAACACCGATGGTTAGTGTATTTCAATAATAAAAGAAAATACCTTTCCACCTTCATTGCTGTATTTTAATTTCTTGCATAAACCAGCAAAGGGCAGCTCCCAGGGAGCTGAAGTGGGGCTTTTCAGCGGCTGCTGCTGACTCAACATCAAAGAGTCATCCAAAAATAGTTTCCTTTCCTATCCAGGCAAAACCATGCAAGGCAGCCGAATTGGACTACAGCCGAACGTTGCTCCGTCAGCCCTGGGGGACCACAGGACCCAGCATGCAGATCCACACGGTCATCAGCAGTTGTGCCTCTGAACTTTTTGTTAAAACCCACATGCATCGGTAGATGTACCTTTTTAAAGCCAGGACCCCAAATATTAGATGCAGATGCTCGTCCACCGCATACCAGGGTTCAAATCGCACCGTCTGGTCTTCAACTTGTCGCCTGGATTCTCCTTCTCCTTCTCCCTCTTCAATCTACACAGCTGTAATATACAGCAACAGGTGTTGGATCCTTTCCGAAGAAAACATTAGCCAATCAAGGAGTCGCTGCTGCTCTTTCTTTCGTATAAGACAAGGAGGCTGTTTTGCCCTGTGGGGATAATGACAGAAGGCAGAAATAATTATGCACAAGGCAGGGCCAGTGCTTCTTAATGGCGACAGTCTCAGGAATAATAGAATAACAGACTTGGAAGGGACCTTGGAGGACCTACTCTAACCCCTCTGCTCAGGCAGGAAACCCTATGCATGTAGTCCTCGACTTACGACCACAATCGAACCCAAAACTTCTGTCGCTAAGTGAGGCATTTGTTAAGTGAGTTTTATTCCATGTTACGACTTTGCTTGCCATCGTTGTTAAGTGAATCAATGCAGTTCTTAAGTTAGTAGCATAGTTGTTAAGTGAATCCGGCTTCCCCATTGACTTTGCTTGTTGGAAGGTCGCAAAAGGTGATCACATGACACCAAAACACTGCAACCGTCATAAATATGAGTCAGTTGCCAAGGGTCTGAATTTTGATCACGTGACCATGGGGATGCTGTAATAGGCATAAGTGTGAAAAATGATCACATTTTCCATTGCCGTTGTAACTTCGAACGGTCACTACATGAACTGTCGTAGGTTGAGGACTATTTGTACCCTTTCAGACAAACGGTTGTTCAAGGATTCGCTTCTGAATTACAGTCACAACATTCAAAAGGGGAAAAGTGTATTTATTTTTTTATTGCTGTATTTTCACTCTCAGGGAAGGAGGAAGTGGCACTTGCAAAAAGTTTTAGCTATCTCCATAGTCATGAAAGCTAAAATCGAAAAAGTAATATTTTGATCTAAGTAAAGCAGGTGCACTGTGGCTTGTAAACCATGTTTTCTTTAAAAGCAACTTATTAAAACTCAGAGAGATCCAGAGGCAGGTTTCAAAATGATCTTCTGGACGTAAATAGCAACATCCCACCCAAAGTGAAATGGCTTCTTGTTAGTTAGTCCAAAGAAGAGGAAAAAGGATCTCTTAGAAGGGACCTATTCTGAAGAGAACAAACAGATCACTAGTATTCAGGCTAAACCTATCATGTCTTTGATAGTGATGTGAATTGGTGAGTAATGGGTATGCTTATTGTAGGGCAGTTTACCTGCCTGCTGAGAAGGTTATGGATATTCCACACTGGTAGGAAGCAGTCACCATCACTACTAATGTGAAGGAAAGTAGTTGTAGGATCTTGAAAGATGGAGGAGGATTGCTGGAGAGAGCATACTAAACTTCTACACCAGGGGATCTTCAAACTTGGCCCTTTTATGACTTGTGGACTTCAACTCCCGGAATTCCTCAGCCAGGCACGCTGGCTGAGGAATTCCGGGAGTTGAAGTCCACAAGTCATAAAAGGGCCAAGTTTGAAGACCCCTGTTCTACACTTTCTAAAACTTCCACACTTTCTAAACCATGAAGCAGAAAACACCATCTTAGCCACTGAGTCCAACTTCCTGCCCTGCGTTGGAGTCCATATTAAAGCATCCATGACAGAAGGCTGTTTGAACATATCCCCTTCTAGGCAACTGTCAAACTGCTTTTGCTGTTAGGAAGTTCTTCAAATGGAATTTACTCCCGTTTTATACTGTGTCCCGTACCCTGCATGGCAGAGAAGGGCTCATACATTTCATTAGGACATCTCATGGATATTTAAAGCATGCTATCATGTTCCCCCTCAGTTTCTCCTTCTCAGGGCTGAGAACACCCAGCAATGTTGATCTCTTCTCACAGGACATGGTTTGGGGTCCATGATCATGCTTCTTGCGCTTCTACAAACCTGTTCTGGTTTGACCACACCTTCTGAAATTGTGGAGCCCAGAACTTGATGCAGCCTTTGAGGAAGAATCTGACCGACCAGAATAGAGCAGAACTATTTGTTCCCAATATTTGGAAATGATGTATTTTTGCTGAAGTACCCTGAAAATATTAATAAAGGAGAATATTTGTAGCTCAGGGTTGACACGAGGGGTCCTTGGTGCTTTCTAAGCTTTCTTGCTTTCTTGCAGACGTTTCATTAGCCAAACTAAGTAACATCATCAGTGCTAGCACTAGCACTAGTGCTGATGATGTTACCTAGTAATGAAACGTCTGCAAGAAAACAAGCAAGCTCAGAGAGCACCAAGGACCCCTCATCCTGAAAATATATTTGACTTGTTGAGATCCTTTTCATACATGCTGTTGTTGAACAAAGTAAGAGTTCAACTTACACGCATAAAAGCCACTTTGGTCTAGTGGTTAACACACCAGCCTAGAAACCAGAAGACTGTGACTTCCAGTTGTGCTTTGGGCATGAAAACTGGCTAGGTGATTTTGTGCCAATCACCCGGAGATTGTGAGTTCTAGTCCTGCCTCAGGCATGAAAGCTGGCTAGGTGATTTTGCCAATCACCCGGAGATTGTGAGTTCTAGTCCTGCCTCAGGCATGAAAGCCAGCTGGGCCAGTCTCTCTCTCTCTCAATCAACCCACCTCACAAGGTGGTTGTTGTGGAAAAACTAGGAAGAAGAAGCAGTATTATGTATGTTTGTCACTTTATTTATGAAAACAATAAAGGTGGAATAAAAATCTAATACATAAATAAAAATAATAAATATCATTTGCAAGAAGCCTGCATGCAGCTTCACAGCACATCAAAATCACATCATGGGCATCTGATGTGCAAAGGGCTAAACATTTCCAGGTAATTTTATGGACAGAAATGAGATTGCTTTTGCTTTTGTGAGTCCTTACCCTCCCACCCTTCTCTTAAAATTTCCCCAAAGTTGAATATCAGGCCAAAAAATGTGACCGGTGCCTGTCACAATAATGTCACAGCATCATCAGATAGCTTCCTCTGGTCCTTCAGAAAGTTAGAAGACTGGGTTGCAGCTTCCAACAGATCAAATATACTTGGCAATGGGAAAGTAAGGCTTGGGACAATAAAGATCTTTTCTCTATTAACCAAGAATTGGTATTTTCCTATGACTTTGAGCAGTTCTAGAAAGAATTATTTGCGGTTACTTTAATCAACATTTACCAACTGAAATGCATTCAAACTTATAGAAGTCATTGCCAAAGTTCTGGATCTCTTCGGTACCCTTGTAATATTTAAAATAACTGGAAAAGATTTTGACTGCAGCCTTGCCCTTTTAATTTCATGATCATATAGCGCCCCCTACTGGCCGGAACTATGTCACTGGATTTTCAAGTACATTCCACAGGAGCTACAAATTGTTTGTCTAAAGCAGGGGTCCCCAACCTTGGCAACTTTAAGACTTGTGGACTTCAACTCCCAGAATTCCCCAACCAGCCATGTTGAAGTCCACAGGTCTTAAAGTTGCCAAGATTGGAGACGCCTGGTCTAAAGGTAGCCTCCGGATAACAAATATTAAGCAAAAAAGGTCAGCCTTCTTGACTGTGGCGAGAATCATATTTACAGCAGTTAATTCTAAATTGTGTTGATACTCAAAAGCATATACAAATATTATAAATATCTGTGTTTTTGAGGGCAGGGCATGCATAAATACTGGGAACTTAGCTGCAGAGAGTAAAACAGCCCTACATCACTGGTTGATCCAATCCAGAATTGTTTATTGCTGACAATTGTTTTCCATGCCTGAGGCAAAGAGAGGTTTTTTCCCCCCAGATTGGATATGGCACCATCTGACTCAAAGCATGTGTCCTGTCCTTGAGCTACAGTTCATTCTCTACCTGGGAGGTATTTTATTTTATTTTTTTTAACATTTAAATTCTTCAGTTCCTAATAAGTGATATTTTTTGTTTTGGATTCCAGAATCTTCTGGGATGTCACTATAAGTAGTTCTTGAGTTATTATTTTATTATTATTATATTATTATTATTTTATTTTTATTATTATATCAAAAATTCCATTTCTGTATTGAACAGTGTGTTGTCTAGGTATAAAAATATTAGAATATAATAATCATCACATTCATAGTAATCTTATCAAAATACAATCGTGTACTAGGAAATAGCCATCATATTGTTAAAAATAGTATTTTCCACATTGACATTAATTGAATAACAATCAAAATATTTACTAATCCGCTATAGATCTTCCTCATATAACCCACATTTTCTCGACTTATGACTACAATTGAGCTCAACATTTCTGCTGCTAAGCAAGGCAGTTATTAAGGGAGTTGTGCCCCTTTTTATGACCTTTTAACCACAGTTGTTAACTGAATTGTGTGGTTGTTTAAGTGAATCTGGCTTCCCCTCATTGACTGTCAGAAGCCAGCTGAGAAGTTTACAAATGGCGATCACATGACCTTGGGACACTGCAACTGTCATAAATACATGCCAGTTGCCAAGTTCCTGGATTGTTACCATGTGACTGTGAGGATGCTGCAATGGATGTAAATTTGAGGATCAAGTCATACGTCACTTTTTCCAGTGCCGTTGTAACATTGAATGGTTGCTAAACAAATGATTGTAAGTCAAGGACTACCTGCACCACAGTGGAAAATGGCACATAAAATCACCCCCATTTTTACAATTCATAAATCTTAGCATTCTCTCACTGGCATAGATAGTTTTACTTTCTTTCTAGCCTCAATCTAGCCACAGGAGCTGTGGTGGCACAGTGGTTAGAATGAAGTATTGAAGGCTAACTCTGCCCACTGCCAGGAGTTTGATCCTGACCGGTTCAAGGTTGACTCAGCCTTCCATCGTTCCGAGGTCGGTAAAATGAGAATCCAGATTGTTGGGGGCAATAGGCTGACTCTGCAAACCACTTAGAGAGGGCTGTAAAGCACTATGAAGCGATATATAAATCTAAGTGCTATTGCTATTTCTTCAATTGGAGATGCCACCGACAGGAGCTTAGATTTTTTTACACACACAGTAGTAGGCATTCTGATGCTCAGCTATGCCTTCCATCCTTTCAAAAGTTCCAATGAATTAGCATGATCATTATCATAACAATGGAAGGTAATTAGCATAGTAAATCTTTTTTATGGCACGTAGGGTATGTCTAAAGCAAGTAATAGCTGAGTCATCATTCGATCATCCAACATCAACACAGCAGTGTTTCAAAATGCCAAGGCAGGATTTGGACTTCCGGGGAAGAAATGACAAACTGAAGACTGCGGTGGAATGAAGAGCCGGTGAGCAGACCAGTTCTTTGAAATTCCTCTCTGGACAAGGAGAGGATTTAGGATTATCCACAAGTGCTCCAGACAATTGCTCCACACGAAGAGACCACAAGAGAGAGGGTTTTGATCTGTGACTGATGAGGGAAACTGTGTTCGAAGCCATTATGGATACAGGATTCACATTCCTTTCCTGAGCATTTTTGGAAATTGCTTATTAATTGGTTTTCATATATTAGGAACCTTGATATCAATACCTTTTCTTACAGCACCAAGTTAGTCTCCTTCAATCCTTAGCAAAATAAGTTTTAAGTACAGGTTTAATGACTTAAAATCATTTTTGAGCATAAGCAGCAAAAAGATGGATGGAATGTTGAATTTTAGAAATGTAAACATGGACTAAGCATCCAGATGGATTTGAAGTAAGATTTTGAAATTAATTATAAGAATCCTGTCTGTGGGAAAAAAAAATGTGTTCTGAATTCTAAAAAAAGTATGATAGGCAGGACTTTGAACATTGGATACTGGAGGGAACCAGAAAGAAAACTAAAGATTGCAATGAAAGAAGAACACTTCAATTTGACTTACTAATACAGAATAGAGCACAATATTTTAATGCTGGAGGATGTTTGTAAACAATGGATCCAGAAGTTAATTTTAAGAGTGTCTGCTATTAGAGATAGACTATGTTTAAAAGATGCTGTGGAAGAGGAATAGGTTTTACTGGACAAAACTGAGATTGATTTGAAGGTAGATTTAAAAATGACAGAATACAAGATTGATTCAGAAAAAGATCCTATACAGGATATACAGATGAAACCAGCTGATGTCTTAATGATTAAAAGAGACATACAAATAATCCAAAAGATTGACCTGGATAACTTTTCCATATTGGCTTTTTAACGAAGTGATTTGTTAAAGTTTTGAAGAATTTTGTGAGAAGGGACAAAGAAAAAATGAAAAGAAATCAACTTCTAGAACATTATTTGAAGTGATTAAAGAACAAGAGTGTTAAAAATAAAAGGAAAGAATATACAGTTGGTTTATTTGATCAAGGTTAAAATGCAGGTAGTCCTTGATTTATGACCATAATTGAGTCCAAAATTATGCTCATAAGTCGTGTTTGTAAATTGAGGCATCATGTGAGTGGATTCCATTTTACTACATTCTTGCAGTGTTCATTAAGTGAATGCAGTGGTCATTAAATGAACCCGTTTCCCCCAATGGGCATATTTTGCTGGAAACCAGAAACCAGCAAACAATCAGAAATCGTGATCATATGACTACAAATGCTACAAATAGCTTAAAGAGGAACAGTTGCCAAACATCCAAAATGTGATCACGTGACCATGCGTGTGTGTGTGTGTGTGTGTGCATGTGGCTATTGTAACTTCAAAAACCGGTTGTAAGTAGCTCTGGGGATGTCCGCTGGAACTTCAAACGGTAGCTAAGAGTCCAGTTGTAAGTCAAGATCCACCCTGGGTATGTTATCATCTCTGGTAAACCTTAATGGTCTTTTACTGACTACCGGTATGACTGAATGGAGGAGGCTTTAAGGATCTGTTTATGGAAAAGAGATGAGCTATGGGAAGAAGAGATTTGCTGTATTTTAAGAGAAGGTAATAATAATAATAATAATAATAATAATAATAATAATAATAATAATAATAATAATAATAATAATAATAATAATAATAATAAAGTTGGAAGGGACCTTGGAGGTCATCAAGTCCAACCCCCTGCTCAGGCAGGAAACCCTATACCATTTCAGACAAATGGCTGTCCAGTCTCCTCTTAAAAACTTCCAGTGTTGGAGCATTCACGGCTTCTGGAGGTAGGTTGTTCCACTGGTTAATTGCTCTAACTGTCAGGAAATTTCTCCTTAGTTCCAGGTTGCTTCTCTCCTTGGTTAGTTTCCATCCGTTGCTTCTTGTCCTGCCTTCAGGCGCTTTGGAGAATAGCTTGACTCCCTCTTCTTTGTGACAGCCCCTGAGATATTGGAACACTGCTATCATGTCCCCCCTCGTCCTTCTCTTCATTAAACTAGACATACCCAATTCCAGCAACCGTTCCTTATATGCTTTAGCCTCCAGTCCCCTAATCATCTTTGTTGCTCTTCTCTATAATAAATGATAAATTACTAAAATTGTTTATACTTGTGATGAAGGGGGAAGTAATTTCTTTACACATTTCTTTTTTCTTTTCTTTATTATATTCTTATTTTTTTGTCTTCCTTTTCTCTTTTTCTTTCTCTTTTCTCTCTCTTCTGCACGTTCTCTGTTTTTGTTCTTTTAGGGTTTTTTTTTTAAGTTTGTATTGGTTTTTATCTTTTTAATTGTAACGCTGAATAAAAGTTACTATAAAAAAATCCCAAGGAAAGCTTTTATTGTTTTGCTCGTTCGAGATCAGTTAAATTAGAAGAGCAAAGATCAAAAAGATCTTTGCCTTAGGAGACCGGCTGATTATATTATTAGCAAGCACTTAGGAACTTGCAATATGTGCAACTTACAGATAGCCCTTATGTAGGCTTACCAAAAATCAAATGTTATTGAACTGAAGCTTCCACATGCTGTATGACCCTTTTCTGATATTACAGATAGTCTTTCGACTTACAACAGTTCATTTAGTGACTGTTCAAAGTTACAACAGCACCGGAAAAAAGTGACTAATGACTGTTTTTCATACTTACAACCTTGCAGCATCCCCACGGTCACGTGATCAAAATTCAGACCCTTGGCAACTGACTTCATATTTATGACGGTTGCCGTGTCCCGGGGGGTCATGTGATCCCCTGTGGTGACCTTCTGACAAGCAAAGTCAATGGGGAAGCCAGATTCGCTTAACAACCGTGTCACTAACTTAACAACTGCAGTGACTCAATTAACAACTGTGGCAAGAAAAGTCGTAAAACGGGGCAAAACACACTTAACTGTCTCACTTAGCGACAGAAACTTTGGGCTCAATTGTGGTCGTAAGTATATTGTGGCTTTCCCATTTCTTGTCGAAAGCAGAATTGCAGCACAGGAAATGTAGAATTCATTTCAATTCTTTGTTACAAAAAAAAACCCCACCACATCCTGTCCACATTTGAGACCGATCACAAGAGCATGTATTTGGTCTTTTACATATTTGTCCTGTTTACCTCTTCACTGCCTCTCCAGCTGTCTCTCTCTTAAATACACGTGTGTTTTGTATCTTTAACAACAACAAAATCCTCTTATTCCAGATTTCAAAACACTTTAACAATTTGGCCCCTCTTGCTGAGTCCTCCTATAATAATACCCACATTCTTATATTTTATTACAACAAAACAAATTAATTTGTAATAAAATATTTAATAATAGGATTTATGAAGTCAGCTTAAAGAGAGAGATTTCGCCATCATCTGCCAAAAGGTTAATAATTATTTTATTTTTGTCTCCTTCCTCCTCAGAATTGGCATCGGCATTGTTGGCGTTCCTTAGGCGTTGGGTACATGTATTTATTCAACACAGCTTGAACATTCCTCTCTGTAATTGCTTTCTAATCCTTAATGCATGTTATTAAAAACAGCAGGCAGCAAGGTTTGTTTTTTTTAAATGTCAGCAAAAGAAGCTAGAAGCAAGATTTTAATTCTCCTAAAGCTCTGTTGTGCTGGAAAATATTCCTTCTGCTCTGAAATGGATGGTGAAAAGCCAGCTACAGTACTGTGTAGGCAAGATTCAGAAAACAACAACAACAACAAAAACTAGTGAATGTGGCAATATTTTGCAATCCCAGAATTACTGCAGAAAATTCTTTAAAAGGATTGTGCCTGCAAGTATATTAAAAAAAACAAAACCCAGCAATGCTTGCAACAATTGATAGGACAGTGAACAGGAAATGCGTAGGAGCGGGAAATGAGATGATTAATATCTCTGCAGACATCAAAAGCAAAGAAGCACGCACATTTTTACCAAATTGTTCTTCAGTTCCTGGTGTTTCTGGTGAACAGATTATTCCTGCTGAGAGAAAAATAAGACGAAATGGGTTTAAAATATGGAATGATGGTCTCATCTGGGCACTTTGTGGAATTACCATTTTAATCTAGGGCCCCAGAACATTCAAAAGGCCATCGGGAAGCAGCTCTATTTCCAAGAAAGAAAGCATGGCATTGTACTGTAGCCTAGACCCCCTCACGATGCCGCACATCTTTATCTGATTTCACCCTTATTGGCATTCTTCAGACACAGGCAGACAGACTTTATTCTATAAGGTTCAAACCCAGAGAATCCCACACCTGAGGAGTCCCCCAGTTATACTGACCACCAGGAGGCGCTGTGTCCCCCAATGAGGATGGAACTTGGGACACAGCACCTCCTGGTGGTCAGGACTGTATAACTGAAAATTTAAAAAAAGGGTAAAGGTTTCCCCTGCCCAGTCATGTCTGACTCTAGGGGGCGGTGTTTATCTCCATTTCTTAGCTGAGGAAGCCAGCGTTGTCCAAAGGTGTTTCTGTGGTCATGTGGCCGCCGTGATGGAACGCTGTTATCTTCCCACCGAGATGGTACCTATTTATCAACTCGCATTTGCATGCTTTCCAACTGCTTGGTTGGCAGGAGAGAACTGAAAATACCACATACGATATACACTTTAAAAAATAGAGAAAATTCCCTCCCTCCAACCTCCAAGAGGGTGTGTGCAGAAATCATGTAAATTCCTGTCCATGGGAGCATGACATAATATCTGTATGTTTCCGTGCTGAAAATTTAAGGGAAGATGGATTCTCTGTATCAGAGGTCCCCAGACTTTTGGGCACCAGGGACCGGTTCCACAGAAAGAGGTTTTTTTGTGGACTGGAGGGTGGGTGGTTTTGTGTGCTGCCTGCATCCCATGGATTGGAGCTTCACTTGTTTGTGCAGATTGGTTGCTGGTATGCCGCGGCCCGGTACTGGTCCACGGACCAGGGGTTGGGGACCCCTGCTCTATATTGTTCTTACAATGGTACTATAACCAAGAAAATGATGGACCATGAGCAATATTAACTCAGCCCCCTGTGTCCCATTCTAAAACTTCAAACGAACAACACAACTTTAATATTTCCCCATATCACATTACTAATGGATGGCAAAGGCATTTACTTGGCCTACTTTAAGCTCCAAACCACAACCCAGAGGTTTGAGGGGGAGAGGAGATGTATGTGCTCTGCTATGTCTTAACGCTATGTATACTTTATATTAAAACTAGAGTCTGCACTCCTAACTGCATAACAAGGACTGTGTTTAACTGGATCATGTTCCATTTAATATTTAATTCTAAGAATCTACGATATCAGGAGTTGCTACACTACCCACCAGCAGAACCATAATTGTCTTTGTTGTGTATGTTTTATAGGGATTATCTTCGTTTTTTACGTGTGTTTCTTGAAGGATGGCCAAGTTTATGTTACAGTCCAATAAAAGTTTGGAAACATAGTGGCTCTTGGATCCCAATGGAAAGGCAGATGGGTCACTGAACAGCCAGTCATAGGAAGACATATAAATGACCCCACAAAAATAGGTGCCAGGCTTTGAACTACCACATCAGCAATGGACAATCCTGAATAGGATTCACACCTCACATGGTGTCTACCAGGACTCTCTGTATAAATGGGGCATAGTATCCTCCCCTCAGTGTGACTGTGGGGTCCCATGTCAAACTGTAGGTCACATTGTGAACGGTTGTAAGCTGAGGGCATATACCGATTCATTATTTGATTTCTTTTTTTTAATATAAATGATGTTGCGCTTCAATGGTTAGATGGCCTAGGGCTAGGCCAGGGGTCTGCAACCTTGACAACTTTTAAGACTTGTGGACTTCAGCTCCCAGAATTCCTCAGCCAGCACTGGCTGAGGAATTCTGGGAGCTGAAGTCCACAAGTCTTAAAGTTGTCAAGGTTGCAGACCCCTGGCTAGACACTGTTATTTGAATATAGATCTTTTTAACATTTATATTTTATTGTGTTCTACTAATCTAGATGAAATGTTAATATATATTGTTAGTCCATCTATGATATGTCATATGATAAATAAATATAATAAATAAGGATTTATCTTTTTAGGACATTGGGTGTTCCCACCCAGAAACTCTCCATGGACTTTACAGTTTATGAGACGTTGGAAAGCCATGTATAATAACACGCTCTGGAATGTGCTGTGTTGCTGGCAGAGATATTCCTCCACATATTTACTGTTTCACATTCTTGGTTCTTGATTTAGTGTGCGTCACAGCTCCTCAAATCAGTAAATTAAAACCAACCTTCACTTTCTCATGGCTTCATAAGTAAACTCAGTGCTTAAACCATAAATTATACCAAACTGATCAGACTGATTGGGTCCTCACAGCACATTGTACACAAAGTAATCTTTTTAAATCAGAAAGTCCTGCCAACCCAGAAGCAATTATCTGATCTGCTCTGCAACCTTGTTTGGTGTACAGTATTTATGGAATTCTAAACAATGAGGCAAGAGTCTCACAGCATTATTTAGAGATGTAAATGTTCAGATAAACAAAGCAAGCCAATTGTAGTTTGGATATTTGCTCCATGTCTTTTTTTTAAAAAAGAAGCTGGTTAAAAACCTGTTTGATGCCATATAGAATAGCACAAAATAGAAGCAACTACTGTAGAGGAAAAATGCAAGGATAAAAACTGTGCTGCCCAAACTGCCCATCTAGACTGCATTATATAACTTAAGTCAAATGATTTAATACGCACCAGGAATCAGTGGAAATCAGCGCAAGAACAGCAGGGTGTAGCAATGTTAATTTATAGCCAAAGCAATTTATTTTTAACAAGGCAAGATAGGAACTAGAGGGAAAATAAAGCAACTGACAACAGAAACCAGTGTAGCAGCAATAACCTGAAGAATCATAGAATTTTCTCTCCTGACCAACAATTCCAATTAAAAGTGCTAGCTCCCATATAATTCAATGCCCCAAATGTTTAGTTTGACCAAAACAAAAATATATCACATGTTTGGACTTAGCTAAATAGATCTTCCCCCACCCAACAAAGCACACATTTTAACACAAAGAACTTTTACAAAGATACTGTGAAGCTAGTGCAGGTATTGGTTGGACTGCACATCAAACTATGTCATAATGTGATTTCTTTAATTTTAGCTTATATTTATTTATATCCCACCTTTATTAGCTTTAATGTGCGAACCTGCCCACTAGGGTTTGCAAATCTTGCTTTTTGTCATAAACCATAGGCCAAAGGTTTTGCGCAAGCAATTTATGACTTTTCATATGTGAGCCTAACCAACTGTAGTTTATTAAAAAAAACATGGTTAAATGAATAATGGCTTAGGACAGTGATGGCGAACCTTTTAGAGACCGAGTGCCCAAAAACCTCCCCCCTGCCCCCGCTCCACCTCCCGCCCTGCCTGCTCCGCTCCTGCCCGCCCCCTGCCCCGCCCACCCGCAGGGCCACGCACCGCCTCCATGGCCCGCTGCAGATCGCCCAGGCAGTCCTGCAGCGCCATGGCAGCTACCCCCTCTGCCCACACCCCGCAACATCATCTGCACGCTATGGGGCGCAAGGGTGGAGTCTTGTCCCTGCTGCCCGGCTATGTCCTTGGCTGTGCTGCTCCATGCGGGCCGCACCCGGGGGCGATTCTCCTCCAGGGGGGACTGCTGGGGAGGAGGGGGCTGCGGGGGAGGCGAGGCTGAGGCGACAGCACACGTGCCGACAGAGAGAGCTCCAAGTGCCGTCTCTGGCACACGTGCCATAGGCCACCACTGGCTTAGGATAATACATGAATCCAGTTGAAAATGACTTGATGGCATATAAGATTATGTTTTCAAACCTTGGGAAGGAACTTAACATTATATTACATAACATACATGCCGGACTGCTTATCCAGCAATCAAGGTTCTTTTTATGTGTGCCTTTGTATGTAAAGGTAAACATTTCTTTGAGTCAAGCTCAACAACTGGTGAATACAGGAAAACTGGATGTCAATTTGTGTTAACACTAGTATAGGAAGTCATCAATCATTCATTTAGTCATCATTCAAACTTACAATGACACTGGAAAAAGAGACGACTGGTTTTGCACTTGCGACCATCATAGCATCCCCATAGTCAAGTGGTCAAAATTTGGATGCTTGGCAACTGGCATGTATTTATCATGGTTGCAGCATCCCAGGGTCACGTGATTGGCTTTTGCAACTTTCCTTGCTGGCTTCCAACAAGCAAAGGCAGTGGGGGAAGTTGGAATTACTTAATGATGTGATTCACTTAACAACCATGGCAAAAAAGGTCATAAAATTAGATATGACTTCTTAACAACCACCTTGCTTAGCAATGGAAATTCTGGTTCCAATTGTGGTCATAAGTCGAGGACTACCGTATGGGATTGGTTTTCCACTGCCTTGTTCCAGAATCTTTTTTTCAATTTTCACTCTGGTGATCTCTTGTCTTTATTACTATTTTGTTTTACTATTTCTACTGGTGTTTAATACTCCTTGCCTTGGCTGTAATAAGATATGACTAAGATTATGAATATATCATTTTGAGATAGAAACAAAATTAAATGATCCATTACTTGGATAAGTGATGAGGAAGTAATTTGCCTTAGTAAATTTAACAATTGATGATATTGTGTACATATTCCCTCAATATTTGCTGTTCTTTAAGAAGATAGAACTGAGTTTAAAGTAACTCAGATATAAATACTTAACACCATTGGGATTTGTTTGTTTTGACAGCCTTTCCTGTTGAAACTGGAATTGCAATAATAGACTAGTATGATGCAATTCTTTGTCTCTAATTCCCACAGTAGATTAATATAACAACACTGAAATTACATGAGAGTATTATATTATGTTGTTAATATAACAAAAACAGAAATTAAATGAGCTTAATATTTATCTTTCCAGGCAAAAGGCATGTTTATCTTAATGTTCACACATGCCACATTACTGCAACCAATTCTATAGAGTGGGAACAACTAAGCTTTAGGCACATCAGACCTGATGAATGATTGGATGAATAAAAAAGATCAATATGGTGGAAGCATCTAGAAAAGAAAAAGTACATTAGACAAATAAGTCCTTACGAGTGCATCCTTCTATATTCAGTGAAACATAATACATAAGATATCAGCAGATTTTATTAGACTACAAAAAAGGAAAAATGTTTTGATCCAAAATGAAACATGGAAAAAACCCAACTATCTACTTTTCATCACAATGATGCTTCTTTTCGATGGAAAATTACACATTTTGTGTAAACTGGACCTAATCAAGCATTTACTGTATCACCTATACAAAAAGGACTAAATAGAGTATATTTTTATTATTTACATTCTTATTTATAGGCCTACAGAATTGCTAAGGACTTTTGATAATGTACAGATAAGATACATACAACCAAATTGAATAAAATATAAATCGTAAGACCTATTGAATAATTGAAAATGTATAAACTTGAATTATGCTGTGGGAAGTCAGCCCCCCAGAGAAGGAAATATTAAAAGGGCAGAAAAATATATTTCCTCAAAGGATCTTAAAGAGGCAGAAAAGCATGTCCAGTTTTTCTTAATAGCCCCAAGTCTCCCTCCCCCAAGCAGAAACCAGCTCTGTAGAAATGCAGATGTAAATAATTCAGGAAGGTTGAAGCTAGAAGATTAAGAAGACAAGACACCTAAAATCTACATACCCCATCCAAACTCTAAGACAGGACATAATAGGATTAACCCACAGATGCCAAAGGGCACACTCAGACTCAGGTCAAAGTTCATGCCACAGGAACAACTCCAAACAAAAGGCTCCAGAGGGTATAAAAACCCACTCCGTACATGTGCTCTTTTTTTTTTCTTCCAAAGCCATCTTTCTGTCTGGCTCTCCTCTTCAATAAACTGCAACCTTCTTTCTAAAGCAGTCGCCATGTTGTTTATTCCCGGCTTGGACTGAACCATGATGAAGACTTTTCCTTCAACAACGCTTTCTGACACTACGGTGTCTCTGTGGACTAGGAACACAGAACATCTTTAGCATCTCAGAAAGATTCCCCCCCCCCCCTTATCCTGCTATCTGAAACAGTTTTAACTAGGGAGAAATCAATCACTTGTAGGATGTTTTCTGCCACTAGGTCCACATTTTCCTGTTAGGGAAGAAAGAATAAAACAATTAAACTATCTCACACTAGGGTTCTTTACATTTGATGAATTCACATTTGATGGTCTTGACACTCTATTTCTGCTGATGCAGCCTAGGATTGCATTTGTGCTTTTTTACGGTTGCATCACATTGTTTGCTCACATTCAGTTTGTTATTGACCAAGAGTTTTTCATATATATTAGTAATGACTATGGTTTACTCTCCACCCCATACTAATGCATTTGATATTTCCTATTCAGATACAGCCATTGGATTTTAGCTTTTGGAAATTCATTTTGTTTGGCAAAACAGATTCCTATGGGAGCTTTGCAACAATTTCATTTATAAAAAATATAGTCTTTCCTTCTTTCTAAATTATTCATTAGTATTAATAATATTCAATGGAACAGGAAGAAACTTGAAATAGATGTATTTTCGCCTTATAAATTATGAATTGAGGCAGGAGATCCTGCTTCATGAGGGTTTTAAAAAATGAACTATTTCTTTAAAAAAATAACTAAAAATAATTTAAAATAAATTTAAATAGTTTAAATTAAAAATAATGTAAATATAATTATGATTTTCAGTTTTGGCTACCATGGTATATGTAAGGGCTTACAATGAGAACTGTGTCCTGGCTCCCGGGGCCACTGAAGATTGGAAGGTTAGGGAATTTATACCTAAATTATTCCTTCAGGAGCTCAAGGCAGTATACATAGAGGACTGTTGAATGGGTCGGAGGGGGCAAGTAGAAGAAAGGTGAGTTTTTATTGCATTCTGTATTGCAAATATTTTTCTCTCTGCCTTTTCTGCCATGGCGTCTGCCTTGTGTAACATTCTCCCCCACCCTTAAGTGAGGTCAGCTCCATCCCTTATTTTCCAGAAGTCCCTCAAAATCTGGCTTTGTCATCAGGCCTGGGCGACCAGTGGGATGTTGAGGGGCTCTGTTGATCGAATCTCGTGTGTGTTTTTTAAAAAAATACTAATTTTAACATAACTCTGTAAGACATTTTTATTGCTTTATACATTTGGGGGGGGGGCTGTACTCCGTCCAGGGTCACATTTTGTGAGAAGGGCGGCCATATAGATTTGATAAATATTTTTTTGCCATTTCGGGAGGGAGGTTGATAGAGAATAAACGGCCCCCTGGGGCTGCCCTGTTTTCAAGCTTCCGCCATTAAAGCCTTGACCGTGCGCAAATTCCTCAGTTAGCTTCTGTCCTCGCTTGTCGTCGTCGTCGTCCCCTTCGAGAAAGGCACCTTTCACAACCAATTGAATGCTAAACTCTTCGTTCCTTAAGCCAATGAGAAAAAAAGACAACTTTCCACTTGGACCCGCCTACTGTAGACTAACGAATACTTGTACTACGGTGTGCGCCATTTTAACCAATGCTCTCCTCCCTTTTCTTCGTCTCGGCCCATCAGCCAATCAGAAACGCCTTCTTCCCCACTTGCACCGCCTCAAGGCGAGGAGGTCGGAAGAGAAAATACTGTTTACCTCAGAGAGACCGCACGACCGAACGGTGAAGAAGAAGAGGGAGGGAGGGAGGGAAGGGGGCGTGGTCCTATTCTTTCACGAAGCATTGCCGAGGGAGCGGATTCGAAGTGGGAGGGTGCAGCTCTCAACACCGGAAGTAGGCTGGGCTTTCGTTAAATACAAGTGGGCGCGCTTACGCAATTCTACGCCACGGATGGGCGGGACTATCTCCGCCCACTGCCATATAAAGGCAGTTGGCCGTCCTTCGCCGCCCGACATTTTGTGCTGCCGAAGAGAGCAGAACGAAAGAAATCCTTGCCAAGAGGTAGCCGAGAAGGAGGGGGCTGGAAGGAGGAGGAGAAAAGGGCAAAGACCCGACCGGGGGTTCGGCGACCAGGGGGCGGCCCGGATGGTGAAATCCTCCCTGCAGCGGATCCTCAACAGTCATTGCTTTGCCCGCGAGAAGGAAGGAAATAAAAAGACCAGTATCGCCACCATGCCCACCCTGCCCACCAACGCCGCTTTGAGGAGGTGAGGAGAGAAGAGAAAACGGCCAAAAGGAACAACCCCGCTTTGCCTCACGCTCCGCGGCCTAGTCCCGCGGCCTCGCCCTACGAGCCCCGCCCAGGCACGCGGGGAGGGGGCGGAGCCAGCGGGACCACGCCCCCTTTCTCCTAGCAACCTGGGGTAGGGAGAGAGGCTGGGAAATCGATGTCGCTCTCATTGTGGGGGCAGATTGTGCCGCTTCGAACTTCCGCCACCAGGAATCGACTATCCCAAATCATGCTCGGGAGGAGGAGGAGGAGGAGGGATGCGTGTCTCCTGCGATCCCCTTCCATATATATATTTCATTTAGTTTACAGGGCGCGGCTATTGGGATTGCAGTCCAGTTGCCGTTCACTAAACCTTTGTGCCCCGATCCCTATAGTTGTAAAGAGCTTCCAGAACAGCTTGTGGGAACAGGGCAGGCCGAAACCCTTCCGTCTTAGCAGCCGAAACTCTTGGCATATAAAAAAAGGAAGAAAACTTAAAGAGTGCGCTTCTTAAGGTTCTCTATAGGAGCTCCATACTTCCTGCTAGCTGTATGCTTTTATTGGGTACTTTCCGACCAGAACAGTGCAGTAGTAAAAAGGGGAATTGATTTTTTTTTTTTTTACACATCAACAAAAAGTGTTTCAGTTTCCCTCTTGTCCCTAGATACGGCCTAAGCTGGTGGATGCCTTATTACTGTATGTGTGCGCCTTCCAGTCCAGTCCCCTGCTGGCAACTGCCTGGACTAAGTCCCCGCAGTTTTCTTGGGAAGGTTTTTCAGAAGTGGTTTGCTATTGCTTCCTAAGGCTGAGAGAGAACTAGCCTTAGATCACCCAGGGTCCTAGGTGGTTTTGTACTTAAGGTGGGACTAAAACTCAAGTCTCCCCATTTCTAGCTCGGTTGCTACCTTACCCAGTACAGTAGATCAAACTGGCTCTGTGCCTAATTACTACTTGGGTTCAAAGGAGAAAAGAAAATGAAAAATTCTGATTAGTCTCTTAATGAAAGGAATTATTCATTTTACCCCATTAAAAAGTACATGTAATCCCATCAGTACAGGGAGGATGAAGTAAAATTGTATTGAAGCCATAAAAGCTTCATTCATTTTCGGGTTAACGTCTTTTATCCTCCACTTGCATAAAGTAGAGAAATTTTAGTTATATATTTCAGGAGAGAATTGGAAGATAGCAGGCCTTTATTGATAAAATTAGTTGCTGTCTGGCTACTGTCCACTCCCTTATTCACAGTGCATAGGAAAGATCCCCTGTAACCTATTCATATAATATCCATTGCCTAGGAAAAATTAGGTCCTATTTGAGGTGATGTCTATTACATGTAAACCTGTGTATTTACATAAGATGTTACTGTTTTCTCAGTTCCACCGTCTTGTCTATTGGGTGCTGAGCATTAACATCTATGTTAGTGTAAGATCCAACAATCAAGTAGTTGTAGGGAAAGTATATTTTTTCAGGCAGGAATAGATGCCTCCCCAGGAAAGGACAAAGTTTAGTGTATGTGTGAGTGACAGAATTATGATCATCCACCTTGTACATGAAATAAGTCCTATCTTCATAGAAGGAAAAATCTTTCTCCCAGTTAATATGGTTTAATACTTATTTAGATATGCAGCACTAAGATGAAACGAAGGTATTCCTAAGTATACATATAGACATAGCTTGTCTTCATGTGGGCGTTTCCTGCTTCAGCTCTTGCCTTTAAAAAAAAAAAGATTTTAGTTGATCCATTAGAAAGGGACTTTTCTTTTTCTATATGAAAAGCTGAACCTTTCCCTCCCCCAAAGGTGGAATTTTATGTCCTTCTATGCCTGCATCCAATCTGTTCCCCTCCGATGTGATAATGCCACCCCCCCCCCCCATTAAGTGAATTGTGGGCACCATGATAGAACTGCTGAAAAGTAACAGCTGAAAACAGTTGATTGGCAGGCTTTTCTTACATTCGGATTTTCACATAGCAAATTTATGCTATTCAATAGAATAAAGTTTATTTAAAAGATACTGTGATTGGATGAGGGAGAAGTGTATATGTTTTATTGTATGCTTTCCAAATCTGTCCATGCTTCCTTGATAATAAGAATTGTAGATAAACTCATCTAGAGGGTATCTGTGTAAGAGAAGCTGTTTTGAGTTTATAGCTAGAATTATCCTGAAATGTTATAAGCAGTTTGTTTAAATTTAATTTTATCCTTAGCAGATGTTACTTGCAAAATGGTAATCATTAGGGCAATCAGCTTTGCAGTTAGAAACTGAAACTAACAGTGGCCCCTGAAGTCATAATCATGATTACAGGGAAAATGCTTTGGTTCCCCACCATTTTGAGGAAGGAAACAACACATCTTTGCTGTAATATGGACTATAGATTTTTTTTTTAAAGATCACTCTCCAGAAAAACTTAAAAGTAATTCCCAGCCATCCCTGTATATATGATGTGGCTTCACTTAAGTTTACATCATTCTCCTGTGAAAAAACTTATTTGTGTTTGGCTTTGTGGCACAGAATTTTCTTCAGTAATTGATCTGCTCTACAAGCTAAGAACTAATTCCCCCACTTGTAGCTGAAATCTTTTTTTTCCTTCTGAATTTGGATTCATATATTCTAAGCAATCTTTATGGCTTGGTATGAACAGTGAACTCTGTTGAGATCACAATATTTCATTAGTGCCATGCAGTCTGGGGGAAAAAAAGCTACTTCAGGGAAAACCCAGTGATTTGGAAATAGGGATCTCTCCTAATCAAGACAAAGGTGGTTTGCAGTGGAGCTGAATCAGACCAGCTCTGAGACTATAATCATTGGTTGAGATAAACTTAGATTTTTGCTTCGCACACACTTTTTTTCCTGATACAAAGATCTTCATTGTAATAAGGAAATTCCTTTGATGAGCCAAGGAAGTTTTTGCCTGAGGTATAAAAAGAGGCAGGCCTCTTGGCGTAAGCAGAGTTCTTCACCTTGGCCCCCAGATAATTATGCATAATCCTCAGCCATCATGATCAATTGTGAATAATGGGAGATTATAGGCCATCATCCAGAGCTTCCTGTGGTTGGGAAATTGTTACATTAAGATAGAGCCTATTTCAACTTGATGATGCAGTTCATAGAAGAATTTACTTTGTCTGTTTTACCGTTATCATTCTCAGTTGTAT
Source organism: Azemiops feae (assembly GCA_023970755.1). Classification (NCBI taxonomy): domain Eukaryota; kingdom Metazoa; phylum Chordata; class Lepidosauria; order Squamata; family Viperidae; genus Azemiops; species Azemiops feae. The sequence goes on along the minus strand of JALGBA010000077.1, from coordinate 325,662 downwards.
ATGATGGAATAAGGGAAACATTGTGAATGAAAGTTGTTTTTTTCCTTGGGGATTCTATGTAAGATGTGCTTTCCTGACCAAGTTGGGACAATTCTAATGTGAATTGTCTTTAGCAGATAGTTGAATTATGTACTGTGATAAAAGTAAATAATTGAATTCCCATCCCCAATAGCCAGATCTGAATCATCTTTTTAAATTTGATCAAATCCCATTTAGTGTAGTTTCTGCCTGTTAGATATGCAGTAGATGAATGATGCTGAGATTTCCCAAGAACTACCATACCTGGATATTTATACTCTAGACCAGGCACTGACAGCATTGATTAATGCTACTACACCTAAAACAATGGGGCCAACAGGCAGACTGAAATGAATGGCCAGTATGAGATTTCAGTGTATGAGATTTTAGGGATTTGTTTAGCAAGCTTTAAAAGAAAAAAAAAGTGTCTTACGTGCTTCAGCAAGAACTGCCTGCCATTTCTCTACATCCACTCTTGGTTAGATTTAAACAAAGCAGGAAAGAACCATTTTTAAAAGTATGCAAAATAAAAATAGGCTGTTTTACCCATAAACATTTCCCACATACTGGAGAATGGGGCTGGAATACTTCATACCTTAGTTGAATAATGGTGTTGATGAGCAGTCCATTCAGCTTAGTTTTTGTGGAGAATAATGTCAATATCAGATGAAATACCTAATGAAAGCATAATGTATCCCACAAAAGGCTTTGGTTCAGAGCTACTGAAATGGCCTCAGGACACGATACAGCTTTTGAGTATGGAAGATAATGATTAGAAAGTAGGGTTAGGCTGAATCTATCTTGCATAACACAGCTCCCTTACCAGAATGTTTTGGTTCACCCATGTAGGTTAACACACTTTGGAAACAAAAGAGTGAATTCAGGATTTTTGAGAAATTAAGCCCTAATTTAACTGATATATAGCTGACATTGAACAGAGCAATGTTCAGCTAGTTCAGTGGGGTTTTTTTTAGGACTCCATTAGCCAGCAGGTATTGAAACTACTCATATGATGGAGTAAAATGCTGTTTCATAGTGCTTGAGTAGCAATGTTAAGCCCTAATGCCTAGTTTTTCTGAAGCTATTCTTCTGGGATTCATTGATTATTTAATTGCTAAAGTATATGTACTTCCCTTCAAAATAAATTCACAATTTAAAATTGAAAAGCAGTAGTCAAATACCTACAAAGCAGGAAACCTTAAAGTATTATGAGTGAACCCTAAAACTTTTAATATTTACTCAACCAGTGCAGGGTGAAATTTGCTTCCCAGTGTCACACAGCACATTAATCAAAAAATCTTGCACATAGCACAAAGCTCAATTGTGTGTAAGAAAAGGGTTCTTGAATGGAAGATGAACCTGTTTGAAGAACCAACGTACTATCTTAAGGGGGAAATAATTGTTTTGCATTTTCTTTTTTCTTTTTTGGAAAAAAAAAAAAAGCCTACCACATACGGCAGAAAAATCAGTCTGTTAAAGCATTCATTTTAGGAATGCTAATTTGATGCCTAGTCTAGTGCTAAAAGATTTAAGGATTTTTAAAGGGTGTTCAAAATGGTGGATTCCCCCCCCCCCTCTGTTTTGCAAATGGCTGCTGGCAGGATGGTTGTGAGAATTTCCCCGAGGGGGACCTTGATCTGCTGCATCTGCTGTGGTGACGCAACCCCAGTGAGCTTGCAGAATGAAGGATGGTGCAGAGGGAGGGGCTAGCAGGAACAGCAGTTGCTGTGGTTGGTGTTAAAGGCAAAATAATTGCTTTCAGTTAAGTTGGGTGCTGGTGACACAAAATCACCTCTCTGCAAACAAATGCTGTAAGGGATTTGTTTCAGCCTGACAAAATGCTTAAGTTGCATAATCGAATTACCGTACAAAATTCTTACAGAATATAATTGCAGCAGACCCACACATTTTTAAAAATAACTTCATATATCTATTTAATTGAAAATTATGGGGGCATCTAATAGGTGGCCAACCTATCTAAGAAAGAATGGAAGTTTTGTGTACTATAATTGCAATTAGGGTCCTAAAGGAAATGTCTGACTTTTCTAACTTCGGAGCTCCTGTATAAGTTCCTAAGAGTGTTTTGCTTCCTCGTAGCAGCGTTTCCCCTTCAACCTAAGAACAGCAGGCAAAAACTACTAGATGAAACAACTGGACAGGCTGTTACACATACTGTAACCATTCAGATGGGACTACATCTGGAATTATCTGTTTGCAGGAAGGTGTCCTTTTTTAATTTGGCATAGTTGGATTGTGATCTGATTTTAATGCAAGATATATTTACTAACAACTTATATACTGGCCAGCTCAGATCATTTCAGGTTATTTAAAATAATAAAATAGAGAACCAATTCAACAATAAAAACTACATAACATTAAAAAACAGAACACGGCCACCTGGTCACTAAGAAATCAGGACAGCACCGACCATTTTCCAAAAAGCTTCATTAAATAGTACTGTCTTTATCCCTTGTGAAGCACCCATAAGCACCGATACATTCCGTAATGGGGCAGCCATAACAGGACCTATCTTTGGGTTCATGGCAACTTGTTGCAAAATGGAATCCTAAACTCCTCCCTCTAAATATGCACTTAGGTTAGATAGATTCCACTTACATTCACTGGTCCCTGAAGTATCCTGGAGCCAAGCCACATGGAATGTTACAGCTCAAGCCCAGCATTTTGAATTGGATTCAGACTTGTCAGTAATCAACTGGAGAATAGATGTTGCATTGCAATACTACTATTCCTGCTTGCTAGCGTCCCGGTTGTAGTTTCTAGATCATTTCCAAAGGCAGGCTGTTAGAATGTGTTACTGTAATCTATATGTAGGTTTACCGTTCTTTTTATCACAGTCTCTGAATACAACGGTCATGTAATGTAAAGGTTGCATTGCAACACACAAAGGTTCTGTGTTTGCTTATCAGATCTACCAAAGCTAAGAAGAGAAGTCTGCCCCACTCAATATATATCCAAGTGTGATTCTGGGGGCAGCTGTGCAATTCCTGGAAGTTAGAGGTTCCATGTAACTACTAGAAACATAGAGGAGGAATGATAGTGAGATAATCTCATCTCCCCATTTGCTGATGGGATTATCTAGACATCTCCAACCTCAGGCTTTCTAAGTGCTGGTTTATAACTTTTTGCTGGCTGGGTGTAATGAGTTCTTTTTCACCATATTTGATTCTGTGAAAATTTTTAGTCTGCCCTTGAATTTTGACCTCAATAATATTTCTGTCTTCCTCTCAGTTCCAGGGTGTCCTTCAGTTGCTGTAGTAACCTGGGTCCAGGGCCTCGGTGGTGCTCCTGATGTCCCTCACCCACCCCTGAAGATCCCAGGTGGGCGAGGGAATAGTCGGAGGGATCACAATCTTTCAGCTAACTTATTTTATTCTGTAAGTACACGTCTTCTTTATAAATTGAGATTGATACCGTTTGAATTGTGGAGGGCTTGAGAAGCGTAAAGGAATTGGAAAAGGGTGGTTTCTGGATTAGCTATTAAGAGTATCAGATTTGTACCTAACTGAATATTGGACCTAGCAAGTAAGCCAGCACAGGAACTAATCTTGTGCTGTTGGAAAATGTGGGGTACAAGTCCATGCATTGTTTGGTCAGTATGCTTATAGTTCAGGGGATGTATAAATAATCTAAATTCTGCCTTGCTTTCCTAGGATAATCGGCTGAATGTAACAGAGGAAATAACATCAAGTAACAGGACAAGAATCCTGAATATCCAATCCAGGCTGACGGATGCCAAACACATCAGTTGGAGAACTGTGTTGAATAACAGCAATTTGTATATCGAACTTCCCAATGGCTCTTTGCCGGAGGGGAGCAAAGACAGGTAGAGCAAAATAGTTGATTTTGAAATATTCACATTATGAAATAGTTCTTACTATCAGGTCAACAGGAAATTTCATAATCTCAAGTAATCATTGGTCCACAGCTGCAAACTGCTATGTTCTCGGTATTATGCTTGCAGCTATGTTCTTGGCCTACGTCACATGCTTTCTGTTTTCTTGTATTCAGTTCATACCATTTCATGACTCTAGAAGATATTTGTGGAGGAGGCCAAACTCCAGATCTTGATAGATTTGAAAGTTAATTAGTGAAACTCACTGTTGGATGATACTGTTTATCGTATTTAGCTGAAACAGTATTGGATAAATAGAGAAAATATCAGTGCCCTGCGGTGTTCAGGAGCATGAGAAAATGATGCATTTTAATTCTTTAAACTATTTTTCACCAACTGCATTGAAAGTGTGTTCTGCTGTTGGTATTTGAGCATGTGCTTTTTGGTTTGTAATCATGTGTAAAGCTAGAAGAGCATGAAGTTTAAAATGGCCACAAGATTATAGAGCAGAAAGCATCAGTGGATAAGACAGCCCTCAAAAATTCAAGCAAAATACCATGAAAAATGCATCACCCCACATATAAGGTTACCCTCACCTTTTAACTACAGCGACAGGCAGGAAACTGCAAACTGTTATTTATACAACTGCCCAATATTAAGGACATGATCTGAGCTCTGATTCACAGGTGAGGCAATTTTTCCCCCAGCTGTATTTTGGAGCTTAAAATTCTTGGCTTACCTGTGAGTTTGTACAGTAGGTGGATAGTAGATTTCCTAATAGTGTTCTTTTTATCTTTTAACCTTTCCCCTATCCTGGATCTTCCGCTAGATAAAAATCATAGTTTTGAAATGCCTCTGAGGGGGCGAGAAAGTGTCTCACTCTCTTCCTGTCTTTAGTTTTGCAGTTCTTCTTGAGTTTGCGGAAGAGCAGCTTCAAGTAGAGCATGTGTTCATTTGTTTCCACAAGAACAGAGATGACAGAGGTAAGGAAGCTGGGATGATACCATGTGAGCAGACTGCGTTTCTAAGGGGGCTGTGGAATGGGTGGTGCCTTTGCTTGCGGGTTAAGCCTTGTGTCCTATATCTCAAGGAATTGCTGCTAAATCTCTGGTTTTCCTCGTAGCTTCGCTGCTCCGTACCTTCAGCTTCTTGGGCTTTGAGATTGTGAGACCAGGGCATCCCCTTGTCCCCAAGAGACCTGACGCTTGCTTTATGGCGTACACATTTGAACGAGACTCTTCTGAAGAAGACTAGATTTGCAGTGTTTGCCTTTTAGAGCTTGTTCCTTTGTCAAAGATGAATCTGTAGGAATTTTGTCAACATCTTATGCATCAGCATACATGCACACACATAAAATGACTTGCTCTTTGTACGAATTATTGTGACAGCTGCTCTGGTGGCGGGAAAGATGTTGAAAATGTCCAACTTTTGTCATCTTTTCTCTTTTTTTCCCCTGGACTTGTCCGCATGTTGTAATTGTGCAAAAATAAATGCTCACTCCAAATTAGCAGTATATTTCTTGGAAGTTTAATATTGTGTGTTTGTGATACTGAAGTATTCGCTTTAATTCTAAATAAAAGTTTATATTTTACTTTACTGCTGGTTTTACTGTTTCAAACCCTTTTCTTTTTAGAAAGGTATTGGCACAAATTGCTATGTAGAGTTATCCTTGGATTGTTGTCTTTCATTTATACTAAAATCCAGTTACAGTACTCCTAACTTGCCTGGTCCATGGCCATGCTTAAAATCGGGAACCATAAAACATACCTATCTACCTACCAGCTTGGAGGATGATGCTATAGAGCAGTGATGGCAAACCTTTTAGAGACCGAGTGCCCAAAAACTGGCCCCCACCCCGCCTGCCCGCAGAGCCACTCACCGCCTCCAGGGCCCGCCGCAGATCGCCCAGCAGCGCCATGGCAGCCACGCCCCGCAGCATCAACTCTGCGATGGGGCATGAGGGCAGAGTCTTGTCTACGCTGCCTGGCTGCCATGTCCTTGGCTGCACTGCTCCGTGTGCGCCACGCTCAGGGGCGACTTCTCCAGGAGGGCTGCTGGTGAGGAGGGGGTCACGGGGGGAGGCAAGGCTGGGGCAACGGCACGTGCCCACAGAGAGGGCTCCGAGTGCCGCCTCTGGCACCCGTGCCGTAGGTTCGCCACCACTGCTATAGAGACAGGGAAGTTAGATGCACAATTTTGGATGCAACAATCCTCTCATTGGTCGAGTTCCTCCAATTAGACATTGCATTACTATTTTAAAATATATTAAACATTTATTAGTCCACCATCTAAAAATACAAGGCTTGTGGAAATGAAAAGCTTATACTTGTCTTTGAGCTCTGATCACATGAGTTACTTAACCTGGAAAAATCAGGCAATGGGAAAATAATTTTGTAAGGAAGTTATGATGGGCTCAGAGTCCCTCATCTCTATGCTTTTCTGCTGTCAAAGGTCTCCCATCTCTCCCCTTTGCTGCCTTCCCATATGAAAATAACGATTGGGGCAATTTCAAATTTTGGCAGTAAACCTGTCACCGCTTCTGCCTTGATCAATTATCCTGAAACAATGAGCAACTTAATCCTATAGCTATTTTTGTCAATTGCCTCTACTGCATTTCAAGAATAATACTTTGAAGACTGGACTTCCAAAGCATTGAATGAATGAGCCCATGAAAGTAACTCCAGATTTTCTACACATCAGTATTTTAAGTTGGGATGCAAAAATAATCTTGTCTCCTTAAGCTGGATCTGGTGTTTGGGAAGAAATGAATGGATAACTTCATCTATCAACTGAACCAGGATTTGTATGCCTTATCCTCTGCTTAGTGATCTCTTCATTCTTCAGTATGAAGGAGTGCAGTGGTTTGCCAAGAACGTTAAGAGAATCATGTTCTAATAGAAAATTTAATCAAACATGCACGTACTGAATTTCCAGTGCTTTTTGTGAATTGTTCTCACACAACTACTAGGACCACCAGTTTTCATAATCAGGTCATCCTTTCAAGATAACCATAGATTCAATCTGGCATAAATCTCCCAATATTTGTCTTGTTTAGGATGGGGGCTATCATGCCTCTTGTAGCTCAGGATTATGTTCCTGAGTTACATTTCAATGCAGCCGACAACCAACAGGGTCCACGGTGAGGTACGCTGGGAGCTGCAACTTAACAGCTGAAGGATGGTAGGACTTCTGCCCTTACCTGGAGGTAAAACAAGCAAGAAAAGATAACCTACAAGTTTCTACAAGTCCACCTCTTTCATGTTTTGCTTGTCCCTCTGGGGTTTCCTAACATGGGATGGTTAGTATTGGACAAAGAAGATTAAGGAACTTCAGGTTAAAGTCCTTCATCTGTAGAAGTTCACAAGGTGATTAGTAGCTTAGTCACTGTCTCTCAGCCCAAATTATTATACAGGACACGGCTTTCTATTTCTGAAGGAAAAGCAGGATATAAATCTAACCATAGCCAGAAAGTTTTGATGCATCTCTGAAGTGGAATGAAGTATGACTGGTATTCATTGGGCTTTTTGTCTGTTAAGTTACTGATTTCAGTAAGGGTGGGGTTGTTTTTGTGTGTGTGCAAACAACAGTCAGAAATGAGTAGGTTTAGGTTTCTTTCCTGAGTTGAGTATTGATTGCAGTTAAAATCGGGGGGAGGGGGGCACTTTTTACTTGGGCCTGGAAGATCCCAAGTTCAATATTTTGGGACCATCTCCTTTTAGTTCACTGTGGGACTAAGATTAAGAGAGATCCTTCTGCATGTATACCACCATAAGACATATGGGCTACAAATCCAGTATTCTATACGCACATATTGAATTTATTCTTCCAAGAGGCAATTTTTGAAAAACAAGCAGTGTACTAAACTCATGTGATGAAATTATGGGAAAGAAAGGCATTTAATAGAATTGCTTCAATTTAATACCGCTCCTATCAGTGACATTAAGCCAAATTATTCAATTCATCTTGATACCCCTTCATAAAACTAATTTTACCAGCCATCGTAATAAACAAGCGCTAACGTTTAATAAGTGCCCTATTGGGAAACCAAAGAAGACAAGTGAAATCCTTGTGTTTTAAAATTTGATATTTAATTATATATAACGCCCCCAACAATATTGCATCGGGTGTTGAGACCCAGCAAGCAGTGCAGTACCTCCCACATGCATAAAGTATTCCTCGGCTAGTTATTTAAAACATTTCTACATTCTCAACGCTTTTCTTAAATAGCATCTGAGCACCTTAACAGATCATACAAGTGGAGAAAAGTACTAGGGCGAGCTTTATGTCTTCTCTCTTGACTAAGTGAGGTTCTTAAAACAAAAAGGTTGCTGTTTTGAAAAAAGCCATTGAGAAATATATCCAGGTAAGAGTTTCTTTGTGCTTAGCACAATTTGCCTCCGTGGAATGGCTAATTTACCCATTCCTATCTTGCCTCTTACTTCCGGTTTCAGACTGGTATTTCCCTTCAGATCTTCTCTACGTAATTCCCAGGAAAAAGTCCTTCTCGGCCATGGAAACGACCCTTCCACCATCCAGAGGGATCTATAACATAACGACAACAAAAAGCTAGCATTTAAGAGTCGACTTTTTGAAGTTGAAGCATCTGTGGGAGACTTGCAGTCTTGAAAAGAAATGTCCTGTTCTTTTAAAAGGATCTAGAGCTGCTATGACTTCGAGAGTCTGGAAGGAAACTTTTATACAAGTAGTCCTTGACTTACAACCCATTCATTTAGTGACCGTTCAAAGTTACAACGGCACTGAAAAAAAATGACTTAACAACTGGTCCTCGCACTCGCAGCCGATGTAGCTTCCTCACGGTCACATGATCAAAATTGGTTGCTTGGCAACCGGCATGTATTTGCAATAGTTGCAGCATCCTGAGATCATGTGCTCACCATAGGCTGCCTTCCCCAGCTGACTTCCAACAAGCCAAGTCAATGGGAGAAGTTGGATTCGCTTAGCGAGCGTGTGATTCACTTAACAACTGAAGGGATTTGTTTTAACAACTGTGGGGGGAAAAATGGTCATAAAATGGGCCCCAACTCATTTAACAACCTCATTGCTTAATAACAAGAGATTCTAGTCTCAATTGTGGTCGTAAGCCGAGGACTACCTGTACTTATAAAGTGCTTTCTATCAATGCCTGCGTACATGTACAGAGAAATTACTGCATGTAAGCAGACATGAATCTGACAAAAGTATGTTGTGTCTCCGCATAATTTTTATCCTCCACAAATCTACGCACACATATTCACCCCACTAACTTTGCAAATAAAAGGTAATGGTAAAGGTTTCCCCAGCCGTGTGTGACTCTAGGGGGCAATGCTCATCTCCGTTTCTTAGCTGAGGGAGCCAGCATTGCCCAAAGACCCTTTCTGTGGTCATGTGGCCAGCATGTCTATACGCCGAGGCACACAGAACGCTGTTACCTTCCCACCAAAGTGGTACCTATTTATCTACTCGCATTTGCATGCTTCGGAACTGCTAGGGGAGCAGGAGCTGGGGCATGTAACGGGAGCTCAGCCCGTCATGCAGTGCGTGGGTCTTGAACCTGGGCCGTCAGCTTTCCAGCTGACAAGTTCAGCATCTTTAACCACTGGGCCATCGCGCCCCACCAACTTTGCAAATACTCACACCTTAAATCATTCCAATTTTAAGCTTAAAGGCATGTTTACATCAGAACCGAAAGTCCTGGATTCCCACTTACGATCATTCCCCACAGCAAGTCTGGGGATTTTCCATTCCCCTGCTCACAAAAAATGATTGGTAAGCTACAACAACTGGGCCAGAGCCAAGTCCCCTTACCTTCCATCAAGAGATCTATGACATCGCCCACATTGAAGCTCAGCTCGTCCACATCCTGACTAAGATACCGGTACAAAGCCCGACAACGTGGCCCAGAAACCTTGGGTTGTGGTTTGGGTCTTCCTGCAGCAGGAGGTGGCCTTTGGCTAATGCTTCTTTTCCTTTGTGTCCTGATACATTGGAGAGAAAAGTGAATAAGTTACCCACAGCTCACCCAAGCTTAGTTGGTGTATTGCTCTGTCTCAGACCAGCAAGGTTGGATCACAAATATTTTGGGGTTCAGGTGGAACAACAACCACCATGTGACTATTTGAAGGCTTTTTGGAGTCCTTGATGATCTCTGAGCTTGGTTGTTTGCTTGCAGACATTTCGCCACCTGACTAGCTAATATCATCAGTACAGTGATGGTATCATCTAATTGGGTAATGAAACATCTGCAAGCAAGCACCCAAGCTCAGAGAGCACCAATTACTCCCTAGTAGTTCAACTCTAAGCTAGCTATATTCTATTGGTATTTTAAGGTTTTTTCCCCCAAGGCAATATGAGAAAACAATATAATAAAATAACCTAAGACAGCAATAAAAGGATATTCAAGAACACTGGGAGCACTTTGATGGGAAGTAACAAGTGTTCTGTGTGTCTCAGCATATAGTCATGCTGGCCATATGACCATGGAAGCATCTTTGGACAATACTGGTTCCTTTGGCTAGGAAACAGAGATGAGCAATGCCCCCTAGAGCCGGACACCACTGGACAGGGGAAATCTTTAGCTTTTTAAAAAATAAAACAGCACATACCCTGCCATGCCCTGGTCGGGGACACTGAGGAACTCCATGTTGTGATCTGGGGGTAACCTGGCCTTTGGCCGCCGTGCCATGCTTTGTTTCGGAAGTGCCGTGGCCGGCGGTCCTGGTCCAGGCCTTCGGGGACTGCAATAGGTCTGTTCTTGTTGCCTGGTGTTGTAAGGAAGTTGAGCAGCTCCATTCCTGCAGATAACCGATTGATTTCCTCCTAGAAGTGGTGCAAACAGCAGTCTTACTAAACCATCCACTTTTTGCATACTAGTTGTTCGGCAGATACACCCCCTTGCTCCTCGCTTAGACTCCTCTGCAGTGTAGGAGATCAGAGACTTTTTTTTGTGTGAAATGTGCTTTTATAGGGGAGTTTATTCTTAAAAGTTTTAGAGGTCCCTCAAATTCTTAAGAGAGCCTAAGGCCATGCAGGCTTAAAATTATGAAAGTATAGCCTAGTAGTTTGTTTGGTTTGCTTGTTTTCCTACTTAAATAATAGCTGTAGCAGATGAACCAGGCTGAGCCCGAGGGAGGAGTCAAACACGTGGTCAGCCACGAGTCCCTTTGAACCCACAAGAGATCTAAGTCCAGTCCACCTTGAATTCCTTCTACTCATCTCCCGCTAATTTCTCTGGGCCACTAGTAGTTCAGATTCTTGTAGGGAGCTTAAGCTTACAATAAATCGTTATATACATTTGAACTGGATCTCCTGATTTTCCTGGCACTTGACAATAGTGGACTTGATGACCTCCAAGGTCCCTCCAACTACTACTATTATTATTATTATTATTATTATTATTATTATTATTATTATTATTATTATTATTATTATTATTATTATTATTATTATTACCTATTTTTTGTATTTATTTTCAACAACAACAAAAAAGGAAGCCTACTACCCTAAGTCAGCGATTTGCTTCAGGGGTCACTGCAAAGAGGCTGGGAGGCTTGATACGTGGCCTGTGGCCGAAGGTTTTCCATTCTTGGCTAGATCACATTTCCATTCGTTCCTCTGCCAGGCCCTCAAACGTTCTCCTTACTTCTCTCCTTTCTAACGTTCTCACAATAGTCTTAGAAGCTGAGCACAGACTTCCTACCTCTTGGAATCGCTGGAGCAGCTCGAGACGGTGGTGGGTGCTTGGGAGGGCGCCCTCTGCTTTGCTGGATTCCTTTCTTGGTGGGCTCTATAGGATGAGAAAAAAACAGGAAGAAAGAAAGAAAGAAAGAAAGAAAGAAAGGAAGGAAGGAAGGAAGGAAGGAAGGAAGGAAGGAAGGAAGGAAGGAAGGAAGGAAGGAAGGAAGGAAGGAAGGAAGGAAGGAAGGAAGGAAGGAAGGAAGGAAGGAAGGAAGGAAGGAAGGGTTGAAGGTGGAAGTTCTCTGACGGCATTTTTTGACCTGGAGTTAACCTTTGAGTGCCCAAACAAATACTGTCTCTGCAGAAGCACAGATTTCTCCTTGGGCCAACAGTGATTTGAGGCCAACAGTGAAAACCCTTTTTCAAGTACAGGTAGTCCTCGATTTACAACAGTTCACTTAGTGACTCTTCAAAGTTACAATGTGGTTGAAAAAAGTGACTTATGGCCATTTTTCACACTCATGATCACTGCAGCACTCCTGTGGTCACGTGATCAAAATTCAGAAGCTTGGCAACTGGTTCATATTTATGACGGCTGCAGTGTCCCTTTTGCAAACTTCTGACAAGCGAAGTCAATGGGGAAGCCAGATTCACTTAACAACCAGGTGGTTCATATTTATGACGGCTGCAGTGTCCCTTTTGCAAACTTCTGACAAGCGAAGTCAATGGGGAAGCCAGATTCACTTAACAACCAGGTTACTAACTTAACAATTTCAGAGCCTGACTTCACAACTGTGGCAAGAAAAGTCGTAAAATGGGGCAAAACTCACTGAAGAAATGTTTCACTTAGCGATGTTGGGCTCCATTGTGGTTGTAAGCTGAGGACTACCTGTTCTTTAGGTATCCAGATAATCCTCAACTTACAACCACAATTGGCAGCAGAATATCCGCTGTTGAGCAAGGTGGTGTTTAAGTGAGTTGCACCCAATTTTAAGATCTTTTTTTGTCACGGTTGTTAAGGGAATCCCTGCAACTGTTAAGTAAAATCACGTGGTTGTTAAGCAAATCTGGATTTCCCCCCATTGACTTTGCTTGTTGGAAGCTGGCTGGGATGGTCATGGCCCCCCCACATGGCCTCGGAGGCACTGCAACTGTCATAAATACGTGTAAGCATATAATTTTGATCATGTGACCATGGGGATGCTGCGACGGTTGTACAATGTGAAGACTGGTTGTAAGTCACTTTTTTCAGTGCTGTTGTAACTTCGAATGGTTGTTAAATGAGTGGTTGTAAGTTGAGGACTACCAGTATCTCTAAAGACATATGTAACCATAGGACTAGACCAGGGGTAGGCAACCTTGGCTCTTTTATGACTCGTGGACTTCAACTCCCAGAATTCCTGAGCCAGCCATGCTGAGGGGAAAGGGAGAGGTTTCCAAGCTGAGCCATGCTGACTCAGGAATTCTGGGAGTTGAAGTCCACGAGTCATAAAAGAGCCAAGGTTCCTCACCCCTGGTCTAGACTATTTATGAGACCATCCGTCTGCAATTATTTCTGCTCACAACAGAACTGACAAGGAGCGCGCACTCCCTCCCCTTCATTACGCAATTTCACCTTTTTGGATTTAATGTGCAATAGTTACCTGGATTGTTGATTTAATTGTATTGTTTGAATAGTTGTACACTTTCCAGAAGCATTGTTTGAGGATGGGTGGTCATATAAGCCAAATACAGGTAGTCCTCAACTTACGACCACAATTGAGCCCAACATTTCTGTTGTTAAGTGAGACATTTAAGTTGCCCCATTGGATGGCCTTTCTTGCCACAGTTATTAAGTGAATCACTGCAGTTGTTGTTAGTAACACAGTTGTCAAGTGAATCTGGCTTCCCCATTGATTTTGCTTGCCACAAAAGGGGATCACATGACCCCGGGACACTGCAACCATCATAAGTATGAACCACTTGCCAAGCATCTGAGTTTTGATTACGTGACCAGAGGGATGCTTCAACGGTCGTAAGTGTGAAAAATGGTCCTAAGTCTCTTTTTTCATTGTAACTTTGAACGGTCACTAAATGAATGGTTGTAAGTCGAGGACTGCCTGTACTCCAGTGAATTGATGACTTTGCTTGTCAGAACTTTGCAAAAGGGGATCACGTGACCGCCAGGGACACCGCAACCATCATAAATGTGAGTCAGTTGCCAAGTGTCTAAATTTTGATCAGGCGACCATGGGGATGCTGCAGTGGTCAGGTGTAAAAAACAGTCATAAGTCACTTTTTTGGTGCCATTGCAGCTTCGAATCATCACTAAATGAACTGTTGTAAGTCGAGGATACATAAAAAAAAAAAATATCAAAGGAGAGAAACCTTCTTTCTGCCTGGCAAAACAGAATGGAAGGAAGAAATCCTGCCCACTCCAAAGTTTGGCTAACATGAACACTGCCGTTGTTTTAATGCCAACTTAGAAAGCATTTATATATTTATCTATTATATAGGCATTTTAATGAATAGATTTTCCCTGTGTGTTGCTCTTTAAAAGCCTAAACTAGGACGGGAGAGATGTTACCAAAGCTAAATCAATATTTATCTATCTGCCCTTTTTGGACACATTTATGAGCCAAAACTAACTTATGCTAGTTTAATTTTTGTTTTGCAGCGTCTTTTCCCAACCCAAAAAGCAACATTCTTTTGAAAACGCTCTGCACAAAAGTGCCTTCAAACAATGGACACAAAGAGAATTGATGATGGAAAAATCACTTGCCCAGATTGATATATTGGGCAAGAGGGCAAAAACAAAATACATAACTCTGGTCTTTAGCCTGATGTAACCCTCTCTCTTTGGCACTTCAGCAAAAACCCCGTTCTTCTGTATTGCCGGTTTTATACAAAACCTTGAAATGCTCTAATTAACCAACTCCTGACTAGCAAAACAGGACCAACAGTATAAGCCATTTCTGTTTCCCGACATCAAGCCTGAAATAACATAGAAGGTTGCCAGGATTTGTGTAGCGGCATGCAAAATCAGGCAAAGAATAATGAAGAGCAACTGAACCTGCCTGACTATGGACAGCTGGAAAAAATCTGAAGCTTTGAAACCTCAGCCTCTCTTGCCTCACCTTCTCCTAGTCTCCAGCAAGTCAAACCAAGATCTTATTGATGCTGGAAGAGTGCCAGGAAGGATTCAGCTGACCAGGTTCCTTCAACCTTTGAATTGGCCCCCTCCTGTTGGCCTCTCAGACAAGACCCATAAGCCTGACACTTACTGGAATTCTTAGGCAGCCCACTCCCGATGCTGACGCAGAGATTTCTTCCAGAGGATTTGAGAACAGCCACGTTGCCTGGACCATTCATAAAAGTCACCGTCCGGGTGCCGCCTCCGCCCCAGCCTTCCTTCTTCACACGGAATTGTAGTCTGAAATGAAGAAAGAGGAAGACAATCCAGGTTGTAACACTTAAGGTTTGCCTTGGTCTTCAAATGGGGTAGGGGCCACCTTTAGCCTCAAACCCTTCAAATCCTACGCTTGGGGAGTGGACTGAGATGCCTCTGGTGATTCATCCAGGGGAGCCAAAATGGACCAAAGCACCATTTTGCCCATCGATAGGACGGACTTCGAGGACAGCAAAAAAAAAAAAAAAAAGGACTTTATTATGCAAATCAGAATTAAGCCACTGTCACTAGAGATGGCGAGGGACACAAAAACACAGCTTTAAAAGGAGTTTACACACATTTATGGATGAGTTGGCCATCAGTGGTCAGCAGTCAAGATTATTTATATACTATTATTATATACTACAATTTCTACACTATTATTTATATATTATTTATTTAAGTCCTCAACTTACAACCATTCATTTAAAGGTCGTTTGAAGTTACAACCGTATTGAAAAAAGGGACTTATGACCATTGTTCACACTTATGACCATTGCAGCATCCCCTGTATGCACATGATCAAAATTTGGAGGCTTGGCAGCTGGCATGTACTTACGATGGTCGCAGTGTCCCGGGGTCACGTGATCCCCTTCTGCGACCTTCTGACAAACAAAGTCAATGGGGAAGCCAGATTCACATAACAACTGGATTACTAACTTAACAACTGCAGTGATCTGCTTAACAAATGTAGCAAGGAAGGTCATAAAATGGGGGAAAACTCACTTAACAACTCTCTTGTTTAGTAATGGAAATTTTGGGCTAAATTGTGATTGTAGGTCAAGGACTATCTGTAATAATAATAATAATAATAATAATAATAATAATAATAATAATAATCATAATCATAATCATAATCATAATCATAATAATGATGATGATGATGATGGAGTTGGAAGGGACCTTGGAGGTCTTCTAGTCCAACCCCCTGCTCAGGCAGGAAACCCTATAACATCTCAGACAAATGATTGTCCAGTCTCTTCTTAAAAACTTCCAGTGTTGAAGTATTCAGAACCTCAGGTATTCAGGCACCTGTACTTTTGTTCACAGTCTGGATATTATATAGACAAGTCCTCGACTTACAACCACAACTGACCCCAAAATTTCTACTCTTAAACAAGACAGTTGATAACTGTGTTTTGCCCCATTTTACGACCTTTCTTGCCACCGTTGTTAAGTTAATCACTGCAGCTGTCAAGTTAGTAACTTGGTTGTTAAGTGAACCTGGCTTGCCCATTGACTTTGCTTGTCAGGTCACAAAAGGTGATCCGGTGAGCTCTGGACCCTGCACCCGTCATAAGTACATGCCAGTTGCCAAGCCTCCAAATTTTGAACATGTGACCATGGGGTTGCTCCAATGGGTGTAAGCAGTGGTGGGATTCAACTGGTTCGCACCAGTTCGGCAGAACCGGTTGCTATTTTTTTTGTTGCCCAGCCCAGAATGGACTTCCGGAAGCGGCATCCGTACATATTTGAATCCCACCACTGGGCGTTAAGTGTGGAAAATGATCATATGTCTCTTTTTCCAGTGCCATTGCAACTTTGAATGGTCACTGAACAAATAAATTGAGGACTCCCTGTATGCGTGAGAGAAAGATGGTGAAGACAGCCCCTCCCTAATAAGTCACAGAGTAAATTGCAGATGCAGATAGTGGTGTCCGCAGTCTGGCAAGTTTTTGTCTATAGGTATAAAAATAATAAAGAGCTCAGCCTGGAAGAATAAACACGTGTCGTTCTTGGTTTGGGGCCTGATACTCGGGGGGGGGGGCTTTTTACTTCCAATCCAATTGCTATGATTTCTACGCATACAATGGTTTTCAGCAAAACCTGAAGTCCGATGAATCCGTAGCTGCTAAGACAATGGCAGGAAAAAAAAAAAAAAAAGGGGGGGGGGGGAAACTACCAAGCACACTTCCGGCTCATGGTTGCTGTGGGAAACGGCAGTGACTGAGAAGCTGAGGGAGGTTTTAAATTGTTTCCCATTGTCAAGGCAGGGAACTGGTTTTGCTCTGAGCGGCCCTTGGCAAATAAATTAGGTTTCCAGCCAAAGCCCCCCACCCCCCCTTGGTCTGCTCACGTGTCACTGAAATGGAGTTGGAGTTTTCCTCGGGTGGCTTCTTCGTAGCGCTTGCACAGCAGGCTAATGACTTCTGTCTTGAAGATGGATTCCAGGAATGTATCTGCCTCAGCTTCGTGCAAGATGAAAAAATCGTCCTGTTTCGTGCTGGGGAGACCCAGAAATAAAGAGCCAGGAGAAGAAGAAGAAGAAGAAGAAGAAGAAGAAGAAGAAGAAGAAGAAGAAGAAGAAGAGGAAGAGTGAAGAAGAAGAGGAAAGAGGGAAGAGGAAAGGGAGGAAGAAGAAGGAGGAAGAAGACGAAGAAGAAGAAGAAGGAGGAGGAGGAGGAGGAGGAGGAGGAGGAGGAGGAGGAGGTAGGGAGGCAGGAGGAGGAGTTGGAGAAGGATGTCCGTTTCTGGAAAGTTAGACAGAATTCCTTCGAGCCCCAGGAGCCCCAAATAACGCTTGTGCCAAAGCGGGACTTCAGCCAGAGTGGTTCGGTTTGCAAGGACCAACAACAGCAAAAATCCCTTTTCTTCAAGCTCTTAAGACAACATTTTTTTTAGCCTTCTGGCCCAATTATGCATCGCTGCCAGTGGTGGGATTCAAATATGTGAACAACCGGTTCTCTGTGTGGATGCCGCTTCCGGAAGTCCATTCTGGGCCTGAGCAACAAAAAATTAGCTACCGGCTCTGCTGAACTGGTGCGAGCCGACTGAATCCCACCACTAGAGTCTGGAAGAAGCAGTTGAGCCTGTGAACTTGGCAATAAAGGGGGAAGACACCAACAAAAGAGCTGCAACGGGAAAGAAATTCCAATTTTGACCTTGGATGGGCGTGGCATTTCCCCATTCAAGGGTGAGTGCAAGATGGGGGGGGGGTCTTCCTGCACTCAAGGCTCCTGTTCAATGAGCAGGGGACAGCTGTGACCAGAAACAATTTTGTCCTGTTGTGCCAGTTGTGTCCTTCCCTTCCCTACAGTATCCCCAATGTCACTATCCACAATTCCTTCAGAATTTAGGACCGTGCTTCTCAACCGTGAGAGCTTGGAGATGTTTGGACTTCAACTCCCAGAATTCCCCAGCCCACCAAGCTTGGTGGGCTGGGGAATTCTGGGAGTTGAAGTCCACACATCTTCAAGTTCTCAAGGTTGAGAAACACTGGTTTGGGAGATGAAGAAGAGGCTGGAGAGTTAGATGGATAGCTGTTTCTCCAACATAAGAATGGCGGGAGCCTAGGGGTGTCCATAGGGGCATTGTAAAAGTCAAAATAGTGGCTGTGAGCACATGACTCAAGCTTTTCCATATGTGTTACATGCAGGATTTCAACCACATGGCCTTTTTAAACATACCTGCTGGGGCTTCTTCAATCTATTAGAATAAAGCTGGAAGGGACCTTGGAGGTCTTCTAGTCCAACCCCCTGCTCAAGCAGGAGACCCTATACCAGGGTGTCAAACTGCCAGCCCATAGGCCAGATGCGTCACACAGAAGCCGCGCCCACCCCAGCTCTTGCTAGGGGGAAAAAGTTGTGATAAGTTGCGACACGCGGTGAGTTTGACACCCCTGCCCTATGCCATTTCAGACAAATGGTTGTCCTTCTCTTAAACCCTCCAGTGATGAAGCACCTACAACTTCTGGAGGCAGGCTGTTCCACTGGTTAATTGTCCTCACTGTTAGGAAGTTTCTCCTAGGAGGTTGCTTCTCTCCTTGATTAGTTTCCATCCATTACTTCTTGTCTTGCTGTCTGGTGCTTTGGAAAATAAGTTGACCCCCTCTTCTTTGTGGCAGCTCCTCAAATACTGGAATACTGCTATCATGTCATCCCTAGTCCTTCTTTTCTCTAGACTGGTCATACCCAATTCCTGCAACTGTTCTTCATATGTTTTTGTTTCCAGGCCCCTAATCATCTTAGTTGTTCTTCTTGGCACTTTTTCCAAAGTCTCAACATCTTTTTTGTAATGTGGTGACCAAAACTGGCTGCTGTATTCCAGGTGGGGTCTTACTAATGATTTATAAAGTGGTACTAATACTTCACGTGATTTTGATTCTATGCCTCTGTTTATACAACCAAGCATTGTATTAACTTTTTTGGCTGCTGCAGCATATGGCTGGCTCATGCTTAAGTGATCGTCCACTAGCACTCCAGGGTCTTTCTCACAGTTACGGTTTTTGAGCCAGGTTTCGCCTAATCTGTACTCGTACCTTTGGTTTTTCCTGCCTAAATGTAAAACTTTGCTTTTCTCCACATTGAAACTCATTTTGTTGGATAGGGCCCATTGTTCAAGTCTGTCAAGATCTTTTTGGATCCTGAGCTTGTCTTTTAACAAAAGCCACTTGATGCTGTGGCCTTGTTGCTTTTTACAGGATGGGAACGCAGCTTACCTGAGAGACACTCGATTCACTCTTTGGACCTCCAACTTCTTCTTCAGCACCTCCTGGATCTGCCCTTTCTCAGGACCCTTTTTCACCTTCTCTCGGCCAATCAGATACAGGTGTTTGGGTGTTAAGATTAAGTCCCGCTTGATGGGCTGAGCAGGTGGAAAAATAAGAGGCAGATGGCAAGATGTATGAACTCTTTACCAGTTGGTAATCTGCTGGAAAAAATCCCTTTGTTTTTTTGTTTTTGTTTTTTTACAACTACCAAATTTCAGAAAAATATAAAATACAACGAACCAGAAAAAATGATTTCAAGGGAAAAAGAGGGAAAGGAGGGAAAAAGCAAAATTAGGGGGTGCAGACAAGAAGGAAAAAGACAGTGCAGGTAATCCTCAACTTACAACCATTCGTTTAGTGACAGTTTGAAGTTACAACGGCACTAAAAAAATTGACTTATGATGGGTTTTCACACTTATGACCGTTGCAGCATCCCCACGGTCACGTGATCAAAATTTGAACATTTGGCAACTGGCATGTATCTATGACAGTTGCAGTGTCCTGAGGTCATGTGATCTGGCTTCCGACAAGCAAAGTCAACGGGGGAAGCCAGATTCCCTTAATGACTGCATGATTCAGTCAGCAACTGTAGTGATTTATTTAACAACTGTGGCAAAAAAGGTCATTAAAACGGGGGCAAAACTCAGCAACTGCCTTGCTTAAATGGAAATTTGAGGCTCAGTTGTGCTCATAAGAACTGAGAACTGCCAGTATAGAAACAAAATAGCTTCAGACTTTCTTCAATACTAATACAAGCATAAAATATAATAACCACTTGAACCTGAGTAAACCATACTGTCAGCCTGGCCCTCTTCGCTTCCCTTCAAGCTTGCTGTCTGCTGCCATGGAAACGGAGGTGGGGGAGCAATGGGTATTTGGCAGTAGTGGGATTCAGCCCGTTCGCACCACTTCGGCAGAACCGGTAGCTATTTTTTTGTTGCCCAGGCCCAGAATGGACTTCCGGAAGTGGCATCCATACAGAGAACCAGTTGTTCACATATTTGAATCCCACCACTGGTATTTGGGGGGAGGGGGAAAGCATGCAGGAGGTGTGAGACTGGAATTTCTGAGAAGTGATGGGGAGGCCTGGGCTCAGCTTGGGTTGTTTAAGATCTTCAAGGCCAACCGTCCTGGGAAAGGCATGCACGAAGGAGGACCGGTGCACCTGGATTGGAGACGTTCCCAAAACATCTTCCTGGCCAATGATTGGACTCTGGTTGCCTGGCTACAGGGGGGCTCTGGGATTATTTCCAATTTGTCTTTTCGCTGGTGTTTACTTCAGACCTTGCCTGGTTTTTGCTGCAATCAGTTCTTTCCTAGTAAAAGTAGCTTTTCTCTGACTCTATGGGTTTTCTTTCCTAGGGACTGATTGGGGGCAGCCCTGACACACACTCTCAAAAAAAAGTCTGTGAAGCTGTTTCAACATTTTAAAACTCTTTGACAAACGGCAAGAATTCTTCCAGGTCTTGGAAAAAAAGAGGTCGCAGTTTTTGGTTCTTCACCTGACGGTGGAAGCTAAGCTCCATCTTACCTTAAACCGCCTGTCGTACTTGATGACTGAATCGGCAAAATCGATTCTCTCCCTTTTGCCCAAAAACTGGCGTAGTTCTGGTTTGTCTTCCATGCCCAGATAATCCCCCACGAAATTCCGGTTGATGCTGTTCCGTCGTCTCTCTTTGAAGTTGTACAGGATATGGGATGCTTAATGAAGAAGGAAGAGCAAAGAGTGAAGTGCAGTAGACTTTGTTAAGTTCTGTATAGATCGTTACGACAGAATAATGTTATTGATTATACACATGAGGGAGATGTGCAGTTCAAAAATGTGAAAAAGAAATAAATATTTGTTTTAAACCGCTTTGAATCTCACTTGCAGTTACTATCCAACGTAGAATCATAGAGCTGGAAGGGACTTGGAGGTCTTCTAGTCCAACCCCCTTACTCAAGGCAGGAGACCTTACACCATCTTGGTCAAATGGTTGTCCAGTCTATTTCTGAAAATCTCCAGTGATGGAACACTGTCGGAAATTTCTCCTTACTTCTAGGTTGGATCTCAATTTAACAAGCTTCCACTCACTTCTTCTTATCCTGCCCTCTGGTGCCTTAGAGCAGGGCTTTTCAACCTTTTCACCCATTGTACCACTTTTAGGATATGGCAATATCTGAGTACCACCAGTCGCCCAGCAAGGTGTCAAAAACTTGATGACCCCCCAAAAAAGGAAAAAAGTGATGAAGTACAGGTAGTCCTCGACTTACAACAGTTCGCTTACTGACTGTTCGAAGTTACAATGGCACTGAAAAAAGTGCCCCCCAAGCCACAGCCGAGCAAGACACCTGCCTGCCCGCCCGCCGGCGCTCTTCCTCCTGTCCGAGGTTTTCATTGTTGTGAGCATTTCTGTTGAGGGTTGGCAGCGGGGGTGGGGTGGGGGGTGTTTGGTTTTTATTCCCCCCGTCTGCTGGGTGGTTGCAGCAGGTTTTGGTCACTTCACATGACCCTGGGACACTGTGACCGTCATAAATATGAATCAGTTGCCAAGCATCTGAATGTAAATCACAAGACCCTGGAGATGCTGCAACATTCCAGCTGATCGGCGCTTCTTCTGGGCTCAGCAGAAGCGCCAGGATCAGTGCTGCTTTCCAGCTGATTGGTGCTTCTTCAGGGCTTAGCAGAAGCATCAGGATCAGCACCGAGCTCCAGCTGGAGCCTGGCGCTGATCCTGGCACTTCCACTGAGCCCTGACAGCCCTGAAGAAGCGCCGATAAGCTGGAAAGCGGCACTGATCCTGGCGCTTCCGCTGAGCCCTGACAGCCCTGCAGCTCCAGCCATCTCTCGCTCAGGCTTGTGCGGTGCTGCCACCGGTTCAGCTCATTCCCCTCCCCCGCTACCACTTTTCTAGGATGGTCGCGTACCACCTGCCAGGTGCCAATGTACCACAGGTGGTACCCGTACCACTGGTTGAAAAGCCTTGGCTTTGAGAATAAGTCAACCCCCTCCTCTCTGTGACAGCCCCTCAAGTATTGGAGACAGTTACCATGTCCCCTTAACCCTTCTCTTCAATAGGCTGGACATACCTAGCTCTCTCTCAACCGTTCATCGTACTATTTAACCTCCAGACTCTTTATCATCTTTGTTGCTCTTCTCTGCACACTTTCTAGGGACTCAGCATCTTTTTTTGTAACACGGTGACCAGAATGCGACGCAGTATCCCAAGTGTGGCCTCACTAGTGGGGTACCATCATGTCCTGAGAACAAGGGCCCTTCCTACCTTCTTCTCGCATCTGCTCGTACTTCCTGATGGCGATGTGACGGCGCCACGCTTTCTGGATGACCCGGGCATACCCATCAAACTTTCGTTCCCGCATTTCCTCAAGGAGGAAGAGCTGGCAGCAGAAAGAAAAATATCACATAAAGGCGTGCGAAAGAGAAGGAGGACCCCCCCCCCACATTTATGCTTTTAAAAAACTCCTAATAGCCCCACCGGGTAGGCCAGACCAAGAACACAACCCCACAGGAAGGCTAAAACTACTTTGATCGAAATGGCTATAATAACAGAATCTTACACCTTGAGTTGTGCTACCCCCTCCCCCCTTCACATGTGAGTTAGCGATCCCTTTCCAAATATTATCTGCCTGTGGTGGACTTAGGATATGAGGGGTCCTTGGTGCTCTCTGAGCTTGGTTGTTTTCCTGAATATGTTTCATTACCTAAACTAGGTAACATCATCGGTGCCGAGCTACAAATACAGATAGTCCTCGCGTTACCACAGTTCATTTAGTGACCGTTTGAAGTTGCAACGTCATTGAAAAAAGTGACTTAGGATCGTTTGTCACACGACCGTTGCAGCATCCTCGTGGTCACATGATCAAAATTCAGATGCTTGGCAGCTGGTTCATATTTACGACGGCTGCAGTGTCCTGGAGTCATGTGATCCACCTTTTGCGTCCTTCTGACAAGCAAAGTCAATGGGGAAGCCAGATTCACTTAACAACCATGTTACTAACTTAACAACTGCAGTGATTCACTTAACAATTGTGGCAAGGAAGGTCATAAAATGGGGCAAGGTTCACTTAACAACTATCTCTCTTATCAACGTAAATTTTGGGCTCAATTGTGGTCATAAGTCGAGGACCGCCTGTATTCCTCAACCCTGAATACAAATATTCTCCTTTATCGGTACTTATGCTTTACCATTTGCCACTTTATTAATGAACCTTGCCAGTGGTGGAATTCAAATACCTGAACAACCGGTTCTCTTATTCGATAGAGGCCTGGGCCTCCGAGGCTTAGAACCGACTTCCGGAAGTGGCATCCACGCACTTCCGGCGGGCCGTTCTAGGCCTGGGAGGCCTAGACTGGACTTCTGGAAGCCAGCCGGTTCTCTGAATGCAGCAAAATTTAGCTACCGGTTCTGCTGAACCGGTGCAAACCGGCTGAATCCCACCACTGAACCTTGCGTATCTCCATCAAGGTCGCCTTCTTTACCCTCAGTCTTGTAATTCAGTTTTTAGATTATATTTTTTTACATGGCATCAACAACATCAACAACAGGACCTTGTTTTTCAAAACAGGTAAGCTAAGGTGGCCTAGCTTACCGACTCTGGATTCTTGACAAAAACCTTTGTGCGGCCCATCTGGTACTGATCCACATCCATGTTGACGGACCTTAACAAGTGCTGGACTCCTTGGCGTTCATCTCCTCGCCACCTTGGCCACGTTTCTGGGGTCAGGATGGCGTACCTTAAGAAAAGAAGCACATGTATGTGCTCAGATAATAACTCCAAAGTGATGCTAACATCCAAGGAGTCCATTACTATAAACATAATCAGTTTTCTTGAGGGTCAGCAGGGTCCATTTCATTTTAGTGTGTGGGATCTGTGCAGATATGATGCGGAAAAAATGCTGTTCCTTCCCCCATTCCACTTCCTCTCTTTCAGAAAATAATCTGGCTTTCTTCTCTTGTTTCCCCCCCAACCCAAGGATTTAAGTATCTCAGAAAAAGTGGAAACCTCCATTCCTGGCCATTGACAACAGTCAATTCTACACTATCCATTCCTGGCCATTGACTAAAGTCCAAATTCCATAATCCATTCCTGCCATTCACAAAAATAATTATCTGGAGGGAAGGTGGGAACGGATTAGTACAGGAGGGTGTCCACGGTTCCCCTGGGAGAGGTGAAGAATTTGAGTTGATGAATGAGTCTCTTTTTCCTCCCAGCTAAACCTGGCCAAAAGGTTGACTGTCAACACACACTATCCTACAGGGATTAGCTCAATCATAGGAAGACTGTGTAACTCTTGGTTTTAGGGCTGCCTGCATCCAGTTATTTTCCCTCTTTAGTTCTGGATAGGGTTGTGCTATTAGACAAAACTGGTGCATAATTTAGGGGTCCTCCTAGACTCACGGCTCCTGTTGAAGGAGCAGGTAGCAGCTGTGGCCAGGAGAACTTCTGCCCAATTTCATGTTTTGTGCCAGTTGTGTCTCATCTTAAACTAGGAGGCACTAAACATGGTAACTCATCCTTTGATCACCTCCCAAGTGGATTATTGCAATATTCTCTACATAGACCTGGCCTTGGAGAACACTCTGTTGTTACAATTATTTCAGAATGTGACAAACAATTATGGACATATGTTGACATACCAATGTTACATCTTTGCTATGTCAGCTGCACTGGCTCCCACTATGTTTCAGAGTGGAATTCATGGTGCTGGTCATCACCTATAAAGACCTTCATGGCATTGAGCTAGGTTATTTGAGGAACTGCCTCTCTTCAATGATGTCTACCTGTCCCATCAGGTCCAGCAGAAGGGAGATGTTCTGGGTCCCACTGATTAGAGAATATAATCTTGTGGGACCCAGGAAATGTGTGGCTGCATTAGCCCTTTGGAAGACCATTCTACCCAAGATTAAGTTGGTGCTTTGGAAAAGCCCTCAAGACTTGGCTGTTTTCTGAGCACGGGTAGTTAGTTGAATACATGAAGTATTGGTTGATTGATTTTTTTCAGATATCATTTTATGCTTCTTGTTTTTGGTTGCTATATTTATTTTATTGATATTTTAAATTTGGTTAGCTGCCAAAGTCATTTTGTGAAATGGGGGGGGGGTTGTATAAATCATATCATCATCGTCATCATCATCTTCATCATCATCATAGTTGGAAGGGACCTTGGAGGTTGCTTTTCTCTTTGGTTAGTTTCCATCTATTGCTTCTTGTCTTGCCTTCTGGTGCTTTGGAGAATAAGTTGACCCCATCTTCTTTGTGGCAGCCTCTTAAATATTGGAATCTCATCTCATCGCTAGCCTACCTAGCCTAGCCTATCTATTCATCATATTATATCGTATCGTATCGTATCATCTATCTATCTATCTATCTATCTATCTATCTATCTATCTATCTATCTATCTATCTATCTATCTATCTATCTATCTATCTATCTATCTATCTATCTATCTATCTATCTATCGATCTATCGATCTATCTATCTATCTATCTATCTATCTATCTATCTATCTATCTATCGATCTCTGCCTGTCTGCCTGTATATCTATCTATCTATTATATATATTATATATCTATCTTCTATCCTGTCTGTCTGTCTGTCTGTCTGTCTGTCTCTGTCTGTCTGTCTGCCTATCTATCTATCTATCTATCTATCTATCTATCTATCTATCTATCTATCTATCTATCTATCTATCTATCTATCTATCTATCTATCTATCTATCTATCTATCTATCTATCTATCTATCTTCTCTCTCTCAGTCTTTCAGGCAAGGAGCTACAGCACCAGATTCATGATAACAGCAATCTAACTTCTTACCTTTGCAGGAATTTATGAAAGACTCTGCGATATGCAAATCCAGCTCGACGGACTCGGATATTCTCCTTCAGTCCCAGGTACTCCACTTGGTGCTTCACCCTGCAAGATGTATGTGTAACATAGGAGGGAGATGTACCTCCCAAGGACATTAGTCTTATGAAAATTGATAACGAGGGAAGTACAGGTAATCCTCAACTTATAACTTTTGTTTAGCACCTGTTCAAAGTTACAAAAGCACTGAAAAAACCAGTGGTGGGATTCTGCCGGTTCGCACCAGTTCGGCAGAACCGGTAGCTAATTTTTTGTTGCCCAGGCCCAGAATGGACTTCCGGAAGCAGCATCCACACAGAGAACCGGTTGTTCACATATTTGAATCTCACCACTGGAAAAAAACTGATTTACAATTGAGCCTCACCCTTATGACCACTGCACTATCCCTATGGTCACGTGATCAAAATTTGGATGCTGGGCAAACCGCATGAATTTACAAGGATTGCAGCATCCCAGGGTCATGTGATCACCATTTGTGATCTTCCCATCTGGCTTCTGACAAGCAAAGTAAATGGGAGAAGTCAGATTCACTTAACGACTGCACGATTTACTTAACAACTGTAGCGATTTGTTTAACAACAGTTGCAAAAAAAAAAAAAGGTTGTAAAATTAGGTGTGGCTCTCTTAACTACTATCTTGCTCAGCAATAGAAATTCTGGCCCCAGTAAGGCCACAAGTCAAGGATTACCTGTAACAGGATTGGTTGATAACTTAAATGCACTTTAAGAAGATTAACTTTTGCTTTTGGTTCCTGGTTTTTATGGAGATTTTTGCCCCATTGGTAATTCCTTCTCTCTTACCTACTCTCCTCCCAGTCTCGCGCCCTCTTCGTCTCATTGGGTTTAATGCAACGGATGTAATGAGGTGTGCACTTCATCAGCGTGTTCACAAGATCGTTGGCCTGTTTCTGGGGAGATTAAAGATTCTTGGTGTCACCCAATCTGCTACTTAAATTCCACCACGTTCTGTTCCAGAGCACCAAAAACAAAACACTTTCCCAAGAAAAAAAGAGGCTTCCAGAATTCTCCCTGTCAAATCTTCTCACTGAAGTTTGAAATGTTGTTGTGACCTGATCTTTCCTTGAGATGTAATGACAGTATTAGGACTCCTTCTTTCTTTCTTTCTTTCTTTCTTTCTTTCTTTCTTTCTTTCTTTCTTTCTTTCTTTCTTTCTTTCTTTCTTTCTTTCTTTCTTTCTTTCTTTCTTTCTTTCTTTCTTTCTTTCTTTCTTTCTTTCTTTCTTACTTACTTACTTACTTACTTACATACTTATGTTTATCCTGCCTTTTTATTTTTATAAATTAGTCAGGGCAGTGAACATATTCCTTCCTCTTCCTATTTTCCCATGACAACAAGCCTGCAAGGTGGGTTGGGTTAAGGAGGAATGATTCCCCCAAAGACACCCAGCTGGCTTTCAGACCTAAGGTGGGACTAGAACTCACAGTCTCCCGGTTCCTAGCCTGATGCTTTAACCCAGGGGTCTTCAAACTTGGCCCTTTTATGACTTGTGGACTTCAACTCCCAGAATGCCTCAGCCAGCATGCCTGGCTGAGGAATTCTGGGAGTTGAAGTCCACAAGTCATAAAAGGGCCAAGTTTGAAGACCCCTGCTTTAACCACTAAACCTGATCATTGACAAACTACAGAGACTGCTTTTATTGCCTGTAGCTGCTTCCTAATATCAGCTGTTGAGGAACAAATAATTAAAAAAAAAGCTCTAACCCAATGGAAATGTACCTTAATTTTGGATCCAGCTGTAGTGGGCCGTCCTTTTTTATCTGAATTGAGTTTTTCTGGGAAAAGCATCCGGATGAAAGCACTAAGAAAGGGAAAAGAAAGTAAGAAAGAACTAGAATTTTGGAAATGGACCTGTAAAAATATACCACTGATGCAGACTATGATTGTATTTGAGGTGGTATTCCCCTGTATCTAAGGGGCACAAACGGATAAATTCTCCCCTGCTTTATATTCAGACTGTCTCTGAATAAGTTAGTTTACTATTGATAGCCATACATTTATCTAAGATCCTCTTGGTAAGAACAAAAACAGGTCTTGTTGCATAAGAACTCTTGTTGCTTCTGAAGGCTGAAAGAACATTGTACCACAAACTCCATCACCTCAGGGCTATGGGTGTGACTTTGATACACTTATGGTACATATTAGTCCATGCATAGAAAAATAGGTGGATATTGCAAGATTTATGCTTTTAAACACCAGTTGTATTTTATTCTGTTTCTATTTGTTTTTAATTGTTAGTTGTTCAGAGTCATGTATATGAGATGGGCAGCCATATACATTTACTGAATAAATAAATAAATTGTGATACCCTAATACAGAGGTCCCCAACCTTTTGGGCACCAGGGACTGGTTACGTGGAGAGAGATTTTTCCGCGGACCAGAGGGGGCGTGGTTTTGTGTGCTGCCTGCATCCCGTGGATGGGGCTTTGCTTGTTTGTGCGGCCCGGTTGCTGGCATGCTGCAGCCCGGTACCGGTCCATGGACCGGGGGTTGGGCACCTCTGCCCTAATAGACTGCTTTTGACAGTCTGACCAACACCTCCTCTCCCCAGAAACACTGCTATTCGTTTATCTAGCCCAGATTTGGGGATTTTTTGCCTCTTTAAATCAGGATCACAAATTTGATTTGTAACAGAACTACAGTTCCCAGAATTTCAAGCTGGCATGTCCTGTACACATCTCATGGCACCAGTTTAAGCAAGTCTGTTTTGAAAGTTGTTGGAATAAAATTCCCATTCCTGACTCTTGGGCATATTATCCGGTGGGAGCTGTAGTCCAAGTACACTGCAAACCCTTCCGTTTTCCTTCATTATGTGCTTTTAGGGTGGGTAACACGATGCCTCCGTGAAGCTTATAACCCAGTACAAAAAATGAAAAATATGGCCAAGTGAGGTTTGGGGGAAGGAAAGCAAGGGAAACCAACTCACAATTCACTGGATTGCATTAGTTCTATCAGGTCGGTGAAAAGCACATCCCGATTTCGTTCACAAAAGCCGTTTACGTCATAGGAGACCTGTGGTTAGGATAGGCCGATGGTTAGCATTTCTGCCATGTGTAATTCCTGTTACGTTTGGTAAGTGGGACCTGTGATCTCTCACTGCTTTCTTCAAATAAATCTATCCACTCCCAGTCTAGTACAGGTGTCCCCAACCTTGGCAACTTTAAGACTTGTGTACTTCAACTCCCAGAATTCCTCAGCCAGCTTGGCTGGCTGAGGAATTCTGGGAGTTGAAGTCCACAAGTCTTAAAGTTGCCAAGGTTGGGGACCTCTGGTCTAGTACCTCCTCCACCATACAGTGACATCAGAATGTAGAAAGTGACTTACAACTGGTCCTCATACCGATGATCACCATAGCATCCTCACGGTCATGTGATCAAAATTTGATCTCCTGGCAACCGGCATGTGGCAAAAAAGGCCATAAAACCAGGTGTGACTCACTCAACAACCTCCTTGCTTAGCAATGGAAATTCTTGACCCAATTATGATTGTATGTCAAGGAGTACTGCCTTTGCTCTTCTAGTTTGTGTGTGCCTGTGTATACACACACACAGATAATCCTCCCTTAAGGGTCACTCGTTCAGTGACCAAAGTCACATTGACTCTGAAAGATGAGAGTTATAACTGGTCCTCATCGTTGCAGCCGTTGCAGCATCCCATGGCTGCGTGGTCGCTATTTGGGTGCTTGGCAACTGGGTCATAACCAGTGGTGGGATTCAGCCAGTTCGCACCAGTTCGACAGAACCAGTAGCTAATTTTTTGTTGCCCAGGCTCAGAACGGACTTCCAGAAGTGGCATCCACACAGAGAACCGGTTGTTCACATATTTGAAACCCACCACTGGTCATAATTGCAATGATTGCAGCATCCCACAATCACGCAATCACCATTTGTGGCTTTCCCTGCCAGCTTTTGCCAAGCAAAGTCAATGGGGAAGCCTGCAGGAGATTGCAAATGCTGATCTCCCAATTGGGATTCACTTAATGACAGCAGCTGGAACTGCTGCAGCTACGAGGTTGTCACACTTTATGATCATGTTGCTCAGCTATTAAGTTCCCAAATCCAATTAGCAAGCACTACCTGTACACACACACACATACATATGATCAATTTAAACATAATTTTAACTATTCTGAGTTCAGTTTATACACAAACACACACAGAGAGTTGGAAGGGACCTTGGAGGTCTTCTAGTCCAACCCCCTGCTCAAGCAGGGAAGCTTGATACCATTTCAGACAAATGGTTGTCCAATTGATTCTTAAAAGCCTCCAGTGATGGAGCACCCATGACTTCTGGAGGCAGGTTGTTCCACTGATTAATTGTTCTATCTGTCAGGAAAGTTTTCCTTAGTTCCAGGTTGCTTCTCTCCTTGATTAATTTCCACCCATTGCTTCTTGTTCTGCCTTCAGGTGCTTTGGAGAATAGCTTGACTCCTTCTTCTTTGTGGCAGCCCCTGAGATATTGGAACACTGCTATCATGTCACCCCTCGTCCTTCTCTTCATTAAACTAGACATACCCAATTCCAGCAACCGTTCTTTATATGTTTTAGCCTCCGGTCACCTGACCATCTTTGTTGCTCTTCTCTGCACTCTTCCTAGACTAGTCTCAACATCTTTTTTTATATCACGGTGACCAAAACTGGATGCAATACGAGTATGTGCAACTCACAGCACATCAGTAGATCAGAGTTAGCATTTTCAGCCTAGAAACTGGAGAAGCCAAACTGAAAGGAGCAAGGAAGGGAGGGCTAGGAAGTAAAGTGGGGAGTTCGGGAGACCTTGCCAGCATAGTGGTGGATGATGAATCCTGAACTGGAGCCGTTGAAATGCTCGTGGGTCCCCACTCCCGACTGGAGCTTCTGCAGCAAGGTCTGGTCGGCCCCCTCGCCCTTTGCATACACAGTAGCGCAAACATCATCTAAGATGCTCATAATTCCAGGAGGATTCTGGAAGACAAAGACAAAAAGAGCGAAGGAGTGAAAATCTGGTCTCTCCATCCTGTTCAAGAGGGCAAAGCTGCTCGAGTCCAAACCAGGCAAATTCAAACTGCCTTTAAACTGGTTGTAAAATGTGTTGTTAAGAAAAGGGCGACATGGGCTTCTGTTTTGTCCCAAAGGTGCTTTTTCAAGAGGCAACTGGGTGTTCTTTGTTTTTCCTTGAAGACATTTCATTTCTCATCAAAGAAGCTTCTTCAGTCCTGACTGAATGGTAAGGAATGGAGGGATTTATGTTCCTTGCAGTCATCTGGTTGTTAGCACTCTCTCTGAGAGTCATTGAGGCCACCTGGAGGCTTATCTGTGCCCTCGGGGTCACCTGAATAATGGAACTGCTGAAAGGACTGTTGTAAATAGGAGACAGGAGATGTCATATCTCCCCCTCCCTGTTGAGAGAGGGCTGCATAATTTTAATTTAGATGGCCTCTTTCACCCCTCTTTCAAACGTCTTTAAGGAAAAAAAAAGAAAGCCCAGTTGCCTTTTGAAAAAGCATTTTTGGGACAACCATGACCTGGATGACAGAATCTCCGTAGTCATTTACCTATGGGCTTCTGTTTTATAATGTTGCTTGTATGTATTTGTTGTTCATTTTCAGATAGAGATGGCTTTATTTTCCCCAGCTGGTAGCAAAAATCTTCAAAGACTCCTTTTGGCAATTGTAATTTATTGGTCTTCTGTATCATTTTAAATCATTCTGGGAGTTGAAGTCCAGACAGTTTAAAGTTACTGAGGTTGAGAAATGAAGATCTATCTATCTATCTATCTATCTATCTATCTATCTATCTATCTATCTATCTATCTATCTATCTATCTATCTATCTATCTATCTATCTATCTATCTATCTATCTATCTATCTATCTATCTATCTATCTATCTATCTATCTATCTATCTATCTATTATATCTATCTATTATCTATCTATCTATCTATCTATCTATCTATCGATCTATCTATCTATCGATCGATCGATCGATCGATCGATCTATTATCTATCTATCTATTATCTATCTATCGATCTATCTATTATCGATCTATCTATTATCGATCTATCTATCTATCTATCTATCTATCTATCGATCTATCTATCTATCGATCTATCTATCTATCTATCTATCTATCTATCTATCTATCTATCTATCTATCTATCTATCTATCTATCTATCTATCTATCTATCTATCTATCTATCTATCTATCTAATCTATCTATCTATCTATCTATCAAATGTATAGGTTGTCCATCTTACCTCAAGGTAACTCGGAGGTAAGAAAGCCAGGAAACAAAGCTAAATTTATCATAAGACGACCCAGAGTCACTTTGGATAGTGCAATAGATGGCATATAAATGTAATAAATAAATACAGTCTCCAAGGTTTATTTTTTACAGAACAACGGCTGCCATCTTCTTTCTAGAATGCTCCAGAACAACATACCCATTTTAGGCGTATTCTAATCAACTAAGTTTTAAATGAATTTTAGGGAAGAAAAAGGCATGGATGTTTCATTTTTTATGTAAAAAAACAAGGCCTTTTTAAGAATTTAATTCAACTGGAATAAAGTATTAATGCCATCCCCAGCTCAACCCCCCCACACCTCAGTGAATCTTTTCACATGATCTCCCCCTCAGTCCTTCTCTTACCACTTTGTTTTCAATGAGATCACACACAATTTTGTTGTTGAAATATTCAATTGCGGTCCACTTGATGCCTTCCTGTACATACTCTTCCTAGGGCAAGGGGAGAGATTGCTTTTAAAAAACAAAGGAGCAATTAATGCACATTCAAAGAACAGCTAAAAATGAGGATCTACTTAAGAATACTGTTAGTTCTGTCTGATCTGATAATCTGCAGCTCACAAATCAGAACAGCATAAAAGAGTTGGAAGGGACCTTGGAGGCCTTCTAGTCCAACCCCTGCTCAAGCAGGAGACCCGATACCCAATCTCTTCTTAAAAAAACCTTCAGTGTTGGACCACTCTGGAGGCAAATTGTTCTACTAATTAATTGTTCTAACTGTCAGGAAATTTCTCCTTACTTCTAGGTTGGTTCCCTCCTTGGTTAGTTTCCATCCATTGCTTCTTGTTTTGCCTTCATGTATGTTAGAGAATAGGTTGGCCCTCCCCCCTCTTCTTAGTGGCAGATATTGGAACACTGCTATCATGTCCCCCCTCGTCCTTCTCTTCATTAAACTAGACATACCCAATTCCAGCAACCGTTTTTTATATGTTTTAGCCTCTAGACCTCTAATCATCTTTGTTGCTCTTCTCTGTACTCTTTCTAGAGTCTCAACATCTTTTTTTATGTCGTGGAGACCAAAACTGAACCCAATATTTCAAGTGTGGTCTTACCAAAGCATTATAAAGTGATACTAACATTTCTCGTGATCTTGATTCTGACCATCTGTTAATGCAGCCTAGGACTTTAGGGCAATTTTTCCGAACCTGATGCCTTCCTGATATGGTGGAATTAAAACTACTGGCGTTCCCAGTCAGCCTTCTGGTTAGGAATTCAAGGAGATGCCAAACATCCTAACCCAGAGATACAGTCCTATGTCCAGGTTAGGATAGGTGGGGGTCTCACAATTGGAGACTGATCCACAGAATCCACAGTCCACCCTCAAAAGAATTTGTATCTTCTCCCACACTGGACTCACCTGCTCTGCTTTAAGTGTCAATTCAATGAAGATCTGTTGAAGTTTTTCATTCACAAAGTTAATGCAGAATTGTTCAAAGCCATTTCTCTGAAGATCGGGGAAACATGAGGCAAGGAAAGGAGAACAGTTTTGGAAAGAAGGTGGTTAGTTGACATTCCCATCAAATTCCAGACTTGGAGAAAAGAAATGGAGAACTGAGTGGAACTGGAAAGGATCACAGATTCCAAATCAGCATGACTCAAGCCAGCAAATTACATGGGAAGCTTCCCATTGCTAAGAAATTATTCCTTCATAAGATACGGTCTAGTGGTTAAGGCACCAGGCTAGAAAGCAGGAGACCTGCGTTCAAGTCCAGCCTTAGCCATGAAAGCCAGCTGGGTGACTTTGGTCAGTTATTCTTTCAGCCTAGCCCACCTCACAGGGTTGTTGTTGTGGGGAAAATATGAGGAGGAAGGTTATTGGATATGTTCACCGCCTTTGGTTGTTTCTAAAAACAATAAAGGTGGGATACAAATAAATAAATAAAAAATAAATGATCAACCATTGAAAATAACCAACAACTAAATTAAGGTGGTCCCAAAATTTTCAGAGCTTTTCTTTGTTTCTGCTTAAATATAACAAATGATTCATATTCTGTCAGAACCTCTAGTTGAGGGCTGTGTATAATATGCGGATTACACAAAATAGAATTTTGATTGGACTTGTGACATGCTGAACAAAATGGGCCAAAACTTACCAATTATGTCCTTATTTTTATCAGAGAAATCTCTGTCTGTTGTATGTATGTGACTTGAGGCTAGTAAGGTCACCCAAACCCTTTTTACTGTATTAAAATCTATTACTGATAGTCCTAGTTTAAAAATATTACTGGTAGCCCTCGTTTAACGATCTTTCATTTAATGACTGTTAAGAGTTATGATGGCACTGGGAAAAGTGACTTATGACAGGTCCTCACAGCACTGTTTTGATCACATGATTATAATCCAGGTGCTTGGAAACTGATCTGGATTTCCAGCCATTGCAATGTCCTGTTGTCATTTATTTATGGCTCCTTAGATATTAAAATTAACAATGAATATTGTTGTCTTTTAGTTTTGTTTACTAAACTGTTAAATCAGGGCTTTTCAACCTGTGGTACGCGTACCACTTGTGGTACATTAATGAGTGGCAGGTGGTACGCAGCCCTGCCTAGCCAAGTGTAGTGGGGAAGGGAAAGAGCCAGCACAGGCAAAGACTTACAGTGAGAGAGTCCTCTGGAGCTGCAGATTTTACTTATGAATGGAGCCATTTGGGGAGGCTGCCTTAGCCGTCAGCTAGTACTTACATTTTTTTTCTTCTTTAAGTGCCAGCTGGGCTCCTTACTTTCCTTTCTAGCCAGTAGCTAATTCTTAAAGGGGAAGTGCCTTTTTAAGCTAGTTCACTCAGCAGCTTGTCTTTTCTGTCTCTGGAGGCCTTTCCTTGTTTGATCAATATATGGAAGAGGGAAAATATGGGGGGGGTTCAAATTCTTCCTTCCGAAGGAGATGGGAATGAGAAAAAGGGAGGCAGGGAAGGGAGGGAGGGAAGGAAGTCCCGCCTTAGCACTTGGCCACCAGCAGCTCTGCCCTTGACTTTGCTTGTCAAAAGGTTGCAGAAGGGGATCACATGACCCTGGGACACTGTGACCATCATAAATATGAATCAGTTGCCAAGCATCCAAATATAAATCACATGACCCTGTTGCTGCAATGGTCATAAGTGTGAAAAATGGTCATAAGTCATTTCAGTGCAATTGCAACTTTGAACAGGGTTTTTTTTTGTCACCAAGTTTTTGACACCTTGCTAGGTGGTACTCGAATATTGCCATATTCTAAAAGTGGTACAATCGGTAAAAAGGTTGAAAAGCCCTGTGTTAAATAATATGACCAACTGGACAATGGTGTCTTTGTGGTACAGAAACACTTCTGAGTTCAGAATTTTCTCAAAAGCCAAGATCATTGGTTTCTCTAAGGCTGAGGTCCACAACCTACCGGTCCGTGGCCTGGTGGCCAACAGGCTGCATGAATGGCTAGCCAGTGAGCGTGTGTGTGTGCGCACACGCTCAACCCCCTGCGCTAGGGTCACTCCGAGGATCACGCAGGTGCTAGCATCGCCACGAGAGTTGCGGGTGCTAGCATCGCCGTGAACGTCGTGCATGTGCTCGAGGCCCCGTTTGCATCACACGCTGCTTGTGGACCCATTTGAGTCACACGCATGCTTGCAGCCGTGTTTGTGGTGCGTGCGTGCGGCCCCATTTGCATGTGGTCATGCGCATGTAGAGGCGCCCCTCCCTTTCCTTCTGGGCCACCAACCAAGAAAGATTGTGGATTTCTGCTCTAAGACACAGGCCTACCTGGAATATTTCAAAACCATAAATGTCTAGGACACCAACACTGTATTCTTCATGTGGTTTCTGCATGGCTCTGTTGATGGACTGGAAGTGAAGAGAAAGGGATTACTAGCGGCAAAAAAGATAGAACTTTATTATCAGAGGCCACATAACTTCAATGTTGGTTAACTGAGTGATAAAAAAAATATTACCATCTGGTAGAGAAGACCCCAAATTCCCAATATAAGATGCCTCTTTCTCAAACAAAACAAAGCAAAAAAGCATATTTCCCTCAATTTCTAGCATTCAAAGAAATTTGGAGTGTTAAACAGGCCACTGTTTTTCTGAGAAAATTTTAGTTCTTCTCCATCTGAGAATTTTAGTCTTTCTCATGTCGGGTAGCATTGTAATAAGTCCATCTTTCTGATTTGGTGTTCAACACCCCCCCCCCATAGAGTTGGAAATGACAAACCAGACACCATTGTATTCAACATTTTCCAGTTAGTCCACTTCTGTTTTCTGGCCGAAAATACCATAGAGTTGGAAGTGATAAACTGGACACTATTCTTGTTCCACCCACTGCAGAAAGTCCATCCCTCTCAGTTGTTAAAGACAGAAATGGAGTGAGCCAACCAGTCATCAATTTGTTCACCACCCCATCCCAAAGGTCCCCCCCACAGCACAGAACAAGGTTGCATACCTCAACGAGGAAGTCAAAGACCCGGGCATAAAGGCCTTTGGCTAGGGCATCACGAGTATAGGACGCTTGTTCTACATTGAGGGTTACATTAATGGACTCTGACCGGCCACCCCATTTGCTGTCCATTTTCCGACTGGTGAGCTTCTCATCTAGGCGGTCCTTGTCAATTCCCAAAAGGTAGGCAGGAAAAGCTAGCACTGGAATGGGGAAACGGAAAAAGACTCTTTTGGCATGTCTGGATAACAGGGTATGTCATAAGACAGTGGTGGCGAACCTATGGCATGGGTGCCAGAGGCGGCACTCAGAGCCCTCTCTGTGGGCACGCGCGCCGTCGCCCCAGTCCTAGGCCTTCAGCTGGGTTTTATAAAACCTTTTCGCTTTAGGCCTCTGCCGCCGTGTGCAAAAAAAAAAAGGTTCAATCAGTCAATTTCAACTTCTCGCGGGAAAAAAAAAGATCTTGCAAAGTTGGAATTGATTGATTGAACTTTTTAGTCCCACCGAGTCTGCCGTTACCACCACAGCCATGCCCACCCAATGGGCCACGCCCACCCAATGGGCCACGCCCACCCAATGGGCCACACCCACCCAATTGGCCACACCCAGCCAATGGGCCACACCCACCCGGCACTCGAGGATGGATAAGTGGGTTTGGGGTTGCAGTTTGGGCACTCGGTCTCTAAAAGGTTCGCCATCACTGTCATAATATATGAACATTTGCTCATGTCCCAATGCCTTGAATTAGGGAGGTGCATAGGGAGTAAAGAAAATGACCTTGATGGAGATATATAGGATCTGTTGAAAGTCCAGAAGAGATAACATTTGGAAGTGGCCCAGGCAACTATCTCCCCAATTCACTGGAGTACAGGTAGTCCTTGACTTACAACCATTCATTTAGGAACCATTCAAAGTTACAATGAAAAAAGAGACTTAGGACTGTTTTTCACACTTACAACCATTGCAGCATCCCCATGGTCATGTGATCAACATTTGGATGCTTGGCAACTGACTCATATATTTATGACAGTTGCAGTGTCCCAGGGTCACTGTCCCGGTTGCAGTGTCCCAGTGTCCCCTTTTGGGACCTTCTGACAAGCAAAGTCAATGGGGAAGCCAGATCCACTTAACAATCGTGCTACTAACTTAACAACTGCAGTAATGCACTTAACAACTGTGGCAAGAATGGTCGTAAAATGGGGCAAAACTCACATAACACTTGTCTCGGTTAGCAACAGATTTTGTAAGAGACTAAGGAGAAATAATAGTTCAATCATATGTAGCCTATCTTCTATCTTGGTCTCTTGATCATGATTTCTTGATAATAGACATCATGAGAAATACTAGAACTCTACTTTATTGATGAAAACTCTAATAACACAATCAAAAAGCAGGGGCTGGACTAGAAGACCTCCAAAGTCCCTTCCAGCTCTATTCTATTCTATTCTATTCTATTCTATTCTATTCTATTCTATTCTATTCTATTCTAAAAAACCTCAGCTGTATTCCTTCTTCCGTTCCTTTTATATTCTGGGAAGTTAAAGCAGAGCCTTTGAGTTTTTTCCCCCTAAAGTTTTCTTCTTTTCCCAGTCTTAAAACATGTTTTTGTAACCATCAGCACATATTTTTTTCCAAGGTCATCTTTATGGCTCTTCATATTACCAGTGACCGTGTGAGAATTAATATTAACAGATTAATGAATATATCCCCATTAACTGGTAGCTACTCACAGTCTGAATTCTCCACTTGAGCATAGTTCCCTTTCTCCTCGAAACCGATGTTCCCTAGATGGAGAATACCGGCTACAATCTGTACGACAAGTTGCTTATCTTGGCCTTTGATGCCAATCACATCCATGGCATTCTGGAGAGGGAGGAGGGGAGAGAGGGAGAAAAAGGGATGTAGAGGAGAAAGAAGAAGAAGAAGAGGGAAGGGATAGGAAGGAAGGAAAAGAAAAACAAGGGAGAGAGGGAAGGGAAGAGAGAGGGAAAGAAAGAAAGAAAGAAAGAAAGAAAGAAAGGAAGGAAGGAAGGAAGGAAGGAAGGAAGGGAAGGAGGGTGGGAGGGAGGGAAGGTAGGAAGGAAAGAAAGAAAGAAAGAAAGAAAGAGAAAGAAAGAAAGAGAAAGGAAGGAAGGAAGGAAGGAAGGAAGGGAAGGAGGGTGGGAGGGAGGGAGGGAAGGAAGGAAAGAAAGAAAGAGAAAGAGAAAGAAAGAAAGAAAAAGAGAAAGAAAGAAAGAAAGAAAGAAAAAGAAAGAAAGAAAGAAAGAAAGAAAGAAAGAAAGAAAGAAAGAAAGAAAGAGAAAGAAAGAAAAAGAAAGAAAGATTATTTGTGGGTTTCAAGTACAATGTTTAACATGACTGAAAATATTATGATTTATTTAAATTTATTGGCTAAATGGACTCTGGGCAGCATTCAAAACTTGAAAAAAACCTAATGTTGAGTCTTGTACAATAATGGTCCCTTACCATGGTCTCATGGAATTCACTCCGATCATCTGTGCCATCCACTTTGTAGGTCTCTGTCTGGTTTAAATAACAATAATAATCTGGGTTCATAATGCCCAGGTTGTGTTTCTGATCTTGGGAAGCACCCTCAATAAGCTAAAGAAAGAAGTAGATAAAAACATGAGACTGATGGATTACCATTTTAAATTCTTTAGGACCAGGGGACAAGGTCAACAACTTTTCTTAAAGCCTGCAATCTCTCCAAGGTCGTTTCATGGGATCCAAATTGCAGAGAGGCAATTAGTGGGTTCAGAAACAAAAATGAATGGGATCCTTGTTCTACCTAGCCTGTCTTTTCCTTCCTCTTTCTGATTTTCTCCCTCTCCCCCCCCCCCCTTGCAGGAATGCACAGACAGTTCCCACTGGAAGTTCAAACTCCTCTAATGCAGAACATTTTGGAAACTGAGCAGAGGGTCATCTCAAATGATCTAAAAAAATTACACAGTGTGTGTCGACCCACAGCACTGTTTCAACAATTCAAGGGATGCTGTTCAGGCCAACTTTTTAATCTACTGGTAAGACTTCGACTTATGACCACAATTGGGATCAGTTGCTAAGCAAAGCAGTTGTTAAGCGAGTCATATCCAATTTTACAACCTTTTTCACCACAGCTGTAAAATGAACCATGCGGTTATTAAGTGAATCCAGCTTCTCTCATTAACTTTGCTTGTCAGAAGCAAAGTCACAAATGCTGCAACCATCAAAAATACATAATACATATGTATTATGCTGGTTGACAAGTGCCCAAATTTTTATCATGTGACCTTTGGGGATGCCGCAAAGGTTGTAAGTGGGAGGACTGGTTATAAGTCACTTTTTTCACTGCTGTTGTAACTTCAAAAGGTTGCTAAATGAATGGTTGTAAGTCAAGGACTACCTGTACTTGGGTGGGTGAGGGTAATCTGGGTGACTGGGACAATCTGGGTGACTGTAACCTGCCCATAGCCATGGGGGAGAGGGAATTTGAACCTGACTCCCTCCACTTTGTCTTTTTAGACCAACATTCAAACACATCATGTAATGGTATGTGGGAGGGGCTGTCACAGAGAGGAGGGGGGTCAACCTATTCTCCAAAGCACCTGAAGGCCAGACAAGGAGCAATGGATGGAAACTGATCCAAGGAGAGATTCAACCTAGAAATAAGGGGGAAATCTTCTGACAGTGAGAACAATCAACCAATGGAACAGTTTGCCTTCAGATGTTGTGGGTGATTCATCATTGGAAGCTTTCAAGAAGAGACTGGACGGTCATCTGTCAGAAATGGTATAGGGCAGGGGTGTCAAACTCACAATGTCATGTGACATGTCGTGATGTATCGCAACGTTTTTGCCATTGCCAGCAATCGGGTGGGCGTGGTTTCACTATGATGCATCGGGCCCGTGGGCTGGCAGTTTGACACCCCTGGTATAGGGTCTTCTGCTTAAGCAGGGGGTTGGACTAGACCAGGGGTAGGCAACCTTGGCTCTTTTATGACTCGTGGACTTCAACTCCCAGAATTCCTGAGCCAGCATGGCTCAGCTTGGAAACTCTCACTTTCCCCTCAGCATGGCTGGCTCAGGAATTCTGGGAGTTGAAGTCCACGAGTCATAAAAGAGCCAAGGTTGCCTACCCCTGGTCTAGACCTAAAAGGTCCCTTCCAACTCTGCTATTCTATTCTATTCTATTCTATTCTATTCTATTCTATTCTATTCTATTCTATTCTATTCTATTCTATTCTATTCTATTCTATTCTATTCTTTCATTCCAAATTCTATTCTATTCTATTCTATTCTATTCTATTCTATTCTATTCTATTCTATTCTATTCTATTCTATTCTATTCTATTCTATTCTATTCTATTCTATTCTATTCTATTCTTTCATTCCAAATTCTATTCTATTCTATTCTATTCTATTCTATTCTATTCTATTCTATTCTATTCTATTCTATTCTATTCTATTCTATTCTATTCTATTCTTTCATTCCAAATTCTATTCTATTCTATTCTATTCTATTCTAGTCTAGTCTAGTCCAGTCCAGTCCAGTCAAGCAGAGTAGGCAGGGAGAGCCATAGGCTGGACTATTGTGTACAAGGGATCTCAGCCCACAGGAGAAGGGAGGGTCCAAGAAACATTTCTGAAGAGCCCACCCTAGTTTTCTGAAGAGTTAAAAAAAAAAAAAGGACGTTGGAGAAGACTCTTGAGAGTCTCTTGGACTGCAAGGAGATCAAATCACTCAATCCTAAAGAAAATCAACCCTGCCTGTTCTTTGGAAGGACAGATAGTGTAACTGAAGCTCAAATTCTTTGGCCACCAAATGAGAAGTGAGGATTCATCGGAAAAGGCCGATGTTGGGAAAGATGGAAGGCAAAAGGAGAAGGGGAGGAATGGCAGAGGATGAGATGGTTGGATAGTGTCATCGACACAATGAACATGAATTTGGGCAGACTCTGGGAGACGGTGGAGGACGGGGGGGGGGGGGGGCTGGTGTGCTATGGTCCACGTAGTCCCGAAGAGTCGGACACAACTTAAGTGACTGAACAACAACAAGAAAAGGAAAGGAAGAGAGAAATAATTTCACTCTTGCTAGTTTGTTAATGTAACCTTATAATAAAGATAAAGCCAGGACACCTGGTTGTGTTTCTTCTCTGGACTAATTTGAAGGGCTAACAAATCAATCAGAAGCCCAACATCGTTTTTCTCCAAAATTTTATTTTACTAATTATAAGGAAAAAAATGGACAAAGCACTGAAAAAAATATACCGTGAACAATCTTTAAAATAAATAAACAACTCCCAAATGTATTGCTGGTCTTAAATCAGTAGTAGCAGCATAGGTCACCACCCCAATGTACAGATTGGGTTGCACAAGTATTTTGTGCCAATGGCCACATATATCTGTGATTTTTCCAATTACCTGATAATAAATGTGGAAGTTCCTTTCGCTCTCGTTTTGGCTCACCACCCGGGATTTTTCCAGCAGGAAATTGGAGATCTTTCCTCCATCGGGCTCACCGCCACGACTGAACTGGATCTCAAAGTATTTCCCCTGGTATGAGACAGTGGAGGTTGCAAATCCAATGGTGTTCTCCAGCATCTCATGACCTGCTGACCACAAGGGGGCAGCAGGATGTAGGTTCAAAGTTAAGGATTTCCTTGCTTTACCTGCTCTTTGTCTAAGACAGTGTTTCTCAAACTTGGCAACATGCTGGCTGGGGAATTCTGGGAGTTGAAGTCCAGATATCTTAAAGTTGCCATGGCTGAAAAACACTGGTCTAAGAGAGACTGGAAATCTAAAACCACTTCCTTCTACTTATCTTCTCCGGACACAGAGCGTATCTAGTTGCTAGGTATGGCCTAGCCCTAGCCGTATTACATATTTCCTGTAAATGTCCTCACTACTAGAGTTATACAACTTGTTTCTTGTCTTTGCTCAGGTCCGATTCCCACTCTCAAGTGTGTGCATGTGCATACAGGAAACATTTCAACCTCCACTGTGAGAGAGGGTATATTAGACAAATCCTAAACGGGAGGATCTAAAAATAGGCACCCCAAGATTTTTAACAGAATAACAGAGTTGCAAGGGGCCTAGAAGGTCTTCTAGTCCAACCCCCTGCTCAGGTAGGAAACTTTATATATTTGTTAATGAGATGGGGGTGACCTATTTTGTCCCATTTTATGACCTTTCTTGCCACAGCTGTTAACTAATCACTGCAGTGAATCTAACTTCCCTACTGACTTTGTCAGAAGGTCACAAAAGGTGATTTACGTGGCCTTGGGACACTGTAACCGTCATAAATATGAACCAGTTGCCAAATGTCTGAATTTTGATCACACAGCAAGGGGTTGGACTAGATCAGAGGTCCCCAACCTTTTGGGCACCAGGGACCGGTTCCGTGGAGAGAGGTTTTTCCATGGACCGGAGGGGGCCTGGTTTTGTGTGCTGCCTGCATCCCACGGATGGGGCTTTGCTTGTCTGTGTGGACCGGTTGCTGGCATGCCGCGGCCCGGTACTGGTCCACGGACCGGGGGTTGGGGATCTCTGGACTAGATGACCTCCAAGGTCCCTTCCAACATTATTATTATTATTATTATTATTATTATTATTATTATTATTATTATTATTATTATTATTATTATTATTATTATTATTATTATTATTATTATTATTATTATTATTATTATTATTATTATGCTGCAACAGGTTGTAAGTGTAAAAAACAGTCCTAAGTTACTTTTTTCAGGACTGTTTGTAACTTAGAATGAAGAATATCACGTCATGGGCACAATGACATGTTCCTTACAGTTGCTAGCTGCAGATCCCCATTTACTGTAAAAGGTCTTTTTTTTTTTTTTGCGTAGCTGAAATTTCATGAAATTACCAAATCACACAAAAAGATGATTCTTGTTCCATTTTTGCCCACTATTATCTCAAAGGTTTTGCTTAATGGGCAAATGTTTGAACTGAATGTGAATACTAGTGGACCTTACAGACAGATCGTGCCATTGTTTTCTCAGATTTATATCTTGACTTAACACATTCTGAGGCCCAGGCACATCTACATAGCAACAGCACTTAGACTTATATACCGCTTCACAGTGCTTTACAGCCCTCTCTAAGCGATTTAGAGTCAGCCTATTGCCCCCAACAATCTGGGTCCTCATTTTACCGACCTCGGAAGGATGAAAGGCTGAGTCAACCTTGAGCCGGTGAGGATCGAACTCCTGGCA
This sequence comes from Azemiops feae, assembly GCA_023970755.1. Lineage (NCBI taxonomy): Eukaryota > Metazoa > Chordata > Lepidosauria > Squamata > Viperidae > Azemiops > Azemiops feae. The sequence continues at coordinate 281,421 of JALGBA010000077.1, read as the reverse complement.
GTAAGCAGTGAGTTAGCCTGCAGTACTGCATTCTAACCACTCACCATAGCCAAGTTTTTAAAGCCCTACAAAAGGCCAACAGGGTTGGGGCCATTCTAATCTCTGGGAGGAGAATATTCCACAGAGCAGGGGCCACAGCAGAGAAGGCCTGACTTCTAGTTCCCACTTTTCAACACTCTTTGGTTGACAGGATATGCAGCATGCCCAATCTGCTGGATCGATGTGTGTTTTTATCCTGTAACCTGCCCAGTGTCACTTGTGTGAAATGGGCAGTTATATAAATCCCATAAATAAATAAATAAATTTCCATTTGATAAAAACCCTGCACCCTCTTTCACCCTCTTTTTGAATACTATAAAGCAGTGTTTCTCAACCTCGGCAACTTTTAAGATATGTGGACTTCAACTCCCAGAATTCTGGGGAATTCTGGAAGTTGAAGTCCACATATCTTAAAGTTGCCGAAGTTGAGAAACACTGCTATAATACCTTTTCTTTTCTTTTCTTTTTTGCCGTTTTTGCCTCAGCAGCATACGTTGCTCCCCATACACCAGCCTGCTATTTTCTATACCGATATCAGGAACGTCTCTTCGGCCCAAATAACTTGCTTCAAAGACTTACAAATCGACTGGAGTTATTATTTCTCACGGTCTTGGCGTTGCCAAAAGCTTCAAGTAATGGATTGGACTGGAGAATGATGTCTTTGACATGCTAAAAAAAGGAAAGGAAACATTTGTGTGGAGGCCAGACAGAACCAGTAGGAACAGAATCACGGTTAGCTAAAAGGGGGTTGGCCTCAGTGGTTGGTGCTGCAATGGTGCAATTGAAGCTCTGCCTGTTTTTTTTTTTTAATGTGAGACATCTATGCTTTGATTGCATTGCCACAGTTGCTGTCTTTTTAATTGAAGGGTCCTGTAACTGGAACAAAAAGAAATTGCTTAGCCTAACTATTGCTATCTCGCTTTTGTAATCAGCGTTTGCCTCAGGGACAAATTTCATGCAAGTGTGGGAAAACATGTACATGGATGGGATGTACTGAAGGAGGGAATAAGGGAGTGTACAGGAATGATTGATGTCTTCCTTATAATGTAATGGCTCTGTTGTCTGATTTTCATTGACTAACAAAATTTATAAAGTAATGCTACTAACTTTCCAAGGTGTGGCACTTCTGGATGTAACTCTGCCAGCGTTCCAGATTGTTTGCCACCCAGCTGTTTTACTTCATCAAATAAAGCACTGTTTCCTCAAGAAGCCTCCATTTGAGTTGCCTAATTAGACTTTTAATGGTATTTCAAATTTAATAAGGGCCAGGGACCTTACATTTCGATACAGGTAGTCCTCAACTTATGACCGGTTACTTAATGACCATTCAAAATTACAAAAAAGTGACTTACAAGTTGTGATTGCCGTACCATCCCCCACAGTTAAATGTCTACGGAGATTCTTAGTCACCCAGGTCACGGTTGTCCCAAAGGTGCTTTTTCAAGAGGCAACTGGACTTTCTTGTTTTTCTTTGAAGACGTTTCGCTTCTCATCCAAGAAGATTCTTCAGCTCTGACTTGGATGGTGGGGAATGGAAGGAATGTCTGCAAGGAGCATAAATCCTTCCATTCCCCACCGTCCAGTCAGAGCTGAAGAAGTTTCTTGGATGAGAAGCGAAATGTTTACAAACATTTATGAACAATTGCAGTACCCTGCTGTCACGTGATCACGGTTTGCAAAAAAATAAATAAAAAAAAATTGGATGAGTCTGATCTGGACTTATGACAACACGATTTGCTTCATGATTGTTATAAAACGGTAATACAATTGAGTCCAGTGACAGGATGACTTGAATTACGAGCAAAATTGTGAGTTCAGTTGTGGTTGTAAGTCAAGGACTACCTGTATTTTGTGGACAGCCCAGTCTGAAAAGCACTACTGCAAAACTTTATGTAATAAAGAAATGTATCTACCCAATAATAATAATAATAATAATAGAGCCATTTTGGTGTAGTGGTTAAGGTAGTAGGCTAGAAAGCGGAAGATCGTGAGTTCAAGTCCTGCTTTAGCCATGAAAACCAGCTGGGTGACTTTGTGCCAGTCCCTCTCTCTCCGCCCAACCCACCTCACAGGGTTGTTGTTGTGGGGAAAATAGGAGGAAGAAGGTGTGTTGGATATGTTCGTCACCTTCGGTCCTTTGTAAAAATAATAAAGGGATATAAATAACGATAAAATAAAAAAAACCTATAAAACATTTAAAAACTGGCATAAACTTGCAGGATTATAGGAAATGAATATCTATCAACAGAGCAAGGCTATCTGAATCTACAGGATGGTAGGTATGGCATCTGAAGGGACACAGTTTCAGTTGTGATGCCGTACCTGCCATCTTGTAGGTTTTCACCTCCCCGACACCCCCCCCCCCCACAGGTGGTCCTGCAAGGATGGAGGGACTCATTCTCCTAAGATGCTTGTCCAAATCACCCCTCAGTCTTCCAGTCTTGGTCCTCCAAGTTCAATTGTTACGTTTCTAGGTTTGGAATTATAAATGTCCAATGGCTTGCCCTGCACCAGCCTGATGTCTTTCCAATCTGTCGGGATGGTGACCCCCAGAATTCCTGGGTAGACCAGGAATTCTGGGAGTAACAGATCCAACACATCAGAGAGATTGGCGGCACTTTCAAATCTTAGTTGTACATACGTGACATCTGAAATAAAAAGGATCAGATTTTGTTCTTCCTGCACAATGAAGTGAAAGCGAAAAGTAAAAAACAACAACAACACAGAATTGGAAGAAGGAAGGGAGGAGAATGCAAGCCCATTGTTCTTGACACTTACCTGCACCTTTTCGCCTCCTCCCGACACCTTGGAAATGTATCCCATGATGTATTTTGCAGCCACTGTTTTCCCAGCGCCACTTTCACCACTAAAAATACACACACACACATGCTGTAAAGTGGTGAAATAGGATGAATTTAGAAAGCAGAGAGAACAGGAGTCTAAATGCCCCATTAGGTCTGGCAGAGAAGGGATGCTATGGGTACCCACCAGCTAGGGACCGTCCTTTGGTGCCTTCTCTGCTGTTGCTCCCACTTATGGAACATCCTTCCCCCTGAAATTAGATTAGCCCCACCCCTTTTGATATCCTGAAAGGTCCTCAAGACTCTGTTGCTCTCAGGAACATCTTTAGATCCTGCTGCTAAAATCCAAATAGCTGGTGGGATCTCCACCGTTTTTTGCATTAAAAGACCTAGATTCCTAGAACAAAATAGACCTATTTGTGCTTAACCCGCCACCTTTTCACACAAAAATGAATGAAACACTCAACTGCATCATCAGGCATACCCCAGTGGCTTTGTAGATGGATGGATAGAAGGAAGGAAGGAAGGAAGGAAGGAAGGAAGGAAGGAAGGAAGGAAGGAAGGAAGGAAGGAAGGAAGGAAGGAAGGAAGGAAGGAAGGAAGGAAGGAGTGGATAGGCAGGCAGGCAAGCTGCTTAACAGCAAGAAGAAATAATGGAATACAGGTAGTCCTCACCTTACAACTATTCATTTAACAACAGTTCAAAGTTACAACAGTCCTGAAAAAAGTGACTTATAACCTTTCCTCGAAGTTGTGACTGTTGCACCCCTCCCCTTAATCACATGACCACGATTTGGGCACTTGGCAACTACCTTGTATTTGCAAGAGTTGCCGTGTCCTGCAGCCACCACACGATTGTGATTTGTGACCTTCTCAATCGTTTCTGCCAAGCCAAGTCAATGGGAAAAACCGGATTCGTTTAATGACCGTGGGCTTCATTTAACGATCACATGATTTGCTTAACAACCACGGTAAAAATGGTCATAAAATCAGATCCGGTCATTTGATGACTTGCTTTATAACTGTATCACTTAATGACCAGTATTCCTGTCCCAATTGTGGTCGTTAATCAAGGCCTGCCTGTATTTGGATAAATTTATTTCAGAAAACTTAAATAGGTCCTGATGCCTTCCGCATTGATTCAGATAGCTTTGTCGTTAAGCAGAACAAAACCACTGCTTTAGGCAATGGGCTCCCTGCGATCCTAACCCACTGCTTGTCAAGTTTTCCAGAGCACTTGCTGCCCACCGGGACCCCATTTTGCTCAGAGGGAAGCCGGGGTGAACCATTGAAAAGACAGTGGAGCCCAGCTGGTTGGCCGAAAGGAAAGGGGGAGGATGATAATAATAATAATAATGTTGGAAGGGACCTTGGAGGTCATCTAGTCCAACCTCCTGCTTAGGCAGGAAACCCTATACCATTTCGGACAAATGGCTGTCCAGTCTCTTCTTAAAAACTTCCAGTGTTGGAGCATTCACAGCTTCTGGAGACAGGTTGTTCCACTGGTTAATTGTTCTAACCGTCAGGAAGTTTCTCCTTAGTTCTAGGTTGCTTCTCTCCTTGATTAGTTTCCATCCGTTGCTTCTTGTCCTGCCTTCAGGCGCTTTGGAAAATAGCTTGACTCCCTCTTCTTTGTGGCAGCCCCTGAGATATTGAAACACTGCTATCATGTCCCCCCTTGTCCTTCTCTTCATTAGACTAGACATACCCAATTCCAGCAACCGTTCCTTATATGTTTTTGCCTCCAGTCCCCTAATCATCTTTGTTGCTCTTCTCTGTACTCTTTCTAGAGTCTCAACATCTTTTTTACATCGTGGTGACCAAAACTGGATGCAGTATTCCAAGTGTGGCCTTACCAAGGCATTGTAAAGTGGTATTAATACTTCACATGATCTTGATTCTATCCCTCTGTTAATGCAACCCAGCACTGTGTTGGCTTTTTTGGCAGCTGCAGCACCCGGCTGGCTCATATTTAAGTGATTGTCCACTAGGACTCCGAGATCCCTCTCACAGTTGCTACTATTGAGCAAGGTACCCCCTATGCTATACCGGTGCAGGAAAAGTTTGCATTGAAGATGCCAGTAGAGAGAACACTTTTTACTCCTGTGTTTCCGAGAAATGCTTCGCTTTTGGGCTCTTATTACTCAGGACAATGCAAGGCTTATTTACAGAGCTTTGCAGCCTGCCCAGAGAGGAGAATTGCCCCATATCCTGCAATCACTCTTTTGCAATGATCTCATCATGATTGCAGTGGAGAAGATTAACTAAACAAAGGAGACAGAGTTTGCACCCTGCGCTAAGGACAGCTTTTCTTCCGCTGTCTAAAAATCCAAAGCTTTATTTATTTATCCAGTTTATTAGATAATTTTTTATTGGTTAAAAGGTCCAGCATTTTCTCTTTTTTTTTGCATTTCCACCCATAAAGCTTGTTCGGCATGTAACGAAACTACAGAATTTTGAATAGAGGGGAAAATCCATCTCGATGACATTCGTGCTGCTTCTGCTTAGCATTGTAATTTAATCTTTTAATAGTTTGCCATGTTTTTTTAATTATATATATTTATAACCGAGAGAAAAGTCTCACAAAAATCAGAATAGATATCCCTGCAATATTTTTCATGAAAAAAGGAGGGAAAAAAAAAAGCCCCTTGCTTTCTGTAAAGTAAGTTGATTTCACAAAAAAGCACAAATTCCTGCAGGGTTTTGAGGTGGGTTTTTTTCTTTCTTTTTTTTTTTGCAATTCTGAAGGACGTTCTGATTTCCCCCCCAATGTTGAGCAATATACACCCTTTTGCTACTACTAATAAACTTCAGCTGGATATCCTTGCGGCAGCAACCCTTGTAGACAGAGGATGGGGGGGGGGAGCTGATTTGCAAGTAGCGGAAAGCAAATACTCAATTCTCCTAGTTCTTTTTTTCCCCCATTTTTATACAGTGCAATGAAACTAAAGGGAAAGGATGGAAATTTCAGAGGCCTTGATCTCCTTTTGATCAAAAGGCATTGCCAAACATTGTGCTTATGACCACAACTGAGTCCAGAATTTCTGTTGCTAAGCAAGGCAGTTGTTAAGCGAGCCACGTCCTACTTTATAACTTTTTTTGCCACAGTTCTTAAGCGAATCATGCGGTTTGTTAAGCAAATCCGACTTCCTCCACTCACTTTTGCTTGTCAGCAGCTGGCTGGAAAGGACACAAATGGAGATCACATGATCCTGGGACACTGCAACCATCATAAATACATTCCAGTTGTGCCCAAATTTTGATCATGTGATCTTGGGGATGCTGTGAAGGTCATAAGTGCAAGAATTGCTTGCAGGTCACTTTTTCAGTGCCACTGTCACTTTGAACAGTCACTAATCAAAAGGTTGTAAGTTGAGGACTACCTGTATTCCTCCCAGAGTCACTTTTAGTGAGATGGACAGCTGTATAAATTTAATACATAAATAAAACGGGTTCCTTTAGCATCCTGATCTGCTGGTCAAGCAGACTGAGGTTATTGCTTATAGATTCAAAAGTTTCAGGATCTTTCTACTTTAAGTGCAAAGATGGGATAGTCCAGGGGCATTTGCAGAGGGGAGTTCAAGAAGACCCACCATAGGAGCTTCAATTGCACAGTTCTGATTGCCATCTTGACTTTTTTGACCCCCTGTCATAGATGTGTCTGTTCCCCAGTCTAGACCTTCCTGGACACAGCATCCATCATCCTAGCTACTGGTCCCTGCAAACCGAAGTTTGTGGGGTCCTTTGGTGCTCTTTGAGTAGTGTGGGAACAATCCAGAGAAAAGAAATATTTTTGGGAATATTAAAAAGACAGAATATATTTCCCCAAAGGAATAATGAAGAAGATCTTTTAAAAAGGCAGAAACTTCTCCATACACACCCCATCCAAACAACTCAGCAGAAACCAGCTTTTAGAAATGCAAATGTAATAATCCATTCAGGAAGGTTGGAGCCTTCCAGCTAGAAGCTGAAGAGATCAGGAAGACAAAGACGCTTAAAATCTACATACCCCACCGAAACTCTAAGACAGGACATAATATGATTAACCCACCACTATCAGAATACCAGAAAGGCATACTCAGACAGGTCAAAGTTCATGACACAGGAACAACTCCAAACAAAAGCCCAAGAAGGTATAAAAACCCACTCCCTACTATATGTGCTCTTTTTTTTCTTCCAGGGCCATCTTTCTGTCTGGCTCACTTCTTCAATAAACTACAACCTTCTTTCTAAAGCAGTCGCCATGTTGTTTATTCCCGGCTTGGACTGGACCCTGATGAAGACTTTTCCTTCAACAGTAGTATGTAGATATTGTTTATATCTCTGTTTATAGAGATAAACAACATCTACCTACCACTCAAAAGAGACAGTCAAAAAGCCCAAGAGGAAACAAAAAGATCAAAACACCTCCTCACCAGCAATCAACACCCACGTGAGCAGAGATTAACATCAAGATTAAGATCAGACCAACAATCAAGAAGAAACAATATCCCAGTCAAGGAATTACCAGTGCAGATAAACAAGCTAACAGTAAATAACAGCCTAATTAAGAAACCACCAAGAACATTCCCACCAACACTGACAGGGCAAGCCACCCTGCTGCCTTTGAGCACTGATGATGTTACGTAGTTTGGTAATGAAATGTCTGCAAGAAAACCACCAAGCTCAGATAGCACTAAGGACCCCACATAAGCTCAACCACGAGCTACAAATATTCTCTTCTATCAGTTCGAAATTTACCTGATGATGACACACTGGTTCTCTCCATCAATGAGCATATTGCGGTACATGTTGTCTGTGAGTGCATAAATGTGAGGTGGATTCTCATACTGAGCCTAGAATATAAGTCAGAGGTCCACAGTCAGGACTTAACATTTTCACCCATGGTCTTAGTTTTACTCTTCTAATATGTAAAAAAGGGGGCTTTATGCTTACAGTGGAGTCCATGATTTTTATTTTTTGACTCCTGCCTAATAACAAACAAGGGAGAAAATTTCTACCACAACACATGAACAATGGATTTAATTAAACAGATTGCATGGTAATAAATAAACAGATTACATATATGGATTTGTACTGGTCTGTGATTGCAACAAGCTGAATTGATTGACTGATACATGAATTAAGCTGAGCTCATGGATTTAAGGGGACATAAAATAAAATTAAAAAAAAACACCAGTTCTGGGGTCAATTTAATATATCATCCTGATTTGCTAGATACTACCTGGAACCTGATATAATGCAATAGTTCTTCTACATTTCTTGCTTCAATGTGAAAAAACTTTGATTAGATCATTATTTTTACCAGCCTTCCTCAAATGTTTTGGTGGAAAGACTGATATCATTATATAATCCATTTTATAACTGGATAACAAAATAGATTGTAAGAAATTCAAGGAATGGGATCATTCAGATTCCTTGGCTCTTATATTGTTTTTTCTCATCAAATTGACTCACCGCTCCTTGATAGAGTTCAATTTCTCGATCTGTAAAGTAGGGCATCTGCTTAAAAGGGTTGATAGATATAAGGACTGGTCCAATATAGGTCTGAGCAATGCTTATTAAGGTCCAGAAAGAGAAAAAAAAATGGCCTGTGATTTCTTTAGTAAGGGCTCGTAAACCTGAAAAGATTTGCAGCCATCTTGGTTGACATCTTGCAGGCCACACAATGTACACCTAAAAAGTGGAAATGCTTTGTTTTCTATTTATTTTTTATTTTTATTTGTTTGCAAGAGTGGCTTCATATGCTTTTTCAAAGTGTGATAAAAATGCAAAGGGTTATGAAATTTAACACATGCGATGATGCCTACCTTGGAAACCCTCTGGAGCAGGGGTCTTCAAACTTGGCCCTTTTATGACTTGTGGACTTCAACTCCCAGAATTCCTCAGCCAGGCACACTGGCTGAGGAATTCTGGGAGTTGAAGTCCACAAGTCATAAAAGGGCCAAGTTTGAAGACTTCTGCTCTGGAGTGTCATTCTTCTTCCTCCTGTGGTATCAAAGCTAAGCCTGCAAGAAATCTACAGAATCTTTCCTAAGCGGAGATCCTTTGTATTCATGCCTGAATATAGACTTATATGTGGATATAAATATATGTATACTGGTAGTTTCCCTCACAGAGCAAAAAACCTAGCCCACATCTGTACAGGTAGTCCTTGACTTATGACCGGTTGCTTAGTGACTGTTTGAAGTTATGATGCCCCCCCCCCCAAAAAAAATTACCGAGTTCTGAAGTTCCAACAGCTGCCCCACCCCATGGTCATATGACTGTATTTCAGTTGCTTGGCAACTAGCCCACATTTGTGGCTCTTTACAGTGTCCCACAGTCATGTGCCCATTAATTATGAGGTTTTTGCTGAAAACTGACATTTACTTCCAGTTTTTAGCAAAAACGGCCACATTGAACAATGGTTTCACTTAACAACCATGGCATTTGCTCAGCAATAGTCACAAAAAAGGCAGGCTCCATTACAGTTGTAAATGGAGGACTACCTGTACTGGTCTAGCAATAGTTTAATTTGCAAAAAGGCTTTTTCTCATCAAATATACTCAATATCCCCCTCAATGTCCCCCTCAAATATACTTTCAATATCCCCCTCTTCATTTCCCCCCTTTTAAAATAAGACTAAAAGGATACGAAAATATAATCATCCATGTAACGTTTCTTCAGATTTTCAACGATGGCATCTTCATGAATTTTGGAGAGCAAGACCATGTCATCCACCCCGCTCTGTTTGACATTGTGGCTTTGCCAATGAAAGCGTTCCTTGCTGCCCTTTAAGAGAGAAGAAAAAAAAAGAGATTTTATCCATGAGAAAGTAACCCTGGATTAAACTATTGATCAATCACTTTTCTTTGCTCTGGCTAGAGTTGATGGAGTTATAGCCAACACACCTGGAGGGCACCTGGTTGAAGAAGAACTAGGTACAGGTAATCCACAACTTACAACCATTCATTAAATGACCATTGAAATTACAACAGCACTAAAAAAGTGACGTATGACCAGTTCACTTAATAACTGCAGTGAAATAAGAGTTTTTATTTTGCATTTCCTGCGTCGGATGAGGAGAGCACATCTTTCTTCTTCTGTCCTGGCCACTTTTTACAGAAGCACGACTGAAAGCATTTTAACAAACTGCATCATTGTCCGGTTTGGTGGCAGCCATGCCTCAGATAGAAAGTCCATACAGAGATTGGTAAGGACAGCCGAGAAGATCATAGGAAGCTCACTCCCTGGTATTCAGGACACTGCTTATAAGTGCTATGTGCTTAGAGCTCAAAGCCTTGTTAGAGACCCCACACACCCACTTTACGGTCTGTTTCTGTGGCTCCCCGCTGGGAGGAGGTTTCGAAGTATTTCTAGCAGGACTACCCGATTCTGTAATAGCTTTGTTCCCTATATGCCATCTGTTTGGTAAACTCGCAAGATTCGTTTTTCTCGCCATGCACATGTATACATAACCTGAACTAGACTGTGTTGTTTCTCTGTGTCATATAATGTGTGTGGGTATATGCATAATTCTGTATGTATTTATGTATGTATGTATGTATGTATGTATTTATGTATGTATGTATGTATGTATGTATGTATGTATTTATTTATTTATTTATATTTTTGTCATATTTATGTAATCTATATCGGAGTTGGTGACCCTTTGAGAGCTGTATGCAACGAAATTTCATTTTAATGTATGCCAATTATTGTACATTCAAAGTGACAATAAAGTTATTCTATTCTATTCTATTCTATTCTATTCTATTCTATTCTATTCTATTCTATTCTATTGTAACTTCAAACTGGTCATAAGCTGAGGACTACTTGTGTTGCTACTGCTAAGGAATGCCTTAAATCTGGCTCACTCATCATGTTCCTCCAATTTTCTTGCTATCCCCATGAGCAGTGTACAAAAATTAACAACAGACACAAAGAAAAACAGCACCTAGCATGTGCATGAATAAAATGGTAGCAAGTCTTAAAATATACTGTAACTCAACCAATTGGACCTCTACTCATCTTGCCGCAAAAGCTTGCGGGAAACAGCCAGGTCTTGATTGCCTTCCTAAAGGCCTGAAGTTTTGAGTCAATCATGCATTGAGGGAAGATTGTTTGAGAAGGTACGGGCCACCATTGAGAAGGCAACTGGTTAACACTGAAATGAAATGAATGGAATTTTATTAAACTAACTTTAAAAGTTATAAATGGGTTCTCTTGATTCCACAGTGTGTGTGCCTTGCTAGCCTAACTGCTTACTCATTGACCGTGTGATAGGGCCATCCGTCCTGGCTGACCGTAATTGCCTTAATTGTCCCGCCTCCTCTTTTTTGCACTCCAGTTCTCCAACCTTCCTCCCTCCCATCCTTGTCAATCCCCTCCTTCCTGGCGTTGCCGCCGTTGGCTTGCTTTCCAGCTGCTCCCCCGTACTCGTTCTGGGCCTTACACCCAGATCCGGTGTCTTAGATGCCTTCCCATTGCCGCTCCCCTCCTTTCCATCCCATTTGTCTGCCCGTTGTTCCTGTCTTCCACTATCTATCCCTATTAGTGCTATTTCCTCTGATTTCCTTCCGCGCTTGGATGTGCGTGCGCACAGCTGTATCCCGTCCCTCTGCCTCGTCTGCCTACGATCAGCTGGGCTATCTGCCGGCTCACTCCTGAATTCACCTCCTCTCATCCTTGCAGATCCTATCCTTCCTAATGTTGCTGCCGTTGGTGCGTTAGCCAACTGCCTCACCTTCCCCCCTCCTTCTTATCCCTTTGAACCATCCGCTGTACCTGCCTTCCATTATCTATCCCCCTGGTTCCTATTCCTTCCAATCTTTCTGCATGCCTGGGTGTGCGCATGCACAGCCGCATCCTATCCTTCTGCCTCATCTGCCTAAGCTCAGCTGAGCCACCTGCTGCCTCGCCCTCAGTTCCACCCTCTCCCTTCCTTACCGATCTTATCCTTCCTGGTGTCATCGCACCTGATGCGCCTTCCACCCCCACCCCCACACGTGTTTTGGGTCGCGCGGCTAGGTCTGGCATCCTCACTGCCCCCCCATTGGCCATTCCGGGCCGCACGTCCAGATATGCTTTTAATGTCTGATATGCCGGGGGCAATTCTACGTGTCGATTAATCGAGCCCACATCTGAGAACCAGGCCTCCTTCAGTAGGCGCCCTCCTTTGGAGGCATCCTGGGCGATGGACGCATATGGTGAATAATGGACACTCATTTGACTTCATGGGGGCAAAAGCCATCGCCCAGGATGCCTCCAAAGGAGGGCGCCCACACATTTTAAAGTTACTGAAGTTGAGAGAAACAAAACTAGAATAGAATAGAGATGTCCTCCATTGTCATGGTGTGAATGGCAGTTTCACCCTGCCAACCTTACAAGGAACAGCCCTCCAGGAAGAAAACAGAAACAACGGAGCAAGCTGCCAAAAAAGTCAGTGCAGTCCTAGGCTGCATCAACAGAGAGGTTGTCAGCCTGCCTACAACTTTGACCTCTAAGTAGAAATCATCCTTAGCTCCATTTGTTGAGAAAGGTATAGCTTTATTAGAGATCAAGTGTATTGCAGTATTGCATAGCCAGAACAGAGAATCACGCACCAAAATCCCCAAGTTCTACTTTTCCCTCCCTTTACTGTCTCTTATTGCCCATCCCAGTGTGACCAATCAAGTTCATGCAAGATGTTTTCATAACATAACATAACAAGCGCAATTTGGTATGTAGCTTCCTCTTTCTTCCAGCTGGATGACCTTGAGGCAGCATCTTGAGAAAGTACAGCCTCTACTTTCTATTTCCCAAGGATCTCCCCCCACCTTCATTCCCCCTCCCCATAGTGCATGGCAATCTGTCACCGCAAGCACAGCAAGCATAAGGTGGCAGCTGACAGAGGTCGTGTGAAGAGTTAGTACTGTTTTGATAAGATCACACTTGGAATATTTTATCCAGTTTTGGCCACAGCAATGAAAAACAGAGACTCTAGAAAGAGCATAGAGAAGAGTAAATAAGGATGATTAGGGGGCTGGAGGCTAAAACACATGATGAACGGTTGCAGGATATGTCTAGTCCAGTGATGGTGAACCTTTTAGAGACCGAGTGCCCAAACTGCAACCCAAAACCTACCCACATATCGTCGGGTGCCGGGTGGGCGTGGCCCATTGGGTGGGTGTGGCCTATTGGGAGGGCGGGGCCCATTTGGTGGGCGTGGCTGCGGTGGTAATGGCAGACTGGGTGGGACTAAAAAGTTCAATCAATCAATTCCAACTTTGCAAGATCTTTTTTTTCCCCGCGAGAAGTTGAAATTGACTGATTGATTGAACCTTTTTTTTTTTTGCACACGGCGGCGGAGGCCTAAAATGAAAAGGTTTTATAAAACCCAGTTGAAGGCCTAGGACTGGGGCGACTGTGCGCGTGCCCACAGAGAGGGCTCTGAGTGCCGACTCTGGCACCCGTGCCATAGGTTCACCACCACTGGTCTAGTCTAATGAAGAGGAGTAGGGGGTCACATGATAGCATCTTCCAATATTTGAGGCGCTGCCACAAAGGAGAGGGGTCAACCTATTTTCCAAAGCAGGACAAGACTCAATGGATGGAAATTTATCAAGGAATGATCTAGTCTACAACTAAGGAGAAAATTCCCGACAATGAGTATAATTAATCAGTAGAACAGCTTGCCTACAAAGGTTGTGGTCCATCACTGGAGGTTTTTAAGAAGAGATGGTTGGATAGCCATTTGTCCAGAATGATATAAGATCACCTCCTTGAGCAGGAGGTTGGACTAGAAGACCTTCAAGGTCCCTCCCAACTCTATTATTCTGTAAGCTCAGTAGATGGAAATAACCATCAGAAGCAGGATACAAAGAAGATATTGTGCTCTGCTGGAACTCAGAGTCCTGCAGATGAAACAGGATCTCAGTATTTAGAGGAAACAAAGTCAGACAAGGCAGAATGGGAGATGGGAGGGTTGTTAGCCCTAAAAGGCATAGAGGATGCAGCTGGGCCCAATCATAAGAAAAAGAAAAGAGTCATGCTATTTGGTGACTCTGCCCTATGAAGAACTGAAACAAACATGTCAGCCAAGCCCATCGGCCTATGAAGTGTGTGGTCTTTCAGGAAATTCCTGACTTCTCTTGCTTTTTCTTTTTCTGTAATTTAACAGCAAGACACAGAACACTCACAAAAACAAACGGAAAGATTGGATTTGATTAGACAGTGAAAAAAAGATGTATTATAGTGATTAAAACAAATGCAATCAAAAAGAAAAAGAAAACTAATGGATAAAAGAGAGAAAGATCCATAGGATGACTAAAGATTTAAAATGCATTCAATCTATAAGCTTACGAAGGTAGTCCCCAACTTACGACCGCGATCCAGCCTAAAATTTCCATCGCTAAGCAAGACAGTTGTCAAGTGAGTTTTGCCCCATTTTACATCTTTTCTTGCCACGTAGTTAAGCGAATCACTACAGTTGTTAAATGAATCATTCAGTGATTAAGCGAATCTGACTTCCCCCATTGATTTTGCTTGGTGGATGTCAGCTGGAAAGGTTACAAAGGGTGATCACATGACCCCAGGACAATGCAACTGTCATAAATATCAGTCAGTTGGCAAGCATCTGAATTTTGATCACATGATTATGGGAATGCTGCTACGGTCTAATTGTGAAAAATAGTCATAAGTCACTTTTTTCAGTGCCATTGTAACTTCGAATGGTTGCAAGTCAAGGACTACCCATAATTAAATCTTGATTGTATAGAAACATATCTTTAGAGCCATGGTGGCACAGTGGTTAGAATGCAGTATTGCAGGCTAATTCTGCTGACTGCCAGCAGTTCGATTCTCACCGGCTCAAGGTCGACTCAGTCTTCCATCCTTCTGAGGTTGGCAAAATGAGGATCCAGATTGTTGGGGGCAACATGCTGACTCTGTAAACCGCTTAGAGAAGGGCTGTAAAGCACTGTGAAGTGGTATATAAGTCCAGTGCTTTTTTTGTAAAACAAAAAGGTGCCGGAACTCACACACGTCATACAACCCGCCTTGCAAGGTTCCATCCAAGGTTCCATCCAAAAAAGGTGCCGGAACTCCGTTCTGGGCGTTCTATGACAAAAAAAGCCCTGTATAAGTCTAAGTGCTATTGCTATTGCTATTACTATCTTTAGAACACAGAATTCTCAAAAATAGGTAATAGACTCATATCCTGGATCAGTTCCTTAAAATTAGGAGGGTGTTTCCCTCACTTGTGTTGACAACTTTTTTCTTTCTGAGGATAGAAAAAGGCAGCAGAAGATCAGCAATTCTTGACAGGCAGGACTTGGTTGAGGATGTGGGGATAGCAAAAAAAATTGGAGGAACACAGCCAGGGGAATGAGTGATGAGTGAGACTGATTTAAGGCATTCCTTAACGAGTAAGAATACAGGTAGTCCTTGACTTATGACCATTTGTTTAGTGACTGTTTGAAGCTACAGCGGCTCTGAAAAAAGTGACTTCTGACCGTTTTTCACATTTACGACCATTGCTGCATTCCCATCGTGATATGATCAAAATTTGGTTGCTTGGCAACTGGCATGCATTTATGATGGTTGCAGAATCCTGGGGTCTCATAATCACCATTTGCAACCTTCCCAGCCAGCTTCGGACAAGCAAAGTCAGTGGAAGCTAGATTCTCTTAATGACTGCGTGCTTCACTTAACATCCATAGTAATTTACTTAACGACCACAGCGAAGGGCCTTAAAATTGGGCCAAACTCCCTTAACAACTGCCTCTCTGTCCCAATTGTGTATTACTTTGGAGAGAAGTCATGTAATGAAACAAAGCAAGTATTAATGAGACATGCAGGGGGGACACTGAAATTCATGAGATACAGTATATTTATTTACCAGCAAGGATGGATAGAAAAGATTTCAGCTCAGCATCACCAGCAATGACGCTCAGCATCTGATTTAACATAAAAGATAAATTTAAAACAAGCACTTCCTCTTTGCTGTGAATTTAGTTTGTTCAGGCTTATTCATCTCCTTTGCAGCTGACTGGCCTACATATTCAAAAGCCTGGGCTTCTTCACTGTTGCTGCAAACAATATAAGCTGAAAAGTTTATGCAGGATACTGAAAATAAAGATGCCACATCCTGTGTTGACCACCCAGTGCACTGAGAAATACACTGGTTGGATTCACTTTTTCAGGGAGGAGCTAAGAAGACAGTAAAAAAATAAATAAAAACTGCTAAACTTTTCAAGTCACTGCCCAGAATACCTTTATCCTGCACAGTCTTGAGCCTTATGAGGATTAGATGCCAGCCAGGACCAAAACCAGGCAGAATTGACATCTGATTTTTAAAAACCTTTGTTCAGGATGAGGCATAAAAACAGTGATTTGTATCTCATCGCTTGTCTTGCATGATTTTACTTAACTGGAGCACAAAACAGCATGGAGGCATTACCCTCAATAATCCAGAGGCTGGTGGGAAAGAACTGAGAAAGCAAGACCTGGTGAGACTCTGGAAGTCCATGTAGGAGTGTATCTACAGGTAGTCCTCAACTTATGTCTGGTCGCATAGCGAGAGTTCAAAATTATGACCTACCTAAACAGGGGACATAAGGAATAGAAGTTCTGATGGTTGTCCCCCCTGCGCCCCCCCCGTTATTGACCATGGTTTGGACACATTGCACCACAGCTGCATTAAAGCCATTTGCAGGGTCTCGTAGTCACATGACCATATTTTATGACAGTTTTGCTGAAAAGTGGCATTGACTTCCGTTTTGGGGCAAAACTGTGTCATAGCGAACAATGGGTTCATTTAACAAGCGCGTAAAAATGTCATAAAATCAGATTACTCATGTGACCAACCCATTTTACCATTGTTACAACTTATGAAAAGAGCCGTGGTGGTGCAGTGGTTTGTCCATTGCCAGGAGTTTGATCCTGACAGGCTCGAGGTTGACTCAGCTTTCCATCATTCTGAGGTCAGTAAACTGAGAATTAAAATTATTGGGGGCAATATACTGACTCTGTAAACCTCTTAGATCAGGGGTGTCAAACTTGCAACATCACATGACATGTGACTTTTTTCCTATTGCCGGCAATGGGGTGGGCGCGGTTTCGGCATGACGCATCCGGCCCGTGGGCCGGCAGTTTGACACCCCTGTCTTAGAGAGTGTTGTAAAGCACTATGAAGTAGTATACAAGTCTAAGTGCTATTGCTATTGCTATTGCTATTATGAACGTAATGGGCAGACTCCATTATGGTCGTAACTCGAGAACTACCTGTATTTCTTTTCCACTTGTATCTGTTATTCAGAGATGGATTTGTTTATTTGTATTTGTAAAATGTATTAGCTGCCCATCTTGCCACAGGGTAACTCTGGGCTGATTATAATAATCAGAAATTATTATCAATATTCAAACTAGAATTTCTCAAGCTGCTCAACTTCCAGAAATGCCTTCAAATTCCCAGAATTATCTAGAACATAGTTGTGGGAGGGGGCGGAGAGGGAATGGTTCTATGCGTGCAGCAGACAAGCCGCGTAGCTCCATTTGCATGAGCAGCGGGCACGACGATGTCTAGTTTAATGAAGAGAAGGACGAGGGGGGGACATGATAGCAGTGTTCCAGTATCTCAGGGGCTGCCACAAAGAAGAGGGAGTCAAGCTATTCTCCAAAGCACCTGAGGGCAGGACAAGAAGCAACGGATGGAAACTAACCAAAGAGAGAAGCAACCTAGAACTAAGGAGAAACTTCCTGACAGTTAGAACAATTAACCAGTGGAACAACCTGCCTCCAGAAGTGGTGAATGCTCCAACACTGGAAGTTTTTAAGAAGAGACTGGACAGCCATTTGTCTGAAATGGTATAGGGTTTCCCGCCTGAGCAGGGGGTTGGACTAGATGACCTCCAAGGTCCCTTCCAGCTTTATTATTATTATTATTATTATTATTATTATTATTATTATAGCGCACATGCAGGCGGTCACCCGCTGCTTGTGCAAGTGGGTGTGCGCATGCATTCAGCCGCCACTTCCGCAGCCCGGTTCTGAAAGGCTCAAGGCCTGGTAGTGGGCTACAGCCCAGGGGTTGGGGACCCCTGCTCTAGAAGCATGTTTGCTGAGAATTCTGGAAGTCATCATCCAAACACCTGGAAGCTGATCAGGTAAAATAAACACTTGTCTAAATTCATTTGGTGATTGTGTCAGAGAACCACACCTTCTCGGAGGCCTGAAATCCAGATGAGAGCCTCTCTCTCCTGCTCACCTGAAGACCAGGTCATTGGGGATGAGGGTTGATGGGGGAGAGTGAGACCCTTTGCTTCATTATGCCTTCCCCTTTTTATCCTTATTGTTCAAGTTTTTATTGTATCGTTATTCCTTCTTAAATTATGTTAATGTTATTTCTTTATTTGATTGAAGAACCCAGAGTTGTTGAGAGTTGGGTGATTTACAGGTTTAATAAATTATTATGACTATGGTTCGATGCACAGTCAGCCAGATGTTCTGGCTGGATTTGGCATTTTTATCCACCTATCAAGTCCTCCTCAAGGACCCGGGATAGGCAGATATCGATGTTTGATGGTGTTAGAAGTATTGCTGCAGAATGTAAGCTATTCCGTGTAAAGCTGCCTTTTGCAATTGACTGAGGGTGAATGTGTCAATGCTGATAGTGTTCCAATGGTGCGCCAATTGTTTTGGGATTGCACCCAAGGTGCCTGTTACTATTGCTACTATCTTTGCTTTCTTTTGCCACAGTCATTCTATTTCTATTTGCAGGTCTTTGCATTTTATGATTTTTTCCAGTTCTTGGTCTTCTATTCCATTGTCTCTGGATCCTGCCACATCTACTATCTAGAGTTTTTTTTTAGACTTTCTTATCAACAATTTTTAAATCTGGGGTGTTATGTGGCAGGTGCCTGTCTATTTGAATTCTAAAATCCCAGAATACTTTAATCTCCCTCTTCATTTTCTATGACTTTCTCTATTTTATGGCCCCGCTAGTTCTTGCTTGCAGAAAAATGGTATTTCTTACAGATCTTCTAATGCACCACTGTTGCTACTTTTTTGTGCTGTTGCTTGTAGCCAGTCTGTGCAATTAAATTATTATTATTTGATTCTAATAATCAACCTCCATAAGAGCCATTGGAAAATTGGCATTCATTGTAACTCTTAATATTCTCTGATACTTTGGGCCTGTCGCACTCGCTCAAATCAACCCACCTTACAGGGCTGTTGTTGAGGGGAAAACAGGAGGAGGAAGGTGTATTAGGTATGTTTCCTTCCTTGACTTATTTATAGAAACAATAGAGGTGGGATATAAAAAAATAAATAACTACGATATACATAGCATTGTATGCAAATTACCCTTGCGTGTGCTTTGTCACATACAAGTGGTCCTCAACTTATAAACATTTGTTTAGTGACCATTCAAAGTTACAGTGGTGCTGAAACAAATGACAATGGTGTCATGGTTCCGACAGATGAAACTCCCCCAAAAACATTGAGGCATTGTTTACCTTAAAGAATCTTTATTCGAGTAGCATAGCATCGGCACTAACACAGTCGAAGCCAAAAACTGGATTCCCCTCCCCTGAGCACATAGTATCAAAGCACAATTCCCTCCTCCAATTAACTGTCATAAATCACATTCTCCAATTAGTTTGAAATGCAGGCTCTCCCTCCAGTTCTCCAGCCTGCCAATTCTTACCATCTCTTATTTCATTAACCTTGGTTCACACACTAAGTCCAGTATTATTATGTATGTCTATCTAAACTCTCATGCACATTCCTCCCCCCCCCAGCATCATCTAACTCTAAAAGTAAAACATAAGAAGAAAATGGTTGCATCTCTAACTGTTGTCAAAGCAAAAACATCCGATGTTAGCAGCGCTGACAAATGGGTCCTCACACCTATCATCATCACAGCGTTCTTACAATCACACCATCAACATTTGGGCCCTTGGCAATTGGCCTGTATTTCTGATGGTTGCATTATCCTGGAGTCGCGTGATCCCTAGTTGCAACTTTCCTAGGTAGCTTCCGATAAGCAAAGTCAATGGGGGAAGCCAGATTCACTTAACAACATTTGAGTCACTTAATAACCTCACCGATTCACTTAACGACTGCCGCGAAACATGTCATAGAATTGGGTATGACCCACTTAACAACCGCCTTGCTTAGCAACGATTGTCGTAAGTCGAGGACTGCCTGCATATCAAAGCTATGTATCCTTCTAAAATATAACACTTTGTTAGTACAAAGTTCTGAGTGCAAGAAAATCCAATCAGGCATACCCAATTCCAGCAGCCGTTCCTTATATGTTTTAGCCTCCAGGCCCCTGATCATCTTTCTTGCTCTTTGTGCATAAACACCGTGGAGATAGAGGAAATCATTATGAAATTTGAGGAATCGTATCTTTATATAAATTTATAATTCTGTACATTTAAGTCCTAAAAGAAGGGTGTAGCTTTATTTTAAAAAGTAATACATTTATATCCCATTTTTCCACTGGGGTGTGTGTGTCTCAAGGCAGTTTATTTATTTATTTATTCAATTAATATGCCGCCCCTGTCAGCAATAAGGCAAGAAAAGTTCCCAGAGAGAATATCTTCCAGGGAGTCAGGCATTTTTTTTTTACCCTCATAATAACCACCACCACCACCAAGTGAGGTAGGTTAATCTGAGATACAGTCACTGGCTCAAAATTATGAGAACGTGATTTATGGTTTTGATGATCAGACAGAATAGGTTATAAGAAGAAGAGAGTTATTTATGCTGCAACCTAGAGTAAGAAAGAAACTTCTAGTAGACTGAAAGTGACTTCTTTATATATATATATGCACTAGTCTTTATCTTCTTTCTTAAAATCTTTAATATAGTTAAATATATTTTAAAAAGGAACTTGAGTTTGACTCTTCCACTAGTATTCTCCGTGACATCAGCATTATCTCCATAGAGAAGAAGGAAGAAGCCTCAATCTGCATAAAATCTGCAGGTGTTTCACAGAGAGTGATGCTAATATGGAAAATGATCAGTAAAGTGTAAATGGAATTCAGATTATCATGTCATCATGAGGAAGGAAATTCCTTGCTAAAATGCAGCGTGTTTTAACTTGGACAATTCCAAGCTCTGTTCATTTTTGTGGGTCTTAATCACGTCAAATACAGAATGTAAAAATGGGGGCCATGACTACAGGTAGTCCTCAATTTACAACCCGTCTCTTAGTGACTGTTCAAATTACAACCTACCTTTAAAAGGGGACTTATGACTCAGTTCTGAAGTTCTAATGATCATTTCCCCCCCCCCTTCCCTGCAGTCATCCTATTGCACTTTGGGCAACCGGCAACACAGTCAAATTTGTGGCTATTTGCAGCATCCTACGGTCATTTGATCACATTTAATGACGGTTTTGCTGAAAAGTGGAAGTTACTTTTGGTTTTTTGACAAAACCGCAACACAACAGACAGCGGGTTTACTTAATGATTGTGGTGTTCCTTTTATGACTGCTGCAAAAAAAAAAAAAAGTATAAAATCAGGTTGGTCAAGTGATCAACCCATATGACTGTACAGACAGCCCTCGACTCACAACAGCTTGTTCAGTGACCGTTCGAAATTACAATGGCCTGGAAAAAGTGACGTATGACCGCTTTTCACACTGACAACTGTTGCAGCATCCCCCATGGTCACGTGATCAAACTTCAGATGCTTGGCAACTGATTCATATAATAATAATAATAATAATAATAATAATAATAATAATAATAATAATAATAATAATAATAATAATAATAATAATAATAATAATAATAATAATAATAATAATAATAATAATAAAGTTGGAAGGGACCTTGGAGGTCATCGGGTCCAACCCCCTGCTCAGGCAGGACACCCTACACCATTTCGGACAAATGGCTGTCCAGTCTCTTCTTAAAAACTTCCAGTGTTGGAGCATTCACTGCTTCTGGAGGCAGGTTGTTCCACTGGTTAATTGTTCTAACTGTCAGGAAGTTTCTCCTCAGTTCCAGGTTGCTTCTCTCCTTGACTAGTTTCCATCCGTTGCTTCTTGTCCTGCCCTCAGGCGCCTAGTATTTATGATGGTTGTGGTGTCCCGGACTCACGTGATCACCTTTTGCGACTTTCTGACAAACAAAATCAATGGGGAAGCCAGATTCACTTAACAATCGTGTTCCTAACTTAACTGCAGCGAATCACTTAGCAACTGTGGCAAGGAAGGTTGTAAAATAGGTCAAAACTCCTTTAAAAACTGTCTCACTTAGGAACAGAAATTTTGGGCTCAGCTGTGGTCGTAAGTCGAGAACTACCTGTAATGGGCAGGCTCCGTTATGATCATATATCAGGGACTATTTCTATCCTTCACTTGCTTTTTCAACCCTCTGATGTAGGCCATCGTCTTCCAGCAATGCCCTTCGGGATTTTGTGCAAAACAAGCAGACCAAACTTTGCACAAAAGAATAGTTGGCCACAAGTGTGAGATTCGGACTCAAAATAAGGACAAAGTAATACCAAAGTATGAACATGAATTTGGGCAAAGTCCAAGAGACAGTGGAGCAGGGGGCCCAGCATGCTATGGTCTATGGCAGTGGTGGGGAACTATGGCCCCTTTATGACTTGTGGACTTCAACTCCCAGAATTCTTGCGCCAGCCATGCTGACTCAGGAATTCTGGGAGTTGAAGTCCACAAGTCATAAAGGGGCCGTAGTTCCCCACCTTTGGTCTATGAAGTCGGAAAGAGTCAGACACAACTTAGCAACTGTACAACAACAGCAATACCAAAGCTTTCAACCTCTCAGGACACCTATTGGCAGATCTCAAAGTAACTATTTGGGACAAAAAAGAAAATTTAACAGCATGATTAAGCAAGAGATTGCTCAACTCCCACACATCAAAAGATTTCAGACCATCTCATAAAGATCTGAACAAATACAATGAGCTTTTAAATCATTAGGCAATTGATAAGGGACTTGTAATCTGTCTTCCTCTCTCTTTCTGCCCCTTTCCCCCCCTCCTTATCTCAATTTAAATCCTACATCGGTTTAGCCACTCCATGCATCTGATGGTGAACTGTAGTTCATGAAAGCTTATGAAATCTGAAAGTTCAAAAGACTAATTAGTAAGTTAGTTAAAGGTAAGATAACAAGGTGCTACTAGGTCCTGATTTGTGACTACCCTTATAGTAGTCCTTGAGTTACGAGCAGGAGGAAGGTCCACAAGCATGGCAATAGTCCAATAAAAGAAATTTCAATAAGATAGTCCAGGGTAGAACTTAGAGTTCTTAGAGTCTTAGACTCTCCTCTTGTAGATAAAGGCAGGTAGAGAGGATGCACATTCAGACTTGCAGGATTCTGTTACTGTAACCCTATCATATAAATGTTAGTAGTATTCATAACTTTGGTTCCTAGTCTGGTGTACAGAATAGGGCTAATAGTAAATAGCAGGGGTCCTCAAACTGAACATGGTCTTCCAAATTGTTGCATGCAAATTCGAGAGGGGTTTGCAACATTGGGATGGGATAGAATAGAATAGAATAGAATGGAATGGAATGGAGTGGAGTGGAGTGGAGTGGAGTGGAGTGGAGTGGAGTGGAATTGAATGGAATGGAGTGGAGTGGAGTGGAGTGGAGTGGAGTGGAATGGAATGGAATGGAAGGAGAGGAATGAAGAGAAGAGGAGAGGAGAGGAGAGGAGAGAAGAGAAGAGAAGAGAAGAGAAGAGAAGAGAAGAGAAGAGAAGAGAAGAGAAGAGAAGAGAAGAGAAGAGAAAAGACAATATTTTATTTGGCCAAGTGTGATTAGTCTCCAGTGCAGAAGCTCTCAGTCTACATGCAAAGCAACATAACAACAACAACAACAAGAGGGGGTAGTAAAGAAGATGAGAAGGATAATAATAATACTACAGGCATACAACATGGGTAAATATACTTAGACATAAGACAATACTGTAAAGATTAAGTGTTCAGCAGAGTGATGGCACCAGGGGAAAAAATGTCCCTGTGTCTAGTTGTTTCTGTAGTAATGCCTTACAGCGGCATCCCGAGGGAAGGCGTTGAAATGGTTTATGTCCAGGATGTGAGGAGTTTATAGATATTTTCTCAGGCCTCTTTTCTGACCCACGCATTATATAGGTCTTCTATGGAAGGCAGGCTGGTTGCAATTATTTTTTCTGCAGTCCTAACTATTCGCTGGAGTCTGTACCTCTCCTGTTTGGTCCTGTCCTCTGTGTTGTGCATGCAAAGCAGGAATACTGTAAGAACTTGCTCTCATTCTGTCTAGACAAACCAGCAGATGTGGGAGCAAGTTGAAAACAGGTTCCAGTATGGGGGTGCACATTCCCTGGAAGCTGAATTGTTGTCAGAATTCACTCTTGTTTGGTTTGGGCAAGTTGATAGCAAAAAATTAGGATTTTATACAGTTGCTGCTTTAAAAAGCAAATATTGATTCAAAATAACTGCAAGAAAGGTTTGATTCTGTGAATTGAGCTAAAGTAAACAAGTATTGCCATTAAAGTGTGAATTTTAAGTTTGAATCTTTAGCTGCCCGTTTCTAATGAGAATATTTCTTTTATAAAGTTCCAAAACTCCATTTTTTTGTTTTAGAATTCCTGGCTTAATGCATTTATAGAATTAACAATATTATGAAGTACAGATTACCCTGTCCCATTAATGCACTGAAAAACAGTGTCATCTGGTTCTCATCAGATCACACTGAATCACGATACAGTTTGTTTGGTTTTTATTTAATGGGATCTGTACATCCCAATCCTGTGATTTGTAAACCATAGTTGATGGCCAGAGTGCACAAATTTATCTTGCCTGAAAGCCATGCTAGATTTCTGAATGGTGAATTAGAGGGATACAAGCTAATTTTTTTTTGGTGGGGCCAGGATAATAATTAATAGACTTCATTTCATTTTCATTACGTGGGGTTTTGCAACTTTGGCAGCTTTAAGGCCTGAGAACTTCAACTCCCAGAATTCCCCAGCTAGTCTTGCTGGCTATATGAATTCTTGGAGTTGAAGTCCACTCATTTTAAAACTGCCAAGATATGAAACACTGCATTACACTGTAATGTGGATTAAATGTAGTTAACCTGATTACTCTCCAGTTACATATTTAATATTTTCCCTCTTTTATCACATTAAAAAATTGTCTGTGGATGACACTTAAAGGAATTAATGACCGCATGTGTCTCACATGATGCATCTGTTCCTTATAATAGGAATCAGGCTACTATAGTTTGTTTTACAACTATGGTTAACAACACCAGCTATGCGTAATGTGTGAATCCATTCTTAATGTTAATTATGGGAAAGGTTATGCAGAGAGCGAAATGAATTTGTTAAATGGTTTTTCATATATCTCTATTCAGGTTCTGAAGATGAAAAGGTTTTCAACCACTTGGAAAATGTCTCATAAAACTAAAATTGTGTTGCCTTTGGTTTCAAGGCTGGGGGAGAGCCCAGTTAAGATAACCTTTATTGTCATTTTTTTTTACTGTGGGCACACTGAACTGAGATCCATGTTTGTATCACCGGTGTGTTAAGATCTGGCACTGAGGAAAGATTATAGAAAAAGTAGCTGACCAATATGGAGGGAAACACTAGAGCAGAAGTCCCCAACCTTTTGGGTACCAGGTGCCACGGAGAACGGTTTTTCCGTGGACCAGAGGGGGTGTGGTTTTGAATACTGCCTGCATCCCGAGGGTGGAGCTTTGCTTGTTTGTGCGGCCCACTTGCTGGCATGCTGCGGACCGGTGCCGGTCCACGGACCAGGGGTTGGGGACCCCTGCACTAGAGCAATTGTAGATCAACTGCAAATTTGAAAGATAGAAGTAGAGAGATAGAAACAGCCAAGAAACTGATGTCCCAGTTTAAGTTAAGAAACAATGTGGTTTGGGGACAATGATGTCCCTCCAGAATGACCTTTCTTTCTTGTAGCAGCCAATCAAATACCTTGGAGGTGGCCACAGTCAGCAGATGGAAAGCAACCTCTCTCCTCAGCAAGTGGAATTTAGAGGCATGGTCTCCAATACTAGAGATAAAATCAAATCTTTAAGACCAGTAGGCTTTTGTAGACACTTCTCCCATAGAATCGCCACAAGTCAGACATGAGTGAATGGATATCGTCACCACCACCATCATCACCCTCCACTTCGCCACACATTTACTCCATCCCTTTTTAAAAACCATCCACGTTTGTGGTCATCTCCAGTTTAGCGGTAATGAGTTCCATACTATACGATGTTTTGTCATCCTATTTGCTAAGATAACAACAACAACAACAACAACAACAACAACAACAACAACAATAAAGTTGGAAGGGACCTTGGAGGTCATCTAGTCCACCCCCCTGCTCAGGCAGGAAACCCTATACCAACTAGGTACGTAACATCATCAATGCTAGATGGGTTGCTTTCTGTTTATATACAGTGGCTTGCTTGGTCAGGGTTGGTGGGAGTGTTGTTTTCTTCTTTAGATTCCTGATTAGTCTTTTATTTACTGTTTGTCTGAGTTGGTAGTTCCTAGACTGGGGTATTGTTTACTGCTTACTTGTTGATCTGGTATTAATTCTGGAGTTAATCCCTGCTTATCTGAGTAATGATTGCTGGTAAAGAGATGTTTTGGTCTTTTTCCTTCCTTTCTACCTTTTTGATTGTCTGTTTTGAATGGTATGTATATGTTGTTTATCTCTACATGCCTATTGATGGTTAGCAGAGCACATCCAAGAACATCAACCAGCAGTCAGAAAACATGATGGAAACTCTTTAATGACACAATACATGGACATACTTAACCATAGTTTCAACTACGAAACTGTGAATATCCTAGACCAAGTTAAGTCCAAAAACACTAGAGTATTCCTGGAAATCTGGCACTTAGACAAATCAGCCATCAACAGGCACATAAACAACATTCACACCCCATTCTAAAGAGACAATCTCTTGGACTGTGTGTGGCTCTACCTTCTCTTTCTCTCAAGGATATTCCCATAGACCATTACATTGTCTTTGGACTTTGCCATCACAGTAAGCCATTATTTAAGTATGATTTGTGCAATAAGTCATTTTCTAAATGTACTGAACGTGCTAAGCCATAACATGGACTATCAACCAAAATAGCAGAGCACAGAAGACACTAAATCAAAAATAGCCATTAAAGCTTAGTATAGACAACCCATGATTCCCCGGTCCTCATTTCAGAGAGATTGCCTTATCTAAGCAGAAATCGAATAACCAAGTACAAAAAAGTCGTGGGAGTAGGAACAAGTGGCAATTTCCTTCTGACTTCCCCATTGACTTTGTTTGTGGGAAGCTGCCAGGAAGCATCATAAATCATGATCATGTGGCTATGGTGATGCAGAGATGCTTCAGCACCCACAACTTTGCCAATATAGTTGATCTGAAGATCTTTGAAATGTAAATCTCGTGGGTCCCAGATTTTGGACACATTCTTAAAGTTAGCCCACTTGAGGTACCTTGATTCAAAAACTCTTGCCCTATGATACACTGCTTTGCCCAGTTGATGGCTATAAACAGACAAACAGACAGAAGAGTTTTAGAAGTACATAGATGAATGAAACTGACAGCTTGAGAACTCATCTCATTCTTATGAGCCTTGGCTTGCTATGAGCATAACTTTTGGCGTTCAGCAGCCTAGCAATATGGAATTAGAGGTAGGATGTACCCTGTAATCACCGTGTAATTTTGGTATTATTGAGCAGACACCACTAGTTATAGTGTTGCCCACTTTGGAAGGCCTCTGAAACATAGCCTTTTTTTGTCCTAGGAAATTAAAGCTAAACCCCTAATGTGTCCAAAGGCATATCCTCTCCCCAAATTTTATTTGTTCAAGTTTCATTCAATGAAAAGATCCTTTAGTGATCTGGTGCCCTTACTTTAAACCACTGCAAAGAGTAAGACACTTTTTTCCTCATTAAATCTGCCCAAACCCCACCAATGCAGCCCCCCACATTTTTCCCGAGTTCACTCCAATAAAATAGTGATAACCCCAGTCACACACTCTTAGGCCTGAGAAGACAAACTGAAGGGTGGGTCCCATCTGCAACTAAATTTCCAACTCTTATACTTTTGTGAACAACATTTAGCTCCATTTGCCCTTAGCAAGCTAAATCATAAACAAGCAATCCACATAATGGCTTGGTGTGTTGTAAGATCCTTGGCATAACACAATTCCATCACAAGGAACCAGTCAGAACTAGAATTGCACACAAACATCTCCACCTTGACACTATCAAGACTGAGTATCTCCTCTCCCTCCAGGTAGGCTGAGCAACACTCATTTAAAATGAGCAGATTGCCTCATTTTAAAGAGAGAAAGAGCAACAAAGGTAAGTAGGTGATTGGGGGCTAGAACATATGAAGATTGGGTATGTCTAGGTCAGGCATGTCAAACTGCTGGCCCGCGGGCCAGATGCGTCATGCCGAAACCGCACCCACCCTATTGCCAGCAATGGGGAAAAAGTCACGATACGTCGCACGACGTCACGTGACATCGCGAGTTTGACATGCCTGGTCTAGGTTAATGAAAGGTAGAACTAGGGGTGACATGATAGCAGTGTACCAGTATCTAAGGGACTGCCACAAAGAAGCCACAACATATTCTCCAAAGCACCTGAGGGCAGGACAAGAAGCAACGGATGGAAACCAATCAAGGAGAAGCAACCTGGAACTAAGGAGAAACTCCCTGACAGTTAGAACAATTAACCAGTGGAACAACCTGCCTCCAGAAGCTGTGAATGCGCCAACACTGGAAGTTTTTAAGAAAAGATTGAACAATCATTTGTCTGAAACGGTACAGGTTTTCCTGCTTGAGCAAGGGGTTGGACTAGAACATCTCCAAGGTCCCTTCCAACTCTGTTAATCTGTCATTCTGTTATGTCCACCTGAACAGCCCCCAAACCTTAAAATTACTGAATTGTACCTCTGGGTCAAATTTGGATAACAAAATGCTAGACACAGACAGACCAAAAGCCAGAAGGACCTTCCCGGACGCACTGGGACACTGAGAATGTTAGGCCTGCAGTTTGCAAAGCATCATTTATCACCTTCTTCTGAGTTTTGACACTGTGGTTTGAAGATCTTCAGTAAAGGGAAGGGAAAAAGGAGAACTGCTGGAAGGGGGAGGATGGAGATTGCGAAAGTTGTGCTCTGCCATTTCCCAGGTCAGTTTCGAAAAGACTAAAAGCCAGCAAGAAACCAGCCTCAAGCAATCACATTTCTAAACTAGCAATGTTGTGTAAGGTATTAAAACATCAAAAAGGCACACCCGGCCTGCTCCAAGAAACTAGCTTGCAGAGCTGGCCTTAAAATGCAGCTCTGTATGAACAGCGGATCCAAACTTTACTTCTTTTGATTTTAAAAACAACAACCCTAATTCACTCACTCACTCACTCCCTTGAGGGATGTAGAACTTTTTGACATTGTATGTGAGCTTCGGGCATCATGTGTGGAATTTCATATGACTTTGTTATCCAATTGATTAAGGGTCTAGTTTTCACCAATGTGAAAAACCTGGGGTTGTGCTATTTCATTGCAAAGGGGAGGAGGTAACGTGACTGAATCTACTGCCAATAACATTCCTGACTTAACAATTAATAAGAAAGACAAAAAAGTCTGGCTATTGGATGTGGCAGTGCTTGGAGACAGCAGAAGAGAAGAGAAAAAAACTGGAGAAAATCACAAATCATAGGGACCTGCAAATAGAAGTAGAATGACTGTGGCAAAAGAAAGCAAAGATACAATCCCGAAACATCTAGAACAGGGGTGTCAAACTCCCGGCCCGCAGGCCGGATGCGTCATCTGGAAGCCACGCCCACACCATTGCCGGCAATGGCAAAACTGTCCCGATATGTTGCGCGACATCACATGATGTCGCGAGTTTGACATGTCTGATCTAGAACATCACTGGCATTGACAAAATCACCATCAGTCAATTGCAAAAGGCAGCTTTATTTAGAACAGCTGACACCCTGTGACGATACCTTTAATGCCATCAAACAACAACATCCGCCTAGCTCAGAGCCTTGGAAGAACTAAATAGATGGATAAAAATGCCAAATCTAACCTAAGCATCTGGCTTACATTGCAATCCAACCATCATAATAAAGAAAAAAAATTTCCAAGGACATAATACAAAAGATGCACACGAAGGAGAAGGATGACAGAATTATCTTAGTCTTAGCACTTTATTTTCTTGGGGTTTTTTTTTTAAAATAAAAGCTTTTTTTTTTTTTTTTTTAACGAAGGATCATTTTTGGATCATCTTGTAAGCGCTTGTCTCAATTCAAATCCTCATGACCCAAATATATAGTAGTTCAGCTACCTCAGTAAGGATTGGATTCACAGGCGAATGCTTGGAAACAATGGAATTCATCCCCCTTCATTCTCACCTTAAAATGGTGAGGCTCTTAGCAAGTATATTCTACCAGTGGCTGCTGTTAAATTTTGCAAAATAAAATTTGCAATTTTTTTTTATTGTTGGAACTGCTTTTAATTTGTGTAGGACAGTTTCCTCTGTGATTTCTAGAATGTTAGCCTAGTCTGTTCAGCAGGATCAATATCTAATATGGTGGAAGGTTCAAAAAGTGACATTCTGGGAAAAGCTGTACTAGACGAAAGAACATAAGAATTTATTAGTTGTTTATAGCCCTCCTGATCTAAAATTCCAGCAGTGGAACATCAGCCTCCTTCACTTTGATGTCCTCTAGATATATTTGACTTTTAACATCTTAATCTCCAGCTGATTGGCTGGAAGAATTTGAGACTCAGTTTAAAGGAGATTCCTGGCTGGAGAAATTCTTGACCAACATTATTATTATACTTTAGGAAGCATCAGGCAAAGAATACCATTGATGGCCATCTCTTGAGTCTTAAGAGTGGTGCAACAGAGATCAACAGCATGATGCCTATGGTTTTAAGACCCTCCACAGAACCCACCCACCTACCCCTTATTAAATAATTGATTTCATTTCTAAAGGCTGAAATCATATGGAATTGATCTCATGAGATTTCAGACTTATTGGATTAGTTATTGTGCCGAATTCTAGTCTTTAGGTGTGAACTTCCTGTGAGAAGAGTCTCCCAAGTCTTATAACATTTAACCAACTTGCAAAAATTTGAGTAACTAAAAAAACCCCCCAGAGGATCTATGAATATTCTATTATTTTATCCATCAAAATGAATCACAGAATTGAAACACACACGATGTAAACTATACCCAGGATAACAAGAATGACTGTCACCAGGGAAAAAGGAGAAGAAAAAAGAAAAGAAAGAAAGAAAGAAAAAAAGAAAAAGAAAGAAAGAAAGAAAGAAAGAAAGAAAGAAAGAAAGAAAGAAAGAAAGAAAGGCAATTTCACCCAGTACCCCACATTTCTGAAAGCACAATAATGTTATGGTTTACTCTAATAACTCCCATCCAAAATGAATGTTCGATTGATTTGTGTGGGATTTTCAAACAGGCCCTTCAAATCTCAGCCTGATATAATTTCCAGCTGGTGTTCAGTAGTCGTGTAGATGTGAACATTTCTTTCAAATGTTTACAAGGGTCTGGCAATATTAAATCTCAATGCATGTGTGTTTGGGGTCATTTTTGCAGGAAACATACCCTCTTATCCTCCTCTTCTACTATCCAGGTGTGATGGGACATTAACCCCATTTTTTAAGTGGTTCAAAATAGGATGTCAAGATTTCACACAACGCATTCCTCGCCCTCCTGCTTTGCACCCAGGTTTTTTGGTCTGATGGGACTTACCATGGCCTTCTTCCTGTCTGCTCTCCAGCTTGGTGGCCAAGATTAACCTACCACCAAGATGGGCCAGTTACCGTCTTGATTCACCAAATTTTCCCGGGGGACATGGCAGAGTTGCAAGCAAGCGAGCTTTGTGTCCTTCAACAACTCTTTGTGCAACAGAAAGAGAGACTGAAATGGAACCACAGTTGCAGACTTCCTCTATTCCCCCCCACACCCTTTGCTTAATTCCCCTTCATTTCCGTATTTGGGGTAAGTAAAAAAAAAAGAGGTTGTGTCCTTGCTTGTCAAAATGAGATGAAATGAGTATCTTGGAACACCTCTGCTAAAATCAATCCGGATGTATGAAAAAAAAAACAACACTCTTGTTATCATCTTCAGAGAAATGACTCATCAGACATGAAACTTTATCACCAAGGGGGTCCTTTAAAAAAAAAATGAGGCTGTGCTAATTATCCAGCCCATTAAAAAGGAGTTATTCTCTGAGAAATAATAATAACAATAACAACAACAATAGAGTTGGAAGGGACCTTGGAGGTCTTCTAGTCCAAAGTTTTTCACACTTTTAAGACCCCATGGTCACCTGATCAAAATTCAGATGTTGGCAACGGACTCATATTTATGACGGTTGCGGTGTCCTGGGGTTGTGTGATCATCTTTTGCGACTTTCTGACAAGCAAAGTCAATGGGGAAGCCAGATTCACTTAAGAACTGTGTTACTAACTTAACAGCTGCAGTGATTCACTTAACAACCATGGCAAGAAAAGTCGTAAAATGGGGCAAAACTCACTTAACAAATGTCTCAGTTAGCAACAAAAATTTGGGGCTCAATTGTGGTCATAAGTCGAGGGTTACCTATAGTGTACTTTCTATAAGGACTCATGGACCCATTTCATAACACCTCACCTGATAAAATACCTGGGAAACATTGAGCTTTTCTATGTACAACTGCTGTTATCAGATCAGTACAGTCATTTCTTTGAATGTAGCTACATTTTAGTATACTGCATGCAAAATTAGGCATTTTGACTGTCCAATGACACCACTAATTGTAATATATTATCTTGTCTTTTAAATGTTTCTTATCTGTAATGCTGGTGACTATAATAAAAAATATTATTATTATTACTACAAGAGGGTGGGTACAGTACTATAATCCAAATCCCACCCCATTTTTTACGTTATGAGATGTCAACAAATGTATAAAAGAGGTGGAGCTTGGATCAATATGTCTTGCCCGCCATCTTGTAGATTTTGATCTCCATCTGGATGCCACTATGTTTAACCCTATATTTCCTTTACTGTAATTTATTTGTTAGTTGCTTTGACCCTTTAACCTTAACCCTACAGCCTAATATTTATTTTAATCTTACAGTTTAGTGTTAAGTGAAGTTTTCCAAATTTGCCCTTTTCTGTTCTGGAAATTGTAATGTTTGTCTTTTCCACAGTTGGATGAAAGATTCCTAAAAGTCACTATGGGTGGGCGGTTCCAGAAATCAGAATTCAGAATAAGTAAATAAACTCAAACTCGGGCTGGTAGGTAGTCCTTTATTATAAAACTCATGCTGTAATTTCTCTTGTCTTTCAAATGCTTTCGCCTTGGAAATAAGATTTTAAACAATTTCTATAATAATTATAATAATACATCTGTGTATATTTATATATGAAATTACAAAAAAATCTTTGTTGCAAGCATCAGAACAGAACACCCTATTTGAGCAGACATAAAATCACAAATTTCATTTAAAACTTCTCTTGTGAATCAGTCAGAATGATTACAAGTAGTCCTCACATACCGAGCATAACTGGGATTGGCAGCAAAATTGCTAAGTGCTGGGGTGATTAAATGTAATTTCATGTGACTGCACCAGAGTATGTCGTTTTTTGTTTCCATCGTTAAGCGAATCACTGTGGTTGTTAAGTGAGACATCACATGACTATGACTTGCAATTTCACTTCCACGTTTCCATTAATTCTGCTTGACTGAAGTCAGTTGTGAAGCTCGCAAATGGTGATCACAAAGCGGGGGGGGGGGGCGCCGCAACGGATGTGATTGTGAAGATTAGTGCAAAGCTGTTTTTTCCCAGCGGTTGTAACTTTGAACAGTCACTAAACAAGGGCGTCAGTAAGCGAAGACTACCTGTATATTGGGAGAATATATATACAGGAATGACCTGAGAATGGGAACAATTTTCTTATATTGCAGTACAATCCCAAACTGAACATTAAGGATTTGTCCTCAGGCGGGTTAATACTTCTGAAAAGTCAAAGAATTTTTTATAACAATTGAAAATATTTTCATGTGTATGTATAGGTCTTTTTACCCATTTCTAGTCAATCTAACCTTTGAACTGGATCCGGATTTTTTTTTTTTTACTTCAGGTGAAATGCTAAGGGGAGACAAAAATAAATTTAGGGGACTGGAGGTTAAAACATATAAGGAAAGGTTGCTGGAATTGGGTATGTCTAGTTTAATGAAGAGAAGGACGAGGGGGGACAGGATAGCAGTGTTCCAATATCTCAATATCTGCCACAAAGAAGAGGGAGACAAGCTATTTTCCAAAGCGCCTGAAGGCAGGACAAGAAGCAACGGATGGAAACTAATCAAGGAGAGAAGCAACCTAGAACTAAGGAGAACTTCCTGACAGTTAGAACAATTAACCAGTGGAACAACTTGCCTCCAGAAGCGGTGAATGCTCCAACACTGGAAGTTTTTAAGAAGAAACTGGACAGCCATTTGTCCAAAATGGTATAGGGTTATCTGCCTGAGCAGGGGGTTGGACTTGATGACCTCCAAGGTCCCTTCCAACTTTATTATTATTATTAAATAGAACAAGATGGGTGAAATTTTACATAATCCTTGCACAATGAACCACTTTCCCAACATATCTGGAAGGTACCAACTCAGGGCAATTTGTTATGCTAATTCTTAGGGTCAGGGGAGTTTGACTTCAACACAGAGAGAAGAGACCCATTAAGGGTTGTCCTCCTTAGATTATAAGCAGGTGAATGCTAGAGACTTCCATGGGGTCCTTTTCATGGATGATGCAGGTATAGGGACAAGTAAACCACCTTTCTTATGTGCCTTTGTCATGCTTTGATCTGAATCCTTCTCTTTAAGGATGCTCTCTGGAAGCATTTCTAAAACAGGAGAGAAGTGGATAAATCAACTTCCTGTTTTTGTATCTTTACACCTAGAATACAGGTAGTCCTTGATTTATGACCACGCTTGGGACCGGAACTTCCACGCTAAGTGAGGCAGTTGCTTAGTGAGTTGGGCCCAATTTTACCAGCTTTTTTGTTAAGTGGATCTGGCTTTCCTCACTGGCTTTGCTTGTTGGAAAGTTTGCAAATGGTGATCACATGACCCCGGGACCTTGCAACCATCATAAATACATGCCAAGAGACCAAAGTTTGAGCCTGTGACTGGGGTGACATTGCAATGGTCATAAGTGGGAGGACCTACCTATACACGATGCAAGCAGGATAGAGTTCCCTGCAGCAGAATCAACACTGGCTTACTACCTTTAAAATATGTGATCTAATAAATACTCATTATTATCCAAAGAGTTTTGCCCCCAAGACCATTCAGTACAAGGTCAATAATTAAAAATGTGCAGATGTATGGATTGATAAAACATTTTGCACACACACACAAACACATTTGCACACACGCGGTCCGAGTCGTGATTAGAGATGGAAAAGAAATTCAAGAGCTAATTCCCGGTTGTGAAAACTGTATTTTTTCTGAGCCATGCAGCTTGATGACCATCGAAAATACTGGAAAATATTTCATTCAGAATGCATCTCTGGAAAGTAATATAGAAAAATGCAATAGGGAAAATTGCTTGCAAAACTTTATACTTTATACATTTGCAAACAAATGTGGATGTTCCAAGAAATTTAAGAAATGTTAGTGTATTTTTTTTAAAAAAAACTCAACATTGTTTGGGAGTAGTAAAGTTTACAAATAAAAAAACAGAAAAATGAAAGATAGAAAATGAGTCAAATAAAATTGACCGAATTATAAAAATGAACATCAGAGAAACTGAAAATTACAGTCTATTTTGATTTTGTCTTATGTATCCTAGCAATATATAATTATCTGCATGTATACAGTTTTAAAAAATGAAGATTGCTGCTCTATGTATATCATGATTCTATTTGTGTAGTATTTGGAAATGCTACAATGGATTGGCAAAACACTACACAAACGTAATCAATATAGCGGCACATGACATATTAATTTTTTTAAAAACATTTTATTTTATGTCCATATATATTAGGAAGATTGATAATAGGGAGGAAAGGTGGATGAATGAAAGCATTTGAAACTATGGTTTATACATGATTTTTTTTTAAAATTGGAAATTAAATTGCATGTGACTCAGAATTCTATTTGAGCAGTATTTGCCTTGAACATTTTTCAAATAATAATAAAACATAATAAAACATACAGGGCTTTCATACATACACACTCCATGTCACATAAAGAAGTCAGTCCTGCAACTAAAACAAAATTTAAAAAAAGAACCATGGATAATAGTGTTACATCTGAATCAGTAATAAATTTCCTATGGCAGAAAAAAAAATGACCATCCTATTACTTAGAATAAAAATAAGCTAAAGTGATGTTACAATGAAATCATAGCACCAATTATTGTTACTCTCAGTTGCAAAGCTAGGGATTAAAGTGAGTGATAAGGGGATGGAAAAATCACAACAAATATCATTGAGACGTGCACCTTAAAAAGAAATCTACATTTGGCACAGATTCAAGGTATTAGCAAACAAATTAAAAAATCAGATAAACAATTACCGTAGGATCTTCCTTTCCCCATATATATGTATTTTGGCTGTTAAAATTCACTTTGTGCTAATAAAAGATTGCGACTGAACTTTTTATATTTGAAAAAAAAACAACTATTAGAATTCCTCACGCCTGTTCCAATGCACGTAAGGAAATTGGGAATACAGAATAACAAGAGTTGGAAGGGACCTTGGAGGTCATTCATTTGTTTTTTCCTTTCTTTTACAAAGCTAAAGCGAGAACAAACACACAAACCAAGTGGATTTGATGGGATTTCTTGTGTTACGTAGAAGAAAAAAATATCAATTATTTCTGTTCTACGGGATTTTTCAACCTTGGGAATTTGAAGGTGTGTGGACTTCAACACCCAGAATTCTCCAGCTGGCCATGCCAGCCAGCCAAGTACTGGGATTGCATGCTGGCTGGAGAATTCTGGGAGTTGAAGTCCACGCATCTTAAAGTTCCCAAGGCTGAGAAACACTTTTCCCTGCCATTCGGT
This sequence comes from Azemiops feae, assembly GCA_023970755.1. Classification (NCBI taxonomy): domain Eukaryota; kingdom Metazoa; phylum Chordata; class Lepidosauria; order Squamata; family Viperidae; genus Azemiops; species Azemiops feae. The sequence goes on along the minus strand of JALGBA010000077.1, from coordinate 244,524 downwards.
TATAGGTTTGTGATTCCATCCACTTCTCTCTTCAGTTCTTTTATCTACCCTAATCTGTAACCGTGCCAAAGGCTTGCCTGTAAGGCAGCACTACATATGAGGAAATTTCAGGCACTGCTTTTGGGGGCAAAATCTAAAACATGTAGATGGGGTGCTGGTGACTTGAATTTCCTTCCCTGTTGGGCAGTGGGGGTTTATAGTTATGATAGTGCAGTTGGCCAGCAATCATTGGTACCCAGCTGTGTAATAAAATAAATACAAATGTTTAGCATTTCAAGTAATGCGCTTAAATGTGCTTTCCCACCCATTCTGTCTCCCTCCTGCCTCTGTGTAGTACATCCTAGCCTGATATGCCACTGTCTGCCTCAGTGCACGTTTCAGCAGTGGTTTAATAGCGGTCCTTAACCAATGGGGAAGATAGATTTTTTTCTTTGGCTTCTGGAAGCACCAAAGCCCATGGTGCTGGCTTTTTCACTGATGATCTTGGGGGGAAAGAGCAGGTGGAGATGGGGAAAGGGTGCAGCTGACTCCTCCCCTCCTGGGCCTTTCCAGTTTTCCTGCAGTTCCAAATGGACCCATATCCGTTTAATGGCCCTGGCAGGTTTTGCAACACATCTGTCGGAAGTATGACCGACTACAGAACTTAGCTTTCAGCACCAAAGGGCAATAGGCAACCTTGTTGACATCTTTGCATTCTGGAGAAGGAAAGGGAGAGAAGGAAAGAGAGACGGAGAGAAACAATGAATTAGTCATTCTGATAGAAGAGAATATTTGTAGCATGGGGTTGAACTGTGGAGTCCTTGGTGCTTTGTGTGGTTGTTTGCTTGCAGACATTTTATTACCCAACAAGATGATTTCATCAGTGTGAGTGAGAGTGGGAATTGCTGTCTCCTTATATATGTAGTTGGATAGTTTTCCTCAATAAATGAGCAAGTGTAATGTTTCTAACTTATTTAATTGGGTTCTTTTATCTGGTTTTAGTACTTGGGTAGAAAAGGACACATTTTAATTAATATTTATGCAGAAATTTTGAAAATTCACACAGTTTCACAAACTTTTAAGCACCACTGTAGTTGCCTGCTCTGCCAGTTGTGGTGGGGTGTGGTTTCCTCCTTGGTGGTTCCTTGTTTAGGGTATTGTTTTCTGCCTGATTGTTTGTCTGATGTTCTACTCTTTTATCTTACAGAGATACACCACGTTTACACACCATTCAAAAGAGATACTAAAAAGTCTAGGAAGGAAACGAAAAGATCAGAACACATTTCTTCCAGCAGTCAATGTACAGATAAGCAGGGATTAACACCAGATAAACAATAAGCCAGAAGATGATATATTAACCAAGGAACCACCAAGGAAGAAACCACACCCTAACAAAACTGCAGGGCAAGCTGCAATATATAAAGAGGCACAAACTCCACAATCCCTCACACTGATGATGTTACCTAGATGGGTAATGAAATGCCTGCAAGTAAACAACCAAGCTTTAACAGCATCAACAACTCCACAAAACTAATCATTTGTCCATATAACATGCTAAACCTGAGTATAGTTTAACCATAGCTTGGTGACCGAACCATAAGGGCAAAGTTCAGATAGAATGCTAAACTGCACATCAAGGATGAACCACCCGTGGTCCTCCAATGCCTTTTTATTACTGGCTTTTAGATGCTTTGGGTGCTACTTATATGATGCTACTTATATTACTTGAAACTCTGTGCCTCAGAAAATGAAAAAGGGCCAAATATTCTAACTCTCCTTTGTCTGATGATATCATTATGTCACACACACACACACACAAACACACAAACACACATACAGACTTCCGGTCCTGTGCAGCAGCGCAGCAGTCGAAGGGTTCGGGGCTCCGTGCCCTTCGGCTGAGTTTCTTCCTGTTAGGGGACCCTAAATGGGCCAGAAGCCCACCCTAAAGAGACGACAAAGAAGGAAGGAAGTCCCGGGGACCACGGAGAGATGGCCCGATTGGTCCAAGAGAAGCCTTCCAGAAACCAACAGGAGAAAGGCTAGCCTAACTTCAGAGTCTAGCCCAAGCTGCAAGCAACCAAAGTCAAAAGCACTATTTTAAGCTGATTGTAAACAGCGCGTTTGAATCTGGGTAAGAACATCGATTTTCTCTATCCTACTTATCAATTTTCCTGAAGAAAAAAAAATCCCAAGAAGCAAAAATCCTCCGAAAGTGAAGGAGGGGGATTTTTGCCCCACCCTTTTACTACCGGAAGTGGCAAATTAAACCTTTTATGGAGGACCAAAACGTATTGAAATGAAATGAAATTACTATAAAACCTAAATTTGGATAAGGTTGAAACTACTGAATGGTTAAGATTCTCATTTTAAAGGTAATTTGTTCATTTTGAAAATTTGAAAAATAAACTGGTGCTGACATCTAGTGGTGGATGAAGACTATGACAGCTATGGCTTTCATGCAGGACTTGGCAAAATCTGGAAAAAACTAATTTCTGCTTGTGACCTTCAAAGCTCTAACAATAGAGAACAGCTGTGACAAAAAAGAAAACAATCTGGGCTGCAGACAACGTGAGACTTATAAACTTTAGGGAACAAAAAAAAACTTTTTTGAACTTTCTGGATTACAAGTATCTACTTAACTCTGACCCCAAAGCTATTTGCAGAGAAAAGAAAATTTGGATTCTTGGTCATCGTGGAAAATCAAAGATTTATAGAAAGAACTTATCAAGAAAAAATAAATACTTTTCAAGAGGAGACATATGATATGTTGCAACTAATTCAAATAACAATGATTTCAAACCACAAAGAAATCCAAAATAACTTTGAAAATATAAACCAATTCATCTCCAATTTAACTTTACAACAACAACAAAATCCCAGGAAATCACAACAGAGAAGGAACAGATAAAACAGACAACTGAATACAAATTTGAGGATAGAGACTTAAAGATGAAACCTAACAAAACAAAGAAGTTTGATTTAACCCAAGTGGAAAATTTTTTACAAGAAATACTGGATTTGGAAAAGACAACTTATACTTTAACACCACAAAACAAATTTGAGGATAAGAAAAAAGATTGGACAAAATGGACTGCAGAGATGCCAGGAAAAATACTAGAACTGGAGAGACAAAAAATGATAAGAGAAGCAGAGAGAAAAAGAAAGAAAAAGATTTTCAACAAAAATGAATGGACAACTGCCTCTTACAAAGATATTGTACTTGACTTACCTTTTATATCTACAGTAACACCTACAAGAATATGGAAAGATTCTTTGATTCAGCAGAACTTATTGATTAAGAAAGATACTGGGCAAAAGAAAAAGGCTAAAGTGAAAATTAAGAAAATAGACGATGGGACCTATCAGAGAGAATATTTAAAAAAGAAACACCTGTTCGATTATGGTTAAAGAAATAGAAAGATTTTGGATATGAATTTTATTTTAAGAAGGAAGAGCCTCTCAAGTAACATAGTACTTTCTTTTTCTTCTTTCTTTTTATTTTATTTCTTGATATGAGTAATATAAAAGAGTTGGAATGGCTTATATAAAGGAAATGTTTTTGATATTTAAAGGTGATTGATTTTAAGAAAATTACAATGGATTAAAAATGTTTTGAATAAGAGTTAAAAGACTAGAGGACTAGATTTATTAAATGGAATATTTGAAGATTAAATATATTTTTAATTATGGTAAAAAAGAATGAAATTTTTTTGGAAATAAATATGTATTAACTTATAGGAAATAGGGATTTTAAGTAGCATACTATCCTTTTATTTCTCTTTATTCTTATTCTTCTTTTTTCTTTTTTTAGTCTTATTTATTCCTTTAGAAAGGTAAAAGTATTGGGTTGACTTACATGAGAAAAAATAGACTTAAATATTCAAATGTAATTAAATTTGAGAAAACCTTAACCAGTAAGAATGTTTTGAACATTGTGGGAAAAACAAATGTAAACAAGAACTGTAAACAAGATCTATGATGAGACAACCAGAATGATTAGATAGAAAAGAAATATTATATTGATGTGATTATTATCTGTAGAAATATTAGAATTTTTTTTATACTCAATCAACATTCAAATAACAAGAATTGTATTAACTTAAGGTTGGTAAAAGAGAACATTATGGGAAAAAGAGGAAATCAAGTAAAGTTATTATAGATTATAGAAATCAATTGTTAGTGAATGTTTCTTAAATGTAAACCCAGACAACACACTGTTTACCAAATATTAAGGTGATTATGTTAAAAAATTAATAAAACATATTTTAAAAACACACACATACACACAGACTCACCCTCCATTCCTGCAGGCCTTAAATCCTGCGGGGGGGGGGGGAACCCAACAACTAAACCAGGGGTATCTAACCTTGCCAGCTTTAAGATATGTAAACTTAAAACTCCCAGAATCCATGCTGGCTGGGGAATTCTGGGAGTTGAAGTCCACATGTCTTAAAGTTGCCAAGGTTGGACACCTCTAAATTAAAGTGTGCTTTTGGTATGCAAAAAAAACCTTCACGTCACTGTAATGCTCTGTGGTAAAAAAAAAATCAACATGGCTGGATTTTTGGGAACTGCTTGGCAGATCTCCCACTACGCGTTCCCTTCGCCAAAAGTTCCCCAGGCCAAATCCACATTTGGCAGTCTATGGTTTCAGGCTTCTGAGCCACATTGCAGTCCAGAATCCGAACAACAGACTTGAGTCACTCAGCCATTTCAAAGGGTAAGTTCTTTGCTCAGCTTGCAGATCATTCCATGACATATAGGGTACCTTCAGGGTTTTCTGTCAGTCCAGAATCACACTTGCTTTCACACTGTTGCATGGCTGAGGGCTTCAGGGCTTCCACACATTCACTGGATGGTTGTCCTGTGTAGGTCACGCACTGGACAGAACGCCTTTGCTGGCCAAAACTGCACTGCCCAGAGCACTGCAGGAAAGAGTAAGGTAGATGCAGAAATTGGGCTAAATCAAAATAACAGATCTATTAACTTGAGTTTGAAGCACAGCCTTTGGCTGTGCCTTGAGCGGTGTTTCTCAACCTTCACAACGTTGCAAATGCGTGTCTGTGGAGATGCTCAGTCCTCCAGGTCATGGTTGTCTCAAAGGTGCTTTTTTTCAAAAGGCAACAGGACTAGATTATTTCTTTGAGGAAGAAGACCTCACCCAAGAAGCTTCATCAGTTCTGACTGGATGGTGGTGGTGGGGAATGGAAGGATTACAGTAGTTCTGAGCTAATTCAGTTACTTTTGAAAAAAAAATGGATCTCAAAGGATTTCATCTTAGATTAAAATCGATCAGTGTGGCAGATCAGCTTTAGATCAGCTGAGTCTTTAACACTTTCATCACCCTCCCTCTCCTTGGCCCTTCCGATTCAAACACGATTAATCTCTGAATGCATAAAAGGCTGATTTGGTGAACTTGCTTTGAGTCGTTTCCCTGAAAACATAACTGTTCTTCAGTTACGTTTGACAAAAATGGACCTCAAAGGAGATCATCTTATATTAAAACCAACCAGTGTGGCAGATCAGCTTTTGATAGCTTCTTCTTGCGGCTCTCTGTCTTGGATTCAGAGTCCCCAGCATGCAGTACTATCCCTCTTGGAACGTTCCAAAGGTGCTTTTCCACGAGGCAACAGGACTTCCTTTTTTCTCTTTGAAGACGTTTCGCTTCTCATCCAAGAAGCTTCTTCAGCTCTGGTTGGATGGTGGGGAATGGAAGGATTTATACTCCTTGCAGACAGCTGGTCATTTGCATTCTTTCAGAGAGTCGTTGAGGCCACCTGGAGGCTTATCTGTGTCGTTGGGGTCACCTGAGGGGTGCAAATGGGTGTGGAGCCTTCTTGGAACTGTGGAAAGGACTGTGTTGTAGACTGGAGATATAACACAAGAGTATAAATCTTTCCATTCCCCACCATCCAGTCAGAGCTGAAGAAGCTTCTTGGATGAGAAACGTCTTCAAAGGGAAAAAAGAAAGCCCAGTTGCCTTGTGAAAAAGCACCTTTGGGACAATGTGTCAACGCTGCTAATTTTGGATGTTCTTGCCTTGACAAAACATGCAGAGCTGTGTGGTATTCTTAGAGTTAACTTAAATGATGCTGGGAGGGGAAGAGAAAGAATGTGTGTGGGGTTTACTTTAAGAAGCAGCCTGGGCACAGAAACGGAAAGCAACCTTTGCCCTTCAAACTGATTGGAGAACGTGATTTATGACAGCAAATTAAGGGAGGGAAATATGCTAGCAAAATATGTTCTCAGGGGAGGAGAATTCAGATCTTGGCATCCCATTCATGCCGTGCCGACATTTTGTTACATGAATAAAGACTTTTTAGGATAAACAATGCCTGGAAGTTCTTTGAAGTGTTTCATTAGTCGGAACCTTGACACAATGATGACCTGGATGACTGAGAATCTCCATAGACATGCCTCTTGAACAATGATTGACTAATGCTTTAAAACTGTAGGAGAAAAAATAAACTTTGCGTACCTCTCCCCATTCCCCAGTGACCCACCGCGGGGGTGGACAGCGCCGAAGACTACACCTTATGGTGTTTGGGGGTCTAGAGCTCTCAGGACACTGGGAGGTAGAGAGTGTGGCACGATGGTCACCACTTTTGCAAAGGACAACGCGATGGCGGAAACCAGGTCCACAATTTGGAGTGCACTACAAGGAAGGAAAAAGTTGACATTTATTTGTTGGTTGTGATTTATTGCATTTCCCATGCTGTTTTACAACCTCTGGAGTAGTGGAAAACAAATCACTTAAATCGTCTTGGGTGTGGATGTTGTGATTTTACACTGAGTTTGGCAGAAAGTGGAATCTAAAACACATTGTTTGTTTCCCGCTGGAGCCAGCAAAATTATTTTATAACACAAACAATGGTAGACATGAACCTAACATCTAATACACATGGCACTTGAGGACAACTCAAGAGGCTTTCTAGAAGTTGTTTATTATTTATTCATTAGATTTATAGCTTATGTGTCTTCCAAGACCTCAAAGTAATGTACAATTTCTCCCTCCCCCTCTTCGCAACAACCCTCTGAGATAATTTGGGCTGGGAGACAGAATGGTTGCCCCAAAGTCATCCGAAGAACTTTTCTGGACTTGAACAAGGGTCAACACAATTTTGGTCAAATATCTTATGTCAGTGGTTCTCGACCTTTTTTTCACCATGGACCCACTTTAAATACCTTTTGTGGCCACTGTGCTGGACCAGTATGTAACCAGTGTTAGGAACTAAATTGTGTGCTGTTAGAGTAATTAGCATTTAAGGGGTTAAATGCTGTCTCCTTAAGAGATGGCCTCTGGGAAATGTAGTTTAGTTGTTGGTCAGTTCTATGTCTTAACTAGCCACTGGGAGGGGCTTCAATGTTTTATGACAGGATTTCCTGGCTATGTGTATGTATGAAAAGCTTCTGTGTAGTACAGCCATGAGGTCTTTGCTCCGTACGAACATGGGGTGAATTTACCTTTAATTTTTTACACCACAAGAACGGACAGATTATGATACATGCCTCAGAAGAACTCTTCTTAACTGTGAGTTATTGTTTAGAGATTCCTGAAGAATAAATAATCTGAATATTAATCCGTCTTTGGAGTTAATCTGTCTGTGACAAATAGGAATAAAGCAAATCTCTTGTTTGGAGCAGAACAGCCACGGACCATGTCCACAGACCCCCAGGACTTAAGATTTAAATCATAACATTTCTTCAAGACTTCGTGGACCTTCTGTGATGACATTGCCCCCCCCCTCCAACCGTGGACCACAGGTTGAACCATTGTCTTATGTACAGCATCTCCTTCAATCCAAAGCACCTTAGCTATTACTGGAGTTATGGATGGTAACCATGGTGTGTGCCATTTTGCTCAAATAATTATTGCAAGCCATAACTGCAAGCTATTCTTGACATGATCAGATTTCAGTAGCCTGGCTTCTTCTCATTCCTAACTAGTGTAGTGTGCAAGATAGAACTGCCCTTGAAATATGTCCAGGAACTGTAAGTGCACAAACAAGACGAGTGTTTTTCAGTCTTAGCAGTTTTAAGTATGCTGACGGAAGGAATGAGTTGCTCCGCACATCTTAAAGGTTCTAAGGTTAAGAAACATGGGACAGTTAGCCACTACAAGGTACAGATATATTAGAATGCCTGGTACAAGTAGTCCTTGACTTATAACCATTTATTTACCAACCACCTGCAGTTACAACAGCACTGGAAAAAGTGACTTATGATCAGTCTCTGCATTTATGACCATCGTTGCATCCCCATGGTCACATGATCAAAATTTGGGAACTTAACGCAACTTAACAACAGTTGTGTATTCCAGGGTCACGTGATCACCATTTGCAACTTTTCCAGTCGGCTTCCGAAAAGCAAAATCAATGGGGGAAGCCGGATTCATTTAACAGCTGCAGTGATTCAATGCAAAAAAGGTTGTAAAATCAGGCACAACCCACTTAACAACTGCCTTGCCTAGCACTGGAGATTCTGCTTCCAATTGTGGTTGTAAGTCGAGGACTACCTGTACTGGAATTCTCTCCTGGTGTCAATTAGGGGGCACAACTGAAGGGAACAACAACAACAACAACAACAATAATAAAGTTGGAAGGGACCTTGGAAGTCATCTAGTCCAACCCTCTGCTCAGGCAGGAAACCCTATACCATTTCAGACAAATGGCTGTCCAATCTCTTCTTAAAAACTTTCAGTGTTGGAGCATTCACAGCTTCTGGAGGCAGGTTGTTCCACTGGTTAATTGTTCTAACTGTCAGGAAATTTCTCCTTAGTTCTAGGTTGCTTCTCTCCTTGATTAGTTTCCATCCGTTGTTTCTTGTCTTACCTTCAAGTGATTTGGAGAATAGCTTGTTTGACTCCCTCTTCTTTGTGGCAGCTCCTGAGGTATTGGAACGCTGCTATCATGTCCCCCCCCCCGTCCTTCTCTTCATTAAACTAGACATACCCAATTACAGCAGCCGTTCCTTATATGTTTTAGCCTCCAGTCCCCTGATCATCTTTGTTGCTCTTCTCTGTACTCTTTCTAGAGTCTCAACATCTTTTTTATACCATTGAATTTCATTTTGTTAGATAGCACCCAATGTTCAAGTCTGTCAAGATCCTTCTGTATCTTAAGCCTATCTTCTGGAGTGTTGGCTATTCCTGCCAGCTTGGTGTCGTCTGCAAATTTGATGAGTTCCCCATCTGTCCCCTCATCCAGATCACTGATGAAGATGTTGAAGAGCACTGGGCCCAGAACAGAGCCCTGGGGCACCCCACTACACACTTCCCTCCATGTAGATGCGGTTCCATTGAGGACCACACGCTGAATACGGCCACAAATCCATCTGGTGGTGATGCTGTCTAACCCACATTTTTCTATCTTATCAAGTAGTAGGTTGTGGTCTACTTTATCAAGTGCCTCTGGTCCACTAATTTTGTCACCTGGTCAAAGAATACAATAAGATTTGTCTGGCATGATCTGTTGACCTTTAAAGTCCTAAAGTGCTTCGGAGTGACTATCTAAGGGACAGAATTCTCTTTTCATGAACCTGTTCAACTGTTAAGATTTGAAGAGGCTTTTCTGCTCTCTAGGAACCATCTTTCTGGCCCACATGGGAGAGAATTCTGCATGCTCCCAAACTGTGTAACATTCCCTTAGGAAAAGTCAGGTAGTCCTTGACTTATGACAATTGAGCCCCAAATTTCTGTTGCTAAACAAGATAGTTGTTAAGTGACTCGCGCCTCCTTTTACACCCTTTTTTTTGCCATAGTTGTTAGGCCAGGGGTAGGCAATCTTGGCTCTTTTATGACTCGTGGACTTCAACTCCCAGAATTCCTGAGCCAGCCATGCTGAGGGGAAAGGGAGAGGTTTCCAAGCTGAGCCATGCTGGCTCAGGAATTCTGGGAGTTGAAGTCCACGAGTCATAAAAGAGCCAAGGTTGCCTACCCCTGTGTTAGGCGAATCACTGCAGTTGTTAAGTGAATCATTTGGTTGTTAAGCAAATCTGGCTTCCTCCATTGACTTTGCTGGTCAGAAGCCAGCTGGGAAGGTTACCAGTGGTGATCACGTGATCCCCGGGACATTGCAATTGTCATAAATACATACCCGTTGCCAAGCAACCAAATTTTGGTCATGTGACCATGGGGATGCTGCAACTCTCATTAGTGTGAAAACTGGTCATCAGTTACTTTTTTCAGTGCTGTTGTAACTTTGAACAGTCCTAAAACAAATGGTTGTAAGTCAAGGACTGCCTGAATGTAACTCCCTACACTTGCTGCCTGTTGGGTATTTGTGAAGACGCAGCCGTTATTCCAGGCTTGTGTTACTTCCCTTAGGATTGATAGCATTCAGTTTTTCTCTTTTCTCTTCTACTTTTTATTTCTGTAAGCTGTCTGTTGAGCAGAAATGTAGAGAAAAACTAAACTGATTGACAAATTGACTGACTGATGACTGAATGATAAAATTGGAAGATGCCAGGCTGAGAAAGAGAAGGTCATTTACCTCAGACCAATCCAGGGCTACCCATTCTGGAGGACATGTGTGATTATTACAGGGTTCCAGTACATGAGGCCGAGGCAGGTTGCAAGAGGAATCATCCAGAGTTTTCTCTTCTGTGGCGGAGATTTTGCGCTGACAGATCACGCTTCGGGTCCGCACTCCCTGATTGCAGCTGCGACTGCATTCGGACCAGTTCCCGATCACCCAACTAGTTGAGATGGGAAACAGAAAGCAAAATAAGGGCTTCGTTAATATTAATCCTGCCTAAATTTGAAACTCATTGCACTTTTAGATAATGTAATGGGTGATGGTGTGTGATGGGCACTCCAAAAAATGTATTAATTGACCTGACCAGCTATCTCCCACAGTCTTAAATTTAGCTTTAAATAATCTAATCTTCATTTAATTCATTTAATTTCCCTGACTGTCTGATGTAATGGATTCTTCTCACTGTGAGGGTACACAACATATCCTTGTCTCAAGATTCACTTGGTACACAATCTACTTAGGACCACAATTGAGCCCAAAATTTCTATTGCTAAGCAAGACAGTTGTTCATTGAGTTTTTCTCCATTTTACAACCTTTCTTGCCACAGTTGTTAAGTGAATCACTGCAGTTGTTAAGTTATTAACACGGTTGTTAAGTGAATCTGGCTTTCCCATTGACTGTGCTTGTCAGAAGGATGCAAAAGGCAATCACATGACTCCGGAACATTGCAACTGTCATAAATACATGCCAGTTTCCAAGTGCCCGAATTTTCATCACATGACCACGGGGAAGCTGAAACTGTCCTAAGGGTAAAAAAACGGCCATAAGTCACTTTTTTCAGTGCCATTGTAAGTTTGAACAGTCACTAAATGAACTGTTGTAAGTTGAGGACTACCTGTACTTTGCAGAAATAGGTAAGAGGCAGATATGGGTCCTCTGAGTCTATATGGATTTGTGTGGATATCAGATGCACACAGTGGAGTCCCCCCCCCCTTAATTATCTATTCTGTAGTTCAGAAATAAGAGGAAAAGGATGTAGGGTAGGAACTGATAGTCTCTGTGTCTCCTTTGCAGGGGCTGGAGAATGAAAAAGATGGATGCCAACACACACGCACAAACACACAAACACAAACACAGAGAGAGAGAGAACCATTATGTGCTGCTGGTACATAATGATGTGTTTGCTATCTGGATGGGGGGGCAGTGGTGGGATTCAGCCAATTCGTACTACTTCGGCAGAACCGGTAGCTAATTTTTTGTTGCCCAGGCCCAGAACGGACTTCCGGAAGCGGCATCAACACGGAGAACCGGTTGTTCACATATTTGAATCCCACCACTGTGAGGGGGGGGGGGATAATCCCTAAGTCCTCTATTAGCCCATTTGAATCAATATTTTATTTCTCCCAGTTCCTCTGGTTGCTCACCAACAAGACATGGAGAAATGCTATTCTCCTGCAACTAGGCTTGAAGGCAATCTACCCCCAGTGCACAGGTAACATTGACTCTCCAGAGCTAACACATCTGGATGAATCTGTCCTCCCTGAATTTATCCAATCTTCTTTTAAAACCATTCAAGTTACTGGCCATCTCCACATCTTGTGCTAATGAATTCCATAGGTGAACAGTGCATTGTGTGAATAACTACTTTGGTTTGTTTATTCTAAATGCCCTTCCAATTGGCTTCATTGAATGAATAAACCTCAGTCCTGGAGTGAGAGCGAGGGAAAAACCCCTCCCTATCCACACCACGCATTGTTTTATATTCCTGTTCTGTCCCAGCCTATGTGAGTCCTTGTTAACTCACAAGGCCAAACCCCTCTTTTAACAAGTAGGCTGGAAATGCAGGAAAAACAAACCTCTTTTATTAATTAGGTACAGACCTGCAAAATGTCCCGAAAGCAAAGGCAAACAAAACACGATGCAAACGGAGAATTGTCCAAAGGCAAACAGAGCACGATTCAAACAGAGAATTATTCACAGGCAAGGCAAACAGAACATGATTCCATGAAACTTGAGTCCTTTGCAAACGGTTGCCTTCAGCAACCCGCACCGCCCACACCTTCCCTTTTTATTATGCAGCCCCAAGGCGTGGCTTCTCAATGCCTTCTCCTCCTCCCTTGGAGTTGCCCCATTGCCTCCCTCTGTCCTGCTCTTGTTGCCTGTCTGCGTTTGCGAGCGTCTATGATGTCTTCCAGCTGTGAGTCCTCAGAGTCTGACTTAGCTTCCCAGCACAGCTGGGTCTCAGCCTGAGCACGAGTGGAGGGGCCAGGCTCTTCATCAGATTGTAAGTCCTGGAGCTCATCAGAGCCTTCCTCCGACTCTGATGGCTCTCCAGGCCCCTCCTCCTCCTCCTCTGATTCCCCGGACTCAGCTGCCAGGTCCACTGGCTGGCACGGAATCACAACAATTCCTTAATCATGCCCTCTCTTTGTTTTTCTCAGCATCCTTAAAATCCGTAGCATTTTAGTCTTTTCTGGCAGTCTTTTCAAGCCCCTCGATCATTTTGGATTCTCCCGTCTCCACGTTTTCCTTTATATCGTTTTTTTTTAAATGTAGCAATTTGAACTGTACACAATGCTTCAGATGCAGATGCAACATAGATGTGTATATAAACTACTTGTAGTCCTTGACTTACAAATGTTCGCTTAGTGACCATTCAAATTACAACGACACTGAAAAGAGTGACTTAGGACTATTGTTCACACTTGTGACTATTACAGCATCCCCCCATCAAAATTCGGACACTTGGCAACCGGCTCATATTTATGCCCCGGAGTCATGCAATCCCCTTTTGCGACCTTCTGACATGCAAAAATCAATGGGGAAGCCAGATTCACTTAACAACTGCAGTGATTCACTTAACAACGGTGACAAGAAAGATCGGAAAACGGGACAGAAGTTGGTTAGCAACAGAAATTTTGGACTCCATTATGGTTGTAAGTTGAGCACTATCTGTAATCTAAATATCCTGTTTCAAGTCTCTGCTTTGATCCCAGCCACTGTAATTTATAAGCTAGAGTTTAAAGCCAAATATGTGTGAATTTAGATTATTGTGGTTTATTCAATAAACCATGGTTAAACAAATAATGGCTTAGTATGATATAGGTGGCCAATCAACTTGCCCTTTTCCCACACTCTTGGTTGTTGTTTGACCCTTCCTTTTTTGAACATGCAAATTCAACATCTATTCTCCTCCCCTTGCTGCTTTGTCCTGTACAGCAGGGCTCCTCAACCTTGGCATCTTTAAGACTTGTGGACTTCAACTCCCAGAATTCCTCAGCCAGCAAAGTTGGCTGAGGAATTCTGGGAGTTGAAGTCCACAAGTCTTAAAGTTGCCAAGGTTGAGGAGCCCTGCTATACAGCACCCACCCTTAATCATCAGTCCCTTTTGGCAAGATCTCCTGCACGTCCCCCTTTAGATGCAGCCCTCCAAATTCGGGAAAGAGTTAAACTCACGTTGGCGGGCATGGCTCAGTGTTACATGACCGCGGCCTCTCTGGTAGCTTGGTTTCAGGGTTGCAGAAATGATTAAGCACCGTGGAGCTGTCAGCTTGATTCCTGCATACAACAGGTTGAACTTGACTGCCTGTGGGATGATGGGGAAGGCTGAGTGAGGATGCAAAATCTCCAACGTTAGAAAAGGGTAGGGTTTTTTTCCTTCTTTCTTTCAATATCCAGAACATTTCCTAATCGAATGATATGCCTTTGAAGGCCAGAAAACACTTGGCCCAACCCCAGAATATTATTTTTAAAGGTCTGCAGACAGTGAGTACTGTGCTATAAAGGGGGCACAGATACGTTCAGTTGGGTAGATCTGAAGTTTTTGAGAAACTGATATTAATTCAAGTTTCTAGATTTCTAGAAGAAACTCAAGACTGCCCCACTTGATTTACTTTACAAGAGGGGGAAAAGATTTTTTGCAAGACTATCAAGATTCTGTTATTATACCTGTTAGCAATAAAGTAGAATTACTACTTTAAAGCACTGTCAAAAAGAGACTGGACGTGGTTGAGCATGGTTTAATTGGTCTTCCTGTCCATTGCAACATTTGGATCCTTATAGTTCCTTACATATCTGATTCTGTGATTCTAAGTATTGGGTGTCTTCCAACAACTCATCAGAATATTCTTAATATAGACCTTGTATACATGCTATAAGAAACACTGAGAACAAAACTGAAAGCTGAACTGGTTAAAATGGAAGTAGGAATTATTTAGTGCACCAAGATGCAACTGAATGGGTTCATTCCATGGTTATAGTTCAACAGAAAGAGGAAAGGCTGATCATTTGCTTGGACCTCGAAGAATTAAATAAAGTGAAAGACACCATTATGACCTTCCAAGAAAAATGTGATAGACATAGACATGAAGATATTTTCCAAGCTTGATGCACCAGAGTTTTCGCACATACTATTGAAATATGTTTAATACATCATATGGTTAATATAGATTGCATGCTCTTTGGGCTGCATTTTGCTTCTGAAATGTTATATTATATTATGCAATAACTGGTGGAAATACGTGGAGTACATGAACATTTGCGTGGGATGTCACAGAGAAAGAACATGATCATTGATTAGCACTAGCACTTAGGCTTATATACCGCTTCACAGTGCTTTACAGCCCTCTCTAAGCAGTTACAGAGTCAGCATATTCCCCCCCAACAATCTGGGTCCTCATTTTATCGACCTCAGAAGGATGGAAGGCTGAGTCAACCTTGAGCTGGTCAGGATTGAACTCCTGGCAGTGGGCAGAGTCAGCCTGCAACACTGCATTCTAACCACTGTGCCACCCCGGCTCTGGCATTGGAAAAGGTTACGTCCTCACGGACCAATTGAACAAAAGCTAATCTTGTTTTAACATTAAATATATAGTTATCTGGGAGAAATACTAACAAAAAAAGCATTAAACCAGACCTGGTTAGGGTAAAGCCCATTGTAGGTATGCCAGAAAGAGGTTCAGAGAATCATATGAATGGTAAATGATGCCTTGAAATTCATTCTGAGACTAGTTGCACACATCACAAAATTGAGGGCATTACTTTGTGAAGATGCCATTTGACACATGTGACTTCTGCGCAGGACACGGGATATCCAGTTGCTATTGTACAAGTTATACAAAGCGTGCATGTAATCAAGAAGCTGACCAGTGACGAATGTTGTGCGATACTTAATGTATGGTCTTTAATTGTGGTAGGTTGATTGCTTGTTTGTTGTCTGATGGTAGTTGCCATCATTAGACTACATCGTTATACAAAAAAGTCTGAGCTACTACTTTGTAAAAAAAAAAATCTGTCCTTTTTTTCAAGGTGAAAATATGAGAAGGAGAAAATTGTAAAACGTTTTAAGAAAATTTCTTTTGCAATCTTTATCTATCAGTAACCACCAACTGTCAATATTCTACTTGTTGTTAGCTTTCCTTCTTACTTTCTTGGGATCATTAAACTCTTACCTCCAGCACAAATGGCAGAACACTTTGTCCATGAGACATACTGCCATAAATATTGGGCCATGGAATTGCGAACAATGGGTGCGTTGAACTTGTACCGGATCCTCTGCAGCTCTTCTCGCACAAGAACCTACAACAATAGATAGGCAACAGTTATCACAGAACTGTTGAAAGAAAAGGATCCCACACATCCATTTATTGCAGGAGGAAATGAGACGGCAGAGATGTTAATTTTCATTGCTTCTTCTATTCACTGTACATTTGAGGTCTCGACAACTATGCTATTACAAATCTCTAGTGACCCCCATTCAAAGATAGATTGCCGTCTGGGTGTGAAAACATACACACCGCCAAACACATTTTGCTAGATGATAGCAACTATGAGTTGATATTATTAAATATGGTAGTTATGTGTGTATCTAGATCAGGGATGGTCAAACCTGGCAGCTTTAAGACTTGTGGACTTCAACTCCCAGAATTCCTCAGCCAGCCATGCTGGCTGAGGAATTCTGGGAGTTGAAGTCCACAAGTCTTAAAGCTGCCAAGTTTGACCATCCCTGATCTAGATGAACACTCATTACATTTCTGGTCTGTGAGCTGCACTGGCTACTAGTTTGCTGCCAAGTTATATTCAAGGTGCCGGTGATGATTTATAAAGCCCTGCATGGCATATGGGCTGGGATATTTGAGGGATTGCCTCACCCCAATCACATCTGTCCCATCAGGTCTGGCATCAAACGCATGTTGCAGGTCCCAACCGTGAAGGAATGTCATCTGAAGGGACCCAGGAGGTTGGACTAGATGACC
This sequence comes from Azemiops feae, assembly GCA_023970755.1. Lineage (NCBI taxonomy): Eukaryota > Metazoa > Chordata > Lepidosauria > Squamata > Viperidae > Azemiops > Azemiops feae. The sequence continues at coordinate 227,812 of JALGBA010000077.1, read as the reverse complement.
TCCAAGGTCCCTTCCAACTTTATTATTATTATTATTATTATTATTATTATTATTATTATTATTATTATTATTATTATTATTATTATTATTATTATTATTATTAGTAGTAGTAGTAGTAGTAGTAGTAGTAGTAGTAGTAGTAGTATTAGTATTATTGAGGGCCACAGCTGCATAATGGGCAGAGAAAGGGGTTCAGAAGGGACCCTCCCTCTCCCCCCAAGCTCTCAGATTGTAAAGGAGATGGTGGGAGAATTGTACTTTTAGACTTGCAAGGTTCAGGTCAGCAGGCAGACCAGACAGGAAAAATGACCAGATGAGTTAATTCTACTTTACTGTAAGACTGCAGTATTGGAATTTTGCAAGTCTGGACGTACAAATCTCCCACTCTCTCCTTTACAGCCTGTGAACTTTTTTTTGGGTGGGGAGGGGCTTCTGAGCTTCTTTCTCTGCCCATTATGCAATTGCAGACAATGCCCTCTCTTGTCTGACCATTCCCCTCTCTTCCCCCCTCCTTGTAAGGTCATTCCCACATATTATTACATCGGCCTTCTGACAGAGGCTGAAGATCTGGCTTCGCCATTCGGCCTGGGGATCCAGTGATGTTGGGGGAGAGCCTGTTAGGAAAATGAACAGCGCTCTCTCACAGAGTGCACTTTTTACAGTTTTAAAAGTTTTAATTGTTTTTTTTATGTTTTAATAACTTTCACAGTTATCATTTTGATTGGGTTTTTTTTTAATTTATAACTTTGTAAGCTGCCCAAAGTCACAGAAGTAAGATAGGTGGCTCTATGAATATAACAAAGAAACAAATAGATTGACAGCTACAGACGGGAGATACATTGCATACTAATCACAAGGCAATCTTATCTCCTCAGTGATCTTTATAAAAAGCTGCTCTGAAACAAATTTATGTCACTTGGGTAGTTCTAGCCTGTGGAAAAAGGATCACGTCAATGAACAGTCCCTCATCTCCTTCACAATTTAAATTTATCAAGTGAGGACCTCTTGCTCAAACTGAATAAAGCTTTCTGTCAAATTAATATTTCCTCTCCCCGTCACTTGTTTTTGGCCCAACATTATAACTAACCATAACAATCAGGGTGATGTTAGTTGGGCCCAGGGCCTCGAGCGACTCTGGTTCATCCTGGGAGCGCCCGTAGTGGAACGTGGTTCCAGCAATGTCAAAGCGCCGAGGAGGGTCGATCGAAAGTTTCCCGTTGACAAAATACTCATCGTTTTCTCCTCTCAGAGCTGGAAGAAGAAGCCAAAAGACAATGTTTCAAGCTGATGGGCGGTCTGCTAAAACGAAGCAAGGCTATGGCGTGCAAAAAAACCGGGGAGCCTGTAATTGTGGAGTCTGTCTGGCAAGAACAAAGAATGCTTATTCTCAGGGAATATGCAGCTGTGGCACTTGTATCGATTCTAGGTGGTTAGGGGACCTGTATACCTCAGCTAGAGGTTAGGAATAGGGATGGCCTGGAGCAAATAGAATGTGCATTAGATAACTCCTGGAGCATTCATTAGCCAAGGCTTAGGAATAGGGACGGGGCTAGAGAACAATAGGACAATTGTTAGATCATTATTAAAATGTTTATTAGATGATTTGCTTTATGTATCTCGCCTTATCCCACCTCCCGCTTTAGTGAAAATGCTTAAAGCTTTCTTAATTCTATTGTTCGAGGTTCCTTGGCATTTTCTAGCCAGGACCCCTTTTCCTTGAGTGCTTCAATAAAAGGAAATGAAACTTGCACCTCATGTCTGGTGTTTGCTATCTCGCTATCGGCTTCGGCACCAGGCTCAGACCCGAATTGGGCACAACAAAAGCCAAGCCTCAGGCAGACCAAAACAGATGGAACACCCACCTTCCTCCTTGCAATATTACTAATCAGTTCAAGTGCTTAGAGCCTACATTTGGGGAAGCAGACCTCTCCTGATGCCTAAGGCTTGTGCTGGCAAGCCATCTGCAGGGAAGAACAGCAGCAGCGATGGTTCAGGAACTGGCAGGTTGTACTGTATCTGTGTTAGGACTCTGAGATTTAGGGTGCCTGCAGGAATATCAATAACCACTAATGGCAGCAAAGAATCACAGTATTATGAATATCTTTGCTACCATCTAGTGGTTGCCTAGGTGGCATGCACTGAAGTTGGTAGCTGCCTTACTTCATAGTCTCTTCTGCTCTGTCCACCTCCATGGTGCCAACCGAAGAAAATTCTTAGGTCCTTTATGAGCATGCCTCAGTAAGCCAGGTTTATTTTTGAAGACCTGACCAGGGTTAGGGCTAGGGTTAGACATTAAAAATTACAATACAATGTCAACTGAGGGTGGAAGTTCATTCTCCAAGCTTGTTGGTTTCTGAATGTTTCGTTACCAGGCTAGTTAACATCTTCAGCAGAACTTAGGGAATGTTCTTTTGCTGATAAGGGCTTCATTTGGCCAGTAGGTCTTGTGTTGGTAAGGTCACGTCAGGTGACGGTCATATCAGGTCAGGGTCTTGTCAGGGTCAGGTGTGGGATGTGTCAAGTGAAGGTCTTGTGATGGGTCAGATGTGGGTCACAAGTGAGGTGAGGTGTGAGAGACCCATACCTGACCCATCACGAGACCCATCACAAGACCCTCACATGACACATCCCACACCTGACCCATCACAAGACCCTGACCTGACGTGACCTCGCCATCACAAGACCTACTGACCACATGAGTCCTTATAAGCAGAAGAACATCGACACTGAATTCCGCTGAAGATGTTACCTAGCCCAGTAACGAAACGTTCGGAAACTAACCCTCGGAGAACGAACCTCCACCATCATCCTATACCCGAGCTACAGATATTTGCCACTATTGCAAACAATGTCAACTTTCTGAAGAAGAAGAAGAAGAAAAAGAGGCCCTACTTTGACCCTTCAGATTGCTTCTTTCTATTTTTGACTATTTCTTACTTACTGTGAAAGACTGACAAATTAAGCTAGTGGGCAAAATAACCTTCAGAGAAGCAAAAGTTTCTCCTTAGTACATTCTGAAGTATAGGAAAGCTGGTAGAGACAGAAAAGAACTGCTGAGGAACATCTACAGCAGGGTCTTCACACTTGGCCCTTTTATGACTCGTGGACTTCAACTCCCAGAATTCCTCAGCCAGCGTGCCTGGCTGAGGAATTCTGGGAGTTGAAGTCCACGAGTCATAAAAGGGCCAAGTTTGAAGACCCCTGATCTACAGAAAGTCATTTCAAGAACATCAGACCTAAAACATTCCCCAGATAATACAAACTTCTCACCAAGATAATTCAGAGAATGATTAAGTTCCCGGATATCAATGTGGACAGATCCTTTGGGAATCAGTATCACCTCCTCATAGCCTGAAAAACAATTTGAAAAATGGGGAAGTGGGGAATTTATAACCAAGTACTTACTTACCGTAGTTGCATTAAATATGCAAATTTTATACAGGGTCATTTTACGTAATCTTGCAGATAGGTACGGTGGGATCGTGATTCCCAGAAAAAAACAGCAATTGTGGTCTGAGGAACTGAAATTAGTTCTCTGTATCTTAGTAACATTGTTTGGGTAACTGTGAAGATTTCTTCAACCTGATGCCCTCCAATTAGATTCCAGAATTACCTTTATCTTGGCTTTGCATTTTAAGCACATCTGGAGGGCACCAGGTTGGATAAATATATTTTATTCTAACTGGCCATGATTTACTAAAAATGTTCCATTCTCTATTACTTGATTAAAAAAAAACAAAAAACTGGAAGCTAGGTCTGGCACTTTGTGCATATAAACTGCCAACATAATCACTGACTGTGTTCACGCAATATGCTAGGCTAGGCTAAAAAGAGGTTGATATCTATGGAGATTCTCAATCATTCATGTCATGGGTGTCCCAAAGATGCTTTTCCAAAAGGCAACTGGATTTCCTTGGGTTTTTTCCTCCAAAACATTTCACTTGTTATCCAAGGAGCTTTTTCAGTTCTAACTGAATGGTGGGGGGATGGAAGAATTTATATTCTTTGCAGTCATCTGGTCGTTAGCACTCTGAGAGTCATTGAAGTCACTTGGGGATTTATCTGTACCCTCAGGGCCACCTGAATCAGAGGGCAAATGAGTATGGGACCTTCTTGGTGCTGAGATAGGTGGTCCCTCACCCTCTGTTGAGAGAGAGCTATTCAATTTTAACCTAGATGGCCTCTTTTACCCCTCTAAAAAGAGGCTGGGTAGTTGGGATTAAATGTACTGTGGGAATGCAACCACAGTGTTAATACATTGTGTTGATCTGGCCAAATACTAAACTGTAATATGGTTTGTGGGGGCAACAACATGTTATTTGAATATAGAAAGTGTTTTGTTAATCCTAATTTAGGATACTGTATAAATTCAGAAGGGGACAGATGAGACTGGCCAAAGCATATTTTCCTTCCCCATTTCGAAATGAGAGTCTTATAACTGTTAAGATTTTTCAAGATGAAAATAGAACCTAAAGTGTATTAATTTAAATTTGTACATCTACAGTACATGATTACACACATGAGTACGTTGAATATCAGTTTAGCCAACCAAGCTTTGTCTTTCTCCAGGTTTTCAGATGAATAGACAAAAATATTTTTAAATGCAGTGTCTATGTTTATGTTGTTGTTCATTTGGCAATTTCTGCTTTATTACTGTAATCATCCTTGAAGACGTATTTTAAAGGTTGAAAAACACCACTTGTGACAAAGGGCATGTGACACTCCAGATACATTTGGTGTTATTTACAAGCAAAACATCCCAATTCAAACCAGTGGGTGTTCATTTTTTTGAAAACAAGATTTCCTCAAAATAGAAGTACTTCTGTGGGAAATGACGCCAACTCTCTGCTCCTACAGCTCTCTTATTTTTAAATCTGTAGAGTCACAAAGTCATCCTCACCTCCATCAGGCAGTGACTGGTTGAAGATCCCTTCAATAGTTTCACAGGTGGTTCCATCTCCTCCACAGACCCGGCATTTGTCCTCTTTAGTATCTGAGCCTAAGACGCGGTCACAGCCCACATGCTTATGAGAAATAAATGGAAAATGCTTGTGGATCTGGTGCTTTCAGGCTCTCATTTTAATAGTTTTCCTGCTAGTGCCTCTAAAAACTTAAAATGCTCCTTGATTGACTCAAGGTTGCTCAAGGTTGACTCAGCCTTCCATCTTTCCGAGGTTGATAAAATGAGGACCCAGATTGTTGGGGGCAATATGCTGACTCTGTAAACTGCTTAGAGAGGACTGTAAAGCACTATGAAGTGGTATGTAAGTCTAAGTGATATTGCTATTGATTAGATTAAAAAAAAACCCTCTTATTTCCCACAGTGGCCATACAGATGCTGCCAGGAAGCCTACACAAAAGTACAACCATTCTTTGTTGTTTGATACTAAAAAATGCCTCTTAAAAAGAATTTTCCTGAATTGTATCAAAGGTTCATAAACGGCATCTTCAAAAGTTCACAGGCATTGGGTAAAGGCAACTGTTTTTCTCAACAAGTACTCTGAAGAATCTTGCTGTTTTTAAATAAGATCAATAGTTAATGACAGATCTCTCATCAATTTGTCTCATCATCTTTTATAGCCACCGGAACAAACACCATGAATACATCTTGTGCCCGTGAATTTCATTGGTTAATTCTCCAGTGGAGAAAGTATTAATGCACCTAATTGTATTTTCTTTCATTTGCCTCCAAATTAAATCTAGAAGTACCATACAGGAAGTCCTTGACTTATGACCGGTTGCTTAGTAATTGTTCGACGTTATGGCAGACTAACTGGGAGGGGAGGACTTTTAACTTGGATTCAAAGTTCCAATGCAGTCACATGACTGCATGTCAGGCATTCAGCAACGGGACCACATTTATGGCCAATTGCAGCGGCCCTATAGTCACATGATTGTTTTTATGACGGTTTTACCAAAACCCAGAATTTACCTCCAGTTTTCAGCAAAACTGGCCACACAGCGAATCACTGCTTTGCTTAATGATTGCAGAGTTAACAACCACTGCAAAAAAGATTGTAAAATCAGGTCGGTCATGTGGGTGACCTGATTTGCAACTGTCATGACTTACGATTATGATTGGCATGCTCCATTTATGGTCGTAAGTCGAGGACTACCTGTATTGCGCTGGAGCAATAAGCAGACAGTACTGTTTGGCAGGGCCCCCCAATGGGCCACATAAGCGGTGGGGGAGCGTCTGTGCGCACACAGCTCCACTTGTGCAAGCAGCGGGTGCTCGTATTTGCACGCAAGGCTCCATTAGTGTGAGCGGCAGGCATGTATGCCAGCCGCCCGCACAAATGGAGCTGTGCATGCTTGCACATGCGCCTGCCACCCACACAGAACTATTCCTTCTCCTCCCCCCCCCCCGGTCGGGTCGCCAAGCCGGAAAGTTTGGGGACTGCTGCTGTATGGGCAGGAAAGACCAACGGCTTGACTAACACACGGTCACCTTGCATTCTCCGCTGACGCAGATGTCGTGGGAGTCCTGGCGGCAAGGCGTTCCATCGATCACAGCTGCAGCCCTCTCTGTGTAGAAGTTAAAACCTTCCGCCAAACAGTTGAGTGAGCAGGACTTGACACCACCTGCAAGCCGGGAATTAATTCACACAAGTTCATCAGACGCTGGATTGCAGAATAGCATCTTTACTGAAGGCTGAATTAATTTTTACCTAACTAAGCAAAAAAAAAAAAGCGCATTTGTGATGGCCACAGGTCCCAGGCCTCTTTCTCTGCCATAGTCACTGCATATGGGATGAGGAAGGTGCACGTTTTGTACCCAATCTCACATGTTGCCTTCTCTGGGACAAGGTGGTTTCTGTGTATTTTTATATCTTGCCAAATTCTGTGCCACAAGAAATAAAACAGAGCTGGTTTGGTGTAGTGGCTAGGGTGCTAGGCTGGAAGCTGGAATGGGATACTATAGTTGCAGTCCTCCTTCGGGCGCGAAAAAGATGAGTTTGGGCCAGTTATACTCTTTCAGCCCAATCAACCTTATCATGAAGAAGACAGGAGACTGGAGTACTTGGTATTTATACTGCAGGGTCTCTCAAACTTGGCAATTTGAAGATCTGTGGACTTCAACTTCCAGAATTTTATATGACTGGCTGGGATTTCCGGAAGCTGAAGTCCACACATCTTCAACTTGCCAAAGTTGAGCATCACTGGTACAGGTAGTCCTCGACTTACAACAGTTCATTTAGTGACCATTCAAAGTTACAGTGGCACTGGAAAAAGTGATTTATGACCATCTTTCACACTTACGACCGTGGCAGCATCCCCACGGTCACACGATCAAAATTCAAACGCTTGGCAACTGGTTTATATTTATGACCGGTGCGGCGTCCCAGGGTCATGAGATCACCTTTTGCGACCTTCCGACAAGCAAAGTCAACGGGGAAGCTAGACTCACTTAACAACTGGGTACAACTTAACAACGGCAATGATTCGCTTAACAACTATGGCAAGGAAGGTTGTAAAATGGGGCAAAACTCACTTAATGTTTCACTTAGCAACATAAATTTTGGGCTCCGTTGTGGTTGTAACTCGAGGACTACCTGTATATAGTTTTGGGGGAGGGAAGGAAGGAAAGGAGTTCCTGTGGATTTTATCCTGCTAGCCCACGGGTCGGCAACCTGTGGCTTCCAGCCTCCTCCGCCATTTGCAGAGAGAGAGAGAGAGAGAGAGAGAGAGAGAGAGAGAGAGAGAGAGAGAGAGGCACTTGCGCTTCCCTTCTCTCTCTCTCTCTCTCTCTCTCTCTCTCTCTCTGTGTGTGTAAAAAAGAGAGTGGCCTCACGCTGTTCCGACAAGCTGACAAGCTTATTGGGCGGGGCTCCTGCCTTTGCTGCATCTCCGCAGGAAACAGGAAGCAGCAGAAAGCAGCAGCTCTCCCTCTCTCTCTCTCTCTCTCTCTCTCTCTCACACACACACACACACACACACACTCTTTTATTTACTTAGTGGGGGAAGAGGACTGGCAGACCAAGGGCAGGAGAAAGCCAGCCCAATAAGAATGTGTGTCAGCTTATCGGAGAACAGCGTGAAGCCAGCTTGCCAGGTGAGCAGAAGATCGGAGAGAGGGAGAGAGGGGGGGAGAGAGAGAGGGAGAGAGAGAAAGCAGGGAGAGAGAACTCATGCACAGCAGCCTCTATTTCTTTTTAATTAAACTCTTCAATCAAGCCCCCCCCACCTGTGCGCACGGGGGCGAGTGCGCGAGTTTTGCGGCTCCCAGTGTTTTCTTTTCTGTGGGAAACGGGTCCAAGTGGCTCTTTGAGTGTTTAAGTTTGTTGACCCCTGTGCTAGTCACTGCTGACTCTAGGGGCCAGCTCTCATCTCCGTTTTGAGGCCATTTAGCCAAAGCTGTCCGAAGTCCTTTCCATGGTCATGTGGCCATTGCGGAGCGCTGTTTCCTTCCCACTAAAGTGCTACCTATTTATCTATTTGCATTTGTATGCTTTTGAACTGCTAGGCAGACAGCAACTAGGCAAAGACGGGAAGTCACCACATTGTGCAATACTCAAGTCTTGAACTGCTTTGAGATGGCCCAAAATAATGGTAGAATAAAAACTGGTCAAATTTTCCCTACAGTGCTAGTAGATGTTATAGTAGGAGAGCCACACTAGTAGCCAAAAATCAGGACTGTGGTAGTCACTTTTCAAATGTTAATAAAAAGGTGCTACCAGACTACTGATTCTAGGAGTCCTAGAGATCTCCAAGATATATAGCTACAAAAGAAAAGTTATCTATGATTTTTCTATCTCAAATATTCTACTCTGAATTTAACTTTTGAGTGGGATTTAAGCAATGGAGATAACATCATACAGTATTTTCAGAAGAAGTCTAATTGCTTCTTAGAATCTCTGGGCTGGCCTCTTTCCAATCTGCCTCTGCTCAAAATATATTATTCTGCCCTGTTCTGCCCTAATAGAATTTAATTACTGAATCATTCCTGAACCAGAGGAATGATACGCCCTCACATCAGGCTGCCCATTATTTTTCTATATCAGTCCTTGTACTAAAAACCAGAGAGAGGTGCTCTAATTGCAAGTCATTCAGAAGCCCTGGAAGCCAGCTTCTTGGAAGGTGCTCAATTCTTAAGTTGATCACGGAAATTAATCCATAGGAATAACAGAATAACAGAGTTGGAAGGGGCCTTGGAGGTCTTCTAGTCCAACCCCCTGCTCAGGCAGGAAATCCTATGCCATTTCAGACAAATTGTTGTCCAATCTCTTAAAAGTTCCAGTATTGGAGCATTCACAACTTCTGAAGGCAAGTTGTTCCACTAATTAATTATTCTAACTATCAGGAAATTTCTCCTTAGTTCTAGGTTGGTTCTCTCCTTGATTAGTTTCCATCCATTGCTTCTTGGCCTGCCTTCAGGGGCTTTGGAGAATAGATGGACTCCCTCTTCTTTATGGCAACCCCTGAGATATTGGAACACTACTATCATGTCACCCCTAGTCCTTCTCTTCATTAAACTAGACATACCCAATTCCAGCAGTCGTTCCTTATATGTTTTAGCCTCCAGTCCCCTAATCATCTTTGTTGCTCTTTTCTGCACTTTTTCTAGAGTCTCAACATCTTTTTTACATCGTGGTGACCAAAACTGGATGCAGTATTCCAAGTGTGGTCTTACCAAGGCATTATAAAGTAGTATTAACACTTCATGTGATCTTGAGCCTATCCTTCTGTTAATGCAGCCTAGAACTGTGTTGGCTTTTTTGGCAGCTGCAGCACACTGCTGGCTCATATTTAAGTGATTGTCCACTAGGACTCCAAGATCCATCTCACAATTAAGTGCCATAATAAGTTATACTATGTGCACTTCCAAATGGTGATTTTTTTCCTGCCCTGTGCAGCATGTTCCCTATTGATAACATACTATTGATAATGTCACATGATAGCAGTCTTCCAATATCTAAGGAGCTGCCACAAAGAAGAGGGGGTCAAAGCACCAGAAGGCAGAACAAGAAGTAATGGATGGAAATTAATCAAGGAAAGAACCAACCTAAAACTAAGGAGAAATTTCCAGACAATTAATCAATTGTCTTCAGAAGGATGATCCATCACTGGAGGTTTTCAAGAAAAGATTGGACAACCATTTGTCTGAAATGTTATAGCTCCGTGGTGGCGAACCTATGGCACGCATGCCACAGGTGGCACGCAGAGCCTTCTCTGTGGGCACGCGCGCCATCACCCCAGTCCTAGGCCTTCAGCTGGGTTTTATAAAACCTTTTCGCTTTAGGCCTCCACCGCCGTGTGCAAAAAAAAAAAAAGGTTCAATCAATCAATTTCAACTTCTCGTGGGAAAAAAAAAGATCTTGCAAAATTGGAATTGATTGATTGAACTTTTTAGTCCCACCCAGTCTGCCGTTACCACCGCAGCCACGCCCACCCAATGGGCCACACCCACCCAATGGGCCACGCCCACCCGGCACCCGACGATACATAAGTGGGTTTTGGGTTGCAGTTTGGGCACTCAGTCTCTAAAAGGTTCGCCATCACTGTTATAGCCTATTAATGTGAACAAGCCTTGATATTTTGGTTGCTTCAGAAAACCCATTTGAATTTTTTCTTCCTTGTTTTAGAAAAGAGTGAAAACTTGTGATCTAGTCATTTGATTTAGTCATTTGACCCTAACCTAAAGCAACTATTTGCTGCACTAAATATATACTCTGAAAATTGCTACGGAAAAGCCTCTTAAGTCTTCCCCCCAAAAAACTTTACTTTCTCTTGATCCTTTGGAATGCAGCCCTTCCCTCTTGAGAATCCACCATAACTTTGCAAAGTATTGCAAATTAATTGGCATATAGGTAAAAGGAGAGATTTTTGTGACTGGCTTCCTGCAATTAGGCAAAAAGTAACTGGTGCATTTAGACTAAGATAAAATGGGGATGGGGAATTTGTTATTCGATATATTGAGACAACTCAGCCATTGTCTTACCAAGTTATATAAACCAGGCTTTCATGTTAAGCCATCACATAGTTTATTTGTGAAGCTTAGTGTGGAAAGTTCTATATCAAAATATATTTTATTATTTATAATGTCTCCATCTTCCCTTAAACATTAACAGAATCTATAACGGACTGAGAATCAGTGTCTCCACTAGATAATTGACAGTCAAGTTAAAACTAAGTTAATCAAATAAAAATAGCAAACGGGGTAAAATATTTTATTCAAACTTCCTTAAACCCCCAAATAAACTACCCATACCTAACCTACACATTAAAGGAGGAGGTATGGAAACACAGAGTTAATTAAAATGGTCACCATGCAGAACTGCATGTTCACAAGAATACACATCATTGATGAACAGGTACCTACACACACCTATGCTCCTCAAGTGTCACCCTAGAATCAGCATGCACACACTTCCATACCCAGGATAAGCTCCCCTATAAAACAATGTCTCTGTACCCCATTTTTCTGCAGCTGCCCCCAAAGCAAACCTCCATGCTTTTGGGAATAAATAATTCTCCTTTCCTCACAGCTGTCTGGATTTCATTTTTATTTATTCTTGCGCAATGCCAGCTCGAGGTGAAATCCTAAATTATTCTTCTGACATTAGCATGTTACAAAACCAAGGTTACAAGGAACTGGAGCTTTTAGAAATCTGCAGTTACACAAGTTTGTGTGTTTGTTGAACAATGTTTATAACCTGCCCCAAAGTAGAATTTAAAATCATTTCAAGTAGAAGTGGTCAATAATTGACTACTTATGCTAGATATCCAGATATAACTAGATTTGAAAAGCATGGTGATATACAGCCCTTCTTTAACTTGCTGACTAAATGCAAGGATGATTGGAGTCTCCACTGAGAATATCTATCATCTTGTTGAACTCCATATAGCCTGCTAGAAGCACCATCAACAGGGCCTCCTTAGATTTTTCTACTGGATGGGAAAATTTTTTATTTTGACGAGCTACCTAATGTGCTTTACATATAGGGCTTTTAAAGGTAATGGTTAGCCTTTAGAGTTGGATCCAAAAGCCTATTGTGTAGCATCTTCAAGAACAGGGTTGCTGTACACCAGGGGTCTTCAAACTTGGCCCTTTTATGACTTGTGGACTTCAACTCCCAGAATTCCTCAGCCAGCATGCCTGGCTGAGGAATTCTGGGAGTTGAAGTCCACAAGTTATAAAACGGCCAAGTTTGAAGACCCCTGCTGTACACTGAGGAGATGGCCCTAGTAGTAGTTTGGCTGTCACATTTTATACCAGCTGTATTTTCAAGGTCATCTCTAAAGGGAGCCTCATTCAGCTCGTAACCAGCCATAGCTGGTAGATCTAGTCCAGGGTTTTTCAACCTTTTCACCCATTGTACCACTTTTAGGGTATGGCAACATCCGAGTACCACCAGTCGCCTAGCAAGGTGTCAGAAACTTGATGACCCCCCCCCCAAAACAGAAAAAAGTGATAAAGTACAGGTAGTCCTCGACTTACAACAGTTCGCTTAGTGACTGTTTGAAGTTACAATGGCACTGAAAAAAGTGCCCCCCAAGCCACAGCTGAGCAAGATGTCTGCCCGCCCGGCGGCACTCTTCCTCCTGTCCGAGGTTTTCATTGTTGTGAGCATTTCTGTTGAGGATTGGCAGCGGGGGTGGGGCGGGGGGTGTTTGGTTTTTATTCCCCCCGTCTGCTGGGTGATTGCAGCAGGTTTTGGTCACTGCACATGACCCTGGGACACTGTGACCATCATAAATATGAATCAGTTGCCAAGCATCTGAATGTAAATCACAAGACCCTGGAGATGCTGCAACATTCCAGCTGATCGGCGCTTCTTCTGGGCTCAGCAGAAGGGCCAGGATCAGCGCCGAGCTCCAGCTGGAGCCTGGCGTTGATCCTGGCGCTTCCACTGAGTCCTGACAGCCCTGCAGCTCCAGCCATCTCTTGCTCAGGCTTGTGCGGTGCTGCCACCGGTTCAGCTCATTCCCCTCCCCCACTACCACTTTTCTAGGATGGTCGCGTACCACCTGCCAGGTGCCAATGTACCACAGGTGGTACCCGTACCACTGGTTGAAAAGCCCTGATCTAGTAGCCAACAATCAGATTAACCAAGTCAAGGAATATCACCCTTGCTCACTTCCTCTGAATCTTTGTGCCAAGACAGTACCTGCCAGGCAAATAGCCTGTTCTCATTGGACAGCCGGACTGCAGCTAATCAATGTTTGAGGGATGTATTGTTTTGCATTGCTTGGACCTGAAAACAAATTTTGGGATGAAGTGCCATGTTTCTGCAGTTGCTTTAGAGCAGGGGTGTCAAACTCGCAACGTCACGTGATGTGTCGCGACATATTGCGACTTTCCCCCCATTGCTGGGGTAGGCGCGGTTTCGGCATGATGCATCTGGCCCGCAGGCCGGCAGTTTGACACCCCTGCTTTAGAGTCTCTGTCATTTCTTTCTGGTGACTGATTGGTTGAGCTGATCACTATGCCCTACCGGTAGTCTTCAACTTACAACCGTTCATATGGTGACCGTTTGAAATTATAACAGCACGAAAAAAGTGACTGACTGTCACCTTATCAAAATTTGGGTGCTTGGCAATGGTCTCATATTTATGAAGGTTGCAGTGTCCCAGGGTCATGTGATCGCCTTTGGAACCTTCCGACAAGCAAAGTTAATGAAGACGCTAGATTCACTTAACAACCATGTTACTAATTTATCAGCTGCAGTGATTCACTTAAAAACTATGGGCAAGAAAGGTCACATTTATGAAGGTTGCAGTGTCCCAGGGTCATGTGATCGCCATTTGTAACCTTCCGACCAGCAAAGTTAATGAAGAAGCTAGATTCACTTAACAACCATGTTACTAATTTATCAGCTGCAGTGATTCACTTAACAACTGTGGGCAAGAAAGGTCATAAAATGGGGCAAAACTCACTTAGCAACTGTTGCTGGCAACAGAAATTTTGGGCTCAATTGTGATCGTAAGTCGAGGACTACCTGTAGTTGATTAGGATCCTGGATTTGCACAAAATAGCTGATTGGAGGATTCACAAGTTCCCTGATATTTGGGGTTATTTGGGGTTAAAAGTGCCCCCTCCCCTTTACTAACAGGGTAAGCAGGTTAGTGCTATCCTCTGGACCCTGAACCGACGTGCTTAAGCGTGTTGTGTGAACCCAGGCTATTGTATTGGCAAGTGGAAGAGGAACCTCTTTAGACTAGGAGAGTTAAAAATTGAAGTCTTGCCTACAAATCTGAACAAAGAAAATTGATTGCATATCCTTCTGTCCCCTTATATTTTAAATTCATTTCAGCTCTGGCTCCCTGGAGTTCAACACTGCTCAGCTCCTTCAGAGGGTTAGCAGCTGAGAAACCTGGAGCTTATTAACAGATGTCTCAGAGGTGGTTTGGCTCAATGGCTGAGTCTGAGTGTTTAGCAAAAACAGATGGAAGAGTGGAAAGGAATCTCAGTTCGAAGGATATAAGCCAGGATATGCAGCTTTGGTCTTTTTCATTTTTCTTTTGGCCAAGGGCCACACTTGATCTTTGAGCCGTGTGCCAAAGGGCTGGGACTATGTTTAAGGAGCTGAGGATGTTTAAGGGAAAGTGACGAGAATGGTGGTAAATCAAGAGACCAAGCCCTACAAAGAATAATAAAACAAAAACAAAAAACTAGAAAGGTTAGCCTGCAAGACACAAAATTAAAGGAAAACTCAATCTTGTTTTTTTTTCCAATTATTGCACCTTACTAGTTATAAGAAGGACAATAACATGGACCTGCTTTCTATGATTCCATGGAAGAACTAATGGGGAGAATTGGCAAGGCAGCCATTGGGCTAAACCTAAAGAGAACCTTCCTATTAACTGTTTGCTGCTGGAACAAACTTTCTTGAGAAACGAGGGCTTCTCCTCTGCAGGAGTTTGAAGCAGAGGCTGTAAATTTGTCTGCCAAGAATGCTGAAGTTGCAAGATTTCGGCATAGAGCAGGGAACTGGATGGCCTTCAAAATGCTTTCTAACATAAAAAATCCTACATAGTATATCTGGGTGGGCAAGCTTTCGGCAGCTGGATGCTGCACATTTTTTTCTTGAACTTTTCCTTAGGGGGAAATGAAAGCTGCAATATGCTAGCGCTAGCCAGAATGTCCTTCCTGGCCAGGGGTAGGCAACCTTGGCTCTTTTATGACTCGTGGACTTCAACTCCCAGAATTTCTGAGCCAGCCATGCTGGCTCAGGAATTCTGGGAGTTGAAGTCCACGAGTCATAAAAGAGCCAAGACATTTCTAAGATTATCATTAGACAGCAGAAGGTTTCTGCCTCCTTCTTACCTTCCACTTGTTTTCTCTTTACCTGGAGAATTCTAAATGCCTATTTCCTGGGTGAAACAGTATTTCCTCAGAAGAAACACCATAGGACAGTGTTTCTCAATCTTGGTGGCTTTAAGATGTATGGACTTCAACTGCAATATCGGCTAGGGAATTCTGGGAGTTGAAGTCCACACATCTTAAAGTTGCCAAGGCTGAGAAACACTGCTGTAGGAGTTCAAAATCTGTTTTCATTAGTCTATTTTTTGCTTCTCCGTCCCATAGTTCTTGCCCCAAAGGAAGTAGCTGCAATAATCACTCACAGTGAAAAACCATCAGTTCTTTTGACGATCTTCCCTCTCCCCAGCCTTTCCTGGGTCTTCTCTCCCTTGTTTCTGTCTGCTGCCTTGTAGTTATTTCTATACTGAGAGTGGGGGTGGGGAATGTGAAATTCCACACAATC
Source organism: Azemiops feae (assembly GCA_023970755.1). Classification (NCBI taxonomy): domain Eukaryota; kingdom Metazoa; phylum Chordata; class Lepidosauria; order Squamata; family Viperidae; genus Azemiops; species Azemiops feae. Next base: position 212,102 of record JALGBA010000077.1, on the reverse strand, counting down.
TCTGAAAATGGCTGAGCTGCGGCATTCCTGTTGTGCCTCCTTTTTGCAGTTGTAAATCAGAGTGGAAAAACGGAGCTGCTTGGAAAAGCACCTGCCTTTCCTTCTTTCTCTCTTGTCTATCAATATCTCATTTTCTCTACTATTTGCACAGATGGATTAAGGCCAACCCGATGCCTTAAGCAATAGTAACATTGGTACTCCTCGGTACTCCATTGCTTAACACAAGATATTAAGATTCAGTGTGGTGACGGTGAAATAAGTTATTAAAAATCTGATTTTCTTCTAGGCTATTTTCCAGGTTGGACCTCACAACTATATTAAATATAGCCTTTTTTATAAAAAAAAAATAACTCTAAATAGCAATAAATATAAGCCAATTATTTACTTATAAAGAGGGCAATAGAGAAAAGGCAAATTTTCAACCATCTTAAAAGCATTTTTAAACAACATTATGCCCTTCAAAAATTAGGAGGAGACTGCAGGACAAAGTAGAATCCCAAAGCAATAAACGGGTGAGTGAAAATTGATTTAACACTTCTAATAACTTGGTGTTTTTATTACTTCAATGCAATTGTACCTTGGAGGGCCACAAACATGTCTCAATTGGTCCAAATGAGCTAACTCATTTGTCCGTTAGACCGGCCTGTAAGAATACAATATTCTACAGGCAGCAGGAGTCAAACAGGATAAGGCAGGGGTAGGCAACCTTGGCTCTTTTATGACTCGTGGACTTCAACTCCCAGAATTCCTGAGCCAGCATGGCTCAGCTTGGAAACCTCTCCCTTTCTCCTCAGCATGGCTGGCTCAGGAATTCTGGGAGTTGAAGTCCACGAGTCATAAAAGAGCCAAGGTTGCCTACTCCTGGATAAGGCATTCTTTGTTTACAGACCATGACAGAAGCCAGACAGTAGGTGTTAGATATGCTAATAAAGGAAAAGGTAAAGCTTTCCCCTGTCCAGTTGAGTCCAATTCTAAGGGGTGGTGCTCATCTCCATTTCTTAGCTAAGGGCAGGGCTTTTTTTCTCATAGAAAGCCCAGAACGGAGTTCCGGCACCTTTTTTGGATGGAACCTTGTAGGATAGGCAAGGCGGGTTGTATGACGTGTGTGAGTTCCTGCACCTTTTTGTTTTACAAAAAAAGCACTGGCCAAGGGAGCCAATGTTGTCCCAAGACACTTCTGTGGTCATGTGACCAGCATGACTATACGCTGAGGCGCACAGAACGCTGTTATCGAAGTGGTACCTATTCATCTACTCACATTTACATGCTTTTGGACTGCTTGCTGGGCCGGAGCTGGGGCGAGTAATGGGAGCTCACCCCATCATGCAGCACTTGGGTCTCAAATTCAGGCTGTCAGCTTTCCAGCTTGCACATATTGCTAATAGCAGTTTCAATTCTCTGAGTGCTAAACTTTACATATCGTGCACAAAAACCCAACCCAATTCAAAACCTTCCTAGGAAAAACACCTTAGGCCTTTAGGATTCAATCTGCATGGAATTCCTATTTACCGTTGCAGAAAAAAATGGAAAAGCACAGACAGGATTGCAATAGGGTGCCTTGGAAACAAAACATGATTCACCAGTTGGGCAAAAACATCCCACTCTGCAAACCTTTGTTAACTTGCACATATTATGACCATCTGGATGTGGAAGCTGTCTGTTAGGAAATGCTGCACTTACCCCCTCGGTACGTCTTCCAGGTATAATATTTGCCCCGAAAGGGAATGTGATCAAATTCAGCACACTGAAGCTCTCGGAAGTCTTTTGACCCAGAAGGACAATCCTGAAGCAGGGTTAAGAATCAAGGAAGAAAGGAAAATCCCAGAATTATTATCAACAGCTGGATGTGGTTATGTCCACCGATGCATGGATGGTAAAACTATTTCTGGCTCCTGATCAAAAACATCAGGGTGGTGAAATTAAAAATATTTGGTTGTTAGGATGGAGCTTAATCTTGAAATGTAGGGTCTCCAGGAAAGGGTTTGGTGTTGTTTTTTTTTGCATTGAGATATATTCAAAGAGAAAGTGAATCTATTTGTGACTCTTAACTATTACAGATAAAAAAAATGCTACATACGGACAGACAGTCTTCGATTTACAACCCTTTGTTTAGCAACCCTTCAAAAGTACAACAGAACTGAAAAAAGGGACTCACGACCAGTCCTTGCACTTACAACCGTTGTCGCATCCACATGACCAAAACTTGGGAGCTTGTCAACCAGCATGTATTTATAACAGTAGTAGCATCCCAGCCTCATGTGAGCATCACTTGTGACCTTCCCAGATAGCTTCAATGGGGGAAGCCAGAGTCACTTAATGACCGCACCATTCACTTAACAACTTTAGTGATTCACTTAACCTCCATGGCAAAAAGGTCATCAAGTGAGGCACAACTCACTTAACAACTACCTTACTTAGCAACGGAAAATTCTGGTCCCTATTGTGGTTGTAAGTTAAAGACTACCTCTACAAGGAATTCAGGGGCTGAGTATGCAGACAATTTTATGGGGTTCACATAAGACAGGGGTCCTCAAACTTGGCCACTTTAAGACTTGTGGACTTCAACTCCCAGAATTCCCCAGCCAGCATGGCTGGCTGGGGAATTCTGGGAGTTGAAGTCCACAAGTCTTAAAGTGGCCAAGTTTGAGGACCCCTGACATAAGAGATTGAACCATAGATTAGTCAAGTGGTCTAAATCCACACAATGCATTGCCCCCCAACAAAAACATAAACACAGAACTAAAACCCCACGCCATGAACTAAGGTCAAAACTGACCACGCATAGCATTTTGAATGAATGCAAATGTGATGTTTTTAACAGTCTTGATTAAGCATTTGTGAACACAGGAATCTTGGATGGATGTATCCTGGAAATATACAACATAGGAAAACTGGTGTCTCTCGCAGCTCTATAAAGGGATAATTTCGATTATCGTGCCTCCCAAAGACTATCTGAAACCGATTTTTAATTTCAGAATATTGTCAGGGGAGGGAGAGGAAACCACTTGGTGCAGTTTTGAGAACACTTGTAGCCGGCATAGTGGGAGGTGCAAACAGGATAAATTGTCAAGTCCACATTATTAAAGAACAATCAGAGCAAGGATTAATATGTTGAATTATCTTTCAACCAAAATGACTCATGAGGGTTGAAAAGTATTCTATGAATTCCCACCAGCCGGCCAACCCAAAATTCCTTACAGTTAAATGCAATTTCAGGCAGCATCGAAGAAGTGCGGTTTGCAAGTAGGAAAAGTATTAGCGGTTCAGATGCCAGTTTTGGTATTGTGTCCGGTTCTGAGCACCCGCTTTAAGAAGGATTCAGAAAAGACCAGAAGTGTTTCAGAGAAGAGCAAAATATGTTCTGCTAGAAATTAGGAAGTTTAGTCTAGACTAGAGAGCAATGTTTCTCAACCTAGGCAATGTGAAGATGTATGGACTACATCTCCCAGAATTCCCTAGCCAGCATGCTGACTGGGGAATTCTGGGAAATGTAGTCCACACATCTTCATGTTGCCAAGGTTGAGAAACACTAGCCTAAAGGAGAGAAGACCAAAGAGGATCTTCCTTCCTTCCTTCCTTCCTTCCTTCCTTCCTTCCTTCCTTCCTTCCTTCCTTCCTTCCTCCCTTCCTCCCTTCTTTCTTTCTTTCTTTCTTTCTTTCTTTCTTTCTTTCTTTCTTTCTTTCTTTCTTTCTTTCTCTTTCTTTCTTTCTTTTTCCTTCCTTCCTTCCTTCCTTTTTCTTTCTTTCTTTCTTTCTTTCTTTCTTTCTTTCTTTCTTTCTTTCTTTCTTTCTTTCTTTCTTTCTTTCTTTCTTTCTTTCTTTCTCTTTCTTTCTTTCTTTCTTTCTTTCTTTCTTTCTTTCTCTTTCTTTCTTTCTTTCTTTCTTTCTTTCTTTCTTTCTTTCTTTCTTTCTTTCTTTCTCTTTCTTTCTATACCTGAATTTCTATACCTGAAACAATGTCAAAGAATAGGCCCAAACTATTCTGCACCACATGGAATAATGTGCAGAGCATGGAATAATGGTTTTAAAATACAAGAAGGCTGATTCACTTGAGTATTGGGGGGGGGGAGGAAAAAAGAGAAGCTCAAAAGAGAAGCTTAATTTCCCAGGAAAGTAGGTGGGCCCTCCTCCTCCAGATGTGTCTGACAGACACTACATATCATTGTCTGGGGAATGATTTAATATGAATTCCTGCACTGAAAAGAGGGTTAGACTTGATGGCCTAAACAGCTTTTCCGGCTCTAAATTTCTAGGATGCTGCACAGTGTGTTTGTGGTTAGTGTTACTCACATCAATGTTACACGACCGGTAGCGCTTTCGTTCCCCTAGGCAATACCTTCCTCCAATGGTTGGCCTTTTGAAAAAAAAAAAAAAGGTAAAGAATGCATGATTATAGGCCCACAGTGCTATGCCCAGAGGCTGCATCGGATGGTGACAGCGATCTGCTTACCTTGGACTGTCGCAATAGCGAATGGATGAGGAAACGCCTCCCCCGCAGGTCCGGCTGCACTCCCCCCAGGCTGACCAGGTGCCCCATGCTCCATCCACCCCTTCTGGCCGCATGCCAAAAGGTACGCATTCCCGCTTATAGCACCACTGAGTAGGGTGGAGGCAAGGGGGACAGAGAGAAAAAAACAGGCAATATTGCAGAAAGCCAAAGTGGCTATTCATAACCCCGCTATATAGGTAGTCCTTGAGTTACAACCAGAACTGAGACCAGATTACTAAGCCAGGTGTTGTTGAGTCACGCCCAATTTTTTTCACCTTTTTTGTCCTGGTTGTTAAGCGAAACCACTGCAGTGAAGTGACTCATGGGGTCGTTAAAATGAATCCGGCTTCCCCTGTTTACTTCGCTTGTTGGAAGCCAGCTGGGAAATGATGATCATGTGACTCCAAGTGCTGAAATTGTCGTAAATACGTGCTGATTGCCAAGCATGCAAATTCTGACCACATGATTGTGGGGACGCTTGGTGGTCATAAGTCGTAAGCTGTTTTTTGAGTGCTGTTGTAACTTCAGTCACAAAACAAATGGTTGTAAATCGAGGACTATCTATATCAGGGGTCTTCAAACTTGGCCCTTTTATGACTTGTGGACTTCAACTCCCAGAATTCCTCAACCAGGCACACATGCCTGGCTGAGGAATTCTGGGAGTTGAAGTCCACAAGTCATAAAAGGGCCAAGTTTGAAGACCCCTGATCTATACCCTTGAATATGCCACCAATGCTTTACCCCCAAGTCCTCGAGGCTCCCAAATCCTCATGGTTTTGAATAAAGATCTGATTTATCAAGAAACACAGGAAGCCATCTCATACTGGTTGAGACCGTTTGATACAGGGACTCACAGTATTAGATGGAAGTATTTCCGTGGTCCTGCCTTAGGTGAAATTGGAATCTTCTGCGTGCAAAAACCAGATGCCCTATTACTGAGCAATGAGCTTTTACTGTACTAGTTAGATCAGAGTTTTTCAAACTTGGCAATTGGAAGATATATGGACTTCATGCTGGCTGGGAATTCTGGGAGTTGAAGTCCACACATCTTCCAGTGGTCAGGTTTGAAAATCTCTTTGAACTTTTTCTATTTCTGATATCGTGGTTTTTCCTTACCCCCTTTTCAATGGTGTTAGTCTGGCATATCGTCCCTTCTGCAGCTGGAATACTGTTGGTGATACACCGGTTGGTCTTGCTAAGACACCACAGCTCATTGCAAACTTCCTGGATGACAAACAAAATAACAGTTGGTGGATTGTAGGAATAGGAAAAGAGAGAGTGCCAAGAAGAGTAATAGGGTGGGATATGGAGCTGAGTGAATACAGTTTTGGTTTAGCTGACTTTTTCATTTTGTCAGCCATAAGTAGTTTTGAATCAATTGTTTCAGCCTTGATTTATGCATGTTTTTAATTTTTTTCCTGGAAACTCACATGATTTTTTTGTGGATTGTCCAAGGATCATTTTATAGGCAATTTCTGCATATTTCTACATTAATTTTTCTAATCCACTGTCTTTTATCATCTGCATTTTTTCCTTATAAGCACATATTAGAATGCAATTCTTGAATTCACAAAATTTGGAAAAGTAGAGTTTTCAGTCTGTGTCTTCTTCAGAAACAACAAACTGCATAAATTTGCATCAAAATAAACTCAAGCTAATTGCTTCCCTGGCTATTTGTAAATCTGTATTAAGAATGGGAGTACTAATACAGTCTTTCAGTTATCTGAAATAAGCAGAAAAATAGTCTTCCAAACTGCCACAAATAAATGTGAACTTATCCCTAAAAACAAATTTGTATTAGAGTGTAGGGGTTATAGGAATAAATAAAAAAATGGGTTTGTTGACTGCAATATAACGATATTTTCATTTTCTCATATGTGACTACCTTCATTCAACACAATTACTCTGCCAACATGAATATAATTTTTTATATATATATATATATATATATATAAACTAGGTCCAAAAGAAGAAATAGTAGGCAATACAGGTAATCTTCGACTTACAACCACAATTGGGACCAGAATTTCCTTTGCAATTCAATGCAGTTGTCATGCCCAATTTTACTACAGTTTTTGCCGTGGTTGTGAAGGGAATCACTGCAGTTAAGTAAATCATGAAGTCATTAAGTGAATCTAGCTTCCCCCATTGAGTTTGCCCATCAGAAACTGGCTTTGAAGTTTGCAAATGATGATCACATGACCCCGGGACACTGCAACCTTCATAAATATGAACCAGTTTCCATGCATCTAAATTTTGGTCATGTGACTATGGGGATGCTGCAATGGTCATTTGAAAATGGTCATTTTTTTTCAATGCCTTTGTAACTTTGAACGGTCACTAAATGACTAAATGGTTGTAAGTCGAGGACTACCTGTACTGAAGTAAGATGAGAATCAACAGATGGAAGCTTTATAGTTGGAGAGCCAAACTTGAAACAAGGAGACCTTTCTTGACTATGACAGCTACTAAGAAGTGGAACAGCCTGCCTTCTGAAATAGTAGTAATGGCTCCATTACTAGAGGTTTTCAAGCAAAGGTTCGGCAGCCCTCTGTCTGGGATGCTCTAAAGCAGGGGTCCTCAACCTTGGCAACTTTAAGACTTCTGGACTTCAACTCCCAGAATTCCTCAGCCAGCAAAGCTGGCTGAGGAATTCTGGGAATTGAAGTCCAGAAGTCTTAAAGTTGCCAAGGTTGAGGACCCCTGCTCTAAAGCAGGGGTGTCACACTGCCAGCCCGGGGGCCGGATGCGTCACACAGAAGCCACGCCCACCCCAGTTCCGGCAAGGGGAAAAAAGTCACGATACGTTGCGATACTTCACGTGACACGGCGAGTTTGACACCCCTGCTCTAATGATTCCTGCCCTGGGCAGGGGATTGGACCAGAAGAGATTCTGTAATCCTACAGCTTATGTAACTGAGTCTCTCTGTATTTTCATTCTGCTACAGATAATGTACAAAAAAACAAAAACAAAACAGATTTGCTCTTCATTCATTGGGGACACTGAAACCAGTAGAAGAAATATGAAGTTTTGGCTTCATCTTCTGTGATTCCTTATAAGCTGTCAATCTGATAGGTATAAAAGCACATTACTACGACTGATCAGAAATAACCAAACACAGGGGCACCTCAACACAGGAAAAAGTTAGACGTGACTAATAACAGCACGAAAAGATGCTGCCAACAGTTGTGGTTGATGCACAGAAAGCTTATCTTAGAAAGACCACACGTAGTCCTCGACATATGACCGTAATTGAGCCTGCAATTTCAGCCAGAAATCATGACCGTCGTAAAATGGGTGATGGCGGCTGATTTTTAAAACCTTTGTTGTGGGTGCTTGTTGAGTAAACGCAATGTTTGTTAAGCGAACGCCGTGGTTGTTAAACGAACCCATGGTTCATTGTGGGCAGGTTTTTTTTTTGCTGAAAACCAGAAGCAAGCGCTGGTTTCCAGCAAAAACATCATAAATTCTGGTCACGTGACCACGGGACGCTGCAAACAACCCTAAATATTGCCAAGCATCCAAAATGGGCTCACGTGACCAGAGGGGCTGGGGCTGGATATCAGAACTTTGAATCTGGGTCGTAAATAGCTTTACGAGGGTCCATCCCTACTCTGACTGTTGCTAAGCAACCGGTCGTAAGTCGAGGACTACCTCCAATGTTCTTGCCTAACTACAATTCCTTCCTTCCTTCCAACCCCTTGGGAATCAAGAGGAAAAGCAGGAAGGCTTCTCTACCCCATATTTACACTGGCGAGATTTTGTTCCGTACTGAAGCCGGCACTGCTCGTCTGCATCGTAGGCTTGTCCTGGAGCCACAGTGGGGTAGATGAAATCTTGCTTGGGTGGAGCATTGTTCAGGCAGAGTCCCATTCCAGAGCTAGAGGTAGAGTGAAGGAGCACAAGTAATTAATACTGTGTTTCCCTGTAAATCAGACCCGGTCTTATTTTATTTTATTTTATTTTATTTTATTTTTGCCTCCAAAAGAGGCACCAGGTCTTTTTTTCAGGGTGATTGCGGTTGTGTGGATTGTGTCAGATTGTCCTTGCATGCTATCCTGTATTGTGATAATGATGGAGATTTGTTTTTGTTGTTTGTTGATTTTAACCTTATGTTCATCACCCAGAGTCAGAACAGAAATGGGCACAATGATTAGTATAATAAAGTTTGTAACATTCTATATCCTGTGTTCTAGGGTTAAAATTGCTTCAGAAGTTGTCTATCTATTGCTGTGCTACCCAATACTTAGGTAGTCTTATTTGAATTACAAAGCTATGCAAAGCACATTAGATATTATTACCAAAACATCAATCATTAATAAGAAAAAAACCATATTGGATACATGATACCTTTTCATTCATTTACTTTAATATAGGAAAACAAAGACTCTGGTGTGTCTTTTCCACAGTCCCTCCTCACGGCAGCGGCATCGACAGCCCTGCCCAGCCGGTCCACTTCTTCTGCGGCCTTCTGGAAAGGCCTCTGCAGCTGAAAACCGAACTCCGGAAGGCCCCTGACAGCGAAATGCAGGCTGGGGGGGGTGCCGCAGAAGAAGTGGGCCAGCGAGGTGAGGCAGGTGTCGATTCATGGGAGGCCTGGCTGCAACGGTAAGTGGGTGCGTGTGCGTGGGGCAGCTTGACCCCCTGCCCTAGCTTGATTTTTAGGCGTGTGCCTCGCCCCAAAACCAGGGCTTATTTTCAGAGTAGGTCCAGTGGTGGGATTCAAATATGTGAACAACCAGTTCTCTGTGTGGATGCCGCTTCCGGAAGTCCAACCTGGGCCCGGGCAACAAAAAATTAGCTACCCGGTTCTGCCGAAGTGGTGCGAACCGGCTGAATCCCACCACTGGGTAGGTCTTACTTTCGGGGAAACACGGTAGCAAGGATTTGGGAGAAAAGAATTTTTGGGGGGATGAGGAACATTCGATAATGAAGTGAGTCAAATCTTACTCCAGGAAGCTGGTTATATAATCTCTACTGCATGCTGACCAGACAAAGGGGTTGGTCTTCATGGTAATGTGAGCTGCCATGAGTTTAGCTGTCTCCCGTCCCCGGGATCCACAGCTATTTCCAACACCATCATGGTTCATGCCAAACCTGGAAAAGGGGAGAAATATTATGATTTTTTTTTTTTTTTTTTAGTTCTGGAAGGGCCTTCCCCATTCAAGGAAGATGGAAACCCAAAATGGGTGCGCGAGCAGCGTGAAAGCTGCTTGCATATTGCACAAGCGCAACAATGGCAGGAGACTCACGTGTGGCCTATCTCGTGAGCAATGGTGAAAGCTGTGGCCAAGCCAAGATCTTCATTGATGCTGCAGCTCCTTTCGCGTTCACACATGCCACCCACGGGGGCCAATCCTGGGAAAGGGAAAAACGTTACTGTGGGGAGCAGAAGCGAGGGCTACCCACTGTGTGGCTCTAGCCCCCTTCCCAATTCAATTTTTAGTGATGTTTATGATTTCAAAATGCTCATTAATTAGCTCATCTGTTAGAGCAGGAGTGGGCAACTATGGCCCTCTTTAGGACCTGTGGACTTCAACTCCCAGAATTCCTGAGCCAGCATGGCTGGCTCAGGAATTCTGGGAATTGAAGTCCACAGGTTGTAAAGGGGCCATAGTTGCCCACCCCTTTCTGAAAGTCAAATTAATAGGCATCACCTTAAAAACAACAATACATTTTCCGTATTATTAATTATATGAAGGCCATTATATTGCTGCCCTCCAGTCCCCCTACCTGAGAGTCTGTTACAGATTTCATCTACCTCAAATTGCCACAATGGGCAATCCCACTTCAGTATTTGAAACTTTTTGAGAGACTGAATGTTTTCATTCAGCCATTCTTTGCAAGCAATCTGCGAGGATGATTGTAGCTCTACAAATGTACTTAACTACAACTCCCAGAAGCCTTAGCCAATGCAGCCCTGCATAATTCTCCTTCTTAGCCCATGCTACTACTATGTAAACCTTCTCCCAGGCCAACTGTATCCGGAAAAGAAACCAGAATTAAAAATACCAGTAAGAGGAAGACTAGGTTACTGACAAATTGGTTGCATTCACCCCAAGATGCTAAACCTTAAATCAGATAAGCAAAATATAACTGCCTTACCCATATAATGGGCTGTGCCCTAACTAACAAATACACCTTCAGGTAGTCCTTGACTTACGACCAGAATGGAGCTGGTAAAGTGACTGTTGCGGTCGTTAATCAAACATAGCAGTCATTAAGTAAACCCATTGTCCCATGGAAGTAAATCCCAGTTTGGGGCCAAAATGTCATTAATCATGATCACATGACTGTGGGATGCTGCAAACAGCTGTAAATGTGGGATAAATGAGTGCCTGAAATGCAGTCACATGACCACAGGGCAGTTCTAGCCATCTGATCTTTAGAACCAGTTGTAAGTACCTTTTTTTTTGGGGGGGGGGTGTCCCTTGTAACTTCAAGCATCTGGTCATAAGTCAAGCATTACCTAATAGCTCAACACAATATTTTGCATCAATCAACACATTAAAAAATGGTTGAGGATTCTAATGACACACTGGATCATGCTCTACCTATGTCTACGGGATTGGGCAGAGACAAAGGATGAAAATGATGCAATTTATATGCAGGACGACACAACTGCTGAGTTTTCATAATGACATCATGAGGCATATGTTGTCATGTTGACCGCGGTATTTGTTATAGACCAAGGGTCTCCAAAGCTGGCAACTTTTAAGAGTTGTGAACGTCAACTTCCTTAGCATGGCTCACTAAGGAATTCTGGGAGTTAAGTCCACAAGTCTTAAAGCTATCAAGTTTGGATACCCCTGTTATAGACACTACTGCAAACCCCATTTTGGCCTAGTGACTGGGTGGTACGATCCCAGCCCAAGTAAATTTTTTCCACTTCAAAAAAAAAAAAATCAGCATAAAAATTAGTATAGGCCAGTGATGGCGAAACTTTTAGGGACTGAGTGCCCAAAAACCGCCCGCCCCGCCCCTGCCCCACCCTGTGCCCTGCCCGCTCTGCCCCCGCCCTGCCCGGCCCCGACCACACCTCACAGGGCCACCCGCCGCCTCCATGGCCCGCCGCAGATCGCCCAGTGGCCCTGCAGCACCATGGCCACACCTTCCACCTGCACCCTGCAGCATCATCTGCACGTGACAGGGCAGGAGGGCGGAGTCTTGTCCCTGCTGCCCCGCTGCCATGTGCTTGCCTGCGCTGCTCTGTGTGGGCCGCGCCTGGGGGTGACTCTCCTCCGGTGGGGCTGCTAGTGAGGAAGGGGTCATGGGGGGAGGCGGAGCTGGGGCAATGGCGCACGTGCCCACCGAGAGGGCTCCGAGTGCCGCCTCTGGCACACGTGCCACAGGTTCGCCACCACTGGTATAGGCTATAATGATGAACATTTGATGGCACATTTTTTTTACCTACCTAAAGTTCCACAGGGTTTGTTTTTGTAAATGCAAATATCGTATCTAGGAGGGAAGAGAGAAGAAACAAAGAAAAATGCCATGTTAGATCAGATTCCATTGCACTGATTAAGCTAGCTGTGGTTTCTGTAGGATTACTGCCCGGAAAATAATCACCAAATGAAGAATCCTATGAAAACACCATAGAGCGGGTGGGGTATATAAGGCTAAATTTTGACACCGATATTTGCATTTTGATCAGTGGCAGGTTTACAACCATCTCCTGAATATAACGTCTGAATAAAAACAAATTGGGCCCTGAAATTCACCGTTGAAAGCCAGATGGGTAACTTTGGGCCAGTCTCAGCCCAACCTACCTCACAGGGTTGTTATTGGGAAAACAGGAGGTATGTTTGCCACCTGGAGTTATTTATAAAAATAATAAAGGCGGGATACAAATAAGTCAATAAAAATAAATTGGACTGCTGGGATGGATGAAACCAAACTTGATTTTAATTGTTGGAAACCACCCAATGTCATGTTAAGAATTCTGATCAAAGGACCATCAAATTCAACATCCCACCTTCTTCTGTGACTAATCAGAAAAATTCAGGGAGAAAAAACACACAGACCACGAAAGCAAGAGATTTTCCTAGCATAGGTAGTCCTCACTTTACGGCCACAACTGGGAACAGAATTTCCATTACTAAGCAAGCTGTTTGTTCAGTGAGTTGCACTTGATTTTACAAGCTTTATTCCCACAGCTGTTAAGCAAATCCCTGCAGTTGCTGTGAATCACACGGTCATTAAGTGAAAATGCCCCCCTTGATTTTGCTTGTTGGAAGCTGGCTGGGAACATTGCAAAGGGTGATCATAAGAGACCCGGGCACTGCAACCATCGTAAATGCATTCCGGTTGCCAAGCGCCCACATTTTGATCACGTGACCCACAGGCGTGCTGTGACAATTGCTATGAATGAGGACTGGTTGTAAATCATTATTTTTCCAGTGTTGTTGAAACTTTGAAAGGTTGCTAAATGAAGTTCAGGGCCTACCCGTACTTTGCTAAATGGCTTTTAGGTAGGCACAGGATTGAAAACTAGGTCTTGGAGAGTTATGCATTCCCTGGGAATTTGATAAACTTTGTGATGGCGCAGTCTCAGCTCAAGGTGATGGTAAGTTGAACTTAAGGCTTCCCCACTCTGCTCAGTTAAGGCTCTCCCCCACTCTGAGCATCAGCAAAAAAATAAATAAAAAAATACAGGTAGTCCTTGTCTTACAACCATTCGTTTAGTGACCATTTAAAAATACAACAGCACTGAAAAAAGTGACCTAGGGCGGTTTTTCACACTTATGACCGTTGCAGCATCCCCATGGTCACGTCATCAAAATTCGGACACTTTTGTTCAGTGACCATTCGCAGTTGCAATGGCACTGAAAAAAAAGAGACATATGATCATTTTTCACACTTACGCCCATTAAAGCAACCCCATGACAATATGTTCAAAATTTAGGAGGCTTGGCAACTGGCATGTATTTATGACGGTTGCAGTGTCCTGGGGGTCACGTGATCACCTTTTGCGACCTTCTGACAAGCAAAGTTAATGGGGAAGCCAGATTCTCTTAACAGCCGTGTTATTAATTTAACAACTGCAACGACTCACTTAGCCACTGTGGCAAGAAATGGGGCACAATTAGCTGAACAACGTTCGCGCTTAGCAACGGAAATGTTGGGCTCGATTGGTCGTAAGTCGAGAACTATCTATACTGGCATGAAAGCTGCCGCCCTTATTGCTGCTCTCTCTCTCTAACCTCAACTGCCTCTCTTCTTAGTCATTGCCAGCCCACTGATTTTCCTCCAAAGTAATGGGGAAGAGATTTTAACAGATTTTACGTATCCTGAGACCGTCGTTAGACAATGTAGGAGGAAAGGGGGAAAAAACATTTCAGCCAAGGATGACTTAAGCCCGTCTTACTCATGGGTTAAGGATGAGATGAAGCCAATGTTATGGGGCTACCGCATGTTTGCACCTTGGTTGGAGCAAGGAGGAAAAGGCCCTGTTGAAGACCAATGACAGACAGACGTGAGATGGTATGTCAGGGATACACAACAGAAGCAAGGAAATTGTGAATACATTTTCCTCTCTTGCGCTAAGCCAGACAGAGAGGGAGAAACATGTCTTTAAAGATGGAAACGCACCCAAATAACTGTAAAAGGAGCCATACTATTCCAAAACGTGTTTGATTTTAACATTTTCACTAACTGGAAGGGTAAAGAATTGCCACCAAATTGTTCTGTTCATCTGGGTTTTTTTTTTTTTTTTTGCCAGCATGAGATTCAGGTGAGTTTTCTCTCTTTTTTTTTTGCAAATTTCAAATTCATTTGATTCTTATTTGATTTCACCATGTGTTTTTTTTTTTTAAAGTTTGCTTGAAAATTCATAGGTGTTAACTATGTGCACTTCTCCAAAACAGATCTCCCAGGTATGTCTCCTTGTATCCTGTTTTGTAAAGAAACCCATGTTACAAACATCAGAAAGGCAGATTCTACTTCAGTTCATGTAATATTTTGGGAAATTCAAATTAAGCAGGTTTCCTCTGAAAGCAACTTGAGCGGTTGCTATCCAACTGACCACTGCAATGTCATGGTTGTCAAGCATCCTTCTAATTGCCTATAAACCCTCGCAAACAACACGGTCAGACTTAGCATCCTTAGTAGCTGTCACTCAAGATGTTGGTTCTTCCTTTTGCCTGAAACTTCACCCCATTTGATACCGCCCACTGCTGCAAAAAATGGCTTCCTAATTTGTGTGGCCTACAAATGGATATGAATCTGGACAGATGGGCTAAACCTTAATTTTGTAAGTTTCCTGGTGCTTCATCTCTTACTGACGTCTGCGCCTTTTGCAAAAACCAAACCAATGAACTCTTTCACCCTTCAAAAAAACCCCAGATGCCAAAGCACAGCAGGATGTGATCTAGAGATGCGGAATTTTATGAGACACAGAGAAGTTTTACAAGGCATTTGGGTTTTTGTCCAAGGTTTGGTTTTGTAAATATGCCCCAGGGACTCTGTGGGAAGGCCCACAAGCAATTGCTCAAGCAGTTGTGTTGAAAGACAAGACATTCCAAGTTAGCATACTTTTCTTCCCTTCCTTATCTTGCATGAAGGGAGGCAAAAGATGTAGTTCCTCAGAAAGACGTAGTTCCCCAGAGAAACAGTGGTTATCTTGCAGGATTTCAGAGCCGAGTCAGGCAGAGGAATATTCCAGCAAACAGAAGGAAAGAAATATGAAGGTTTTATTTCATGAAAGTAAACTACAAAGGTGAACAGAAACTGTATTTCAACATATGCCCTACAGATAGTCCTTGACGTACGACCACAATTGTGACCAGAACCTCTTGTTACTAAGCAAGCTGGTCATTAAGTGAGTTGGGCCTGATTTTATGACCTTTTTTGCTGCGGTGAATTACTGCGGTTGTTAAGTGAATCATGCAATTGTTCCCTCATTAACTCCGCTTGTCTGAAACTGGCTGGAAATGTTGCAAATGGTGATCACGTAACTTCAGGACGCTGCAACCACTGTGAATACATGTTGATTGCCAAGCACCCAAATTCTGATCATGTGACCGGGTGGTTGCTGCCACAGTCGTAAATGCAGGGACTGTTGTAAGTCACTTTTTCATCATCATCATCATCATCATAACGTCGAATAGTCACTAAACAAATGGTCATAACTCGAGGGCTGTCTGTAACGGCTTTTCATCTCCAGCCTTACCTCCCCCAAAATGAGAGGCTTACCTGGTAATCAAAACCGCAGTGTCATGGTTCGCGATGCCGTTGTCAGGAATGGCGTTCCCGTCACCGCTGAGGCTCACAATAGCCTTCTGCCACTTGCAAAAGCTGTCAAGGGACTTCCCAGCGTGATGGTTGATTTCCAGGGTGGGCTGGAGAAAATGACAGGTCAGACAGTCCGAACGTGAATGATGTCATGAGGAACTAGCCTGCTCATGGATGGTTTCTGGAGACCAGTAAAGGAGAATATTTGTAGCTCAGGGTTGTCACGAGGGGTCCGGGGTGCTCTCTGAGCTTGGTTGTTTTCTTGCAGACATTTCATTACCCAGTTAGGTAACATCATCAGTGCTATCATCACTAGCGCTGATGATGTTACCGAGTTTGGGTAATGAAACGTCTGCAAGAAAACAACCGAGCTCAGAGAGCACCACGGACCCCTCAATTTTTGGAGAATTTTCCTTGGCATCTTGATACACTGCTATTGGTCTGTTTTGGGACATAAGATGGGGCCTTCTTTGCAACTACATTTTGTTATGGATCTCCCTTCATGTTGACAATCTCCTCTTATATTACTGCATTACCTCCTCATCCTTTCCCACATTATTTGGGGTAATTCCCAGAAAGGCTTTTCTGGGGGAATAATTTCCTGCATGGGAGAGGGAATTATATGAGCCTTTCCTTCTAGGAACCTCCTCGTTCTTTATTAGGATCTCAAGTCATTGCATTTCTTCAGCTTTCTCTTTTTTATTTAGTTCTAGATGGTTTTGAAAATGTTCAGTGGCACGATGGGGTGAAAACTAGATTGCTTTGTGCCTCTCATCCATTCTCTCCAAGAATCAGCCTTGGGATTGGTGGTGATTCTTCACAGTCTATTATGATCTTCCCTAATATTCCAAGCTTGGTGCTAGAGAAGATTCTTGGGAGTCTCTTGGACTGTAAGGAGATCAAATCAGTCAATCCTGAAGAAAATCAACCCAGACTGTTCTTTGGAAGGACGGAGACTGAAACAAGCTCAAATACTTTGGCCACCAAATGAGAAGAGAGGATTCATTGGAAAAGGCCCTGGTGTTGGGAAAGATGGAAGGCAAAAGTTGGAAGGGACCTTGGAGGTCATCGAGTCCAACCCCCTGCTTAGGCAGGAAACCCTATACCATTTCGGACAAATGGCTGTCCAGTTTCTTCTTAAAAACTTCCAGTGCTGGAGCATTCACCACTTCTGGAGGCAGGCTGTTCCACTGGTTAATTGTTCTAACTGTCAGGAAGTTTCTCCTTAGTTCTAGGTTGCTTCTCTCCTTGACTAGTTTCCATCCATTACTTCTTGTCCTGCCCTGGACAGCCATTTGTCCGAAATGGTATAGGGTTTCCTGCCTGAGCAGGGGGTTGGACTCGATGACCTCCAAGGTCCCTTCCAACTTTATTATTATTATTATTATTATTATTATTATTATTATTATTATTATTATTATTATTATTATTATTATTATTATTATTATTATTATTATTATCTTAACAACTTAACAACTAGTCTTTCATTCCTAATGCTGAAGGAATGATCTGCCTGTAGTAGAGTAATTGAATGTTACTTTGTAGTATGTCCAGTCTTTACCAAAATACTGTATAGATATATATTTAAAATAATCTATTCCTCCTTCTTCCTTTGGGAATCCCCTCCTTACCTGGTCCTCTGTCAGCAGGATAAGGCGGGTTACGAGAATGTTCACGATATTGCCCAAACTGGAGTCTTGGAAAAGTTTAGCAACCTGACCTCCAGGAAACAAGGAAACACCAGTGTTAAAAAGAAGATGGATTCAACATCATGATTGATCAGAAGTGGCATCTTTTGCAGGGTTGCCAGAATATGGAGGAACTTTTCAAGCTAAAATGAGAGGCTAGAGGAATAAGGCATGTTTAAGGGAGATTTTGTGGTTAACCATGTCTCACTTCCACCAGTCTGCCAGGATGTTTTCTGCCCTGGTGAACACAGGCGCAGCACAGCTCCACAACACAGTCCTTTCAGCAGTTCCAAGAAGGCTCCACACCCATTTGCACTACTCAGGTGACCCTGAGGACACAGACAAACCCCCAAGTGGCCTCAACGACTCTCTAAGGGAATGCAAATGACCATCTGTCTGCAAGGAATATAAATCCTTCCATTCCCCACCATCCAGTCAGAGCTGAAGAAGCTTCTTGGATGAGAAGCGAAACGTCTTCAAAGAAAAACAAGAAAGTCCAGTTGCCTCTTGAAAAAGCAGCTTTGGGACAACCCTGACCTGGGTGACTGAGAATCCAGATTAGTCAGCTATGGAGGCCACTATATCACAAAAATGGGAGCAGAAAATTATGGTAATACAGGGGGTCCTCACAGTAATTCATTTAGTGACCGTTCAAAGTTGCAACAGCACTAAAAAAAAGTGACTTATGAAGGTTTTTCACACTTATGACCATTGCAGCATCCCCTGGTCATGTGATCAAAATTCAGATGCTTGGCAACTGGCTCATATTTATGGCAGTTGCAATGTCCCGGGGTCACGTGATCACCTTTTGCGACCTTCTGATAACAAAGTCAATGGGGAAGCCAGATTCACTTAACGACTGTGTTACTAACTTAACAACTGACGTAATTCACTTATGTAACAACTATGGCAAGAAAGCTCATAAAACGGGGCAAAATTCACTTAACAAGTGTCTTGCTTTGCAACAGAAATTGTGGTCATAATTCAAGGACTATGTGTGGTGTAGGATGGTAAGGTATGTGCGAATGACTTGGGAGACAAATCTGCACCTAGACTGTGGCTCTTCCTCCTGTCTCCCAAGGATCTTCCCACACTGGAATTGGGTATGTCTAGTTTAATGAAGAGAAGGAGGAGGGGGGACATGATAGCAGTGTTCCAGTATCTCAGGGGCTGCCCCAAAGAAGAGGGAGTCAAGCTATTCTCCAAAGCACCTGAAGGCAGGACAAGAAGCAACGGATGGAAACTAATCAAGGAGAGAAGCAACCTAGAACTAAGGAGAAACTTCCTGACAGTGAGAACAATTAACCAGTGGAACAACCTGCCTCCAGAAGCAGTGAATGCTCCAACACTGGAAGTTTTAAAGAAGAAACTGGACAGCCATTTGTCCGAAATGGTATAGGGTTTCCTGCCTGAGCAGGGGGTTGGACTTGAGGACCTCCAAAGTTCCTTCCAACTTTATTATTATTATTATTATAGATAGTGGGGTAAAGGTCTTGGTTATAATACTTACAATATTCATGATAGCCAGGATGTACTCCTCTATGTCTCGCCGGCCATGGTAGCCCACCATCATCTTATCAGCCACCACAAGAGTCTCCACATAACGCTCAGTGCTGACTGACCTCTTCAGAGGCAGTTGCCCCCTTTGAGAAAAGTTGCCCAGGGTCTTCAAAGGGGGTTTCAGTCGCAACCACCAGGGTCTACCTTTCCATGGCTTCTCATCTGCAGGGAAATAGCGATAAGGTTTTTTAGCATTTTCTCTTCTTCCTCTCTCCTCGGACCCCCAATACTTCACAAAGCAAAACCAATTGACTTCTTAAGCCTAGACTTGCTTCCAACCCACGCCTTTAGCAAATTCAACGATAAACCATCACGGTGCTTGGTTTTAGCTTAATGCCAAAGGAATCCTGCAAAAGGAACCTCCTCTTTCCTCTCGGTATAAACTACAGAGACCCATTAAAGTATGGCTGAAATTATTGGATGGGTCAGTATCATTTGATAAAGGAAATTAAAGCAATTGGATAAAATGGAATTCAAAGGTTTTTTTTTTTTTTAATTTTGGGTTTCTCCAGACATTTTGCTAATCTGGAAAGGAAAGGAAAGGAAAGGAAAGGAAAGGAAAGGAAA
This sequence comes from Azemiops feae, assembly GCA_023970755.1. Lineage (NCBI taxonomy): Eukaryota > Metazoa > Chordata > Lepidosauria > Squamata > Viperidae > Azemiops > Azemiops feae. The sequence continues at coordinate 192,565 of JALGBA010000077.1, read as the reverse complement.
GGGAAGGGGAAGGGGAAGGGGAAGGGGAAGGGGAAGGGGAAGCCACCTTCCCCAGGTCTTGCAAGGAAACAGCTGTGGGTAACCTGGGGAAGAAAGTCTCATGCATCCAGCAGCTGCCTTGTGAAGAGACAGATAAGATAAGATAAGATAAGATAAGATAAGATGATAAGATAAGATAAGATAAGATAAGATAAGATAAGATAAGATAAGATAAGATAAGATAAGATAAGATAAGATAGATAAGATTTATTGTCATTTTTTTTTTACTGTGGGCACAACGGCACATATCAAAAAATGAAATTTAGTTGCCCGCTCTCAAAGTGAAACACATACACTATATACAACATATGTATAGACCCACACCCCTACATATACGTAACAAATAAATATTAAATACTGTCCATCTTGAATATATAACAGAAGGCGGAAGCTTGACAGTTCACAAGGTTAATGCTGTATGGAACAAAACTGTGACTGAATCTGGATGTTCTGCTTCAGATACCACAAAGCCTCCTCCCAGACAGGGCAGGAATGTGTGGTCAGTAGTGGGAGCAAGACAATTGTGAAGGTCAGTTAGGGCAGCAAGGACTGTGAAATGCAGAGGGCCAAAAGAGCATAGATGGGCAGGGAAGTAGGTGGGTGGCTGGGTGGCTGTTGAAAGACCCCCACGGTCATAATTGTGGGCAGGCTGCCAAGCAACCAAACTATGATCACATGATCGTGGAGGCATTGCAATGGCCATAACTTCATTGACTGGCCGTAAGTCCCTTTCTTCAGAGCTGCTGTAATGGTCGCTGAACAAATGGTCGTAAGTGGAGGACTACCTGTAATATGCAGGAGTAGAGAGCTTCAAAAACGCCTTCTGCCCTCAGGCCTCTCCAAAATTTAAGTGCCGGGCATTTCCAAGATATTAGTGTCTGAATCTATGCCCAAGAAAGCTGACCAGTGACACCTGTGGTTGTTTTATTTACCCAGAAACTCATGTACTGTCCAGAGTCCCTCTATAAAGGAGATGGCCAGTTTCCAAATCTGACAAGTATATAATAAATAAAATGTAAGTATAGATATCGCTAAGAAGTTGTTACTGTAAATAATGAGGAATGAAATGATTAATGTACGTCACAAAAACTAAATGCTCTTTTCTCCAGATGCCACTAGAAGCCAAGGGGTTTGCTGTTAACCTTCAAAAGCAGACTTCCTCTGGCCTACCTGGATTAGCCATTATTACTCAGAAACAGGCACGCATGTTGGCTTTTGCATGAAACATCCACAGTCAAACCAAATCTGGAATGGGAGGGAGGCAAGGCGGCGTTTGATGGTAAGGACCTGAATGCAAAGCGCCCACTTCTTGTTCCAAGATTACATTTGTCCAGTAGTTCTTGTTTTCCAAGAAACAAATTGGAAACAGATTTTCCCTCTTTTTCAGCCGGGGAATATAGCGCAGTATCAATACACAAAGGGTAAGCTTGGCAGCTTTAATGTGAAAAAAATGTCAGACATCCAAGGTCAGCTGGCTTGCTCTCCTCTCCTCCTTCCGGAAACTGGGAATCTAATCCCATGGATTCCAGCATCACAATTTAGAGGTGGTATGTGTCTCTTTCCCTTCTCCCTGGCCAGATTTCAAGTCCACAACTACATCCTTGAACCAAACGTCTGCTGGAGTAAAACCTTTTTAAACTAGCTGGATGGCTTTTAAAGTTCCTGCCTTAACGTGATTGACATTTGTGGTGTCTCCTACATTTAATCTAATCCAGTCTATTAACTGCCCTGACTTTAATGCAAATAATAAAAAAAAATAAGTGTGGCTTTGTGGTTGCCAATAGGAACTTCAATAACAGTCTTACATGTTGATAATAACCTTCCGTTGCCCCCAGCCTCTCTCGCTTTGCGTAATTTTTGTGTGTTTTGCTAATCACAGGAAGGGTAGAAAATATAAGAATGTTCCAAGAACTTCCCCCCTCCCTTAAGTCTTATTTCTCTCTCTATATATAAAACTTCAGATAATAAGCATCCAAATGTCCTTTAAAGGATTTTTTTTAAAAAAAGAGGGCTCGAAACTTGAATATAAAAATATAGTAGAAATCACAATAAGACGCTTCTTCATCAAACGCAGTCAAATAGAGCTCCTACCTAACACACCACAAGCTGTATCCATATGTGGGTGCTGGAGGGATGACCGTTTGTAGATCACGTGAGGGCTTCCTTCTCGTCCTTGTTCCCCACTGATATTGACCCCAAGTGTCAGGGGTTCAATAAAATATTCATCATCTTCTGCAATTATCACACCATGCTGGAACAAAGAGAGGAAATTGCCTGTTTGCATTCAGTAAAAAGAACGCAACTAATAGCGATGGAGATTCCCAGTCATCCAGTTCATGGTTGTCCCAAAGGTGCTTTTTCAAGAGGCAACTGGATTTTCTTTGTGTTTTTTTTTCCTTGAAGACATTTTGCTTCTCATCCAAGGAGCTTCTTCAGTTCTGACTGAAGAACTGGCTCCTAGTCAGAACTGAGGAAGCTTCTTGGATGAGAAGCAAAACGTCTTCCAAGAAATTCAGTCTGATGTCTCTGTTCTCCCGCTTTGTTTAAATGGGGTGATTACCAGATGCAGACTTGGTTATTTTTTTTAGATCAATGTCTTGCCTATTCTTCAGGCGCTCAAGGCGGGATATGTATCTGTGTAGCACTCCTTCAGCTTATTTCCCCCACAACAAAACCCCTTTGAAATAGGTTGGGGAGAGAAGAAGTGACTGTCCAGGGTCACCAAATAGCTTCCACAGCAGATAGGGGATTTGAACCTCCCAGTGCCAGTCCAGCATCCTCCCAATCTGAGGATCCAGATTGTTGGGGGCAATATGCTGACTCTGTCAACTGCTTAGAGAAGGCTGTAAAGCACTACGAAGCAGTGTATAAGTCTAAGGGCTATTGCTATATCAAAGGCTCTTCTACATTCCTCGTCTCTTAGAAATTTCCGTAGCTTCGGCTTAACATGAGATAATTGCAGAAAAAAACAAAAACTACAACAACAAAGTATAAGACAGTGGTGGCGAACCTATGGCACGGGTGCCAGAGGCGGCACTCAGAGCCCTCTCTGTGGACACGCACGCCGTCGCCCCAGTCTTAGGCCTTCAACCTGGGTTTTAGAAAACCTTTTCGCTTTAGGCCTCCGCCGCCGTGTGCAAAAAAAAAAAAAGGTTCAATCAGTCAATTTCAACTTCTCACGGGAAAAAAAAAGACCTTGCAAAGTTGGAATTGATTGATTGAACTTTTTAGTCCCACCCAGTCTGCCGTTACCACCGCAGCCACTCCCACCCAATGGGCCACGCCCACCCAATGGGCCACACCCAGCCAATGGGCCACACCCACCCGGCACTCGACGATGCATAAGTGGGTTTTGGGTTGCAGTTTGGGCACTCAGTCTCTAAAAGGTTCGCCATCACTGGTATAAGAGGATAGCAGGGGTGTTACTTTCCCCCCTCTAAAAGCAGTTCTTAAGAAATTTAGCAAATTGAAATAGCAGCTGCTCTTTTCAAACCCCCAGCTTCTGCCAGCCTCACCACAACAAACCCTGAATCGCTCTTGTGTGCCTGCAGCTAAGCGTTCAACTTCAGCCGCCCTGCAAGGGGGTGTGATGGGCCAGCCGTGGTTTCTCGCTTCCTATGAAAGCTTTGTAGCTCTTGGCCGGGGGCCATCATTCCAAACACAAGCGAGGTGGTATGAGGATAGTTTGGCGGGAAGTTGCCAGAAACTCAAGGATCGGTCGATGAAGGCAGCTGAGAAGGGGGAAGAAAACTCTTGGCGTGGAGTGCAGCAGTTGGGGCATGTGTGCTTGTGGTACGGGAGGGAGGGAGGGGGAATGTAAAGAACAGAGGCTCTCCGAGGGACGCTTATAAAATTCTCTTCAAATTACCTGGCCTCATTTCCGAAATGGAACCACTGCATTAGAAATTTAAACAAATGGGTGGGATTTGGCAACCCAGTGCATTTTAGCTAAACATGAGAAGAAACTTCCTAATGGGAGAAGCTGTTTGGCAACGAAGCAGTTTGAGCAATGTTAAAACGAGGACTCGGCAGGCATTTGCTTTGATGGTGCAAGCAACTGAGCAGCCTGAAGTCTAGGAGGAAGGAGAGAGGTCACTGTTGTTACCGGATCTGGGGTGGCAAAAATATGGATTGCGGCCACAAGGCGGCAAAGAGATGGAGAAAACTAACTCTTTGCTGTCATCTTTTAATGAAAAGGACGAGGGGGGACATGATAGCAGTGTTCCAGTATCTCAGGGGCTGCCACAAAGAAGAGGGAGTCAAGCTATTCTCCAAAGCACCCGAAGGCAGGACAAGAAGCAACGGATGGAAACTAATCAAGGAGAGAAGCAAGCTAGAACTAAGGAGAAATTTCCCAATAATTAGAACAATTTATCAGTGGAACAACCTGCCTCCAGAAGTTGTGAATGCTCCAACACCAGTGCTGGGATTCAAATATGTGAACAACCGGTTCTCTGTGTGGATGCCGCTTCCGGAAGTCCATTCTGGGCTTGGGCAACAAAAAAATTAGCTACCGGTTCTGCCGAACTGGTGCGAACTGGCTGAATCCCACCACTGTCCGACACTGGAAGTTTTAAAGAAGAGATTGGACAACCATTTGTCTGAAATGGTATAGTTTCCTGCCTGAGCAGGGGGTTGGACTAGAAGACCTCCAAGGTCCCTTCCAACCCTGTTATTCTGTCATCTGGTGATCAGCCGGATTTTTGCAGAAGGAATCTGGCGGCTTTATCTTTGACCCTTTTCTTCTGGCAAAGGTTTTGCCTTCCCAGCTGCTATTTCTTGTCCTACTTGTGGTTCTTGTGGTTTGCAAATAGCCATCACAATTGCAGGTTGCTTGTAGATGTTTTGGGGCGAAGAAAGAATTTAATCACACTCCCCCCTCCCCATAGGCAAATCACTTTTTTACAGGTAGTCCTTGACTTATGCCCCCAAAGCAAGACAGTTAAGTGAGTTTTGCCCCATTTTACGACCTTTCTTGCAACAGGTTGTTAAGTGAATAGATGCTGGTTACCGAGTGCCTAAATTTTGATCACGTGCCCATGGGGATGTTGTGACAGTTGTATCAGTGGGAGGACTGGTTGTAACTCACTTTATTCGGTGCTGTTGTAACTAAGAACAGTTGCTCAATGAATCAACGTAAGTCAAGGACTACCTGCAAGGTTATGTTTGTAACGAACTACAATTTCTTCCATTTGATCAGACCCAGCTACTTTGAAGAGATTCAGCATGTCTTTTGCGGCCTGGCAAAAATGTTACTCAAAATGACCGAAGAATTGTTGTTTCGTTAATCCCACCAGAGTTAGGAAGAAAACAAGACACTTACCAGACCGTTACAATTACTGATAGCAACTTTCGAGTTCAGATACTCATCTTGTAAATGACCAGCATAGTGGCAGTCTTCATGGAACTCATGTTGATAGTCTACTCCACCTCTTTTCCAATACTCCACTCGGAAGCGCCTTGCCAGCAAGTTGGTATGCAACGTCAAGTTGAGGAGGAACTGGGTCCGGTGGGCAGAGACCTTGTAGAAGACATGCTGTTCAGGCATGTCATAGGAGGGGTGGCCTGCACTCCGGCGGGACCTCCATTTCCGATGGCTTTTTATGTCAAAACTGAGGAAGTCACCATTCTGATCCACCTGGATGGGGAAGGCTATCTCATAGTGGTGGAGGTTGGAGAGAAATTCTTCTGTGAAGGCAGAAGAGGACATGCAAGAGTAACTAAGGAGGGTGGTCTTTAAATCAGGGTTTTTAACCTTTTAGTGCCTTGGACCCTTTTGAGAGTTTGATAAGACCTATGTATCTGATCTCAGAAAAAAAATGTGTTTAGATGTGTAAAATAAAACACATACAGTAGTGATACATTGGATTTCAGAGAAAACTAGCTACACAGGCAGTCCTTGGCTTATGACAATTGAGCCCAAGTTTCTGTTGCTAGGCGGGACAGTTGTTAAGTGGATTTTGCCCCATCTTACGACCCATCTTGCCACAGCTGTTAAGTGAATCACTGCAGCTAATAAGTTAGTAACATGGTTGTTAAGTGCATCTGGCTTCCCCGTTGACTTTGCTTGTCAGACGGTCATAAAAGGTGATCACATGACCCTGGGACATTGCAACCGTCATAAATACGTGCCAGTTGCCAAATGTCTGAATTTTGATCACGTGGCCATGGGGATGCTGCAATGTTCACAAGTGTGAGAAACGATCATAAGCCACTTTTTCCAGTATTGTTGTAACTTTGAACAGTCACTAAATGAACTGTTGTAAGTCAAGGACTATCTGTACTCAAGTTTGAATTATGGTGGTGGTATAAATTATTGTGTATACCATGGACAGCCAGAGCAACTAACAGAGAGGTGCTGAATTAATATAAAACCAGTCACTTCACTAGAAGCCAAAATCACTAAACTACGTCTGATTTACTTGGGTCATGTCACGCATGCAAATTCATTGGAGAAGTCAGTGGTGTTAGGAATGGTTAATGGAACAAGAAGGGGCAAGCAAAGAACATGCCGGCTTGATAACATCAAAACTGATACAAAGATCAGGGTTTCCTGCCTGAGCAGGGGGTTGGACTAGATGACCTCCAAGGTCCCTTCCAACTTTATTATTATTATTATCAACATCCAGCAACTGAAAGATGCTGTGCTTGACAGGCTAGCATGGAGAGCCCTTGCGTATAAGGTCGCCAAGAGTTGGACACGACTGAACAGTTATAACAACAACTCAACTTTATTTTTCAGAAAGATTTAAAAATAACAAATATATAATATAGGGATATATATGCTTCTTTATTAACCCGTTAACTCAGTAACAAGGCAATAAATAAATTTAAAAGATGGACAAGTTAGTGAAAATAAAGTTGTAATTTTTTCCCCATCCACGTTTTTTGGACTGTTTGTGTGCATAGAAGCATAACAGTATTTTATTTTTTATCAGACATTTGGTGATAGTGTTCTGTTAATAAAGATGCGTACCTTGATTAAGGGAAAGATTAAAATGATCTGATAGATTGTGCAGTATTTCTCCTTTTGTGCCCTATCACTCCGGATAATTCCTTTGGAACGTTCACCTACCTGTTCTATTTTAGGATTTATTTTCACAGAATAATGGTGAAACATTGCACTACCAATGCAATGTTAATGGCTAGCAGCTGAATGTTAGCAGGGCGATCTTTGCAGAAACAAGACTCAAGGTCCTGTGGGGCGGTGAGTCATAGACTGTCCACCCTGCCTTGGCTTAAGGATTAGAAATAAAAGATTTCCAAGATCATGAACCATGATAGTACTTTGTGCTTTGGGCCAGTAACACTGTACCTTGTGACTGAAAAGTGTAGCCAGGAAGGTTGCCTGTAGACATGGTAGAGACGAGTGTCCAGGTGAGAAATCTCCAGACTGTTGCCATCTTGGGCGGCAGTGCTCTTGATAGTGTCAGCTAGCTTGGACCAAGTTGACCGACTCTGCCCCAACATTTCTTTCTTTGAGCCACCACTTAAGCCACTGCAAGAGAGGTTCCAGGGTCCTTCGTGGTCATCCTCAGCCGCTCTCTGGAAGGCAGTGAGGATGGGGGGATGTTTAAGGCGTGTTGAAGCAGGATCTTGTCCTTCAGCATATGCCAGTTCTCTGCAGCATTGCACTGGAGGAAATGGGGACCACAGTAGCAGGGCGCAGAGGAGGAGAAGGACAGAGTTAGGGGGGGGAGGAGGGGAAAAACAACAGGGAATATTAAAATAACATTTTAGCCGGGCAGAGCTGAGTGATGGAAAAACAGAGCTGAAACTTATCTCACTCTTTCATATGTGATTAACTGAGGTTTACTATGTTAAGACCCCAGGCTAGAAACTGGGAGGCTGTGAGTTCTAGCCCTTCTTGGGCACAAAGCCAATTGGATGACCTTGAGCCAGACATTCTGTCTCAGCCCTAGGAAGGAGGCAATGGCAAACCACTTCTAAAAAAAACTGCCAAGAAAACTGCAGAGACTTGTCCAGGCAGTCTCTGAGAATTGGACATGACTGAACAAAAGGGGGGGGGGGAAGGCATGTGTGCAGAGCATAAAAAGAAGCATGGCGCTTCAAACTTAAAAAAAAAAAAGATTTGGAACAAAATTGAATACAAAAGCACTAAACGGGCCAATGCTTTAATGGGAAAACACGTTAAAATTTCTGCATTTCAGTGGCTTTTTTCCTCTTGAAACCAATGGAGAAAAGATGGAGAAGAGAACGAAGACCGAAAAGCAAAAAGCGATTCGGAGATATTAAATGGATGTTGTGCAGAAAGAAAAAAATATTAGCAGAGGAGAAGAAGAAAGAGAAGGGAAGAAGGAACGAGAACAGATTTGAGCAGACTGGAGGGAAACGGAAGGTTGGCAAAGTAATGGATGGAAGAGCAAAGCAGAACAGGTTAATGGATCACGGGAAGGAAAAGCAGTGAGACAAAAAAAGAGAGAGAAATTCAGCGGATAGTGTGGCTGGTGGTAGAGAAGAAAAGGAAAGAAAAAGGAATAGCAAGAAAGGAATTCAGCTCAGAGCATGCCTGTCTGAAGTCAGCATTTTTTGTTTTGTCAGCGTTCCAGGATTTCCAGGCTGAGGCCTGGTTTACCTCAGCCTCATAATTGCCTCGCATTTCAGTGTGTGAAGCAGCTTCCCTTGGGCGCTTATGAGTAATTACTTCTCATTACCCTTCAGTAACTCCCAGTCCCAGCTGATGGACACCCAACCCAACGCCTCCCCCCCACCAGCCTGTCTTTTAACCGCATCCCCCCCCCCAAGCCTCTTGTCCTGTTGTATTTTTCGTCTCGTGCTTTAAATTTCTGCAGATTCAGGAAATAGCTGGCTCAGCCTTCCTACTTGGTGTCCTCCAGATGTGCTGGAACATGTAGCAGAATTTCCACTCGGCCTATTTGGACTTGTCTGGTGGCATCTGGGAAGCGCCAGGTTTGGAGAAGGTTGTCTTAAACAGGGACTGTCATATCAGAGCTACAAAATCACAATCATTAGAGGACAGCAAAGAGTTCGAGTAAGCGCTCTTTGCTGCCCTCTAGTGCATGTCTGAACTTTGGCAACTCAGAGACAGTTACTTTGTTGTAGACCTTTTCTTTTCTCCCCCCCACCCTCCTCTTCTTCCTCCAAACATATTGTTGTGGAGGAGAGGAAGGAAGGGCAGCTATTCTTCCTTTCACCCTCGGAGCTGGAGAGAATTTAGCCATTTGGCTGAGTCTCCAGTTTGAGAAGATGTTAATGGAAAGCAGATGAGGATTGATTTTTGTCTCTTTTGTGTTACGAAGCAAATCAGGACATTTTCTGCAGGGCTTTCCATCTTGTAGTTCAATGTTTGTAGAATGGAACCTGTGATTTATTTAATATTTTGAAGATCTCATACAGAATGAAGAAACTCCTGAGGGAACCCACTACCTCAATGTCTCCTTTTCTCCGAGTTTCCCCCTAAAACTTCTCCTTTATGGTAGTCAAAAAGTTGGTTAGGGAAAATCCACCTACCCTCTGGTGCCATCACCACAGCACCTCCAGAGCAGATGTACATGGGAAGAACCTTCTTGGATTAAACTGGGATAATCTCAGTTTATCTCAGCCTGATACTGTACTTTCTATAAATGTTGGGACTACATTTCCCAGAATTCCACCTGCTACATATCTGGAAGTCACTGTGCCCAGACAGATGCAACTGGGAAGCTTACAAACAAAACTGGAATCATTCCAGTTCTTTTCTGCTTGTTCTCCAACAATTGTGACTTGAGATACTGCACAGTAGAGGAACAAAATAATTTAACCATCTGCTATGAATTCACTTTAGGAAGTACCTACAGGTAGTCCTGGAGTAATGACTGTAATGGAGCCTGCCCATTACAGTCATAATGGTTGTAAAACAGTACAGTCACACAACCTCATTCCACAACCTTTTTTTGTGACAGTCATTAAGCATACATAGCAGTCATAAAATGAACACCACGGTTGTTAAGCAAATGCTGTGGTTGTTAAGTGAACCCATGGGTGCAGGTTTCCTGAAAACTGGAAGTTAGTACTGCTTTCCGGTAAAACTGTTGTAAAACGTGGACATGTAACCATGAGACACTGCAATGTCCATAAATGCAGCCATGTTGCCAAGCACTCAAAGTCATGTGACTGCAAGGAGGGGCACTGTCGGAATTTTGGATCCAGGTCATAAGTCCTCTTTGTGGGTCAGTCATAACAAAGCATTTCTCACAATGTCAGCCTCACCATCTGCAGTGCTACAATTTGCCCATATGTAGGTGGGTGGGTGGAAGAAAGGAAGGAAGGAAATATACTTGAACAAATGGAAAGAGTGAGTAGAAAGAAAGTAGATTTGAACTGATGGAATATAGTGGAAGAAGAAAAAAAGAAAGGGTAGGGTATAAATCTAATTAATAAAATAATAAATAAATCGAATTTACTCTCTGTCATTCCAGAGGACAAGACTAGGAAGGAAGCAATGTGTCCTATAATTTTCTACCAGTGTATTGTTTTCCTTTCCTAAAATAACTGCATTAGTTCACATTTTAATATTCTGCATAACAATTATATATTTTTCTGTGCACATTTTTCACATATACAAATACATCCACACATATACACATACATACACTTGACAGCATTTCTGGCACGGTATATTTGAGATATAGAAGCTTTGAACATATTTTTTTTCAGTTCCATGCTTTTCTGTCCACACTGTCATCTCATACCAGACTCGTTTTATACTTGTTGTTTTTAAGAACTTCATGGCAAAATTTAGCAGAATGTAAAGGCAGAAATTGTAATTCCACCTTGGTTGAAGTATTTATCTTGGATGTGCAGATTAGGTACAATGCAAGGGAAGGTAAATTCTTCTCCCTGCGTGGATAGGGATAATCGATGAGTTCAATTAATTAAAAGGGATTTTAGTTACGTTTTAAGGATTTTTTGATGATACGAGTGGCTCGCTGGTAGAAAGCCTGCTTTAGAAGGTGGTGGGCTTGCTTTCATAGAAAGGTTTAAGCAGAAAGAGGCAATCTATTTATTTACTGGATTTATGTGCAGCACAAGGGGATTTTAGTTACATTTTAGGAAGGATTTGTTGATGATAAAAACTGCTTTAAAAAGTGGTGGACTTGCTTTCATAGAAAGGTTTAAGTAGAAAGAGGGCATCTAGCAGGATACCTATTTATTTGTTTGTTTGTTTGATTGATTGATGTGCTGCTCATTTTGTCCTGAGGTGACTTTGGGCAGCTTACAAACATTAAAAGCTAAAACAGTAATAAGAATAATATAACGTTAACAGATTAAAAGATGGGGGGGGGGGAGAAAAGAGCACGAAGACAAGAGCACCTCCAGAGTGATAACCCAGCCCACTCGCGGTGCCAGGTCTTCGGGCCCTTATGGAAGGTCAGGATGTATAGAATGTCTTCTCTGCTGGCGTAGGTGGTAGCCCCCCCCCGAAACTTTATAATTCTAGTTTCACTTCCGCTTTTGCATATCTACTAAAGGAGCAGAATGTATGCAGTTTTCCCCAAAGCATGAGCTCCCAAACATCTGGATTCTAATCTTGACCCAATTCCAACTTTTTGAACGCTAAACCTCTTCTATTAAGCTCTTGTTATTTGCACTTCTAATCCACGCGATGTAAACTCTGGCTTTTCATCTTGACAAACGTTTACTTGAATGATTAAAAGAATATGTTCCAAGGAATTAATTAAATGGGTGGTGGTAGTGGTGCTGGTGGGTTGGGGGTTTTATTTTATTTTGGATGGGGGGTGGGTGGGTGGGTGGGAAGGCAGATGTTTTTCCAGGATCTAATCTGAGGAACATATGATTTGTAGATGCCCTGCCAGCTATCCAGCAGCTCTTGCAAAATTAGCACCACCGTTAATTTTGTTGTTCCAGGAGGGGTATTTTGGAAAGCCATCAAGAAAAAAATGCAGAGGTTGCCATATAAACCGAACAATTATAAAAAGCGAAGAGATAAGAGATAGAGAGAGAGACAGAGAAGCCAGCTTTTAGTCAGAGGGCAGGGCAGGGCAAAGGAAGGCAGACATATAATTCCACACCGCCTGACAGGCTGCCACAGAAGACAGGTAATTAAAAGCAGACCAAAAAGAAAAAGAAGAAAAGTCAAAGCAAATGTCTTGAGGGAGATGGAAATTGCAACTTTGCAACCAGATGGTGGAGGCTAGGCTTCCGCGAAAGGAGCAGCAGCAGCAGCAGCCCAATCTGCTGGCTCGCGAGAAACAAGGACAGGCCGTTTTCTGCATACGTGTGAAGCTTTGGGAACATCTGGCAAGCATTGCCTCCCCCTCCCCATGCTTCCCCACCCGCCCAGAAGGTGAGGAATCCTGCCCGATTTCAGGACCTTACCGCTCTCCAACTCCAAAGGAAGTGGGGGATTCTCAGCTGGAGCAACCTTGGCGGCCGTGCTCAGCACCACCAGCTCGGTAGCCTGGCAGTCCCGATCCTGGTGCGGGATTTTGAGCCTTGCTGGGATGGCAAACTCCAAGGGGCCAGGGCTGGAGAGGGGTGAGGGGGGCTGGAGCAGAGAGAAAGAATAATTTTGCTTACCCTTTGTGAAAAGTGGGCTGTATGTTTTTTTTTCTCTTGGCTGCCCCAAATTCGTTTTTTTTTTCTCTCTCCTCTTGTCAGAAAGTGCTCCAGACTTGAGGGCAAGCTTTTTCCTAAGCCACAGCTGGAGGAGGTGGGGAAGAAAAAGAAAGAGAGAGAGAGAGAGAAAGAAAGAAGGAGATTTAAAAAAAAGAAAGGCAGGCAGGCAGCTCTCAGGCTAACGGATTACAGGGAATGAGGAAGGCTCTTTTCCAAATACAAAAGGTCTATGAGAGAGAGGTTAGGAAGCAGCGTGGAGTGCAATAGGTTGCTTAAAAAAAAAAGAAAAAAAAGAGGAAACTCTTGCCAGGCTAAATTAAAAAAAAAGAAAGAAAGAAAGAAAGAAATCCACTCTGCCTTTCACCAAAAGTAACTCCTCCTTCTCCACTGACGCCATCTAAAGGCAGGTCTTTTTTGATGCGATAGGATCAAGTCACCGTGAAAAGAAGGATCAGGACAAGTTACTTCAATTGCCCCTCCAAAGAAAGACTGTTTTGTTTTTTAAATGGCAATTTTCAAAATATTTAAAAAATAAATTTCACAACTAGCTGCAACAAGCCCAGTATTGCTTAGCCTTTGAAAGTGGAGCTTATCTTGACATTATAAATCGGAAGTTCAGTTTTAAGAAGCTGTAAGATTCTTGGGGCTTCTTTGCTTCAACACACCAAGAGGGCCAATTCTGCTAAAAATTTCCATGAAAAGGTTAAGAGCAGGGGTCTTCAAACTTGGCCCTTTTATGGCTTGTGGACTTCAACTCCCAGAATTCCTCAGCCAGCATAGATGGCTGAGGAATTCTAGGAGTTGAAGTCCACAAGCCATAAAAGGGTCAAGTTTGAAGACCCCTGGTTAAGAGCATTAACAGTAGCCTGTTTAGTAGAGGATGCCCAGCAAATATTCCTTTTCTCTGCACTGTTCCCACTTTTATACAAAGTTGTTATTTTAATGTCACCTCTTGTGGCAGTGAGTTCCATCTGCTCTGTTATTTGGCATGGGTCACTGCAGTACGTACGTAAATTAAGTATTTTTTTTAATAGTAATGTAGGTAAATGTTTAATATTTTTAATGTTTTTATATTTGTGATTTTAATTATAAGCCGCACAGAGTTGCTTTGCAGATGGGCAGCATATAAATGTAATGAATGAATAAATGACAGGAAGAGGGGGAAAATGACACTCTTCTTTTCCACCCAAGTTGAGATAATTACTAATTCACGTAAAAGTTATCACAGAAAAAATATTTTTTGGGGGGAAAGGATGTTTTACGTAGTGGAATAAAAGGTAGGTGGGGACTTTGGTCTGATGATCTGATACAAAACCATAGAATTTAGTGACATTTCTAGTCTTTTTTTAATGGATGTTTTATATTAAAGTTCCAATTAAGAATAAGAATTCTTAATAAAACTGATAAATCTGTGTCTCCAATGGAGCCTCCAAGTTTAGAAATATATGTGCAATTCCTGAACATGCCCCATATTCATGACTTGATCGGGTGCAGGAGCTGGCCTATTTGTTTGTTTGTTTAAATCCCACCTTCATTATTTTTCTGAATAACTCAAGGTAGTGAATGTATCCAACACACCTTCATCCTCCTATTTTCCCCACAACAACAACCCTGTGAGGTGGGTTATGCTGAGACAGGGTGACTGGCCCAGGATTTGAACTCAATCTCATGGTAATTGACCCAAAGTCACCCAGCCACCTTTCATTCCTAAGGCAGGACTAGAACTCAAAGTCTCCTGATGATGAACCCCAGAAGATAGGCTCAAGATCCATCTGGATCTTGGCAGACTAGGTCCTATCTAACAAAATGAAATTCAGTGGAGAGAAAAGTAAGGTTTTACATTTAGGCAAGAAAAACCAAATGTACGGATACATATTAGGTGAAAGTTGGTTCAACAGAAGTAACTGCTAGAGCAGGGGTGTCAAACTCGCCATGTGACGTGTCGCGATGTATCATGACTTTTTCCCCCTTACCAGAGCTGGGGCGGGTGCGGCTTCCGCGTGATGCATCTGGCCCATGGGCTGGCAGTTTGACACCCCTGTGCTAGAGGGATCTTTGAGTCCTAATGGACAATCACTTAAACATCAGCCAGCAGTGTGCTGCAGGCACCAAAAAAGCCAATTCAATCCTAAGCTGTATTAACAGAGGGATAGAATCAAGATCACCTGAAGTGATAGTACCGCTTTATATGGCCTTGGTAAGGCCACAGTTGGAATACTGCATCCAGTTTTGGTCACCATAATATAAAAAAGATGTTGAGACTCTGGAAAGAGTGCAGAGAAGAGCATCAACTATGATTAGAGAGCTGGAGGCTAAAACATATAAAGAAGAACAGTTGCAGGAATTGGTTATGTCTAGTCTAGTGAAAAGAAGGAGTAGGGGGTGACACGAGAGCAGTTTTCCAATAGTTGAGGGGCTGCCACAATGAAGAAGGGGTCAGGTGCTCTCTTTCTGTTGACAGGCCCCTACGGCCTTCCTGAGACTGCTCCGAGTGCATGAGGCCTTCAGTCTTGAAGCAGCTTCCAAGCACAGGTAATCCTCGACTTACAACCATGATTGAGCCCAAAATTTATGTTGCTAAGCAAGACAAGTGAATTTTGCCCCATTTTGTGATCTTTCCTTCCACAGTTGTTAAGTGAATGTCTGCAGATGTTAAGTTAGCAAAGTGGTTGTTAAGTGAATCTGGTTTCCCCATTGACTTTTGCTGGTCGCAAAAGATGATCACGTGACACATCACATAAATATGAATTAGTTGCGAAGGGTCTGAATTTTGATCATGCAACTATAGGATGCTGCAACGGTTATGTGGGAAAAATGGCCGTAGATCACTTTTTTCAGTGCCGTTGTAACTATGAACTGACACTAAATGAACTGTTGTAAGTCGCGGACTACCTGTATTATTATTTATTAAATTTACTTATGGCTGCAAAATTTGGACTCTGAAAAAAGCAGATAAGAAAAGGGTGGGCGCCTTCTAATTGTGGTGCTGGAGATGACTATTACTCATCCCATGAACTGCAACAATCACAAACAAGGAAGTCCTGGACTGAACCTCACCAAAATTACCACTCAAAGCCAAGATCGCCAAGCAAAGGCTATCAAACTTTGGCCATGTCACGCGAGTGGACTCGCTCGAAAAGTCAATCATACTGGGAGTGATCAGAGGAAAAAGGAGAAGGGGCCACCCTGGTACCTGTTGGCTGGACACCATAAAGGATGACCGGGATGACCACGGCCGATCTGAAGGAGGCAGTGTGAGGCAGAGTTGTATGGAGAGTGTTGATCCAGGGAGTGGCCAAGGGTCAGACACAAGGGCTGATTATGACCACGATTAAATTTGTTTGCCCCCTATCTCGCTGCAAGGCGAGAATGCTCTTCCGTAGCCTCCCCAGCCTTTGAAAAGTGCGCAAAAGCACGCCCCATGCCTGCATTGTTTTTAGAGGCTCTGGAGGCCTTACGAGACCATACCCCATTCTCAAGTAGCCTTTGCAGCCTCTGAAAATTGTTCACAAACAGGGTGTGCTTTTGAGAATAGTTGTTATGGGTGTTGGTGAATGCTGGCGTGTCACCCAAAATGTTGGGGTGTGTTACCCTTGGCACGTGTGTCATAGGTTTACCATCATTGCAGGACTGTCTATTCCAGTGTCTCTCAACCTTGGCAACTTTTAACATCCCCCATGTTGGTTGGGGAATTCTGGGAGTTGAAGTTCCTATCTCTTAAAAGTTGCCACGGTTGAGAAACACCAGTCTAGTATTTGTAGCAGTGAGTTTTGGAGAAATGAAAGTCTAATTAAGATAGCCAAGAACAACATCCTGAGGAGCCTGTTCACCTTTTGACAAATGGGAGCAATGGCAGTCATTTTGTGAGTGTGCCTACCATATGTTCTGAAATCCCCCATGTGCCTCTGGCTCAGCTTCCTTGTGGTCTGTGAAAGTCACGTGGAGCTTGGCAGGGGAAAAAGCAACCTATATCTGAATTCCAGATTTTGGAGGCAACAATGGGCAGCTAGACAATGCCCACTCTTGCTTTTGTGTTTTCTTGCTTTTGGCTTGGAATCATTTAGCGCCCAGCACGGAAGGCAGGATTGCTGAATGATGTATTTGCAGATGAAAATGTTTGTTAGAGGAGGAGGAGGCAAGTTAAAAGGCCAGTAAGCCTAGGATGATTTGGCAATTCTAATGAGGGGGTTTTGTACACAATTTTGAAACAGTCCCACCAGTCTATACTGGGAACCATTCCCTTTGTGCAAGAAGGATTAGCATATATGCACAGGCTCAACCTAGGTTCTTGGAGGATCCAAACATTTCAAACATTTTCAAGAAGGAATAAATTGCAGAGTTTTGTAGCATTCAGACTCTACCTCTTTTTAAACTGTATTAACACAATGCATTACACCCAAACCTGGATAACAAACCAAACCAGTATTGTGCTCACTGAACATATTAAGCCCATGTTTTTATCCTTACAATAGCCTTCCTTAGCCTTCCTTCCTTCCTTCCTTCCTTCCTTCCTTCCTTCCTTCCTTCCTTCCTTCCTTCCTTCCTTCCTTCCTTCCTTCCTTCCTTCCTTCCCTCTTCTCATGTTCTCTTCTTCCTCCTTCTTCCTTCCTCCTTCCATCATTCTTCCTTCCCTCCCTTCCTTCACTCTCCCTCTGTCTTTTCATTCCCTTACTCCGTTGTCTTCCTTCCTTCCTTCCCCTTCCCTGTCTGTCTTCCTTCCCTTCCTCCGTCTATGTTCTTTCCTTCATTACTTCCTTTCATTCCGCCCTCTTCCTTCCTTCCTTCTTCCTTCCTTCCTTCCTTCCTTCCTTCCTTCCTTCCTTCCTTCCTTCCTTCCTTCCTTCCTTCCTTCCTTCCTTCCGTGGGAACTGTTTTGGTCTTCCATAGTTTCAAAGATGATCTGAACGTGGGCCTCTTGAGATGCATGTGAGGAATGCAGTGGTGCCCAAGGAGCTGGGTCATAAAAATCAAGAAGTCCTTCTTGGCAGGTTAACGGAATCTCTGCTCTTTAGTATGGGCACACAGTGTGGATGCATGGACAAAAAGGGTGGGGCTTTAATAACACTGCTATCATCTTAACTTTTCTGACCCTCCCTGTAGATGCTGTTAACTTCTAGAATTCTTCCCAACCCATTTATGGGCAGTGGCCTTAGAAGGATCTCTACAGGAAGTCCTCAACTTATGAAACCTCTCAAAATTTGGTTTTGGATTATATATTGTATTTTGTATCGTTATCGTTTTCTAATGTGGTATCCTGTAATCCATCCAGAATTATGTAGATTAGTATGGCCGATAAATGAAATGAAATGAAAATAAAAAATAAATTAAATGCTCAGGTCCATTCAGTCACCCCGACGCCACCCTGAATAAAGGGATTAAAGGGGCGTAAAAAGAAAAAAAAAGTATGGCTAATAAATTAAAGCAATTACAGGTAGTCCTCAATTTAGGACCACAGTTGGGACCAGAATTTCCATTGCTAAGCAAAGCCGTTGTTAAATATGTTGTGCCCACTTTTATACCCTTTTTTTAAACCACAGTTGTTAAGTGAATCGCTGCAGTTGTTAAGTGAATCACACAGTCAAGCAAATCTGGCTTCCCCTGACTTTGCTTGTTGGAAGCTGGCTGGGAAGGTCGCAAATGGTGATCACGTGACCCTGGGAGGCTACAAATGTTCTAAATGCAACTGTCACCAAGCGCCCGGATTTTGATCACATGACCGAGGGGATGCTGCAATGGTTGCAAGCACGAGGACTGGTCACAAGTCACTTTTTTCAGTGCCACTATAATTCTGGCCACTAAACGAATGTTTCTACCTGTATTTTCTTCTGCGCAATTTGGCACAATTTCGGAGAGTAAAACCAAGATTTGGAGAGACACAGCTTTTGAAAGATGTGTTATTTATTAAATTTATATGCCACCCATCTCCCTGAATGGAAATGCTCTAAATGTGGTGCTACTACTAGAGTAGCTGCTGGGGGGGGGGGAAGAAACTTCCATGAACGTTGACAATCTCTACCTGCTACAGGGATGCTGTTCCTACTCAGTGGTAGGAGGCATAAAGAAGGACAAAGTCTTTGGCTCATCCTCTAAATCAGTGTTTCTCAACCTGGGCCACTTGAAGACGTGTGGACTTCAGTTCCCAGAATTCCCCAGCCCGCCAAGCTTGGCGGGCTGGGGAATTCTGGGAGTTGAAGTCCACACATCTTCAAGTGGCCCAGGTTGAAAAACGCTGCTCTAAACTAAATTGCTCTAAATCTCCACTGGCCTTAAAACGGAAAATCCCCAGACCCACTAGATTTGCCACCCCAGGACTGGAGGGAAGGGGCGGCTGTAACTCAGCAAGAGTTCATCTAAATGTAGTTCAGGGAAAGGAAAGCCATGGGCGTGAGGTTCCATTTCCTTCGGATGAATATATAAAGAAGGGAGGGTGCTAAGTTGGAATTGCCAGGCCCTGTGCCAAAATTCTGTTCCAAGAGACAAGAACCTTCCCAGACCAAACCTCAGGTCGGATTCTGCGGTGAAAAGCTGGGTGCTTGGGTTCAATGTCTTTTTATGTTTGTGCACTGGAGGAGCCAGCAGTCAGGCCAACACAGCGTGAATTGTATGAAAGGAAGGAAACTACTATTGCCTCCCTGCATGGGTGGTGGCCAAGATTCCCACCCACTCGTCAAATTCTCTTTGAACAGTTGCTACGCGTAGCAAGATGCGAATCCGGGCCTCACCTAACACTGCTGTGCTTCCAGCTTTTTTCATCAAAAGCTGGTTTTGTACTTGCAAATCCTCTCGATTTCGGAGCACGCCAAGAACCACGGCATCCATCCTGCTGTGTTGGGCGCAAGGATTCTGGGAAGTATTTTAGGGGGGCATAGAGGTAGAGATGTGTGAGGCTCGGCTCTGTATATGAATAAACAACCTATCTCGGTGGCTCTCAACCTTTCCTTCACCACGGACCCCCTTTAAATACCTTTTATGGCCACGGGCCCCCCAAGACTTAACTCAAGATTTAAATCATAACATTTTTTTTCAAGCCTTTGCGGACCCCCTGTGATGACATCGCGGCCCTCCCCAGGGTTCTGTGGATGACGGGCTGAGAACCACTGGCCTGTCCTGCATTTCTCAAGAGTAAGGCATGAGGCAGAATGCCATTGTAATGACTTGCTCTGCGAATCTCCAAATATGGGCTGATGAATAGAATAGAATAGAATAGAATAGAATAGAATAGAATAGAAGAGAAGAGAAGAGAAGAGAAGAGAAGAGAAGAGAAGAGAAGAGAATATCTTTATTGCCATTGTGTAACTCACAATGAAATTAAGTGCTGTCCACAGTGCACGCTACACACAAGTAAAAACCACAAGTAAAAACAGAATGCCACTGTAATGACTTGCTCTGCGAATCTCCAAAAATGGGCTGTCTATTAGAATAGAATAGAATAGAATAGAATAGAATAGAATAGAATAGAATAGAAGAGAAGAGAAGAGAAGAGAAGAGAAGAGAAGAGAAGAGAATATCTTTATTGCCATTGTGTAACTCACAATGAAATTAAGTGCTGTCCACAGTGCACCCTACACACAAGTAAAAACCACAAATAAAAACAGAATGCCATTGTAATGACTTGCTCTGCAAATCTCCAAATATGGGCTGTCTATTAGAACAGAACAGAACAGAACAGAACAGAACAGAACAGAATAGAATAGAACAGAATAGAACAGAATAGAAAATATGGAATGGAATGGAATGGAATGGAATGGAATGGAATGGAATAGAATAGAATAGAATAGAATAGAATAGAATAGAATAGAACAGAATATCTTTATTGTCAGTGTGTAACTCACAACGAAATTAAGTGCTGTCCACAGTGCATGCTACACACAAGTAAAAACCACAAATAAAAACATACATTATATGCAGACATCCTTCACATTCTATTCACCATTGCGCTGCCCCTAATATTGCACTTCAATATTGCATTATGCAGTAGCATTTAATATGGTTACAGCTCTGGGATAAAAGCTATTTTTCAGCCTGTTTGTTTTCGTTTTTATTATCCTGTACTATCTGTCAAATGGTAATAGTTCAAAAAAAGAATGTCCGGGATGGCTATTATAAAATAGGTTAAAACAAAAAAGGAAAAGGTTTTCCCCCTGTCCAGTTGTGTCCACCTCTAGGGGGCAGTGTTCATCTCCGTTTCCTAGCCAAGGGAGCCTGCGCTGTCTATAGACGCTTCCATGGTCATGTGGCAGGCATGACTATATGCCAAGGTGTAGAGAACACTGTTGCCTTCCTGCTGAAGTGGTACCTATTTATCTACTTGCCTTTGCATGCTTTCGAACTGCTAGGTGGGCAGGAGCTGGGGCAAGGACGGGAGCTCAACCCGTCACAAGGTGCTTGGATCTCAAGCTGTTGACCTTCCGGTCAATTACTCTAGCATCTTAACTGCTAGGCCACAGCACCCCTATATTAAAATAGGCTCACCAAAATTCACGTGTCAGGTAAAAATGGCTTGTGAAGATTTCTACATGCAGGAAAACTTGAGTATAAAAAAGTGTAGATAAAAAGAAACTGCTTGCAACATGCAGGCTGGATTAAGATCAATTGATGCCCCATTATAATAATAATAATAATAATAATAAAGTTGGAAGGGACCTTGGAGGTCATCGAGTCCAACCCCCTGCTCAGGCAGGAAACCCTATACCATTTCAGACAAATGGCTGTCCAGTCTCTTCTTAAAAACTTCCAGTGTTGGACATTCACCACTTCTGGAGGCAGGTTGTTCCACTGGTTAATTGTTCTAACTGTCAGGAAGTTTCTCCTCAGTTCAGGTTGATCTTTCCTTGACTAGTTTCCATCCATTACTTCTTGTCCTGCCCTCAGGCGCTTGGAGAATAGCTTGACTCCCTCTTCTTTGTGGCAGCCCTGAGATATTGGAATATGCTATCATGTCACCCTCGTCCTTCTCTTCATTAAAAGACATACCCAATTCCAGCAAACGTTCTTGCTATGCTTTAGCCTCCAGTCCCCTAATCATCTTGTTGCTCTTCTCTGCACTCTTTCTAGAGTCTCAACATTTTTTTACATCGTGGTGACCAAAACTGGATGCAGTATTCCAAGTGTGGCCTTACCAAGGCATTGTAAAGTGGTATTAATACTTCACGTGATCTTGATTCTATCCCCTCTGTTAATGCAGCCCAGCACTGTGTTGGCTTTTTTGGCAGCTGCAGCACACTGCTGGCTCATATTTAAGTGATTGTCCACTAGGACTCCGAGATGCCTCTCACAGTTACTACTATTGAGCAAGGTACCCCCTATGCTATACCTGTACATTTGGTTTTTCTTGCCTAAATGTAGAACCTTACTTTTTTCACCATTGAATTTCATTTTGTTAGATAGCGCCCAGTGTTCAAGTCTGTCCAGGTCCTCCTGTATCTTAAGCCTGTCTTCTCGGGTGTTGGCTATTCCTGCCAGCTTGGTGTCATCCGCAAATTTGATGAGTTCCCCATCTATCCCCTCGTCCATTCTACGACCTAACAGTGCTGCTCCTTAGCTTTTCCATTGTTCAACTGACAAGACATTAAGACTCAGCAAGTGCTGAAAACTAAGTTGATTGTGGCACCGAAAGAGTTAAGGCCATGGTAGCTTTAAAGAAAAACGCTTTGTGGTGCCCGCCCTCCCCTTGGTGCCTTAAGCATGTGCTCATTTTGCTTAATGGTTAATCCAGGGATGCAGACTTGTATGTAATAAGAGATAAGTATACAAAAATAACCACAAACTTTTATGCTGAGGACAAAGTATATGAATGTTTATGCAAATGTTTAAAAAAATATTTACAGGCAGATGCAGAAATGGAATGTAATAAATGTTCACTTAGAAGAGAAAATTGGCGGACATGCCCTTTCCCAGTTGTGTTCTGGGAATTATTCTGGACTCAGAGGCATCCAAAGGGAGAGGCAAAAAATAATCTAGATAGTGGCCATGATGTTCCGATATTTGTTCCAATGTTTGAGGGGCTGTCACAGAGAGGAGGGGATCAACCTATTTTCCAAGCACCTGAAGGCCAGAGAAGGAATAAGGGATGAAAACTGATCAAGGAGAGACTCAACCTAGAAATAGGGAGAAATTTTCTGACAGAACAATCAACCAATGGAACAGATTGCCTTCAGAAGTTGTGGGAGCTTCGTCACTGGAAACTTTCAAGAAGAGACTGGACTGCCATCTGTCAGAAATGGTGTAGGGCAGAGGTCACCAACCTTTTGGGCACCAGGGACCGGTTCCGTGGAGAAAGGTTTTTCCACGGACCGGGAAGTCTGTGGTTTTGTGTGCTGCCTGCACCCCATGGATGGGGCTTTGCTTGTTTGTGTGGACCGGTTGCTGGCATGCCACGGATCGGTACCGGTCCATGGACCGGGGGTTGGAGACCCCTGGTGTAGAGTCTCCTGCTTGGTCGGGAGGTTGGACTAGAAGACCTCCAAGGTCCCTTCCAACTATTCTATTCTATTCTATTCTATTCTATTCTATTCTATTCTATTCTATTCTATTCTATTCTATTCTACTCTACTCTACTCTACTCTACTCTACTCTACTCTACTCTACTCTACTCTACTCTACTCTACTCTAATCAACAGAACAACAAAATAGCAGAGTTGGAACAACCTTGGAGGTCTCCTAGTCCAATCCCTCTGCTCAAACAGGAAACCCTATATCAGGGGTCGCCAACCCCCGGGTCATTGCCCCTATACTGGGCCATGGCCTGTTCAGAACTGGGCCACGGAAACGGTGGGTGAGCATGCATGCATGCACAGCTCCAGTTGTGTGAGAAGTGGGCGAGCATACTTGCGCACACAGCCCCATTTCTGCAAATGGCGGGTACGCATGCCCCCTGCTTGTGCAACTGGAGCTGCATGTCTGTGTGCTCGCCTGCAGCTTGTGCAGAACCATCCTCTCTCACCAGTCCAGAAAGGTTGGGGACTGCTACCCTATATCATTTCAGACAAATGGCTGTCCAATCTCTTCTTAAAAGCCTCCAGTGATGGATCACCCACAACTTCTGAAGGCAAGCTGTTCCACTGGTTAATTGTTCAGTCAGGAAATTTCTTTACTTCTAGGTTGCTTCTCTCCTTGATTAGTTTCCATCCATTGTTTCTTGTCTTGTTTTCTGGTGCTTTGTGGCAGCCCCTCAAATATTGGAATATGTCTCCCCTAGTTGTTCTTTTCATTAGACTAGACCAGAGCTTTTCAACCTTTTCACCCATTGTACCACTTTTAGGATATGGCAACATCCGAGTACCACCAGTCGCCTAGCAAGGTGTCAAAAACTTGAGGACCAAAAAAAGGAAAAAAGTGATAAAGTACAGGTAGTCTTCGACTTACAACAGTTTGCTTAGTGACTGTTCGAAGTTACAATGGCACTGGAAAAAGTGCCCCCCAAGCCACAGCCAAGCAAGACAGCACCCGGGGGCGCTCTTCCTCCTGTCCAAGGTTTTCATTGTTGTGAGCATTTCTGTTGAGGATTGGCAGCGGGGGTGGTGTGGGGGTGGTGTTTGGTTTTTATTCCCCCTGTCTGCTGGGTGGTTGCAGCAGGTTTTGGTCACTTCACATGACCCTGGGACACTGTGACTATCATAAATATGAATCAGTTGCCAAGCATCTGAATATAAATCACAAGACCCTGGAGATGCTGTAACATTCCAGCTGATTGGCGCTTCTTCAGGGCTCAGCACAAGCGCCAGGATCAGTGCTGCTTTCCAGCTGATTGGCGCTTCTTCAGGGATCAGCAGAAGCACCAGGATCAGCGCCGAGCTCCAGCTGGAGCCTGGCACTGATCCTGGCGCTTCCACTGAGCCCTGACAGCCACGAAGAAGCGCCGATCAGCTGGAAAGCGGCACTGATCCTGGCACTTCCGCTGAGTCCTGACAGCCCTGCAGCTCCAGCCATCTCTCGCTCAGGCTTGTGCGGTGCTGCCAATGGTTCAGCTCATTCCCCTCCCCCGCTACCACTTTTCTAGGATGGTCGCGTACCACCTGCCAGGTGCCAATGTACCACAGGTGGTACCCGTACCACTGGTTGAAAAGCCCTGGACTAGACAAACCCAATTCCTGCAAATGCAGCTCTTCATATCTTTTAGCCTTCAGCCCCCTAATCATCTGTGTTGTTCTTCTCTGCATTTTTCCAGAGTTTCAACATCTTTTTTATATTGTGGTGACCAAAACTGTATGCAGTATTCCAAGCATGGTCTTACCAAGGCCTTATAAAGTAGGTACCAACCCTTCATGTGATCCTGATTCTATCCCTCTGTTAATGCAGCCTAGGACTGTGTTTTGTGGCATACATAAAAAGGGATCGGGCTTCACTTGTGTACTTAGGGCTGCCATCTTGACTTTTTTGACCCCATTGGATGCCCAATTCATCCTGTTTCGAATGTATTCTTACCACTCCACTATCAGTCATTATGGTTCCATGCTTGAATTATTAAACCAGCCATAAAGCTAGGGGTGTCTCTGAAATATTTTTACTCTGTTTTGCCTTAAGTTGAGGTGGGTCTCTTTATGATTTTTTTCCCGATTTAAAATAATTTATGAGTCAGCCAATCTTTCAGAAAAGATTCCCTTCTCAATGTTTGTATCTCTTACGGAACATTTGTCATCACAGATAAGAATTTCATCTTTAATCAGTTTCCACTCATCACTTAAGCAAGTAAAAAAATGTGTGGCTTTAGGAGAATACATTGGTGCGTGCATTTGTGCATGCTAGATTTTGATTTCTACCACTTTTGTTATAATATATATTGTTATTGTTGCATTGTTTTTAATTCTCCGTTTTTTCTCTGTTTGCTGTTCTGAGAATAGTGAGAAACAGAAAAGCAGTTTAGTTAATTAATTTATTGGCTACTATAATCTGTTCAATTCTAGACAGATTACAGGATATCACAACAAAAAACAATAGAGACACAGAATATATAGAGGTAGTCCTTGATTTTTATGACAACTGAACTCAACATTTCTATTGTTGAGTAGGGCAGTTGTTCAGTGTTATGCCCCATTTTACGACCTTTTTGCCATAGTTGTTAAGTGAATTGCTGCTCCCCTCTCTCCCCCCCCCCGCCCATCTAAAAGCTGGAAACCTTGGGGAACTCTGCTTTACAGCATTATCTGGGCAGTTTACAATGTAGAAGCATATTTGCATATTGCCCCCAACAATCTGGGTCCTCATTTTACTGACCTCAGAAGGATGGAAGTCAACCTTGAGCCCTGTCAGGAGCGAACTCTAATATGCCTGCAATACCGCACTTAACCACTGTGCCACTAGTTTAACCACTAGTATAGAGTCTCCTGCTTGAGCTGGGAGTTGGACTAGAAGACCTCCAAGGTCCCTTCCACCTCTGCTATTCTGTTATTCTGAGTGATTGTCTCGAGGGCCTCTGGGAAATAAATAATAAAAATTAAATAAAAAACACTTTCAGGGTGTATAATATTTTATGACAGCTCTGTAGGAAATTAGTCAACCACGCTTTATATTAACGTGGTTATGTTCATTAGTGACCATGGTTATGTTCCCTACTGACCACTAGGAGGCACTATAGCATTGGTTTCATTAATGTCAGAGATCTGAGAAGCAAAGGTTCAAGACCTGTCAGTTCAAATCCCAGGAAAGGTTTGGACATAGTGTACACTATATTTAAGACCTAACCTATGGGGGCTGCCTACAGTTAAATAATGGTTCAACACCAAAAACACACCCCTCTTCTGGGGAAGGATCTTGAGGTTTCTAATATGAGGCTCAGACAAATTAACACCTACCACTCTCTGGTCTGAGAATGCAAACAAGAAAGGAACAAGCAACATTCAGAGAATCACACCCTGGCTTTGTGTTGTGGTTACTTTATGTTTAAGCTCAGGTGAACGAGTTAAGGCTTAATGTGTGTTGGAAAACACATTTGCACACATAGGCCTTTTCTAACCACTAGGTCGCATTTATGAGAGTCTAAACCTCTTCCTGTTTCTGATTTTCACCTGCCCTTTTGCTAATTAAATAAGTCTTTGTGTTCAAGAAAAAAAAGGAAATTTCCAATTTCTTCCTCTCCCTACTTTTTGTGCTTCTCTATCTTAATTATTTATTTAGAAAATGTATGTGACTGGCCATTTTAAAGTTGTAACTGGGCAGCTAACCACAAATTTGCAAAGAATAATATAGTGTAAAAAGAACCATGTTAAAATAATCCAACAGAAAAAAACAGAGCCCTGTATAGGGATTGGACAAATAACAAACGAGATGAAGCTTAGATACAAGCAAATCTCTTCTGCTCCCATGTATTTTGTATTCAAAATAATATTACAATGTCTGGGGCCTACAGGTAGCCCTCAATTTTTGAGCTATCGTTAATGACCGTTCAAAATTATGACAGACTTCCTCCGGCTTACTTAAGACCCAGATGGCTGTCCACCCATGGTCATATGACCACATTTGGGTACTGCGCACCTGACCTGCATTTACAGCTGTTTGCAGCATCCCATGACCATGATTTACGACATTTTTTTGCTCTAAACTGGCATTTACTTCCGGTTTCTGGCAAAAAACACCCATTGGGTACAATGGCTTTGCTTTATGATTGTGGTAGTCACTTAATGACTGCTGCAAAAAATGTCATAAAATCAGGCACACATCATATGGTGACCTGCTTAACGACCAGCATGGTTTATGACCATAATTGGGGTTCAATTAAGTTCAGCTTGTACGGGGAAAGTCAGAAACCCCTGAGAACTGCTGTAGTAGCACAACCCATCCATTTGACACATCCCAAATGAGTGAAGCATCATCTTACAGCCCCAACCATCATCATGCCTTTTTTGACCCTGGCATGTGGTAGTGTTAACCATGCAATCAAAGCCTCACCCATTTTTCCAAGCATTGTGATGCACATTTAGAAAGGTGGGCATTTGATTGTATGGTTGTGGCTGCCATCTTGCAATTTCCCCATGGAGTTCAATGTTTTCATATCTGTATGCTGGTCTTAGTCTTAGAGAGACGTGTCAGAGCTTCACTATGAAAAGTAGCCCACTTTGGGGGGTGGTAAGATGGCAGCCACAATCATCTGATTGTCTTTTACTAAGTAGAACTAGCAAAAGCACATAGACTTATATATTGCCCCATAATGCTTTACCGCAATCTCTGGATTGTTTACAGAGTAAGCACATTGTCCCCAACAATCTGGATCCTCATTTTACCAACCTCGGAAGGATGGAAGGCTGAGTCAACTTTGAGCCCAGTCAAGATCGAACTCCTGGCAGTGGGCAGAGTTAGCCTGCACTATTGCGTTCTAACCACTGCACCATCATAGCTCCTACTGGTACTTTTATAATACTTTTATTTATAATACTGTTATTTAGTATTTAAGCTTTGCTCAACTTGAATACTAAATAAATTCACTTCTTGGGTTTGTACAATACATTTGATCAAATTTTAAACTAATAAGGCTCACCATACCTTATCAAAAAATTAACTATAGTTAACACAAAGCAAAGTTTGCATGTTGTATGAATGTAGCTTCTAGAGCTGAAGAAGCTTCTTGGATGAGAAGCGAAACTTCTTCAAAGAAAAACAAGAAAGTTCAGTTGCCTCGTGAAAAAGCATCTTTGGGGTAGCTTCTAGAATATTTCTTAATTGTTGCACAAACCTAACCTCTCTATACATAGCTAATGGTTTCTATTTTATGTAATATTAACAACTTACAGTCTGGTGGTCAACCTTTGGATGGTTTGGAGAGTGGTAGGCCTGCCTGTTCTCTTAAGTTAATATAGTACATCTAAAATTTTCTGAACAACAAGCTTCTTTAAGCCAAACAAATAAATCCATTTTCTGTTTCAAAGTGAAGAAGACTAAAAACGTTACTACAGGTGGTCCTGGGGTTAAGAACATTTGTTCAGCAACCATTCAGAGTTGCAAAAGTGCTGAATGAGGGGGACTTATGACTGGTCCTTGGGTTCTGACTGTCACATCGTCCCTGTGGTTAGGTGATTATGATCAAGGTCCCCAGCATTCAACTTGCAATTACAGCATCACAGCAAGCCGTGATCAGACGATTGCAATTTCCCTACCAACTTCCCGCAAGCAAAGTCAATGGGGAAGCCAGCAGGAAGTCAAAAGTTGTGGCCAAGTGAAGTCGTCACCTAACAATCCACACAGTCCTTACTTAACAGTGGCAACTGAAAATGCCAGAACTGCTGTTGCTATGTGACACATTCACATGATGTTATTCTTTACAACATCACTTGGTATGTGTCACTTATCATGGCAATTCTTGTCCCAATTGCTGTTGTAACCTGCGGACCACCTGTAATATTTTTGAAAGGGAGGTGAAAGCATTTATACTATACTTAAGATTAGGTCGAAAAGAAGCGGCATACTCCCTCTAGTGGCCCAAAACAGGTTTTTTAAAATCTAAATCCTGACTTCTGAAACCAAACAGCACCTTCCTTCCTTCCTTCCTTCCTTCCTTCCTTCCTTCCTTCCTTCCTTCCTTCCTTCCTTCCTTCCTTCCTTCCTTCCTTCCTTCCTTCCTTCCTTCCTTCCTTATTCCTCCCTCCCTCCCTCCCTCCCTCCCTCCCTCCCCCCTTTCTTTCTTTCTTTCTTTCTTTCTTTCTTTCTTTCTTTCTTTCTTTCTTTCTTTCTTTCTTTCTTTCTTTCTTTCTTTCTTTCTTTCTTTCATACTTCCCAAACAGCCACAATCACATATCCTATTCAGACATCTTTAGATATGCTGGGGCTGTGCTTAGGATCATCCAATGCAGATTAGAGCCAGACATGGAAAGAGACAGATGTTCAAGCTGGCTTTTGAAAGCAACATGAGACATTATTGCTCAAGCCTGTTGGATATTTGAGAAGGCTATAGAATACCCAAAGGAAGTCACTATGTGCCTCATTGATTATAAAAGTCCTTTGATGGTGCCAAGATTGTTAAGCTGTAGAATGTGCTCAATAATGGGAATCCCAGAACATCTTATTGTTCTCATGGGTAACTTATATACAGATCAGGAAGCCACAATAGAGATAGAACAAAGAGTGTGACATGGCTGTATACTCTCCCCTTATTTGTGAACCTAGATGCTGAATATATATTAAGGGAAACTGGATTGGAAGAAGAAGATGATAGTTTTAAAACTGGAGGAAGAAACATCAATAATCTGTGCTATGTTGATGACACTACCCTGACAGCCAAAAATGTAAATCATCTGCAAGTTGTAGTAATAAAACTCAAGGAGCAGTGTGAAAAAATGGGACTAAAATTAAATATAAAGAAGGCTAAATTAATGGCAACAGGTAGAACAACCCACCTTAGAATTGACAATAAAGATATTGAAGTGATGGATAGTTTCGGTCTTTTAGGATCAACCAACCACAATCAAGGAATGGCAGTCAATAAATAGGCCACAAACTAGCAATTGGCAGAGTAGTCACAAAGACCTTGGAAAAGATTATCAGATTCTGTGATGTGTCTATATCTACAAAGTTCAGAATTGTGCAAGCCATGGTATTTTCTCTGACACTCTGTGGAAGTGAAGGTTGGACTTTAAAGAAGTAGGATAGAAAGTGTACTGGCACTTTTGAATATTGGAATAAGAGAAGACTCCTACAAACACCATGAATCACAAAGAAAATAAACAGTGGGGGATCAAAAGACTAACCTGAAGTTCTTACTCAAGACACAGATGAACAGACTTAAATTGTCTTAACTTTGGACACATTGTGCAAATATTTAACTCTCTGGAGAAAGCTCTATTGCTGGGAAAGGTAGAAGGAAGGGAAGGACAGTAGCAAGAGTGATAGACAGATAGTGTTGATAAGAGTAGATTGTCATGGAGAAAATCTATGTGGTCACTAAGAGTTGACAATGACTTGATGGCACATAATCAATAAAATTCAGGATTTCCATCTGTGTTGATGTTCAGTACTTAATGTTACAAAACTATTTAGCTTCATTACATGGAGCTTTTAATATGATTGATTTAATTTAGGTTTAATAGATTATGTTAATCCAGTCATTGTGATTTATAACCTTTGATATTATGCCTGAACTAGGTCTCTTGGTTTGTTCAACAAATGATAATTAAACTATGCTTTAGTGTACAGTATAACAGAGTCTATAACTGAGGCTGAATTTGTACAACATACTTAACCATAATAGGACTTGTCTAGTTTTGGATTAGTGCCCTATATCAGTGATGGCGAACCTTTTAGAGACCGAGTGCCCAAACTGCAACCCAAAACCCACTTATTTATCGCAAAGTGCCAGGGCTGCATCAGCATTGTGGTGCCCTCAGGGAGGGCGGGGGGGGCATGGCCCACTGGGTGGGCGTGGCTGCAGTGGTCACAGCAGACTGGGTGAGCGTGGCCGGGGCCAGTCCCTCGCCATCTCCGGGGGGCCAACGCCGCTTGCTCGCTCACTTCCTGCCCTGTCGCTTCCAAACGCCACGTGCTTGCTACTCTGGCGAACTCTGCTGGGGCAACGGCGCGCGTGCCCACAGAGAGGGCTCTGAGTGCCGCCTCTGGCACACGTGCCATAGGTTCGCCACCACTGTCCTATATGAATTCAGTCGCCACAGTTTGTAAATCATTGTTTGCCTTAAGATGTTCTGCAAAACTCACCTAGTGTGGTTTATGAAATATTGGCTTAGCCTAGTTTCGCACTATATCTTAGCTTAAGTCCACTAGTCTAGTCCCTTGTGTCTTAATAATGCATAACTGTCCACCTGGCTTATAGGATACTGTGTGTATCCAGATCAGTCTCTATTCCAACCCACCCTCTTAACAATTTCAAAATCTATATAACTTATACTGATAGTTCAGTTTTGTTCTTTTTTTTTAAAGAAGCAAAATACTTTGAGTGAATCCTTACTGTTAGGAATAGCTGCCAAATATACACAGGCAAGTCATCTTTGTATAGTGAGATCCATGAGAGGCATATAAATTTAATAAAAAATAAATAAAATAAAAAATCTGCTGGGCCTTCCATAGTGATCTGGCAGTCAGGAACAAACCCTGGTAGTTTTTCAGAGCAGGCAGGATAAAAATGGTTCCCCCAATTGAATTTCAGTCTGCTGAGCAGCTCTGACAAAGTACAGATACCCTGTTGGTGTAGGAAATGACAAGTGTGTTTTCAGGTGACGGTTATATTCTTCAGAGCATCATGAATTCCGTTTGCATTCATTTAAATGAAGCTCCTTTCAAACTTTCCTGCCTTAGTCAGGAGGAAATCAGGTTTTCGCTTCAAAGTGAAGCCTCTCAGTGACGTCACAGGTGCCGTCGGCTTTTTGAGGGCAAACAGCTCTGTTCTGCCCACAAGGTTACCCGAATGTCTGCTGTTTTGCCGTGAGACAGAGAGCGCCTCTTAACTGCATGTTTTTTTTTTTTATTTATTGGTTTCGTGAAAAGAATAGAAGCTCTGAAGGAAGGCCTACATCGTCTACCCATTTTTTGAAATCAGGTAAGATTATCTGGAGATGAAACCAAAGGGTAGCGGCTGCTAAACTTCCATTCCATTCCTCATTCAAGATCAGACCCTGAATTCTGGGTCCTTGTTTGAATACATTGACATGGGAGCAGGTAGCGACCAAGGACCATTTTTCACTTACTCCAAGCCGTGGCTTATTCACGGCGTGGTGGTCTTTTTTCTTTTTCGTTTTGCATTGTTGGGAGAATGCCACAAGGCTTAAAAATTGCGGGGGGGGGGGTATGCATATTCTTAAATTCATCTCATTTTAGGTGTTAATATTTCCTAGGTATCATAGTTTATTCAACTATTTGTCAAGGGATGAGGAAGAATTTGATTTCCAGCAGTGGGCTCCTGACTATTTGGCTGTCAGCAAAGTAGTCAACTTATATAGTTCTTAAACTTAACCCTGAACAGATTGACCCCAAACTTAATTTTACTTCTGCTACAAATAGTTTGGAGTTAAATACAGTTAATTATCTCATGTATCTTTTCCCCAAAGACTTTTATTTTGGAGCATTCCCACCAAAGATATAAATAAGTTCCTTTTTGTCCATCGCTTTTCAAAACATGGGAAGCATGTGATTTTTTTTTAACTTTTCTGAGCCAGAGTGTAGTGCCATATATAAGTGAGGAATCCTCCTTAACAGATGTAGGAATAGCTCAGAAAAGTTTTTCCCCCCTGTTCTACTATTCCCAGAATTGGCTGATCTATAGTTTATGCCTCCCAAATTTCTTTCCAGATTTGTTTTATATGCTATATAAAGTGTAAATTTTAGAAACTGCTCTATTCAAATTATCTAAATTTTTAAATATGTTTTTTTTTTTTAAATGTTTTTTCCTAAAGATTGAATTTTCATGTAGCTGTTTTCACCTTTCTTAGGAAAAGCAACCCCTTTTCTTCCCTATATTTCTATGATCTTTATCTACTTCATGAATATGTTAGGGTTCAATCATGCTTAGCTGCACCCCAGCGATAAAGCTGTCTTTTCTCGTTTCTTCACTGTCTAAGGATGTTCTCAGGTTGAATAGGTTTGGTTAGGTTTGGTTACCTGTTAGCTTGGAGGGAAGTTGGGGATACAATGACTTGGAAAATAAACCATAAAGTCAGGAAACAGATAGGCAACAGGGGCATCACGTTTTATGTCTGTCTAGTTTTCTGCTGATTCAAGGAGGAGCAGAGAGAACCGTAACGTAATAGTTGAGAAAGTCCCTACAATGAATTATTGGCCTGAACCAGCATAGCAATTATTCTTTTGTGGAGAACTATGGCATGGCCCTACAAGATCACCTAGTTCAGAATTCAGGAAGTTGCTAATAACAAGTTGGATTCTTGATCAGGCATATAGTTTTGTCTGCATACAGAGTAACTCTCTATAGTTTCAAACCGAGAGCTTATGCTCTGCTTTTGAACCATAGCAGCTCTCAAGTTAGTGTCAACTTCTGAAACAAACCTGGCTGGTGCCATCTTTGTCATTCTCAGTTGCCACAAAGGTTGGGAGGAAGGGGGGGGGGAAGAAATCGAAAGGATTGCTAGACTAAACACAGAGTGATCCCGTGGGAAGCAAGGTCATTCCCACAGGTGCTGGAAGGTGGAGAGAAAAAGTGTCACGGAGCCCGTCAATTGCCCTTATTGGATAGTGTGATCAATAGTAGGGGGAGGGAAGTGTATACTGAAATTTAGTTACATTGAATTCCTGGGGGGAAAGTTTAGAGTTGGTTTCACTTTTGACTGTGCCGATATTATGTATCTAATAAACATGTTCTTTGAGGAAACTTTAGAATAGAATAGAATAGAATAGAATAGAATAGAATAGAATAGAATAGAATAGAATAGAATAGAATAGAATAGAATAGAAGGGACCTTGGAGGTCTTCTAGTCCAGCCCCCTGGTCAAGCAGGAGGACCTATACCATCTCAGACAGGTGATTGTCCAGTCTCTTTTTTAAAACCTCCAGCAATGAGCACCCACGATTTCTGGGGGCAAGCTGTTCCACTGGTTGATTGTCCTCACTGTCAGGAAGTTTCTCCTTAATTCCAGGTTGCTTCTCTCTTTGATCAGCTTCCATCCGTTGCTTCTTGTCCTGCCTTCAGGCACTTTGGAGTATAGCTTGACTCCCTCTTCTTTGTGGCAGCCCCTCAGATACTGGAATACTGCTATCATGTCTCCCCTATTTCTTCTTTTCTTTAGACTAGCCAAACCCAAGTTCTGCAGCCATTCTTCGTACATTTTGGTCTCCAGGCCTCGAAGTTCTGATTTATTTGGGTCCATTAGTTGGAACCATGACATTTAGATCCTTTGCAACAGGGCAAATTCACAATTGAAGGGAGCTGATGGAAACAGGGGAGACCATGCCACTTTCCAGATTTTTTTCCAGCTTTATTTATTTAAAGGTCAGTTAAGAAACTATAGCCAAAGCTATGATTTTCCCAGTAGTAATGTATGGCTGTGAGAGGTGGAAGGCTGAGTGCCTAAGAATGGATGCTTTTGAATTGTGATGTTGGAGAAGACTCTTGAGAGTCCCTGGGACTGCAAGGAGACCAGTCAATGCTAAAAGAAATCAACACTGGCTGCTCTTTGGAAGGACAGATAGCTGAAGCTCAGATACTTTGGCCACCAAATGAGAAGACAGGACTCGTTGGAAAATGATGTCGGAAAGATGGGAGGCAAAAGGAGAAGGGGACGTCAGAAGATAAGGTTGTTAGATGGTGTCATTGACGCAGTGGGCATGGATTTGGGTGAACTCTGGGAGACAGTGAAGGATGGGGGTGGGCTGGCATGCTGCAGTGCATGGGGGCGCAAAAAGTCAGACACGACTTAGTGACTGAACAACAATAAACAACATTTAAGAAGCAATTTCAAGCACCTTTTTCAGAACAGTCAAATGATTCACGTTCCTAGCTTCAAGGCTTTACTAATGGTTTGACATATCAAATCTCCTTTCCTGACTAATAATTTCCAAAAGTACCAAGGAGACTTTTTTGTTTTTGAACGCCAACATATGCCAGCATATAAATGTATATAAGTTAGCCCTTCAAGGTAGTCCAGACCAGAAGTACGATTGTGATTACTAACTTTATTTTTATTGTAAGGTTGCATTAACAGAATCTTGCAAGTCTGAAAGTACCCCTCCTGTCCTTGCATTTACTCTCCTGAAAACTAGGGAGGGCCCCTTCTGAGATGCTTTCCCCACCCTTTACGCTTCGGGCTCAGATTTCATTTCCCAGAACATTGTCTAGGTTGCAGCTCTTCCGCCTATCTCCCAAAATCATTCTCACATACCATTACAATATATTGCGATCCAAGCATAGCATGGATATGTAATAGCTTGTATGTGCCCCATCTCTCTCTCTCTCTCTCTAACCCAGACATGTCAAACACAAGGCCCAGGGGCCGGATGCGGCCCGCGATGTGGTTTCATGTGGCCCGCGAAGCCATCCTGGAAACAGTAAGAGAATGGCCCCCGCTGCCTTGGCTGCGGCCCAGGCCGCCCGGGAGCCAATGTACAATTTTGTGGTGGCCATCTATGCTGAAATGCATTCAGTCTTAGCTCCACAAGGCCGTCTGGAAACAGCAAGGGACTGGCCCCTGCCGCGTTGGCCCCGCCCCCTGGGTGCATGCTGGGGAGGCTCCTCCAGTGGGCCATGCCTTGGCACTTGCCCTGGTCCCACCCTCTTCTGCCAGAGACCCTCAGATCTGTCCCACTCCTGCCCAGGCCCCCACAGGCACCCTTGACGCGAACGATGTAGAGCTGGCCATGCCCACCCAGTAGGCCACACTCACTCCAGCCACGCCCACCCAGTAGGCCGTGCCCACTCTGGCCACACCTACCCGGCCCCCTGAGGGCAACCGCAATGCTGATGCGGCCGTCAATGAAATTGAGTTTGACACCCCTGCTCTAACCCCTCCCCTTTCTCTTACTATCGTCTGCTTGACACCTGCTCTAACCCCATCCCCTTTCTCTTAATCTCGTCGCTTGCACACCCCGCACGCCCCCCGCCCGCCCGCCCTTTAAGAGCAGTTGGAAACTAACCAAAGAGAGAAGCAACCTAGAACTATGGAGAAATTCCCTGACAGTTAGAACAATTAATCAGTGGAAGAATTTGCCTCCAGAAGCTGTGAATGCTCCAACACTGGAAGTTTTTAAGAAGAGACTGGACAGCCATTTGTCTGAAATGGTATAGGGTTTCCTGCCTAAGCAGAGGGTTGGACTAGAAGACCTCCAAGGTCCCTTCCAACTTGATGATGATGATGATAATCATTCCCTGTGCTTTCAACTATCCCTCCATAACTGTTGTTGTTCAACTACAGCTTTGTTACAACTGACAACATTGCTTCTTTAAGCTATCATAGATAGAATATATTGGATAGAGTTTCTGGGAAATATTGGAGTAGGTAGAATGTAAGTAAAATATAAGCAAGTAAATTGAGGAAGATCCTGTTTGTGGCTGGGGAAACAAAATTGCTTGTCCAGTACAGTAAGTTGCAAAACAATCTGAGAGATGCACAAAACTTTTTATTCTCTGTGTTAACTGAATAGAACCTACAGTGTCTATTGGCATGTAGAATAAAACAGGAGGGAATTTTTGCCTTCAATAATTTATGAAATTCCAAAGAGCATTATGGGTTGCCCACTGCTGGAAAAAAGAAACTTAGGGTTGCACGGATACTTGTGCCAACACCGCAGATATTTATTTATGTATAGGGGTTTTATTCAAGATGGCTGCATCTGCTACTTCACACAGATTTAAATAGATGGAAGATATCTATCCAGCAGTTGCAACATGGAACCTCCATGTACAGAAGCAGTCTAAATATAAGAGACAGGGCGTAAAAGAGGGAAGATACTATTGTTGTTCTGGTTCTGTGCTTTGCCTGCTGTTACACAACTGGGGTGTTTTAATCTCATTTAATAAGATGGTCTTTTTACATTTTACCATCCAGATGAATATAAATTGTTACTGAGATTTTAAAGTATCTTTACATCTTTGCTTTTGCCTGAGGATTCCTTCACTCCAGTAAATAACTTTTTTCAATATATTTTTGGTAAATAAAATGTGTGAAATATTTTTCTTTAGGGGGCAAACTCCAGACAGCCACCAAGACACTATCTACTGCTCTATTTACTTGCAGCCCTCACTGGCTGGTTTCCTGCCACAATTTCCTGCTCACGAATGTCACAAATGGCTGTTCTGACTTTGAAAAGAAGAGAAAAAAATTACTCTGGGTTGTAGGACCGGATGGTAATGAGGGGAGAGTGTGCAGGTCCCAACAAATGGGTTATGCTTAAACCAGTTTCTTTAAAGTCTTTCGGTGGGTTAGGAGCTTGAGTCTGTTCACCATTTTCTCACTGAAGAGTAAGACAATTTCTTCTTCTTCTTCTTCTTCTTCTTCTTCTTCTTCTTCTTCTTCTTCTTCTTCTTCTTCTTCTTCTTCTTCTTCTTCTTCTTCTTCTTCTTCTTCTTCTTCTTCTTCTTCTTCTTCTTCTTCTTCTTCTTCTTCATCATCATCATCATCTCCTCCTCCTTCTCCTCCTTCTCCTCCTCCCCCATCCTCTTCCTCCTCAGAAATAACTCTAATCTTACATTTTTTTACTCCACACCACCCCCCAAAGTTCTTAGCCCTCAAAATTGCCATGTGCATTTATTAGTCAGCCTTCAAAAGTTTGCAGGGACAGCTGCTCTCTGACATACGATATTTTTCAAATAATGAGTAAAGAATGGAAGAATGATAGATAAGGGCAGGCTTATTTTACTACTGCTCTCTTTCTGCAAGCGAATCTGTTTCTGAAGGTCCTGGGGCTTATGGAGCAAAGGAACTGGATGAGGCTGTCGGCAGGCCCAGAGGAAGAGAGAGAGAGGCTTTTGGAAGAGTTGGAGGCAGCGGCAGCATGCTCCAGGGGCGAAAAGGAGTGAGGCCTGTTCTGTTCTCAACACAGGCACGGAGACGAGGCAGTTTATGCAAAAAAGATGTTCTTTATTGGTACTTGCACTGAACAGAAGCAAGCGAGGAAATGGCAACATGCCCTTTTATACTTCCCCTGCAAGGGGAGGCTCAACCAATGAATGCAGGCTATTCTCCCGCCTCGCGCATGCGCATGAGGCTGGAGACAGCCTGTCTGGGTCCCGGGCAACTGATGGGCTGCCTGGGTCTATACAACCGGTCCCGGGCAAACACGTGGTCTGCCCGGGCCTCTGCAGTTATCCTGCAGGTTGCCTGTGCCTTGCTGATTGACTCAGCAAGGCTCAGGACACAACAAGGCCCGTTAAGGAAAAAGTGGAAAAGACATGATCAGAAAAAAGAAAGGAGGCGAGGTTGTCGTGCAGGAATACAAGCTGATTTGAGGGCTAATCCACATGGAGCTCCGTTTCCATCTGTCCTGTTTGCCATCGTTCGCTCCCTGGAGACTAAAATGGACGTTTTGAAACTTGAGCTGGCCACGAACAAGGAGCGTATATCGGAGGTGGTGACCCTTTGAGAGCTATATGCAATGAAATTTCATTTTGATGTATGCCGATTGGTGTACATTC
The DNA here is from genome assembly GCA_023970755.1 of Azemiops feae. Taxonomy (NCBI): domain Eukaryota; kingdom Metazoa; phylum Chordata; class Lepidosauria; order Squamata; family Viperidae; genus Azemiops; species Azemiops feae. The sequence goes on along the minus strand of JALGBA010000077.1, from coordinate 153,918 downwards.
AAAGTGACAATAAAGTTGTTGTTGTTGTTGTTGTTGTTATTATTATTATTAAAAGACTATCATTTTCGTCCAAAGGAAACTAAGGAGAGGTGCCTTGGCAGGTATATGTTTTCCTTTTTGTTAATCATGGTGTTTACTTTTTCCTTTTAGACATTTTTTAACTGCAACACGTTGTGGTGGAACCAGCAACGCTCCCCAGATGCCCAATCCAGCTGCCTATCTGCCTTTCTACTATGGCAGCATCTCCCGATCCGATGCAGAGGACCACCTCAAATTGGCAGGGATGTCTGATGGGCTATTTTTGCTGCGGCAGTGCCTTCGCAATCTTGGCGGATATGTCCTCTCTGTGGTGTACAAACTCCAGTTCTACCATTATCCCATTGAGCGTCAGATGAATGGGACCTTTGCCATCTCTGGAGGGAAAGCACACTGCGGCCCCGAAGAGCTCTGCGAATTTTATTCCAAGGATGCAGATGGACTTTGCTGTACTTTGCGGAAGCCTTGCAACCGTCCTGATAGCCTGGAACCCCAGCCAGGTATTTTTGACAACATCCGGGAGAATATGGTCCGCGAATACATCCGGCAAACATGGAACTTAGAGGTATGAGCATAATTTTTATTTTATTTTCATTAGAGAATTTTTTTCTTTTTATATGTTGCACAATTTCCCTCATAGATGGTTTACAAAATCCAACGACAAAAGTAAATTCCCAATAATGTCATATTTTATGTACAGTATGCACACATATACACACCCTCTTCCCTACGCCAGAGAGAGAGAGAAAGAGAGAGACACAAACACCACACATATACACATATATCCACTTAGGACAGGGGTAGGCAACCTTGGCTCTTTTATGACTCGTGGACTTCAACTCCCAGAATTCCTGAGCCAGCCATGCTGAGGGGAAAGGGAGAGGTTTCCAAGCTGAGCCATGCTGGCTCAGGAATTCTGGGAGTTGAAGTCCACGAGTCATAAAAGAGCCAAGGTTGCCTACCCCTGACTTAGGGGCTATGCACGTTTTGAAAAACTGCTTTAAAAGTCATACAAGCTTTGCTACCTATTAAAGCCACTATGTCTTTTTTCAGGTTTCTGAATTTGAAAAAAAGACATGGCTGTGTAACGAATAGCAGCTGTGTTTGAGTATGAGGATCTGCTAATCAAAGTAGTGAAATAACTGTTATAAGCCATTTCGGATAGCCAAATCTAAAAGATTTAGGATGCTTACTTCCAGTGAATCCTTTCACAGGGGCAGCATTTGCCAAGCCCAGCTGCAATGGTACAGGTTCTCCTTGACTTACAACCATTTAACATTATGACAGCGCTGAAAAAAGTGACTTACGACAGTCCTTACGACTGTCACAGAGTCCCCATGGTAACGTGATTGCAATCCAGGTACTTGGCAACTAGTATGTATTTATAACAGTCACAGTGTCCCAGGGTCATGTGATCACCATTTGTGAACTTCCCAGCCAGCTTCTGACAAGCAAAGTCAATGGGAGAAGTTGGATTTACTTAATGACCAGGAGGTTTACTTAACAACTGTGATGATTTGCTTAACAACTGTGGTAAAAATGTTGTAAAATCAGATGCAATTCACTTAAGAACTGTCTTGCTTAGCAATGGAAATTCTGGTTCCAATTGTGGTCGTAAATTGGGGGCTAACTTTAAAATAAAGCTTTGCTAACCCATTAGTCTAAATCAGGGGTAGGCAACCTTGGCTCTTTTATGACTTGTGGACTTCAACTCCCAGAATTCCTGAGCCAGCATGGCTCAGCATGGAAACCTCTCCATTTCTCCTCAGCATGGCTGGCTCAGGAATTCTGGGAGTTGAAGTCCACGAGTCATGAAAGAGCCAAGGTTGCCTACCCCTGGTCTAAATTAACTGTCTAAACTACCCATTCTTCCCAGCAATCTGAATAAAAAAGCTAGAGGTGGGGGATGGAGGGTGGGGCACAATGTAGAAGAATATTTCAGTACAAAACTAATTTACCCCCAACCCTAAACCTGCCAGTTTAATTTCTACAGTTTAATTCAGTGCAAAAGAGGAAAGGATATTCTGGAATTATACATTCCTCCTACAAAAAATAATATAAATTCAGTGTTTTGGAGTGGTTTGATTCTTCATTTTATGAATTAAAAATTTCCTCCCCCTTCTTCTTCTTTTTTTATAGGGAGAGAACCTTGAAGTAGCCATCATAAGTCAAGCCCCACAAGTGGAGAAACTCCTGGCCACCACGGCTCACGAGAAAATGACTTGGTATCATGGCCCCATCTCCCGAGAGCAAGCTGAAAGCCGGCTCTACTCAGGAGCACAGCCTGATGGGAAATTCCTGTAAGCATTTAAGGATGCAGGAAAAACTTCCCCTTTATTTCTGGAGAAATATTTTTCTCCCCATATTCAGGCCACACATTTACACAATTTTACATTCTGGCAAAGCAGAATAGGTAGTCCTCGATTTACAACCATTCTATTTATTGACCGTTCAAAGTTACAACGGTGCTGAAAAACTGTCACAGAGTCCCCACAGTCACGTGATCAAAATTTGGGTGGCATATATTTACAACAGTTCCAGCATCCCGGTGTCATGTGATCAGCATTTGCAACCTTCCCAGCCAGCTTCTAACAAGCTAAGTCAATGCAGGAAGCTGGGTTCGTTCAACAACCACACGATTCATTTAACAACCATGGTGATTTGTTTAACAACCGTGACAAAAAATCCCGGGGTCATGTGATCACTTTTTGCCACCTTCTGACAAGCAAAGTCAATGGGGAAGCCAGATTCACTTAACAACTCTGTTACTAACGTAAAAGTTGCAGTGGTTCACTTAACAACTGTGGCCAGAAAGCTTGCAAAATGGGCAAAATTGACTTAACAAGTGTCTCACTTAACAACAGAAATTTTGGGCTCAATTGTGGTCATAAATTGAGGACTACCTGTAGCAAACCACATGTAAAGTAATATATGAAATCTCAGGACAATAGAACTCAGCCAAAGCTTGCATTCATTAAACCAAATTCCACTGTGAATAATGATGTCATTACACAGATGATATAAACCGCAGCCAAAGGCTTAAATCAGTCATATTTACATATTGTGGGTTGGATGTTAATGAATAATAGATACCCAATTAACTCTGATTCAGAGAGTGCTGCTTTGAAGAGGTCATTGTATTCTGTTCCATCAGGGATTAGACCCATCAGGGATTTATTTTGTCTTTGTTATAAATGATTGGTTTTATGTTTAATGTACACAAAACACAAACAGTGTTTAACGTATAAACATTCATTAAAATTGGTGTAACTGCGAACATTAAAAATACTTTGGTCTGCAAGATATATTTGAATCAGTTGAAAGATGCCAAAATAATCCCTTAAAATTAGATTTTACTTCGTAGTAGTTTCTTAGCAATTAAAATCATTCAAATTTAAGATTTCAATTGTGTAAAAGAAACTGAACTTTCTGCTACAGAAAACCACGTTATTCCAGGATTCTGTAATATACTATCAGGCAATATCCAAGCCAACTTTATCATTAGCTTTTTTCAAAATATCAGTTACCAGGATTTGTAGTGAAAGTATGCATCTTTCTTTTTATATATAAAATTGCTGTTTATACTATATTTATTTACATCTCCAGGGAGCTAGTTTTCTAAAAATGGTCATGGCTTTCTAAAATCTGCTTTGGCAGCAATTTCTCAATAATTTTTCTAATGATTCCAATAAATCTCATTCTGTCAACAGTCCTGAGAGCATCCAGTTCCAAGGCATTTTTAGAAAGACAAATGACAGGCCTGGAGGCATTTTATGGGAAATTAAAATTGAACTGAGAAATCACCATATCTAAAGTGGGCTTGTATATCTCTCTTGCTGGAGAATCTCCCAGTGCCTCTTAAGGAAGGGAGCAAAATTGATTAAGTTTGCATTTAAATGCAAATGTATCTAGCCTTATATTTTCAAAGTGATATAAACCAAAACATTCCTTTTTTGCCCTCCATTATGTTAAAATCTTATCTTCTGCAGTCTAACATTAAAATTTTATGTCTGAAATGTTTTTGCCTGCCACAGACATAACTGATTGGTGCAATACTGTAACCTTGTTATGTATGGATATATAATGTGTGGTCTTGCGGCTCTCAGTTTTCGTGCAACAGACATTTCATTACTAAACTAGGGAACATCATCAGTGCTGTTGATGTTGATAATGCTACCTAGTTTGACACTAGAATAATTGAAAAAAAAAATGAAGTACAGGTACATCGACTTACAAGAGTTCATTTAGTGACCATTCGAAATTACAACAGCATTGAAAAAAGTGACTTATGACTGTTTTTCACACTTACGACCATTGCAGCATCTCCGATGGTCACGTGATCAGAATTCAGGCGCTTGGCAGCTGACTCATATTTATGACTTAATAACTTAATACTTAATAACTGCAGTGATTCACTTAACAAGTATGGCAAGAAAGGTCGTAAAACGGGGGGAAATTCACTTAATAAGTGTCTTGGTTAGAAATTTTGGTCTCAGTTGCGGTTGCAAGTCGGGGACTACTTGTATAAGAGGTAAATCTGCAAAAATCTGTGTAATGTTTGAAGAAAGCAGCACAAAAACACACAATTTAACAGAATAACAGAATAATAGAGTTGGAAGGGACCTTGGGGTCTTCTAGTAGTCCAACCCCCTGCTCAGGCAGGAAACCTGCCTATACCATTTCAGACAAATGATTGTCCAATATCTTCTTAAAAACCTCCAGTATTGGAGCACCCACAACTTCTGAAGGCAAGCCGTTCCACTGGTTAGTTGTTCTAACTGTCAGGAAATTTCTCCTTAGTTCTAGGTTGCTTCTCTCCTTGATTAATTGCCTCTGGTCCTGCCTTCAGATGCTTTGGAGAATAGCTTGACTCCCTCTTCTTTGTGGCAGCCCCTGAAATACTGGAACGCTGCTATCATGTCCCCCCTCGTCCTTCTCTTCATTAAACTAGACATACCCAATTCTAGCAACCGTTCCTTATATGCTTAACCTCCAGTCCCCTAATCATCTTTGTTGCCCTTCTCTGTACTCTTTCTAGAGTCTCAACATCTTTTTTACATCGTGGTGACCAAAACTGGATGCAGTATTCCAAGTGTGGCCTTACCAAGGCATTGTAAAGTGGTATTAACACTTCACGTGATCTTGATTCTATCCCTCTGTTAATGCAGCTTAGGACAATGAAATCTAAACTTTTTTTTAGAAAAAGTTCTGAAGCTCATTCTATTGATACATTTGCAAAAAAGAGAAAGACCCAGATAAACATTAATATGACAGATCTGCACGTAAGAGAAAGCTGACAGAATTGCCAATCTTATTTGAAGTTGCTACGTCAGAGTCATACAGATCGTTTGTGGAAATGTAGCTTTTTCTAGTCTTCCTCTCCCTTTTCCTTCAGGATGAGACAAAGGAAAGAACAGGGAAGCTATGCCCTCTCCCTTGTGTATGGAAAGACTGTTTATCACTATCGAATAGGACAAGGAAAATCGGGGAAATACTCTGTGGAAGAAGGAACCAAATTTGACACGCTGTGGCAGGTGAGATTGCAGTGAAGATTGGGTGGTTTGCTTGTCTGTTGGCTTATTTATTTCCCCATCTTTATTATATTTACAAATTACTCAAGGCGGTGAACATATCCAACATACCCCCCTCCTCCTATTTTCCCCATGACAACAACAACCCTGTGAGGTGGGTTGGGCTGAGAGAGAGTGACTGGGTCAAAGTCACCCGACCGGCTTTCATGGTTAAGGCAGAACTCGAATTCACAGTCTCCTGCTTTCTAGCCTGGTGCCTTATTGGCCCTCTGGTTGGTAAGTGAGATGAAGCTAAGATCCATCTCTTTGTATTGGAGTGAGTGGGTATGCTGTGTGTTGGTCATACTATAGTTACAGGTAGTTCTCGACTTACAACCATTTGTTTGGTGACCGTTTGAAGTTACAACGGCACTGAAAAAAGTGACTTATGATTGTTTTTCACACTTACGACCATTGCAGCGTTCCCATGGTCACCTGATCAAAATTCGGACATTTGGCAACTGGTTCATATTTCTCACTGTTACAATGTCCCAGGGTCACCTGATCACCTTTTTGTGACCTTTAATGGGAAAGTTATTCGCTTAACAACCATGTTACTAATGTAAGAACTGCAGTGATTCACTTCATAACTGTGGCAACAAAGGTCGGAAAATAGGACAAAACTCATTTAACAACTGTCTTGCTTAACAACAGAAATTTTGGGCTCAATTTTGGGGTCATAAGTCGAGGACCACCTGTATTGGCCAAATGGAACCCAGGAAGGGCAGCTTTGCTCCAATTAGTTACTGTAAAATGTATTTCTGACTTTTCCACATAACCTTTTGAGATGTTTAATTTCCCTCTCCAGTTTCTCGGAGGGATACAAGCAAATAGGGACGCCAAAAAGGCAATTACCTTGCTTGTTCATTAGTTTTCCTGCCTCTTTCTCTCTCCTCTTGATGTTCTTCTCCTTCAAAATTCTTTCACCAGCTGGTCGAGTACCTCAAACTCAAACCTGATGGCCTTATCTATTATCTGAAAGAAAGCACCCCGAATCCAGAAATGCAATCAGGTAAGATTTTAACTTCTCTCCTACTTCTAAGAAAAGGATTGGTTATTTCCTTCCCTGTGTATATGTTTTAGTTATCATGAAATCCATATTCCTTAAAGATTGTATTACAGTTTTTAAAAAAGATCTGCAGAAAAGGATGGTCTCAAAGAGTTTTTCAAAGGTAACATGCTCCAGATGTTATAGGTTTCAACTCCCCAAATTGCCTCCCCTAGCATAGTACAAGGGAAAAAGTCATATTGGCTAAGGGAATCTGGAAACTGATTGTCCACACATCTGGAGGTTTCCACTATACTGATGAATTTGGCATAACTTAGGAGGTTTGGGATTTATTTGGGCATTAAGCTGGTCAACCAGATCATAAGAATTGACTGGCATTAACTGAGTAGGACAGTGGTCCAGAATGGCAGTGGATCAGGAGATATCCTGCTCTAAAATCGCACTATGGCAGTCTTCAAAATCAGAGTGTCATGGCTGACTCGCTACGCACTCCACTCGCAACCAGACAACAGAAACACGGAGGGGGGTGGGCAGGTTTGGAATGTAAGGGAGGCTTGGGAGGGAATTGTGGAATACAACAGAGCCGATAATCACCTGGCAACATCCTGGTGTCCGAGGTCAAATGATGGGGAAGTTCCAAGGCGCTCAGACTGTTCCCCAAAACAAATTGACTGTAATTGATTGGTGGACAATGAAAAGTGGGTGGCCCAGGGGAGAAAAGCGGATTTTACCTATGCCGCTTTGCACACGAAAACTTCAGAACTGGCTTTGTTTCTTTGTGTGCCTACGTGGAATTATCAGTAAAGTTATACTCTTGGTAAAATAATGTCCCAGGAGTTTTTTTTTGCTGCATATGCATATTCCTATTCCCATAAGTCAGGGTGTTCAATTTTATAGATGTTATATAAATGAAAGTAGGCAGTTATACAGTCATTTGTTTAGTGACCGTTTGAAATTAGAATGGCACTGAAAAAAGTGACCTATGACCGTTTTTTCACACTTACGACCATTGCAGCATCCCCATGGTCAGGTGATCAAAATTCAGGTGCTTGGCAACTGGCACGTATTTACTGTATGATGGCTGCAGCGTTTCAGGATCATGTGATCACCTTTTGTGAACGTCTAACAAGCGAAGTCAATGGGGAAGCAAATTCACCTAACAACCGTGTTACTAACCTAACAACTGCAGTGATTGACTTAATAACTGTGGGAAGCAAGGTCATAAAATGGGGCAAAACTCCCTTAACCATTGTCTTGCTTAGCAATGGAAATTTTGGGCTCAGTTGTGGTTGAGGACTACTTGTATAGCTTCTCGGTCAGCCCATATTATGTCTCTGCTCGGCAAAGTGCACCGGTTGCCAATATCTTTCCAATTCAGCTCAACGGGATGGTTATAACTCTTCGTGGCACGGGGCCTAGGTTATTTCTGGGACTGCCTCTCTGAATTCTATCTACCCATCCCATCTGGTCCAGCAGAAGAGGCATGCTCTGGGTCCCCTCTGTTAGGGAGTGTCATCTAGCAGGGCCCAGGAAAGGAGCCTTTTTTGTGATGATGCCCACCCTTGGAGTTCCATTCACCACACCCTGAGATTACATTGGCCCTGACCCTGTCAGCCTTTCACAAGGCCTTAAACACAGGGTTCTATCGTCAGGCCTGGGGTGTCAGGAGGTGTACAACAATTATCACTGATAAGTTTGTTTTCATCCCGGTTATAGTTTATATGAGTTGTCATTTTCTGGTTTTTTTTCAATGTTTTATATTGTTAATTGCTCAGAGTCATGAACCTCTGATGGGAAGCCATGCCAAATGAAAGAATGAATTAATAAATATGCTACTGACCACTAGGAGGCACTAAATGATCAGTTTGGTTCTTGCTGGAACTCATTAGGTATAGGCAACCTTTATATGTCAGATATGTCACCCTTTTCTGATCTATAGCATCCATGGCACACAGCCTAGTAAACATTAAGGGAGACCTTGTGAATTAGTTGCTGACCGTGTTTTCCCCGCAGATGTGATGTCCTTCCTATAACCTTGTCCAGGGCATACATGTAGTCCTCAACCTACAACCACAATCGAACCCAAAATTTCTGATGCTAAGTGAGACAGTTGTTAAGTGAATTGCCCCATTTTACAACCTTTCTGGCTGCAGTTGGAAACTAACCAAGGAGAGAAGCAACATAGAACTAAGGAGGAATTTCCTGACAGTGAGAATAATTAATCAGTGGAACAACCTGCCTCCAGAAGCTGTGAATGCTCCAACACTGGAAGTTTTTAAGAAGAGACTGGACAGCCATTTGTCTGAAATGGTATAGGGTTTCCTGCCTGAGCAGGGAGTTGGACTAGATGACCTCCAAGGTCCCTTCCAATTATTATTATTAATTGTTAAGTGAATCACCGGAGTTGGTAAGTTAATAACATGGTTGTTAAGTGACTCTGGCTTCCACTTTGATTTTGCTTGTCAGAAGGTCGCAAAAGGGGATCACAACTGCCAAGCTTCCAAATTCTGATCCCGTGATTATGGGGATGCTGCAACGGTTATAGGTGTGAAAAACAGTCATTAGTCGCTTTTTTTCAGTGCCATTGTAATTTCACACTGTCACTAAATGAATTGTTGTAAGTCGAGGACTGCCTGTATACACAAACAAATTTAGCTATTGTTCCTTTCCTCCCTTCTTTCCAGCGCCAGCCACTCCAGTGCCACCAGCGCATCCATCTACCTTGGTAAGTTTGGTTTTTATTTGCTCAGCGAATGCATTTATGGATCGCTTCTCATTCATGTTGCTCACAAAAGCATTTGCAGCTATCATAAAACAACCTAAAAATAATCTTCTCCAATGACAGACATCAGGGGAACTAAGCACAGGGGAAGAACGAGCTAATAAGATGAAAGATGAAAGAATTACCACTATGGCAGAGAAGCCTTATTCCTTCACAAAATGGTTGACCCAGTGACAAGGCAGGCAGGCAGGCAGGTGGGCGGGTGGGCGGACGGACGGAGACGGAGACGGAGACAGAGATATATTTCTGAGCAGGGGATCACATACAGAAACAAAGCCCTGGGTTGTAGCCCTTCACAGTTTTTCACTTTCTCAGAACACCCAGAGCTCTGTTCTTGGAAATGAAGATGATGCTAAAGGCTAGTGCTTTGTCTTCAGCCCAACCGTTTTCTTGTTTGTTTGAGGCTAAAACCATCTTTAGAAAAGAAAAGTAGAGCAGGGCGAGGGTTTGTCAGGAAGTGAGGGAGGTACCAGCAGCCACTGTGCTAAGCAATTGAAACTTGGAGGTTACAAATACATGAATTAGGAGGGCCAGATGGATGCAGGTAATATACTGGCCTAAACTGGTAAGTGATGCTCATAGCCACAAGGGTTTCAGATCTTAGCAATAACCCTGAGTCCGGTTGTAAATCTCAAGCCTGTTTCTTCAGTTTAGTGGCATGCAGAGAACAAGAAAAAAATTGCCTTTTGCTCCCTGGTGGGGAGGGAGGGAGGGAGTGGGCAAGATATTGTTAGTAGTCTGCTATTCAGATGAACCCCATACCTACCAGTTGCCAGGAAAATCCTATTGAAATCATTTTATGGAAAATATTGGAAAGGATGCCAAAGAAGATAAAACTGGAGCAGGATTTAAACCCCAATCCAGACACGCAACTCCCTGTCTAGCTTTAGGCATACCCCTTTCTCTCTTTTTATCTGCAGAGTTAGGGCACAATTGGGTGGTGCAGATGTATATTTTCTGCCCTGAATTTTCCCAGTGTGTAAACTCTGCTCTGACTTTCCTAGGCTGCTCGGAGATTCACACCTCAGAACTCAGATGGATACACACCAGAACCCTTCGGTGAGTTTGAGAACAGTATTAGCAGACACACCATAAAGATAAAATGTTTATTTTATTGGCAGGGAAGCTCGCAAATGGCATTCACATGACGGTGGCTCACTGTGACATCATAATTGTGAGCCAAGTACCTAATTGCGCAGATTGTGATCATGTGACCGCAGGGATGCTGCAACAGTCACAAATTCATGGATCAGTCATAGATTCCCCCTCATTCAGTGCTGTCATAATTTTGATGGTTAACAGAATAACAGAATTGGACGGGATCTTGGAGATTTTGTAGTCCAACCTCTTGCTCAAACAGGAGATCCTATAGTACCATTTCAGACTTCTCATGAAAAATTCAACATTCTGTGACTCTCTGTTCTTGACACCTTATCACATTGGCAGAGTCAATCAGAAATGAATAAAAGCAGGTAAACCAAGTCCAATTCTTACTGGTACTAAGAATTGCTATTGCAATCTTCTGTCTGAAAAGAAGACAAGACAACACAATTCCTGCAAGGAATGCTGTTCCCCGAAGGGTGGTCAGCCAGCCTAAATTAAAATTAAAAATTCTTATTAGCTTGTTGTTTATAAGGTCCCATCCACTGTCCAGGCTGCAATTTGTTTTGGAAAAAAAGTTTATTGCGCTTTTACTAGAACTCCACAGCATCATGAACCCAAAACATGTGTTTACTTTCTTCTAGTCTCCATGTAATCTCAGGTTGAAAAATTCTCTTTTTGGCCACTTCATAAAGACACATTTGAAACTTATTTTTCTTTCCATTAAAAAATAACAATAAAAAAGTAGTACTACCAGTGGCCACAGGAGGGTGTAAAGTAATACACAATATCAGAACAACATTAGGGATGCACTGTACAGTATGTGTTACTTGATCACCCTCTTGTGGCCACTTGTGGTGTTACTGTTTAAAAAAATTACAGTACTTCGACTTTAGAAGCTCAGGATAATCAGCCAAGTACATGGTTAATACTTGCCAGGGAGACCACCAGCAGAGTAATGTCCTCCTGTTGTAGATTTGCTTAGTTCTAATTACATTTGCCTTCTGGAAGGAGGTTGAACTTTTCTGAAGGGGAGGTATGAAGCCAGTCCTAATTGTTACTAGTGGGTTTTAGGCATTTTAGATATTTGATCTTTTGTATTACAAAATATTAATAAAATATCTTGTGTTTTTTTAAAGCCCTGGAGAGATTGTTTAGATTGTAGTGTGGTAAAAATTTGACAAATTTTAACACACACACACACACACACACACACACACACACACACACGAATGCTCCCTGTGCCCAATTAGATGTTTCTTGGGGTGTTCACAAGTAGGAAACAAAGTTTTTCCCCAGCGTTGTTCTCCTTCAGTCATAGTTGGAGGCCTGCTGCCTTCAACCCAGAAGTATTATGGCATCTTCAAGCCTCATATCCCTTGGTTGGCTTCCCCCCCCCCATGGATTTAAGTCACCCAAGTCCCTACCTGAAATCATGAATTTGCTATTGAAGAAAGTGAGAAGAGCTTGAACAGAAAGGAAGCCATAAGGCTGAAGAGTGCAGGCATTGTTAGAAGGTTCAAATATTTTAAGATCTCTAAAGGTCTGAGCAGAGGTCCAAGTAAGCTCAACAGATTGTTCCAATACCCAATTTTGTTAACATTTCTGATTCCCCTTAGATTTTTGCAAGATGCCTCACAGAGTTGCATGGAGAGCATAATTTCCCCTTGTTATTTAATCCCACCATTTGGTGATAAGAAGACTATTGCTATGATTAACCAAGGTTCTGTTCAGTTTGAATGAAAAATAATTGATTGGCGTACTCTTCAATCTTACAGGAGCCGATGTCACTAATTCAACACGGGGACCTTGAACTGAGCCTAGGAGGGGGGGGGGAATTGTGAAATAAGGAAGGGGATCTTCAAACGTGAAACCCACAATTAATCTACTTTATACTTTCTTGGGCACCGAGTAGGAGCAGGGAAGAAGACTCGAATTTTGCCCATGGATACCTCATGTTATGAAAGCCCATACAGTGATCCTGAAGAGCTCAAGGATCGGAAGCTATTCTTAAAAAGGAGCAGCCTGATCATGGATGAAGTGGACCTGGGAGAGGGCAACTTTGGGTGTGTCAGGAAAGGAGTTTACAAAATGAGGAAGTAAGTGCATGCCATGTTTTTGCATATATTTCTCTTAATGTGCTGAGACAGATCTGTGCAGTTTTCAGAAGTTGCTATTCCCTATGGGGGAAAAAAAATATCTAATTTTGTTTTGTTCGTCTTTTGGGGGGAATCCTTAAATTTGGAGATAATTTGGGGGTGGCTGTCTTAACTTGGTGGAGGGAAAGTAGCTATGGTCCTTTTTTTTTTTTTGCCCCCAGAAAGCATTCCTAGGCCCCTTTCCAAAATAGCGAATAGCATCACCCACTTTAGAAGGGTATACTTGACACGAAAGCCTGGCATGCTCCTCAAGCTACAGGAAGTGGTCTACACAGGGAATGGGATACAACAAAGAGTCACAACTTGGGGGTGTTAGAATCAATATGTTCCTTTGCTTTGACGTTCTTTTTTTTGGTGGTTATTTTAAAAACCCACATTTTGTTTTTAGGAAATTATGTAACATTCGTTCGCTTTCATAGAAATTGTTGTGCTTACTTTTTCTTATATATATCTTTGACCAAGATAAGAGAGCTATGTTGACAGCTATTTTCTGATGGCTGCCATTTTATTTTCCCAGAATGCCACAGGGATGTTTTGTTTAAGGACTAGTTGGGAAATAAAATTGCACTCACTGGGGGGGGGGCTGCCCCAAATAGTTGACATTTCTAGAAAGAAAGAGAACAACTATGAATCACGTGTGTTCGGAGTTATATTCAATTTTTTTGTTTGGAGTTACATTCATTTTGAAACAATTCAGGCTGCTCACAGCAACTGTTCCCTACTTTTGCTATCATGGGTGGTGTTGTGTCCTGAGCCTTGCTGAGTCAATCAGCAAGGCACAGGCAACCTGCAGGGTAACTGCAGAGACCCGGGCAGACCGGTTGTATAGACCCGGGCAGCCCATAAGTTGCCCGGGACCCAGACAGGCTGTCTCCGGCCTCGTGCGCATGCGCGAGGCAGGAGAATGGCCTGCATTCATTGGTGGAGCCTCCCCTTGCAGGGGAAGTATAAAAGGGCATGTTGCCATTTTCTCCTTTGCTTCTGTTCAGTGCACATGCACAATAAAGAACACCTTTTGCATCAAACTGCCTCGTCTTCATGTCTGTGTTGCCAACAGAACAGGTGGCATCTCCCATCTAGGGGTGATATGATAGCACTGTTCCAATATTTGAGGGGCTCCTACAAAGATGAGGGGTTCAAGCTATTCTCCAAAGCACCAAAAGACAGGACAAGAAACAATGGATGGAAACTAACCGAGAAGAGACGCAATCTAGAACTAAGGAGAAATTCCTAATGGTGAGAGCAATCAACCAGTGGAACAGCTTGCCTTCATCACTGGAGGCTTTCAAGAAGAGACTGGGCAACCATTTGTCTGAAATGATAAAGGGTCTCCTGCTCAATCAGGGGGTTGGACTAGAAGACCCCTGAGGTCTTTTCCAACTCTATTATTTTATGTTCTATCTTCTATCTTCTCATTTTTACTCCCTTCCAGGAAGCAAATTGATGTAGCCATCAAAATGCTAAAAGAGGGCAACGGAGTGGTACAGCAGGATGAAATGATGAAGGAGGCCCAGATTATGCACCAGCTTGACAATCCTTACATTGTCCGTCTCATTGGAGTGTGTCATGCGGAAGCCCTCATGCTGGTGATGGAGATGGCGTCAGGTGGTCCCCTGCACAAGTTCTTGTCTTCCAAGAAGTGAGTTGATGCCATCACATCATGCAAGAAATTTATACCTTTCCAGGATATGGGGTTAGAGCCATTTATGATCCATCAGTTCAAGGTCTCTGGAGATTCTCAGTCATCCAGGTCAGGGTTGTTCCCAAGGTGCTTTTTCCAAAAGGCAGCTAGACTTTGTTTTTCCTTGAACATGTTTCGCTTCTCATCCAAGAAGCTTCTTCAGTTCTGACTGTCTGACAGTTCTGACAGTCAGAACTGAGGAAGCATCTTGGATGAGAAGCAAAACGTCCAAGGAAAAACAAAGTCCAGCTGCCTTTAGAAAAAGCACTTTTGGGAGATCCATCAATTCAGTGTCACTGAGATAATCATAAAATCATATATTCTGGAAGGGGTCTTTGATGTCATCTAGTCCACCTTTCAGCTAAGTGGAGTGGGAGAGTGGGAGAGGCCCTGGGACTCCTGACCCAGGCCGTGCGTGAGTACCTCTCTGCCCAGGGGCTGAAAATCCTCCCTGACAAGTTGCCGAATTTTGATCACATGACCACAGGGATGTTGCAACAGTTGTAAGTGTGAAAAACAGTCAAAAGTCACTTTTTTCAATGCCATTGTAGCTTTGAACAGTCACTAAATGAATGGTTGTAAGTCAAGCGCTACCTGTAATAAGGAAATGAACGAGGGCAGGGTTATGTTGTGCTTGTAAGATAAACCTTCCATTATCTGGAATTCTCCAAAAGTATTTGATCTACCGATCCTAAAATACTTACCAGTAGCCAAATGGAGAAGTAAAGTTCCAGTCCATAAGGAGCACATCGAGTACAGGTAGTCCTTGACTCACGACCACAATTGAGCCCAACATTTCTGTTGCTAAGCAAGACAGTTATTAATTGAGTTTTGGCCCCATTTTACAATCTGTCTCGCCAGAGTTATTAAGTGAATCACTGAAGTTGTTAAGTTGGTAACACGGTTGTTAAGTGAATCCGGCTTCCCCATTGACTTTGTTTGTCAGAAGGTCACAAAAGGTGATCACATGACCCCAGGACACTGCAACCATCATGAGTCAGTTGGCCAAGCACCTGAATTTTGATCATGGCTATGGGGAGAGCTGCAATGGTCGTAAGTGTGAAAAACGATCATACAACACTTTTTTCAGTGGCTTTCTAACTTCGGTCATTACATGAACTATTGTAAGTCGAGGACTATCTATATGGGAACACGGTTGTGAGAATTTTCTCTCCTCATTCTCCCTTAGGGATGAAGTTCCTGTGAACAATGTGGTCGAGCTGATGCACCAGGTGTCCATTGGGATGAAGTATCTGGAAGAAAAGAATTTTGTCCACCGGGACTTGGCTGCCCGAAATGTGTTGCTTGTCAACCAGCATTATGCCAAGATCAGCGATTTTGGGCTTTCCAAAGCTTTGGCAGCTGATGACAGTTATTATATGGTGAGCAAGAAGACAAGATGGGAAATCAATCCTGCCAGCATTTCAGAGAGACCAATAAAGGAGGATATTTGTAGTTCAGGGTTGAAATGAAGGGTCCCTGGTGCTCTCTGAGCTTGCTTGTTTTCTTGCAGATGTTTCATTGCCCAAACTAGGTAACATCATCAGCGCTAGTACATTAGTGCATCGCTAGCACTGGTGACCTTAAAGAAGAGGGAGTGAAGCTATTTTCCAAGGCGCCTGAAGGCAGGACAAGAAGCAACGGATGGAAACTAACCAAGGAGAGAAGCAACCTGGAACTGAGGAGAAACTTCCTGACAGTTAGACCAATTAACCAGTGGAACAACCTGCCTCCAGAAGCGGTGAACGCTCCAACACTGGAAGTTTTTAAGAAGAGACTGGACAGCCATTTGTCTGAAATGGTATAGGGTTTCCTGCCTGAGCAGGGGGTTGGACTAGATGACCTCCAAGGTCCCTTCCAACTTTATTATTATTATTATTATTATTATTATTATTATTATTATTATTATTATTATTATTATTATTATTATTATTATTATTATTATTATTATTATTATTATTATTATTATTATTATTATTTTGGGTAATGAAACACCTGCAAGAAAACAAGCAAGCTCAGAGAGCACCAAGGACCCTTCATTTCAGAGAGAATTTTGTTGGAAGGAGAGGGAGGATGGGAAGGATTATTTCATTCTCATTTTAATGCAAGCATTCCCAGTTAGCACTTCCTGGATGCATAAAGCCACAGCAAATATCCCATTTTCTATATATCTCTTTTTCTTTATACCTTTTTTGCAGTTCTGTCCCTAGTCTCTTTTAACTCTTTTTATCTATCTATCTATCTATCTATCTATCTATCTATCTATCTATCTATCTATCTATCTATCTATCTATCTATCTATCTATCTATCTATCTATCTATCTATCTATCTATCTATCTATCTATCTATCTATCTATCTATCTATCTATCTATCTATCTATCTATCTATCTATCTATTCACAGGTAGTCCTTGACTTACAGCAGTTCATTTGGTGACCATTTGAAGTTACAAGGGCACTGAAAAAAGTGACTTAGGACCATTTTTCACACTTAACAACCATTGCAGCATCCCCATGGTCACGTGATCAAAATCCAGACATTTGGCAACTGGCTTGTATTTATGACGGTCGCTGTGTCCCCGGGGGTCACGCAATCCCCTTTTGCAACCTTCTGACCAGCAAAGTCAATGGGGAAGCCGGATTCACTTAACAATTGTGCCAAGAAAGGTTGTTAAATGGGGCAAAACTCGCTTAATAAACGTCTCACTTAGCAACAGAAATTTTGGGCTCAATTGTGGTCGTAAGACTACATGTATTCACATTTCATTTTTCTAAGCTGCTCATCTCCTATCTCCCTCAAAGAGAGGCTCTTGATTATTAGTTTATGTTTATGTGCATGCTTTGTAAAACGCGATAAAATTATTTGGAAAAAAAAATACCAAAGTAAAAAGAGACCCAGATCAGGAAAATCAGGAAAAACCAAAAAAAAAACAAAAACAAATCAGTAAAAAAACAGTCACGACAAAAAAATAGAACCATGCAATGAATCTTTGAACATGATATGAGTGATATGAATATCGCACCTGCATCCAGCCTTTTAAAGCAGCCGTGTCTTTTCTTGGGATTGCATAGCTATTGCCAAGGACGGACCATGATCATAGGAAATGTATGAGTACTTTAAAAAGAAATTAGAATAGAATAGCTGGAAGGGACCTTGGAGGTCATCTAGTCCAGCCCCCCGTTCAAGCGGGAGACCCTATACCATTTCAGGGAGGGTTAGGCATGTTCTGGATTATTTATAAAGGTGGGATTTAAAAAAAAAAAAATCTAAACAATGATTTTTAAAAAGTCTGGAACCGCCAACGTTTCCCCTCGGGCTGCCCCTCCCCACATAGGGCGAGTCATTGGCCGGCCTGCGGGGGGCTTTTCAGAAGTTTCAGCTACAGCCACAATGTATGTAGGGCGACATCGGATTATTCATCCGGCCTCCAGCCGAGGCGCTCTGAGTTGCAGACATATGCAACATTCCTGCTCCTGTTCTGGATTATTTATAAAGGTGGGATTTTTTTAAAAAAATATCTAAACAATGATTTTTAAAAAGTCTGGAACCGCCAACGTTTCCCCTCGGGCTGCCCCCCCCCGCATAGGGCGAGTCACTGGCCGGCCTGCGGGGGGCTTTTCAGAAGTTTCAGCTACAGCCACGATGCTCCTGCCCATTCTGACTTGTTGTCAAAGCAATAATATCCTATACATCCTGTAAATAAAGAAAAATAAATAATACATTTGGAAAAACAAGTGTCAGGGTTCCGACTAATGTATTATTTATTTTTCTTTATTTACAGGATGTATAGACCTTTAGAATCTGGCAACTGTGTAAATATTTCTAAAGAACTGCCTAGTCTTTGAAAATATAGTTACCAAAAGCAAAAATAAATGTAAAATAAAGAGACAGAAGAAAACGGGGGGAGGGGAGTGGGGGGGGGAGTGAAATTTCCTCTACAATTGCTAGGCGAATGGGAAAGTCTTACTCTGGCACAAGAAAAAGTCAATTAAGTTCTAACTGAGCCCCAGAAAAATTGAGGGTGCCACTGCAGAAAAACGCTTCTTTTTTTTTAAAATTCATAACATGATATTGCTAAAAAGACTATTTGAAGAAAGGCTATAGAAACTTAAAATCTTAAATCTCAAGATGCAGATCAATTTTAAATATAATTTGTTTGGGAGTTTGTTTTTTGCCTACATTATCAGGGAAATATTCTGATCTATTGAATTTGATCATTATATACATACATAAATAAACAAATGAATTGGTAAACTCTGTTAAGTGTACTTGTCTGTGTGGGTGCCACAGCAGAGTCTGTTCTACTGAATATCAAAAAATCCACCTTGATAGAAATCTATGATGGATATCTTTTATGACCTTTAAGATAAAGCTGCTTATACAGGTATCAAAAATGTAGGGGAGTTTCAAGAGTTGCAAGGGAAACTACATCACTTTCCCCCATCATTTTGTATTTTAGGAAAAATAAATATGTGCTTGTACAGATAGTCCTGGACTTATAACCATTTGTTTAGTGACCGTTCAAAGTTCACACGACCGTTATAGCATCCCCATGCTCACATGATCAAAATTGGGATGCTTGGCAATTGGTTGATATTTGTGACTGTTGCAGTGTCCCTGGGTCATGTGATCACCTTTTGCAACCTTCAGACAAGCAGAGCAAATGGGGAAGACAGATTCACTTAACATCTGTGTTTCTAACTTAACAATTGCAGTGATTCAATTAACAACTGTGGCAAAAAAAGGTTGTAAAACAGGGCAAGACTCACTTAACAACTCTCTCGCTTAGCAACAGAAATGTTGGGTTCCCTTGTGGTGGTAAGTCAAGGACTACTTACTTGGTCTTCTCAAATAATTTATCTCATCCAAAGAGTTTTTACTGGAGAAATTTCCATTCTGTCCTTGCCCCACAGGCCAAAACCACTGGGAAGTGGCCTTTGAAGTGGTATGCGCCAGAATGCATCCTGTTTCGGAAGTTTTCAAGCAAGAGTGATGTCTGGAGTTATGGGGTGACTATGTGGGAGGCCTTTTCTTATGGCCAGAAACCCTACAAGGTGAATATGGATAGAATTTGGGTGTTGACTAGGGAGGGTTCAAAAAAGTGAAGATGGTGCTGTGATCACACAATTCTAAGGAATGGGGCTGCAGTTGTACCGTTGTGAGGCCACCTTAAATGAATTTTGTATTTTTGTTATTTTTTTAATTGTATTTGTATTGCTTTATTTTGATAAAATACATTTTGACTTTTGACTAGCCCATGGGTGCCTCTGAATTGGAACCTACTTCTGGATGTCTGCAATTGGCTCCAGGTTTTTGTAAACAGGATTCAGCAAAAATTATTTTCCTCATGTGAAAGCTTTATTAAGTGTTTGCTGCAGATCGGAGGTGAAAACAGTGTTGGTTAAACACAAAAAACCTTTCCAACCAAAGCACCTGATTTCATCATTTTATTTTCTAAGAATAGCTTTGAGATCGCTATTTATTTGTATCCTACTTTTATTATTTTTACAAATAACTCAAGGCGGCAAACATATCCAACACACCTTCCTCCTCCTATTTTCCCCACAACAACAACCCTGTGAGGGGGCTTGGGTTTAGTGAGAGTGACTGGCCCTAAGTCACCCAGCTAACTTTCATGGCTAAGGTAGGACTTGAACTCGTGGTCTCCTGCTTTCTAGCCTGGTGCTTGAATACTAGACCAAGCTGGCTCTCTATGGGCTCAGAGGCGATGGCAGAAATAAAGATTTTACATAATGATAATAATAATAATAATAATAATAATAATAATAATAATAATAATAATAATAATAATAATAATAATAATAATAATAATAATAATAATAATAATAATAATAATAATAATAATAATGTTGGGAGGGACCTTGGAGGTCATCTAGTCCAACCCCCTGCTCAGGCAGGAAACCCTATACCATTTCGGACAAATGGCTGTCCAGTCTCTTCTTAAAAACTTCCAATGTTGGAGCATTCACAGCTTCTGGAGGCAGCTTGTTCCACTGATTAATTGTTCTAACTGTCAGGAAGTTTCTCCTCAGTTCCAGGTTGCTTCTCTCCTTGACTAGTTTCCATCCATTACTTCTTGTCCTGCCCTCAGGCGCCTTGGAGAATAGCTTGACTCCCTCTTCTTTGTGGCAACCCCTGAGATACTGGAATACTGCTATCATGTCACCCCTAGTCCTTCTATTCATTAAACTAAACATACCCAATTCCAGCAAACGTTCCTGATATGCTTTAGCCTCCAGTCCCCTAATCATCTTTGTTGCACTCTGCACTCTTTCTAGAGTCTCAATATCTTTTTTACATCGTTAAATATAAAGCTTGTTTTGTAGCATGTTAGCTTCCACTTAATTACTTTTAATATTAAAATAATCTTTAGATAAAGGATTGGGTGGGGCGGGCAATCTGGTGAGCATCAAGGAGGGTATTGCCAAGAGTCCTGATGTCTCCAAAGAACCTAGAAAGTAGGAAGCTGAATTGATCATGAGGTTTTATGTGTTTGCTTATTTAAAAGATGCCCATCTCACACAATATAAAGCTGGGAAGCTAACCCAACCCAACCCGTATAACATCAAGAAATTCTTGTTGTTAGTTGCGAAGTCGTGTCCGACCCATCGCGACCCCATGGACAACGTTCCTCCAGGCCCTCCTGTCCTCTACCATCTTCTGGAATCCATTTAAGCTCACGCCTACTGCTTCAGTGACTCCATCCAGCCGCCTCATTCTCTGTCGTCCCCTTCTTCTATTGCCCTCAATCTTTCCCAGCATCAGGCTCTTCTCCAGTGAGTCCTTCCTTCTCATTAGGTGGCCAAAGTACTTGAGTTTCAACTTCAGGATCTGGCCTTCTAAGGAGCAATCAGGGTTGATCTCCTCTAGGACTGACCGGTTTGATCGCCTTGCCGTCCAGGGGACTCGCAGGAGTCTTCTCCAGCACCATAGTTCGAAGGCCTCAGTTCTTTTGCGCTCAGCCTTTCTTATGGTCCAACTTTCCTAAAAGACAACCAAAACACCAAAACATTTTAACACCAGATGCACACGTGCTGGGCTCAGCTCCCATCCTGGCCCAGCACCCAGGGAAGAGCCAGGTTTTCATAGCCTTCTGGAAGGTCAAGGAAGTAGGAGCCCTCTGGCTTGTTTTGGGTTTTGTCGCTCCTTGTAGAGTAAGGAAGATGACTTTGATGGAAATATTGCATAGGCCAAAGGAGCCAAAGCATTTTTTAAAGTCCACAACAGCCAGAAAACATTAGTAAACAGTTCAGAGCAACACCTCCCTAATTCACAAGAGTATAAGAAGGAGAAGGAGGCCTAACACGATCAGCCTTGCAAAAAAAACCCCTCTTATTATAGCTAGTTTCAGTCAAAGTAGTTTTAGCTTTCTTGTGCACTTGATTTCATGATCTGGCCCACTTAGTGGGGCTGACACTAGCATTTTACTAAAACAGATGCTCAGCTTTATTAACCAATCTCTTTCTCCCCTTCTAGAGAATGAAAGGACCCGAAGTCATGGCATTCCTTGAGGAAGGGAAGCGTATGGACTGTCCATCGAGCTGTCCGCCAGAGATATATAAGTTGATGAATCTATGTTGGACTTACAAGTAAGGCGAGACCATCAACTTCTCTTTCAGTTTGGCAGCAGAGGCATGCTGAGTCTCTCGGTCAAGGAGGATCATATTTCCAGACTCAGAAAGCATGCTTTTCTGAATCGATAAAGGAGAATATTTGTAGCCGAAATGAAGAGTGCTTGGTGTTCTCTGAGCTTGGTTGTTTTCTTGCAGACGTTTCCTTACCAAAGTGGGTAACGGATGATGTTAACTAGTTTGATAATGAAACATCTGAAAGAAAACCAAGCTCAGAGGGCACCAAGGACTCCTCATGCTTTTCTGTTGCCGTGTTTGTCTTTGGGAACATGATTCTCCCTATGATTTTGCAAAGGTTTGAAACCTGGAAGTGTTCCTGGGCATGGAGGTGGATGGTTGTAACTGTCATTTCTTGACATTTTGTCCATAGTTGCAAACGCCTCCATTCTAGAGATGAGATTTCTTTGGGGAGGGAACTTTGCGACGTATGTAGGTGTGTCATTCAGACAAGATCATTTCTCCCTTATTTCTGACATGTCTACTTTCTTGTCCCCAGATGGGAAGAGCGCCCAAATTTTGCTGCTGTGGAGACACTGATCCGCACGTATTACTACAGCATTGCTGACAAGAAGGAAGAGAAGGTGTAGGGGGAAAAATTACACTGGCATAATGATGGACTCATGAAAATGGTTGGAAGGCACACGTGCCCATCGCCTCTTGCCAGCTTCAGCATTTCTGAAGAGATGATGTGCTGCAGAGCTCCAATTTCTTCACTCATTCAATGAATCTCCCTCTCTCTCCCTTTTTACCTGGGATAGCAGGACTATCATGACTGTTTATACTGTGAAAATATATATATATATATATATCATTGCTCCTAGAAGCACGAGGCCGAAGAGATACCAGCCTGAAGATGACGAATGAGACTTCGTCGAAACGTCGCCAAGACACTTCCAATTTTACGCGGGAGAAAACCCGAATTACCAAAGACCTACATACAAACACCCATGAAAACCTCAGAAAACACACACACACACACACACACACATATATATATCTTGAACAAATCATAGGGAACACTCACCGAGGAAATATCTGGGGTGCAGTGTTTACCTTCTGGCTTTGCAAAATCTGTTAATGAGACTGTGGGAATTAGAATGTTGTGAGGACTCCCTTGGGTAAGGAAAGGAGTTTAAATTTGGGGGCCATGCCTATTTTATGTTTGTTTTTGTTGTTTTTTCCTATGTATTTGTTGGATTGTTGTTAATTGTTTCGGATGGGAATGTACAAAAATTGGAATTGTATATGCTGCACAGGGTCATTTCGATTGGACTGAGTGATCAGCATTGTAAAATAAATAAAAATGAGAAGCATCTGTTTCTTCCCTATAGTGCTTCAATGCCTGCTCTTTTGCAACAAACAGAATGACAGAATGACAGAGTTGGAAGGGACCCTAGAGGTCTTCTAGTCCAACCTGCTGCTCAAGCAGGAAACCCTATACCATTTCAGACAAATGGCTGTCTAATATCTTCTTTAAAACCTCAGGTGTTGGAGAACCCATAACTTCTGGAGGCAAATTGTTCCACTGATTAATTTTTCTAACTGTCAGGAAAATTTCTCCTTAGTTCTAGGTTGCTTCTCTCCTTGATTAGTTTCCATCCATTGCCTCTTGTCCTGACTTCAGGTGCTTTGGAGAATAGCTTGACCCCTTCTTCTTTGTTAACAGCCTCTCAAATATTGGAAGACTGCTATCATGTCATCCCTAGTCCTCTTCATGAAACTAGACATACCCAATTCCAGCAACCGTTCTTTATATGTTTTAGTCTCCAGTCCCCTAGTCAGTGGTGGGATTCAGCTGGTTCACACCACTTTGGCAGAACCGGTAGCTAATTTTTTGTTGCCCAGGCCCAGAATGGACTTCCAGAAGCGGCATCCACACAGAGAACCGGTTGTTCACATATTTGAATCCCAACACTGCCCCTAGTCCTTCTTTGCATTAAGCTAAACACCCAATTACTGCAACTGTTCTTCATAATAATAATAATAATAAAGTTGGAAGGGACCTTGGAGGTCA
This sequence comes from Azemiops feae, assembly GCA_023970755.1. Classification (NCBI taxonomy): domain Eukaryota; kingdom Metazoa; phylum Chordata; class Lepidosauria; order Squamata; family Viperidae; genus Azemiops; species Azemiops feae. Next base: position 129,913 of record JALGBA010000077.1, on the reverse strand, counting down.
TCTAGTCCAATCCCCTGCTCAGGCAGGAAACCCTATACCATTTCAGACAAATGGCTGTCCAGTCTCTTCTTAAAAACTTCCAGTGTTGGAGCATTCACTGCTTCTGGAGGCAGGTTGTTCCACTGGTTAATTGTTCTAACTGTCAGGAAGTTTCTCCTTAGTTCTAGGTTGCTTCTCTCCTTGATTAGTTTCCATCCGTTTCCATCATATGTTTTAGACTGCTGGATCTTTGGGGCAGTGAGTCTGGCAGCTCCCATTTGATGCTTTAGGATTGCAAATCCCAGAATTCCTGTTCCAGACAGAGGGAGGGACAATTGTAGGGTAAGATTGGTAACAACAAAAGGGTATGACAGGCCATCAATACCCTCTTCAAAAGCCAGCAATGTCAGGGCTCCCACATTGTGTCTGCAGAGTATGCTTAGAAATGTCGATGGCAACTATGATGTTTTTAAATGTGTGCTGCACATGCAATGCATGTAGAAAATGGATGGAGCTATGAAAATACCGCTATAGCTGTCTTGATGTTTTTATTCTGCAGACATCCTTGGTCAGCTAAACGTGAAAATATTTATTCCTCTTTTGTTTTATAAATGGAACAATTATGCTTTTCGTGGCCATTCTGATTTCCCTGATGTTTTTCTGGCTGGCAGCTGGCAGGAAAAACCTCTGGGCATTTAATAATTTTTTTAAAAGATGTCCTGGAAGTGAATAGGTATAGGAATAGTTCTCAAAATATTTGCTACAAAAAACATTCTAAAGTTGATCGTGAGAAATACTGGATCAATACGGTCATGAGCATACAGTAATTCTGTATGATGCTCTCATGCATGTTTGTGTGCACGTCTGTGCAGGCATGTGTGTGTGTGTTTGTGCAGAGTAAATCTCAAAAAGTGGGAAAGCAAATCATCTCTTTTTTAATTAATTTTATTTTTGTATATTTTAATCTGTAGTAATGTAATCAGTGTTTCTTAAACTTTTTTCTCTCAGGACCCCTTCCCACTTTTAAAAATTATGGAAGACCCCAAAAGAGCTTTTATTTTTATAGGTTACATTTATTAATATTTACTGTATTAAAAATTAAAATTGATGCACCTGGTGTTGCTACCACTTCTCACAATTGTTTCGTGGGATGTTAATATTGTATTATATTTCAACATTGGCTGGCAAATAATTTTGATTTTGCAGATCTCTGAGAGGATATTGGAGATATAATTGTTATATTTATTTATATTTATAAGATTATAATAATTATCTTAATAGATAATATTAAAGCTGCTGCAAATTCCATTGTTTGGATAATGGGAAGAACACTTTCTTCCTAATTTTGTTGTGCCTGGGGTATAAATCAACAACCTAATTCAAATACATTAATGGTGATATCCCATCTTCTGCATGGGGCATGCACCTGCTTCAAGGAACAAATATTTTTTTAAAAAAATTCAGCATGTTGAACTCAAATTCTGAGGAATTTATGGACACAACCATGCAGCTTTCTTGGCAATACTCAGGCAGGCTCTACCATCAGACAACTCTGTAAAATACTTGTGCAAACATGAGGGGTGTTGGAATTCATTGTTAGAATGTAGTTTTGTCCAACAACTACAGTAGTATTCAGACAGTAGATGGCAGTATTTACAAGTTTGGATTTATGGTATATATATTCCATGTTCTTTTGTCCTAAGGAGAGTTTCCTGTTTCCTGTTATAGTTTAAAACAGTCAAGCAGTAAAGCACATGGTGACTGTACACCTTGTTTGATCTGTAGTGGTATATATAAACAGAATTTCTAACAAGGGGTGTCCATAGGATATGGTCAAAAAAGTCAAGTTGGTGGCTGCAACAGTAGCATCAAAGCTCTTCCCATTTTTTATGTGCATCACCCACACAACTCTATAAAAACAGACAGAGCTTTTGATGTTATTATCATGGTTGCCATCCTAATCTTTTTGACCACATCCTGCATGCATGCAATGCTTCATTGTATCACCACCTTAATTATAGACTTCATATCCTGCACAGATGTCCTTAATCTCACAATAATAGTTATCTGTTCCTATCAGGTTTGGCCAAATTCTGAAGCACATCTATCTCTCGGGCACCCCTTAAATCAAAGTGGAACTCTTCCCTAGATTCTGCACCTATTCTTTTGAAATTAAACAGGCTTAATCTGGTAATAGTATATGCTAAGGCAGATATCATTTTTTAATAAAGATTACAAAATAAAACTAAACATGAGGTAGGGGCAGTGAAATTGGTCTACGTCCTAAACAGAAGATGTGCTTCTGACTTTAAAAGTTGCATCTATGTTCAATTCTTCAACTTTATTAGTTTTTTTGGTTAAGTCATTCTCATAAATTCCCATAAATATAGCATGTTTTTGTGGGAAATTCAGAACGAAAAGATGACCTTTGCACAATTCTTCGGAGAGCTGACTGCAGAACAATGTACTTAGAAATTTTTGTAGCTCAGGGTTGAAATGAGGGGTCCTTGGTGGTATCTAGTTTGGTTGTTTTTTTGGAGATGTTTCATTACCCAAATGCTAGCACTGATGACGTTACTTGGTTTGGGTAATGAAACATCTCCAAGAAAACAACCAAGCTCGAAGAGCACTACCATGCACCCCTTAGAAATTTTTTTCTAAAAATTTCTTAGCAAAATTTAACTCCTTCCTTCCTTCCTTCCTTCCTCCCTCCCTCACCTATTTGTCTGAAATAAACAAATTTTTATTTCTGAACATTTCATCCAATTCTATCACACAAAGTGAAAAGACAATGGAAGAAATGAAGATTCTGATTACTGAATCTGGATTTAGAATCTGAATTGAGTTAATGTGTGTAAGACAGAAAAAACAGTAGAGTGAAGAAGCTAAGCCCTGAATTGGGAAGTTTTGCTCTCTGCTTCAATTATCTATTAAATATACTCTTCCTGAGTAGTGGACCCTTTTTTAATGTAATGTATAATTTAATAATGGCTCTCTTTGCAACATTTCTCCATCTCAAAAATACCTCTAGCAGCTCTGATCATTGAACCTCTCAGACATGGCATGCTTGTTCCAAGAAGTTTATGACAACGGACACTTCACGTTCCCAAGCAGACCATTCTCTGGTTATCAAATTATTTTTTTTCTTTGTGAAAATGTGACACTTGCCGAATAAGGCCCAGCGGATTTAAGGAGCAGCTACCTTAAAGCAGGAAATAATTTATTTCTCTGATTTAGAGAACCTGAGGGTTGACTCCCAGAAATTTTGGAGATACTGTATCCCTCAAAATGAATGAGATGAAAGTATAAGAAAGAGGATTTTGACTGAAAAGAGTCAGAGTGTCTGCAGGGATGATAAGAGAAGTTAATGCTAATTTCAATTTTAGTGGTTTGTGGGACTGGCCTTAGAACTGACAATGAAGATACTGAAGTGGTAGATAGCTTCTGACTTGTTGATAGGATCAACTAACAAGTTAAGGAACAAGCAGTGAAGAAATATGCTGTAGTGTAGACTACCACTTGATAGAGCAGCTATGAAGATCTTGGAAAAGATATCCTGATGCATCTACTATAAAGATCAGAATCATGCAAGCAATGTTTTCCATGTGACATTCTATGAAAAGTTGGACTTTGATAAGAAGAGTATTTGATGCTTTTGAAGTTTGGAGAACTTGGAGAAAATCCTGACAATACTGTGGACAGCCAAGAAAACAAACAAATGGATCATAAAATAAATCTACCCAGAGTTCCCACTCAAGGTTAACTGATCAGGCTCAATTTATCTTATTTGCTTAGGTTCTCTGGAGAAGGATCTAATGCTGGGAAAGGCGGAAGAAAAGAGAAGAAAATGATAACCAAAAGCAAAGTGGGCAGAATCAGTGACAGTAGTGAAGTGGCTTTGGAGATTCTGTTGGAAAACCTGAAAGACCGATTTGGGGTCATATAGTCATGGAGAAAATCTATGTGGCTGATAAGAGTTGACACCAGACTGGATAGCACATAATCAATATTTATGGGCAGTATTATGACTTTTTATTATTTTTGTTGAACTCATAACAGTACAGGTTTTAAAAAGATGTATTAACTACTTGGAGATTTCTCACTGGAACGTCTGACATGGTTTATTGTTAGAACTGGTTGTTGCCTAATTTGGAGAATACAAAACTTGTTTGTTTATTGATAGGATAATAGTGAATGGAATTAGAAAATAAAAAGAGCGCAGCGTTGTTCCTTCCCGTAGGTGAGATATCTCCTTTTAAATAGTTAATAGTTGCAACCCTTACTAGGCAATAACTGTTATGTACAAATTGGATTCTTCTTTCGGGTGATGAACTCCCACAGTTTCAGTCTTAATAAAGTAAATGAGTTTCTTACTGGAAACCTAGTCAAATCTTTTTTGCTATTTTTTTCCCCCCATGGGTGTTTTTTATAACGCAGTTCAGATATGTGTTGAGATTAGCTCATAGACATGAAGCAATGAGAGAAATCTCTTCATCAGTTTTCAGTATCTATATAATCCACCGTGTTGTTTTATTTTTTTTTTTTTTTTGAAAGAAAGCATTTCATCAGTTGCCAGCAGACAACATATTGCGAGCAATTCACACCTAGGATTTCTATTAAATTGCAAAGAAATAAAGGGGTTCCGTGTAATGGCGATGCAGCCATTTTCAGTGTTTCTGTATTACACTGTCAATTTCTTGAGAAATCTTTTGTCTTTTTGTTGGTCTGTTGGGGTGACTGTGTGCGGATTTTAGAATTATATTTTTTAGCGGGTTCTGATTTTTAACTTTTTGATCCTTTTATTATCTTTGATTATATTCAGTTTTTATCTGTAGAAAATGCCTCGACAATCCCATTTAGGGACCAAATTATATTATCAGTAATTAAAACTACTACATTTGAAATGGCCATGAAATGATATTGCTTTTTCTTGCAATATGGTACACTGAGTGCATAAGGCAAATCTTTTACAAACCAATTGTCTACAGCAGGAAGCTGTTTTAATTTTCCAGGTTTTTTGTTGATTTCTCTTCCTTTTCCTGCTATGATAAAGTTATGGCAGGTAAAACAGGGTAGCAATTTTTATATTGAAAAGGTTAAATTAATAATTATAGCGGGGTGGGCAGGATCTGGGGCTTCAAAGAGAACAGTGCTGAATAACAGAAAGAGAAATCCAGAGGCTTTCTTCATTTGAAGGGCAGATATTTGTATAAAGCACTTTTCCACACATAATTCCTTCCTGATGGATGTATTCATATAGGTAGTCCTCTACTTATTACCATTTGTTTAGTGATCATTCAAGGTTACAACAGCACTGAAAAAAGTGACATGACCATTTTTCATACTTATGACTGTTGCAGCATACCCATGGCCACATGATCAAAATTCGGATGCTTGGCAACTGGCATGTATTTATGACTGTTGCAGTGTCCTGGGGTCATGTGATTTCCTTTTGAGAACTTATGATAAGCCAAGTCAATTGGGAAGCCAGATTCACTTAACAAACATGTTACTAACTTAACAGCTTTGGTGATTTACTTAACATCTGTGGCAAGAAAGATCATAATCTGGGGCAAAGTTTAACAATTTAACAACTGTCTTGCTTAGCAACAGGAGCTTTTGGTTCAATTGTCCTAAGTTGAGGACTTCCTGTATAATATATTTAATCTAGTTACTGAATTAATCGATGTTCTTGTTCTTCCAATACATTTAACCATAAATTAGCCAAACAGGCTGGGCTCACGTTACTAACACAATAAATTGGAAAAAGATTGTACTAAACATTAAACAAGCATAACGTGATGTGTGAATGGATTGTTAAGTCTTTACATAGTTAAATTTGTTGGAATTATAACTCTCAGAATTCTCATATAGCCTGGTCAAAATTGGTGGCAATTACAAAGTTCTCACTTTAGCATCTTCTACTACTGCACTGCAGTCTGAAACATGGTAACAAGCCTTGTTACAACCAGTTGGGATTATTGCTAGGCAGATGTGTTAAGGATTGCAACCTTTATGTAACTGAATGGAATTCTCTTTTGGGGAAACATGTTTCTAATGGACAGGATTTGGGGAGCAACATATTTATAACTGCAGCTAGATGCAGTCGGAAAGACCCATTCTACTTGCAATCTGATCTCCATTTATCAAAGAGGAAGTGTAAAATTCTGGCTAGAACTAGAAAAAAAAATACTCTTCTGAATCCCAAAATGACACAAGGCTAGAACAGTTAAAGGACTACAGCAGTGTTTGAAATTTGTGGGTTTCAGTTCCCAGATTTCCATAGCCAGCCCACATATTTCAAAGTTGCAGAGGTTGAGAAGGACTGGACCAGTGTCTCTCAGCCTTGGAAATTTGAAGATGTGTGGACTTCAACTCCCAGAATTCCCTAGCCGGCAGTGGGATTGAAAAACACTGCACTGGACTATAGCATTGAAGTTCTTTAGCTTGTCATGAAGGAGGATAAAGAGAGAAATGACAGAGATGTATAAGTAACTAAACTAGTGTAGCTAATAGGGAAGAAGTTTGTCTTCACAGGTTTTGAACTCAAGATCATCCATTGAAATAAAATGTATGCAAAAGGTAATTCCCCCCCCCCAAATAGGATTAGCTGAACTTTTCTGTTTATTTCCTTCTGTCTATTCCAACTGTACCTTGAAAACTGTTCCTATTGTTAATTAAAGTTCAATTTAATATGTTTCACCTCCGTTCAGCTTGTAGAAATCTCTTAGATCTTTCTATAGACATTTTGTGAATTTACGCCGAGTATCTGATTATATTTTGATGTTTATGTGTCACAATGATTGCTGAAAGCTTTTTTAGAGTGGAAAAAAAACCCACTGTCAACTGAAATGGTGGGAGCACTTTCAATATTAAATGGAGGTAAATTTTAAAAAATGACCTTCTGAGTGCTCCTACAGGAGTTTCAAAAGAAGGGTTTGGAGACAAATCAGATTCTGTAATTGCAGAAATAAATTCAAAGTAAAACGGGGTGGGCATAACAGTCACTCCACAGCCTCTTCTCTTTTACTGCACTATTGACAGCATAACACATCTCTTAGGAAGGATAAAGGGGTTGATTTGTTTTGTATTACAAAATTTTATAGAATGTTATCTTATGCAAAATTTAGAATTAAAAAAGTGAGGTAATTGGGGTTGTGTCTGATCAGTATGGCTAAAAAGATAAATATGATGGCTGCAACATTATAATTGATGTTCTGCCTGTTTTTTAAGTGCAAAATGCTAATTTGATTTACACAATGGATGTAACGCATTAGTCTCTTTTAAAACAACAGCATTTGACATTTCCAAACAAAGACAGATTTTCAGATAAATGTTCTTGGTAGAGAAGATGTTTTAGTTATCTCCATGATATAAAGACAATTGCTTCGAAAAAACATGAAATGTTGTGGGCCAAAAGTTTGGTTGGGTGGGAGTGGAATTCTGAAAATTATAATCCTACCATTTTGGGATTTGTTGTTAAGCCCATCATGACTTTAAGTCAATATTTTCAACCTGGCAACATCACGTTGTGGGGATTTCAACTCCCAGAATTCCACATGCTGGCTGGGGAACTCTGGAAGATGCAGTCCACATATCTTCAAGTTGTCAAGGTTGAGAAACACGGTTCTACATATGTATAAATAAATCAGGGGTGTCAAACTGGTGGCCCATGGGCCGAATGCGTCACATGCCGGGCACACCCACCCCAGCTTCGCAAAGGCAAAAAACATCACGATACGTCACGTGACGTGATCAAGTTTGATACGTCACGTGATGTGATCAAGTTTGATACGTCACGTGACGTGATCAAATAAATGATAAAAAGACATTGTAAATCTTTATCTTAACATGTGAACCTGCTCAAGAATATATGCTATTTTGGAGGGGATAAGGGCACAATTGAAATATATTGTATATTGTTAGTTGTTATATGAGCAGAAATATAGGTAATAAAAATGGTCTCCAGGGGTGTGGGTGCACTGTAGTATTTGTATTTTTTTATATTGTTTTTTATTTAGATTTATATGTGTTGTATTATTTGTATTATTTATATGTGTTGTATTATTTGTATTTGAATAAAATAAAATTTAAAAAAAATATTAAAAAACAACAACATGTAAACCAATGTTACTGTTTTTATACTTGGTCTGGATAATTTAGTTTCTAAACTTTTTATTCCCTAGAACGGTAACCCTGGGAACAAAAGCCTAGAGGGAATCTCAGTCTACATTCTTGGGTAATAGTTCATAGATGGAGGAGAAGACCATTCTTATGTATTTCCCCTTTTTTTTCTGCCAACACCTTTGTGGATCTACTATTGATATTCCTGGAAGAACAGTGACAAAAAGCTTTGTTCCTGTTTTTAAACTGAATCAGAACAGGAGTTCTTGATTTATTAGATCCAAGGCACTCACTTTTCCCCAACGTGTTCTTACAATTCGAGAAGGGTGTACAGTAGTTCTGAAGTACAAATAAGAGATTTATTTGAAATAGAATGTTTTGCAGCAGACCCAGATTTTTCACTGCTGGTGTTCATACAGGGATGGTGTTCTTGGTTAGGAGCTCTTAATCCCAGCTTTCCATATAGCCTCTAATGGCATCCAAACACTTTCTTAGCCAGCATGATGTCTATGATTCATAAACAGCAGTCCCAAAACTTGCAGCATAATTTAAGACTAAACCAACCAAAACACATCTATAAATAGTGCTGCTCTACCACAAAGTTTTCAGAGAATGAATTAAATCAATTGATCCATTTTGCACCTTGAATACTATGGTGAAAGCCTGCTAAAATTACCTAAATGGTTTTCAAGAGCAGCCAAAGCAGAATCCATCAACTTTCCATTTTATGGAGCACATAACTATGGTCACCATCTATTTATTTATTATTTATTTATTTATTAAGAAAATTTATATGGCCACCCAACTCTGGACTGAGCTGCAATTCAAGATATAGGTGGTCCTTGACTTACAACAGTTTTGTTTAGTGACCATTCGAGGTTGCAATGGCACTGAAAAAAAGTGACTTATGACTGTTTTTCACACTTACTACCGTTGCAGCATCCCCATAATCAGATGATCAAAATTCAGACACTTAGCAACCGACTCATAGTTATGATGGTTGCAGTGTCCCGGGGTCATGTGACCACTTTTTGCGACCTCCTGATAAGCAAAGTCAATGGGGAGGCCAGATTCACTGAACAACTGATTTGCTAACTTCATAACTGCAGCGATTCACTTAACAACCGTGGCAAGAAAGGTTGTAAAATGGGGCTAAGCTTAACACTTAACAACTGTCTCACTTAGCAACAGAAATTTTGTGCTCATTTATGGCCGTAAATCGAGGACTACCTGTATATGGGCAGAAACTGCAGCATAGTGTTGGCAACCTGAAACATAACTTTGCTGAAAGGGTAGCTCTCTTGCTCTCTCTAACACATACATTCCACACACACATACCACACATACCACACACAGACACACACAGACACACACACACTATAACACACACACACACACACACACACACACAGAGATTCTGTTCCAATGACTCATTTCCCACTTTCTTATGATAAAAGCAATCCCACCGTACGTGGTGTGTCCTCCCTCTTTCTTACATAACAGTGACACCAATGCCACCTTTCAGGTCAAAGCAAACAAGCAAGCAGAGAAGCTGCTCAGGATTTGGAAGTACTGATCTATTAACCCATTTTCAGAGCCTTTGATGCTGGCAGGTAAGCATTGCCTTCTTTTCGTCCCTTGATCCAAGATCTGCATTTGTCCAAGAAGCTTAACCTTACTTTGGGTCCACCTGTTTTCTGGTCATATCTTACATTGAAATACAAACAATCCAGAAAAACCAGGTACTTATTATCATATTTGGTGGATGTGTCCTAAAGCTAAGAAATTTTGGTTTAAAATTCATAAATGGTTAGAAAAGATGACTAAAATACAAATAGAATATAAACCAGAATTATTTTTGCTAGGAATATTAGGATCTAACTATGGTAAAGAGAGTGAATATTTAATATTACATGTATTGACAGCAGCGAGAATTGTATTTGCTCAATTTTGGAAAAATGAAAATTTACCACACGATCAGATTATAATTATGAAAATTTTAGAATGTGCAGAAATGGACAGATTGATGTTGGAGATTAAGGAGAAAGAGGATTCAGTGTATTTTAGGACATGGGAAAATTTTTATCAATGGTTAGCATTACGTTAGAGCTAAATTATACTTAATTAGTAAGCTTTTATTTTATGACTATTTTTAGTATTAATGACTATAATTGTTTAGTATTGTATTAATTACTGTTATTCAATACGTGCACACAAGTCTGTTTGTGTAAGCGTTGGATTTTTTATGTGGGGGTAACCCCACTACTGTACCTATCCCTACCCCTATTCCCATCCCTATCCCAACTCCACTCCCTAACCCCATCCTCTACCCATATTATCCCTATCCTTCCCATACCCATATAAAATTTAATAAAATATATTTTAAAAAAAGAAAGAAATACAAACAATCCAAACAGACCAGATTTGAACAAAATAGTAAGCCCCCCCCCTCCTGCAAAAAACAACCAAAGTTAACATTGACCAAGTTTATCACATTTGGCATTATAATTTTTAACTGAGCTTGTCGTACAAACAGTGACAGGTTGCACAAAATGCACAAAATGCAACTAATTATTGTTTATTTCTCTTTATGGGTAACTAACAAGTCCAAATTCTCCAGAGAAAACAAACTGTATTCTCCAAAAAGGCCTTTGCTCAGCATAGTCCCAAGCAATTTTTCAGGATTTCAATCCTAAATAAGCATGTGTGATATTACATACTGGCACCACAATGAAATCAAATTTAGATGGAAACAAATTCTATTGAACTTAGCGAACTTTCTCCTTGTATATGTAAAAAAAAACTAAAAATCCTCCTCAGTTCTCTTTCCTTTCTTAATCATTCCTAACCTTTCTTCCATCTTTCTCTCCCTCCATACAACTTCTTTCACTTTCTTTCTCTCCATTCTCTTTTTATTTATTCGGAGTTTTTGAAGTAAATCATTCATTTTGACTTCATCCTACTTGATATGATTGCCTAGAGTTGCTGGGAGTCGGACGGCATTTAAAAAATAATTCAATTATGGTTGTTTTGGGATACTTAGCCAGAGATTCTCTCTTAAAATGTTTGCTCAGAGTATGCAATGTAAATTTATTATAGTATTTCATAAGCCATCCTGGTAAAAAGAGGGGTCTGTTTTGCTAAGCAAGCAGAGCCTCAAGGAGCAGGTTTTGTGGAGATCATAAAAATCATATTAAATCAGAATCTGCAATTGAACAACAAATTTCTTTTCAAGATAAGGGTATAGGAGAGGAAGATATTTCATAAAATAAAAGGGCTTCTCAAAGTCCAAAGAGAATTCCTGCGAAAATGCAATATTTTTAAGAACGTGGATCAGAAAACTATTATCTATAAAGATTTTCACTAACACCTAAATTATCCTATATGTACTTTTATTACATCAAGACCCTGTCCTCAACTCCATCAAAGCACATTTGTTGTTATTCGGGCTAACTAACCACTGTTTTCCTCTTTTCAGAGTTCTCATACAAAATTTCTTAGAATTTGTTTGTGAGCGGCCAGAAAGTAGCTGTCAGAAACATAGCATCTAATTTAGAATTCAGAAATTAGCAAATATTTAAGAAGAAGAAAAAAAGTATGGTCTTGTGGAATTATTTTGGATTATTATCTCATTAAATTAGTTGGATCACATTAGATAAGATTTGGGCAGTTAAGGTGCTAAATGTCCAAAATGTATGAAAGAATTTGGCAATGACTTACTGTCCAGCCAAGATTTAACAGGATGTTGGAAATCTGACTGACCTAGTAAATTACTTTTATATCAGGCACATGACAGCCTTGTACAGCATTCGGTCTTTTCAAATGCCTACTATGAGGTAAAAATTTAGCGGAGAGACAACCTGGTGGTGGTTAAAGTTATCAGGCTAGAAACTGAGTTCTAGTCCTGCCTTAGACATGAAAGCTAGCTGGGTGACCTTGGGCCAATTACTAGGAGATGTGAGTTCTAGTACTGACTTAGGCATGAAAGCTGACTGGGTGACATTGGCCATCTCAGCCCAGCTCACTTCATAGGATTGTTGTTGTGGGAAAAATAGGAGGAAGGTGTATGGGATATGTTTGCCTCCCAAATAAACCTCCAGGGAGTTGTCCAGGGATGTACATGTCTAGCTATATAAACTGGACTTCTAAATTTCAAAACTGATTTGCAGCAAAAAGTTAATGTTTGAAATAATTTTGTTGTTGCTAAAATTGTACTAACTTGAATCTAGAATGTCCAAAGGATTCACAATTACACACTGGATAGTTAAAATTCTGCAACAACTTTTTGTGTTAGACGAAATGTTGCCTTTGCAGAACTTTCTAAGAAAAAAATGAGTCTCCATTTATTCACTGCTGAAAAAAAATGGAATGCTATTGAAAAGTCATTGAAGAAATACCCTTCATTATTTATAAAATGTCTAGCTTGGTTTTCAACTTAAGATAAAATAAACTCAGAATTAGCCTTTTTAGCAAATTAAAACAATTGGTAATAAAGCTACTTTATAATTTAAACCTTCTTTACAAATCCTGTATTTTTTTAAAAAATAAAATAAACCGGGTTAAAAACAGAGTAAGACAGAATGAAATAGTCAGAATATCAACAACAAACCTTGTTTCTTTCCAAACAGACATTGAGCAGGAGGGGAAAACATTTGAGAAATCCTAATATAAACTCAAATATAAACATAACTGAAAAGAGATTTTCTCATTCCAAGTATTTGATGGCCAAATGGTACAGCTCAGAGTATAGTTGGGGAGGTATTTATTTGAGATATTGTAACCCAACGTTTAATTCAACCTGGTATCTTTGGCTTTTGTGTTGCGTGATCAATGGACTAAACAAACCACCAACATATAAGAGAATTAAACGCTGGTTATGCACAGACATGGAAAGACCTATAGATTCCCACAATGAGAGAATAAATGATGACGTTTATGGAACTGGCTGAGATGGAAAAATTAATTACTTTCATTAAAAAAGATTTTGTCTAGCTTTGTTTCTACGTGAAAATCATTATTGGAGTTTTTGCTTGAAACAAAAAAATGCTATATTAATTTTAGGAATTGACAATAACAATTGTTTATAGTAATAGAAATACATCATATTATTGAATTTTAAATCAAAAGATTAAGGTGTTTTGCATTTGTAACTGTATCAAAAGAAAATTGGAAGCTCCCCCCAAATAATTTTTTTCTTTCTTTATTCTATTGCGCCCCTTCCTATCTTTTCCTTTTAATTTATTTTGTGCTATATTTTATTTTATGTAGAAATTTAATAAAGTATATTTTTTAAAAAGAGAGAATTAAACATTGCGGTTTTAATAAGTCTTGATGTACTCCCAACCAAAAGAAAGTGAGAGAGAGAAAATGAAAAATAGGACAAATTTTCCAGGATGCAACAAAAAAATGTAATTTAGAAAATTAGTACAAGCTTGTTTTTAAATTGGTATTTTAAATTCATTTTGTAAAATACCTTATTCTTTGCAGTCTGATAGTTTCTCTTTCTCTCTTGCTCCTAGATCTTTTTAGAGGCTTCCTTGATATTTACTCAGTGTAAGTATAATTACTCAGCACCTAGAGATTGGCTGTATACTGTATTACAGTAACACTGTATAAAAATGGAGGCGTTCAATTTACTTTTTAATTGATTTGGTTGTGCTCCAATCATCCCTGTCTTCTAAACCTTCTAGGTAGATAAAGACAGTTTAGAACAGTGTTTCTCAATCTTAGTAATTTTAAGTTGTGTGGACTTCAGCTCCCCAAATTCTTCAGCATTCTGGGTATTGAAGTTCACACATTTTAAATTTGTCAAGTTTGAAAAACATTGCTTTAGCTCCTTGTCATGTCTAAATCTGGCCCAATTCCAGTCTTTTGTGATTCAAATATTTTTCCTTTTGCACTGAACGTTCACTAAAGTGAACATAAGCGAATAATCAATGAAAGCACCCCCCACCCAGTAGACAGTGCTCTGTTCCCACAAATGTTTTACACAGCTCCCTCCGTCCTGGCTTTTCACCAACAAAAGTCTTATTTTATCTGTTCAGTTTTGAGGAATTATATTAGCATTTATTTTAATTGTATTGTTGTTGTTTTACTATGTTCTGTTGGAAGCAGTGCCACAGAGAAATGCTACTAAATAAACATGTGCTGACCTCTGAGTAATCTATTTCAGAGGTCCCCAACCTTTTGGGCACCAGTGACCGGTTCCGTGGAGAGAGGTTTTTCCGCAGACCGGAGAGTGCGTGGTTTTGTGTGCTGCCTGCATCCCACGGATAGGGCTTTGCTTGTTTGGGCGGACCGGTTGCTGGCATGCCACGGCCCGGTACTGGTCCACAGACCGGGGGTTGGGGACCCCTGATCTATTTCACCAAAATGGGAGCTAAGTGCTATTTTTATTCCCCTGATAATTGGAGATAAACTTAGAAATATGAGCATGAAATTGAATTCCAAAATTACTTAATACTGTTTAAGTTATGAATAAGAGGTGATTAATGGACGAAATAAACCAACAACATACAAGAGAATGAAACATTGGGGTATTAATAAGTCTTGATATAGGATTCACTGAACAAAGATCAAAGAAAAAAGAAAAAGTGAAAAAATGAAAAAGGAGGTACATTTTCCAAGATGCAACAACAACAACAAAAGTAATCCAGAAAATATATACAAAAGCTTATTCTTAATTTGGGCTTTTAAATTTTAAGTTAAATTTTAAACTGCTTGCTTCATTATAGAAGAGTTATTCTTTAAGATTCTGGTTTTATCATTTCATTTCTTTGTTCCTCTAAATTCTTTCAACACCCAGTTCTATGAACATATGTGTAGCTGGTTTTGGTTCCCGCCACCCTTATCTATTTTTTCCTTAAGATTTTTTATACTCTTGCAAAATTAGAAAAAAATTCTGAACATCAGAAATCAAAAGAGCTATAGGTGAATTATCTTAGTCAGAAAGTAATAGAATTTTCCTTTATTTTAGACAAAACTTTTGAATAGATAAATAAATTCTGGGCAGTAGCATTCAAATGAATTATTTTTAAGGACCTGATTAATATGTAACTCCTGGAGTCAAATAGTTAATAATTAATTTTGTGAGATGCATTTAATTAAGTAAATTTAACTTGAGTTATGTTTACATCTAGTGTTTACTCAAATAAATTTAATTTTGCTCAGTTTTCAGAATAACTTTCTTTCCTTAACCTATAGCTGAATCTCTTTTAACTCAGGGAATTTCATTTTTTTTAAAATGCAAATTAAATTGTTATGCAACTTTTATTAATTTATGCTATGTTTAACAACTGGGAATACAGGAAAGCAGCTGCTATTATACTCTATCAAGTGTTGCTCTGGTATATCATGGTATTTTGAGACAGAAGGCATAATTGAAAGGTATCTTCCATATCCACAATCCAGCATTCTCAATGAAGTGTCCTCCAAATGCCTTGAGACTCCAGCTCCTGCACGTTCTAACCATGCAGTCCTGACACTTCAAAACTGTGCCCCTATAATAGATTGGCCTGAGGTCCAAAATTATACTGGATTTTTAAAAATTTAGTTCCATACACCTCCATCGTTTGTCAGTCTTTGCCTGCTCCATTCTTCTCCCATTCTCTACATTACAACATCTAGGCTGCAAAAACGGAAAGAACCTCTAGTTCAGAGGTCCCCAACCTTTTGGGCACTAGGGACTGGTTACATGGAGAGAAGTTTTTCTGCGGACCGGAGGGGGCGTGGTTTTGTGTGCTGCCTGCATCTTGTGGATGGGGCTTTGCTTGTTTGTACGGACTGGTTGCTGGCATGCCACAGCCTGGTACCAGTCCACGGCCCGGAGGTTGGGGACCCCTGCTCTAGCTAACTGCAAAGAGTTGTTTTCTTCAACTTTTATCTGTCATCTAGTGGCCCCTTAGATTCTGGTCACCCCAATATGGCCGAGCTACTCTCCTAATATCTTGTGGGGCAGGACTCAGAGGCTGTAAAAATATGTGGAGATTTGAGACTGACTCTTCACAGCAAAGTTACAAACAATACCATACTTTTGAAAAGCAAGGGCCTCAGAGAGGGTTCTAAGATTTATTGAAAAGATGAAAGGGATTAATTTACATAAATTTCTGAATACTTTAACTCAATAGGTTTTCTTTTGCCAGTTAATCAAAGAATGGGATGACATTCTGAACTTTGTTTTTCCAAGTGTCCCCCTGTTTTCCAGGCAATGAGAACTTTATAACATTGATTTGATTGATTTAAATTTTCAGAGATAGCCCAATATCTTGAAAGATCAATTGCAGAAGAGGAGTGGAAGGCAATTTTTTTTATTGGACGCTGAGTTTCAGAGTCTTAAATCCTAATGGATTTTACGTTCAGCTTTTTATAAATTGTCAGGAATCCTTCTGAAGTTGGCAAAATGGAAATGTTGTAAATGGGTATCTGCAAAGGAGAGGTCCAAAAATTCAAGATGGATGGCATAACCACACAAAGCCACAACCTTCCTTTTTTAAACCTGCATCACAACTGCTATCTTGAATTTTTTTTACAACTGCTAGGACACTTCAAAGCATACCAACATACATCCATAACTACTAACCAAGGTTAAAAATGAACCAAGGTTTTCACACTATGTCAGGTCTTTTGCAAATCTGGTTAAGTGTGTCTTGAGACCCACAACAACTTAGGGAAGAGTTGACCTACATCCTCGCCTCCATGCATTGATCAAATGCTTAAAAAAACTAAAACAAAAATCTGTGTTTGTGGCCTTGTGGTCACAACATTTATAAATGAATTACAAATGTGAAAAAAAAACCTTACCAACTGGAGTGTTTAGGTCCAGATTTCAGTGAGTCAAAACTTAACTCTGATTATTAGAAAGACTGGAAGTGAGGCCTTTGTCTGTTAACTCTCTACAACCGTCAGGATTTCAAAAGCATTGCTATCTCTCATTTTTTTCTAAACTAAAAGCATCCAGGTCTTTGAATGTTCCCCTCTATCCTTTATTTATAGAGAAATGTGCATTCCCAAGACTACAAAGCTAGTAGCTATGAACTCATAATACTGGTTTCATTGGAAGGTGAGCATTATGGTTCCCTAAATGTCACTTTGGGCTTGAATTTAAATTAAACCTTCACAAGTCAACTCCTGACTGTCCACTGTCGGTTAGAAGCTGGGTATTGTGTAGTTTTGTACAAACAGATCAAATGCACAGGAATATAAAGGCGTGTACTTATGTTGGCGATAGTCGTTGTGGAAAAAGATGTTGACGTAGTAGTTGAATATGAGTCAGTAATGCAATGTAGTTGCAACAAACGTGAATGCTATTTTAGGCCGCCTCAACAGAAACAAAATGATTTCCCAATCTTGGGAATTAATTGTTCTACTTTATTCTAATTTGATCAAACTACACACAGTTCAGGGTCCTGTTCTGGGTATTACATTTTAAGGAAGATTCAGGGAAATGGGTGAATGGGGAATAATGGATTTAAAATACAGGATGGTAGATTTTAGCTGAATATCAGAAAAAAAAACTATATAAAAGTAAGGAAGCAGATCAACAGTGCCCACTCAGTGACCCAAACAGCTTATTCCAGTACTATGATTCAAACCTTGCTTTACCAAATAAACCAAGGGTGTCAAACTGCCGGCCTGTGGGCCGGATGCATCATGGTGAAACCGCGCCCATCCCATTGCCGGCCATGGAAAAAAAGTCACGATATGTCGCGACACATCACATGACGTTGCGAGTTTGACACCCCTGGAATAAACCATCAATTATTGGAATTGCTCATCATACAAAATTGTGATCCTTCACTATGATTCTTCCTGGAATTGTTGTGGACAATGTATGAGGACTGAGGAGATACAACCTATATTCTATCCAGGAGTACAGAGGTAATCAATGGCTTCTGAACTTGGACAGGAAACCATAGTTATGAAGCAAAAACTGGATTGACCAAGATAGGAGTCTTCGTGTAGACTTTAATAGGCTTTGATTTTTCAGGCCAATAATATGAAATTTATCAACATGTAGTTGAAAGTTCTTTCAACCATAAGTATTGCTTTATAACCTCAAGTATTTCCTCTTCTCCCACACAAGTTGCAATTTATATCATTAATAAAAGCGGTAGCTGTGGTTAGAGCTAAAAGGGGAATGCATGACATTTTTAAAAGGTTGCAAAGTTCTTCCTAATACTGTAACTCATCACTTCTAGGTAACTGACATTCAACTTTCATTCAATGAGGCACATTTCATTTCAATGTGATTTTCTCTGAGCATTAAAAATCTTGGGTTTTTACTGTGACCCCCATTGATAACAAAATCCACCTCAGGGTTGGCCAATGTTTTTCTAAAGGATAGTCCTCCTTTTTTCCTTCCAGAGCTAGAGAAGAAATATATTTATATCAATATTATACTATG
This sequence comes from Azemiops feae, assembly GCA_023970755.1. Taxonomy (NCBI): domain Eukaryota; kingdom Metazoa; phylum Chordata; class Lepidosauria; order Squamata; family Viperidae; genus Azemiops; species Azemiops feae. The sequence continues at coordinate 111,408 of JALGBA010000077.1, read as the reverse complement.
GATGGATTCATGCAGGACGAATTCCCCAGATATTTTCAAATAGCACTGGGAATCCATAGGGACCTTGGCTGAGGCTTCCCATACCCCATTTAATTTGTCCTTTTCTTCAAAATCATAGAGACCAGAGCCCTGATGTTTAGAGAAAGTTTAGATATATGAAGATGATCCAAGTTTTGGTTCCAGATATAGCTAGAGAACCCTGGAGAAAAATTGCCTGACTTCATAGACCAGGCTACTCCAGATGTTTACATCTATAATCCATCAGGTATAACCACTGACCAGGCTGTGAAGTTAACAAAGTTCAACTTCCTTCCATGAAGTTGACAAGGAAGGATCCATCCTATGGAAAACTGCTATAAACAATATGCAATTAGGAGATCCTTGTTTGGCTAGACAGGAGGCAGTTTTCTCCAGTGGTCTGGTTTGGCTTCATACATAGGGCTATGAACAATCATGATTTGGTGTAGTCAGTGGACCTTGACTTGCAACATAATTCTAGGCTTAGCAGCGCCTGCATTTTCTGCGCCGCATGAGAAAAGCACATCTTCCTTCCCCTGTCCTGACCACTTTCTACAGGGGGACAATCGAGAGCATCCTGTCATACAGCATCACAGTCTGGTTTGGAGGCATCACTGCTTCAGACAGGAAGGCAGTGCAGAGAGTGGTGAGAATGGCCGAAAAGATCATTGGCAGTTCCCTCCCTCCCATCCAGGACATAGCACAGAAGCATTGCTTGAGCAGGGTCCGTAAGATTATCTGGAACACTACACATCCTCTTCACGACCTGTTTTCCTTGTTACCTTCTGGGAGGAGGCTTCGTGGTATCCGTAGCAGAACATCCAGATTCAGCCATAGTTTCATTCCATACAGCATTAACTTTGCGAACTCTCAAGCTTCCTCCTTGCGTTATATATTCAAGATGGACAGTATTTAATATTTATTTGCTACGTATATGTAGGGATGTAGGTCTATATATATGTTGTTCATAGTATGTTTAGATGTGTGTCATGTATGTGTTTCACTTTGAGAGCGGGCAACTAAATTTCATTATATGACAATAAAGGTTATCTTATCTTATCTTATCTTATCTTATCTTATCTTATCTTATCTTATCTTATCTTATCTTATCTTATCGTATCGTATCGTATCGTATCGTATCTTATCTTATCTTATCTTATCTTATGTGTGTTTGCAGTGGGTCAAAAAACAAGCTTGCCAAGACATGAAGTTACAAATAATACCTGAGGTTTGTGAGCTCATATGTTTTTGTGCACAATTCAGGGTGCTTTCCATTAGCATATTCATCAATTTCTATTTGCTCTTACCACCCACACAATACTCAACACCCAGATTTCCCACTAATGAGGTTGATAAGTTTGGCATTATGGGCTATATGTCGGAACTCAGCATCTTGATAGATAAAAGGGTGTTATAGAGACTACGGCAAGAAACTCTTTTCCATGGCCACAGAAAGTAGGCCAGAAATAATAGGTATAAGTTGCAGCTACAGAGGTTTTATATAAATACAAGGACAAACTTCCTAATTGTCTATACAGCAGTGGAATAATCTGTCTTCATAGAGTGTAGATTTTTCATCTCTAGAGATCAAAAGTCTGGAGAGCCATTTCTTAAGGATGGTTCAATTGGTGTTCCTGCACATTGCCAGAAAGTCAGCCTAGTTGATCTAATCTTCACGGTCCCTTCTCACCCCACAGCTCTATGATTTTCTCAGCCTAGTTCAATGGCCAAAGAATCCAATATCTGCAGTTAAGCAGCAAGATTTAGAAGGCATAAATTCAGCTTTCTGGGAAGGAATTAGTTGCCTGAAATCATGGATCAATCATGAGCAGAAAGTCTGGATCAGAAATCATAAAAAAACCTGTAAGATGGCTAGGAATCAGAAGCTGGATCTAGACTAGAAGCTACAAGTTAAGAATCAGAAATGTACAATCATCAGGAATCATAATTCTAAAATCAAGCATGTACTACTATAAGCCCAGACTTGAATATAGGATTTAGAAATCAGAATCATAGGCCATATGCCATGACAAGGAGTTGGAAACTTGACATAAAAGACTGGGACTCAGAATTCAAGAGTGGATTCATGGATGCAGAGTCAAAAACTTGCACCCACAGGTCAGGAACTGTGGATACCAGAAAATAAAGTTGCTTGGGAAAATTCCAAAGTGGTAAAGAAATCTTTTCCAGGATTACTTTAGTTCTAGGTTTTTAAAAAGAGGACATTCTCTGCAAGCCGCATCTAAACTAGGATTTAGATCAGAGTTTTTCAAACTTGGATTTCAGCTCCCAGAATTCCCATTCATGCTGGCTGAGAAATTCAAAGAAGACTACACATCTTAAAGTTGCCAAGTTTGAAAAATACTGGTTTAGAATTTTCTCTGTGTCTCTTGTTTATCAAATCTTTCTTTCAAGTAACATAAGTAATAACCTTCTATCTTCCCAGTATAACTTCCAAATGTTGTGTTATAAAACACATATGATCCCAACCACCTGAATACCAAGTTTGAGAAACCTACCCTAGAATCTCCTCTCAAAAGTGCCTCTTAGCACCTGATAGTAACACTGCCTGCCAATTGGAGTTTCAGTTGAATGAGACACACTTCTGACCCACAGATTTAAGAAAACTTATGTTTCCTCTCAGCTGCCCTTAGATTTTGCCCTTTGCAGCAAGTTGTGTGTGTTCCCCTTTTAGATTGTCAGATTTCTGTGATTATGCTCGCAAAATATTTGGAACACTGAAATAACACTTCTCCCTAAATGCTAATTATGAGTCAACATGAATCATAAGAGTTATTTTTATGCACTTCCAGATTTCATTAGACAATTCATTTTTCATAACATTTGCAATGGGCATCTTTTTTAGGCCACGACAATATTTCTGTTTAAGATGATATACAGTATATTTTCAATAGCCAAGAAAGGCAGGAAGAAGGGCAATGACACAAGGCTTGGGTTCACACAATCATCCTAAACTTAAATCATGAGTTAACAAAATCGAATTGCTATATTTAAGCCATGTGCAATGGCCTAATCTTATTCTGGCTTTAGCCTGCATTACAACTTGTTTAGGAAATAATTTGTTGTGAGAAACCAGCCAATGAATTCCGGCAATAGGAGACTCCAGAAATAGGGCTCAGGGGACCACAATAATGTTTGCCATTCTTTGAAAAGTGAAGATTGCTGTTCTCTTTCTTCTTCCAGGGTGAGGTAGCAGATGAGGTGATGAAAAGGAAATTGTGGTTGATCTTACCAATTTTCCAGGCGGGTCTGAAGTGATTGAGAGCTGCGGCGCTAAGCAGACTTAAAAGGTCAGGTATCCCCAGGTCCTCTATGATTTCACTGTACCTTCAATATCAGCATCAAAACAAGAAGAGAAAGCATCTTATAAGTGCTTAAACCTGGATTACCTAGCAAATCTTATGTAAACCGGGGGAAAGATCAATGCTGGTAGGGTTGGTTTTTGTGATGTTAGCCTGGAGAAACAACTAAGCTTTGAAAGCATAGGTTTTTTTGCTTCATCTCTGGATCCACTTCTATTGCTAACATCCACAAATGTTCCTGCGGGAGCTGTTTGACTTTGATTTTTCAATAATCAATTAATTTATAGGACTTTTCATCTTAAGGTGTGGGGATAGCTTTTGAGAAGGGGCATCTACAGTTGATGGCCAGAGTCAAAAATGTTCAAGGTGGGTGCATGATCTAGGACAGTGATGGCGAACCTTTTAGACACCGAGTGCCCAAAACTGCCCCCGCCCCGCTCCACCCCCTGCCCTGCCCCCATTCCGCCCCCACCCCATCCTCTGCCCTGCCTGCCCGCAGGGCCACTCACCGCCTCCAGGGCCCGCTGCAGATCGCCCAGGCAGCCCAGCAGAGCCATGGCAGCCACACCCTCTGCCCGCACCCCGCAGCATCATCTGCGTGCGACGGGGCGTGAGGGCAGAGTCTTGTCCATGCTGCCTGGCTGCCATGTCCTTGGCTGCGCTGCTCCGCATGGGGCACGCTTGGGGGCGACTCTCCTCCAGGGGGGCTGCTGGTGAGGAGGGGGTCACGGGGGGAGGCGGGGCTGAGGCGATGGCAGACGTGCCCACAGAGAGGGCTCCGAGTGCCGCCTCTGGCACGGGTGCCATAGGTTCGCCACCACTGATCTAGGACTCAGGCCTTTCCTTTTTTTTTTTTTTTATCATAACAAGTTTTATTAGTTTTTGTTGTTTTACAGCCAAGTGCTTTGTAACACATCGTGGGATATAGGGCACTCAGAGAACACACAAAAAATACAGTCCATACATAGACATTTAAACTATCTTTAAAAGTTCTCTCTTATGGTATACAATTCGAGCATTCCTAAAATATAAATTGTTTCTCACCTCTATCTATTATTCCAATTTCAATTTATATTTCTCAATCAAATTATATCTCTTATTATATTTCACATACATATTATGTAAATAAACATGAATTTATATATTTTAAAACTATTTCATTAGACATAGTAATATAATAACATCATAATAATAATAATAGGACAATAATTATTTCTATCATAAACAAGTAATATAACTATTATATCTTAATATTTATCAACTATATTCTATTTCATATATTCTATCCAATATTTTCATAGATCAATCCACGTCCCTAAAAGATTCCTCAATTGTTTCAGTTTAATCCATTTAATATCTCACTAATTACCATTCAATTCTTATAAATAAAAATATCAATAATATTTCACCAGTCTCAATCTCAATCTAACTCCTTTAATTATAAATTTTCCAATTATTCTTATTGCCATTCCAAATCATACTCAAATCCATAATTTAAATCTAGTGTTGACTCATACCAAAGTGACCTTAAAGATCTCAAAAATATTAGTTCAATCAATGTCCAGAAGCCCTTTTTACCCATCAAATAAAATTTTAACTCTTATTTTTAAATCTAATTCTAGCTTTCTTTTTGTGCCAGGTAGGTTTCCACAACAGGGCTTCTAAGTCCTCCCATCTTAGTAAGGCCTTTCTAAATGCAGAATTCCAGACTTTCACTCTGCTTACTGTAATCATTGAATTCTTAAGGGGCAAAGACCACATTGGTACAATTGTAGCTAGTGTACCAACTGTAACCTTTCCTATTCCACTTAGATTTAATAATAATAATAATAATAATAATAATAATAATAATAATAATAATAATAATAATAATAATAATAATAATAATAATAATAATAATAATAATAATAATAATAATAATAATAATAATAATAATAATAATAATAAAGAACTGGAGAAGATAACAAAATACAAAGACCTACAAATAGAAATAGAACGACTGTGGCAAAGGCAAGCAAGGGTAGTACCAATAGTAATAGGCTCCTTGGGTGCAATCCCAAAACAACCGGAGCACCACTTGAACACCATTGGCATTGACAAATTCGCCATTAGTCAATTGCAAAAGGCGGCCTTACTAGGAACTGCTTCCATCCTGCGACGATATCTGTAATACCATCAAACATCCACATCTGCCTATCCCAGGTCCTTGGTAAGGACTCGATAGATAGACAAAAATGCCAAATCCAGTCTGAACATCTGGCTGACTGTGCGACGATCAATAATAATAATAAAGTTGGAAGATATCTTGGAGGTATCCTGCTCAGGATAGTTATCCATGAGTTGGTTGCATTGTATTGACTACTGCAATGTGTTTTATGGGGAACTACCCTTGAAATCCACACTGACTGCCAACTGTTTAATGCACTGATTTGACTTTTAAAGTCATATAAACTTAGGATCAGCAGAAGAAGCTCTTTTGAAAACGAACCTGCTGTCCGAAACTTAGCTATCTGATGCACTCTGAGACACTGGAAAGGAACTTCTCTGTTGTTCTCAATGTGAGAGGATCATTCTGCTCACTCCCATTATTTAGGAAAACAAAATGGCAAGAAAGCAACTCCTCTCCCAAGCTCTTATCTTGATTTTTTAAAATTTATTTTATTAAATTTATTAAATTCATATATCACCCCGTCATGTTATAAGGGAAATGGGCAGCACATAAATTTAATAAATACATACATGAGAAATACATTTTGTGTTTTTGTTTTAATTGCTGTAACCAGCTTTGGGTGCCTATATGAACAGAATGACAGGTATGTTGTATAATTCTCCTAAAAGAGGATAGATAGATTCATAGTTAAGGCACCTCTTTGTGGGAAGACAAGACTCTTCCTTGCAAGGTAGGCTTTTAATTGTTGACGGTTGCTTGCATTCTGGTTTTATGAAATGAGACTGTGCTCCCATAATCAATCAAAGGGCAACCTGAATAATAAACCATAAATACACAGATAAATGGCCCCTTTGCAGAGAAACTGGTGGAGAGGTCCTCGGAGAAATCTGATGACAAGATTCTCTCAATTCCTCAGCCCACAAACTCAGCTGAGCCTTTTACAAAACTGTTGGTTCATAGCTCTAATAATATATATATATATATATTTTAAAATTTTCTTCTAGGAATTGAGCAAACGCTGACACCATGAACCCTTCTCAGGAAATAATGGGGCCTTTTGGTCCACTGGCCATTTGCTACAAAAATGCCACAAGCAGGGCTTTACGCCGGAAACGAGAGTTCATCCCGGAAGAAAAAAAAGACACCGACTACTGGGAGAAGAGGCAAAAGAACAACGAATCTGCCAAGCGTTCCCGGGAAAAGAGGCGGTTCAGCTATTTTGCAATTGAGAGCCAGATGGCTGCACTCCAGGAGGAGAATTTTCAACTCCGTTGGGAGCTCCAAGACCTAAAAGCCCGTTGTGGTCTCCTTAATCATATTCCAGAACAACCAAATGCCAGTGTTAATTCTCTGTTCTGCACACAAGGTAACTGCTGGTCAAGGGCCCAATGCACCATTCCTTCAGCAGAAAGGTTGTTGGATTACATGTGGATCCCAAGGGAACATCTTGATTCCAACCCAAAGCATACGTCCTTCCTCAAGCAGTACAACATGGTTCTTTCACAAGGAAAGAATAACCCTACTTTTTCCAGTTCTGCCTTCCTTCCAACTTACTTCAACTGCCAACTTATACAGAGATATTCCCACCATTTCCCAATATATGACAGATCTCACTTTCCAGTCAAGTTGCCAAACACAGGTGAGGTAGGGAAGGAAGACCCTCAAAACAATGGCAGTGAGAAGGAAACAATGTCAGATGTTTCAGTATATCCAACGATGCCCCCAAATTATTCTGCTCTGCCTCATAAACTTAGGATTAAAACAAAAAAACATCAACTTCTGTGATAAGAATGTCAGTAGACGTAATTTGGCTGAAAATAATAAACCAAAAGGAGAAATATTTGGATTGCAATCAAATTGGACTTCTCACATCTTTCTAGTCTAGGAAGACTTTTGTTTTTAGCTTCATGAAACTAGAGCACTAGGTCTCAAATTGTGGCTGGGAGAATTGATGTATGTCAGTTGGAGCTATGTATTCTTCCTATCTCTTTTGAGTTTTTATTTCTGAATCCTGGGGGTTATAAAATGGAATAAAATCTTGTAACCCTATACAGTTGTACATTGGGTCTCCAATATATTTTTCGGTTTCTGCTAACTTTTACCTTCAATTCCTCTGATACAGGAGCAAGACATTTCAGGCTTATGATTTAAGTTTTTTAGACCTAACTTAGAAATCTCAATGTGTGAAACTCAATTCGAATTCATAATCTGGTTTAAGTCACAGCTTCTAAAACAAAGGCCTATAATTTGAAGGTGGGAATAATAATAACACAAGCAGTTTGTCTGTCCCAGGTTAAGCACAGCCAACTAAGCATGTGCCAAGGACTGGAATACACCACATCATCCTCTAGCCCTCCCCGGTTTACAAGGAAGGGAATCAATCGATCCTTGCCTCTTCTCACTGTCCATTAAAACACTGTCCATTTTCTGGTTTGTGCTAGCTAGATCAAGCAGTGCCGTCCATTTTCCCCATGCACCTCATTTCATTGTACTGTAAGCAAATACAGGTAGTCCTCAACTTACAACAGTTCATTTAATGACCATCTGAAGTCACAACAGCACTGAAAAAAAGACTTGTATGATCATTTTTCACACTTGCAACTATTGCAGCATCCCCATAGTCACAGGATGAAAATTAGGACACTTGGCAACTGACTCATATTTATGACGGTTGCAGAGTCCTGGGATTAGGTGATCACCTTTTGCAACCTTCTGACAAGCAAAGTCCACGAGGAAGTCAGATTCACTTAATAACCATGTTATAAACTTAACAACTGCAGCGACTCACTTAACAACGGTGGCAAGAAAGTCATAAAATGGGACAAAACTCACTTAACAGCTGTCTCACTTAAAAGCAGAAATTTTGGGCTCAGCTGTAGCCATAAATTGAGGAATACCTGTACTTCCAATCCGACTGATTACTGGGTGCTTTAGCTCTAGTCACTGCTTTTATTGGCTGTTTTTTAAATAACTTCATCAGTAGAAAAAAATGAGGCTTATTTTTTTTTTTGTTCTCTGCTGGAACAGGAAAAGAGTGGACTTCTTTCTTTATTCCTTTTTAACCAAATAAGATTGACAAAAGTTCTACCATTTTCCCATCTGGGCCAGTGAACAAGGTAAAACTGTTTTTTTTTTTTACTTTTCTTTTTTAAATCAAGCCTTCAGTGGATGCACTAGTTTGGAAGGTATCAAATACAAGGGGAGAATCACTGAAGGGAGAGTGTCCTATTTGTCACTATAAACCACATGTGGTGTCTTCCAAGCCACTTGCATAAGGAATGGGAGGGCAGAGAAGCAGGCGAATCCATCAATCAAGGTCCACGATAAGCATAGTTTGGGCAGACCTCAGGCTATTGCAGTGGCCAAAGTGAAGAAAGACACTGAAATCTTGTAAAGAAACTTCTTATATTGGCTTTATTTCAAGCCAGTTTATGCAAAGAAGTTAAACAGCTTTAGTTCCTGGCATAGGTGCTTCAACTCTATTTCATAAGATTAGCCTACTTTCATTACAGCTTTCGCTTTTCTTACTTCAACAGACATGACATCTCTGTTTTGCTTTCTTTCATCTAATCAATTTGTCATGTTAACCATTAAGTTACATTCCTCTTACATTCCAGCTTTCAATCTTCTGTATATCGTAGTCATAAGCAATTGTTCCCACGGATATGCCCTCCATGCCCATCATAGTTTTAGTCAATCAAGACTTTTCAATAATGCTTTTAGTCAGACAGAGAAGATGTAGACTAGATTACCAGCCTTAGTCATACCAATGTGATATGCATCCTTCGACTGGTTTAGCACAAACATAGCTGAAGCTCAGTTTTACTCACAAATGCTAACGCTATTCTAGGTAAGCCAGATTCTCTAATCTAGAAAACTATCTGGCAGACCAACGTTCTATTATTGCCCATATCTCACCTACTGGAGAATATTTTCAATCCACTCAGAATATGAGAGGTAATGCGGAAATACCACAGGAGCTTCTCCCCTTGCATTCCCTCCCCCATTGGGTAATTGAGTTACAGTGGATGGTTGAATGGATGGTTGAAGGAAGGGCAGGACCTCTGCCTCAGAGGAGAGGGATGTCAAAGCGGAGGGGGAAGGATCGCCTCGGAGGTCTCTGACAGGGATAATTGATCTTCATCAACGATTTGGACGAGGGGATAGATGGGGAACTCATCAAATTTGCAGATGACACCAAGCTGGCAGGAATAGCCAACACTCCAGAAGACAGGCTTAAGATACAGGAGGACCTGGACAGACTTGAACACTGGCACTATCTAACAAAATGAAATTCAATGGTGAAAAAGTAAGGTTTCTACATTTAGGCAAGAAAAACCCAACGTACAGGTATATATAGGGGGTACCTTGCTCAATAGTAGTAACTGTGAGGGATCTCGAGTCCTAGTGGACAATCACTTAAATATGAGCCAGCAGTGTGCTGCAGCTGCCAAAAAACCAACACAGTGCTGGGCTGCATTAACAGAGGGATAGAATCAAGATCCGTGAAGTATTAATACCACTTTACAAATGCCTTGGTAAGGCCACACTTGGAATACTGCACCAGTTTTGGTCACCACAATGTAAAAAGATGTTGAGACTCTAGAAAGAGTGCAGAGAAGGGCAACAAAGATGATTAGGGGACTGGAGGCTAAAGCATATCAGGAACGTTTGCTGAATTGGTTGTCTAGTTTAATGAAAAGAGGACTAGGGTGACATGATAGCTATTCCAATATCTCAGGGGTTGCCACAAAGAAGAGGGAGTCAAGCTATTCTCCAAGGCGCCTGAGGCAGGACAGAAGTAATGGATGGAACTAGTCAAGGAGGAAGCAACCTGGAACTGGGAGAAACTTCCTGACAGTTAGAACAATTAACCAGTGGAACAGCCTGCCTCCAGAAGCGGTGAATGCTCCAACACTGGAAGTTTTTAAGAAGAGACTGGACAGCCATTTGTCCGAAATTGTATAGGGTTTCCTGCCTGAGCAGGGGGTTGGACTTGATGACCTCCAAGGTCCCTTCCAACTTTATTATTATTATTATTATTCAAGTGATGACAGGCATGGGTCATCTAGATAGGAGCCAAAGGGCAGGCCATTGTAGGGGAAGATGCTACCGATAGTTAAAACTAGTGGCATGTTCTGGCCTTCTGAGCTCACATCCAGACCATGGACAGCAATCCCTCAGAGGCCTGGGTCTTTGGTTGCTGCTAATGAATGCCAGATTGGTCAATAATCTCTTCCCCTTATTTGTGATCGTATTAGGGAGGAGTAAGCCAACCTGACATACATTACCGAGACCTGGCTGACACCAGAGGGGGGTCTTTCCCTCTCAGAAATGTGTCCAGACAGGTTTAGTGTTTGGCCCCACCAGAACTGTAGGGCAGGGGTGGGGAATTGTGGCCCTTTTATGATGTGTGGACTTCCTGATTGGCTCAGGAATTCTGGGAGTTGAAGTCCACAAGTCACAAAGGGGCCATTGTTCCCCACCTCTGCTGTAGTGCAAGGGAGGGGGAGTGGCAGTTGTCATTTGAGAATCTCTTCTGGCCTAACAGGGGTCATGCTCCCCAAGTTTCTTGATGTGAGACCATGTTTTGAAACTGGCCTTGTGGGATCGGTTGGGATTGTTGCTGCTGAATCAGCCCCCCTGCTGAGTAGCAAACTCCCTGCCTGAGTTGCTGTAGGACATCTCAGGGTTGGCAGTGGAGTTCCTCACACTTGTAGTCCTGGGAGACTTCAATCTGCCATCCCTGAGTTTGGTCTAGAAGCAGCTCAGGAGTTCATGGCCACCAGAATAGATATGGGCATATCCCAGGTCATCCATGGCCCAACTTGAGACAGCGGTCACCCTCTGGTTATGGTCTTGTCAGAGAAATAGCAATATGTCTGCCAATATCCCCTTTGTCTTGGTCAGGTCATGCCCAGGTGGCTTTGAGATTCTCTCATGCTGGCCCCCTCCATAGGAAGGCTGTACCTATTTGAATGGCTAACCCACAGAGACTGATGGGGAGCTGGGATAGAACCTGGCAACACTGCTGCATGCTCCTATGGTGGCTTTGGCCTGGAATCAGAGAGCAACTGAAGTCCTGGACAGGATCATGTCCATGGGCCCCCTCATGGCCCTTTGGCCTCAATACTTCCCATGGTTCACAGAGGAGCTGAGGATGCTGAAAAGGGCCAAAAGATGGCTAGAGCATCGCTGGCGGAAAACAAAGAATAAATCCAACTGAACGCAGGTTAAGGCAATGATTAAGGCCTACTTTGTAGCGGTAAGAGAGACAAAATGTTAGTATTTCTCCACACTTATTGCATCTCCAGGGTGTCGCCCAACAGTCCTGTTCAAGCTCACCCAATCCCTCCTCAAGAAAGAGGGCTTAGATGATCATCTTTAGGACTGCACAAGAGAGTTTGTGCAACACCTGACAGATTAAATTACTGAGATTCGCTCTTGGTTGGAGCCCAAGAGTGGTACAATTCTGTTAGAGATGCCCAGGAATTGGACTAACTCTATTATCTGGAAGCAGTTTGATCCTGTTGGACCTGAGGAAATGGGCAGGGTCCTTGAGGCTGTCAGCCCAACTACTTGCTTATTAGATCCCTGTCCCTCCTGGTTATTGAAAACTTCCAGGACTGTGACTTCTGGGTGGGTGGCAAAGAGAGGCTTCCTTTGTAGGGAGGGTGGTGGAAAAAGTGGTTGCACTGCAGCTCCAGAGGACCTGGATGAAACGGATTATCTGGACCTGTAAAGCTCTTTATGGCATGGATCCAGGATATCTGCAGAACTGTCTTTTCCCAATGGGTTTGGCTCATCCCATTCGTGCTGGCAGAAGGGGCATACTGCAGATCCCATCAGCCAATCCCATCAGGAGAAGAGCCTTTTTTGCCATGAATCCTGGCCTTTGGAATATCTTGCTGCAAGAGGTAAGATCCTTCCCCTTTTTTTAATCTTCAGGAAACGCCTTAAAATGCCGGCTCTCATGGGGTCCTGAAGGAGAAGCTGCTGGCTGGAAGTGGTTGATGCACTAACAGAGAAAGTATCCCCACCTCTCTGTTCCAGACCTGTGTTTTTTAGTTTGTGTTATTTTTTTTGTAATTTTAATCTGTTGTTATATTTATAATTGTTTGAATATTTATAAATTTTATCTCACTGTAAGCCGCTCAGAGCCACCTCAAACCACGATGGGTAGCAAATAAATTTAATAATAAAAAAAATAAATTTTAAACTTGTATACAGAAGATGGTTACAAAATCTAAATACTACTTTTATTTTTAAAAAATCAAATCTCTCTAGATTTTTCTACAAATAAAAAAAAGCAGCATTTACATTTTGTACCCAATCTTTTTATTTTACATACAGTTTTGTAGTCCAGATTTTATGAGTATTTCATTTTGTAAACATAGGGTCAACATCTCATTTTGCAAGAATCGATCCACAATATTAATCTAGGCCAGAAAGACAGTATGTTCAGTATCTTTTTGTTGTGTCTTGTCATCATGGAGATTTTTGCAGCCCACATCTCATAGCTCTGAAAAACAAGGCATTTTAAGTACTGTTCAAGGAGCTTCCATTTTACTTTTGCTCTTTGCTAGCTTCTGCTATTAAGGTGATCTCAGTTTTTGCATGATATGTCCACACAGCTGACATCTGACAGGCCATGCTGAATCTCTCAGCAATAAATGCAAACCACATTTCAAGCCTATGCAACACAGGGATTTATTATGAGTTGCTTTTCAGCCATTTCAGCCCTAGCTATTCCGGGCTTCATTTGGGCCATTCTAATAGCACTTCCTATGGACAACGAACGGTCCATGCTCATGGTATTGTTCCTTTCTGATCCAGCACGGTTGAAAATTTTTCAGGGAAGCAAGTATGGAACCTCCAGTCCAGACGGAATAGTGCCTCAGTGGAACAGCCATGACTTTGACTTTTGTATTTGTCTGCATGTTGGACATTACATCGTGAGTAAATCTCCTTTCAAATCCTTCAAAAAGTGATGACCCTCCGCATAATATTATGTTTTCATACATTTCCTTCCTGGATTGTTCAGGGACCTTCCTTAAGCTTTTTTGGGCCATGTCATGGATTCCTACAAGTGTAAGTCCAGGCATTTGAGGAGGGCTGAACAACATTTCTGGACACTGAAATCTCTCCTTTCCTAAAGTGATTACTTGGCCATCTGGTAACTGATAGTCCACCATGTACTCTCTCTTTGGACGATTCCACTCAGTCTCAAAATCAACTGCAACATAGCAGCATTTTTGTTTGATATCATCAATAACATTCAACATTCTTTCATCAAAGTAATTCCCCATGTCTTTGAGGAGATCCATCAAAAAAGATGTCATATTGGCTCCAGCAATGTCCATCCTTTCTATAGCATGTGGCAAATTGTATCCTTGATGGACTGGTACAGCATGTGTCATAGCATAGCCTGTATCTACCACCAACCCACTAATTTTTCCATGAGCATACACTGATAGTACAGACTGATATGCCACATACATTCCAGGAGAACTGAGAGATTCAAAGACAACCTCCACCAATTTTTCCCGGTTTGTAGTTGGACAGAGAGGAGGATCAGACATTAAAAGAGCATGGTCTTCTGGAGCAACTTTGAGGTCATGGTAGAACAGGTGCCTCCACAGTGTTTCAGCTGCTTCCCAGTCTATGATTACGCCATGCCTTACTGGAAAAATAATATCGGTATCAGGTTCCAATCGAGCTTGCTCTCCAATGAATGTATCTTGTCTATCTCTTCTAGTCCTCATAGATTTTTCTGTCGGGTGTCCAACTAATGTCCCAATGACTGACTGGGGGGTCTGCTGACCTGCAAATCCAGCTTTACATGTCCCTGTACCAGTATCTATGACAATAGCTCCTGTCTTGACAACTGAACGCCCTCTTTCTGGAGTACTTGACCTTCTCTTGGTAACCCCTCGTTCTCTGGAAGATGCTCGAGATCCGGATGGCTGGTCTAATGCATATCCTGTGGATGGGGTCCTTTTCCTTGAGTATCCTGGGCTCACTGGCCTTGATCCTGGGCTCTTTGATCGTAGAGATCTAGGACTCCTTGGATAAGAAGGCCCTGGACTGCCTGTCCTGTGACTTCTGGGTAACATAGTAAATGTGTCTCAAGATACCTTCTCCAAGAACAAATCACGTTGTGTAATACCTAAATGTCAAGGGCCTTTGCTTTGGCTAACCATGAAATCTTATCAATATCTCTGGTGATCTTGCTTCAGATAGGCAAGTAGCACTGCCCAGTGATGATCCCTTCCCTCCAACCATTGCTCGGGGGAAAGTGCGTCAGCTCATCCTGCCACTGTCCTGTCCATCTGGAAGCTTTGAAATGTTCCACAAGGGACAATGGCCAGAAGGAAAGAATCTTAGAATCTTAAGAACTCATAGAATGCCATGAGTCATCCAGATCAACTCTCCTTGAGGGATATAAATACATCCATTTAAAATTGTCCCCAGGACCTCTTTGATATCCACAAAAAAGGAAAAATATTTAACTGAATCATGGCAACTATATTAACTCTTCACAAAAGACAGTTCGCTTTTTACTAGCATTTTCCCCCTAAGAATCAGAAGCTAAGGAATATTATGATGACTGAATTTTCTGCTATGGCAGGATCATGCATCAGCTTTCAGTCATTTATTTCATTTTAAGAAAATAAGGCAAATCCTACCTGTTCAGGCTAATGACCCAACCAATTCAGCATTCTGCATCACACAATAGTCAGCTAGATACATTGAAGAAGCTCAGAAGCATAGATGGAAGTCTTCCATGGTTGCTTTCCTGCAGTTGGTATTTAAATGATATTCTTTATGACTGAGGAGATAATATTTAATCATGAAATCTAGGACCTAGTGGTAATTTCACCTACCACACATCTGTCCAGTTCTTGTTTAAAGCCATCACTACATGCAATAGTAATGAATTCAGCATCTGAATTATGCATTGCCATGTTCTCTATTTCATCAATAGAGCATAATATTTGGGGCAAAGATCAAAAAGAGATTGGTTAATCCAATTGGTTAACTTTAGCCTCAAACGGATCTGATCATTTATAAATTAAACTATGTTAATGTATCTCCATTCAGTCAATGTACATAGGACTACTATCCCAACCCAGTCTACTAACCTGTTTTGCCTATCTAGTCCAAGAGATGGAGAGAAAGAATGGTTAATAAAATCAAATCTCATTGCCAAGACCTGGCAGCACTGAATATACCTAATCCTGTTTAGCTGCAGTGGCTAAGCCATGCCCACCACTAGTCTCTTGATGGAGAGGCCAATGAGATCTGGCACTTCCTTAAAAAAAGGGACTCTGTATTTCTCAAATAGGAAGTTCTGACCTACAGCATTTACTATGTTGCTGGAATCACCATTAAGGAGATCTGTTTGGCATAGCAGGTAATTGCATTCTGAGTGGTATGAAACAAGGTCGTTGTGAGGTCCTTTCTTTTACAGGAGCTAAAAGCTAAAGCTGTGTTTCTCAACCTTAGTAACTTTAAAATGTCTGGACTTCAACTACCAGAATTCCCAGCCAGCATTGTGAGTTGACACCCAGACTTCTTAAAGTTGCCTATGTTGTAAAATACTCATTTAAAATCTAATATAAGACAGTGAGAAAAAGCTCTGTTTGGCCATGATTTTCTACATTATACAAGGCCATCAGAGGAGTATCTGGTGAAAGGATATGAAGCAAGGTCAAAACTTTCAAATAGTGTCATGCAGTGTCATGACTGAAGACTTGTACCTAGAAAAGAACTGGGCTTATGATTACAACGTTGCCTCTGAAATCTTGTATTATTGAACCAATTCCCACATGCTCCTGTGCCTTTATATATCTCTAACATGACTCCTTTTATCTATCCTGGCTCCAGGCAAGAAAAGATCGTCACTTTTTCAAAATAGGGAATCTGCTTCTGCCCTTCAATTATTTCTTTTTATCTCTATTTCTCTTACCACCTTTTCTGGATCTACAATATATCTTTTTTTTTTTAGAGGTGGTGATTAGACCTGTACTCTAAATCTAGTTTCATCATAGCTTTATACACAGTTGCAACCCCAGGAATTCATTTGATATATTTGAACTGAACTGAACTGAACAGTCCTTTTAAGTTCATATGAACTTTGAGTTCTTTCTTAATTTCAACAGCCTGATCTAGAATGTGACTGAATGAGGAGGATGTACAACCTTTCAGTAATTGTGGCTGTGAAACAACTGAGTGTGTGAAATTCCATTTGCAAAAAAGCCAGAGATGAAGCACAAACTTGATTTTCCTTATTCCTAGTCTGTTTGTTCATTTATTTATTTATATGCCTACCCATCTCAGCCTCATGACTTGGATTGTGAACCTTTTTCCCAACTCCCAAATCTATATTTAACCTCTCAGTAGACCACAGCTCATATATTTCATTTTTCTCTCTGTCCCGTCTTACCTTTGTCTTTATAATTATTTCTTCTCTGTTCTCCCATTATTATTTTTTCTCAATTTCATCCCACATATTATTTGAAAAAACAAACAAAAGTAATATTATAGTAGGGGTACTATTCATGTGGTTTATCTTATCTTGAAGAATAACCAAATTTCCCATGTTAGGCACAAAAAATCAATGTGAAGTAGCTTAGTAACTAGTTTGAGATTATTCTTAGCCGTGAAAGCTTATTGGTCAACTTTGGGGCCAATCACTGTCTCTCAGCCTAGCACCCATTCCAATCCTATTTCAAGAAAATTGGAGGAAGAAGCAATATGTTCAAACCACGGAATGTTAACACAACTGAACTTTTCTTTTTTCCAGGCCAGGGGTGGGGACATGTGTGGAGTGTGCCTTCAAGTCAGTCTTGACTCCTGGACTAATCCCTGCAATTTTCTCGGCAAGGTTTTTCAAAAGCAGTTTGCCATTGTCTTCTTCCTAGGACTGAGAGAATGACTGGCCTAAAGTCACTCAGCTGATTTCATAACTTAAGGTGGGACAAACTCACAATTCCCACATTTCTAACTTGGTGTCTTAACCACTACATCAAACTGGCTCTCCTAAAATATTCTTAAAGAAGCATTATTTTGTCATAATGACAAACTTGGAGAAATAAAGCCTGATGCCAGATATAAAGGATTGCCCATGTTTTTATTGATTGTGAGCTGCAAGGTTTGTGTGCAGTAGATGCAGAACATGCTACAGCAAGGATTGTTGAGTTTTGCATATATTCAGTTATTAATCCATTTTAATTGTCCACACATCGAGCCTGCGTTTTTTGTAATTTTCCCTACATTGAATACAACTTTTCCCAATCTGTTTTCTTTTTTGTACATAACATTCTTTAATATCCATAATTTTGCAGGTGGCGCTGCATAATATGCAGACTACTTTCCCAAGGTATACATCTTTCCCAAATACAAATTTTATATACAGGAGTGCACTGCATTCAAAATTCAGAAAAGTGCAGAAGTCAGACAAGACTCTGGACTCCTTCAAGCTTTCTGACTAACATCTCTTGCTCATCTGGAGAACTGATTCATTTATCTTTAGTCGTATATATTTAGATGATTAATAGCTTCCTGAGAAATAACAATATTAGTTTGTTGCGACAGTATCAGTAATTATATCTGTGGAATCTTAAAGACAGGTAACTTGTAAGGGTAATTGAGTTGGTTAATTTTGATGATCAAGATGATCAAGGATAGCAAGGTGGCATGATAACCAACCCTAGCAAATGGATAGTCATGTCTCATAAGTGTATAGAACAGGCATGTCAAACTCGCGACGTCATGGGACTTTTTCCCCGTTGCCGGCAATGGGGTGGGTGCGGTTTCGGTGTGACGTATCCGGCCTGCGGTCTGGCAGTTTGACATGCCTGGTATAGAGCTACAGTTCTGAAAAAAATATAATGGCTGGGTCCCTAAAAAGTTTGGAGTGAAGAGGTATTAATTCTGAGACCAGATTTAAATCTGCAGCCAATAAATACAAGTCACATTTCAAATCAAAGCAAACTTACTGATTTATTATGAGCCACTTCCTAGCCATTTTAATCCTAGTTAACCTGGTTGGGCCCAACTCAGTAGCACTTCCTGTGCACAATATATGGTCCATACTCTTGGTATTGTTCCTTTGTGATCCAGCATGATTGGAAGTTTTTCAAGGAAGCCAGAACTGAACCTCCTGTCCAGACAGAATAGTGCCTGAGTGGAACAGCTGTGACTTTGATTTTTGTGCTAGTCTCCAAATCAGTCATGATATCCTGAGTGAATCTCCTTTCAAATCCTTCAGAAAGTGATGACCCTCCACATAACATTATATTTTTATACATTTCTTTCCTGATTTGCTCAGGAACATTCATTAAGCTTTTTTGGGCCATGCCAGGGATGCCTAGAAGAGCAAGTCCAGGCATTTGTGGTGGATTGAACAACATCTCAGGGCATTGGAATCTCTCCTTCCCCAAAGTAATTATTTGGCCATCTGGCAATTGGTATTGCACTGTATTGTCTTCCTCTGGACAGTTCCACTCAGTCTCAAAATCAAGTGCAACATAACAGCATTTTTGTTTGATATCTTCAATCACGTCCAGCATTTTTTCATCTAAGCAATGCCCCATGTCTTTGAGGAGATCCATCAAAAAAGATGTCACATTGGCTCCAGCAATATCCATCTTTTCTGTGGCATGTGGCAAATTGTACCCTTGATAGACTGGTACAGTATGTGTCACAGCATGGCCTGTATCTACTACCAACCCACTAATTTTTCCATGAGCGTACACTGACAGTACCGACTGATATGCCACATACACTTGGGGGAAATTGAGGGACTCAAAAACAACCTCCACCAATTTCTCTCTGTTTGTAGTTGGTGAAAGAGGAGGATCAGACATTAAAAGTGCATGGTCTTCTGGAGCAATCTTGAGTTCATGCTGGAAAATGTGCCACCACAATGTTTCTGCTGCTTCCCAGTCTGTGATTATGCCATGCCTTAATGGGAAAATTATATCAATATCAGGTTCCAATCGAGCTTGCTCTCCAATGAATGTGTCTGGTATATCACTTCCAATCTTCATGAATTTTTCTATGGGCTGTCCAACTAATGCCCCAATAACTACCTGGGGGGTCTGCTGACCTGCAAAACCAGCTTTACATGTCCCTGTGCCAGTATCTATGACAATTGCTCTTGTCTTGACAATAGAACACTCTTTATGTGGAGAATGTGACCTGCTCCTGATGGGGTCTTCTTTTTTTGATGATGTCCAAGATTGAGACATCTGGTCCGACGCATATCCTGGAGAAGAGGTCTCTTTACCTGCATGGCCCAGCCTCACTGGCTTCTGCTCTGGACTCTTTGATCCTGAAAATCCTGGGTTTGTTTCTTGCAAAGGGTCTGGAGTGATTGGTCTAGAACCGCTGATTGACATTGTAAATGGATCTTAAATTATCTTCCACTAGATTAAACTGTGATTCACAACATTTAAACCCCACCTTCTTTCTTCTACTACAGCATTAAAATGAAAGGCACTTGCTTTCATTCAAGACACATAAAGGAGAATTATGACATCACATTAGAATTTTCAGCAGAATTTTCAGCTAGCCAAGTGTGACAGTATTGTTAACTTCTTATCTCTATGAAGACTTGGAAATGTTGGATAGGAAATGATGGATAATGAGCTACAATTTGGAAATTGTATGTGTGCAGGTCACATCATGAATGATTTCACACAACATGGAAAATCACCCAGTTCCATTTTTGCTCAATAGAATTGTGTAAATCCAGACTATGAGACAATCAGGTGAACTCCACAATGTGAAGAACAGAGGGAAAATACAGACCTGCATTTGTTTTCATCGCTAGATCTAAATATAATGGTCCTTTCCTATCCCAATGCATGCTGTTTCTCTTTAAACTATCCTAATTTAAGCAGAAGATTCAGAATGTTGTTGGAGTGTGAGCTTTTTGTACCCAGAAAGTTCCAATAAAGTTGAGAAATGAATAACTCTAGGGCAAATTGGTAGGGATTTGCAGTGAGAAGGTAGAAAATTATTATGGTACTAAAATGTAATTACACAAGTATTTAATTGAAATGAATGAAAGGAAACAGGATCTTTCGATGCTAAGGCAACTTAAAGAAATAGATGGAGAGAAGTTCGAGTCAAAACATTCAAGTCAAGGGAGACTTAATATGACTGGCTTTAAGGACCTGTTTTCCATGGAAGTGAAGATATGGGTAATTATTTGAATGTAAACCATGTAGCAAAACTGTTCTTGTCTGTGCATACATAGAAGTTTCTACTGTACAATACTTTTCTTACCAGATCCAAAAAGGGAGACGGGAAATAATGCGTTAAAGATGGTTGGAGAATTGGCAGCAGGGGTGGTTATAGATTAGATCTGAAGCCAAAATGATCCTGCTGGTAGCTCTCCTGTTGAATCAAACTCACAACTAGCTGTTCTGTTACAGCAGGAGCTTCCTATCAGTTCCACATATAGATAGTCCTCAACTTACAACAGTTCATTTAGTGACCATTCAAAGTTCAACAGCACTGGAAAAAGTGATTTATGACCGATTTTCACACTTAGGACCCTTGCAGCATTCCCATGGCCACATGATCAAAATTCAGACGCTTGGCAACTGACTCATATTTATGATGGTTGCAGTGTATCAGCACCATGTGATCACCTTTTGTGACCTTCTAACAAGCAAAATCAATGGGGAAGCCAGATTCACTTAACAACCGTGTTACTAACTTAACAACTGCAGTTATTCATTTAACTGTGAAAAGAAAGGTCATAAAATAGGGCAAAATCAGTGGTGGGATTCAACGAGTTCTCTGTGGATGCCGCTTCCGGAAGTGCATTCTGGGCCCAGGCAACAAAAAATTAGTTATCGGTTCTGCCGATGTGGTGCGAACCGGCTGAATCCCACCACTGGGCAAAACCCATTTAACAACTGTCTCACGTAGCAACATAAATTTTGGGCTCAATTGTGATTGTAAGTCAAGAACTACCTGTATTCATTTTCCCAATTTTGTTGCCACACATCAGCATTTCAAACTTTTTCTGCAACATTTCAAACTTTTCCCCCCTTCTTTGTCAATTTTAAGAAACATAGCTTTACTGTGACCACATGCTCAGAACTGACTGAGAGATCACAGCAAAGGGAAGGTGGTTTCTCCTTATACCAGCTTCCTTGTCTTAAGATCTGCTGGAAGTTGCACCTCAAAGAATTTCCCCTGCATTATGGCTGTCTTTTCATGGCTGTCTTTTCATAGGTTAGAGCAGTGGTGGCGAACGTATGGCACGGGTGCCAGAGGCGGCACTCAGAGCCCTCTCTGTGGGCACGCGTGCCGTCGCCCCAGTCCTAGGCCTTCAGCTGGGTTTTATAAAACCTTTTCGCTTTAGGCCTCCGCCGCCGTGTGCAAAAAAAAAAAAGGTTCAATCAGTCAATTTCAACTTCTCGCGGAAAAAAAAAGATCTTGCAAAGTTGGAATTGATTGATTGAACTTTTTAGTCCCACCCTGTCTGCCGTTACCACTGCAGCCACGCCCACCCAATTGACCACACCCACCCAATGGGCCACACCCACCCGGCACTCGACGATGCATAAGTGGGTTTTGGGTTGCAGTTTGGGCACTCAGTCTCTAAAAGGTTCGCCATCACTGGGTTAGAGCAAATGGGCTTGCTGGTTCCTCCTCCATGGGCATGACTAATCAACCTTTCCTTTGGGTTTCTATATCTGAAATGGTATAACGAAATAACAGAGTTGGAAGGGATCTTGGAGGTCTTCTAGTCCTACTCCCTGGTAGGAGTATGCTACAGTATATGCTACTAAGAGCCATGGTGGCACAGTGGTTAGAATGCAATATTGCAGGCTAACTGTGTCCATAGCCAGGAGTTCAATATAGCAGGAGTTTGATCCTGACCGGCTCAAGGTTGACTCAGACTTCCATCCTTCCGAGGTCAGTAAAATGAGGACACAGATTGTTGGGGGCAATAGGCTGACATTGTAAACTGCTCAGAGAGGGCTGTAAAGCAATATGGAGTGATAGATAAGTCTAAGTGCTATTGCTATTACTTTCAGTCAGACATTAACATCTTTATTAAAATAGATTTTTATCCCACCTTTCTATATATATTATTCAAGCTGGTGAGCACACTTAGTAATACTGCCTCCTACTTTTTCCCATGACAACCTCTCTATGAGGTGGGCCCAGCTGGCTCATATGCCTAAGAAAGGGCTAGATACTCAGAGAGGCCCTGTTTTTGCCAAATGTTTAACCCAGTCAGCTATTCATCCCTTCAAATCTGTGCACTGATAGTGCTAACAGCATCCTATGGTTATAGTGATCATATGTCCTTTATTATAAAGGACAGTCCTTTGCTTCAGACAGATGTCCTTGATTTTGCTCTCGAATTTTCCTTTTAGCTACATACATAAATTTTAGCTACATATAATCGCAAAATTAATGCAGAAAGAATTATGCCACTTCTGACTAAAGCTGATTTCTTCATACTTACATTTTTTGTATATTCTAAGACTTGAGTTCATAGTCATATA
This sequence comes from Azemiops feae, assembly GCA_023970755.1. Taxonomy (NCBI): domain Eukaryota; kingdom Metazoa; phylum Chordata; class Lepidosauria; order Squamata; family Viperidae; genus Azemiops; species Azemiops feae. The sequence continues at coordinate 88,351 of JALGBA010000077.1, read as the reverse complement.
TACTGTGAATTTCTTTTAAAAAAAGTTATTTTAGATTCTTGATAGAAGTTTAGGTTTCATTTTGTTTTTTATTTTCTTACTCATGTTTATTGGTTTGTAAGAAATCAGGAACATTTGAAATATTTAAAAAAAGGATTGAAAATCATCTCTACCCAAGATACATTATTTTGAAAACAGATACTAACTAGAGTACAGTGCAGTACAGTACAGTATGATATAATTGCAGCTCAAATAAAAATACTGTAAGTCTTCCATTTCAACAACTTAATTGTCTTTGAAGAAGAAAATTCCTGCTTCAAAAACAAAAACAAGTAAAATGTTTACTGATTGAGCAAAAGAATATATATTTTCTTTTTTTTACATTTTTTTAATGTGCAATAGAGTTCACTGATGCTTTGCATTCTCAAAAGGATGCAACTTGTTTAATACTGATCCCTGCTCCAGGCAGAATCTCTCTTTTTTGAACTTAAATAATCTGCTCTACAGTTTTTATAGATATTTAAAAAGAAGTTTCACAACACATAATAAATAAAAATGACAGGGCACCCCATCAATCTCTAAATCTGGCATTCTTCCACAGAATATGTAGTATCTCTTCTTCAGCAAGAAATTCATTCCAGCTATAGTAAACATATGTTTCTGCACAATATGTGCAAGATGGAATTCTGCAAAAAGGGTCTTCTTGCAGGGAATGAGTCAAGTTTCCAAAATCCACATCACTATGATTTTTGCATGTTCATGTGTGGGAAATAAAGGCCAAAAATGTTCCTTTGGATCTGATACTTGCCTGCTCTCTTCTTCACCCAGACAGCAGTCTGATTAAAGACAGAAATAAATACATTTTATGCACATACAAGTGAAGTGCCTTCCTTCTTTTGTCCATTTTCTCTCTCATGATGGACATTCCTACAGGAGCCAATAGCCTCAGTTCCATCTGACTTTGTCAGAGGGAGAAACGGAGCAGAAGGCCCTTTCCATTGGCTCCATTAACTGCTTTTAGGGCCCTTCATTCCCAGAATTGCCTCCATCAACATCCTAGGACAGTGGTGGCGAACCTATGGCACGGGTGCCAGAGGTGGCACTCAGAGCCCTCTCTGTGGGCACGCGCGCCGTCGCCCCAGTCCTAGGCCTTCAGCTGGGTTTTATAAAACCTTTTCGCTTTAGGCCTCCGCTGCCGTGTGCAAAAAAAAAAAAAAGGTTCAATCAGTCAATTTCAACTTCTCGCGGGAAAAAAAAAGATCTTGCAAAGTTGGAATTGATTGATTGAACGTTTTAGTCCCACCCTGTCTGCTGTTACCACTGCAGCCACGCCCAGCCAATGGGCCACATCCACCCGGCACTTGACGATGCATAAGTGGGTTTTGGGTTGCAGTTTGGGCACTCAGTCTCTAAGAGGTTCGCTATCACTGTCCTAGGAGGTTCTCAATATGAAAATGGCTTGAAGGAACTGCTTCATCACATTCCCATCCGCTATTATTAAAATTCTTCTGAGAAAACATACACACTCTTCAGGTATTTATTGGAAGAGTGCTGAGGATTCCTTACGTTAGAGACTCATAATTAGCCCTCTACTTTGAAGCATAGTACATACATACCATGACACATAGAAGAAATAAAAAGATAGAACCCAGTAAGACGGAGAAGCATATGAGGATGATGGCCCAATAAGGAAGCTCTGGAAATAATAAATAATGCAAATGCATAAAATTAATGATGAAATTTGCACCCTACCCATTTCCACAGGTCATGTGCACGTGTATATGTGCTTTGGATAGACTATGCTAATTCTGTTTCAGTTTACAGCATTTTCTGTAGGAACTGATACAATAACAATCCTACATTTATTTAGTTCAAAGCAGAGGAAATCTGAAGCTAAAACATCTTGGGGTAAAAGATCCTAATTACCTTGTTTGGATGGTTTTGTTGCCATGGCTGAAGGATATGCTGGAAAAGAATGGAAAGGAAGAAAGGATATCATTAAATATGGAATGGGCAAAAGATAGGCAGAGTCCTGCAGGGATCAAACAAGCCAAGATGGCAAGCACCACCATGCAATAGAAGCTTCACCTCTTTTTTACATGCGATGCTTTCATGGCATGGTGATGGCTGCCATCTTGATTTTTTTATACCCACCCACCCATGGAAACCTCTGGCAGAGTCCAAGATTCTAATTTTGATTCGTTTCTGTTTTTATAATTTATAGTATCTACCTCTGTCAAACATATCTTGTGCTTCCCTCATCTTACCATTAATATTTATGCTGTTATTGTCCAGGCTGTATTTCCCCATTAGGGAAGCATTCTGAGTCAGGTTTTTAAATATATCATGCACAAGGTCTTTGTCAAAAGTCCTTGAACCAAACTCCATTGCAAATGTGCAGATAGAATTGACATCAGTTTGAGTTTCATGGCTAGTGGGTCTGAAAAAGAAAATACAACCCACGGTAAATATTAAAAAGTGAGGTTGAGAAGATAAAGATCTCAGATTTTTATTCGTTAATGTAAAAATAAAAGGACTCAGAATTTTGGAACAGTAATAGCAGTAGCAAATACAAACAAATAGATTTGTGAATGTGGACCTGGATACTCAATTAGCTTTAAATACTGTTTAAAAACGCACCTCAAGTTTGTCACAGAACACCCTAGAAAACTCTTGTTCAGACCACTGCGTTGATATAGATGGTTGAGCTGTTCCAAGGAAAAAGAAGAGGACGGATTAATGGAGTACCAGGAATGATAATGAGCTAAGAAAGAACCAAACCTATTCCTCTTGACACTTTTTCTTGAGGTTTGAAATGGAAAACTTCTTCCATATTTAAATCTGCTTTAAGGAACATGCTGGCTAAAGCTGCAGCATTATCGTTCACTTAAGAGGTGTCAAATGCCCATGGTGTCAAATGTGGGATGACAGATATAAAAGAAATTCACTACAGATTCATATTATGTGTCCCCCCCTTGCGTGGGGGACACAAGGTCCCACATAACCATGGGGTTGGCTGGCCCCATGAACCACCCCACCCCACCCCCGCCGCCTGTATTAACAACTGCTAATTTTCCTCTGGCTGGGCTACAATGCAATCAATAAAATTAAATATTAAAAATGATTATTTTTAAAAAAATATATAAAACAACATTATAAAATTTCAAAAGTGAAGAATTCCAAGATAAAAAATTAGCAATTAATATGCAATGGACTGGCCTACTCATGTGAATTGAAAAATGGAGCAAATTTGAGGTGACCTGCTCATTTCTATTCCTGCGGAGTTAGGCTGGCTGTTAGATATTGCATCTGTTGCAAATTGGCTGTTCTGCAGGGCATTATGTGTTCTGGATATGTTAAACTGTCCAAGATGCCTTTTAGGTAATGGAGAAGATGTACCAGATCTTACTCAATCCTCCACTTTAGTATCTGATTTCCATTTGGCAAAGATATCTATTAATTGGGAGAATCTGCCAAAGGGCCACTTTCCCTCTTCTAACTCTGAAATGGAGGATGAATAGAACAGTTCTTTTTGTAAATATTCTTGCATTTTCCTAGCCTGTTTCTTTAAAAGCAGGGGACATGTGGACTAATAGATAGGTACATTGATTTTTCTTTCCAAAATCAGTCTTATTGTAATTGTGATACTTCCTCTTAAACATGCTCCAATTTTAAAAACTTTGCTTGTGAGCAGAAAGGAACACACTTGAAGATTTGGAGAGGAAAAAGATGATCAGGGGCGAGATACATTTGCTATCCATCAATCTTTTTTTAAGGGAAGGCACTTAAAAAAAACCAACCACACTGCCTTCTATTGCACAATGCATAATGAATAAAGAAAAAAAAAATCCAAACTGTAGAACTACTGCTGTGTATTTTTCTAGGAAGAAAATCTGCAAACATTTTGGGACTTTAACATCAATGAATTCTATAGATGTTTTCAGCCATTTACCTCATCCTTGATGCTCTCTTTGGTTTTCTGATAAACATCTGACTTTGGATTCTTCATGTCCTTGTATGGCAAGTTGATAATGGTGAAATTTACAGTGAAGTTCTTTACCTTTAACATGTGGGGGGGCTTATCGTTTACTGCTTCAGTATTTGTTTCAAGAACTTTCCATAGAAAAAGGAGTGCACAAATATAACAAACATTTATTTACTTGTAAATTTAATAATCACTCAGTCAAGGCAATTCTAAATGGTGTATAAAAGCTAACAAGGCAATAATAATATACATTAGTATTTAATTAAATAAATATACTATATAATTTTAATTTTAAAATACAGTTAATGTAACCCTTCTGTGTTTTAGGAAATATTTTTCTCTTCAGATTGGTGCAAAAGAATGGTATTTTATAATATACACATGGGATTTGTGGCACCTGTTTTTATAGATTTTTATTTCATATGCATCTAGGGTTGTTTTTGTTAATTGTTCACTGTTACTGCCTAAAGCCTTTGGGACAAAATAGTATAACAGATATAGTAAACAAACAAACATTCCACACACTGTGGGGGTTCTCTTACTCCAAGTCCAAAAGGCTTGCAGCAAAGTTATTATAAGCTTCTGAAAGACCCTAAGAGTGTTAAAAATCTATCTATCTATCTATCTATCTATCTATCTATCATCTATCTATCTATCTATCTATCTATCTATCTATCTATCTATCTATCTATCTATCTATCTATCTATCTATCTATCTATCTTTCTATCATCTATCCATCTATCCATCTATCCATCCATCTATCTATCTATCTATCTATCTATCTATCTATCTATCTATCTTTCTATCTTTCTATCATCCATCCATCCATCTATCTATCTATCTATCTATCTATCTATCTATCTATCTATCTATCTATCTATCTATCTATCTATCTATCTATCTATCTATCTATCTATCTATCTATCTATCTATCTATCTATCTATCTATCTATCTATCTATCTATCTATCTATCTATCTATCTATCTACCTACCTACCTACCTACCTACCTATCTAATCTATCTATCTATCTATCTATCTATCTATCTATCTATCTATCTATCTATCTATCTATCTATCTATCTATCTATCTATCTATCTATCTATCTATCTATCTATCTATCTATCTATCTATCTATCTATCTTATCTATCTATCTATCTATCTAATCTATCTATCTATCTATCTATCTATCTATCTATCTATCTATCTATCTATCTATCTATCTATCTATCTATCTATCTATCCATCCATCCATCCATATCTATCTATCTCCTCTCTCTCTCTCTCTCTCTCTCTCTCTCTCTCTCTCTCTCTCTCTCTCTCTCTCTCTCTCTATCTATCTATCTATCTATCTATCTATCTACTGGATGGAGCTGAACATTTACTGGCCACATGCCCTTCCTGACACCTCGTGGCGTTTGCAGCAGATATTTTTTTCTTTGTGCCCTAGGAGAGAAATATCTGCTGTTACCTAGGATTGAACTCTCAATTTTCCAAGTGAGAGGTGAGTATCTTCACCACTAGGTTACCAAGGCGCTCAGAACTGTCTGTCTGACAGATTACATAAGTAATAGGAAAGGAAATATTATAGATTTCTTAAAGGCTTGAGGCCTACATGAATGACCCCTATCATTTTAGTTCATGCCAAACTTTATACCTTCCATGGTGAAGCCCATGATTTGGAACCTGCTACTCAGCCACTGAGAGGTGGCATTCTGGGTCTCTTGTTGAAAGACATCTTTGATGGTGTCTTTGCTGATATTCCTTGCAGGATGGAAGTAACACCTGCAATCAACTATGATGGAACCGATCCTAAAAAGTATAGTAGGGTTTCAGGAAGAGAGAAAAAAGAAACATGGGCTGACTTCAGGCTAAAGCTAAGAAGCAAGTCAGATTGGCAGTAAAATGTTTTAATACACAAAAGCATTTCAAATTATATTACTGCTAGATAAAATCAGACATTTTCAGAGGCAACTTTCAAAGCCATCTTGAGTTTTGATGTCTTCATGATTAAAATGCATAGAGAACAAAAGATTCCTACTATAGTATGCTGAAACTTCATAACCCTTTGCCATAAATGGCTTTTTCAGTGATGCAGAATTTCTAGCCAGCAAAATATAACTGAGAGTTATATTTCCTACTATCTTAGTCAAAGGCTTCCCAACTACCTAAAAATAAATCTATTCAATAGAAGCAGACCTAACAAAAGAGGAGGTGGAGTTGCATTACATATAAAAGATCACTATATCTCTACAGAAATCCACAAAAACAAGGATGAAAACCTCCTAGAATCCATATGGGGCAATATAAAAGGAAAAAAGAATGACATTGCTATAGGTGTATACTACAGGCCACCCAACCAAGCAGAAGAAATAGATGAACTTTTTGCTAAACAACGAACAAATGTATGTAGGAAATATGCCACAGTAGTAATGGGATACTTTAACTACCCTGATATCAAATGGGAGACAAACTCTGCAGCAAGTGGGAAATCAAACAGATTCCTAACCAACCTAGCTGACAACTTTGTCATCCAAAAGTTGGGAGAAGGGAACTAGAGGAAAAGCTAGACCTAATTCTTACTACGGTAATAAAGAAAAAGTGACAGAGGGAGTTGAAGTTGCTGGAACTGTGGATGAGAGTGACCATGTCATACTGGAATTCAATATAATGCAAACATAAGCAATGGAACATAATCCAGCCAGTGTCTTAAACTTTAAAAGAGCTGATTTTAACAAACTCAGAGAGAGCCTAAAAAAAATTCAGTGGATGAAAATCCTAAAGGGGAAAACAACTGAAGAAGCATGGGAACTCTGAAAAATATGATCACAAAAGCCCAGCCCAGCACAATATCATTGAAAAAGAAAAACAAGAAATCCAAGAAGAAAGCAGCATGGTTACACAAAGATCTTTCTTTGTGAAACTGAAAGACTAAAAAGGACAAGTACAAAAAAATGGAAAGAGAGACACATAACTAAGGCAGAGTATCAGCAAATAGCCTGAATCCGCAAAGATGAAGTCAGGAAAGCAAAGGCTCAAAATGAACAAAGATTTGCAACAAATGTCAAAGATAATTAAAAAAAAGTTTCTTTCAACATATAAATAACAAGAAAAAGGTCAAGGAAACAGTCCACTTAAGAGAGAAGCTGGCAAGGAAGTAACAGGCAGTAAAGAGAAAGCAGAGCTGCTTAACTCATTCTTTGCATCAGTCTTCACGCAAAAAGAAGCTATAGTCCAACCTACCAAAAACATAACTGTAAAAGACAGGCTAGAAATAAAAATTAAAATAAGCAAGAAAATGATTAGAGAACACCTATCTGATCTTGATGAATATAAATCACCAGGACCTGATGGATTATATCCCACTGTTCTGAAGGAGCTGGCAGATGTTATCTCAGAACCATTGTACCCTGTCTTTTAAAAATCCTGTAATTCCTGTCAGGGAATTACCTGAGGATTAGAAAAGAGCTGATGTGGTTCCCATCTTCAAAAAAGGGAAAAAACAGACCCAGGAAACTACAGATCAATCAGCCTAACATTAATATCTGAGAAGATACCGGAAAAGATAAAATCAAACTGATTTGCGAACATCTAGAAACAAATAAAAGTTATAACTAAAAGCCAGTATGGGTTTGTTAAAAACAGATCATGCCAAACCAATCTTATTTCATTCTTTGACAAAGTGACTAAATTAGTATAGTCTAAATTAGTATTAGTATAATTTACTTGTACTTCAGTAAGGCATTAGATAAAGTAGACCACAACCTACTATTTGATATACAAAATGTGGGTTAGACAGCATCATCACCAGATGGATTCATAACTGGCTGACCAACCGCACTCAACATGTAGTCCTCAATGGAACTGCATCCACATGGAGGGAAGTATGCAGTGGGGTACCCCAAGGCTCGGTTTTAGGCCCAGTACTCTTCAACATCTTAATCAATTATTTGGATGAGGGATGTGGAACTCCTCAAATTTGCAGACAACACCAAGCTGGCAGGAATAGCCAACACTCCAGAAGATAGGCTTAAGTTACAGAAGGATCTTGACAGACCTGAACAGGTTGCAGGGAACTTAGAGAGCTCCTGATGAACTTGCAAAGAGTTTAGTTAGGCCCAGCTATCCAATGTTAGCTAATAGGTAAGTGGATGGAAAGCAATGGAAAGAGGCAAGGAATGAAATTCTCCTTTATTTTCAGTAGCTCTAAATTGTGTCATAGTTGAAAAGTCTGAAGAAATGTAAAAATTGGGGAGTGCTATTTTGATGTCTTCCCTGCAGCATCTGCTCTACTTTAGTTGAAAAGGTGGGATAAGGAAGGGAAAGGGGACACTTGTTCCTTTACAGACATGCTGGTTTGGAATTCTGGAAGTTAAAAACCTAAAGTGCTAGGAGAATGTGAGTTGGGAAATACTTATTATACTGTTCTTTCTTATTTTTATTTTGTTACTTGTATGTTCCTTCAACCACAGCCAGCTAAGTGACTAACATTCCACCTCCATAATGAAGGTTAATGCAGCACTGATAGTTTCCTAGTGTGCTGCAAAAACAAACCCTCACCTAGAGAATACTATCTCTGTTAAAAGTTTTATATGGACAGATTTAGGTGGTATCTCCAAGTGCTTGGTACTGAAGACAGGTAAGATCCAAACAATGAGTGTATAGACATAGTTTAAATATTTCATGAAATCATAATTATAGTTTCTTGAATAAGCCACATCAGGCTGAATTCACACACCATAATAATCCATAACATAATTCACTTGGTTTTGATTTAATTGTTTATGAACATAATGATGTCATCAGGATCTTGGCTCAGAGTCACCTTTGATAAATACTGACCTTAATTTAGTTACAGCACAAATTTTGAATCCATCGCTGATGGAACTCTGGTGGAAGAGTTGATTCAACTGGAATCAAATCAAATTAAATCCTATTAAGATTAAATCTACACTTTTAAATCTCTTGCTCTGAGATTGATAATGTGATATATTTGAATTTAATGGACATTCAGAGTTAACGGACGTTCTCTTCCTGAGTTACTTTATTGTTACTATAAAGTTGTAGGTGTGCCAGTTTGTGGAAGGTCTGGATGCAGATTAGGAAAATTAATTCAAAAACATCCTACAGAAAAAGGGAATTGGAGAATGTGAGAGAGACTTGCAATGGCATCATCTCATGGTAGTTGCCTATCACAGTGATGGCGAACCTTTTAGAGACTGAGTGCCCAAACTGCAACCCAAAACCCACTTACGCATCGTCGAATGCCGGGTGGGTGTGGCCAATTGGGTGGGCGTGGCCAATTGGGTGGGCGTGGCTGCGGTGGTAACGGCAGACTGGGTGGGACTAAAAAGTTCAATGAATCAATTCCAACTTTGCAAGATCTTTTTTTTCCCGCGAGAAGTTGAAATTGACTGGTTGAACTTTTTTTTTTTTGCACATGGCGGCAGAGGCCTAAAGCGAAAAGGTTTTATAAAACCCAGCTGAAGGCCTAGGACTGGGGTGACGGCACACGTGCCCACAGAGAGGGCTCTGAGTGCCGCCTCTGGCACCCGTGCCATAGGTTCGCCACTACTGGCCTATCATGTTTCCATTCAGGGTTTTGCAGTAGAGGACTTCTAAGTGAAAATCCTCACCTCATTACTGATGGAACCGATCAATTGCTTATATTCTGATGATAATGGATTTGTATTGGTTAAGTTCTTGTTGATAATTTTGAAACCAAGCTCATAACCTACTAGACCTGGAGCTGAATCAGTTGTAGATGGTGAATATCCTAAAAGAAGGAAACAAGAAGCAATCTGCTATTTTTTCTTTTTCTTTCTTTTCCCATTTTACTATCAAGCAAAATTCAAAGCAGTCACAGTCATGGCTGCTTCCTTGATTATAATTTTTATTAAGAATTTTGATTATAACAGTAAAATCTAATATAAAGTAAATTTAATGAAAAAGAGAATACAGAGAAGAAGCAAAAAGTGCAAGGAAAAAGAAAAACAAGAGTATAATGAAGAAAGAGAAAATAAATGTATAAAGAAGTGATTTCCGACTTTCATAACAATATGGTTAAACAAATTTGTGACTCTTCCCTCCCTAATAAAGTTACTTTTTAATAAGAATTTTATTAAGAACCAAAAAACTAACACAAACTAATAAAGAGTAAAAAAGCAAAGAAAGTGAAAAGAAAAAATGTGAAAAAGAAAAAGGTTTCCAATTTTCTTTGCAGCAAATATAAGTACAATTACAAAATTATCTCTTATTCTATATTACAAAACGCACACTTTTTATTATCAATTTTTTCTAATCAAAACCACAAATCATAAATGTATTTTTCTGTTTAATGCAAAATGTCTAGAAGAAATTTCCAGTCAGCCATAAATGTAGGTATTGTTTTTTTCTGATTAAAGAAGTTAATTTAGCCATCTCCATTAGTTCCATCATCTTCATCATCTTTTCCTCTATTGTGGTTAGTGTCGAATATTCCCAGTTTTGAGCATATAATAGTCTTGCTGCAGTTATCATATATAAAAGAAAGTTCCATGGCTTTTTTCTAGTTGCCTGTCCATTCATCCCGAAAGAAAAGTCTCTGGTTGCAGTTTTAACCTTTACAATCTTCTTAATGTACAGTTTGTATTTGTATCCAGATATTTTTACTTTTTTACATGTCCACCAAAACGTGATTAAAATGTTCCTTCATATTGTTCACATTTCCAGCAAACATTCAAAGTGCCTTTATACATTTTAAACAGTTTCTCTGCTGACAGATAGCAGTGTACATCATTTTATAAAAATTCTCTTTGAGATTACAACATAATCTAAATTTCAATCTTTTAGCCACATATTTTCCCATTGGTCCATTTGTATATTGTAGCCAAAAAATTTAGCCCATTTTATCATACATTCTTTCATGTGTTCTTCTGATATTTCATCAGAGGTTTGTACATCTTAGCAATAACATGTTCATCATTAGTACATAGTTATATTTCAAACTCAGTCTCATATTGTTCAAAACCACAAAATCTTTTATCCATTAACATTTTCTGATAAGTGTACATAAGAAAAACATTGACAAGAATATTTTGTTCTTAAATCTTCTCTTGATTTCATTTTACAATCCCCTTGTGAAAATTTTAATACATCACAATAAATGAACCACTTATCATTTCTCTTCTATAAAATGCTTCTTGCACTGAAAGCCAAAAAGGTGTTTTCAGGCAGAATTTATATTTATTACACATTCTAAAAATAGCTGATCTGACATGAGTTCTAAAGTCTACATTCTCTTAGCAACATCTTCTTTTATCTGCTCTCTTAATTTTACAAATCTTTCATCCATTCTTTCTTCCAAATCATCAACTTTTTCCCATCTGATAAAATTTATCATTTGTTAAGAAAAGTTTGAAAGTTTGAAAGTACACACACCATGCCGCCATTTTTAACTGCTTGACACATCGTAAACATGAAAGGGTATCTCAAGATTGTGTCTATTTCTATAAAGTACATCAAGCAATGTCAATGTTCTAAGGAATTCTGTACAAAATTTACGTGATGTGATAATCCTCTTTGGGTAGCAATTACTTGCTTTCTAATAGAATAACAATAGCTCAATATAAAGTGTCTATCTAGCCCAATGTTTGCTTGTAGAAAGTCTTTGGGCATTACCAGAGAAAAGTAAATCTAGAACAGAGTTACCAGCTCTGGACTACAAAATTCTAAATGATCATGAGGTATCAATAAGTCCTGTTGCCATCTAGCAATTATCCAGATTTTTGTAACCCAAATCCGGTAGACATAGAAAAAAAAATTGTAGCCCACTGGCATCTCTTGTTGCTGTCACTGAGACACACTACTGTTTAAGTTAGATAATGTTGGTCAGAAGTAATTCAGTGCTGGACAGCCTCAAAGGTTTTTAGTCACGAAAGCAAAACTAATGCTTCTTACCATTAACAAAAAGGCTGTTTGGATCCAGGTTGTACCTCCCCATCTTGGTGAAATGGTTGGTCTCATTTACGAATTTCTGATATATATTGACTGGATCGAAAGGGGGAGCTGTAGCAGCTTTACGATAGCAGCACACACTGTCTACTCCAGTGTACTTTCTCTGATTTACAGATCTGAGAAGGAAAAGATCCAAATAAAGATATATCACAACAGGTGTACAGATCTTGGAACTACCTGGCAATCTGGAGTATGAAAGGACTTCGAGTTCAGCTCTGCTGTATTTCAGCAACCTATATCCTTGATTCTTTTCTTGACATTGCTTTGTATCATTTTTTTCTTCCTGCCGGTTTGACTATTTAGTATGCCCCTCTTTATTTTCAAGCTAATTTCAACCAAGTATTGAAGCAAAGAAAATTGTTTCGGATGAAAATGACAGACAAAGTTCTTTAGAAATTAGAATGGGGATAATAATGACATGTTAAAAAATGGAATAGAAATAAACTATGGGTTCTCTCAAATATGACAAGGTGTTGTGAGAGATCTATATTATAATCTATTAATCCCCATAGAAGGGCATTTACGGATCCCTAAAAAATTTCCAACCCATAATGCTTACCTTAATGTTGATAAACGGCAGTTGATCAAATCACGGCCAATGTCACTGTTTTTCAATATATCTTCCAGCTAGGTATAAAGAAAAAAATTATGTAATTGTTGCCAATACCAAAACACTATTATGAAAGTCCTATGTAGAAGAGCCATTGGATGCATTGGTCTTCTTACCAAATTAACCAAGAAGCGTTGTGTTGAGGTGAAAATCCTTGATGTGGGATTAGCCATCTGTGGCCTATAGATCAAATTGGTTGCAATGAAGTTGACTGTAAAGCATTCAGTTGCCACTGGAGGTCTGGTAGTGGGAGAAAGAGCTAGAAGAGATACAGTGAATCTCAGGTATAGAAACTGGAGTTGATAGCATATAATCAATCCATCAATCATTGTTTTGTATTTTGTGGTTCCTGTCATGAATACAGGGGATTCAGTGGTGCATAACAGAAGTTTAAGAACAAGCATATCCTTTTCACAGTTTGAAAGTAACTGTTATTCTCAATCTGCGTTGGGTCCAGAAAAGGGCAAGAAGGATGAGCAGGGGCTGGAAACTAAGTTGTGCAAAAGAAAGATTGATGAGTTAAGCCTGGAGAACAGAGGACTCAGAAGGACAATGGTAGCACTTTTCAAGAATGTAATGGGATACTATAGAGAAGGGAATTGGCTGTTCTGTAAAGTCCCAAGATGCGGAATAAATTCACCAAGCAGATTCTTGTTCAGTGTTACAGAACTATTCCTAATAGTCATAATCAGAGTTGGAATATCAGAAATCCATACCCACTCTCTGTTTGAAGATCTCTACTGAACACACCACTTTGGGAATTGACATGGTGCACTGGATTACACCTTTCATTATCTGGAAAATCTTCTCTTCTATTTAACCTTCTTCTACATCCCTGTGGTTTCCACCTTTTGTTTGTGGCAAAAGCCTCTACGGCATATTGCTTTGCTTGCTCCGCAATCGGTACATTTGGGACAAAGTTGGACATTTTAGATTGTGTACCACAGTTGGAGACCATGGCTCAAGAAATTTCTGTAAAGGTGTACTTACTGGTCGGAAGTGATGCTTCATGATAATCTGAAATGGAAAGAGAGGTGCAAAAATGGAAAGAGAGTCACAAAAGAAGGCACAAGAGCACAGTGATGTGGGAAGTTGCTCTCAAGCTCTCCACCATGAGAAAAAGATACAATAAATTCCTCCTATATACTTCCAACTACTCCATCTCAATGAATCTCAGGTAATAGGTTTGCAAATTACCCTGAAGGCCCCAAATAGCAGCAATCTTTAGTTTAAGTAGGGCACTGTGACTAACTCTATATAAAGTGTCCACCTAGTCCAATGATTTCTTGTAAGAAGGTCCTGGGACAGTGTCAGAAAATAATAATCAAGAAGATCAGAGCCACACGTCTGGACTGCAAAACTCCAAATGATCATGAGGTGTTAATAGGCACTGGTACCATCCAGTGGTCATCTAGATTTTTGTAGCTCAAATTTTGTGGGGCTAAAGAAAGTCTTGTACCCCTCTGGCATCTCTCCATGGTGTCACAGAGAAGAACTATCACTTAAGTTACATAACACTGATCAGAACCGATTCAGTGCCAGCCAACCTCATAATCTCTTTAGCAATAGCATTTAGACTTCTATACCCTTCACAATACTATACAGCCCACTCTATGCGGTTTACAATGTCAGAATTTTGCCTCAACAATCTGGGTCCTCATTTTACTTACCTTGGAAGGATGGAAGGCTGAGTCAATCTTGAGCCGGTGATAATTGAACTGCCAAACTGCAAGCAGCCAGCAATCAGCAGAAGTAGCCCGCAATACTACATTCTAACTACTGCATCACCACGGCTCTTTAGTCATGAAAGCAATCTCTGCTTCTTACCATTAACAAAAAGGCTGTTTGGGTCCAGGCTGTACCTCTCCATCTTGGTGAAACCGTTGGTCTCATTTATGAATTTGCGATATATGTTCAATCGATCAAAAGGGGGAGCTGCAGTGGTTTTATGGTAGCAGCAGACACTGTCTACTCCAGTGTTCTTACCCTGATTCACAGGTCTGAGAATGAAAACACACAACTTTAGATATATTCAGAGAAGCTGTAGAGGACTTTGGATGATTTCACAGAGGTAAGGTGGCACTTGGATCTACCTGGCAGGCCGAATAGTAAAAGGTGAGGTCTTCCAGTTCAGACTTAATACAGGTCTGCTGCATTATTGCAGCCTTGAACATTTTGTTGACACTGGTTTGTTCCATGTGTGTGCCACCTCACATTTTTCTTCCCCCTGGTTTAACTATTCAGGATCCCCTCTGGGTATTTCCTAGCTGATTTCATTCTTGAATGGCTCCCTACATTAAAGGGAGACAGTTCTACCATCCTCATTTTGGAGTTTTTCTCACAATATTTTTTTATGTGGTGTTTTTAAACTTTAAATTCCACTTCAGACCTGATTTTGGGAAGGCATGAAGGAAGTTAACCATGGAGCCTCCAGCACAGTGATAGCAAACGAATATTGAAGCAAAGAAAAGGTTTGGGATGAAAATGCTGAAAGAATTTCTTTTAGATATTTGTATATCATGATATGTTACAAACTGGAACTGAAACAAACTATGGATTCTCTCAAATATGACTAGATGTTGCGAAAAGTCCATATTAGAATCCTTTCATCCCTTTAGATATCATCAAAAAAAAATCTCCATTCCATATTTCTTACCTTAATGTTGATAAAGTACAGTTGATCAAATCAGGACCAATCTTGCCAGTGTTCAATATCTGTCCCAACTAGGTTTAAAGGAAAAACTATGTATTTATTACTGGTAGTAAAACACTATTGCTGACTATTTTACGAAAGTCCTATTTGGGAGAGCTATTAGGGTAAGTATGCATTTGCCTCCTCACCAATTTACGAAGCACTCCTTGTGTTGAGCTGAAGAGCTTTGACTTGGGATTACCCATCTGTGGCCTATAGATCAAATTCTTGATAGTGAGGTTGAGTGTAAAGCATTCAGTTAGCACTGGAGGTTTGGAAGTGGGAGAAACAGCTGGAAGAGAAATAATGGATCTCAGATATGGAAATCAGAACTGATGGTATATAATCTATCCATCAATCATTGTTTTGTACACAGGGTTCAGTGGTGCATTACAGAAGTTTAAGAACAAGCATGCGCTTTTCACAGTCTGAAAGTAACTGTTATTCTCAATCTGCTGTGGGTCCAGAAAAGGGCAAGAAGGACGAGCAAGGGCTGAAAACCAAATTGTATAAAAGAAAGATTGATTAATAAAGTCCTGAGAACAGTGGACTGAGCAGGACTATAATAGCACTTTTCAAGAATGTAATGGGATACTATACAGAAGGTAATGGGCTGTTCTGTAACATCCCAAGATGCAGAATAAATTCACAAAGTAGATTCTTGTCCAGTGTTACAGAACTATTCCTCATGGTCATAATCAGAGTTGGAACATCAGAAATCAGTATCCACTCTTTGTTTGAAGATCTCTCCTAAACACATCATTTTGGGAATTGACATGGTGCACTGGTTGACACCTTTTACTGTATGGAAAAATCTTCTCAATATTTAACCTGCTTCTTCTCAATATTTAACCCATCATTTGTGGCAAACACCTCTAGAGCATGCTGCTTTACTTGCTCTGCAATCGGTATATTTGGAACAAGGTTAGACATTTTAGATTGTATACCAGAGTTGGAATTCATGGCTCAAAGAACCTTTGTAAAGGTGTACTTACTGGTCGGAGGTGATGCTTCATGATAATCTGAAATGGAAAGAGAGTTGCAAAAATGGAAAGAGAGTCACAAAAGAAGGCACAAAGCACACTAGTATGGGAAGTCACTCTCAAGCTCTCCAACATGAGAAAAAGAAGAGACGATAAAATCTTTCTACACACTTCCAACTACTCCATATCAACGAATCTCAGATAGTAGGGTTGAGGGTTATCCTGAAGGTCCCCAAATAGCAGCAGTTTTAAAGTAGACCACGGTGACTAACTCTATATAAAGTGTCCACCTAGTCCAGGGGTAGGCAACCTTGGCTCTTTTATGACTCGTGGACTTCAACTCCCAGAATGCCTGGCTGGCTGGGGCAGGGCTAGGCAACCTTGGCTCTTTTATGACTTGTGGACTTCAACTCCCAGAATTCCTGAGCCAGCTTGGCTCAGCTTGGAAACCTCTCCCTTTCCCCTCAGCATGGCTGGCTCAGGAATTCTGGGAGTTGAAGTCCACGAGTCATAAAAGAGCCAAGGTTACCTACCCCTGACCTAGTCCAATGATTTCTTGTAAGAAGGTCCTGGGACAGTGTCAGAAAAAAATCATCCACATGTCTGACTGCAAAACTCCAAATGATCATGAGATGTTAATAGACACTGCTGGCATCTAGTGGTCATCTAGATTTTTTGTAGCCTGAGTTTGGAAGAGCAAGGGGTAGGTAACCTTGGCTCTTTTATGACTTGTGGACTTCAACTCCCAGAATTCCTGAGCCAGCCACGAGTTGAAGTCCACGAGTCATAAAAGAGCCAAGGTTGCCTACCCCTGAGCTAAAGAAAGTCTTGTAGCCCTCCGGCATCCCTCCATCATGTGTCACAGAGAGGAACTACCACTTAAATTATATAACACCGTTCAGAATTGATTCAGTGCCAGCCAGCCTCATAACCTTTTTAGTTATGAAAGCAATCTTTGCTTCTTACCATTAACAAAAAGGCTGTTTGGGTCCAGGTTGTATCTCTCCATCTTGGTGAAACCGTTGGTCTCATTTATGAATTTGCGATATATGTTCACTCGATCAAAAGGGGGAGCTGTGGTGGTTTTACGGTAGCAGCAGACACTGTCAACTCCAGTGTTCTTGCCCTGATTCAGAGGTCTGAGAATGAAAAGACACAACTTGAGACATATTCAGAGAAGCTGTAGAGGACTTTGGATGATTTCACAGAGGTAAGGTCGCATTTGGATCTATTGGCAGGCCCAAAAGTAAAAGGTGAGGTCTTCCAGTTCAGACTTAATACAGGACTGCTACATTATTGAAATCTTGAGCATTTTGTTGACACTGGCTTGTTCCGTGCTAACTCACATTTTTCTTTCCCCTGGTTTAACTAGTCAGGATCCCCTCTGAGTATTTCCTAGCTGATTTTATTCTTGAATGGCTCCCTACATTACAGGGAGACAGTTCTATCACCCTCTTTTTGGAGTTTTTCCGACAGCATTTTTAACCTGATGTTTTTAAACATAAAATTCCACTTGAAACCTGATTTTGGGAAGGCATGGAGGAAGCTAACCATGGAGCCTCCAGCACAGTGATAGGAACTTAATATTGAAGTAAAGAAATGGTTTGGGATGAAAATGCTTTAAGGACTCTTCTAGAGATTTGTATCTCAATGTGATATGTTACAGACTGGAACTGAAACAAACTATGGATTATCTCAAATAGGATTAGATGTTGTGAGAAGTCCATATTAGAATACTTTCATCCCCTTAACAGGGCATTTAGATATCACGAAAAAAATCTCCATCCAATATTACTTACCTTAATGTTGATAAACTACAGTTGATCAAATCAAGACCAATCTTGCTGGTGTTCAATATTTGTCCAAGCTAGGTGTAAAGGAAAAACTATGTATTTATTGCTGATGGTAAAACACAATTACCCATTATTTTATGAAAATCTAATGTGGAAGAACTATTGGGGTAAGTATGCATTTATCTTCTCACCAATTTACATAAGAGACCTTGTCTTGGTTTAATTAAAAGCCGATGTATTTATGGCAAATAGTAAAACACTATTGCTGAATATATTATGAAAGTCCTATGTGGGAGAACTATTGGACAAAGTATGCATTGGTCTTCTTACCAAATTAACGACGAATCGTTGTGTTGAGGTGAAAATCCTTGATGTGGGATTAGCCATCTGTGGCCTATAGATCAAATTGGTTGCAATGAAGTTGACTGTAAAGCATTCAGTTGCCACTGGAGGTCTGGTAGTGGGAGAAAGAGCTAGAAGAGATACAGTGAATCTCAGGTATAGAAACTGGAGTTGATAGCATATAATCAATCCATCAATCATTGTTTTGTATTTTGTGGTTCCTGTCATGAATACAGGGGATTCAGTGGTGCATAACAGAAGTTTAAGAACAAGCATATCCTTTTCATAGTTTGAAAGTAACTGTTATTCTCGATCTGGTTGTAGGCTCAGAAAAGGGAAGGAAGGATGAGCAGGATGTGCAAAAGAAAGATTGATGGGTTAAGTCTGGAGAACAGAGGTCTCAGAAAGACTATGGTAGCACTTTTCAAGAAAGTAAAGGGGTACTATACAGAAGGGCATGGGCTGACCCAAGATCCTGAATAAATTCACAAGGCAGATTCTTTGTTCAGTGTTACAGAACAATTCCAAATGGTCATAATCAGAGTTGGAATATCAGAAATCAGTATCCACATTTCAAGATCTTTACTGAACAGACCACCTTGGGAATTGACATGCTGCATTGGTTGACCCTTGTAGTGTCTGGAAAATCTTAATATTTAACCTGCTTCTCCATCCCTGTGGTTTCCATCCATCGTTTATGGCAGTGGTGGTGAACCTATGGCACGGGTGCCAGAGGCGGCACTCGGAGCCCTCTCTGCGGGCACACATGCCATTGCCCCAGCCTTGTCTCCCCCCGCAACCCCCTCCTCGCCAGCAGCCCCCCTGGAGGAGAGTCGCCCCTGAGCGTGGCCCATGTGGAGCAGTGCAGCCAAGGACATGGCAGCCAGCCAGCGTAGACAAGATTCTGCCCTCACGCCCCATCGCGCACAGTTGATGCTGCGGGGCGCGGGCAGAGGGCGTGGCCGCCATGGTGCTGCTGGGCGATCTGCGGTGAGCCCTAGAGATGGTGAGTGGCCCTGCGGGCAGGCGGGGTGGCGGCGGAGCGGGGGCAGGGCAGGGGGTGGAGTGGGGGCGGGGCCAGTTTTTGGGCACTCGGTCTCTAAAAGGTTCGCCATCAGTGGTTTATGGCAAAAGCCTCTAGGGCAAACTGCTCTACTTCCTCTGCAATCAGTATATTTAGGACAAGTTGGGACATATTAGATTGTGTACCACAGTTGGAGTCCATGGTTCAAGAAACCTGTAAAGGTGTACTTACTGGTCGGAGCTGATGCTTCATGGTAATCTGAAATGGAGAGAGAGTTGCAAAAATGGAAAGAGTCACAAAGGAAGAAACAAGAGCACACTGGTATTTGGAAGTCACTCTCAAGCTCTCCACCATGAGAAAAAGAAGATACAATAAATTCTTCCTACACACTTCCAACTACTCCATATCAAAAAATCTCAGATAGTAGGGTTGCAAATTATCCTGAAGGTCCCCAAATAGCAGCAGTTTTAAAGTAGGCCACCTAGTCCAATGATTGCTTTTAAGAAAGTCCCGGGAGAGTGTAAAAAATAATAATTGAGAACAGAGCCAGCACGTCTGGACTACAAAACTCCAAAATGACCATGACGGGTTAATAAACATGTTGCCATCTACTGGTCATATACATTTTTGTAGCCTGAATTTGGTAGAGCTAAAGAAACTCTTGTAGCCCTCTGGCATCTCTCCATCGTGTGTCACAGAGAGGAACTACCACTTAAGTTACATAACACTGGTCAGACTCGATTCAGTGCTGGCCAGCCTCATAACCTTTTTAGTCATGAAAGCAATCTTTGCTTCTTACCATTAACAAAAAGGCTGTTTGGGTCCAGGTTGTATCTCTCCATCTTGGTGAAACCGTTGGTCTCATTTATGAATTTGCGATATATGTTCACTCGATCAAAAGGGGGAGCTGTGGTGGTTTTACGGTAGCAGCAGACACTGTCTACGCCGGTGTTCTTGCCCTGATTCACAGGTCTGAGAATGAAAAGACACAACTTGAGACATATTCAGAGAATCTGTAGTGGACTTTGGATGATTTCACAGAGGTAAGGTCGCATTTGGATCTATTGGCAGACTGAAAAGTAAAAGGTGAGGTCTTCCAGTTCAGACTTAATACAGGTCTGCTGCATTATTGCAACCTTGAGCATTTTGTTGACACTGGTTTGTTCCATGACCATGCCAACTCACAATTTTCTTTACCCTTGTTTCACTGTTTGGGATCCCCTCTGGGTATTTCCTAGCTGATTTCATTTTTGAATGGCTCCCTACAGTAGACAGACACAGTTCTATCACCCTCTTTTTGGAGTTTTTCAGACAGCATTTTTAATCTGTTGTTTTAAAATTTTAAATTCCACTTCAAACCTGATTTTGGGAAGGCATTGGGGAAGCTAACCATGGAGCCTCCAGCACAATGACAGAAACTTAATATTGAACCAAGCAAATGGTTTGGGATGAAAATGCTTTAAGGAGTCTTTTAAAGATTTATAAATGTGATATGTTACAGACTGGAACTAAAAATAAACTATGGATTCTCAGAAATATGACTAGATGTTGCGAAAAGTCCATATTACAATACTTTTATCCCCATAACAGGGCATTAAGATATCACCAAAAAATCTCTATCCAATATTACTTACCTTAATGTTGATAAACTACAGTTGATCAAGTCAGGACCAATCTTGCTGGTGTTCAATATTTGTCCCATCTAGGTGTAAAGGAAAAACTGTATTTATTGCTGGTGGTAAAACATGATTGCCCATTATTTTATGAAAATTTAATGTGGAAGAGCTACTTGGGGTAAGTATGCATTTGTCTTCTTACCAAATTAACCAAGAATCGTTGTGTTGCGCTGAAAATCCTTGATGCAGGATTATCCATCTGTGGCCTATAGATCAAATTAGTTGCAATGAAGTTGACTGTAAAGCATTCGGTTGCCACTGGAGGTTTGGAAGTGGGAGAAACAGCTGGAAGAGGAATAATGGATGTCAGATATAGAAATCAGAACTGATAGTATATAATCTATCCATCAATCACTGTTTTTTAACTTATACTTCCTGTCATGAACGTGGGGTTCATTGGTTCATTACAGAAGTTTAAGGACAAGCATATCCTTTTCACAGTTTTAAAGTAAATGTTATTCTCAATGTATTGTGGGTCTTGAAAAGGGCAAAAAGGATGAGTAAGGGCTGGAAACCAAGTTGTACAAAAGAAAGATTGATGGGCTAAGCCTGGAGAACAAAAGACTCAGAAGGACAATGGTAGCACTTTTCAAGGATGTAATGGAATACTATAGAGAAGGGAATCGGTTGTTCTGTAAAGTCCCAAGATGCGGAATATGTTCACAAGATAGATTCTTCTTCAGTGTTACAGAACTATTCCTAATAGTCATAATCAGAGTTGGAATATCAGAAATCAGTATCCACCCTCTGTTTGAAGATCTCTACTGAACACACCACTTTGGGAATTGACATGGTGTACTGGGTGACATCTTTTACTAGAAAATCTTCTCAATATTTAATGTGCTTCTATAGTCCTGTAGTTTCCAGCTATTGTTTGTGGCAAAAGCCTCTAGGGCACAATGCTTTACTTGCTCCGCAATCGATATATTTGGGACAGGGTTGTACATTTTAGATTGTGTACCACAGTTGAAGTCGATGTCTCAAGAAACCTCTGTAAAGGTGTACTTACTGGTCGCAGGTGATGCTTCATGATAATCTGAAATGGAAAGAGAGTTGTAAAAATGGAAAGAGAGTCACAAAAGAAGGCACAAGAGCACACTGGTATGGGAAGTCACTCTCAAGTTCTCCACCATGAGAAAAAGAGACGATAAATTCCTCCTATATACTTCCAACTACTCCATCTCAACGAATCTCAGATAGTAGGGTTGCAAATTATCCTGAAGGCCCCAAATAGCAGCAATCTTTAGTTTAAGTAGGCCACTGTGACTAACTGTATATAAAGTGTCCACCTAGTCCAATGATTTCTTGTAAGAAGGTCCTGGGACAGTGTCAGAAAAACATCATCAAGAAGAACAGAGCCAGCATGTCTGGACTGCAGAATTCCAAATGACCATGCCGGGTTAATAAACATGTTGCCATCTACTGGTCATCTAAATTTCTGTAGCCTGAGTTTGGTAGAGTTAAAGAAAGTCTTGTAGCCCTCTGGCAGCTGCTCCATTGTGTTATCGAGAGGAATTATCACTTAAGTTACTTAACATTGGTCAGAACCGATTCAGTGCCAACCTCATAACGTCTTTAGCCATGAAAATAATCTCTGTTTCTTACCATTAACAAAAAGGCTGCTTGGGTCCAGGCTGTACCTCTCCATCTTGGTGAAACCATTGTTCTCATTTATGAATTTGCGATATATGTTCACTCGATCAAAAGGGGGAGCTGTGGTGGTTTTACGGTAGCAGCAGACACTGTCTACGCCGGTGTTCTTGCCCTGATTCACAGGTCTGAGAATGAAAAGACACAACTTGAGACATATTCAGAGAAGCTGTAGAGGACTTTGGATGATTTCTCAGAGGTAAGATTTGGAAGTTTTCATACAGCATTTTTAATCTTCTGTTTTTAAATTTTAAATTCCACATCAAACCTGATTTTGGGAAGGCATGGAGGAAGCTAACCATGGAGCCTCCAGCAGAATGATAGGAAATGAATTCTGAAGCAAAGAAATGTTTTGGGGTGAAGATGTGGAAAGGAGTCTTTTAGAGATTTTTATATCAATGTAATATGTTACAGACTGGAACTGAAAGAAACTATGGGTTCTCTGAAATAGACTAAATGTTGTCAGAAGTCATCTCCATTAGAGGGCATTTAGGTATCACAAAAAAAATCCCCATCCCATATTACTTACCTTAATGTTGATAAGCTACAGTTGATGAAATCAGGACCAATCTTGCTAGTGTTCAATATCTGTCCCAACTAGGTTTAAAGGAAAAACTATGTATTTATTGCTGGTAGTAAAACACTACTGCTGACTATTTTGTGAAAATCTTATGTGGAAGAGTTACTAGGGTAAATATGCATTTGTCTCCTCACCAATTTACCGAAGACTCCTTGCGTTGAGCTGAAGAACCTTGACTTGGGATTATCCATCTGTGGCCTATAGATCAAATTAGTTGCAGTGAAGTTGACCGTAAAGCATTCGGTTGCCACTGGAGGTTTGGAAGTGGGAGAAACAGCTGGAAGAGGAATAATGGATGTGAGATATGGAAATCAGAACTGATAGTATATAATCTATCCATCAATCACTGTTTTGTATCTTATAGTTCCTATCATGAACTTGGGGCTCAGTGGTGCATTACAGAAGTTTAAGAAGAAGCAAATCTTTTTCACAAGCTGTTATTCTCGATCTGTTGTGGGTCCAGAAAAGGGCAAAAAGGACGAGCAAGGGCTGGAAACCAAGTTGTGCAAAAGAAAGGTTGATGGGTTAAGCCAGAGGTCTCCAAACATTCTGGGTTTGAGGACCGGAGGGAAAGAGAGCAGTTTCAAAATTGGTGAGTGCGCTTGCGCGTGCGCACACAAGACCACACACACTGGCTCGCCACTAGCAGCCCCGTTCGCGCATGCGGCATGCACTGGCCCATGCACATGCGTGAGTGGCAGCGTACCCCCATGGCGGCTGGCGGCCCGTTCACACATGCGCCAACGGGCCGCACAAACCTCCTGGGCTAGCGGCGCATGCACAAATGAGCTGCAGACACCCGCCTCACACTAGCATCCCCGTTCGCGCCCACGTGCATGTGCAAACATCAGCGGACACTAGCACGAGTGGGGGGAAAATACACACCCACGCGTGCACGCATCGGCCAGCTGTTTCTGTGGCCCGCTGGCCAAAAGACCACGGCCCGCTCCCGGGCCCCGGACCATAGGTTGGGGACTCCTGGGTTAAGCCTTGAGAACAGAACTGAGCAGGATGATGGTAGCACTTTTCAAGAATGTAAAGCAGTAGTATACAAAAGGGAATAGACTCAGTGGTGGGATTCAGCCAGGTTGCACCACGTCGGCAGGACCGATAGCTAATTTTTTGTTGCCCAGGCCCAGAATGGACTTCCGGAAGCAGCATCCACGCAGAGAACTGGTTATTCACATATTTGAATCCGATCACTGAATATGCTGTTGTGTAAAATCGCAAGATGCGGAATAAATTCACAAGGCAGATTCTTGTTTGGAGTTACAGAACTGTTCCTAATGGTCAAAATCAGAGTTGGAATATCAGAAATCAGTATCCACTCTCTGTTTGAAGATCTCTACTGAACACACCACTTTGGGAATTGACTTGGTGCACTGGTTGACAACTTTTACTGTCTGGGAAATCTTCTTAATATTTAACCTGCTTCTACATCCCTG
Source organism: Azemiops feae (assembly GCA_023970755.1). Classification (NCBI taxonomy): domain Eukaryota; kingdom Metazoa; phylum Chordata; class Lepidosauria; order Squamata; family Viperidae; genus Azemiops; species Azemiops feae. The sequence continues at coordinate 63,595 of JALGBA010000077.1, read as the reverse complement.
TGGTTTCCTGACATTGTTTTTGGCAAAAGCCGCTAGAGCATACTACTTTATTTAGAGCATACTACTTTATTTGCTCTGCAATTGGATTATTTGAAACAACACTGAATATTTAGATTGTATACCACAGTTGGAATTCATGGCTCAAAGAACCTTTGTAAAGGTGTACTTACTGGTTGCAGGCGATGCTTCATGATAATCTGAAATGGAAAGAGATTTGTAAAAATGGAAAGAGAGTCACAAAAGAAGGGACAAAAGCACACTGGTATGGGAAGTCACTCTCAAATTGTCCACCATGAGAAAAAGAAGAGACGATAAATTCCTCCTATATACTTCCAACTACTCCATCTCAACGAATCTCAGATAGTAGGGTTGCAAATTATTCTGAAGGTCTCCAAATAGCAGCAGTCTTTAGTTTAAGTAGGCCACTGTGACTAACTGTATATAAAGTGTCCATCTAGTCCAACGATTTCTTGTATAAAGGTCCTGGGACAGTGTCAGAAAAAAATCATCGAGAAGAACAGAGCCAGCATGTCTGGACTGCAAAATTCCAAATGACCATGACGGGTTAATAAACATGTTGCCATCTACTGGTCATCTAAATTTCTGTAGCCTGAGTTTGGTAGAGCTAAAGAAAGTCTTGTAGCCCTCTGGCAGCTGTCCATTGTGTTATCGAGAGGAATTATCACTTAAGTTACTTAACATTGGTCAGAACCGATTCAGTGCCAACCTCATAACATCTTTAGCCATGAAAACAATCTCTGCTTCTTACCATTAACAAAAAGGCTGTTTGGGTCCAGGCTGTATGTCTCCATCTTGGTGAAACTGTTGGTCTCATTTATGAATTTGCGATATATGTTCACTCGATCAAAAGGGGGAGCTGTAGTGATTTTATGATAGCAACAGACACTGTCTACTCCGGTGTTCTTGCCCTGATTCACAGGTCTGAGAATGAAAAGACACAACTTGAGACATATTCAGAGAAGCTGTAGAGGACTTTGGATGATTTCTCAGAGGTAAGGTTTGGAAGTTTTCATACAGCATTTTTAATCTTCTGTTTTTAAATTTTAAATTCCACATCAAACCTGATTTTGGGAAGGCATGGAGGAAGCTAACCATGGAGCCTCCAGAACAATGATAGGAAATGAATTCTGAAGCAAAGAAATGTTTTGGGGTGAACATGTGGAAAGGAGTCTTTTAGAGATTTTTATATCAATGTGATATGTTACAGACTGGAACTGAAAGAAACTATGGGTTCTCTCAAATAGACTAAATGTTGTCAGAAGTCATCTCCATTAGAGGGCATTTAGGTATCACAAAAAAAATCCCCATCCCATATTACTTACCTTAATGTTGATAAGCTACAGTTGATGAAATCAGGACCAATCTTGCTAGTGTTCAATATCTGTCCCAACTATGTTTAAAGGAAAAACTATGTATTTATTGCTGGTAGTAAAACACTACTGCTGACTATTTTGTGAAAATCTTATGTGGAAGAGTTACTAGGGTAAATATGCATTTGTCTCCTCACCAATTTACCGAAGACTCCTTGCGTTGAGCTGAAGAACCTTGACTTGGGATTATCCATCTGTGGCCTATAGATCAAATTAGTTGCAGTGAAGTTGACCGTAAAGCATTCGGTTGCCACTGGAGGTTTGGAAGTGGGAGAAACAGCTGGAAGAGGAATAATGGATGTGAGATATGGAAATCAGAACTGATAGTATATAATCTATCCATCAATCACTGTTTTGTATCTTATAGTTCCTATCATGAACTTGGGGCTCAGTGGTGCATTACAGAAGTTTAAGAAGAAGCAAATCTTTTTCACAAGCTGTTATTCTCGATCTGTTGTGGGTCCAGAAAAGGGCAAAAAGGACGAGCAAGGGCTGGAAACCAAGTTGTGCAAAAGAAAGGTTGATGGGTTAAGCCAGAGGTCTCCAAACATTCTGGGTTTGAGGACCGGAGGGAAAGAGAGCAGTTTCAAAATTGGTGAGTGCGCTTGCGCGTGCGCACACAAGACCACACACACTGGCTCGCCACTAGCAGCCCCGTTCGCGCATGCGGCATGCACTGGCCCATGCACATGCGTGAGTGGCAGCGTACCCCCATGGCGGCTGGCGGCCCGTTCACACATGCGCCAACGGGCCGCACAAACCTCCTGGGCTAGCGGCGCATGCACAAATGAGCTGCAGACACCCGCCTCACACTAGCATCCCCGTTCGCGCCCACGTGCATGTGCAAACATCAGCGGACACTAGCACGAGTGGGGGGAAAATACACACCCACGCGTGCACGCATCGGCCAGCTGTTTCTGTGGCCCGCTGGCCAAAAGACCACGGCCCGCTCCCGGGCCCCGGACCATAGGTTGGGGACTCCTGGGTTAAGCCTTGAGAACAGAACTGAGCAGGATGATGGTAGCACTTTTCAAGAATGTAAAGCAGTAGTATACAAAAGGGAATAGACTCAGTGGTGGGATTCAGCCAGGTTGCACCACGTCGGCAGGACCGATAGCTAATTTTTTGTTGCCCAGGCCCAGAATGGACTTCCGGAAGCAGCATCCACGCAGAGAACTGGTTATTCACATATTTGAATCCGATCACTGAATATGCTGTTGTGTAAAATCGCAAGATGCGGAATAAATTCACAAGGCAGATTCTTGTTTGGAGTTACAGAACTGTTCCTAATGGTCAAAATCAGAGTTGGAATATCAGAAATCAGTATCCACTCTCTGTTTGAAGATCTCTACTGAACACACCACTTTGGGAATTGACTTGGTGCACTGGTTGACAACTTTTACTGTCTGGGAAATCTTCTTAATATTTAACCTGCTTCTACATCCCTGTGGTTTCCTGACATTGTTTTTGGCAAAAGCCGCTAGAGCATACTACTTTATTTGCTCCGCAATTGGATTATTTGAAACAACACTGAATATTTAGATTGTATACCACAGTTGGAATTCATAGCTCAAAAAACCTTTGTAAAGGTGTACTTACTGGTTGCAGGCGATGCTTCATGATAATCTGAAATGGAAAGAGAGTTGTAAAAATGGAAAGAGAGTCACAAAAGAAGGCACAAGAGCACACTGGTATGGGAAGTCACTCTCAAATTGTCCACCATGAGAAAAAGAAGAGACGATAAATTCCTCCTATATACTTCCAACTACTCCATCTCAACGAATCTCAGATAGTAGGGTTGCAAATTATTCTGAAGGTCTCCAAATAGCAGCAGTCTTTAGTTTAAGTAGGCCACTGTGACTAACTGTATATAAAGTGTCCATCTAGTCCAACGATTTCTTGTATAAAGGTCCTGGGACAGTGTCAGAAAAAAATCATCGAGAAGAACAGAGCCAGCATGTCTGGACTGCAAAATTCCAAATGACCATGACGGGTTAATAAACATGTTGCCATCTACTGGTCATCTAAATTTCTGTAGCCTGAATTTGGTAGAGCTAAAGAAAGTCTTGTAGCCCTCTGGCAGCTGTCCATTGTGTTATCGAGAGGAATTATCACTTAAGTTACTTAACATTGGTCAGAACCGATTCAGTGCCAACCTCATAACGTCTTTAGCCATGAAAATAATCTCTGTTTCTTACCATTAACAAAAAGGCTGCTTGGGTCCAGGCTGTACCTCTCCATCTTGGTGAAACCATTGGTTTCATTTATGAATTTGCGATATATGTTCACTCGATCAAAAGGGGGAGCTGTGGTGGTTTTACGGTAGCAGCAGACACTGTCTACGCCGGTGTTCTTGCCCTGATTCACAGGTCTGAGAATGAAAAGACACAACTTGAGACATATTCAGAGAAGCTGTAGAGGACTTTGGATGATTTCTCAGAGGTAAGATTTGGAAGTTTTCATACAGCATTTTTAATCTTCTGTTTTTAAATTTTAAATTCCACATCAAACCTGATTTTGGGAAGGCATGGAGGAAGCTAACCATGGAGCCTCCAGCAGAATGATAGGAAATGAATTCTGAAGCAAAGAAATGTTTTGGGGTGAAGATGTGGAAAGGAGTCTTTTAGAGATTTTTATATCAATGTGATATGTTACAGACTGGAACTGAAACAAACTATGGGTTCTCTGAAATAGACTAAATGTTGTCAGAAGTCATCTCCATTAGAGGGCATTTAGGTATCACAAAAAAAATCCCCATCCCATATTACTTACCTTATTGTTGATAAGCTACAGTTGATGAAATCAGGACCAATCTTGCTAGTGTTCAATATCTGTCCCAACTAGGTTTAAAGGAAAAACTATGTATTTATTGCTGGTAGTAAAACACTACTGCTGACTATTTTGTGAAAATCTTATGTGGAAGAGTTACTAGGGTAAATATGCATTTGTCTCCTCACCAATTTACCGAAGACTCCTTGCGTTGAGCTGAAGAACCTTGACTTGGGATTATCCATCTGTGGCCTATAGATCAAATTAGTTGCAGTGAAGTTGACCGTAAAGCATTCGGTTGCCACTGGAGGTTTGGAAGTGGGAGAAACAGCTGGAAGAGGAATAATCGATGTGAGATATGGAAATCAGAACTGATAGTATATAATCTATCCATCAATCACTGTTTTGTATCTTATAGTTCCTATCATGAACTTGGGGCTCAGTGGTGCATTACAGAAGTTTAAGAAGAAGCAAATCTTTTTCACAAGCTGTTATTCTCGATCTGTTGTGGGTCCAGAAAAGGGCAAAAAGGACGAGCAAGGGCTGGAAACCAAGTTGTGCAAAAGAAAGGTTAATGGGTTAAGCCAGAGGTCTCCAACCTTTCTGGGTTCGAGGACTGGAGGGAAGGAGAGCAGTTTCAAAATTGGTGAGTGCGCTTGCGCGTGCGCACACAAGACCACACACACTGGCTCACCACTAGCAGCCCCGTTCGCGCATGCGGCATGCTCTGGCCCGTGCACATGCGTGAGTGGCAGCGTATCCCCATGGCGGCTAGCGGCCCGTTCACGCTTGCGCCAACGGGCCGCGCAAACTTCCTGGGCTAGCGGTGCATGCACAAATGAGCTGCAGATACCCGCCTCACACTAGCATCCCCGTTCGCGCCCACGTGCATGTGCAAACATCAGCGGACACTAGCACGAGTGGGGGGGAAATACACACCCACGCGTGCACGCATCGGCCAGCTGTTTCTGTCGCCCGCTGGCCAAAAGACCACGGCCCGCTCCCGGGCCCCAGACCATAGGTTGGGGACTCCTGGGTTAAGCCTTGAGAACAGAACTGAGCAGGATGATGGTAGCACTTTTCAAGAATGTAAAGCAGTAGTATACAAAAGGGAATAGACTCAGTGGTGGGATTCAGCCAGGTCGCACCACTTCGGCAGGACCGATAGCTAATTTTTTGTTGCCCAGGCCCAGAATGGACTTCCGGAAGCGGCATCCATGCAGAGAACTGGTTATTCACATATTTGAATCCGATCACTGAATATGCTGTTGTGTAAAATCGCAAGATGCTGAATAAATTCACAAGGCAGATTCTTGTTTGGAGTTACAGAACTGTTCCTAATGGTCAAAATCAGAGTTGGAATATCAGAAATCAGTATCCACTCTCTGTTTGAAGTTCTCTACTGAACACACCACTTTGGGAATTGACTTGGTGCACTGGTTGACAACTTTTACTGTCTGGGAAATCTTCTTAATATTTAACCTGCTTCTACATCCCTGTGGTTTCCTGACATTGTTTTTGGCAAAAGCCGCTAGAGCATACTACTTTATTTGCTCCGCAATTGGATTATTTGAAACAACACTGAATATTTAGATTGTATACCACAGTTGGAATTCATAGCTCAAAAAACCTTTGTAAAGGTGTACTTACTGGTTGCAGGCGATGCTTCATGATAATCTGAAATGGAAAGAGAGTTGTAAAAATGGAAAGAGAGTCACAAAAGAAGGCACAAGAGCACACTGGTATGGGAAGTCACTCTCAAATTGTCCACCATGAGAAAAAGAAGAGACGATAAATTCCTCCTATATACTTCCAACTACTCCATCTCAACGAATCTCAGATAGTAGGGTTGCAAATTATTCTGAAGGTCTCCAAATAGCAGCAGTCTTTAGTTTAAGTAGGCCACTGTGACTAACTGTATATAAAGTGTCCATCTAGTCCAACGATTTCTTGTATAAAGGTCCTGGGACAGTGTCAGAAAAAAATCATCGAGAAGAACAGAGCCAGCATGTCTGGACTGCAAAATTCCAAATGACCATGACGGGTTAATAAACATGTTGCCATCTACTGGTCATCTAAATTTCTGTAGCCTGAATTTGGTAGAGCTAAAGAAAGTCTTGTAGCCCTCTGGCAGCTGTCCATTGTGTTATCGAGAGGAATTATCACTTAAGTTACTTAACATTGGTCAGAACCGATTCAGTGCCAACCTCATAACGTCTTTAGCCATGAAAATAATCTCTGTTTCTTACCATTAACAAAAAGGCTGCTTGGGTCCAGGCTGTACCTCTCCATCTTGGTGAAACCATTGGTCTCATTTATGAATTTGCGATATATGTTCACTCGATCAAAAGGGGGAGCTGTGGTGGTTTTACGGTAGCAGCAGACACTGTCTACGCCGGTGTTCTTGCCCTGATTCACAGGTCTGAGAATGAAAAGACACAACTTGAGACATATTCAGAGAAGCTGTAGAGGACTTTGGATGATTTCTCAGAGGTAAGGTTTGGAAGTTTTCATACAGCATTTTTAATCTTCTGTTTTTAAATTTTAAATTCCACATCAAACCTGATTTTGGGAAGGCATGGAGGAAGCTAACCATGGAGCCTCCAGCAGAATGATAGGAAATGAATTCTGAAGCAAAGAAATGTTTTGGGGTGAAGATGTGGAAAGGAGTCTTTTAGAGATTTTTATATCAATGTGATATGTTACAGACTGGAACTGAAACAAACTATGGGTTCTCTGAAATAGACTAAATGTTGTCAGAAGTCATCTCCATCACAAAAAAAATCCCCATCCCATATTACTTACCTTATTGTTGATAAGCTACAGTTGATGAAATCAGGACCAATCTTGCTAGTGTTCAATATCTGTCCCAACTATGTTTAAAGGAAAAACTATGTATTTATTGCTGGTAGTAAAACACTACTGCTGACTATTTTGTGAAAATCTTATGTGGAAGAGTTACTAGGGTAAATATGCATTTGTCTCCTCACCAATTTACCGAAGACTCCTTGCGTTGAGCTGAAGAACCTTGACTTGGGATTATCCATCTGTGGCCTATAGATCAAATTAGTTGCAGTGAAGTTGACCGTAAAGCATTCGGTTGCCACTGGAGGTTTGGAAGTGGGAGAAACAGCTGGAAGAGGAATAATGGATGTGAGATATGGAAATCAGAACTGATAGTATATAATCTATCCATCAATCACTGTTTTGTATCTTATAGTTCCTATCATGAACTTGGGGCTCAGTGGTGCATTACAGAAGTTTAAGAAGAAGCAAATCTTTTTCACAAGCTGTTATTCTCGATCTGTTGTGGGTCCAGAAAAGGGCAAAAAGGACGAGCAAGGGCTGGAAACCAAGTTGTGCAAAAGAAAGGTTGATGGGTTAAGCCAGAGGTCTCCAAACATTCTGGGTTTGAGGACCGGAGGGAAAGAGAGCAGTTTCAAAATTGGTGAGTGCGCTTGCGCGTGCGCACACAAGACCACACACACTGGCTCGCCACTAGCAGCCCCGTTCGCGCATGCGGCATGCACTGGCCCATGCACATGCGTGAGTGGCAGCGTACCCCCATGGCGGCTGGCGGCCCGTTCACACATGCGCCAACGGGCCGCACAAACCTCCTGGGCTAGCGGCGCATGCACAAATGAGCTGCAGACACCCGCCTCACACTAGCATCCCCGTTCGCGCCCACGTGCATGTGCAAACATCAGCGGACACTAGCACGAGTGGGGGGAAAATACACACCCACGCGTGCACGCATCGGCCAGCTGTTTCTGTGGCCCGCTGGCCAAAAGACCACGGCCCGCTCCCGGGCCCCGGACCATAGGTTGGGGACTCCTGGGTTAAGCCTTGAGAACAGAACTGAGCAGGATGATGGTAGCACTTTTCAAGAATGTAAAGCAGTAGTATACAAAAGGGAATAGACTCAGTGGTGGGATTCAGCCAGGTTGCACCACGTCGGCAGGACCGATAGCTAATTTTTTGTTGCCCAGGCCCAGAATGGACTTCCGGAAGCAGCATCCACGCAGAGAACTGGTTATTCACATATTTGAATCCGATCACTGAATATGCTGTTGTGTAAAATCGCAAGATGCGGAATAAATTCACAAGGCAGATTCTTGTTTGGAGTTACAGAACTGTTCCTAATGGTCAAAATCAGAGTTGGAATATCAGAAATCAGTATCCACTCTCTGTTTGAAGATCTCTACTGAACACACCACTTTGGGAATTGACTTGGTGCACTGGTTGACAACTTTTACTGTCTGGGAAATCTTCTTAATATTTAACCTGCTTCTACATCCCTGTGGTTTCCTGACATTGTTTTTGGCAAAAGCCGCTAGAGCATACTACTTTATTTGCTCCGCAATTGGATTATTTGAAACAACACTGAATATTTAGATTGTATACCACAGTTGGAATTCATAGCTCAAAAAACCTTTGTAAAGGTGTACTTACTGGTTGCAGGTGATGCTTCATGATAATCTGAAATGGAAAGAGAGTTGTAAAAATGGAAAGAGAGTCACAAAAGAAGGCACAAGAGCACACTGGTATGGGAAGTCACTCTCAAATTGTCCACCATGAGAAAAAGAAGAGACGATAAATTCCTCCTATATACTTCCAACTACTCCATCTCAACGAATCTCAGATAGTAGGGTTGCAAATTATTCTGAAGGTCTCCAAATAGCAGCAGTCTTTAGTTTAAGTAGGCCACTGTGACTAACTGTATATAAAGTGTCCATCTAGTCCAACGATTTCTTGTATAAAGGTCCTGGGACAGTGTCAGAAAAAAATCGTCGAGAAGAACAGAGCCAGCACGTCTGGACTGCAGAATTCCAAATGACCATGCCGGGTTAATAAACATGTTGCCATCTACTGGTCATCTAAATTTCTGTAGCCTGAATTTGGTAGAGCTAAAAAAAGTCTTGTAGCCCTCTGGCAGCTGTCCAGTGTGTTATCGAGAGGAATTATCACTTAAGTTACTTAACATTGGTCAGAACCTATTCAGTGCCAACTTCATAACGTTTTTAGCCATGAAAATAATCTCTGCTTCTTACCATTAACAAAAAGGCTGCTTGGGTCCAGGCTGTACCTCTCCATCTTGGTGAAACCATTGGTCTCATTTATGAATTTGCGATATATGTTCACTCGATCAAAAGGGGGAGCTGTGGTGGTTTTACGGTAGCAGCAGACACTGTCTACGCCGGTGTTCTTGCCCTGATTCACAGGTCTGAGAATGAAAAGACACAACTTGAGACATATTCAGAGAAGCTGTAGAGGACTTTGGATGATTTCTCAGAGGTAAGATTTGGAAGTTTTCATACAGCATTTTTAATCTTCTGTTTTTAAATTTTAAATTCCACATCAAACCTGATTTTGGGAAGGCATGGAGGAAGCTAACCATGGAGCCTCCAGCAGAATGATAGGAAATGAATTCTGAAGCAAAGAAATGTTTTGGGGTGAAGATGTGGAAAGGAGTCTTTTAGAGATTTTTATATCAATGTGATATGTTACAGACTGGAACTGAAACAAACTATGGGTTCTCTGAAATAGACTAAATGTTGTCAGAAGTCATCTCCATTAGAGGGCATTTAGGTATCACAAAAAAAATCCCCATCCCATATTACTTACCTTATTGTTGATAAGCTACAGTTGATGAAATCAGGACCAATCTTGCTAGTGTTCAATATCTGTCCCAACTAGGTTTAAAGGAAAAACTATGTATTTATTGCTGGTAGTAAAATACTACTGCTGACTATTTTGTGAAAATCTTATGTGGAAGAGTTACTAGGGTAAATATGCATTTGTCTCCTCACCAATTTACCGAAGACTCCTTGCGTTGAGCTGAAGAACCTTGACTTGGGATTATCCATCTGTGGCCTATAGATCAAATTAGTTGCAGTGAAGTTGACCGTAAAGCATTCGGTTGCCACTGGAGGTATGGAAGTGGGAGAAACAGCTGGAAGAGTAATAATGGATGTCAGATATGGAAACCAGAATTGATAGTATATAATCTATCCATGAATCACTGTTTTGCATTTTGTGATGGCTGACATGGACAGTGATGGTTCAATGTTGCATAACGTAAGATAATGGATCTCAGATACGGAGACTGATTATACATAATTTTTCCTTCCTTCCTTCCTTCCTTCCTTCCTTCCTTCCTTCCTTCCTTCCTTCCTTCCTTCCTTCCTTCCTTTCTTCCTTCCTTCCTTCCTTCCTTCCTTCTTTCCATTGTTGTTTTGCACTTTGCACATCATGTCATGAACTCAGTTCAGTTGTGCACAACACAAGTTTGGCAACTAGTATATAGTTTCTATATTTTGAAATTACAGTTAGTAGTCTACTTTTGACCACAACTGAGTCCAACATTTCTGTAGCTAAGGAAGACAGTTATTGTTAAGTGAGTTTTGCCCTATTTTATGTCCTTTCTTGCCACAGTTGTTAAGTGAATCATTGCAGTTGTTAAGCTAGTAACACGTTTGTTAAGTGAATCTGGCATCCCCATTGACTTTGCTTGTCAGAAGGTTCTCAAAGGTGATCACATGACCCTGGGACACCACAACCATCATAAATATATGACAGTTGCTAAGCATCCGAGTTTTGATCATATGACCATGGGGATGCTGCAATGGTCATAAGCATGAAAAATGATCATAAGTCACTTTTTTTAGTGCCATTGGAACTTCAAACGGTCACTAAATGAATGGTTTAGAATGATTAGAGTGGTTTAGAATGGTTAAGTACTACCGATACCTGTAATTTCCATTTACTATTGGATATTGGTCGAACGTCTTGGCCATATGTGATATACTCTCATTTATTTTATATCTTGCACAAATATTTTGCTCTCATTGCATCCAAATATTTGGATTGTACAAGTAATCCTCAACTTATAACCAGGTTGCCCCTGCTGTCTGAATGCTGGACAAGTGGCCCCCACCCCCTGGATGCGGAGACAACTCACTGCCCACAGGACAAAACGTTATGATTTGAAAGCGAGAGTTAATATATATATATATATATATATATATATATATATATATATATATATATATATATATATATATATATATATATATATATATATAAGTGACTACATAAATTATTGCTTTAGCTGAAACGTTGATCTTTGAATATGACAGCAAACAGCTTCTCACTAATATTGTTTGGATTTAATGTTTGAATTTTAAATCTACTCGAAAGAGAACAAAGCGTTGCTTACCCCACAGTATCTCCGAACAAAGAGAAAGTGGATGTGTGTGTGTGTGTGTTGGTCTTAAGAGACTGCTCCTGGAGACCATTAAGTGAAAAATGAATTGGGCAGAGCCAGCAGAAGTGCAGGAATGGCCTGTGATAGAACTGCAGGAAGGAGTGGCAATTCGTTGCACTTTGAGAGGCACCAAAGCAGGGTGGATTTGGCATCTACTTCAAAAACACTATGAAAAGTGATACCCTTTGAGAGCTTTACAGGGAGGGAAATTATATTTCTGCACAGCTCTGCCTGTATCTATGCAATTTGCTGGCCTTCACTACAAGGTTGTACATTTATGTGTGTGATTTATTTATACTCCCTGTTTGTGATTTATTTACCCGATTGGCAGGTAATCACAGCAGAGCAGCACGGCTATGTGGTTCCTGTGCTTCCTGAGGAAGAATTAGAGCAGCCTGTACCTTACTAAAGTTCCACAACATTATTTCTGAAAAGTACAACTTGTTTGCATTTTCATGAGAAAATCTTTTCCAAAACACGCAGTATACTTGAACTGCTTATTTCAGATGCGGGGGGGGGGGGGGGGGAGGAAAACAAGAGCCGAAGTCTGGAAATCTGTGAGAAGTGGATGTGCAGGTGATGAGGCTGGAAGGGAAGGACAGCGACTAGCTTTGGAAGGTTACTGCCAGTATGATTCCAGCAGGGGTGAGGTAAAATTGTGTACTGTATACCTCAAAAATCTTATCATGTGGCTGAAAAGCACTGGCTTGGTCATTAAATTTTCATTGGATTACTGAGGTTTTGCATATTTCTTTTTATGATTTTACTGAAAATCTTGGATTTGAGTCCTGATGTGCTGGGCAGTGGGACACAGCAAGAGGATTACTGAGGAATTACACAACTCAGGTCATGGAGGTAGAAAGATTTAGCATGTATGTATGTATGTACACACATATACACACGCATACACACAATTATACAAGATTTCTTTATTGAAGAAAAGCTCGTTAGTTTTCAATAGCGTAACTACCTTTTTAGTCACATTAGTGTTAATCCAATTATAAATATTTCACTCCCATATACTCATCTTGAATTCTGGTTATTTTTAAAAGCAAATTACTCAGTTTTAAAAAGGATTAGTTTTTGAAAATCACGAATTCATCCAAGATATAGTATTTGGCTATTTGCATTTCATTCACTTGCTCTTGCTGCCACCACCACTGAACTTGAATTTCAGGCCAAAATAATGTCCATTCAGACATAAAAATAGTTCTTATTTTCGGCACATGTAACATCACTGGTTTGGGGGTTGCATTGGTTGCCAATGTTTCCAGGTGCAACTCAAGGTGCTGGTTGTCACTTTTAAAAACCCCTTCATAACTTGGGATTTGGTTACCTGATGGTTTATCTTTTTCCAGTTGTCTCTACTGCGCTTATCTCATCCAGCAGGATCAGCATGCTCTGGGTCCCATCAATCAAGGAATGCCGTTGTCAGGGACTAGGAGACATGCCCCCTGGAACATTCTCCCTCCAGAGATTAGGATAACCCTGGCCTTTTGTAAGACCTTGAAACTATGTGCCCAGGCCTGGGGTCCCAAGTGTGTAAAGGGCCCCATTTCCTGATTATGTTGACAATGATGACTGTAATATCTCTTGGTTGCTATTTGTATTGAATTTCTTTTTGGTATTATGTTTTAACTGTTTAAGTGTTTTATAATTATTTGCTGCCCAGAATCACTGGTTTGAGATGGGCAGGTAGTACGAATAAATGAATGAATGAGTGAATGAATAAATGAAAGTGAGGGCTCCACCTTGAAGGACTCTGCAGCCAGAGTAATCATTTTTAAAAATACGGGGCATTCAACATCACATATCAGGAAGCCATCAAGGTTATGAAAGGCTAATTATTTTTTTTCTAAACAGGATTGTCTACTTACTTTCAATTGGTGTTGTGCTAATCAATGTGGATGCAATACTGGCTTCACTTGTAAAGAGGTTTCCTTCAGGAAAGGAGGTGGTGGTGGTGGTGGTGGAATAAGTGCCTGCTGAGAGAGCAAACATAATCCAGTTGTATTCCAGTTATACTATAAACCTAACACTGTCACTTCCTAATTTAGAATATGTTGCAAAAAACCCAACAACTTACCTCTCCTTGTCCCTGAAGTAGTTGATATTATTTTTGTGGAAGGTGTAGAAGTCCTGAAAGTACCCAAGCTCGTCATCATCGACTCATAGGGACTAACAGATTCCGTTTGGTGTGAGACTGAAGAAACCAAAGTGGCAGTAGTTGAGCTCTCTCCTCTTACAGGAATCAAAGTTGATGTCTCCAGCAGGGAAGAGGTTGGGAAAGTCACAAGAGATTTTTCCAGTTTCATAGTGCTGCTCTCTGGGGAAGATGTGGAGGATACTGTACTCTCTGGAGTTGGTGTTGTGGTTTTGGAAACAGAAGAGGTTATTTTACTCCTTGCTGATGAGGTAGAGGCCACGGTACTAGGTGGAGAGCTGGCTGTGATTGACTCAGATGTGGTGGACTTTGGAGAACTAGCTAAGTATGCTGTGGTGATTGAATGTTGGGTAGTGTATTCTGAAGAGCTAGTAATTTTTATAGAGCTGGAGGTGACTGTGCTCTGTGGGGGAGTAGTGGCTGTCGCTGTTCTGGTGGTTTCCAATGTGGTGATTTGTGGAGAAGTAGTAAAGTATTCCCTAGTCATTGGAAGTTGAGTAGTGGTTTTTGTTCTACTAGTACTAATTGTGGAGCTCTCTGTGGAAGAGATGGAGGGCTGTGTGCTCTTCGGGACAGATGTGATAGTTTGTGATGTAGTGGATTCATTCAAGGTGGCAGCTGGTAACTCTGTGGAGACTGCTCTGCTCTCTGGAATAGAACTTGTGGTTTCTGTACTGGGAGCAGTCGTCATGCTACTCTTTCCAGCAGTTGCAGTGCTTTCTGGAGGAGAGGTAGCTGTTTCTGATGTGATGGATTCAAACATGGTGGTCTCTGGCAAAGGTGTGGAATATGCTGGCCTCTCCGAAATGGAACCTGTACTTTCAGTACTAGCAGAAGTAATTGTGCTGCTCTTTTCTGAAATTGTTGTATGTAGTGTTGTCTCCATAGGAGAGATGGACGTTTGCTCGGGGGTAGAAAGAAGTCCGGAACTGGTTGTGGCAGTGGTAGATGGCACACTACTTGATAAAGCAGAAGCGGTGGTCCTTGGCAAACTGGATGGCATCATGCTACTCTCTGAAAAAGATGTAGAGGATACTGTGCTCTTTAGAGCTGGGGTTGTGGTTTTGGAAATAGAAGATGTTATTCTGCTCTTTGCTGATGCCGTAGAAGGCACTGTACTCATTCGAGAGCTGGCTGCTTCTGATGTGATGGATGCAGGTGTGGTGGCCTCTGGAGAAGTAGCTGTGGTGATTGAATGTTGAGCAGTGGTTTCTGAAGACCTAGTAGTCTTTATAGGGCTGGGGGTGAGTGTGCTCTGTGGGGGAGTAGTGGCTGTCACTGTTGTGGTGGTTTCCAATGTGGTGATTTGTGGAGAACTAGTAAAGTATTCCCGAGTCGTTGGAAGTTCAGTAGTGGTTTTTGTTCTACTAGTACTAATTGTGGAGCTCTCTGTGGAAGAGATGGAGGGCTGTGTGCTCTTCGGGGCAGATGTGGTAGTTTGTGATGTAGTGGATTCATTCAAGGTGGCAGCTGGTAACTCTGTGGAGACTGCTGTGCTCTCTGGAATAGAACTTGTGGTTTCTGTACTGGGAGCAGTCATCGTGCTACTCTTTCCAGCAGTTGCAGTGCTTTCTGGAGGAGAGGTAGCTGTTTTTGATGTGATGGATTCAAACATGGTAGTCTCTGGCAAAGGTGTGGAATATGCTGGCCTCTCCGAAATGGAACCTGTACTTTCAGTACTAGCAGAAGTAATTGTGCTGCTCTTTTCTGAAATTGTTGTATGTAGTGTTCTCTCCAGAGGAGAGATAGATGTTTGCTGGTGGGTAGAAAGAAGTCCAGAACTGGTTGTGGGAGTTGTAGATGGCACACTACTTGATAAAGCAGAAGCGGTGGTCCTTGGCAAACTGGATGGCGTCATGCTACTCTCTGAAAAAGTTGTAGAGGATACTGTGCTCTTTAGAGCTGGGGTTGTGGTTTTGGAAATAGAAGATGTTATTCTCTTTGCTGATGCTGTAGAAGGCACTGTACTCATTGGAGAGCTGGCTGCTTCTGATGTGATGGATGCAGCTGTGGTGGCCTCTGGAGAAGTAGCTGTAGTGATTGAATGCTGAGCAGTGGTTTCTGAAGACCTAGTAGTCTTTATAGGGCTGGAGGTGACTGTGCTTTGTGGGGGAGAAGTGGCTGTCACTGTTGTGGTGGTTTCCAAGGTGGTGGTTTGTGGAGAAGTAGTTAAGTATTCCCTGGTCGTTGGAAGTTGAGTAGTGGTTCTTGTTGTTCTAGTACTAATTGTGGAGCTCTCAGGGAAGGAGCTGGGGGGCTGTGTGCTCTCTTGGGAAGATGTGGCAGTTTGTGATGTGATGGATTCATTCAAGGTGGTCGTTGGGAGTTCTGTGGAGACTGCTCTGCTCTCTAGAATAGAACTTGTGGTTTCTGTACTGGGAGCAGTCATCATACTACTCTTTCCAGCAGTTGCAGTGCTTTCTGGAGGAGAGGTAGCTGTTTCTGATGTGATGGATTCAAACATGGTGGTCTCTGGCAACGGTGTGGAATATGCTGGCCTCTCCGAAATGGAACCTGTACTTTCAGTACTAGCAGAAGTAATTGTGCTGCTCTTTTCTGAAATTGTTGTATGTAGTGTTCTCTCCAGAGGAGAGATGGACGTTTGCTCGGGGGTAGAAAGAAGTCTGGAACTGGTTGTGGCAGTGGTAGATGGCATACTACTTGATAAAGCAGAAGCGGTGGTCCTTGGCAAACTGGATGGCGTCATGCTACTCTCTGAAAAAGATGTAGAGGATATTGTGCTCTTTAGAGCTGGGGTTGTGATTTTGGAAATAGAAGATGTTATTCCCTTTGCTGATGCCGTAGAAGGCACTGTACTCATTGGAGAGCTGGCTGCTTCTGATGTGATGGATGCAGCTGTGGTGGCTTCTGGAGAAGTAGCTGTGGTGATTGAATGTTGAGCAGTGGTTTCTGATGAGCTAGTAGTCTTTATAGAGCTGGAGGTGACTGTGCTCTGTGGGGGAGAACTGGCTGTCACTGTTGTGGTGGTTTCCATTGTGGTGATTTGTGGAGAAGTAGTTAAGTATTCCCCAGTTGTTGGAAGTTGAGTAGTGGTTTTTGTTGTGCTAGTACTAATTGTGGAGCTCTCAGGGAAGGAGCTGAGGGGCTGTGTGCTCTCTGAGGCAGATGTGGCAGTTTGTGATGTGGTGGATTCATTCAAGGTGGTTGCTGGCAATGCTATGGAGACTGCTGTGCTCTCTGGAATAGAACTTGTGGTTTCTGTACTGGGAGCAGTCATCATGCTACTCTTTCCAACAGTTGCAGTGCTTTCTGGAGGAGAGGTAGCTGTTTCTGATGTGATGGATTCAAACATGGT
The DNA here is from genome assembly GCA_023970755.1 of Azemiops feae. NCBI lineage: Eukaryota > Metazoa > Chordata > Lepidosauria > Squamata > Viperidae > Azemiops > Azemiops feae. The sequence continues at coordinate 46,688 of JALGBA010000077.1, read as the reverse complement.
GGTCTCTGGCAAAGGTGTGGAATATGCTGGCCTCTCCGAAATAGAACTTGTACTTTCAGTACTAGCAGAAGTAATTGTGCTGCTCTTTTCTGAAATTGCTGTATGTAGTGTTCTCTCCAGAGGAGAGATAGATGTTTGCTCGGGGGTAGAAAGAAGTCCAGAACTGGTTGTGGGAGTTGTAGATGGCACACTACTTGATATAGCAGAAGCGGTGGTCCTTGGCAAACTGGATGGCGTCATGCTACTCTCTGAAAAAGATGTAGAGGATACTGTGCTCTTTAGAGCTGGGGTTGTGGTTTTGGAAATAGAAGATGTTATTCTGCTCTTTGCTGACACCGTAGAAGGCACTGTACTCATTGGAGAGCTGGCTGCTTCTGATGTGATGGATGCAGCTGTGGTGGCCTCTGGAGAAGTAGCTGTGGTGATGGAATGCTGAGCAGTGGTTTCTGAAGACCTAGTAGTCTTTATAGGGCTGGAGGTGACTGTGCTCTGTGGGGGAGAAGTGGCTGTCACTGTTGTGGTGGTTTCCATTGTGGTGATTTGTGGAGAAGTAGTTAAGTATTCCCTGGTCGTTGGAAGTTGAGTAGTGGTTCTTGTTGTTCTAGTACTAATTGTGGAGCTCTCAGGGAAGGAGCTGGGGGGCTGTGTGCTCTCTTGGGAAGATGTGGCAGTTTGTGATGTGATGGATTCATTCAAGGTGGTCGTTGGGAGTTCTGTGGAGACTGCTCTGCTCTCTAGAATAGAACTTGTGGTTTCTGTACTGGGAGCAGTCATCATGCTACTCTTTCCAGCAGTTGCAGTGCTTTCTGGAGGAGAGGTAGCTGTTTCTGATGTGATGGATTCAAACATGGTGGTCTCTGGCAACTGTGTGGAATATGCTGGCCTCTCCGAAATGGAACCTGTACTTTTAGTACTAGCAGAAGTAATTGTGCTGCTCTTTTCTGAAATTGTTGTATGTAGTGTTCTCTCCAGAGGAGAGATCGATGTTTGCTCATGGGTAGAAAGAAGTCCAGAACTGGTTGTGGGAGTTGTAGATGGCACACTACTTGATAAAGCAGAAGCGGTGGTCCTTGGCAAACTGGATGGCGTCATGCTACTCTCTGAAAAAGATGTAGAGGATATGTGCTCTTTAGAGCTGGGGTTGTGGTTTTGGAAATAGAAGATGTTATTCTGCCTTTGCTGATGCCGTAGAAGGCACTGTACTCATTGGAGAGCTGGCTGCTTCTGATGTGATGGATGCAGGTGTGGTGGCCTCTGGAGAAGTAGCTGTGGTGATTGAATGTTGAGCAGTGGTTTCTGAAGACCTAGTAGTCTTTATAGGCTGGAGGTGACTGTGCTCTGTGGGGGAGAACTGGCTGTCACTGTTGTGGTGGTTTCCATTGTGGTGATTTGTGGAGAAGTAGTTAAGTATTCCCCAGTTGTTGGAAGTTGAGTAGTGGTTTTTGTTGTACTAGTACTAATTGTGGAGCTCTCAGGGAAGGAGCTGGGGGGCTGTGTGCTCTCTGAGGCAGATGTGGCAGTTTGTGATGTGGTGGATTCATTCAAGGTGGCAGCTGGTAACTCTGTGGAGACTGCTGTGCTCTCTGGAATAGAACTTGTGGTTTCTGTACTGGGAGCAGTCATCATGCTACTCTTTCCAGCAGTTGCAGTGCTTTCTGGAGGAGAGGTAGCTGTTTCTGATGTGATGGATTCAAACATGGTGGTCTCTGGCAAAGGTGTGGAATATGCTGGCCTCTCCGAAATGGAACCTGTACTTTCAGTACTAGCAGAAGTAATTGTGCTGCTCTTTTCTGAAATTGTTGTATGTAGTGTTCTCTCCATAGGAGAGATGGACGTTTGCTCGGGGGTAGAAAGAAGTCCGGAACTGGTTGTGGCAATGGCAGATGGCACACTACTTGATAAAGCAGAAGCGGTGGTCCTTGGCAAACTGGATGGCGTCATGCTACTCTCTGAAAAGGATGTAGAGGATACTGTGCTCTTTAGAGCTGGGGTTGTGGTTTTGGAAATAGAAGATGTTATTCTGCTCTTTGCTGACGCCGTAGAAGGCACTGTACTCATTGGAGAGCTGGCTGCTTCTGATGTGATGGGTGCAGCTGTGGTGGCCTCTGGAGAAGTAGCTGTGGTGATTGAATGTTGAGCAGTGGTTTCTGAAGACCTAGTAGTCTTTATAGGGCTGGAGGTGACTGTGCTCTGTGGGGGAGAAGTGGCTGTCACTGTTGTGGTGGTTTCCAAGGTGGTGGTTTGTGGAGAAGTAGTTAAGTATTCCCTGGTCGTTGGAAGTTGAGTAGTGGTTCTTGTTGTTCTAGTACTAATTGTGGAGCTCTCAGGGAAGGAGCTGGGGGGCTGTGTGCTCTCTTGGGAAGATGTGGCAGTTTGTGATGTGGTGGATTCATTCAAGGTGGTCATTGGGAGTTCTGTGGAGACTGCTGTGCTCTCTGGAATAGAACCTGTGGTTTCTGTACTGGGAGCAGTCATCATGCTACTCTTTCCAGCAGTTGCAGTGCTTTCTGGAGGAGAGGTAGCTGTTTCTGATGTGATGGATTCAAACATGGTGGTCTCTGGCAATGGTGTGGAATATGCTGGCCTCTCCGAAATGGAACCTGTACTTTCAGTACTAGCAGAAGTAATTGTGCTGCTCTTTCGGAAATTGTGTATGTAAGTGTTCTCTCCAGAGGAGAGATAGATGTTTGATTGGGGGTAGAAAAGAAGTCCCAGAACTGGTTGTGGGAGTTGTAGAATGGCACACTACTTGATAAAGCAGAGAAGCGGTGGTCCTTGGCAAACTGGAGGCGCGTTCATGTACTCTCTGAAAAAAAGAGTTGTAGAGGAATTATTTGCTCTTTAGCGCTGGGGTTGTGGTTTGGAATAGAAGAGGTTAGTCTGCTATTTGCTGATGCAGTAGATAGGCACGTAATCATGGAGAGCTGCTGATCTGAGTGATGGATGCCAGGTTGTGCGTGGCCTATGGAGATTTAGCTGTCGGATTGAATGGTTGAGCAAGTGGTTTCTGAGACCCATAGTGTCTTTATAGGGTGGGGGTGACTGTCGGTGCTCTGTGGGGGAGTAGTGGCTGTCACTGTTGTGGTGGTTTCCATTGTGGTGATTTGTGGAGAAGTAGTTAAGTATTCCCTGGTCGTTGGAAGTTGAGTAGTGGTTTTTGTTGTACTAGTACTAATTGTGGAGCTCTCAGGGAAGGAGCTGGGGGGCTGTGTGCTCTCTGAGGCAGATGTGGCAGTTTGTGATGTGGTGGATTCATTCAAGGTGGTTGCTGGCAATGCTATGGAGACTGCTGTGCTCTCTGGAATAGAACTTGTGGTTTCTGTACTGGGAGCAGTCATCATGCTACTCTTTCCAGCAGTTGCAGTGCTTTCTGGAGGAGAGGTAGCTGTTTCTGATGTGATGGATTCAAACATGGTGGTCTCTGGCAAAGGTGTGGAATATGCTGGCCTCTCCGAAATGGAACCTGTACTTTCAGTACTAGCAGAAGTAATTGTGCTGCTCTTTTCTGAAATTGTTGTATGTAGTGTTCTCTCCATAGGAGAGATGGACGTTTGCTCGGGGGTAGAAAGAAGTCCAGAACTGGTTGTGGCAGTGGTAGATGGCACACTACTTGATAAAGCAGAAGCGGTGGTCCTTGGCAAACTGGATGGCGTCATGCTACTCTCTGAAAAAGATGTAGAGGATACTGTGCTCTTTAGAGCTGGGGTTGTGGTTTTGGAAATAGAAGATGTTATTCTGCTCTTTGCTGATGCCGTAGAAGGCACTGTACTCATTGGAGAGCTGGCTGCTTCTGATGTGATGGATGCAGGTGTGGTGGCCTCTGGAGAAGTAGCTGTGGTGATTGAATGTTGAGCAGTGGTTTCTGAAGACCTAGTAGTCTTTATAGGGCTGGGGGTGACTGTGCTCTGTGGGGGAGTAGTGGCTGTCACTGTTGTGGTGGTTTCCATTGTGGTGATTTGTGGAGAAGTAGTTAAGTATACCCTGGTCATTGGAAGTTGAGTAGTGGTTCTTGTTGTACTAGTACTAATTGTGGAGCTCTCAGGGAAGGAGCTGGGGGGCTGTGTGCTCTCTGAGGCAGATGTGGCAGTTTGTGATGTGGTGGATTCATTCAAGGTGGTTGCTGGCAATGCTATGGAGACTGCTGTGCTCTCTGGAATAGAACTTGTGGTTTCTGTACTGGGAGTAGTCATCATGCTACTCTTTCCAGCAGTTGCAGTGCTTTCTGGAGGAGAGGTAGCTGTTTCTGATGTGATGGATTCAAACATGGTGGTCTCTGGCAACGGTGTGGAATATGCTGGCCTCTCCGAAATGGAACCTGTACTTTCAGTACTAGCAGAAGTAATTGTGCTGCTCTTTTCTGAAATTGTTGTATGTAGTGTTCTCTCCAGAGGAGAGATGGACGTTTGCTCGGGGGTAGAAATAAGTCCGGAACTGGTTGTGGCAGTGGTAGATGGCACACTACTTGATAAAGCAGAAGCGGTGGTCCTTGGCAAACTGGATGGCATCATGCTACTCTCTGAAAAAGATGTAGAGGATATTGTGCTCTTTAGAGCTGGGGTTGTGATTTTGGAAATAGAAGATGTTATTCCCTTTGCTGATGCCGTAGAAGGCACTGTACTCATTGGAGAGCTGGCTGCTTCTGATGTGATGGATGCAGGTGTGGGGGCTTCTGGAGAAATAGCTGTGGTGATTGAATGTTGAGCAGTGGTTTCTGCTGAGCTAGTAGTCTTTATAGAGCTGGAGGTGACTGTGCTCTGTGGGGGAGAACTGGCTGTCACTGTTGTGGTGGTTTCCATTGTGGTGATTTGTGGAGAAGTAGTTAAGTATTCCCCAGTTGTTGGAAGTTGAGTAGTGGTTTTTGTTGTACTAGTACTAATTGTGGAGCTCTCAGGGAAGGAGCTGGGGGGCTGTGTGCTCTCTGAGGCAGATGTGGCAGTTTGTGATGTGATGGATTCATTCAAGGTGGTCGTTGGGAGTTCTGTGGAGACTGCTCTGCTCTCTGGAATAGAACTTGTGGTTTCTGTACTGGGAGTAGTCATCATGCTACTCTTTCCAGCAGTTGCAGTGCTTTCTGGAGGAGAGGTAGCTGTTTCTGATGTGATGGATTCAAACATGGTGGTCTCTGGCAACGGTGTGGAATATGCTGGCCTCTCCGAAATGGAACCTGTACTTTTAGTACTAGCAGAAGTAATTGTGCCGCTCTTTTCTGAAATTGTTGTATGTAGTGTTCTCTCCAGAGCAGAGATAGATGTTTGCTCATGGGTAGAAAGAAGTCCAGAACTGGTTGTGGGAGTTGTAGATGGCACACTACTTGATATAGCAGAAGCGGTGGTCCTTGGCAAACTGGATGGCGTCATGCTACTCTCTGAAAAAGATGTAGAGGATACTGTGCTCTTTAGAGCTAGGGTTGTGGTTTTGGAAATAGAAGATGTTATTCTGCTCTTTGCTGATGCCGTAGAAGGCACTGTACTCATTGGAGAGCTGGCTGCTTCTGATATGATGGATGCAGGTGTGGTGGCCTCTGGAGAAGTAGCTGTGGTGATTGAATGTTGAGCAGTGGTTTCTGAAGACCTAGTAGTCTTTATAGGGCTGGGGGTCACTGTGCTCTGTGGGGGAGAACTGGCTGTTGCTGTTGTTATGGTTTCCAAGGTAGTGGTTTGTGGAGAAGTAGTTAAGTATACCCTGGTCATTGGAAGTTGAGTAGTGGTTCTTGTTGTACTAGTACTAATTGTGGAGCTCTCAGGGAAGGAGCTGGGGGGCTGTGTGCTCTCTGAGGCAGATGTGGCAGTTTGTGATGTGGTGGATTCATTCAAGGTGGTTGCTGGCAATGCTATGGAGACTGCTGTGCTCTCTGGAATAGAACTTGTGGTTTCTGTACTGGGAGTAGTCATCATGCTACTCTTTCCAGCAGTTGCAGTGCTTTCTGGAGGAGAGGTAGCTGTTTCTGATGTGATGGATTCAAACATGGTGGTCTCTGGCAAAGGTGTGGAATATGCTGGCCTCTCCGAAATGGAACCTGTACTTTCAGTACTAGCAGAAGTAATTGTGCTGCTCTTTTCTGAAATTGTTGTATGTAGTGTTGTCTCCATAGGAGAGATGGACGTTTGCTCGGGGGTAGAAAGAAGTCCGGAACTGGTTGTGGCAGTGGTAGATGGCACACTACTTGATAAAGCAGAAGCGGTGGTCCTTGGCAAACTGGATGGCATCATGCTACTCTCTGAAAAAGATGTAGAGGATACTGTGCTCTTTAGAGCTGGGGTTGTGGTTTTGGAAATAGAAGATGTTATTCTGCTCTTTGCTGATGCCGTAGAAGGCACTGTACTCATTCGAGAGCTGGCTGCTTCTGATGTGATGGATGCAGGTGTGGTGGCCTCTGGAGAAGTAGCTGTGGTGATTGAATGTTGAGCAGTGGTTTCTGAAGACCTAGTAGTCTTTATAGGGCTGGGGGTGAGTGTGCTCTGTGGGGGAGTAGTGGCTGTCACTGTTGTGGTGGTTTCCAATGTGGTGATTTGTGGAGAACTAGTAAAGTATTCCCGAGTCGTTGGAAGTTCAGTAGTGGTTTTTGTTCTACTAGTACTAATTGTGGAGCTCTCTGTGGAAGAGATGGAGGGCTGTGTGCTCTTCGGGGCAGATGTGGTAGTTTGTGATGTAGTGGATTCATTCAAGGTGGCAGCTGGTAACTCTGTGGAGACTGCTGTGCTCTCTGGAATAGAACTTGTGGTTTCTGTACTGGGAGCAGTCATCGTGCTACTCTTTCCAGCAGTTGCAGTGCTTTCTGGAGGAGAGGTAGCTGTTTTTGATGTGATGGATTCAAACATGGTAGTCTCTGGCAAAGGTGTGGAATATGCTGGCCTCTCCGAAATGGAACCTGTACTTTCAGTACTAGCAGAAGTAATTGTGCTGCTCTTTTCTGAAATTGTTGTATGTAGTGTTCTCTCCAGAGGAGAGATAGATGTTTGCTGGTGGGTAGAAAGAAGTCCAGAACTGGTTGTGGGAGTTGTAGATGGCACACTACTTGATAAAGCAGAAGCGGTGGTCCTTGGCAAACTGGATGGCGTCATGCTACTCTCTGAAAAAGTTGTAGAGGATACTGTGCTCTTTAGAGCTGGGGTTGTGGTTTTGGAAATAGAAGATGTTATTCTCTTTGCTGATGCTGTAGAAGGCACTGTACTCATTGGAGAGCTGGCTGCTTCTGATGTGATGGATGCAGCTGTGGTGGCCTCTGGAGAAGTAGCTGTAGTGATTGAATGCTGAGCAGTGGTTTCTGAAGACCTAGTAGTCTTTATAGGGCTGGAGGTGACTGTGCTTTGTGGGGGAGAAGTGGCTGTCACTGTTGTGGTGGTTTCCAAGGTGGTGGTTTGTGGAGAAGTAGTTAAGTATTCCCTGGTCGTTGGAAGTTGAGTAGTGGTTCTTGTTGTTCTAGTACTAATTGTGGAGCTCTCAGGGAAGGAGCTGGGGGGCTGTGTGCTCTCTTGGGAAGATGTGGCAGTTTGTGATGTGATGGATTCATTCAAGGTGGTCGTTGGGAGTTCTGTGGAGACTGCTCTGCTCTCTAGAATAGAACTTGTGGTTTCTGTACTGGGAGCAGTCATCATACTACTCTTTCCAGCAGTTGCAGTGCTTTCTGGAGGAGAGGTAGCTGTTTCTGATGTGATGGATTCAAACATGGTGGTCTCTGGCAACGGTGTGGAATATGCTGGCCTCTCCGAAATGGAACCTGTACTTTCAGTACTAGCAGAAGTAATTGTGCTGCTCTTTTCTGAAATTGTTGTATGTAGTGTTCTCTCCAGAGGAGAGATGGACGTTTGCTCGGGGGTAGAAAGAAGTCTGGAACTGGTTGTGGCAGTGGTAGATGGCATACTACTTGATAAAGCAGAAGCGGTGGTCCTTGGCAAACTGGATGGCGTCATGCTACTCTCTGAAAAAGATGTAGAGGATACTGTGCTCTTTAGAGCTGGGGTTGTGGTTTTGGAAATAGAAGATGTTATTCTGCTCTTTGCTGATGCCATAGAAGGCACTGTACTCATTGGAGAGCTGGCTGCTTCTGATGTGATGGATGCAGGTGTGGTGGCCTCTGGAGAAGTAGCTGTGGTGATTGAATGTTGAGCAGTGGTTTCTGAAGACCTAGTAGTCTTTATAGGGCTGGGGTGACTGTGCTCTGTGGGGGAATAGTGGCTGTCACTGTTGTGGTGGTTTCCATTGTGGTGATTTGTGGAGAAGTAGTTAAGTATTCCCTGGTCGTTGGAAGTTGAGTAGTGGTTTTTGTTGTACTAGTACTAATTGTGGAGCTCTCAGGGAAGGAGCTGGGGGGCTGTGTGCTCTCTGAGGCAGATGTGGTAGTTTGTGATGTGGTGGATTCATTCAAGGTGGTTGCTGGCAATGCTGTGGAGACTGCTGTGCTCTCTGGAATAGAACTTGTGGTTTCTGTACTGGGAGCAGTCATCATGCTACTCTTTCCAGCAGTTGCAGTGCTTTCTGGAGGAGAGGTAGCTGTTTCTGATGTGATGGATTCAAACATGGTGGTCTCTGGCAAAGGTGTGGAATATGCTGGCCTCTCCGAAATGGAACGTGTACTTTCAGTACTAGCAGAAGTAATTGTGCTGCTCTTTTCTGAAATTGTTGTATGTAGTGTTCTCTCCAGAGGAGAGATGGATGTTTGCTCGGGGGTAGAAAGAAGTCCAGAACTGGTTGTGGGAGTTGTAGATGGCACACTACTTGATAAAGCAGAAGCGGTGGTCCTTGGCAAACTGGATGGCGTCATGCTACTCTCTGAAAAAGATGTAGAGGATACTGTGCTCTTTAGAGCTGGGGTTGTGGTTTTGGAAATAGAAGATGTTATTCTGCTCTTTGCTGATGCCGTAGAAGGCACTGTACTCATTGGAGAGCTGGCTGCTTCTGATGTGATGGATGCAGGTGTGGTGGCCTCTGGAGAAGTAGCTGTGGTGATTGAATGTTGAGCAGTGGTTTCTGAAGACCTAGTAGTCTTTATAGGGCTGGGGGTGACTGTGCTCTGTGGGGGAGTAGTGGCTGTCACTGTTGTGGTGGTTTCCATTGTGGTGATTTGTGGAGAACTAGTAAAGTATTCCCTAGTCATTGGAAGTTGAGTAGTGGTTTTTGTTCTACTAGTACTAATTGTGGAACTCTCTGTGGAAGAGATGGAGGGCTGTGTGCTCCTCGGGGCAGATGTGGTAGTTTGTGATGTAGTGGATTCATTCAAGGTGGCAGCTGGTAACTTTGTGGAGACTGCTGTGCTCTCTGGAATAGAACTTGTGGTTTCTGTACTGGCAGCAGTCGTCATGCTACTCTTTCCAGCAGTTGCAGTGCTTTCTGGAGGAGAGGTAGCTGTTTCTGATGTGATGGATTCAAACATGGTGGTCTCTGGCAAAGGTGTGGAATATGCTGGCCTCTCCGAAATGGAACCTGTACTTTCAGTACTAGCAGAAGTAATTGTGCTGCTCTTTTCTGAAATTGTTGTATGTAGTGTTCTCTCCATAGGAGAGATGGACGTTTGCTCGGGGGTAGAAAGAAGTCCGGAACTGGTTGTGGCAATGGCAGATGGCACACTACTTGATAAAGCAGAAGCGGTGGTCCTTGGCAAACTGGATGGCGTCATGCTACTCTCTGAAAAGGATGTAGAGGATACTGTGCTCTTTAGAGCTGGGGTTGTGGTTTTGGAAATAGAAGATGTTATTCTGCTCTTTGCTGACGCCGTAGAAGGCACTGTACTCATTGGAGAGCTGGCTGCTTCTGATGTGATGGGTGCAGCTGTGGTGGCCTCTGGAGAAGTAGCTGTGGTGATTGAATGTTGAGCAGTGGTTTCTGAAGACCTAGTAGTCTTTATAGGGCTGGAGGTGACTGTGCTCTGTGGGGGAGAAGTGGCTGTCACTGTTGTGGTGGTTTCCAAGGTGGTGGTTTGTGGAGAAGTAGTTAAGTATTCCCTGGTCGTTGGAAGTTGAGTAGTGGTTCTTGTTGTTCTAGTACTAATTGTGGAGCTCTCAGGGAAGGAGCTGGGGGGCTGTGTGCTCTCTTGGGAAGATGTGGCAGTTTGTGATGTGGTGGATTCATTCAAGGTGGTCATTGGGAGTTCTGTGGAGACTGCTGTGCTCTCTGGAATAGAACCTGTGGTTTCTGTACTGGGAGCAGTCATCATGCTACTCTTTCCAGCAGTTGCAGTGCTTTCTGGAGGAGAGGTAGCTGTTTCTGATGTGATGGATTCAAACATGGTGGTCTCTGGCAATGGTGTGGAATATGCTGGCCTCTCCGAAATGGAACCTGTACTTTCAGTACTAGCAGAAGTAATTGTGCTGCTCTTTTCTGAAATTGTTGTATGTAGTGTTCTCTCCAGAGGAGAGATAGATGTTTGCTCATGGGTAGAAAGAAGTCCAGAACTGGTTGTGGGAGTTGTAGATGGCACACTACTTGATAAAGCAGAAGCGGTGGTCCTTGGCAAACTGGATGGCGTCATGCTACTCTCTGAAAAAGATGTAGAGGATACTGTGCTCTTTAGAGCTGGGGTTGTGGTTTTGGAAATAGAAGATGTTATTCTCTTTGCTGATGCCGTAGAAGGCACTGTACTCATTGGAGAGCTGGCTGCTTCTGATATGATGGATGCAGGTGTGGTGGCCTCTGGAGAAGTAGCTGTGGTGATTGAATGTTGAGCAGTGGTTTCTGAAGACCTAGTAGTCTTTATAGGGCTGGGGGTCACTGTGCTCTGTGGGGGATAACTGGCTGTTGCTGTTGTTATGGTTTCCAAGGTAGTGGTTTGTGGAGAAGTAGTTAAGTATACCCTGGTCGTTGGAAGTTGAGTAGTGGTTCTTGTTGTACTAGTACTAATTGTGGAGCTCTCAGGGAAGGAGCTGGGGGGCTGTGTGCTCTCTGAGGCAGATGTGGCAGTTTGTGATGTGGTGGATTCATTCAAGGTGGTTGCTGGCAATGCTATGGAGACTGCTGTGCTCTCTGGAATAGAACTTGTGGTTTCTGTACTGGGAGCAGTCATCATGCTACTCTTTCCAGCAGTTGCAGTGCTTTCTGGAGGAGAGGTAGCTGTTTGTGATGTGATGGATTCAAACATGGTGGTCTCTGGACGTGTGGAGTATGCTATGCTCTGTGGGGGAGAAGTGGCTGCTGCTTTTGTTGTGGTTTCTAACATGGTGGTTTCTGAACTAGTAATAGCCATTGTAGAGCTGACTTTTAAAGATGTGGACTGCACTCTGTTCTCTGTAGGAGATGTGGCTGTTTCTGATTTGGTGTATACACTAGTTGTTGTAATATTCTCTTTGCTTGTAGTGATGGAGGATGTTTCATTTGTACTTTTTCCCTTTGCTGTTCCAGTTGGTGCTGAAAGGATATAAATAATTGGAGTTAAATTAAGGTAGTATGTAGGACAGAACAAAGGTTATAAACTGCAATTTGTTAATAGAACATAAGATATAGTAAAGTTTTCGTTCTTTTTGTTTGCATGAATATTTCTTTACTTGTACAATTTGATGCCCTTTACCATGCAGGTCAGTTTGTAAGTACCAAATTGCTTCCTTCATCAATTTGATTAAATATATTAATCTCCTCTGTTTTGTTTGGGGCATTTGTTGGTCTTTCCCTGTCTTATTTTTCTTAGCTACTGATTTTCATGGGTTTAGGCAAAGATATTCAAGTATACTTAAAATTGATATGTTTATTTATTGGTTGTATGTTTCACCTTTCATTCAAATAGCCCTCCTTCTTCCTATTTTTCACATAAAACTCTATTTGTTATGTTTGAGTGAGGGAGAAGGATTGGCCTAAATTCACCAGAAAGCTTCTTTGGCTACAGAGGGTTAAGCATTGTACCACATTGTCTCTGAATTTCACCAGAGATGTTAGAAACTGAGAAGTTCTGGATGCTGTGATGTGGTCTATCATTAAGCTAAGGCCTTTTTGCTACAGATAGTCTTCATTTTATAACCTGAGTTGGGACCAGTAATTCAATCATTAAGTGAAGCAGCCACTAAGTGAAACCCTGATGATCTTCAACTTTCCCTTGATTTATAGACCTGTGAAGGTTGTAAATGCAAGGGTTGCTTGCAAAATTACTTTTTCATCTCATCAAAACTACAATGGTTTCTAAATAAGGCAGTTACTAAACAAGGATTACCCTTATAAAAGTCCTAAATAAAGGGCAAAACCCCACAGTCACCTTACAATATATTCCTTCAGTTCTTTGCTCAGCAGAAAAGTGTACCAGCATGAATTACATTGCCTGGTGGCTGAGCCCAGTTCTTTCTTAGCAGCAGGGGTGGGAAGGGGTACTGCCCTTACAATTCTAATTCAGGACAAGTTAAGAGCCTCAAATAGTGAATTCCTTTGAATATGTTTCCTTTCCCTCCCCTGCCTGCAACACTGGAATTGAGTGACTTGGGGATGGGGTACTGGGATGGGAGATTCAGCCACCTTTCAAATTGCCCAAATATGTCCCTCCTGTTTCAACCAATACCTCCTCCCCACACTCCACTAGCATGTCCATTGATTACTTTTGGATACAGATGTTAGTCCTTCAAGGTTGGTCAGGTCAGGAAATCAGACTATTGGACTCTGCTTTATTGTTATTGGGTATACTGGCAAGTTTCCTCTGTCATTTCTTGTAACATGGCATTACTTTAAATCTTTTTTAGGCTCTCTTCTTTCCCAGGGCTGAAATTTGGGGGGGGGGGATGTTGTGCCTTTGAGTCATTATTGATTTCTGGTGACCGCCTGGACCAGTTCCTGTCGGCTTCTTGGCACTACTGTATTTTCAGAAATGGTTTGTCCTTGCCTTTTTCTTTCTAGGGCTAAGAGAGAGAGACTGGCCCAAACTCACCCAGCTGGCTGCATGCCCAAGGCAGGATTAGAACCCAGGATCCTGGCAATTGCTCCTAGCTTGTTGCCTTAACCACTACCCCAATCTGGTTCTTGAGATTTCATTTACAGTCTCTTTTATCAGTTAAAAGTTGTGGTTTTTGCCCTTGTTTTCTGCCTCCCTTTACACCAGATTCGGCATTCTTCCAAAAGAGTTCATAAATAACACATGTTTCAGGTCACCAACGTGATGGAGGGATTATAAGGAATGCTAGACAACTCCCCTCTCTTTCTCCCTTTGCCATATAACTGTGCTTGTGACCTGGGACAGAACTCTTGTAACTTTTATCCCTGCTCCCAATTATCTTACATAGATAGATATTCAAACAAATATCAGTGCTGGCAGTGAATGGTCATGGCTAGCAGCACCTAGTAGTATTCTGTGGGTAGGTGAAATAATATCTCCCCCCCCTCCACCCCAATTAAAGCAAAAACAGAAATAAAACAAATCAATCTACAATGTAGACTAGTGCTCTCTCTAGTCTAGGGAGTGGTGAATACTACTTGTGTTTTCTTACAGAAAGGTCTACTATCCTTCCTTGTTTTTTTAAAAACAGGGCTAGTATTCTTTGAAAGGCAAGCTAATCTGGAAATGTCAGGCTGGCATTTTCCAAAGCACAGGGTCAGGCATTACGCAGGTTGATGTCACTGTGGAAGCCAGGTGTTTGGTTTGTCCTGCAATTGAAGCCAAAAGGGCCAGGGAGGGCAGTTGCCAGTGGCCTAGGAAAGATGACATGCCCACAACATCCTCACGTGAGCAATAGGTGCTGCCCAGATTACCTGAATAGGTTATCACCAACTTTATCAATGAACCACTATAAATCATTCATATATTGAGAGCGGTGCTGGAAGAAGAGGAGAGACACTACTTTAAAACTGCTTCTAAAGATGAATTAATCTGCCTCTGCGGCAGGTGAAGATGAGATGCTAAGATGAAAACAATATTTGAGCTGCCCAGGGTCATTTGTGGAGATGGGCAGCTATAGAAATCAAACAACAAACAAATAAAATGTCATGGAGACATAACCTTGTAAGATAATGAAGGGAGCATAGTTGTTCTATGGGAGAATGAGCCCTCGCTCACATTATTTGCTTGTCACTATCGGTGGCACACAACAATGTCTTTTCCAATCTGATGCATTGAATTCTACAATTAGTGGAAAGGTAGTAGATAACCCTTTGACTGCTTACAGGCCCTGTGAGCTACATCACTGAGATATAAGGGCTCTGGATAAAGATTTATCTCAACTTAAATCATTGCTCCAAACAGCCCACGACTCTCCGTTCCAGGGTATGGATGCCAATCTATCTGCAGCTCCCCTAAGTGGTATCTGCTGAACTTCCATGTAACTTAGTTATAATTTAATTTAATAATTCGAGCATGACCACGAGATCAGCAGAACTTGTAAGGTTTTGAAGATCTCACACAAGAACCCATGAGATAGCAAAGCAAAGTCTCGTTGTTACAAGAGATTATGTGAAAATTCAGCATTCTCACATGAAAGCGTGGTGCAAATTGCAATGACGTGAAAGTGGTGAAACATATGCCAACATGCCACAATGCAAACTTCACCCTTTGGGGGACACAAATGCTTAAGTCGCAGAATTTGTTTGTATTTTCATGACCCATATTTTGTTTTGCCTCTTTTCTCCTCTCATGGATGCCTATGTATGAGAAGGAAAAACCTGGCAATCTCTCAAGACTCAGGGCATTTTTAAAACGTTTATTCCTATTTTCGGTGTGATGCTTCCTAGTGCATAAAAGGTTACTTTCTCCGGCTTTGCAGGAAAGCAGAGAAGGGTGTGTTTCATCATGCATTGTTTGATTATTTAAAATTGGGATTTTCTGCCTGCCAAACCTGTCCCTACCCTGAGCCATAAAACCTACTCTAAACACAATATCTTGCATTCACATTCTATGCTTAACCTGTTTTTTGCATTGTTTAATTTTCTGGCTTCACACACCCCTGAACCATAAATATTAAAGTGTCTAAGCTTACATGCCACACTATACCATATACATGTACATATGCATACACATATACTGTACATACATACACACAGACACACATAAATACAAAACAGTACAGTATGGTTAAGTTATGTGATATAAATAAAGCTGTACGGTACATTTATGTTAGGCTTGCTCCATCTCACTGGGAGGTCGCCAATCTTCTTCAGACAGGGAGCCATATTTGGGCTTTTGACAGCCCAAGTTTGAAAGAGCAAAATTGATATCCTTAAATGAGGAAAAGTTGCCCTGATTATGTGGGGAGGGTGATTAATGAGTGCCATCTAGCCACCTCACAGACGGACTACTGCAATGTACTATGAAGGGAGCTGCTATCTTAAAAGACCAGTGAGAAGCTAAACCTGGTCTAGAATGCAGCGATGTGGGCACTTATGAGCAGGCTGTGATATGTCTATGTGTCATGCTGCCATTATTGATCAGTGAATCACTGCAGTTGTTGAGTGAATCATTTGGTTGTTAAGAGAATCCAGCTTCCTCCATTGATTTTGCTTGTCAGAAGCCAGCTGGGAAGATTGCAAATGGTGATCACGTGACCCTGGGACACTGCGGTCATTGTACATGTGAACTAAATGTGAAGTAGCAGAATTTTGATCATGTGACCGTGGGGATGCTGCAACAGTTGTGAGAGGACTGGTCATAAGTCCCTTTTTCAGTGCTGTTGCAACTTTGAATGGCTGCTAAACAAATCGTTGTAAGCCAAGAACTGCCTGTATAATAAGTCTGTGCATAGTTTGCTTAGGGCAGAAGCCATTAGATCACTGGATTAGCACAATTTAGAAAGGATTCTTGGATGAAATTTTCTTAGAGCCTAATCCAATCCTCAATCAGATATTTAACTAATCACCTGAATCCTCTTCTCCCGTATTTATGGCTTCCTTTTGTTTGATCACATTCTGTCCTATAATATTAGCTGCAGGGCATGGAGATTATCCCTATAACAAAGTGTCACTTCTTTCTTAATCCTGCAGTATGGCAATAAAAAAAATCCTTTTTTCCCCTTGGTAAAAAAAATCATTTCACTTCTGTCATCCAGAGATGGATGTCAGCTTTGATTTCTCTCATTTCCCAATAAGTTCTGTATAGATTGTGATGTGAAATTGGGACTATCCCATCAGCCAAAGCATTAGTAAATATATTCCATTTTCTTTCATTAGATATTTGCCTATGATCAGACCTGTTAAGTTAAAAAAAATGTGCTTTTAAAAAAAAAAACTTAACCAGTTCTCTGGTCTGAAAAAGTCTGAAAACCTGTTCTACAGGACTAGGCTGTAGATTAGGAAAAGAGACTGGAATTAAAGAAAAAAGCTATTCAATGGGAAATGCTATTCACGAAATAGACTGCCTTGGTAGGTGGATCAGCTACTCAACTAAATGTTTTTAAATGGAAGTTGGACTGTCCAGTGTCAAAGACGCTGAAGATGTGAGATAACTGCATTCAGCAAGGAGAAGGAATATAAGGACTCCAAGATCTCTTCTGATGCTATCACTGAGCTTGTGATGGCCTGATTTGCATAAGATGCTAAAACACTGGTTGAGTTCCAATGGCGTATGATCAAAGGTGATTAGGGGACTGGAGGTTAAAACATATAAAGAACGGTTGCTGAAACTGGGCACGTTTGGTTTAATGAAAAGTAGGATTAGGAGTGACATGATAGCAGTGTTCGAATATCTAAGGGGCTGCCACAGAGGAAAAAGGGGTCAACCTATTCTCTAAAGCACCTGAAGACAGGACAAGAAGCAATAGATGGGAACTAATCAATGAGAGAACCAACCTAGTCCTAAGGAAAAATTTCCTGAGAGTTAAAACAATTAATCAATGGAATGACTTGCCTCCAGAAGTTGTGGGTGTTCTAACACTGGAAGTTTTTAAGAAGAGAATGGACAACCATTTGCCTGAAATGGTGTAGGGTTTCCTGCCTGAGCAGGGGGTTGATGACCTCCAAGGTCTCTTCCAACTCTGTTATTCTGCTGAGTACTGAACCCAAACTATTCAAGATCATTTTAACAGGCTAATATGTAGGATGAACCCAGCCAATGAATTGGCATTATGTGCAGGATTTTCCTAACGATAACTAAAGGACAGGCCTATTCATTTCTTCTAACCCTCAAGCCCTTTATGAAGAGATATGAAGACTTTGGCAAACTCTTTAAAAAGCTGTATGAACTGGGATGGTAGAGGGTGTCTGGGATGGGTTTGTGGTTAGAAAGAATAGCAGGAAAGAGTTTAACTTCTGGGACATAGGTTTGTGAATATACAGACATTTTTTGAGGGTATTCACAATACACGCTCAATATTTCAACTATATCTAATGATTGAAAGTTGGGTAGTTTGGCATTAGCTTGGTTTGGGGGTTGCCACAGAGTGTGTGTGTTAAAAATGTCAATACAACAGATTTGACTGCATCCCTTTATATGTGGCTGTGATGTCAACGCATATTCAAAGGGGTGGTTTTCAACTGAGTGATTATGTCTGCCATCTTGACTTTTTTGACCCCACGCTTTTCCATCAGGAAAAATAGATGTCATAAATTATATTCAATCAACTGCAAGGACAAACGTCATACAATGTTGGTAACAGGAAAGGAAATCGCTAGCAGTTTAGCCTAAAAGACCTAACTATGTGATATCTTCATTTTTGGAAACAAAGTTAACCTTACAGCAACAAATCACAATATTTGTACAGACTCTGTGTTCCAGATCAACAATACAAAGAAGCCAATTCAAACAACACACACACACACATACACACACACTGTGTCTGTGTGTGTTTGTTTGTTTGTTTTATCTTGTTATCTCTTCCTGCTTCTCCAACCATACCCCTTTTTGTCCTGACCTTTTACTCTAAAGAACATCCCATTATTATTTAGAATCATACAATCTTCTTTTATGCTGGCTCTAGGTCAAGTGTTGGAAATCTACATTGATTTAAATCCATGCTCTTCTCTTTCAGCCAAATCAGTTTGGATGATGAGCAATGGGTTTTGCTAAAAGAAGTATCTGTAAAATTCAGGCTGCTCTGACCTTCAAAATTCCAAATGAGTATTTTGAATGAGCATTTTGCTAGCAATGTACAAGAACTTGTTGAAACCAAATCATCAACACTTTGTAAGAATAAAATCAATTCAGAAATGAAAAAGAATGTGAAAGGATTCAATATGGCACTGGGAATGTAGTGGAAAACCAGAAAACCTTTAGGAAAACTAAAATGACAGGAAGTTAGAAAGCAGATTTTAACATAGGATTGGGCTAACTTATATAATCAGAGAGTTTGAAAGCTGTACACAGACCTTGATCCTCTTTGCTATCCCTCTCAAGGTAGGGACTGATATTCAGTGATACAATTTCCTGCCGTTTTGAGGAACTAAAGAGCCTCTTGATGCGGGTGAAGAAGGAGAGTGCCAAAGTTGACTTGAAACTCAACATTAAGAAAACCAAGATCATGGCATCCGGCCCTCTCAATTCCTGGCAAATAGATGGGAAAGAAATGGAGGTAGTGACAGATTTTATCTTCCTGGGCTCCAAGATCACCACAGATGGGGACTGCAGCCAAGAAATTAAAAGACGCTTGCTCCTGGGGAGGAAAGCTATGGCAAATCTAGACAGCATACTAAAAAGCAGAGACATCACCCTGCCAACAAAAGTCAAGGCCGTGGTTTTCCCAGTTGCAATGTATGGCTGTGAAAGTTGGACCATAAGAAAGGCTGAGCGCCAAAGAATTGAGGCCTTTGAACTATGGTGCTGGAAAAGACTCCTGCGAGTCCCTTGGACTGCACGGCGTTCAAACCAGTCAGTCCTAGAGGAGATCAACCCTGACTGCTCTTTAGAAGGCCAGATCCTGAAGTTGAAACTGAAATACTTTGGCCACCTAATGAGAAAGAAGGACTCACTGGAGAAGAGCCTGATGCTGGGAAAGATGGAGGGCAATAGAAGAAGGGGACGACAGAGAATGAGGTGGCTGGATGGAGTCACTGAAGCAGTAGGCGTGAGCTTAAATGGACTCCAGAAGATGGTAGAGGACAGGAAGGCCTGGAGGAACGTTGTCCATGGGATCACGATGGGTCGGACATGACTTTGCAACTAACAACAACAACAAGATGAGGCTTGAGACAGCAAGAAGAGGCACCACTTAAAACAGCATTTCCTAATGTACCTTCTTCTGGGCAGAAAGTAGGGAAGGAGATACACATTTCACCACATTTCTTGAAGAAAGCAAGAAATTTTCCAATCGTATCTCAGGATTGGTAATTCCGTTAAATAATGACAAAAACGAAGTTGATTCTCCTCCTCCTCCTCCTCCTCCTCCTCCTTTACAAGTAAGTTAATTTAGTTCTCTCCCAAGATTCTGTCCAGTCTTGGAAGAGCTAATCTTACTGAATTAAACTGGAGATGATAGCTCAGGATTTAATCCAGTACAGATCTGAAGAATAATGGCTATACTTACACATTTCTACACAAACAGGAATTCTTCCCTCCCCCCAAATTCCAAACGTAGGAGAAAAATAGTCCCAACCTCCTCATTCTTCCTTCTCTGCATTGCTTGTATTGCTAGATTGGCTGGGTGTTATATAAAAGAAAACTTTGTGGCGCAATATGCATTTAATGACTTAAACGTCTCCCTTAATCTCCTGTTCAGTGTCAACGGCTTGTGGCTGTATTAGAAGATGACAGATGGTATCACACAAAAAAAGTAAACTTGTGCCAAGGAAGTTCCTTATAAAAACATCTTGCTCCATTTTGACACTGACTCAGCCTAAAAGGCCGAGAAGAAAAAACATTTGCTCATACCGAAAGGGAGGAGAGAGGGGAAAGCATACGCAGGAGTGTTGCAATTTCGTGAATCAAAGAAAGTGTTTGATTTTTCACTTCCTTGCAATATTTAGGCCCTGAAGGTGAATGACATTTCCAGACAAGACTGTTCAGTGTCAGCTCTGAAAATAGATCTGGTACATCCATGAAGGAGACTGGCTGATCAAAATGGCATCTCCAGAAGCAACATACCTTAAAGGAGGAAGACGCTTGGAAGATGAAGCAAAGCACATAGGGAATGTGACAGAAAAATTGTGGTATAAAGTGTGGTGAGCTGGTGTGATGTAGGGATTAAGGACATGGAGTGGGGTTGGGGAGATTTGATTTGATTTGATTAAAGACAGACCTCAGGCATGGAAACTTTACTGGCTCACTTTGGGTCAGTCTATCTCTTCCAACCCAACTTACCTCAAAGGGTTGATTTTAAGGAGAAAAATTGAAGGAGAAAGAACTATGTGCCTTGTCTGAAGCTTCTGGGAGAAAGACAAGGATTTTGGTTTGAATTAATCCAGTTTTTCTTTTCTATCATAGGGAATAAAGAAATATTGGGAAGGAAAGGGAAGAAATTGCAGCGACAACTGGTAGCCTGATAGAAGTGGCCAGATCAGGTTTCATGTTTATTTTATTTATTGGTTTTATTTTACTTTTTAAAAGGCCTAGCATCTGCTCACTCATACTGCACCAGGGCTCTGTTTTCTCCTTTCATTTTCTTTGGAAGAAAGTTCAGCCAGACCAACAGCAAAGTGGCTTAGTCAATAAAGACAATATTATTAGAATATCTTTCACTAATGAAGGAGGAGGAAATAGGACCATGGAAATCTTACAGGGCTTTTCAAAATGGTTTCCAAATTGAAACCATTTGGAAAAACATCAAATAAATCAGTGGGCCTGTTTGTAGCTTGGCTGTGGGTTTCTGAAGGCCTGTGGTGGGCCACCTTATTACTGAAAGTTAAGGAGATTGGAAGAACTGAAAACTAAATTGTCAGTATAATAATACATTTATATGCTTCTATAGTAAGATCATACTAGGATTGTTTCATAGGCCAGGTCAAAAAGCAAACACTGTAGGAATTCCAGGAATGCTACTTTATTTAGAGTCACTGAGAATCAAGCAGTATATAAATTTAATGAATTATTTATTATTTGAGTAGGATAAAATAATAGAATCTTGAAAAACTGACCGTGTTTCTTTGTATCCCATTTTACACTAAACTACCTTTTTATGACTCTGTAATTCCTTAATTCGGGTAGAGTCGGAATGACAGGATAGAGCTGAGCGTTTACTGGCCGGATGCCCTTCCTGATGCCATGTGGAGTTCTCAGCAAATTTTCTTTTCTTTTCTTTTTTTTTTTGAGGCCCAGGAGAAAAATATTTGCTGCTACCTAGGATTGAACACTCAACCTTCTGAGTGGGAAACAAATATCTTTGCCACTAGGCCAGTGGTGGCGAACCTATGGAACGCGTGCCAGAGGAGGCACTCGGAGCCCTCTCAGTGGGCACGCGCGCCGTCGTCCCAGCCCCGCCTCCCCCTGTGGCCCCCTCCTCACCAGCAGCCCCCCTGGAGGAGAGTCGCCCCCAGGCGCGGCCCGCACGGAGCAGCGCAGCCAAGGACATAGCTGGGCAGCAGGGACAAGACTCCGCCCTCGCACCCCATAGCGTGCAGATGATGCTGCGGGGTGTGGGCAGAGGACGTGGCTGCCATGGTGCTGCAGGGCTGCCTGGGTGATCTGCTGTGGGCCATGGAGGCGGTGCGTGGCCCTGCAGGTGGGCGGGGCAGGTGGCGGGCGGGGGCGGAGCAGGCAGGGTGGGAGGCGGAGCGGGGGGGCAGTTTTGGGGCACTCGGTCTCTAAAAGGTTCGCCATCACTGCACTAGGCTATCATACTGCTCATATGTATCCTATCTTACACTAAACCCTATCAAAGGTTATTTTTAGTTTCTTTCTCATGCTTCTTTGGGACTCTCTTCCTCAAGCCCCACCTCAAGTTCCTGTCTTCTATATGTTTGCCAGTAATTCCTTTACATTCAAAAAGAATTGTACAATGGGAAAAGCTGCAGAAAAGAGCTACTTTTCTGGGGGGGGGGAGAAGAAGGAGAAGTTATTGTAGACCTACAAAGCAGCCCCAATCAGATTGACCCCAGGTGGCTTTAGGAACTAAACGTGCTCTATGAAGAATTGTACGAAGAAAGCTTACAGATTACTTTTCCAAATTTAGCTTAGAGCAAAGTTGGGTAAATGGAAACATGTTAGATAAATTCAGGCACAGAATAACAAATATATTAGATAAATGCAGGCTTAGAACAACAAATGCAGACAGAGAGCGATTATTCTCTTTCATACAAAGAAGTTAGTCAACCATGGGAATTAAAGACAGTGTTTCATGATGAAGGAAAAAAGGTATCTTACGTAATACATCCTTAAGCTACAGAATCCATTCATTATTACCAGTTATGGAAATGGTCATCAACGTAGGGGGTTTTCAAAGGGGATTGGATCACAGAAGATCAGAATAAAGGGCCCTAGTCTTGAAAATTGTAAACTTCTCCCTGAATCACAGGTAGCTTTCCTTAGAGGCTGACCCATGAGGAGGAGGAAGAATGCTGTTGCTTTCTTCTCTGCATTTATGAGCTTTCCAAATGTACCTGGTTTCTACCAGGGAGCAAATGAAGGCTTCCCTGATGAGGCACTTTTTATGAACAAGAAGCATAACACATTATTTAACTGGACCAGGGGATTCTGCCACTAGCAATCCTATCATGCCTCAAACCTTCCAAAACAGGGTGGAGAAGTCCTACCCTGTTGCTTGTGACAAGATCTGGAATCTACCCCAGCCAGGCAAGGCCCACGTCAGGTGTGTGGTGCCAGCTGCAAGAAAAATATCAGCTCTGTTACCTGTTTTATTAATTCAAAGAGAATGGGAGGGGTACATGTGCACCCACACCCATAGCACGATGCCATGCCGTGAATTCAGAGCAATGTATTTTAGGGGGCACTCCAACATAGGAACCAGTGTTTTGTGGAGTCAGCTCAGGGTCCATATAATACAGAGGGACCTCATTCTATTTCCATATAACCACTTGGCCTAATTTCAAAACCCTTTTCCAGAGATTTGATCAGGAGAGAACATGGCTTTTTGCAGAAATGTGGTCGTCCACTTCGATCTAATATTATCTTCAGTTCCTGTCGCCAACCTGCTGCCTTTGAAAAGTTCTGGGGCTGATGTGTCCAGAACAGCAGGCATATCAGTCTATATCATCAAAATGTAACAACCAGTATCAATTACAGATAGTTCTTAACTTATGACCGCACTTAGGACCAGAATTTCTGCTGCTAACTGAGGCATTTGTTAAATGAGTTGCACCCAGTTTTATGACCTTCTCCGCTGCAATCATTAAGTGAATCAATCTGATTAAGTGAATCACGTAGTTATTAAGCAAATCTGGCTTCCCCCATTGATTTTGCTTGATTCTGCTTGTCAGAAATCAGATAAGAAGGTCACAAATGATGATCACTGCAACCATCATAAATACATGCCAGTTGCCAAGCACCCAAATTTTGATAATGTGACCCCGGGGGGGGGGGGCGCAACACAACAGTCATAAATCACTTTTTCAGAGTCATTGTAATTTTGAATGATCACTAAATGAATGGTCGTAAGTCAAGGACTATCTTTACAACAGCATAATTTCCTGCTGATTTTTTCATAGGTGAAAAAGAAGCATGTTAAGCTCTTTAACAGGCTTTATACATTTAATTATGCTACAGACTTGTAACCTCACCCATCTCCAAAACATAAATGTGCTCCAAATTGCCCCCCTACTGACTTAAAAAATGTCCTCAAGTCACTACAACCTTACAGCTCCCGAAAACCTGCTTTTCTTTCTTCTTCTTTTTTAATAGTGCACTGTTCAACTTTTAAAAGGAAGTTGACCACAGTGAGTTATTCCTCAGGTTTATGGCAACATCTACTGCATAATTTCGGGTCCTAGACTAGAGCTGTATCCAGATCCAGAAGACCTTGGCTGTGGTCTCCAAAGGCCTCCAGAAAGATAACTGAATCTTTATGGGAACAGGAAGTGGAAACAGCTAAATAAATAAGCTATATAATAATTATGAAATAAGTTAACACAATTATTAAATCAGTTGTTTAAATATTAAACAGATTAGTTAATTACGCCATTCTTAAATAAGTTGCTGGAATGGAGTAATCTTAGCTACCTTTAATTTCAGTTAGCTTAAAGGTGAATGAAATGGAATGAAATCCACATTATCCTTTAATATAGTAAGTTTGGGATTGCCAGCTCCAGGCATATCACTCTGTAGTCAAAAACTGTCCATCCAGAAACTTAACTCTGCATTGACTACTAAGGCAATGCTTCTCAACTTAGGCAACTTTTAAGATGTGTGGACTTCAACTTCCAGAATTTCCCCGACTAGGGAATTCTGGGAGTTGGAGTCCACACATTTTAAAGTTGCTAAGGCTGAGAAACACTAGAATAAGGGAACGTGGAATGTAGAATCACTTCCTTTTTCTGCCTTAAGCCCCTGGGGATAAGTTTCACAGAATATCCTTGAGTCAGTTATAAGAAATACTAAGGAGAAACTTCCTGACAGTGAGAACAATTAACCAGCGGAACAACCTGCCTCCAGAAGCGGTGAATGTTCCAACACTGGAAGTTTTTAAGAAGAGATTGGACAGCCATTTGTCTGAAATGGTATAGGGTTTCCTGCCGGAGCAGGGGGTTGGACTAGATGACCTCCAAGGTCCCTTCCAACATTATCATCATCATCATCATCATCATCATCATCATCATCATCATTATTATTATTATTATTATTATTATTATTATTATTATTATTATTATTATTATTATTATTATTATTATTATTAAATTATTAAATATTATTATTATTATTTGCAACATCATCCTGTAGAGCTTGCCAGCAAAAGTATAGTTGTGGAATTTGCAGCTACAAGGTGTGGTGATCAAGGGATCAGGTACATTCTTTTGCGGTAATCAAACAAGTGTGTTAGTCATGGAGCTTCATCTTTGTAATCTGCCTGTGAAATTCTTACCTGGCTGATTGTCACCCAACAGGGGAGGACCCATATGTGTATGCGTGTGTTGAAAAGTCAAGATAGCAATTGTAACCACACAATCACAACCCCATCCCTGTTTCTTATATGTGGTATGTGAAATGTTCTCTATATAAAAATGGGGCAGGGTGTCAGTCGCATAGTTGTGGCCACCATCTTGATTGTTTTGAAGACACCTCCCCAGGGTTGTCCGTGTTGATCCAAACAGAAATTTTGAATAAAAAGGATAGGCCTCTTTGATTTACAAATCCCTATTTTATTTTTTTATTTTTTTAGAAAGCAGAATGAAGATGTCTGTCACTCAATATACTGGCTTTCAAAATAGGCATCATTCAACACATTTTGTCTTAAAACATCTGCTTTTGCTATATAGATTGGATACATTTTTAAAGACCAAATTAAGAACTACCTAGTAAAAATGCAAACTTAAGAATTCTTAAACAGAAAGGTTCTGTTTTGATTTATTGGATAAGTGGACTCTTGGCCAGTCCATATATCTCTATTTTCCATATTTTATGCTAGCAAATTGGAAATCAAAGATTTGGAATATCTTTTTTTAAAAAAATCTTTCCCTGGGTAGGCCCCAAACAGGTCAGATGCAGCATTGCAATGCAAATCCCCCACCCTTTTTATTCATGGTCAAAACAGATGGAGCTTGTATTGAAATACTTTCTTTTTAACCTTCTAGCCTGTTAGAACACACACACACTTACACACTCACACACACACACACACAGAGTAAGGGGGGCTGGGTTCACTTCTGGTACACTTACACTATCCTTATTCATGAAGGCTAATTTTCAATATATTTAAAATGAAAAAATGTAACACATTCTACACGGGTGTCTCAAAGGTGCTTTTCAAAAAGCAACTGTACTTTCTTGATTTTTTTCCCCTTGAAAACATTTTGCTTCTCATCCAAGTATGCAACAAAGTAAACATACAAAAGTAAAAATTCAAAGATCAAATCCACATTCGATGGATGCTCAGCACAATTAATTAGGACTAAAGATACTACTACAGAGCCAGTTCAGTATAGTGGTTAAGGCATCAGACATTTCACTTCTCATCCAAGAAGCTTCTTCAGTTCTGGTCAGAAAGAGAATCTCCATGGACACTGTACACGGGGCATCTTTTATAGATGACGTGGAAGCTGCAACTGGTCCAGAGTATGATGACCATGCTACAGCCTAGAGAAGAGTTTTTAAAACTGTGTTCTGCAGAATCCTAAGTTTCTGCAAGAACTTGATAGTATTCTTGATGGTGTTCAAGACGAGGAGGACAAGAAAAAAAAATTCACTTGCATGCAGCCAATTTTCTATCTCTAGAGTTTGCCTTATGATCAAGGGTTCTAAGATTTTTTTTTTTAATTAACATCTTCCAGGGCCTGAAATAGTTGGAGAGCCCCTGGTTTAGACAATCCCATCACTACAGAATAACATCCTTCTCAGCTCCTTGCACTGATCACCAGCAGGCTTCCAGGCCCAATTCAAAGTGCTGGTTATTACTTACAAAGCAGGAGGCTGTATCAAGCACCATGAAATTTTCAAATTTTCAGTTCAAACATCATGAGAAAGCCTGATGAGAGCTTATGAACTGGACATCATCATCATCATCATCATCATCATCATCATCATCATCATCATCATCATCATCATCATCATGTTGGAAGGGACCTGGAGGTAATCTAGTCCAACCCCCTGCTCAGGCAGGAAACCCTATACCAGGGGTAGGCAACCTTGGCTCTTTTATGACTCGTGGACTTCAACTCCCAGAATTCCTGAGCCAGCTGGCTCAGGAATTCTGGGAGTTGAAGTCCACGAGTCATAAAAGAGCCAAGGTTGCCTACCCCTGCCCTATACCATTTCAGACAAATAGATGTCTAGTCTCTTCTTAAAAACTTCCAGTGTTGGAGCATTCACCGCTTCTGGAGGCAGGTTGTTCCACTGGTTAATTGTTCTAACTGTCAGGAAGTTTCTCCTTAGTTCTAGGTTGCTTCTCTCTTTGATTAGTTTCCATCCGCTGCTTCTTGTCCTGCCCTCAGGTGCTTTGGAGAATAGCTTGACTCCCTCTTCTTTGGGGCAGCCCCTGAGATATTGGAACACTGCTATCATGTCACCCCTAATCCTTCTCTTCATTAAACTAGACATACCCAATTCCAGCAACCATTCCTATCCTTGTGTGTCCAATCACACTTGGCCAACAAAGAATTCTATTCTATTGGAATACCCCCAATCACCCACAAAACGTATATAGGATTTGGGCCTCTTCATGCCCCCACACTTTGGCACTCGCATCCCTTGGAAGGACACTTAGTCTTCTCTCCACTGATACCCCTTAAAGCAATTAAAACAACTGTATACCATTGTCTGTATTTGTGTGTGTGTGTGTGTGTGTCTGTATGTGTGTGTATTTTGGTTTTGACTCCTTTACCTATCTGCACAAGTCCCTGCACTTTTCTTGGTAAGGTTTTCGGAAGTGATTTGGAATTGCTGGCTTCCTTGGGCACTGGCCCAAGGTCAGACAGCTAGCTTCATGCCCATGGTGGGACTAGAACTCAAAATATCCCAGTTAATTAGCGATTAAGTAAGGCTTGATGCCTTAACCACTACATCGAACTGGCTTTTTAGTAGTGTCTTTAGTCCTAACTAATTGTTCTGAACATCCATCAAAAATAGATTTGATCTGCTTTGAATTTTTACTTTTGTACGTATGCTTTATTGTACACGGCCCAGAATTTTTGAACTGGGGCAGAGTACAAACAGTGGAAAATGAAAAAATAGTAAATTAATAGCTCTTCTTGTTCAGCATTTAGACCAGCATTTTACAGGTAGTCCTCAACTTACGACCACAATTGAGTGCAAAATTTATGTTGTTGTGAGAAATTTGTTAAGTGAGTTTTGCCCCATTTTACGACTTTTCTTGCCACATTTGTTAAGTGAAGTTGTTAAATTAGTAACACAGTTGCTAAGTGAATCTGGCTTCCCTGTTGTCTTTGCTTGTCAGAAGGTGATCATATGACCCCCGGGACACTGCAACTGTCATAAATATGAACCGTCTGTCAAGCATCCAAATGTAAATCACATGACCATGGGGATGCTGCCACGGTCATAAGTGGGAAAAATGGTAATAAGTCACTTTTTTCAGTGCCGTTGTAATTCAAACAGTCATTAAATGAGCTGTTGTAAGTCGAGGACTACCTGTAACAGGGAGATGGCCCACTATGGAAACACATTTAAAGGGAAGACCATGACTTCTTTCCCCCCAATATCTAATATTCAGAGATAGGTTTTCACTGGATGAGTAAAGTACTCTTTAACCTCTTCCTTCTAACCTAGGGCATGGTCTGATGGCACACGATGAAATGACTTTGTGGAAGTTAAACTAAGATAAATAGCTGGAGTATTCCGAAATTATCCATTTCTAAGTATGATGGAAAGATATGACCATATGCATATGAGTTACTTTCATGTCAGATGAGGGACTATACAAATATGATAGATAGATAAATCAGTCCTGTTTCCTTCATTCTAATTTCCCTCACCCCTTCATATCTCTCCATATGTACAGGTTATAACATGTAAATTATATAAAATTCTCTCTAGCCTTATGTCTCTAAGAAATAGCAGTGCTTTTTTTGTAAAAAAAAAAGGTGCCGGAACTCACACACGTCATACAACCCGCCTTGCCTACCCTACAAGGTTCCATCCAAAAAAGGTGCCGGAACTCGGTTCTGGCCGTTCTATGAGAAAAAAAGCCCTGAGAAATAGTAACCTTGAATTTTGAATTGTCAATGCTTTCTATTTAAAAAGGGAAAACAGTTTGCAGTATCTTGATCAGCAATTTGCAACCACCACTAATGTAGATGAAAATATCTCTAGATATTAACTGTCAGTATTAACTCCAATAAACCAACCCGAGGGACCTTTGATTTGGTTTTGTCTTTTACAATATATCCATTCCTAAATACAACCAAATTGCATTTTAAACAATTAAAGCACAAGGTACTGCAGTGAGCTGTATGTGCCAGGATGCTATCTGCATCTTCTGGCAAATCCAACTCCTGCAACATCTGCAAGATTTTTTTTTTCTCTAAGAATTGCACTTACCCAAGAGACAAAAAATGACCAAGAAAATGCCCATTTCCTGGAAACTGCCCGTTGTACAACAGATCACAAAATCAAAGTTCTGCTTCTTCTTCTTCTCTCGCATCCAAACTGTAATATTTGTTCTGTCTCTCCTCTAACTTGCTAGAAAGGATAGTTGTATTTCCTACATCAAGTATCACGTCTATTGCCATTTCTTGCTGGGTTGGTCCAATTTTTGTAGTAGGACAGTGGAAAGAGGACACACCTCTCTGTCATTACACAAGCTCCTTAGAACTGTTCATTTCACGCCCTTGATAAGAGGAACTTTAAGAAAAATATCTTTTGGAAAGGTCATCATAGCATTAAAGGCTATGATAAACTAATGTGAATAATCAATTCAATACCCATTGCAAGTATTTTCTCCCATGAAACTACTGGCCAAATTGCAGGTAGTTCTCAACTTACCACCACAACTGAGGCCCAAATTTATGTTGCTAAGGGAGAAATTTGTTAGGTAAGTTTTGCCCCATTTTACAACTTTTCTTGCCACATTTGGTAAGTGAATCACTGCAGTAGTTAAGTTAGTATCACAGTTGTTAAGTGAATCTGATTTCTCCATAGACTTTGCTTGTCAGAAGATCACAAAAGGGGATCACATGACCCCGGGACATTGCAACCGTCATAAATGTGAGTCAGTTGTCAAGCATCCGAATGTAAATCACGTGACCACGGGAATGCTGCAACAGTCATAAGTGTGAAAAATGGTCATAAGTCACTTTTTTCAGTGCCATTGTAACTTTGAACGGTCACTAAATGAACTGTTGTAAGTCGAGGACTACCTGTGCTTAAATTTCAATGGGAACAGCTCTTTGCAATCATGGTTTGTCTAATTTCTACAAAGCTTTTCAGATCTGGGTTAGATGGAATGCTTTGATGCCTCCATGTGTAGAAACACCAAGTTCAAGAGCAGTCTGTCTTTGAAAAAAGATGGGGGAAGAAATTGCCTTGAAGCCAAAAGTTATGTTTTTGCAACTACCTCCAGAATTATCATATGAATTGGCATTCTCCATTAATGATAGGTGTACCACAGATGGAACTTTATTATTTATTATTAGTTACTATTATTAGTTATTGTGTGCCGCCCATTTCTCTATCAAGCAACTCTGGAAGTAACTTTGAAATAATCTAGGTGAAATGCAGGGTAAACCAGCAAAGATTTGTCCTTAATTCTTGTCTTGAATTACAGCAGAAACCCTTTAAGTGTGTGGCTATTTTGAAAAAGGTTTTTTTTTCTAGTATAGTGGGACTCGTATCCTTTGAGAGTGATTGATGGGATTGATTCGAAATGATTAAGGTTGACCAAACCTGGCTTGCAAAATATCCAGATGATCCCTAAATTGCAAGAAAGATAACTAGATAGAAGAGCTCTTTGCTGTATCTAACTAATATTTGGATTTTTGCAGCCAGTCCCGTGGTGGCGAACCTATGGCACGCATGCCACAGGTGGCACGCAGAGCCCTCTCTGTGGGCACGTGCACTGTCGCCCCAGTCCTAGGCCTTCAGCTGGGTTTTATAAAACCTTTTCGCTTTAGGCCTCCGCCGCCGTGTGCAAAAAAAAAAGGTTCAATCAATCAATCAATTTTAACTTCTCGCGGGGAAAAAAATCTCGCAAAGTTGGAATTGATTGATTGTTTTAGTCCCGACCAGTCTGCCGTTACCACCGAAGCCATGCCCACCCAATGGGCCATGCCCTCCCAATGGGACACGTCCACTCAATGGGCCACGCCCACCCAATGGGCCGCGCCCACCCAATGGGCCGCGCCCACCCGGCACCCGGCAATACATAAGTGGGTTTTGGGTTGCAGTTTGGGCACTCGGTCTCTAAAAGGTTCGCCATCACTGTGATAGTCATAGAATTGGATATAAATGATGTTTACTAATATTACTTACAGAACCAAAAATGAAGTAACAAGAGAAACTGACTTTCTGGACCATGTAAGGGTAAAAGCGAAGTGTAAAGTAAAAACTAAATACAGTGATGTTTCCGTAGTATCAAGACAACAGTGGTAGGGAAGGAAATTTCATTAGAGCCATATTCCTAATCTAATCTGCTGGAAAGGAAGGAAGGAAGGAAGGAAGGAAGGAAGGAAGGAAGGAAGGAAGGAAGGAAGGAAGGAAGGAAGGAAGGAAGGAAGGAAGGAAGGATAGATCTCTCCTGAGGGTGATTTTGATTTTATAACAGCTTTATCCCTCATAATCTCAGAATTTATAGTGAAATCAGCTCGCATATTAAAACTTTACAAAAGAAAATGCTTTATCATTTACTTAAAGAACTTTTGGCTATCAAAACTTATTGGGATAAAGTTTGTTTCGAGAGAGCTGAGAAAAAGAAGATTCTTGAAGCATGCCATCCGGCATAATCAATAACTAGAAATACAGATTTAGTAATAATAATAATAATAATAATAATAAAGTTGGAAGGGACCTTGGAGGTCATCTAGTCCAACCCCCTGCTCAGGCAGGAAACCCTATACCATTTCAGACAAATGGCTGTCCAGTCTCTTCTTAAAAACTTCCAGTGTTGGAGCATTCACCGCTATCACTGTTATCCTGGAAGTACAGGTAGTCCTTGACTTACAACAATTTGTTTAGTGACCATTCGAAGTTACAACAGCACTGAAAAAAGTGACGTCTGACCGTTTTTCACACTTACGACCATTGCAGCACTCACATGGTCACGTGATCAAAATTCAGACGCTTGGCAACTGACTCATATTTATGACGGTCGCAGGGTCCTGGGGTCATGTGATCACTTTTTGTGACCTTCTGACAAGCAAAGTCAATGGGGAAGCCAGATTCACTTAACAACCATCATACTAACTTAACAACTGCAGCGATTCACTTAACAACTGTGGCAGGAAAGGTCATAAAATGAGGCAAAATTCACTTAACAAATGTTTCACTTAGCAACAGAAATGTTGGGCTCAATTGTGGTCGTAAGTCAAGGACTACCTGTACATGTCAATTCACTACATGTAGTCTTCAACTTCATTTAGCAACTTTTGAAGTTACAATGGCACTGGAAAAAGTGAGTCATGACTAGTCCTCACACTTATGCCCATTGCAGCATTCCCATGGTCACATGATCAACATTTGGGGGCTTGGCAAGTATTTATGACAGTTGCAGCATCCTGGGGTCATGTGATCACCTTCCCAGTCGGCTTCCAATAAGCAAACTGGGGAAGCCAGATTCACTCAATGACCGAATGATTCACTTAACTAATATGGCAAAAAGATCGCAAAATTAGGCATGACTCATTTAACAACTGCCTTGTTTAGCAAGAGAAATTCTGGTCTCAATTGTGGCTATATGTCAAGGACTACCTGTACATGTTTCTCCAAGTTGATAAGATATAGGTAATAGTGTGGCTTGCGAGGTGGTCTCCAGGTCAGGGATCCTAGCTTACATAGAATAGTGTAATCGTGCAAGGATCCAATCTGGGTTGGTCTTCTGAGCTTTCGGATTCGTGTTGGCGCCCATCCTCAGGGAACTTCTCTCTAGCAGAGAGTGTGGTTTTGGCTATTGTATGTGTGGTATTAATGTGGTGCCTGTTGCTTGTGGCTTTTTAGATGTTGTTGGGGTGTTGATGGCTGGCTATTAAGTCCTCGGCTGTTCTTTCCTTGAGCTGCCAAGCCCTGGTCTCCTAAGTACTTGACAGCCCACCATCAACATCTCATTAGCAGGGAATGCTGCATGCAGCATGACTGTGACTATGACTGGTAACTTAGCCTACAGCTTCTCTGCTTATTAAAAAGCATTGAAAGCCTTCATTTACCAAATCCATAATGGGTAAGGGAGATCAATATATCTGTGAGCCGAGCCTGTGATAACTATAAACCAATATAAGAAAGGTAGCAAGAGTGAATCCAAGAATGACTCGGTTTCCCTAATGCATCTGGGAAGACATTTGACAGAATTCTGACTGAAAGGCTAACAAAAGTGGGAAGTAACAAATCTGGAAAGTGCAGGTGTTTAATGCTGAGCAGGGAGTGTGCAAAGCAGGTTTTTGTTTTGCTCTTCAACAATCGCCGAGAAATATATGAAAGTAAGAAAGCTTATTTATGCTCATTTAAGAAACAAAAGGCAATGTATGAAATATTTGGATGTAACGCAAGTTAGGGTAGTTTGCTAACAAGGGGAGACAGGAAGAGAGAGCAAAGATGAAATGAGGTTTATACCATCATGATGAAAGCTCCTCCTCTTTTGGATGGGCATTGTAATAACACACTGTAGTCTGATGTGATATCACCAGTGCTTTTTTTGTAAAAAAAAAAAAAAAAGATGCCGGAACTCACACATGTCATACAACCCACTTTGCCTACCCTACAAGGTTCCATCCAAAAAAGGTGCTGGAACTCCGTTCTGAGCGTTCTATGAGAAAAAAAGCCCTGGATATCACAATGCCCGAGTTTTAACAAAATTATGGGATTCTGGGGACACCTACTCTATGTCTGCAAGGACAGAAAAATATC
Source organism: Azemiops feae (assembly GCA_023970755.1). Classification (NCBI taxonomy): domain Eukaryota; kingdom Metazoa; phylum Chordata; class Lepidosauria; order Squamata; family Viperidae; genus Azemiops; species Azemiops feae. The sequence continues at coordinate 13,261 of JALGBA010000077.1, read as the reverse complement.
AAGAGGTATAGAGTCTTGGGATGATCTAGTTTTAGGTAATACCCTTTTCTTTTTCCATGTTTTTAATTTACTTGACTTACTACCAATATATCTTATTCCATTTCTGCCTAACATTGCTTACTCAAAAATGAACATGAAAATGAATCCATCAAAAGTGATAGATATGTACAGTATATCAATGCATGGCCTTACACTACAAGAGTCCTTTGCACTCCTTTTTTTATGTTTCTTTCAAGAGGCTTTTGGGAAATCTGCCTTACAGCTCTGTAATTTCCTGATCTTTGTATTATTATTTTTTTGTTTTAGTGGGCTAATACATTTGCTTGAGAATAGCAGGGTGTGGCTAAACCTGAAGAAAATTTCTCATGGCGAGAATTTTCTTTTCTTTGTTACTTTAGAGCTCCTAATAATGATATTTGCTTTCAGAACTGCAGGATCTCTTATTCTTAAACGAGTATTGGAGCAAATGATCTCAAGAGCCTCTTCCAACTATTCTATCATTGGATCTACAGATTGCACTAATCCAATAAATGGCTTGTTGGATTTGGCTTAATGTGAATGCAACCACTGGGATTTGCAGTCTATCAAAGTGGCTTATTTTATATTTTTAAAATGGTTGAAACCAAGGGGGAAAAATGGATCCAGGAAACTACAGATCTATCAGCCTGACCTCAATACCTGGGAAGATTCTGGAAAAGATAATCAGGCAACGAATCAGCGAACACCTAGGGTTTCCTGCCTGAGCAGGAGGTTGGACTAGATGATCTCCAAGGTCCCTTCCAACTATAATAATAATAATAATAATAATAACAACAACAACAATAACAACAACAACAACTAGAGGTTAGCATAACATGCAAATTCAGCCAAAGATTCCCTGTTCAAATGTCTCTACACTCATTTTTCAGGTGGGATTTTACTGTTTGTTTTTTTAAACTGACTTACTACGAATGTACATATACATGGATTTGTATCTGCAGAAAGATGTGATTCCAAATACAATGATCAGGCAAAAAGTGCCACTGAATTCAGAGAGAATTACTTACGAGTCAATGTATATATTATTGCAAGGTAAAGCTTCATTTCTTCTGATCTACTATATCCTATGGCTATTGGTTTATATGCACTTAACTGTGTGGACATTTAAGAACATTAAGAACAAGATTTTTTTTAATTTCTTTAGTTGATCTTATCCTAATTTAATTTCATTGCTTAATGTCCCACCAGCATTTGAATTTTATTAAATTCAGAAGGTTTGCTCACCTCTTTGTGACTTTGGATTTGGTTAAAGCACCTGTTAATACTGCTTGAATGATAATACAGCTGAGTGAGCAGCAAATTCATTCTTCTCTAAGCTTAAGCTGAAACTTATCTCCTGCAATCGCTCACACCCCTCTGCTGGATCTAACTGAGAACCACCACCTACAGCCAGTGTAATGAATTAGTCAACAACCTGAAATCTGAATTCTCTGCACGCAACAAATGGGAGCTTCCTAATAGTTCAACTATCATAATAGATCTAGTCATCAATCTTTCAAATACCCAGTATAAGTGTTCCTGCGTCAATCATTGACAGCCAAACAATAGAGTCGTGGCTTATGTGTGGTATGCACGGTAAAAATAAATGTATTTGTAGAATTAAAGGGGGAAGAAGGAAAGAGGAATGTTACTACTATATATTAAAACCAGCTGAGTATCATGTGAACAAAAGAAGAGAAAACTAACAATATTGGCTGGTTATTTTTAGTCTCCCTGCTTCTTGACCAAGTCTGTTGCTCACAAAAGAATCTTATCATGTATTTTCTAGATCACAGGAGCAAAGAAACAGAACCTTGTGTTTAGGTGACATTTTTGGAAATCCTTTAAAATTTATTTTAATAAGATTTTTCACTAAATGTATCTGAGTTCATTTTATGATACTTCTAGACTATCCCACTCCCATTGGATTTATGGGGCAGACAATATATTGTATCGTTTAGGGTTCATTTGTAGCGTGAATTACCAGACTAAAATTCCAAATTGAAACTTTTGCACAACTTTGATAAGCATATCCACTTTTTCCTTGAACAGCTGCCCAATCCCATCTTTCAGACTTTGTTTAATCTCTTACTACTCCTTATTTCTGGCAAGATTGCAGTACAGCCCCCTCATTTCCACATCTTGTTCAGAAGCTGTCGATCTGTTATTGGTCTGTGAATCATGTGGATTTACAGGCGGCTGTTACATATAAGCTGGGTGGACAAGATCAGAAATGAGGGGGTTTTAAGCCGCCTGGGAAAGCCAAGGGAAATCATCAAAACAATTAAAAAACGAAAGTTAGAATATTTCGGACATGTGATGCGACACCCAGAAAAATACGGCATACTCCATTTAATCCTCCAGGGAAAGATTGAAGGCAAACGAGGTCCAGGCAGAAGAAGAACGTCATGGCTTCAAAATCTAAGGGACTGGTTTGGACAAAACTCAGCAGCACTTTTTCGTGCGGCTGCTGATAAAAACAGGATCGCCAACATGATCGCCAACGTCCGATAACGGATATGGCACAAGAAGAAGAAGAAGAAGAAGAAGAAGAATCATGTTTAATTTCATCTCAAGCAGGTAGTGGGAAGAGTATTAGTCCTACAAGGTAGACCAGACTAAGAAAGCAGTGACACTTATGTCAGTATTTATACGCTATTTATATGCTTATGTGATATTAATAATAATAATAAAGTTGGAAGGGACCTTGGAGGTCATCGAGTCCAACCCCCTGCTCAGGCAGGAAACCCTATACCATTTTGGACATGTGGCTGTCCAGTCTCTTCTTAAAAACTTCCAGTGTTGGAGCATTCACCGCTTCTGGAGGCAGGTTGTTCCACTGGTTAATTAATAATATTTATATGCTTATAGTAAGAGCTATAATAACAGAACATATTGAGCTATGGTAACAGAATCTTGCACATCTGAATGTGCTTTCCCCTCCCTCCTTTTATCTCCATGTGAATTAGGGAGAAGCAAAAAGCCAATGCAATCCTACGCTGTGTTAACAGAGGGACAGAATCAAGATCATGTGAAGTATTAGTACCGCTTTATAAAGCCTTAGTAAGGCCACACTTGGAATACTGCATCCAGTTTTGGTCACCACAATATAAAAATGATGTTGAGACTCTGGAAAGAGTGCAGAATGGAGCAACAAAGATGATTAGGGGCTTGGAAGCTAAAACATATCACGAACAGTTGCAGGAATTGGGTATGTCTAGTCTAGTGAAAAGAAGGACTAGGGGCTGACATGATAGCAGTGTTCCAATATCTCAGGGGCTGCCACAAAGAAGGGGGAGTCAAGCTATTTTCCAAAGCACCAGAAGGCAAGGCAAGAAACAATGGATGGAAACTAAACAAGGAGGGAAGCAAGAACTAAGGAGAAATTTCCTAACAGTGAGAACAATTAACCAGTGGAACAACCTGCCTTCAGAAGTTGTGAGTGCTCCATCACTGGAGACGTTTAAGAAGAGACTAGACCAGTGGTGGTGAACCTATGGCACGGGTGCCAGAGGCGGCACTCAGAGCCCTCTCTGTGGGCACGCACGCCGTCGCCCCAGTCCTAGGCCTTCAACCTGGGTTTTATAAAACCTTTTCGCTTTAGGCCTCCACCGCCGTGTGCAAAAAAAAAAAAGTTCAATCAGTCAATTTCAACTTCTCGCGGGGAAAAAAAAAGATCTTGCAAAGTTGGAATTGATTGATTGAACTTTTTAGTCCCACCCAGTCTGCCGTTACCACCGCAGCCACGCCCACCCAATGGGCCATGCCCACCCAATGGGCCACACCCATCCGATGGGCCACACCCACCCGGCACTCGACAATGCATAAGTGGGTTTTGGGTTGCAGTTTGGGCACTCAGTCTTTAAAAAGTTCGCCATCACTGGACTAGACAGTCACTTGTCTGAAATGGTATAGATTCTCCAGCTTGAGCAGGGGGGTGCACTAGAAGACCTCCAAGGTCCCTTCCAGCTCTATTCTATTCTATTTCTATTCTATTTCCTCTTATCTCACCATTGTCTTGGTAGTGGCTTTTTCTCCTGTTCTTCAAGCCACTTCCTCTACCCTCTGCAAAAAGAAAGAGAGCAGAAGAGAAAAAAAATAGGCGGGACAAGTCAAATTAGGTAGAACAAAAAAAATGAAAAGATAACTCTTCTGGAAGAAATTGATTTAGAAAAATAAATGGGGAGATGGGACCCAATTTACGTGAAGCGCTGGAACAGAGGAAGAAGTGGCTGTAATTGATTGATTCAGGCTCAGAGCAAGAACATATAAATTTTGTTTATATACTTATAGCCAATCAACCAGACATCATAATAGTAGACAAGGTCCATATATATGTTTTATTTAGCACCCTGTTATGCAAGGAAGAGGATCAACAGAGACAGCAAAATAGAAAAGAGATGTGGGACCATTTTTAAAGCTCTGGTTTGATTCATCAGAGATATGTTGCCTCAGAAAGAATGCAGCCATCAAGAGAGAATACTTGTCCTGAAATAGATCCCTAGGAGGATAAGAGATCCCCGAAAATATTACCAATTCTTGACTACAAAACTAAATGAAAAAGGAGTGAATTTCAGATGGCTGGTCCTGGAGGGGATCCTAATTAATTGGGACGCGAAAAGATATAGATTGGACTCCATCTTTAAGGCAACAGAATTCTATGAGAGACACAGAAGCTTCTTTGAAGAAAAAACACAAGAATTGCAAGGTGTTAGCAAAAATGTTTAAAAATATGCCTAGTAAATGTTGGAAATGTAATCAAAATCCTGATACATATTATCACTTGTGGTGGACATGTGTTAAAGTAAAAAAAAAATTGGACAAAAATACATACTTGGTTAGAAAAGATGTTAAGGAAACACGTAGACTTTAAACCTGATTTTTCTTATTAGGTATAGTTCCAGAAAAATTTGATAAACAAAATGTATATTTAACATTACATGTATTAACAGCAGCGAGGATTGTATTTGCGCAGCACTGGAAAATTGAGACACCACCATTGGATGAAGCAGTAATTAAGAAAATACTGGACTGTGCTGAAATGGATAGACTCACATTGAGAATCAAAGAAAAAGAAGACAGAGAATACTTCCAGTCATGGAACTTATTTTATCAATGGCTGGAAAAACGAGATAGAGAGTAAGAACTTAACTTTTATGACTAAGCAAAAAATCAACCCAGACAACATGTTGTTCATTATGCACTAACGAATTGTAATGATAGAAAATTAATAAAATACTTTTTTTAAAAAAAAAGAGAGAGAGAGAATACTTGTAGCCCTGTCCTGCTGTGAACCAAGCCTAAGTGACAAACTGCGTCAGGAAAATAATGCCTATTCATTCCCAGCCTGTTTTCCTCCACAGAAATCTCATCTGTATTGAATCATTGCTTGCAAACATCTTAAGGCAGGGAAGCATCTTTCAATATGCCAAAAAAGGCCACATGTATTGACTGCAGCACAATTATCAGGAAACAAATGGCTAAAAAGCCAGCTAAATATGAAGGAAAGTTAGAAACAATTTGGGCTATTGATTCTGAAGCTCATATCAAAATTCATTAAGTACAATTAGGATGTGTATAATTCTAGTAAATTGATTGGTTGTGTGCCACTAAGTTGGTGTTTAAGCAACCACATAAATAAATAATATGACCCCAACTTTGCTTCCAATTGTTGCTGTAACTGAGCCCATCACCTTGCGGCTGGCCACCCTCTTCTTTTTCGTTCTACCAGCAAATTCCAGCAGAACGGTCCTTAGTATTTATAAGTTATCTATTTGATATATTTATAAATCACTCTATACTGCATTTTTAGATTTATTTTTTACAATTCAAGGGGGTGTGGGAAGTCAGCCCCCCAGAGAAGGAAATATTAAAAGGGCAGAAAAAATATATTTCCTCAGGATCTTGAAGAGGCAGGAAAGCATGCCCAATTTTCTTAATAGCCCCAAGTCTGCCTCCCCCAAGCAGAAACCAGCTCTATAGAAATGCAGATGCAGACCATTCAGGAAAGTTGGAGCTAGAAGGTTAAGAAAACAAAGACCTAAAACCTCACCCAAACACTAAGAGTCATTAGCCCAGCCCCAGGGAAGCAGGATATGACCTTTGGGACATAATAGGATTAAACCACAGATACCAAAGGCCCAGAAAAGCACTCAGACTCAGGTCAAAGTTCATGCCACAGGAACAGGAAACAACTCGAAACAAAAGGCTTCAGAGGGTATAAAAAACCCCACTCCCTACATGTGTTCTCTCTCTTTTCTGCCAGCCATCTTCCTGTCTGGTTCTCCTCTCCAATAAACTACAACCTTCTTCCCAAAGCAGTTGCCATGTTTATTCCCAGCTTGGATGAACCACGATGAAGACCTTTCTTCCAACAGGGGAATACATAATGCTCCCTCCTCCTGTTTTTCCCACAACACAGTGAGGTGGGGTAGGCTGAGAAAGATTGACCCAAAGTCCCCCAGTTTCAAACTGGCCTAATTACCAGTGGGTTTCCAAGCCTAAGGGAAAACTAGAACTCATAATCTCCTGGTTTCTAGCTTGACAACTTAACTACTATCCCAAAATGATAATAAATTAATTGAGAAATAGAGAGATAGATAATACTATACTAGATAAATAGATCAATCATACTATACAGTATATGATTGTGAAGGCTTTCTAATTTTTTTTTTAAAGAAAATTAATAGACTTGCATTATGGAATATTTTGCGTGAACACAGAGTTAGGTTTGCTGAAGATGGGGGTTCAATATATTTTCCAAGGACTGCCAGTGGTGCTGAACCAAGGCCACAGATCTGCACAGGTCTTCATATGAACACAGATACTTAATATGTGCATATACAATGGCTATAGATCTGGGCACAAATTCGTAAACTTTCCTCACTCAGGGATCTTGCTACAAATGATCAATGGTCAATCTTTCCCTGGGGGGGGGGGTTCCCCCCAAACTCTTCCAAGAGTCCCCCAAATCAAAATTATTTGCCAGTCTATGGTGAAAAATAATGCAATGTTAAAAATCCCATCAAACAATTGTGAGAAATGGTAGCAGAAATGAATGTATCAATATTATTTTTAATGTGATTAGTATTGATAAATGTAACCCATACAAAACTCTTTTGGGGTCCTCCATAATTTTTAAAAGTGGTAAGGGGTTCTGAGAGAAAAAAGTAAAAAAAAGAAAAACACTCATTTAGACAATCCCAGATTGTGTTTGGTAGCATGTCTCAGGTTTAGACACTAGATGGCAGTACTATAAAGAGAAACAGACATTTATGCTGCCATCCAGAGGTCATTCCAATCACTGCAGCCCATAGTTGATAACCAACCAACAAAAATATTGCTCATTATGTGCCCCAAAGTGGAATCAACAGAATTAATCAACAAAAACTAGTAACAGTAAAAATTACATCACAGCAATAAAAGCAGTATACAACACGATATATTTACAGTCACTATAAAAATAGCCTTATACCATAAAGAGTTGCTAGTTGATCAAATGGTCTCAAAAATCAAATAAATAATCAAATAAATACCTAAAACCCTGCACCTAAACCTGACAACTAACTTGGCTAATTACAATGCTGTATCCCTGCCTTTTAACTTTACTGTCTTTCTCAACTACCATTAGCAGTACTTTTACCAATTTGTCCCTTTAATTAAATCAGTAAATTTTCAAATCCATCTGAAATGCATGCAAAGATGTCTAGAGTTAGAGTAGGAGAAGGGAACAAAAGGATCTAATTGGGGACCAAGGTACTGAAATGAATGCAAACAAGATGGAGGCACATTTGAAAAAAGTCCTTGTCCTGGTCATGTTCTGTAATCATGCCAAGACAGGACTGGGGCAATTAAGAGAAATGGCTAACCTCAGTTCTTTAATTACAATAATATTAACACTTTTACTCCTCCTATGCCTGAAGAGAAAAGTTTTCGATCAGTGTGTGCTACGTGTTCTACCATATGCCAGCAAAATATGGACACTAACCTCACAATCGATACAAAAGCTACGAGTGGCGCCAAGAGCCATGGAAAGATACATGCTCAGTATCACAAGACAAGATAGAAAGACCTGCACATGGATTAGAGAACAAACGAAAATACACAATGCCATCGAAAGAGTAAAAGAATTGAAATTGATAAAGCGTCCACAAAAGAGACCTAAAACAAGCTGGATTGATGACATCAGCAAGTATTGTGGGCCCAATTGGCAAAAGAAAGCTCAAGACTGTATTGGTTGGAAACATGCGGAACAGGCCTTCATCCTGCAGACAACAGCTGCAATGAATATTAAGAGTTTAATTTGGGTTCTGACTCCCGCAGGTGAAATGTAGGCTGACCCATTTAACAAAATAGATACAATTATCTATTTTGGGGGGGGGAATCACAAAGTAAAAGCAGACTTAACTTCTTAACCTATTTTCATGCTACTTTACAGGGTCGTCAAATGCTATAAAAACAGGTGGCTCACCCTGGAATGTGGTGCTGATAAATTTTCTACCTCTCCCCCAATTTTAGCTCCAACGTCCACAAGCAAGTAACAATGTGTATATAAAAATTTGGTAACCACAGTTGGGGCCAGCAACTCAATCATTATGCAAAGCAGTTTCTAAGTGAAACAGTGAATATATTTATGATCTTACTTCAGTTTTCCTTTGCTTACAGACCAGCGAAGATTGCAAATGCAAGGATTGGTAGTAAAGTTACATTTTCATCACCATTGTTAACTGTGAATGATCGCTAAATGAGGACTACCTATATTTAACATTGGTTATTTTAAACCATTTGCAATTGGCTTAATTCCAAAAATATAAAATTCAGATAACTTACCAAGTATATTGGTAGTTTCCACTGTGTGAAAAGAGACCGGGGATGGCAGAGATGATTGAGAGACTGTCTTTCGGTACTCAGCTCCTTCTTGACTAACTGTGACAGGATGTACTATATCGCCTAATAAAAGAATAAAAACCTTAAGAAAACTATTCCAAACATTCCTACTGTGTAAAATATCAAATATACCCATGCTCTTCTAAAAAATAATTTTGGACTTTTTAATTGTACACACATACAAAGGATAGCCTTAAAGCAACCCAAATTTTGATAACAAATACGAATATAAAATATTGGGAAACAACATCCAACTATTTCTTTAATTTTTAATATTAAAATAATTAGGATCAGAACAAAAGGATCTATTGCCATAAAAACAATTATATAAAATGACAGTGGCCATTGATTTATGGTACATTTACAAAATCAGAAAAACTAAATTCAACTTTCCCCAAAACATAAATTATGAAGAAAAGACAGCAAAGGATGGCTCAAACCAGCTTTGCCTATAAGGACCACATGAACATCACCTCTGCAAAAACAATAGGATTGACACACATACAGGGAAAATAAAATTGAAGAATGAAGTCTTACCTGCTCCAGTGACAGAAGATGGGAACATTATTGATTCATGAGATGTAACAGTCATTTCTTTAATTCTACTCTCAGTAATCGAAGAGAAACTATCTGTAACAGGCAAAATATGGAATGTGGAAAACATTGCTGTAGAGCTAGAAGGCGGGCGTTGAGTTGTGGACTCCTGCGGTGAGGTTCCTTTTGGCTGCATGGCAGAAGAGTGGGCGAGGGAGGGACTGGTTTGTTCCTGGGCGGAGGTTAGCTCAGTCATGCCAACAGCAGCTGTCGTGGTGACAATAGAGGCCACCGACTCTGCGGAGGACATGGTTTCTGGGACTGCAGTGCTTGAGCGTGCCGAACGGAGCGAAGAGGTGGTGCCTCCTTCAGCTGGGGAGGATTCTGCATGAATAGAAGAACTCGTGCCGTGCGATGCAATGGTGGTCTCCGAGGGAGACGATGGCGGCGAGGTTCGAGCCGGAGAGGGTACGGTCTGCATGGAAAGCGACGCGGCCAGGGGAGACTCGGATGCTGGGGAAGCTGTTTTGGTCACTTCTGCGGAGGTCAGCTCAGTGGGAGAAACCTTGCTGAAGGTTGGCGTGGTTTGACCTTCAAGAGACGTGAAGCCGGTCTCCACAGTGGAAGGCGGCCTCATCGGGGTGGATCCAGTCACCTCCAGAGTCGAAGTTCTCATCTGCGCACCCGTAGAAGTTGCCGAAGAGAGGGATGCGCTGGTCCCCTCACCTGCTGTTGCTTCGATCTTGGCTGGAGGATTGGTGGACCGGAAGGAGACGGTGGTTTCCTCGGTAAGGGCAATGGAAGAGTGGTCAGTGGAAGGGGAAGAAGTTGGCGTGGGAACGGTGGTGCCTCGGGCAGAGCTCAGCTCCGGTTTTGCTCTGGAAGAGCCAGAAGGCGGGCGTTGAGTTGTGATCTCCTGCGGTGAGGTTCCTTTCGGCTGCATGGCAGAAGAGTGGGCGAGGGAGGAACTGGTTTGTTCCTGGGCGGAGGTTAGCTCAGTCATGCCAACAGCAGCTGTCGTGGTGACAATAGAGGCCACCGACTCTGCGGAGGACATGGTTTCTGGGACTGCAGTGCTTGAGCGTGCTGAATGGAGCGAAGAGGTGGTGCCTCCTTCAGCTGGGGTGGATTCTGCATGAATAGAAGATCTCGTGCCGTGCGATGCAATGGTGGTCTCAGAGGGAGATGATGGCGGCGAGGTTTGAGCCGGAGAGGGTACGGTCTGCATGGAAAGCGACGCGGCCAGGGGAGACTCGGATGCTGGGGAAGCTGTTTTGGTCACTTCTGCGGAGGTCAGCTCAGCCTTAGTGGGAGAAAGCTTGCTGAAGGTTGGCGTGGTTTGACCTTCAAGAGACGTGAAGCCGGTCTCCACAGTGGAAGGCGGCCTCATCGGGGTGGATCCGATCACCTCCAGAGTCGAGGTTCTCAGCTGTGCACCCGTAGATGTTGCCGAAGAGAGGGATGCGCTGGTCCCCTCACCTGCTGTTGCTTCGATCTTGGCTGGAGGATTGGTGGACCGGAAGGAGATGGTGGTTTCCTCGGTAAGGGCAAGGGAAGAGTGGTCAGTGGAAGGGGAATGGGTTGGCGTGGGAATGGTGGTGCCTCGGGCAGAGCTCAGCTCCGGTTTCACTGTGGAAGAGCCAGAAGGCGGGCGTTGAGTTGTGGTCTCCTGCGGTGAGGTTCCTTTCGGCTGCATGGCAGAAGAGTGGGCGAGGGAGGGACTGGTTTGTTCCTGGGCGGAGGTTAGCTCAGTCATGCCAACAGCAGCTGTCGTGGTGATAATAGAGGCTACCGACTCTGCGGAGGACATGGTTTCTGGGACTGCAGTGCTTGAACGTGCCGAATGGAGCGAAGAGGTGGTGCCTCCTTCAGCTGGGGTGGATTCTCCATAAATAGAAGAACTCGTGCCGTGCGATGCAATGGTGGTCTCCGAGGGAGACGATGGCGGCGAGGTTCGAGCAGGAGAGGGTACGGTCTGCATGGTAAGCAACGCGGCCAGGGGAGACTCAGATGCTGGGAAAGCTGTTTTGGTCACTTCTGCGGAGGTCAGATCAGCCTTAGTGGGAGAAACCTTGCTGAAGGTTGGCGTGGTTTGACCTTCAAGAGACGTGAAGCCGGTCTCCACAGTGGAAGGCGGACTCATCGGGGTGGATCCGGTCACCTCCAGAGTCGAAGTTCTCAGCTGCGGAGATGTAGGAGATGTTGCCGAAGAGAGGGATGCGCTGGTCCCCTCAACTGCTGTTGCTTCGATCTTGGCTGGAGGATTGGTGGACCGGAAGGAGATGGTGGTTTCCTCGGTAAGGGCAAGGGAAGAATGGTCAGTGGAATGGGAAGACGTTGGCGTGGGAACGGTGGTGCCTCGGGCAGAGCTCAGCTCCAGTTTCGCTGTAGAAGAGCCAGAAGGCGGGCGTTGAGTTGTGGTCTCCTGCGGTGAGGTTCCTTTCGGCTGCATGGCAGAAGAGTGGGCGAGGGAGGGACTGGTTTGTTCCTGGGCGGAGGTTAGCTCAGTCATGCCAACAGCAGCTGTCGTGGTGACAATAGAGGCCACAGACTCTGCGGAGGACATGGTTTCTGGGACTGCAGTGCTTGAGCGTGCCGAATGGAGCGAAGAGGTGGTGCCTCCTTCAGCTGGGGTGGATTCTGCATGAATAGAAGAACTCGTGCCGTGGGATGCAATGGTGGTCTCTGAGAGAGACGATGGCGGTGACGTTCGAGCTGGAGAGGGTACGGTCTGCATGGAAAGCGACGCAGCCAGGGGAGACTCGGATGCTGGGGAAGCTGTTTTGGTCACTTCTGCGGAGGTCAGCTCAGCCTTAGTGGGAGAAACCTTGCTGAAGGTTGGCGTGGTTTGACCTTCAAGAGACGTGAAGCCGGTCTCCACAGTGGAAGGCAGCCTCATCTGGGTGGATCCGGTCACCTCCAGAGTCGAAGTTCTCAGCTGCGGAGCTGTAGGAGATGTTGCCGAAGAGGGAGATGCGCTGGTCCCCTCAGCTGCTGTTGCTTCGATCTTGGCTGGAGGATTGGTGGACCGGAAGGAGACGGTGGTTTCCTCGGTAAGGGCAAGGGAAGAATGGTCAGTGGAAGGGGAAGAAGTTCGCGTGGGAACGGTGGTGCCTCGGGCAGAGCTCAGCTCCGGTTTTGCTGTGGAAGAGCCAGAAGGCGGGCGTTGAGTTGTGGTCTCCTGCGGTGAGGTTCCTTTCGGCTGCATGGCAGAAGAGTGGGCGAGGGAGGGACTGGTTTGTTCCTGGGCGGAGGTTAGCTCAGTCATGCCAACAGCAGCTGTCGTGGTGACAATAGAGGCCACTGACTCTGCGGAGGACATGGTTTCTGGGACTGCAGTGCTTGAGCGTGCCGAATGGAGCAAAGAGGTGGTGCCTCCTTCAGCTGGGGTGGATTCTGCATGAATAGAAGAACTTGTGCCGTGCGATGCAATGGTGGTCTCCGAGAGAGACGATGGCGGTGAGGTTCGAGCTGGAGAGGGTACGGTCTGCATGGAAAGCGACGCAGCCAGGGGAGACTCGGATGCTGGGGAAGCTGTTTTGGTCACTTCTGCGGAGGTCAGCTCAGCCTTAGTGGGAGAAACCTTGCTGAAGGTTGGCGTGGTTTGACCTTCAAGAGACGTGAAACCGGTCTCCACAGTGGAAGGCGGCCTCATCGGGGTGGATCCTGTCAGCTCCAGAGTCGAGGTTCTCAGCTGCACAGCCGTAGGAGATGTTGCCGAAGAGAGGGATGCGCTGGTGCCCTCAGCTGCTGTTGCTTCGATCTTGGCTGGAGGATTGGTGAACCGGAAGGAGACGGTGGTTTCCTCGGTAAGGGCAAGGGA